>CM031237.1:809496953-810789453 GCA_018340775.1 Taxus wallichiana var. yunnanensis
TTTGTCAAATTTTGGCTCAAAATCTTATTGAAAGCCTCAATAGTTCCATTTACCTGAGGATGGTAGGGTGTAGTTTTATGGTGTGCAACCATAAACTCATCTAATAGGATCTGATTGTCTCATTCAAAAAGTGTGTACCCTTATCACTTGTCAAGCTTAAAGGACATCCATATCTTGTAAGAACATTCTCCCATAGAAACCTAGATGTTGTAGCTGTTGTACAGTCCTTCGTAGGTGCTACTTCTGCCCACCGTGTGAGATAATCTGTGCAAGTAATGATATAGCGTGATCTAGTCCTACGTGCGGCTGGTGAAATAGGTCCTACAAATTCAATGGCCCATTTCTCGAATGGTTTAACACTAGTAATTGGTCTCAAAGGAATCCTATCTCTTTTCCCTAGTTTTCATAGGCCCTAACAATGATCACACACCTTACTGATATTCTTTACAGTCCTTATACAATGTCTCCCACCATAATCCAACAAGTAGGATCTTCGGCAGTTGCATCACTTGCATAATGGCCTCCTGCAATACCACCATGGGCTTCTTCCATAATATCCTTGCACTCATGCTCTAATACACAACGGCGTAATACTTCATCTCTGTCAGGCTTGTAAAGGTGACCATTGATTAACATAAACGGTGCCGCCCATATAGCAAGTTGTTTCTCTTCTAATGTTTTCATTCCTTCTAGTGCCATACATGTTCATAGAAAGACAACAATGTCTTCTAATTATGTGGGCGCACGTTGTAACCTATATAAATGTGCATCTAGCATTGTTTCTTGAATTGTCTATGCTTCCTCTCGTGAATTGATTATAGATAAATGGTCTGGTCCAGAATTTTTTTCCTTGGCTTCACCACAACTGTGAAGTCAAACTCTTGAAATAGGAGCACCCATTTGCATATGCACCCCTATAAGATGAGCTTGTTTACCAAGCACTTCAATGCCATGTGATCTCGTATAAAACACAAATTGTGTTGCTAACACAAATCTTTATCGAAACTTGTGCAATGCATAAATCATTAAAAGCTTCGTGCTCTGTAGTTGTATAATTGCATTGATAGAGTCGACTTCCTTTTAGCAAAAGCATTGGATGATCTACAATATCTTTTCTAGGTTGAGCTAACACAATACCAATGGCCATCCCGAGAAATGTACACATGCACATGAAATGGTTTATCCCATGAGGGAAAGCACATAATGGGTGTGATAGTAAGTTTCTCTTTTAATATCTCAAACGTGCACTGTTGCAGTTCTCCCCAATAAAATGTACCTTTCCACTTCAGTAACTCTTCCAAGGTTGCATCAATTTTGGTATACCCTTTGATGAATTTTCTATAATATCTTGTATGACCTAAAAATCCAGGCACCTCACTTTGGTGGTAGGCTCTTCCGGACCTAAAAATACTGCTGACCTTAGCTAGATCAACCAACAAACCTTCCTTGCAGATTATATGTCCTAATAGTATCCCAAATGGCGTAGCAAATATGCATTTCTTGATGTTCAAAGAGATACTCAATTGTCTGCACCGTTCAAACATTAAGCATATATTGTCACAATGATCTTTCACAAGCCAATATATTGTCTAATCATCTAGGTAAACTGTAAGAAGTGAAGAATAATATATTTGAATTCCTAAATAGCTATGCACAAGAATATAGCAAGCACATTTTTAAATCCAAAAGGCATCACAGTATAGGAAAAACTACCCCATTCAGTAGTAAATGTTGTATTTTCTTGATCCTCTTGAGAAATCCTAACCTGATGATACGGAAAACCCATCTATGAAAGAGTATATTTTGCACCCTGCAACTCCCTCTAGTATTTCCTTAGTGAATGGCATAGGGAATGGATCTCGTGACACATGCAACATTCACCTCCCGTAGTCCACACATATTCTAATTTGTCCAGCCTTCTTGATATCGATCACCATTGGGCCAACCCATTCTCACTCATCGAGGGTTTGATAATTCGGATTTCAACATTTTATCAATTTCTTCTTTTACCTTTTCACACAAACTAGGATTCATTCTGTAAGGTCTCTTTCTAACTAGTCGGGCACTTGTCCTTAAGTTTTATCTTCATTTCGCAAGTGATTCATGCATGCCTTTGAGTTCATGATACCCTCAAGGGAATAAGTCACGATAATCACGAGTAACTCAATGATCTTTGCTACCTTCGAGTCTAACCAATAGTCTCCAATTATGGTCTTCTTAGGCTCAACCTCCGAACCTATATTCACCTTCTTTGTCTTCATGGGTTTGTGATAGGCACATGTATCCTTGTCTGCATTTTCCAAGACCTCGCGCACCCCTTGTGAGTGTTCAATATTCAGGTTCTCAAATACCTCATCATCCACGATGTAAACCATCTTTCCTTTCTCTTTCTCAAGGCAAGCACGTTCAAGTAGTATGGATTCCATTTCTTCTTCCTTTTCAAAATGTGCTCTAGACTTTGCCTCACCAAATAATTCTTGAATATGCTCTTTTGCTTTTGCACTATCTCCCATAGTTAAGTGCTTGACAAATTTTAATGCCTCTTCTATGGGAGGTTTAGTCAAGAAGTAGTCAAAGGTCTGGATCATTCCTATAGTCAAATATTGCCAGTTCCCAGTCTCTCTATGTAGTTCTACATATACATACTAGGTGCGTGCACATCCTTGTAGCGTAGAATACAATATATGCACCCAGAGTGAAGGTGGTAATGCTTCCTATCTTGCTTTGTCCGAGTCTCTCACACTACTGAATGTGATGTTGAATAGGTTGATCACCATGATAAGTGTAGATCTGCGTAGGTGCATTGTTCCTTACAAACCTAGTAGATAAAGCGACTCCAATCTCTTCCCAGTTTATAAGATTATCTCTGTGGACTACCCACCAACGCATTATTGTCTTGCGCAAGGTATATACTAACATATCTCTTCTCTTAATTTGATCTGTCCACTATGTTTCCATGGCCTTCAAAAATGTAGGAAGATATTCTTCCCCTGTATACCAAGGTATTGTGCTACCTATCCGTCGAATCGAACGAAGTCCATTCTTGCACGCAACCACGCTTTTCACCTCGTGCCCTACTAATTCATATGTACCATGAGCCCAATTATCACAAGAAAAATCGTAGTATCACTAATAGAATGAGAATCCTCCCATTGTAGGATGCCTTCTTTTAATGGCTCATTGACCTCTGGGTCCTGAATAGCGCATACATAAATTTTGTTTAAGTCCTCCTCACTTAGAGGCTCAACATATGGTGTAGACTTCCCATCTATCAAAGGTATCACAACCCTTTCCTCCTTGTTTTCAAAGCTGATATACCCCTTATTGAATCTCAAGTCAGCATTATTCACATAACACCAAGGGCGTCAGCGAGGCTGGAAAATTGTCTACTTTTGCGATTGCTAATACCTCAAAATACCCAGTGAACTTAGCCCCTTGTATAGTTATAGATGCATCTTTCAAAAATCCTATGGGAGTGACCTTAGTCTAGTTTTCCATAAACAATACATTAGATGATGGCTGCAATCGAGGCCTCCCCATTTGGACCCATGCATCTAATGTAAGCACATTTACTTCCGCACCTGTATCAATCAATATGTTGCTTAACAAACACCCATCAACAACAACATTCGAGTAATTTCTTTGTCATAGTCCATGCTATCGGGGGAAGATTTGCATGCATAATCTTTTGTTTGGTCTCAAGACTTACGCGCAGCAGAGTATTCCCTTTTAACCAACTTCCTAATAGTGGAATAATGTTCTCTGGCGCAACATTTTCACACCTCTCATGAGATCATCAATATCGGTTTGGGTGTCTCGATGCTTTCTTTCGCTCCTTTAGGTATTTTATCTCACCCTCGAAGATTCCTCAAAGCACTTCCATGGTATCTTGGTAAACTTCCTTTTGATGAGCGGGATCTCGTGTACCTTGCATGTAAAACCTCCTCCTAGGTGATCGTAGGCTTACGGTGCAATGCCTCGCAGACACCGATTTAGCGCATGTAGTAATCTTCACTTTGTTAATGCCTCGGGGCCTTCTACTATCTTGGACATCCATTGATCTTCTACCACGCGCTGGATTCTAACCATCCCAGTGACTTTGTTTTCTTGCTTATGCTACTTACTCAGATGCTCATATAAGTCCGGGCACTCTTCATAGCTATGGTCTTTCCCCAGAAAGAACATGCAATATTCTGAGGACATTCATGCCTATAGTGGTAAGGAGATCTACATGTATAACATGTTCTGTGAGGGAACTCACCTCTTCCTCCACCACAGCCTCATCCTCCATATCCACCACAATATCCACGACCTCCTTCAAAACCCCCTCATTCCCCGTCATAGCACGTTTGATTATGATCCTAATCCTGGTGCTCATTCTTACCCTTATAGTTATTTGTTACACTTGTTTGTCATACCACAATGTCTATAGCATCTGGATTTGACTAATCAACCGACAATCCTCGATATCATGGGTCATGGACCTCTCAATCTTACAAAAGAAAGATACATTCTTCCTTATCATGCGTTGTAACAAATGACAGTGACTAGCATCATGATTCAAATGATAGATCTCACAATCCAACAATAATGAAGTGTACAGATCTGCGAGGGAAACTATCTTTGGTGTGACCTTCCACTTCACAATTTGTACACCAAATTCTGAGCGCATTTCATGGGATGAATTTGCTGATAGCTTCTCTAATTGCTTTGCCATAGCTATAATCGTGCCTCTAAGAATGGACTAACGCTAGTGTCAATGCTCCCAACTACCTCAGCATGCAAAGCTACTTCCAATGCTTCACACGGATCAGTGTATGTCTTATGTGACAACGCCCTTCTAAATGGTGTAATCAATCCTCCAACAAACCATTGTGCATGTTGGCTAGCGTGAATATCATAAGATAGCTTAGATAGAAGTGTCTTAAAATGAGCATCATACTCATGTACACTCTCAGTAGTGCCTTGCTTGATATCCTTGAGTGCACTTATACTCTTCTACTCAAACTCAGGGATATGAAACTCTTTCAAGAAAGCATCCTTCAATGCTACATAATCCATGCAAGTTTGATCAGGGTCAAACTTCTTATACCAGCTATGTGCACATCCCTGTAATGTAGTAGTGAATTGACTTGCCTTACGCTCAACAGCCATGATCCCTTTAGCATGCCACAAGATTTCACACATATGCACATGTTTGGCAGCATCCTCTATACCTCTATATTATGGGAGATGAAGAGACATCTCCATATAGATATTCTGTGGTTGTTGCGGACCTTGACCACTTGATCTAGAACCTCATGTGTTCCCTCTGCCTCCAAAACCACTAGATCCACCAGAACTAGAACCACCTATACCTCCTGATCCTCCACCTATAGCTGGAATAGGACCTATAGATGTACTCCCCTGTGCTCCGAAAGTAGTACTATACTAAATCCCTACAGTTTGTGAGGTAGTTCCCCTTCAGAGGTGAATCCAACATTCTGCGCTCTCACATTCTATGCAGATGATGTGCCTAAGAATGTTCCTCCAAATAACATTGAAGTCGTTTGTCATGCCATTGATGTACTTGATCCCCGATTGATTCTGCTCTCCTACTTCCCAAGTTAGCTTGTTGGTTACTTGTCGTACTAGATATTAGAAAACCAAGTGCAAGGGCTAGGTCACTAGGTTACTTGTCGTACTAGATATTGGTTACTTCTGTGTGAGGATGAGGGGGGACCTCTATCATGCTTTCCAAGATGGGGGAGTTCCTGATGCTCTGGCTCCACATCTTATACGTAAGTGTAAATCCTTCACGAGCCATCTCTCTCCTCAATGTCATACTTTCTACAATGGAACACTACTTCTCTATCTCCCTCTCACATGCCTCATTATACTTAAGCCACCTTTCCTCTCTCTACCTCTCTGCCACTAGGTATGCCATCTTTCACCAAACTTGTTCCTTCCCTTGTACATGGTGAAGTTTAGTTAGCCATCGGTTTACTCTCCAGGTTCAAAGTTACCATCAAGATCTTGATCACCAGTGGAATACCTCGCAAATATGCTCCTCTTGGATACCGTAAAAACTAGAATTCAGCTACCTCCGGGTAAGAGTACGTCAAAATTGAATATTCAGAATATAACTGTTTAGAACACCACAAAACCACATATCCACAATGTGAGTCCAGATCAGATCAACATCATAAAGGGCCTGAAATTCTTCATGTGTCAGACAAGTGCGCGATAACTCCAATTCGCATTTGAGATACATAGGTAGTAAGCCACTCATATAGTTCTATAGAAAGATAGCAAAAAAATCTCATATAAGTTGTCATCATGATTTTGTTTCTACCCATGTGCGTGTGTTAAACTCAGATGCACTGTTGAACCATTGTGCATATTCTTCCTCCAGATCGTGTATCCATTCCTCAATACTTGCTAGAGTTAACCGATATGTCTTCATCACGAACCATCCTAAAAACAACTGAAAAATAGGTCCGATAATGGAACCATTGATGTAGCCTAGAATTTACTAGATAACACCCTAGTCGCGTTGGCACATCACTCAGCCTTGACTGAGTGCTCACCCGAAGCGCGTAAAGGTACTAGGTCCCTCTTTAGGGTTGTTGTAGTAGGATGTTAGCATGATGAAGGAAGAAACATATAGATTCATAACTAATCCATCATTCTATAATGCATGTTACCCTCATATCTATGAAAGAACAAGTTTAAATAATAATCATGATTGAATCAATAACATGCACTACTCAATTACACACAGAATGACACTTAGATTCAGCCAATATCTTCCATCTATTAATAAATACAGAAGCTCCTTACAGTAATGTCAATCTATACCAATGCGCATATGGATCTGATATAATAATTCAATCATATGCATATATCTCTATACCTCCATACATCCATCACACTCATTCTCCTTTTACTATGTACCTAACATCACATATATATAGGGTGGGGACTTGCCCTTCACTGCTTATCTATTCCAGAAATAGGCCACATGCTATTAATAGCCACACATCATTTACAAGCATAGCCACACATGCAAGTGTGCTATCTATAGACCTCTTGCAGTTAACTGAAGTGTCAATCCTATTCTTGGCTCGTCTCCATGCAAAACGCTTTGATCTGATCCTCCAAAGATAGACAATGCATGGTGCACATGTCTCTGCATCATTGGTGTGTTCCACATGCCATCTTCTAAAAATAGGTCTTCATGCTCAAAATCGACTAAGTCTTGAAAGATGAACTTGCCTTCCACACGCGGGTCCTTCCTATCCTTCCAAACCCTTGATCTTGGCCTTCTATCCCACATGGACTCCTTGTGTGCTCTCTAACAAGTATTCTCTCGATCACGAAGCAAATATCCTTGCATGAAAAATGTTGCACATGAAACACCCATTAGCATGTTAAGAATATACAACGTATGTCAAAGCATGGGTAAACAAATAAAATTGTGTGCTATGAATAAAAATGAAACAATAACATCTATAGTGTATGAAAGTGGATGCCTCTAATAGGCGTTGTGGGGGGCTGGTAGTAGGTCTAAGCATCCATGTTGCGTGTAGTATCCTTGTATAGTCTGTGATCACAACTAGAAAGAAAGTGAATGCACATGTGTGTATGATAATGATAATGACATACAAGATATCTATCTAGCATGTGTAATAAAGTGTACATGTAAAAGCAAGTGCAAGCAAGAGTAAATGTAACCATAAAATGCAGTATGTTGTGGATGGATGGAATGGAATGCAGAGTGAATGATGGGAGCTGCGTGCCCCCGAGTGAATGGAATTATATGCATTGAGGTTCATTTATTATTCCCCCTCAGCAATCAAGAATGAACCATAAATGAGAGTGTGTTATCGGGAAATGGTCGAACTATGTGTTGTGTGTAGCACGTTGTGATGAGTGTGTAGTGAAAATATGCGACCTAAAGATGAATTGTGCATGACGCTATAGCCTAAGCGTATATCACGAAAAGATGAATAGAAAGGAGTGGTGATTTAGCCTAGATTTTATACCACTAAATGATGCAAGAAAAAGTGATTACGTAGCTTATCACGATATTTTTCTAGAAGAAGTGACCATGTAGCCTAAATTGTATATCACTTAATCTAGGTATGTCACATAAGAAAAGATTGAATGATGAACATATAAAGGTAATGCAATCCATTTGTGATGTATACCCTCAATAGTCTAGTATGGACCGTGAGACTAGAGTGTGTCATCGGGTAATGAATACAATGCGTATGAGTAGATGTGTAGTGTGCGGTGTGTAGTGTGCGGTTTGTAAAGGCGCAGTCCTCCACTCGATATAGGTGGTGATGATGGTGTGCAACCATGCTCTAAAAGTGATGGGATATGAGACAAACATTGTGTAAGTGAGTGAATTCTATGTGTATGTGATGGATGAGTATATGATGAGCAAGTAGGTAGAAAAAAATGCATAAGTGGTGGAGACTGATGAGAAGCTGAGTGCAGAGGTGATGGACATCCATGTGGGATAAAATGAGGTGGAGATTTATGTTGAGATTTTTAACCGTGTGAGGAATTCTATGGTGATGTGCAAGACTAGTAGCGTGGTGAGGATGCGTAGATGGTGTGTGAGCACGTGATCTAGGAGTAGATTGCACTTTAAGTAACATGGATTTTGATATACGAGATGAAGTAAGAGATGTGTTAACCGGTGCTGGAGGAGATAATGACCATGGAGTACATGGAGGTACACTACCAATAGAAATGAAATGATTGTTATGAGTGAATTTGAGTCACAAATGATTCATAGAGATGATGGACTTAGACCTACGAATCCAATTGAGGCCTAGAAGCATGTCACAACCATTGACCACTTGTCTGACAAGGAAGGGTATAAGCATAGTAAGAGGTCCTACCATAACGCAAAGTTTGACAACACCATATGAATTGCTCATCAGATATGAAATTTGGGAACGCGGGTAAATGATAGGATCAAGAAGCGGAATACAACATGTGTTGATGGGCGGGACGGATCAACCTTGGTATTATTGATGGGGACCGCTCCGATAGAGGCATTAATATGCAAGTGATTAGAAGTAAAATTTGCATGATAGTCATGATCATAGAAATAAATGATCGGTGTGGAAGTTTCAGTATGTGCCACCAAAAATTCAAGAGCCCCTAATGCAAGAAGAGGCACTGCATGATATGCATGATTAGCTAAAGATTCAACTACTTTCTTGTCATGTTGTGGAAGTGGATTATTAAATAGTTTGATCCTATAATTTTCATTGATTGGGGTAGAGTCTGTAGGCTCTAAAACTCAAGCTTGTTGTTATCGATAAGATCTTGGATGATGGTGCGGAGCTTGAGACACCTATTTGTAGAGTGTCCCACACATCGATGATAGTCACATCAAAAGTTCTCATTGTAATTTCTTCCTTTTGGTCACGATGGGTCTAATTTGAGTGGTGGAGGAAGTGTAATAAGATTGCTTTCAAGAAGTTGTTGTAATATGAGATGGAGGGCCATAGGGAATGTAATGAATGTACGTTGAGGTGGGTATGAATGAAACTCTTTAGTAGTAGTTACCGCGTTGACAATGATTTTGGTGTCAATTGGTTTACTAACATATGGTTTAAATGTTGACTTACTTTGAAAACGCGTGAAGACGCGATGCTTGCTCTTAGTATTTAGGCTTTTCCATGTAGCTAAGAGCTTGGTTTCATGAAGTTTAAGAGTATGACAAAGCTGATCGAATGAAGGAGAGGTCTCAAAGAGAACACTCTCCTAGAGAGATGGTAAAATACTTTGAATGAATAAGTCCTTAAGCTAAGAGTTCGCAAGCACATTTGACATCTTAGCTAAGTTTTTTTGTAACGCAAGACATAATCCACTAAGTGTTCATTAGATCCCTATTTAAGTTTTGCAAGTTGGCCATGAGAGATCTTAGAGCCGATGTTGATAGAGAAGTGATTTAGAAAAGCATCAGATAGATGTGTGAAAGATGTCACCGAATGGATAGGTAGGTCATAAAACCAACGCATCGCATAATCATGGAGACTACGGGGAAAATTTTAGCCAAAAGGATATGATCATCCGCAAAATCTAGAAAAGCCATGTGGAATGCTTGGAGATGCTCTTGTGGGTCACCATGCCCATTGAAAATGGGAATCTTAGGGGTGAAACTTTAGGAGGAAGTGGGTACGTGGAGATAATAGGTGCGAATGAAGTATGTAGCAATAAATTAGAGTCCAAAGATGGAAATCCACAAGAAGTAACATGTTGTAATTGATGAAATTGTACTTGAAGGTCTTGATAGAGGGTGGCTAAGTCTTGAGTGCCAATGAAGGAAACCTTCCGTGTGTGAGAGACAAGAGGTGGTGTGAAGTGATTAGTGGGAGTAGGTAAAGAAACATGAATGGTAGAATTGGGCGGTAGGGTAGAAGTAGGCGATTGAGTAGCCATGAAATGGAAATAGTCGCGGGATCAGTAAGCTCTCCCAAATTTGTAACTTCCTCTTGAGTAGCATGTAAGGGTAAGTCTAAATCTTGGGGATGCTTAGTGATATGATCATTAAGGGCTTTAAGATTTTCCTCAGTAAAATTGGCATAAGAGTGAGCCATGGTAAGATGATGATAATAACCCTAAATAGAAGGTGGGGTCGAAGGATGGATCACCAAAATGATTAACGAAAATGTAAATATTCTAGTGTAATCTAATGTTATAGGAGTAGTAAATAGTTGAAAAAATGAAATATTGAAATACAACCCAAGCAATCTAAGAAAATGTGTAAAGAGGGTTAAGAAGGCCTTAGTTGATTTGCAGATGTCGTTGGACTATGTTGTAGTATATACACAGGGTGAATAGGAGGAGAAAACCATCACACAAGAGGGTGAGAAAGTGTAGATCTGGACTGTCTAGATAGATCGGGGCACCTGGAGAGGGATAGGGGTGATTGTGGGTTCCCTAGTCTAAGATCTGGGTGCCCTGGTTTGTGGAAATGACTAGGAAACCTCCTCTGAGGTGTCGGTGAGTGTTTTCCTATGTTTGCTTCCTGTCATGTGAATGTCATTGCACTTTGCCAGATTTCATAAACCTGCAATGAAGAATCACCTGTAAAACCCTAAAAAAAGCATTAAAACCCTAAAAAATAAAGATTCATATGAAGGGTTTGGATTGTCCTCAGCTTCCAAATGGATGGAGTTTTCACTGAGTGTTGCACTACATCTTAGACCCAATATAGTTCTAGGTGTGTGCGCATGGAATTATGCCCTAGGTTGCTCTTGTGTCAATCACACTTTGTGTAGTAATGAGTAATAACTAGAAGTAGAATGCAAATAATGTGTGCATGGAATAAAATAAATTCTCCTCTTATGAAGTGTGATGCAGATGAATCAACCTTTGTCCCTTGTCATGGAGCTACATGGATGTAAATGGAGTAGTAGAATCCTTTGATGGATGCAACCTTAGGTGGTGATAGTAGATGCTTAGTGTTTGGTCTCTCATTATGGTCACATAAATTTATATTTATATGGTTCTCTTGCTCTAATTTCGTAATTAACCCCAAAAAGGCCAACCTCCAAAAATATAAGAAGTTCAAACGGCTAGAAAGTGCCCAAAAAGTGAGAGGAAAGTGCAAATTAGATCAATGCACCTAGAGGGGACTACGACGCATGGGGGCGCCTTGATTAGAAATAGGGAAAACACAACATAACAAGACAAACTAGGAAATTACGGGTGCAAGATCGAGAGTAGCAACATAAAAATAAAGTAAGATGGTCAAAGACATGGGTTGATTAGTACTCTTTTCACTCAAGAACCATAAGAATAGTAGTATGAGACCATGACTAATAATTACCCAAAGTGTGTGATTTTTATCTACATTTTCCATGAGTACTATCTGGTTTTTTGGGTGATTTGACGTCGGTGGCCAAACAAGTGTAGAGAGGAAGGTTTGTTTTATCCTCTAACATGTAACTGCTCCCCATAATGTTAAGGATAATCTTCCCTGTAAAATTCATTGTGTATGGAGTTATGTAGACTAGTCTGAACTCACTCGTTGTGTAAACCATTGTGTCATGGAAGAAAATTGAACTATATCGGTCATGTGTGTAAACCCAAATAATCCCCCTCTTTAGGGATGCATGTGACGTCACGGAGAGGAGAATGCAACCCAAAAGTGGACCAACCGTAGATATTGAAATGATGCCCAACAAGGGGTGGGGATGTGCTTGGTATAAACCAAGGCACGCGCAAACAAGGTGTCTAGAAAACAAGTGTTAGTAAAGACATACATATCTAAAACAAGTGTAAGCCAAATAGACAATGTGTAAGCTAGAACATAGGCAGATAATGTAAATGCCAAAGAAGACAATGTAGGCTACACAAAGTGGGTTGCAAACATGGGACACCAATCATGATGTCGTAACACACTCAAGGCTGCAGTGGCGCAAACAATCAAGAACACACAAGGCAAAGGAAAAGCCCGCAAATAAGAACTAGCAATAGCAGACAATGTAACAAACAAGTATGGAAGAAAATATCCCTACATGACAAATGTTACACATGAAACACTCATTAGCATGTTAGAAATATAAAACGTAGTTCAAAGCACGTGTAAACCAATAAAGGAGTGTGTTATGAGCAAAAATGAAACAATAACACCTGTAGTGTACTAGATTGGATGCCCTCAGAGCTGTTATGGGTCCTGGTAGTTGGTCCAAGCATCCATGTTGCGTGTAGTATCCTTGTATAGTTTGCGATCACAACTAGAAAGAAAGTGAATGTGCATGTGTGTATGATAATGATAATGACATACAAGATATCTATCTAGCATGTGTAATAAAGCATACATGTAAAATCAAGTGCAAGTAAGAGTAAATGTAACCATGAAATGCAATATGTTGTGGGTAGATGGAATTAAATGCATAGTGAATGATGGGATCTACATGCCCCATGAGTAAATGGAATTGTATGCAAAGTGAGGCTCATTTAGTATTCCCTCTCGGTAGTAAAAATTAACCATAAATGAGAGTGCGTTATCGGGAAATGGGCTAAGTATGTGTTGTGTGTAGTACGTTGTGATGAGTGTGAAATTAAAATATGTGACTTAAAGATGAATTGTGTGTGAAGCTATAGCCTAATTTTATATCACGACAAGATGAATAGAAAGGAGTGGTGATTTAGCCTAAAGCACATACCACTAAATGACACAACAGAAAATGATGATGTAGCTTATCACGAGAGAATGTTAGAAGAAGTGACCCTGTAGCCTAAAGTGTATATAACTTAATCTAGGTATGCCACATGAGAAAAGATTGTATTATGAATGTCTAAGGGTGATGCGGTCCATTTGTGATGTATACCCTCAATAGTCCACTATGGACCTTGAAACTAGAGTGCATCATCGGGTAATGAGTGCAACATGTATGAATAGATTTGTAGGATGTGTAGTACACAATATGTAGTGTGTAGTGTCTATCGTGCAAGTATGTGAGGTTCATTTGTTAGGATGCCCTCAACAAATAATTGTGAATCGAATCACCAGTTGTGTCATCGGGTAATGGTCAAAGTAGATGCATATGCTAATATGTATGTATAAATAGAAAGAATAAGGTGTTACACATTGTTTGGGGGGAAAGTATATATGCCAATCCCCCCAAGTGTGTGTTGGTGAATAAACTATCTAATGAAAGTGAAAGGTGCGGCAGTCCTGTATGTAGTCAAAATACAACCTTAGTCAACACACCGTGTTAGGAATGATGAAAAAAATCAAATTTTGCTCTTTAAGAACCAAAATAAGTTACTTGTTCTTTTCACTCACAACCTCCAATTTTAGATAATTTCTTGAATTTCCACCTTATGTTACCAATTTAATGTTTACACATTGTTCTTAGGTCAATTTAATTGTTATTTCATCCTATTCAAATCATTCAAATCTATCAAAATGTTCAATAGCTTACCGTAATGCAAAATTGCCTTATATGGTTTCTTAAGCAAGGACTCGTGCTACAAGCATGAATAGGATCAATTAAAAAAACTAAGACAATTTATGGAAATTTTCCATTACCCTTTATCAAGTTTGAAATGGGTGTAGAGTTTGAGGTCTCTACTCCTAGTTTAAATATCTCTTCCACTAAGTTTCTTTCTTTCTTGACCAATCTTCTAGTAATCATGATAGAGTGGTTTTGAAGCATAAATTCAGCTATAAGGTATTAATTGATAACATAACACTCTATGGGAACACCCATCATGTTTTATATCTTGTATGCAAACTTCCAACTAGTCCTTAGCAAAATTCCCTCAGTTTCAATCTTCTAGTTTCTTCACTAAGCCTTTTAGGTACAATGCTAGGTTTCTTGGTGAAATGTTACTAGTAACTCCTGATTGTAGCCATATTTTTCGTTGATTCCACTTAAATAAGCTAGAGGAATTTGTGAGCAAGCTTTATAACTTCTTCACTTAATTCAACCTCCAAGTCTTCTAACTCATTGCCTTAGTCTTTACCAAGCTACATTGTATTGTACATGTCTTTTAAGCACTTTGTTAAGAATCAAATATACCAAATGCACACTTGACCCCTCAAGCTTCTCAATATTTGTTTGCTAGGTAAATTCACACCCTCCTAATGAGTTCCTACCTCTGTCTCAACCTTCTTAGGCTTCCCTTTTGTAGAGTAACAATTATTTTGTTCTTGTTGGCTAATGGTCACCTACATGCTGCCCTCAAATCCCTCAAACAGATAATACTCTTTAATTGAGACTCCACTAACATTACTTTAAGATCATAGAGCCAATTTTTTCTCCAATACTTGTTATACTCTTGTTTCCATAAACCCTAGTAAGGGTTTCCAAGAAGCCCGAGCACTAATCTTTCTAGTTTTCTAATCACTTGTATATGAACTTAGGGGTTAAGAACATTTCCTAGAGTCTATTTCATTCACTCTAACATTATGCACCAAAAAGGAGACTTTATCTTTAAATTACCAATAAAACTTCTTCAAAAATCGACTCCCTACCTTTGAGAACAAAATTCCTCGTCTTAGGGTCTCGAACCAATATAGGGATTCTTATACCTTCTCGCTAAGCTCTTGTAAGGCTTGCCAAACTTCAAAACACTATTACAACTAATTTTTTCCACCTCCACTAAGATCTTCCTTCATAAATTTGTTCTATCTCCCCTCACACCCTTTGTTTCAAGCACTCGATCACGATCACTAACCACTTTCAAACCTACATTTACAAGCAAGCATGAATCTACCCACCATCAACAAAATACATAGAATGAGATTCTTGCCATGATTAGACCTATCCATAAGTTGCATGAAACATGATACTAATCAACAATATGCACAAAAAAATAATGAAATACCATAACAAAACTGTATGCACACATAGTTCTTGGTTCAACACTTCTTGGAGTTTCTTCCTTCAAATTAGATCATTCAAATGATGATGTGAAAGACAGATACAAAGGCTTGAATAATCTCTCATAGCTCGAACCTATCTGATTCTTGGGCTTCTAAATCTTTTACTTGACATATTTGTTCTTTATTACATCATTAGAAGCACTAATTTATGTCTATTTCACGAGGATTTAAGCCTTAGTTCACCATCTTGACCCAACTAAGTCTCCTAAAGCCTAATAATATTTATTACAAGCTTATTTCATATCATCCATATCATGATGCCCCATTATTACATACTACTATGCTGAAACAAGCTAAACTAGTCTCCAATAATCAAAATTGCAACTTGGAGGGAAATGAAAACATTTGAATTTTTAGGGACCTATACCACAAGAAGACCCTACATGACCTCTAGGACCTATGAACTCTCTTGAAATCCAAAAATTGATGACATCCATCATATGTACATGTTGAGAGTTGATGCTCCTAAATCATACTCCCTGGGAAGGGAAAAGTTTCCGTATACCGTATACTATCTCTTCTTCTTCTTCTTTCTTTGCTTCCCATTATAGACGATCCTTTGGAAAAGTGCCTTGAATGTGTAACGACTCTATTTCACTTCTATCAGCTTTCCTTTGTCTTTCATAAACTGGTTCTTCCCTAAAATTTCCATTTTATTTATCACGGTGATGCCTTTAGGAATTTGTATTTAGTGTCTTGCTCCATAGGTCCGAGTATATATCTTTGATTTATATTCATATATACGATGCATCTACATCACTAATGGCTATGAAACTATCCTTATCATCTCCTTATAGTTTTCCTTGAATGGTCTTTTCTTCAAAATGACAATATAATAGCTTTAGTTCAAAATGTTCCTCTGTTCTTATTCGTAACTCAACTGTTGAACCTATATTTATGTCAACTTCATCTTGTTCTTGTTCTTTATCAGTTCCTTGTTCTCTTATTCTTTCTCTTCCTAAATTTTTTCTGCTCTTACAAGTCTTAGTTTCTTCATACCTTTGTTACATATTGAAAGTTATACTCGATCTCTCATCTCAGATGCCTTTATAAACTCTTCTTGGGTCCATCACTCTTATTATCTACAAATATTTCAACTGTACCTACAAAACCAAATTTCAAAGTAGTGTTAGAATAAAAAGTAAGAGGCTTACATGCCTCATTCATCTTTCCCATGCTCTATTTTTCTTCTTTGTCTTCCTTCTTCACTTCTTCACTCAATCTTTGTTTATCATCTCTCTCCATTTCATCATCTGATTTATTTTCTACTAGACCTCTCTCGTTGGTCCTCAAGCACCTTGAAATGTTTTTTTCTTCTCACTTTATCATCTCCTTCCTCTCTCTCATCATTACCTACATCATTTCACCTCTTTTTCACTAAAATCATCTCAATCTCTCTCTCAAAACCTTTGTTCAAATCTGAATTCTGAGGCTTAACAACCTTGCACAATATCTTTTCACATGATTCTTTACTCGTATCAAAAACTTCTTGGCTGCCATCATCATCACTAGTCCTGTTGGTTGTTCTTTTTCACCTTTGATTGGTAAGAGTGTATGTCTGACCCTTGTTGGTGTTGTAATAGTGTAGGTATTCTTCTTTCCATCATGCACACACACTTTCGATCATATTGCATGATCTGCCCAACAACACATGACATACATCTATAGGGACTAAATCACATAAATTTTTGGTCTTATACATGTCAATTTGAAACTCAACTTGACATTGTTCCCTAACAGAATATGGTGTCCTTTCTGCATCCATGAAACTTGATATGGATTGGGGTGCATGGTAGTTTTTAATCCAAGTTTCTCCACCATCTCAAATGAAACAAGATTTCCAAGTGCTTCCACTATCAATAACCACTTTACAAACTTTTCCTTTAGTCTTACATGCAATCCTAAACAAACATCTTCTTTGAGTTATTTCATTCATTTTTACTAGGTTGAAAAGCACTATTTTACACAAAAATGGTGTACATTTATCTTTCACCATATGATCAGTAGCTCTGTCATCTTTTCTCATCTTTACACTCATATGCTTTGTATCCTGCATATTTCGACACTTGTAGAATTTACTTGTAAATAAAATCCTTATTTTTATTTCACCTCTCTCGCATATAGCTCAATTTTTCATCAATTTTCTCTTAGTATTTTCCATGCTCTCTAACCTTCTCATCACATTCTCCATCATTTTTTGCATTCTTGTTTCCCAAACCGATTGTCTCATCTCTCTTTCTTGCACCATTTTGTCTTCTCTACCTGCGATCACCTTTAAAACAATATCATTTTTCTTACAATAATCAAATTCCTAATCTAATACCACTACGATGTATTCAAAATGTAACCTTAGTCAACACACTTTGTGTTAGGAATGATGCAAAAACTCAATTTTTGCTCTTTAAGACCCCAAACAAGTTACTTGTTCTTTTTACTCACAACCTCTAATTTTAGATAATTTCTTAACTTTCCACCTTATGTTACCAATTTAAAGTTTTCGCACTATTCTTAGGTCAATTTCATTGTTATTTCATCCTATTCAAATCAATCAAAATGTTAAATAGCTCACCTTAATGCAAAATTGCCTTATATGGTTTCTTAAGCAAGGACCTATGCTACAAGAATGAATAGGATCAATTAAAACAACTCATACAATTTATGGAAATTTTCCATTACCCTTTATCAAGTTTGAAATGGGTGTAGAGTTTGAGGTCTCTACTCCCAGTTTAAATATCTCTTCCACTAAGTTTCTTTCTTTCTTGACCAATCTTCTAGTAATCCTAATAGAGTGGTTTTCTAAGCATAAATTCAGCTATAAGGTATTCATTGATAAAATAACACCCTATGGGAACACCCATCATGTTTTTTTATTTTGTATATAAACTTCTGCGACTCCTTGGAAAAATTCCCTCAATTTCAACCTTCTAGTTTCTTAAGCTGAGCCTTTTTAGGTACAATGCTAGGTTTCTTGGTGGACTATTACTATTAACTCTTGATTATAGCCATATTTTTCATTGATTCCACTTAAATAAGTGAGAGGAATTTGTGAGCAAGCTTTATGCCAAACTCCTTCACTTAATTCAACCTCCAAGTCTTCTAACTCACTGCCTTAGTCTTTTCCAAGCTACATTGTATTGTACATGATCTTTTAAGCACTCGACTATTAAGAATCAAATCAACCAAATGCACACTTGACCCCTCAAGATTCTCAATATTTGTTTTCTAGGTAAATTTAAACCCTCTTAATGAGTTCCTACCCCTTTCTCACCCTTCTTAGGCTTCCTTTTTGTAGAGCAACAGATTACTTTGTTCTTGTTGGCTAATGTTCACCTACATGATGCCATTATAACTAATTGGAAGTGTCTCAAATCCATCAAACACCTAATAATATTTAATTGAGACTCCACTAACATTACTTGAAGATCAAAAAGCCACTTTTGTTCTTCAATACTTGTTATACTCTTGTTTCCATAAACCCTAGTAAGGGTTTCCAAGAAGCCGAGCACTAAGCTTTCTAGTTTTCTAATCACTTATATACAAACTTAGGGGATACGAACATTTACTAGAGTTTTTTTCATTCACTCTAACATCATGCACTAACAAGAAGACTTTATATTTCAATTACTAGTAAAACTTCTTCAAAGTACTCACTCCCTACCTCCGAGAACATAATTCCTTGGTCCTAGGGTCTACGAACCAATATAGGGATTCTTATACCTTCCATTAAGTTCTCTAAAGGCTTTTCAAACTTCAAAACACTATCACAACTAATTTTTCCACCTCCACTCAGATATTCCTTCACAAATTTGTTATATCTCCACTCACACCCTCTGTTTCAAGCACTCAATCACATATCACTAACCACTTTCAAACCTACATTTACAAGCAAACATGAATCTACCCAGCCATCAAAAAAATACATAGAATGATATTTTACCATGATTATAAATCTTCGTAAGTTGCATGAAACATGATGCTACTAAAAAAAATGCATAAAAAAACAATGAAATACCATAACAAAATTGTATGCACACATATTTCTTTGTTCAACACTTCTTGAAGTTCTTCCTTCAAACTGGATCATTCGAATGATGATGTGAAATACAATTACAAAGGATTAAATAATCTCTCCTAGCTCAAACCTAACTGATTCTTGGACTTCTAAGCCTTTTACATGACAT
Source organism: Taxus wallichiana var. yunnanensis (assembly GCA_018340775.1). NCBI lineage: Eukaryota > Viridiplantae > Streptophyta > Pinopsida > Cupressales > Taxaceae > Taxus > Taxus wallichiana. The sequence continues at coordinate 809,516,547 of CM031237.1, forward strand.
ATTTTTTCTTTATTACATCATTAGAAGCACTAATTTGTGTCTAGTTCACTAGAATTTAAGCCTTAGTTCTCCATCTTGACCCAACCAAGTCTCCTAAAGCCTAAAAATACTTATTACAAGCTTATTTCATATCACGATGCCCCATTATTGCATACTACTATGCTAAAACAAGCCAAAACTATCTCCAATAATCAAAATTGTAACTTGGAGGAAATGAAAACATTTAAATTTTTGAGGGACCTATACTAACCTAACACCACAAGAAGACCCTAGATGACCTATAGGACCTATTAAGTCTCTTTAAATCCAAAAATTTATGACATCCATCATATGTACATGTTGAGAGTTGATGCTCATGCATCATTCCCCACTCGATATAACTAGCGATGAATGTGTGTGACCATGGTCTAAAAGTGGTGGGATATGAGACGGACATTACGCAAGCGAGTGAAGTCTATGTGCATGTGATGGATGAGTATATGACGAGCGGGTAGGTGGAACAAAATGCGTAGGTGATGGAGACCGATGAGAAGCTGAGTGCGGAGGTGATGGACACCCATGTGGAATAAAATGAGGTGGAGATTTACACCGAGATGTTGTAACTATGCGAGGAATGGGTCTACGCTAATGTGTAGTATTATCGAGTGGTGAGGCCACACAAATGGTGTGTGAGTAGGTGAACTAAGAGTAGATTGCACTTTAAGTAACATGGATTGTGATGTACTAGATGAAGTAGGAGATGCATTAACCGGTGTTGGAGGAGATAACGACCATGGAGTAGATGGAGGTACACCATCAATAGAAATGACATGATTGTTATGAATGAATTTGAGTCGCAAATGATTCATAGAGATGATGGACTTAGACCTATGAATATAATTGAGGCCTAGAATCATGTCACAACCATCGACCGCTTGTCCGACAAGGAAGGTTATAAGTATAGTAAGAGGTCCTACCGTAACGCAAAGTTTGACAACACCATATGAATTTCTCATTGGATATGAAATTTGGGAATATGGGTAACCGATAGCATCAAGAAGTAGAATAGAGCATGTGTTGATGGGCCAAGATGGATCAACCTTAGTATTATTGATGGGTACCACTCTGATAAAGGCATTAATATGTAAGTGATTAGAAGTAAAATTTGCATGATAGTCGTGATCAAATAAAAAATCATCAGCGGTGTGGAAGTGTTAGTATATGCCACTAAAAAGTCAAGAGCCCCCGATACATGAGGAGGAACTACGTGATATCTGAAGATTCAACTACTTTCTTGTCATGTTGTCGAAGTGGGTTATTAAATAGTTTGAGCTTACAATTTTCATTGACTGACGCAGAGTCTGTAGGATCTAGAAACTCATGCTTGTTATTATTGATAAGATCTTTGATGATGCCATAGAGCTTGAGACACCTATTCGTAGAGTGACCGACACATCGGTGATAGTCACATCAAAATTTCTCATTGTAATTTCTTCCTTCTAGTCTCGATCGGTCTAATTTAAGGGGTGTAGGAAGTGTAATAAGATTACTTTCAATAAGTTGTAATATGAGATGTGGGGCCATAGGGAATTTAGTGAATGTACGCTTAGGTGGGTGTGACTGAAGATCTTTAATAATAGCTATTGCGTTGACAATGATTTTGGTGTCAATTGGTTTAGTAGCGGATGGTTTAAATGTTTACTTACTTTGAAAACATGTAGAGGATGATGCTTGCTCTTGGTATTTAAGATTTCCTATAGCTAAGAGCTTGGTTTCACAAATTTTAAGAGTATGACAGAGCTGATCAAATGAAGGAGAAGTCTCAAAGAGAACACTCTCTTGGAGAGGTGGTAAGAGACTCTGAATGAATAAGTCCTTGAAGCTAAAAGTCCACAAGCACGTTTGACATCTTAGCTAAGTTTTTTTGTAACGTAAGACATAATCCACTAATTTTTCATTAGATCCATATTTAAGTTGTGCAAGTTAGGCATAAGATATCTTAGAGCCGATGTTGATAGAGAAGTGAGTGAGAAAAGCATCGACTAGATGCGTGAAAGATGTTATTGAATGGACAGGTAGGTCATAAAACCAACGCATCGTATAATCATGGAGACTATAGGGGAAAATATTATCCAAAATGATATGATCATCCAAAAATCTAGACAAGCCACGTGGAATGCTCGGAGATGCTCTTATGGGTCACCATGCCCATTGAAAATGGGAAGCTTAGAAGTGAAAAACTTGGAGGAAGCGAGTACATGGAGATACAAAGTGCGAATGAAGCATGTAGCAATAAAGTGGAGTCCAAATATGGAGATGCACGGGAAGTAGCATGTTTAAATTGAAGAATTTGTGCTTGAAGGTCTTAATAGATGGTGGCTAAGTCTTGAGTGCCAATGGAGGAAACTTGCCATATATGAGAGATAATAGGTGGTGTGAAGTGATTGGTGGGAGTAGGTACAAAAACATGGATGGTATAAATGGGTGGTAGACTAGAAACAGGCGGTTGAGTAGCCTTAATAGTGGAGATAGCCATGGAAGCGGTAACCTCCACCAAATTTATAGCATCCTCTCAAGTAGTGTGTAAGATTAAGTCTAAATCTTAGGGATGCTCAATGATATGATCATTAAGGGCTTTAAGATGTTCCTCAGTAAAATCACCATAAGAGTGAGCCATGGTAAGATGAGGATAATAGCCCTAAACAGAAGGTGGGGTCAAAGGATGGGTTCACCAAAATGATTAACTAAAATGTGAATATTCTAGTGTAATCTAATGTTATAGGAGCAAGTAAATAGTGAATAAATGAAACAAAAAAATACATAAATACAACCCAAGAAATCTAAGTAATAAAATGTGAAACCCTAATGTGCAAAGAGGGTTAAGAAGGCCTTAGCTAATTTGTAGATGTTGCAGGATTGTATCGTAGTATATCTTGGGAGAACAAAAGGAGAAAACCGTCACATAAGAGCATGAGAAAGTGTAGATCTGGACTATCTGGCTAGACTAGGGTGCCTAGAGAGGATAGGGGAATCTGGTCTAAAATCTAGGTGCCCTAGTGCCTGTGAAAATGACTAAGAAACCTCCTTTGAGGTGTTCTTTAAGTGTTTTCCCATGTTTGATTCATGTCACATGAATGTCACCGCACTTTGCTAGATGTCACCGTAAAACTGAAATGAAGAATCACCTATAAAACCCTAGACAAAGAATCAAAACCCTAAAAAAGAAATATGCATATGAGGGGTTCAAACTGTCCTCAACTTCCAAATGGATGGAATTATCACTAAGCATTTCACTACATCTCAAACCCAATGTAGTTCTAGGTGTGTGTGCACGGAATTGTGCCCTAGGTTGATCTTGTGCCAGTAGCACTTTGTGAAGTAGTGAGCAATAACTAGATGTAGAATGTAAATAATGTGTGCATGGAATAGAAAACATTTCCCTCGTATGAAGTGTGATGTAGATGAACCAACCCTTTTCCCTTTTTATGGAGCTCGATGAATGCAAATGGAGTAGTACAAGCCTTTAATGGATGTAACATTAGGTGGTGATAGTAGATGTTTAGTGCTTTATCCCTCATTATGATCTCATAACTTTATATTTATATGGTTCTCTTGCTCTAATTTCATGATTAACCACGAAAAGGCTGACCACCAAAAATATAAGAATCTCAAACAACTAAAAAGTTCCCAAAAAGGGTGAGGAAAGCACAAAGAGGATCAAGGTGCCTAGAGGGGACCAAGGTTCTAGGGGCGCCCTAGTCAGAAATAGGGAAAACGCAGCATAACAGTACAAACTGGGTAAGTACGGGTGCAAGATCAAGAGTAGCAACAAAAAATAAAATAAGATGGCCAAAGACATGGGTTAATTATTACTTGTTTTCACTCAAGAACCGTATGAATAGTAGTATGAGACCAGGACTAAATAATTACCCAAAGTGCATGATTTTGTGTCTACAGATTTAACACAAACCATATATCATGAAACGTGGGAATCGGATGATGGCTAATAATGTCACATAGTGTGATAGAAGGATTTATAGATTTATGTAGTGAAGAGTAAGCGAGATAAAAGGATGTAATTGTGATGAGAAGGTGAGGTTTAAGTTAGAATTAGACCCTCAGGAGTCGAGTATGAACCATGAGACTAGAATCTATTGTCAGGTAATGAGTACAATGTGTAAAAGTAAATGTAAGAAATATGTAGCGTGCATGTGTATAGTGAGTAATGCACCTAGTGTGTGATAGGAGATGCAAGAGGAAGATAGTGTGTGTGTGTGTGTATAACATGTGTTGTGCAAGGTGTGTAATGTTTAGTCTGACTAAGCAATGCTAGAAAGATATATTTTAAAGTGTGCCTAAGTGTAAATTGTATAATGTGGTGAAGTGATGAGAAGGATGTGCTACGAATGTGTCAAGTGTAAGATGTGTGATATGCTAAAGTGTGTAAGAATGCTTAGTGTGTATAATGTGCAATGTGTGAGGTTCATGTGTATAGTATGCCCTCAACAGTCAAGTGTGAACCATAACACAAGAGTGCATCATAGGGTAATGACGATGAAAATGTATGGGGATGTATATGATGAATGTAAAAGACTAGATGCGATGTGTTTAAGATGGAAGATAATTGATGGTGCTATAAGATAGGGGAGTAAGTACGATGTGCCCCAAGTGTGTGGTGATGAGTGTGTTAGATGATGAATGTATTTGGTGATAAGTGATGAGAGATTGTATTGTATGCGTGAATAACTGTATATGGTGATAAATGTATGTATGTATGAATGAGTATGAATAATCATGCAACACAGTGATGAAAAATGGGGTTCTTATTGTAAGAGATCCCTCAACAGTCATGTAAGAACTGTAAGAACATGAGTGTGTCATGCGAGACCTGGTGATACTAATGTATGCAGGTTATGTGCATTGAAGGCAAGAGATAAAATGCAAGGTGATGAGAATATAAGACTCGTAGTGATGTTAAAGGGGAGAGGGGGAAAATAATGTGATCCCCCCAAGCGTGTAATAATGAAGGTGATCAAGCCGATGGGGTGGGAGTGGTGCGGTCAAGTCACATGGTTGTGTGCTTGCCCACCCATTTTCAAATCCCCGAGGCACGATCCTCCTCGGAGGTGGTTTTGCCACTGGAGGCAGCTTCTCTACTCGTGCTGACACTGGTGGTTACTCCTCACTGCTGACACTGGTGGCTGCTCCTCTCGTTGTCGATGTTGGTGGCTCCTTCTCCTCTCGCTACTGATGTTGGTGGCTGCTCCGCTCACTGTTGTTGCTCCTCTCGCTGCGGTCGTGGCTGCTCCTCTCGCTGCTGACACTTGTGGCTGCTCTGCTTGCTGCTAATACTAGTGGTTTCTCCTCTCGTTGCCGATCGTTGGTGGCTGTTCTAATAGTTGTCCCACTCACTGCGATCGTTGTCGATGGTCGTTGCATCTTCACTATGGTTTCATGGTTGCTTCAATTGGGTTCCTAATAGTGGTCCCCTTCATTGTAACCAGGTTGTGGATCCTCTCAAAATCCTCAAGTGTACAAGGATGTGGGTCCTTTCAAACACCCTCAATTTACCCTCAATCCAAAAATAATAATAATGAAGGTGATCAAGTAAATTCATCTAAAAGATCATCATTTTCAAGGTCAAAATTGTATGGTGAAACATCTGATACCTGATAAATGACAATTTTGGGTTGGTCAAGTAAATAACCATTGAGGCATAACATATACATGCCCATAGTCTATTCCTCAAGTAAAAATAGGTAATGGACACCCAAGTGCATACCACTAAGTCATATTAGGTGAATAACCAAGGAATGAATCATTACAAATGAAAACGTGACCAAATGGCATGGGAAATGATATATCGATATGGTCAGGGTCTAACATGCCCCGATGTAAGTAAGCCAAGATTGTCCTAATGTAAGTGGAGAAGAGTGAGGGGCTTGTGCAAGGTAGATGGTGAGACGGAAGACACGTAGACCGCAATCAAGTAATGATAGTGATGAATCCATAATAGAGATGAGGATCATGAGTTGGAGGATAAAGATCCTCGAAAGCAAATCCTAGCTGAGTCAAACCATCATGTGAACATATAGTGACATCACAAGTAGGATCAAATGGAATGTGCTCCCAATAAAAATCATTCATGAAAAGTGTACATGTAAAGGAGGTGGTATAGATGTCGATTGTACATGAGAAGGTATTGAAGGTGGTATGACGTCTAATGTAGGGACATGCCCCGATAAAGAATCATAGCAACTAGTAGTAATAGGGGGAGGCATAGATGCAGTTGGGATCATATCTAACATGCAAATGGCACCTTTAAGAGGTGGTAGATGTGGTATCTCATCTATAGGTTGTGGTTCATTAGTAGTATCAATTCTTGGTGTAGGAAGTGTAGTATTTGGATCATGGTCGCAATATTTGTATGGATGATGATCGCGAAAAATAGTATACTCGATACCCTCATGTAAGAATTTAACAATCATGTACAGAGAGGGAACTACTTATATAACATGAATCCATGGCCTACCAAGTAAATAATTGTATGAAATGGGGAATTTGATGACAAAGAAGATGATGTTAAGAGTTTTTGGCCCAACAGTGATAGGAAAAGTAATGTGACCTAAGCATGGACGAATAGAGCCATCATAAGCACGAAGAGAAAGAGATGATGGAATAACATTAGCATCCGAAAGACCAATATTTTCAAGGAATGACATAGGACAAAGATTGAGATCAGATCCATTATTGATTAAAGTGCACTTGATACCCATATTATAAATCTAAATCATGATATGAAAGGGTGAATCACTGTAAAAATAGAAATATAGGCATGAGGATTAGACGGGAAAACAATCTATTGGGAAAATACATCGACAAAATATTGAAATACTGAGTCTAGATGTATATCAGCACGAATGCGAGTAGTAGTAGCGCAGAGATTTGGATTCTATGTCTTAATTCAGGATTTGTGAGAAAGAAGTCATTAATTGAGATACTCATGATGATAAATATCCTAATAGTGTGTAGATCAAGTCGGGTTCACCAAAATGATTAAGCTAAAATGTACTTTATATGCCTAATCAAAGCAAGATTGAGTACACGAAGGAATAAGACGACTTAGTTGATTCAAAGAGTTCTAGAGAATATACGAGTTAGAGAGCAAGAAAATGCAAAGCACTCGACCATTGCTTTGGATCCCGAGAAAAATGCAAACCTGGAGGAAAAGGCTAGACAAGGGTGCTTTGAGAGCGATAAGAGTGCCCGTGGGTTCCCCGGTCTTGATTCGGGCACTTGGGTCTTCAAAAATGCTCATAAAACCTCCTTTGAAGTGTCTCAAGGTGCACTTTTAATCGCCCATAATCGCTCCGAGGTCGCATAAAGATTGTTGAGGTCACTTTGGAAACCCAATGGAGAGCGAACTGGAAAAACCTCAAACAAACATAAAATCCCAAAAAAAGAAATATGTGAAATGAGGGGTCAAACTGTCCTCAGTTGTCACAATGGTGAACTTATGACTGAGCATTGTACTACATCTTAGACCCAATGTAATTCTATGTGTGTGTGTGGAATTGTGCCCTACGTTGTTGTTGTGTCAGTCGCACTTGGATAGCAAGCAAGTAGCTAGATGTAGAATGTAGTAAATGTGTGCATGGAATAGAATGAACTTCCTTCCTATGAAGTGTGATGCAAAAACTAGCCCTTATGTCCCTTGTGATGGAGCTAGATAGATGCAATGAAGCTCTTATATGCCTTGATGGATGTAACCTTAGGTGGTGATAGCTAATGCTTAGTGCTTGGTCCTTTATTATGATCACATAACTTTATATTTATATGATTCCCTTACTTGAATTTTGTAATTAACCCTAAAAAGGCCGACTACCAAAAAGATAAGATGCTCAAATGACTAGAAAGGACCCAAAAAGTGTGAGTAAAGTACAAAGAGGACATGGGCACCTAGAGGGGACGAGGGCACCTAGTCTTTGGGCATGCTATTTGAGCATTGGTGTCGGGATGACAAGCTGTCGAAGAGTAAAATGGCATATTGAGAAAGTAAGGGTGCAAGACTGAAAGTAACAATAGAAAATAAAGAAAGGTGGCCAAAGACATGGGTTAATTAGTACTTTTCTTACTTAGGAATCATATGAATAGTAATATGTAATCAGGACTAGATAATTACCCAAAGTGCGTGATTTTGTGTCAATAGGTTGCTTTTAGTGCATGCTCGTTAGGATATTTGGGTGTTAAGTGTGCATGATGTCATATTTGATAATGGATGAATAACTAGCTTATATATGTGTTATAGATCTAGAAAAATCAGATAAGGTCGACTAGAAGTGTACCAAAGGGATTTGAATTAAGAAAAGTACCATTGGAGAAAGAGGGACCAAAGTGGATGGGAAGGGCCATAATGTATAAACTTTATGGCCCTTTCTAGCGCTTTGGTCTAGGATGCATGTGCAAATGCTTTGAAAACTGGGATTGTATTGTGCAAGGGTTTAGCCTAATTTTATGGACTAATATGACCATTGTGTGAATAAATGAGTTGTGTGTGCAAGCAAGAATGAATGGGATATAACTAGGGATAACATAATTGACCAAGTTGGACAAGTGTGGACTAGTGCAAAGGTATTATACAATTTGTGTTGTTGCAAGACATGAATTACTAAAATGAGTGTCTACATTTCCCCCCTCTAAGTATGAAATTAAAAAGTACGCGCTTAAAAGAAATGTCGCCTAAGTATCTAGACACACTTTGTCTTCTCTTGGAGAACCTTGTGCTTTTCATAAGACTTATTATTTATTTCAATTGTGTTTATTTTTCTCGGGATGTATACCTACAAAGAAAATAGTGTAGTCAATGTTTATAGTATAGGAAATTGAACTTTAACATGAAAAATTTGAACTTAGTATGAAAATAACAATATGTAAATAGAAAATAAAACAAAGGAAAGAGTACACATGATTGTTTTTTCAAGAGAGAGGGAGAGTACTCCTACTACCGTTGTCATGGAGATTTGTTGAACTTTGTGTTGGAGCTAGTTGGAAGGACTTGGGGGTGATCATCCCCAAGTGGAATGTGCTAAGGAGAATAGAAAGAAGTGAAAATACACCTTGCATGGTGAAGATAACTATATGGGGAACATTCTAGTTGCTCTACATCCCTCTCCCAAAAATGAGCAATGAGAAGTCAATCCTATAAGGATATCAGTCACCTCGATACTTCCCAAGACCCACAAATAAGTACCACTGTAAATGAACACAAACCCAATTGATTTGAAAATGATGACACAATGTACTAGGGAAATGCTAGATTGCACATACCCTTGGTGCCACTATAACATAACTTGTACCATGAATTATGTGATTGAACCTAAGTAAAAATCCTATAGATGTTACTAAGAAACTGTGCCAACTAATAATTTTATTGAATCTACCCTCAGGACGGAAGCGTATAGAATGGGCCATAACATCCATATGCTATGGTCCCTCCTGTATAGTTGTTTCCTCGTGTATTTTTTCACCAAAGTATATTTCTTGAAAGTAGACTTCAAGGTACTAAAAACCTAAAAAAATTGAGGATGACAAGTTATAGTCCATTCAAATTCCCTAACCCTAGCCGAACCCGGTGAGGCTCTTGGTGGTGGGATTTTTTTCCGGGTGATGGCACCATGAGAAGATTACAGATGAAAATTATTTTTCTGATATATGGACAAGATAGTTAGGGTTTTCATTCTTACGTGCTCTTGCCCCTACTGTCGTTGGACGATAAATATGCCCCCTCTTTGTGGATTGCATGTTTTGAACATAGTGCCCAAGATTCGGTTGGGGCTAGGGATGACGAATGACATGCTCAAGTATCACCTCCGATTTATGGCATGACTTCTCTCATGGACTCTTCACGGGTCCTAGTTTGTACTTTGAGTAGATCCACCCTCTGTATCTAGCTCCCACACCTTGCTCTAGGTAGGGACCTTAAATCTGTTCTTTCCCATAGATTGAGTTGTAGGGTTGATTTTATAAACCTAGTTTTTTTGGAAGAGTCCTGAATGATGAATCCCTGTTCATCTCTTATGGGATTAGTAGAGATTCAATGATTTTAATGACCAGTCATTTATTGGGTGGAGCCAAGACATGACATCTTACACCTTTTAGAGAGGCTCTATTTAAAAATGCCACTGCTATTTCAGATTGCTTCAGCTCTGCTCCCCGCCTACATTGTGGAGCAAGCATCGACTCCCCTTTTTGGAGATTTTCAAAGATGAGGCTCTTGTCTTCAGGAAAATCTGGAAAATAAGGCCCTCATATGTAGATTTAATGGTCTTTGGCCATCGAAAATACTACGATCTAATGGATTCATTCTTAGTGTACGAGAAAATTGTGAGTACTTCTTTTATGCAAGGGGCTTCTTTGTAGTATACTTCTATGAACTAGAGGATTATCAAAGGATTATTGATGAAGGACCTTGGTTTTGGGGCACGATGGGGCTGTTCACTACCCCATGGTTTCGAAATAGTATTCAAACTCCTACTCCATCTCATGTGTTCCTGTTTGGGTCAAATTTCCAAACCTTCCTCTCCACTTTTTCCGAACTTGGAAGATATCGGAAATTACCTAGGGAGGTTCATCAAATAGGATGACAAGAGGTTACAGAGTATGTTGTTTACTTTTGTTAGGATATGTGTTGAAGTGGATCTTAGTAAAGGATTGCTAGATAAAATGACTCTCAAGATGGGAGATGTGACTCACATCCAGACTCTCGACTATGAAAACATGACTTTTGATGTAGGAATTCATGGACTTCGTGCCACCTTCAGCTTCCGCCTCATAAGAAAGTCCAAGCTCCAAAGAAAAAAGGATCCATTCCCAAATGATGGAGCCCTCTAGATTTTGATGATGACTCTAGGTTGAAATCAGATGTTCAATAATTTGAAGTTATTGCCCCATCGGTCCACTACTCGCCATCAAGCTATCGAATGTACTGAGGTGGGACAACCCTTGGTTCATCCCCCTCTTTGGAGAAACCTACTTCAGGAATCAAGAGGCCTCATGAATCCTGATCACTTTGATTTGGATAAGGAGGGCCTCTTTCTACAAATAAGGAGTTATAGATCTCTAATCCTCTGATTTTATCCATTTCCAATCCTCTTAGTTCAAAGGACCACTCTCTGGATATTAGCAGTTAGTGTGTTTCAAGAAGGGGAAGAAGGATAAGCGTTGATCTTTGTTTCCCTTTTTTCTACTTCGCTTGGGGTTTCCTCCTTGGATGCTTCCTCCTATTTGTCTTGCATTTTATTGGGCTACTTATCCCCTCTCCCCTTTGTTTGTTCCTCCTTGTTGCATCTTGGTTGTAGCTTCTATTTATCTTGGCTGTATTCTTGTTGTTTTTGGTGTCACTATAGCTCCTCTTTATTTTGGTTGCTAAAAATTTCTCTCTTCCTTTGTGTGGTTTGGAACTCGTGGTCTTTTGTTCCTCTTTCCTTTGGGATTCTTCTTTGTACTTATTCATGGTTATATCTTACCTTTTGGACTTATTGTAGAAGGATGTGGGTCCTTTTAAAACCCCCAAATTTACCATTCTCCAAAACGTCTATTTCTAATCCATTTTATGGATCACTGTAATGTATGATTTTGTAAATGTTATTTTGTTTCCTTGTTTTGAGTTATTGTGAAGATGAAATATCATCTGATGGTTTCCCCCTTGTTTAGGGCACATGAGATAGAGAAATGTGAATGTGGACCAAATTGATTTAACAAAAATGGAATTTATTACTAAACCTTAATGTTACAGAGTAACTATTAGAAATAATGAACTACAACTGCTAGATACACTATGACACAAGAAATAAGCTATTAAAGTATGAAACCCTAAGTACAAGAGGGAGAGGAAAGAACTTAAGTGGTTTGCGCTCTTCTCGGAAACCAATCTAGACTGGGAAAGCGATGAATAGAGAGGGCATACTATCGCAATTGTGTCTTGTAAAATCTAGAATTGTCGGATAAAGGCCGGACTAGGGCACCGGAATGGAGTGAGGGTGCTTGGGCACAAAATACCTCTACTAGGCACTTGTGACGGTGCAAGAGCTCGAATATGATTTCGGAGTGTCGCAAGAGTGTCGCTAATATTCATTTTTGGTCACCGTATGTCACGGTATGATCATCGAGGTACCTGTAACTCCGCAAAATAAAGATTCACATGTAAAACACACAATACCACATTAGATCCAAAAAGAAATATGAAATATGGGGATTCAGACTAGCCTCGGTGGTCACTCAACCGAGTGAACTTATGACCGAGCATTGCACTACATCTTAGACTCTATGTAGTTCTTGTGAGTGTGTGAAAGAATTGTGCCCTAGGATTCCCTTGTTTAAGATGCACTAGATAACATGCTAGATTTGCTAAAAGATGCAAATGTGTGTATGGAATAAAATGAACTTCCCTTCCTATGCAAAGTGTATAAAGAAAATTCAGTCCCTTGTCCCTTTAATGGATGTTAGATGAATTCCTTTGAGTGCTTTGGATGTAAGCTTAAGTGATCAATAATATGCTTAGATCTTGGTCCCTTATTTTGGTCACATAACTTTGTATTTATATGATTCCCTTGGTTGAATTTCATAATTGACAACTGGAAGGATGGTCCATAAGAAAATAATATTCCCAAAATATAAAATAGGCCTAAAAAGAGTGAGTAAGGTGGAAAGAGGTCGGGGGTGCCTAGAGGGGATGAGGGCGCTGGGCAATGGTGTCCGAAGTCATGAAAGATAAACAAGTAAAGTAATCGACTTGACTAGGGCTGTAGGGTACGTAAGACCATATGGAAAATAATAAACACAAATAAAAGGCAAAATATAGTTTTCAATTACTAGTTTTCTTGCTTAGGAATCATGTAAATGAAAGTATGATTTTAGGACCTAGAAATGTACCCAAGTGCGTGCTTTTGTGTCTACATTTTCCCCACTTTATGTTTTTGAGTGAATACTAGATAACATAAAGTAGTTAGAGGATGCATACCTGATAACCATGTAGAGTGTGATGGTGATAATGTGCCGAAGAGACAAGTGAAAGCGTGAAGTGATAAAAATGAAGCATGGAAACTAAGAAAGAGGAAGCGACCCTAGGGATGAAGCGTATTGTATTGTGTTGTACTTATTGTTGTGCTTGATGTTGGGCTACTTCTTGTTGTGTATTAAGGATGGACTTGCAAAAGAAGAGAGAAAGAGTAATCAAAGTCATGTATTATGAAAACTCTGTAAAAGTATGTAAATGTGTGTAAAAGTAGTAAAAGGAAAGTGTGCACCTGATGAACATGAGTGTAAAAAGGATAGATAAATGTCTTGAAAAAGCTATGTAGAAAAAGTTTTTAGGTGATCTCATGCCAAGATCAATTTTTTTTGGTGATCTCACGCCAAACATGAGTTTTTTGGGTGATCTCATACCACATCGAAAGAGTTCTGGGGAGAGAGGTATAGTGTTACTCTCCTTCCATGAATACTTTCGATTATACACCACCGTAAAAAAGTGTGTGATCCTATTTTGTTCTGAGTTGTACCAAATTTTACCAATTGCAATGGAGATAGAATGCATTATATCTTTGGAGGATTGTGCTCTGTCTTTGTAAAAATTGATCTCGTGAACTGTGTTGATATGAGAAAGTAATTGTATCTTCCCTGCAGGACATAGGTGCCTAGGGGAGGTTAGTAATTCCCAAGCGTTGGTGTCTAAATCTAAGCACCTTGGTTTTATTTGAACTGAGGACCCAAGTTAGATTCTGGGTCATTTCTATAATTGTAGACTATGTTGATTATATATTGTGAAAATCTATATTAAAGCTCGATTTGTTGTATGGGGTGACTGATTCACCCAATGTATTCCCCCTCATTTAGGGTGCATGTGACACCGATAGGAGTATGCATTCCAAAGTAGAGGATCGAAGACTCGGTATGAAATTGTGTCCCTACAGGTGGGGATGTGCATGGTAGAAACCAAGGCACATGAAAACAAAGTGGCTAAATAGACGTGTTAGTGCAATCAAAGCTAGTATGCAAATAGAAGACAATGTACTAAGCAAGTAAGAAAACAATATAGACCGTGAAAAGTGGGTTTCATACATGGGACATCACTCACAATGTCACAAGACAATCAGGGCCAAAGTAGCCAAAAGCATACAATGTGCATACAAGAAAAAGGGCATAGCCCACAAACAATAACATATAATAAAAACAATGAAAAGCAAATTTTAATAGACAACCATGATGGCATATAGTCCTACAAAGAAAATGTTACACATGAAGCACCCGTTAGCATATTAGAAAGATAAAAAGTATGTCAAAGCATTTATAGATCAATGGAAATTAGCATGCTAGTAAGATGAAGTAATAAATAATGAAACAATAACACCTATGATGTGTAAGAGTAGTAAATATATATGCCCCTAGGAGCCTTGGTGGGGCTTGTAAGAGTTACAGTGCCAAACATTGTTGTTGTGTGTAAAGATGTGTAGAAAGTTTGCATTCACAACTAAAGACTACATGAGTGTGCATGTGTATGTAGAAAATATATTGACATACTAAGTTTCCATCTAGCATGGGAAAACAAGTGTGTATGTAAGTATAAGAAAGCAAGAATAAGTGAAACCAAGATATGAAGTATGATGTGTGTATGAGTGAGATGGAATGGTATGCAATGTGAATGTGATAGGAGCAGTGTCCCCCACAACAGATGTGGATGAGTATGATATGAGGTTCATTTATAAAATACCCTTCAAAAATTAATAATGAACCATATAATAAGAGTGTGTTATTGGGAAATGGTTTGTCGTGGTACACTAGAAAGATAGATCATGAAGCATAGAGCGTAAAAGTGTAGAAGAGGTGAGGTTCATTTTAGTTTTAGATCCTCAGTAGTTGAGTATGAACCTTAGAACTAAAGTGTGTAATAGGGTCGTATGATGTGTGAGAATGGAATGCTAGAAAGATGTATTATGAAGTGCAGAGCATGAAATGTGTAATGTGTGAGGTTCATGGATGTAGTATGCACTCAACAGTCAAGTGTGAACCTTAGTAGGAGATTCTGTCACATGGTAATGATGATACAAGGTGTATCAAGTTGTGTAATGATGCTTAGAGATAGAAAGTATGAAGCACGAAGTGTAAGAATAGAAATGATAGACACTTGATGATGTTAGGAGGGGGGAAGTAAGCGTGGTGCCCCCAAGTGTATGATGTAGAGAAGAATCAAGTAACATCGTCTAGGAGATCGTCATTGTCATGGTCAAAGACAAATGAAGATGGATCAAAAACTTTGTAAGCAATAGTATGAGGTTGATCATATAAAGAGCCATTGTGGTATAGATTGTACATGCCTATTGTGTATTCTTCATCAGTGAAAGGTGGTTGTGGACAACCGTGTGCATACTAGCGTGTGAGATTTGGAGTATAGCTAAGAAATGAATCATCACAAATAGAGATGTGGCCAAAAGGCATGGGAAATGTGATATCAGTGTGATGAGGATCCAAAGTGCCAACAATGTAATCAAGCTAAGATTGCCCAAGTGTGAGTGGAGAAGAATGAGAAGTGTGTGCAAGAAATATTGATAAATGGAAGACCCAAAGGCCATAAGCAGTAGTAATAAAGAAACATCCCGATAAAGGTGAGGAGAATGAGGTGGTGGGTAGAGATCATCAAGTGTGAATCCAAGCCGAGGCTAAACCATCATGCGTGTAAATGGTGTTGGAGCAAGTGGGATCGAATGGAATATGATGCCAATAAGAGTTATGTATGAAAAGAGTGCATGTGAAAGGAGGTAGTGTCGAAGTAGATGGTATGCCATCCAATGTATAAATAGATCCTTGGAGAAGAAGCATGTCAGTGGTAGAGGCAGGATGTTCCACGAGTTGGTAATCATCAGTGAGATATGTAAGAGGAGTATGGGGATGTCTGGCATCGTGATATAGATTTGGAGTAGGTAGAGTAGTTAGTGGGTCTAGGTGGAAATATTTGAATGGGTCATGGTCAACACTAATAGTATATGCATAACCATCATATCGTAAGTTAAAGCACGAATGAATTGTAGAAGGTATTTCCTACATAATGTGAATTCATGGCCTACAAGTAATTGTATTGGAGTTTGGTGTGGATACCAAATATTACCATATGAACAATTTTAGGACCAAATGTTAGAGGTAGGGTGATAGTGCCCATGCATGAAATTGTAGAAGAATCATAGTTCTGAGATAGAAATGGATAAGGGACTGATATTAGCTGAGGAAAGACCAAGTTGTTGAATAAATGTGAGATTACAAAGATTGAGCTCAGATCCATTGTCGACTAGTACTCACCTAATGCCTATGTTATAGATGTGATCCTGGATATAAAGAGAAGGATCATTTTTGTAAACAAAAAAGAGCAAAGAGCTACATCGATGGGAAAGTAAGTTGAGAAAATGTAACCATGAACAATTGATATCCATGGTTGAATTTCGTAATTGAAAACTGGAAGGCCGACCCATAAGAAAATAAGATGCCCAAAAGATAAAAGAGGCCCAAAAAGAGTGAGTAAGGTGGAAAGAGGTCAGGGGCACCCAGAGGGGATGAGGGTGTTAGCATCTCGCTAGGCGCCGGTGCCCGAAGTCATGAAAGATAAGCAAGTAAAGTGCCAACTGGGCTATAAGGTATGTAAGACCAAATGGAAAATAAGAAACATAGACAAAAGGCCAAAGATAACTACTAATTACTAGTTTTATCTCTTAGGAATCATGTAAATGCAAGTATGCTTTTAGGACCTAGAAATGTACCCAAGTGTGTGATTTTGTGTCTACAAAAATAAAAGGAAATGTAGTTGATGTGCACATGTGTTGTAGGATTCTTGTAGGGGGAAATGGGAGTGCACAAGGCTGATGTGCACATGTGTTATAAGATTCATGTAGGGAAATAGAGTACACAAGGTGTATACTACGACACATACATAATAGTATAATAGAAAAGCTAGTAAAGTGTTAGTGATAAGCAATAAAAAAATAATGTAGATGTAAGAAAAAGAATGCAAAGACACACAAGTAGAATAATCATGGAAAACAATATTCTGCATACATGGGACACCACTAATAAGGCATTCAAGGCCAACAAGCAAAAAATAAGTAATATAAGGCATTGCCCGCAAATAAGTGAAATCATATATTAAGCATGTAAAACAAGATACATGCCATAGAATGAAAACAATTATTGGTTCGGAAGTGACCTGCAAAATAAACACTACACATGAAGCACCCATTAACATGTTAACATAATAAAAAGTAAGACACAATATATGTATTGAGTAAATGAGGTAAGAGGAACTAAATATTATAGTTATAGCATATGTGTGTATGAAAGTGTAAAGTGGATGCCTCCAATTGGCATAGAAATATTGGTAAAGAGGAGTTTCAATCATCCCGTGTCATGTAACAATATGTGTGTATCCTACATTCAACTCAATGTACCACGTGAATGCATGTGTATAGAAAAGGATATAACATACTATGTATCAAGATAACATAATAAGTAAAGTGTTACATGAAGAGTATAAGCGTGCAATAGAAACAACTGAGCAAGAGCGATGCAAATATTTTTGGATTATTAGCATATTTGAATGTTTTTGAATTTTTAACATATTTAAATGTTTTTATATTTTTAGGCCACCCGAGGAAGGGTGATCCAAGAATCCCCCTAGGGAGAGGAATATATATATATATATATATATATATATAGTTCTTTTGATGAATTATAGACCGTACAACCGAGATAAGGGAAGTAAGTTTTCCTCTAGTGTATATGTCCGTGCAAAGTGAGGTTTGGGTGTGTAACCACTCCCTCAACAGTCAAGTTGAACCTATAAATAAAGTATGTCATTGAGAAATGAGGGGAGAGTGGACGCCCATGGGTGAGTAGCGTATGAACTATCTAATGAGAACCTCTTGAGGAGGTGGAGAAGCTACTAGGGGAGATGGAGGCTTGGGCCTTAGTTGTGCCAAAGAATGTGACTCAAGTGTATATTCCATAGAAAATTTGGGAGGAGAGCAAGGTGGAATAGATCCATAAGAAGCCATGTGTGACTTAGATGATTGGTGAATAGGAGTATGAGGGGAAAACCCTATAGCGACAAAAGGTTGAACCATGTATGAATTAAGCACCAATGCATTATTAGGAGGAATATGAGGATGTAATAAATATGCAAGAGACTCAATATAATGAGGGTATCTTGTATCAACCTCAGGAAGAGGGAGAGACACAAGGCCAACCATAAGTATAAGAGGTGATATGGAAGCATTAGGAGCAATAAAAACATACCAAGGGGTGCACAAAGTAACATATGTAAAATTATCATGAGTGACACCATGTATACAAGTATTGGCTAACATAGCATAGAGAAATACATCAAATGTAGTGGAAGTAAGCTCATGAACTTGATTTTGTAAGTCACTTATAACATGCATTAGAGAAAGGAATTATTGTGGAGGAATAACATAGGTAGTAAGAGGTTTGTTGGGTGGTTACAACTTGCCATTATATGTAGCCATGGGGACACTAGTGGGTTGGAATTGAATCTTGGGGTCAACTAGTGGATAAGTTGCATTGGCACTAGGAGGACTATGAGAAGATCTAGAAGGAATGGAAGCTTGGACACCCTTATTGAAAAATTCCTTAACATGGGAAGAATAAGAAAAAATGCAAGCATCATTATGTTCACCATTATGTAAAATATCCTTTTGAAAAGCAATAGTAGAAATACATACATCATTTGTAACAACATTTTGTTCACAACTAGCTAAGACATCATGAACTACAAAGAGATAGAGAAGGAGCATTAACATAATTTGCAATAACACCTTGTGCATGAGTAGATATAATATTATTTAGAGGAGGAAGGGAAGGAACACATATATTATTTGTAGCCAAATTTTACACAAAAGTAGAGGGCACAACATGCATGGCATGAAAACAAGGCCAACCTAGAAGAATATTATAATTGAGGTTATTAGGCATGACCTAACATATAAAATTAAGAGTGTAAGGACCTATGGTAATTGGAAAATTTATCTCCCCAATACTTGCTTAGGTGTATTGTCAAACCTATGAATACATAGGGCAAAGGGAGTTAGGTTGTTAGTAGAAAGTCTTATTTGATGTAAAAAAGAAATGTTACAAATGTTAAGGCCAGAGCCATTATCGACAAGAACATATTTGACCAATGCATTACGAATTTTAACTTGGATATATAATGGAGGAGCCTCAACCATGATGTGAAAGAATAGAGAATTGTTAGAAACCCTATGACCCTAGAATGTAGATTAAAAGTTAAGAAAAGTGACTATCGTCAAATAAATAAAATGACCAGATCTCGAAATAGAATTTGAATTTTACAAAACCAAAAGAGGTATTTTTGAATATGAGTATGTGAAATAAAAATTCAAATGGATTTTTCTAAAAGTGTGTATTTTTATGTTTATGCCATAATTACTCAAAAATAGTAATTTTGAATTTTTGAAAAGTGTGCTAAAAATTAGGCAAACAAAAAGAGGTTTTTCGTTAAATATGTGAAAATAACCTCAATGGAATTTGAAAATAGATCTATTATGGTCGATATATGAGATGTGATTTGGAAATTAGGAGCCCTAGAAAGCGACCCAAAGAGGAAGACCGACCATTAGATATGTGGGATAAATGTGAAAATCAATTTGAGGTTAAGCATGGGGATTAAATATGAATGGAGTCTCGAATACAAGCCCTAGAAAAAGTTGATATATTTGAAACCAAGTAAGAAGAATAAGCCCTAAGGAAATTAGGGTTCAACCAATAATGGGTTCACCAAATGATTTAACCTAAATTGGTTAATATCTCTACAGGGCAATAATCGATGATAGATTATTCTAATCAACTAGGTCCCTCTCTCCAAAGCCGCCCGACGTATGGTCTAAAGTTGTGGAGGGTTCCACATCAGCTCATAGCTCGGAAAAGCTTTCCCCCTCACTGACTGATGGGTCCTTTTCCCTGCGCATCCCCTCTCATATCACGGAAGCTGCTACTGCTTCACGTGATCTGTCCTTGGTGGGCACTCTGATGGGACCTAGACCCCCTTTGGAGGATATAAAAAAATGGGCTCGTTTAAAATGGCATCCATGTGGAGCGCTAGAAATAGCGGCTATGCCTAATGGTTTCATTTTATTCTCCTTCAGCTTGAAAGAAGACTTCGCTAGAGCTCTGCTAGGTGGTCCGTGGTTTTTCGGCAGGCGGGGTTTCTATCTCAGGAAATGGTCTCCAGGTTTCAACCCACACACGGAATCCATGACCCAAGCCCCAATCTGGGTTCGCCTCCCGGGGCTCCCTCTGGAGTTCTGGCACCCGGCGGTTATTGAAGGTATTGCTCTCTCAATAGGCTCTTTAATTGCTATTGATCAAGCAACAAAAGCAAAAACTAGATTCATTCATGCTCGTTTTTGTGTTAATGCTGATATTAGTTGCCCCTTACCAAAAGATATTGAGCTTATTTCGGACTTTGGAAACTGGAAGCAACCCATTGATTACGAATATATCCCTCAAGCTTGCTCCTTCTGCAAAAAACTTGGCCATCGGGCCTCTGGCTGCCCATCTAAACCTCAACCAAAACCTAAGCCCCAAACCCTATCCCCAAAAATCAAAAACAAATTTATGCCCAAATCGTCTTCTCTTGAGATCCCGATCATACCCACTTCAAATTCCTTCGCTCTCCTTGAGGATGGAGAAATCAACACATCTTCTGATCCTGCTTCTGAGGTCATTCCCTCCTCTCTGGCCTTTCAACCTCTCATCCCCCCTTTGCCCTCCTCGGATCTCCCCGCCTCTTCCTCTCTTGGAGAGGTCCTGCTCCTGGCTACCTCCTCCCCCCCTTCGCCTTTTCAGTTCCTCTTCCCTTCCCTCCCCTTCCTTTGATTCCCTCCTCCATGGATCCTCCCACCCTGTCTCCCCTCTGTCCGCCTGCTGTGGACTCTGTCCCCTCCCCCACGGATCTCTCTTCTGATGATAGTTTCTCTCATCGCCTTACTAGAAGCAGCAACAAGAAACCTGATATAGGCCTGGAAAAAGCTCGGGGCAGAATTCCGAGCAGTATTAAGCTTCAACAAGAAGCAGCCACAAATGTGCGCAAGGAACTCAAAGTACAATCCCCATGGTGGTGGGGAATAAACCCAAACCAAAGAAATGAAGATCATTTCTTGGAATATAAGAGGGCTCAACTCTCTTCAAAAGCAAAGAGTCATCAAAGACATCAAAATTCAGCACTCTCCTGATATCATAATGTTACAGGAAACCAAACTAAAAAAGGATGATCGCCTCCTTAAACTCTGGCCAGCAGCTTCTTTTGAATCTCAACCGTCTACAGGGAACTCAGGGGGGCTTTGTACTATGTGGGATCCCAGAAGTCTCAAAGGGGAGTGTCTGTTCAAGCACCCCAATTTTTTATGTATCCTCTTCCAAGAAGTAGGGATGGACTTCTCTTGGATTGCTATCAATGTGTATGCCCCAAATTTGGAGACCCATCGTGGAAAACTTTGGAATGATATCACTAACTTCATCATCACTTGTGGTAAAATCCCCACCCTAATTATGGGCGATTTCAACTGCCCTCTTTATCCTTCGGAAAAACAGGGAGGTATGGCTGCCATGCCGGTTAGCATGGAGGCTTTGGCTGACTTCATAAGGGAGAATTCCCTTCTGGATATGGATCTCCACGGCTCTTCTTACACTTGGTCAAACCGCAGAATGGGCAGGAACCACATACAATGCAGATTGGATAGATCTCTAGGCTCTCTGGACTGGATCTCTCTCTTTCCTGACTTCTACCTCAACTCCCTGCCTAGGGCGGCCTCCGACCACAGCCCTCTTCTGTTAAGCGCCAATCACAAAATAAATGCCAAGAACCCTCCCTTCAGGTTTGAGCTAGCCTGGCTTGAAAATAACCAGCTGACCCCCCTTGTTGCAGTGGTGGAATATCAATATCGATGGCACTAATATGTTCAGATTTTCCAGCAAACTCAAAGAAATTAAAAAACAACTCAAGATATGGAAGTCGAAGGTCTTCGGTAACATCAAGCTTCGCAAGCGGGAGCTAACTCAGAGACTGGCAAAAATTTCTGAAGAAATCGAGGTTGTTGGTAGATTGGATCACCTCCATCAACAGGAAATCTCTCTTCTCAGTGATTATCATAACACTCTTAAAGAAGAAGAGACCTATTGGAGGCAACGTTCTCGGGCCCTTTGGCTTGAGCAGGGAGATCGTAATACCAAATTTTTCCACATCACTGCTTGTAAGCATAAAGCTAGAGACAAGATCCGGGAGTTGGTGTCGTCGGAAGGGAACTTGCTAACTGATGAGTCTGATATCTCCAATGAGCTAATATCCTTCTATTCCAATCTCCTCCATGCTGATCTGCCCCCTCCGGAACAATCAATGAATGAAATGCTCCAGCATATTCCGCATCTGGTGTCTCCTGAGATGAATAATAATCTGACCAAGCCTTTTTCTATGGAGGAAATTCATAAGGCAGTTTTTGCTATGAAGAGAGACAAAGCTCCGGGTCCTGACGGCTTTCCTGCTGCCTTCTTTCAAGTCTTTTGGGAAATCATCAAGCAGGATCTCTTCCAAGCAGTTAATGAATTTCAAATGAACAACAATCTGCTTAAGGAATGGAATACCACTTTTGTGGCTCTCGCCCCAAAAGTGCATAACTCTAAAGATGTGTCCAATTTCCGCCAATAAGTCTTTGCAACACGTCTTACAAGATTATCACTAAGATGTTGGCCTCCAGACTTAAACCTCTTATGCCGGACCTCATCTCTCATAATCAGAACGGCTTCATCAAAGGCCGTCTCATCCAAGGAGGTATTATTACTGTTCATGAAGCCATTCACTCGGCCTTTCTTGCGAAGTCCCCTGGAATGATCTTAAAACTGGATATGCAAAAAGCCTTTGACAGAGTCAGCTGGCCTTTCCTAATTAAAGTTCTGGAAAAATTTGGCTTCGACAACAAGTGGTGTAGCTGGATTTTCTCGTGTATCTCGACCCCTTGCTTCTCTATACTTATTAATGGTATTCCAGCGGGTTTCTTCAAAAGTAGCAGAGGTATCAGGCAAGGTGATCCCCTGTCACCTTTCTTGTTTGTTCTAATGGCGGACTCTCTCAGCAGAGCTTTGGAAGCGGCTAAAAATCAATCCATCATTTCTGGTTTGAAAATCACTTCAAATTGTCCTTCGACCACTCATAGTCAGTTTGCTGACGACACCTTGCTGCTGAGTCTAGCCTCTGTTATTGAAGCGCGGGCAATTATGGATATCCTCTCTCTTTATCAATCAGCTTCTCAGCAAACTGTCAACTTCAACAAGAGCAGCATTTCCTTCATAAACACGCCCCCTAGGTCTCAGAGAAAGATTGCTGATATCTTTGGTTGTATTATTGTTGATCTCCCCACCTCTTATCTTGGCATCCCTCTCTTCCAAGGAAGGCAATCAAAAAATTTATGGAACCCTGTCATTGAAAGGTATCAAAAAAAGCTGGCTGCTTGGAAAGGGGCCCTGCTCAGTCAGGCTGGCAAGCTCCAACTGGTGAAAGCCACTCTTCAAAACCTGCCTACTTACTTCATGTCCCTGCTCAAGATTCCTAGTTCTGTGAGGGAGGTTGTGGAAAAGATTCAAAGGAACTTTCTGTGGTCTGGATCTGAAGATAAGAAAAGGATCCATCTGGTGGCTTGGAAAGAGGTTTGTAAGCCAACTTCTCATGGCGGACTCGGTCTTCGAAAAATGAATGAAATGAATGGAGCCCTTCTGGCCAAACTTGCTTGGGAAGTGGCTAAAGGGGACTCTTGTTGGGCCCATCTGCTCAGAGCCAAATATCTTGCTAATAACGAAGATCTGCTCACTTCCATGCCTATTAGAGGTTCTCGCCATATGGAACTCTGTTAGTAGCTCTCTTCCCATCATTCGTGCTGGCACTAAATGGAAATTTGGGAATGGTCGCCTCATTGATTTCTGGAGGGATTTATGGATTGGAGAAGAACCCCTTGATCTTGATCCTACCTGGAACCCTATTAAGAGAAGCATCATCAATAAACATGGTAGACTAGCTTCGGGCTATTGGAAGATGGTGAACTCCACTCCCTCTTGGGATATTATGGAGTGGGATGATATCAACGATCTGCAGCGTCACCTGTTGTCTTCGCTCAAAGCGGTTCTATCTTCCATATACATCCCTTCCTCCCATATTGAAGACGAGATTATTTGGCCCCTCTCCCCGTCGGGCTGTTTCTCTGTTAAGGCTGCTTATCTTTCTTTGCATCGTGCTGACCAAGGTCCCCCTTTCCAAAGTCTGGCCAAATGAGATCACCCCAAAATTGGTTTTTTCTCTTGGATCTCCTCCAAGAATGCTTTCCTCTCTGGGGAGAATCTAAAAAGAAGGGGTTTCTCTCTCCCCACAATATGTGTGTTATGTGCTAATGAAGCGGAGTCCTCTGCTCATCTCTTGATCCATTGCTCTTTCTCGCAAATTATTTGGCAGTGGCTTTTATCAAGGTTGGGAGTTTCATTGGATCTTTCCGGATTCCATTCAGGATACCCTTTCTCAATGGAGCTCTCCTTTCACTCATCCGATTTTGAACTTGGCGTGGAAACTCCTCCTCCCGCACGGATTATGGGGCATATGGAAAGAAAGAAACAGAAGAATCTTCAAAGAAAAAAGTCTTGATCCTTGGCAGGTGGCTATTCAGATTGCTCTGGCTCTCCAAGAAAATATCAATCTGACCACGTGGACCAAATATCAGCAAAAAATCCAAATATGCTATTCCCTGGAGTGGCAGAAGATATTATCCATTCAATGTAAAAGTACTCTCACTGATCGTAATTTAGTCTGCTGGACCCCCCCTCCAAGGGGATGGAAAAAACTCAACACGGATGGTGCCTCGAAAGGCAATCCTGGTATGTCTGGAGGAGGAGCCATTCTCCGTTGCTCTTCGGGCTATATTGTTGCTGCCTCTGCCCACAATTTTAATATTGGCTCCAACCATCATGCGGAAGCTTTGGCAATCCTCAAAGGTCTTGAGATGGCCATCATTTTGGGTAATGATCCTCTCCAAGTTGAAAGTGACTCCCTCAACATCATCAATCTCCTTCAGACGAATGATCCTGGTCATTGGTCGATTAGAAACATCATTGCTGATATCAGAGTTCTGCAAAGATTTTTCCTTCAAGTCCAGTACCAGCATATTCTACGGGAAGGAAATAAAGCGGCCGACCTCCTTGCTAATATTGGTGTCCATATTGAGAATCAGCAAAGGTGGACTGATAACTTCCCGAATGATCTCAGCCAAATCGCTCATAATGATACTCCCCATTGCTGACTGGCGGAGTAAAGGGCTGACTCGGGTCTCGGCTATCTTGATTTGGCCTCATCAAAGGATGGCGGTAATTATGGCGAAGTTAATGGATGGGACTCTTATCGAGGGGCTTTTGATTAAGGTGCTTTGTATTGATGCGAGAAATCCCCGCACGAACGGGCATTATCGCCACATTAATCATCTGAAGACGTGGCGAAAGTGCAATGATTTCTCGTCCGACTGCTATCCTGACCTGTTTAAGCTGGTTTCGCCCTCGTTTATTCTACTTTTCTGTAACTATCCTAGCGTTCAATCCATGGGGGGTCAATTGAAGCGCCTTGAGCCCGACAATTGCGAGCCGATTAAGAATGATGAAGAGGTGTGGAATATTTTATTGGAAAATGGTATAGCCACTTTTCTGGAAAAGATGACCGGTTATTCTGCGCTGGTTTCCTATGCGGTCACGGCCTCCTGGTCGAAGGGTCGGGTCCAAATCGGCAACACCCGCTTCACCATTTCCACGAATGCCATTGCTGACGCCACCGGCCTTCCTGCTGCAGGTGATATTTACTACAAACGGTCGCTTCACGCGGAAATTCAAGATTTTAACGCCCCTGGTGACAGGCCGAAGAAATATCTTTCTGGTTATACTCGGGATTCCCTGCCTGCTCCCTGGGACAGAGTGGCGGAGGTTATTATGCGATATTTCACTATCGACGGCAGATACAGGTTGGTTTTCGGTCCTCACCTCTTCATCCTCTCTCATCTCAGATGGGGGAAGAAAATCAATCTTGCTGCCTTCTTGTTTCAGTCTCTTGAACATTCGGTGCAGTTAGCTCGGGAGGGCGAGGGCGTCATCCTTCACCAAGGTTTACTTTACCTGCTTTTCTCTCGCGCTTCTCACTCTGATTTTCTCCGCTTTCCCCCCAAGTTGGGTCACCGCCGCCGCTCCCCTTCTCCTTCTCCTCGCCCCTCCTCCTCCTCCCTCCGCTCCTCTCGGCGTAGGCGTCACCTGCTTCTCTCCTCTGCTTCGGACTCTGACGTGGCTATTGTGAGTCCCCCCGTGCTGCCTCCATCCCCCCGGACATTCCTTCCTTTCCCACGCCCACTCCCATCTCGTGCTTTTTCTTGGAAGGCACTGAAGCCAGTGGTCGAGCCTCTTCCCCTGTTTCTAGCCCTGATTACTCTCAAGCCGCTGATCTCTTGGGCTTGGCCAAGCTATACCCCGACTCCCCGGGTTCGGAGCAGTGTGATGTCTCTCAACCGGTTGCGGATCCCATCTCCCAGGCTGCTGGTTCCAAGGCTCTCCTCGACGAAATTTTTTTTGCTGCTGACACTCTCCACTCCACTCCCTTGATGGATTCAAATCCTGCTGATTCTGAGTCTGCTGACGCTCATGGTGATCAATGCAGAGCCGACATGGTCTCCTCTATTCTGAGCAAGCTCCAGCGTGCCTTCAAAGCGCTGAAAGATTGGGAGGCCTTCACGGAATCCACTAGAAATGCTATTGCGAATGATTGCGTGGAGCTTATCAAGCTGGCTGACCTTATGGCTAACGACTCAGGCTCTCCTAGAGCTAAGAAAGTAGTTTCCGAGCTGAAAAAGCTCTTCGATGTATAGTTTCTTTTTCTATTTTTGCTTTTTCTCTTCCTCCTTTTTTGGAATCTACTCGGGTATTTTGACTCTGATTCTATTAATGCTAAATCTGGCCTGATGGGCTCGTTTGTATAAGGTTGGGGGACCTTCTAAAACCCTCCTTTTACCCAATATATTCCAAAAAAAGAACCTCATTATTGAAATTATGTCTTGAAATGATACGTGGACTAAAATAAATGGCACAGGCCAAAGTGTACCTCTATTATGGCCATTCTCGTATGGTTTTGTCCCTTCAAATCCTCTTATCTTGATACTTTTAGGGTCTATGTATTGTCTTCTTATTTACTGTTTGGAATTTGGATCTCAAACAAAGTGTCATGTTCATCGTGCAATTGATTGATCCTTCAAAACCCTAGATAACCAAGAAGTCCTACAAAACAAACATTAGGTGGGTTATGGGCACCCTTGTGCACAACCAATGTTGTCACTAGTCTAAAGAGGGCTCAAACTCAATATTGTTCTCGCTTAGCATGTGATCTCTAAAATGTATGCAACCAAATAGATAATCATGATCTTGTAACAATGAGATTGTACTTGTACCTTTTCCCTAGCTTGACTTGGAATGATGATATGTTCCTTGTATTTATAGATCTGAGTGGATGACTACCCTAAAATAAGTATGTAGAGTATATGGAGCTCAAGGGAGTCTTGGAATGGCCTTGCCGATGATTGTTCTTAGTGTATGCTCATTAGGATCTTTGGGTGTCAAGTGTGCATGATCTCCTCTTTGATAATGGATGAATAACTAGCTTATATATGCATTTTAGATTTGGAAAAATCAAATACTTCTAACTAGAAGTGTACCAAAGGTATTTTCATTAGAAAAATTATTATTGGAGAAAGAGGGACCAAAGCATATGGGAAGGGCCATAGCATATGGATACTATGGCCCTTTCTAGGCACTTTGGTCGATGCATGTACGAATGCTTTGAAAAATGGGACTGTACTATGTGAGGATTTAACCTGATTTCATGGACTAATATGACTGATGTTTGAATAAATGAGATGTGTGTATAAGAAATATTAAATGGGATTTAGCTAGGGATAACATGATTAACCAATTTGGACAAGTGTGGACTAGTGCAAATGTGTTGTACAATTTGTGTTGTTACAAGACATGGCTTACTAAAATGAGTGTGTACATGCACCAAAACCAAAATATCCAAGGCAATAGACAAAAACCCCAAGTAGAATCAATGGCATACCTCCACACTACTGAATGGGTGGAGTGTTGCTACAAATTTGTATGGGTGGATAAAACTTACTTGAATACTAACAAGTTGGCACTAGATTTCACTAGACTAGCTACACTTTAGAAGGAGGGAAAAATCAAATACAAGATGAAAGAAACTATAAAAATGCCTAAAAATGCCAAAGATACATATAAAATATACCTCTCGAGAAGATGACCCTGGTGGTGATGGAAAATTCATGCTACTAAAGTAGAGAAAAGTGCTGAAAATGGAGCACAAGCACATGAAAAAAATATATGGATCTGTAGAATCAATTCGGCTACAAAATGGTCCCATACAAATAATATCACCAAGTGACATATAGAAATCCAAAATGTTGTCAATATCTAAATGACATCATCTAAAACATGAGATTTTTCGTACAAATTCCATGAAAATAGCTCAAACAATAAGGAGCATTACAATGTAAGAGGAGAGATGAGTGGATCAAGAATCTGAATGGTGAAGGAGCCATGCCTATAGTGGCCTCTAAATCAATGCTTACATTTCCTCCCAAGTTATCATAAATCCACCCCGAGTGAAGATAGATAGCTAAGGAGGATACCTAAATATGCTTTGGTGGAGAGTACACAAGCTGGAGCAGGTAAGGAAATTTTGAATATGTGTCATGTTGATCGTGTTTGATAACTAAAATATCGGAGTTTCTCAAGCGTGATTGAAGGTGTAATAGAAATCATGTGTAACTCATGATTCTCACTAAGATTGGAGTGAAAAAAAAATAACAACTAGTCAACAATTGATCCCATAGAAGTTGTATTACATACTTTGTAGCCAATGCCATGCTACAAATTCCACTTAACAAGCTAGGGAGATGAAGCAATACCCTTGGAATGTAAACCAATACCTCCATAATAAATCCCATATTATGGAGCATGCGAGAACCAAAAGTAGTATTATACTTCTCAAAGGAGATATACACATATGTAGGTGAATTAAAAGTGGGATACATAAAATGTGCAACTATAATAGGAATGTGATCATAAATAGGTCAGCAAGTGAAACATCCACAGTAGCAAAATATGAAATAGGAGAATAGAAAATAGGAGAAAGCTCAGATGATGTGAATCATAGTTAGTAGGTACGACATAAATAGTTGTAATTGGACTCTCGAGTAGTGTTTAATAGGTCCATAATATGAGTGCGATGTTGTAAGTGAGAAAATATCCGGTCAAGGATTGTATCAGGTCATCCTTATCATGAATGAGAGTAAAGAGAAGATATTTATCTATTATCTTTCACAAATTTCACCGTGTCTTTTTGAATTGCACAAACTTTAGAGAACAATGTTTTGTTCTTATACTACAAAACAAAGATGTTAGGTCAAGAAGCCATGATAGAAGGGTAAACATAAGGAAGAATTTTTACTTGTGATGGGGTCTAACCTCCTACTGACATAATCTCACCCTCTAATCTTAGACACATGAAAGAAGTGCCACCAAGTAGAGAGAACACCTTAGAAGTACTACATAATAGGCTAGGAGTGGGGGTGCGGGGAGGTATCCCTAATTGGGGTCAAGGGGTAGTTTCACTTGCGGGGTTTGAGGGTAGTGCCCTAGACATGCTCCCTATCACGATATAGGGCTAGGTAAAAAGGCATCACCTCCGATGCCAAGAACAATTGGAAGGGCGACGACCTCAAAAATGGATCAAAATTCCCTTTTAAAATAACCACCCTATAGAAATAATTTTTACCTATTATTTTATAATATTGATCTCAAGCTATATGAATTCAATTTAGAATGATCCTAGGTTAGATCTATATGGTTGTTCAAGATACCATCTTGGTTAGGTTGGGGCAGGCCCTATCTATATATAGGGTGTGACGTATCAATTTTAGATCTATTTGGGCCTATGGAAATCAAGGGTCGGTTTGAACAATAGGTCCTCGACATAATAAACCCTTTGAAAGAGATGCCCTCAAATTAAAAAAAAATCATCATCCCCTTTTTAAAATTAAACTTTCCCCATCATTAATTTTCCTTTCAAAACTTTTTTCATGCAAAAGATATATTATAAGCATAAAGAATAAGAACGAGTTTTGAATGGTTCACCTCTATAGACACAAAATCTATTCACTTGGGTACATTTCTAGGTCCTAAATCATACTAATGTATACATGATTCCTAAGCAAGAAAACTAGTGGTTAAAAACTCCTTTTGGCTCTTTGATTGCTTTATCTCTTAAACATTAATGGATTTACACATCTTGACTTTTTCGGCACTTAAGCGATTTATCTTTTGATGATCTTGACACTAATACCCAACTAGGACGAAGCACTTAGGCACAACTATTGCTTCCGGGCACTTCTGACCTTCTTTATCTTTTTCCTCCTCTTTTGGGTCCTTTTCACCTTTTGGTCACCTTTTAAAACTTTGGGTCAAACTGTTCAGAGATGTTTTTACCTTTCTACTCAAATTAATACAATGAAACAATAAAAACAAAACCGACCTCAGATGATGTAGGGTTTACTGATACCCATAGAGATGGATGTTGAAGCTGGTGTTTGATAACATTTTATCAAGTCTGAATGTATGTGTACGATCTCCTATCCTGCAAAGCAACCTGCACTCAAAGACACTAAATGAAAAGGATTAGACAAATGGATAGACGAGTTGCCTACTAAAATATCATTCCAAAGAGTCTAGAAGGCTTCCTTGGAGGATGTCATCTCGTTTATAATAATTAAGTGAGTTGATAATAATGATATGGATGAAGATAAATATATACAATCAATATATAGATATATGGATAGAAGAAGGGAAGCCCTAGAACTCCATATGTATGGGAAGGTCCTATGTGGCTTCAAAAGTGGCCCGAGCGAGGGTAGATGCAATCTAGAAACATTCAAAGTAATCATTTGAAATCCCCGAGTCTCTTGTTTGATCTCGTGAAGGAATTCAAATTGATCTTCAATGTCTTGGTCGGTGTTAACAAATTGTATTGCACAAAGTGTGAGCTTGTGCAAGATATTATATTGTTCCCTAGAAAAAGGGGTGTTGGACTATCAGAAGGATGTAAATGCTTGGTAATTTCATGTGATTGACCAGGTATTTCCATCTAACAAAGATCCATTCTCAAAGACATGTTAGAAGCAACAAATATGATGAAAATTGATGAATAAAGTTGACAAAAATATGATAAATTTAATAAAATTCAGATTTAACAAGAATCATCGGTGATTATGCCAATTGCTAGCAATTGAGGTGAATGTAATGTGATTTAATACAAATGAGTGTTTGACGATGTAGAATGATGTTCTAGACTATTTAAAAATTAAAATGTGATTGATAAAGACAAGTGAAGATTTTAGGAATACCTTGAAAGTGTAGTGGAGCTAAAAGATGCCTCAAACCTTGTTGGAAGATTATTTGTGTTGGTTGAATGAGATCTGGTGCAGTCTGCATAATTCGGGTGATGAAGATTGATCTCCAGATGTTTGAAAGCTTGATGGAAAGACTTGATGATGTCTGATAACTTTGATATCTTTGTGCGTTGGATGACAAGGTGTGGGATGCAAATGATTGAAGAAAAAGTTGGGGCATGAGATTCAAAATTGAGGATCCTGGAAGAAGGCTTGAAACCTTATATTTATAATCATTGGCGATTCAACAAAATCATTAGCAATCCAGATTATTCGGGATTTTGAGTGGTAAAGTGGTTAAAACCACTTCTAAATGAAGTTTTTTTGTTTTGTAGGTTGGGTAAATGTTGAAGGATGTTTGTTATTCGAAGTGTAAGGGTCAAAAATGGTTATGAGATAGTTTGTCTTATTTTTATTTTGGTTTTTAAGTGGTTTTAGGTGGTTAGGTGTAGATTTATAGATTTTACAGTTGTGAAAAGGTGACATTTATGCTAGGTAAATATGATGGAGGTTTTAGACTTAGGATAAGGAGTATAAATGATGGATTTGATTAATATATTGTAAATGATAGAGGAGTGTAAATTTTAAGTGTCTACATTTTCCCCTTTTTGTCGAGTAGTTTGATGTAGGCAAAGTGCAAGACAAAAATGATGATGGATTGATTTGTAAGGGTGATACCCCTCAAAATGGGGTGAACAACACATGTAAGGAATACCGGTTTGACGTGTTGGTTTGATAGGTTTGACACACGTTCCATTAAAATTTTCCTCGAGACGAGGTATCGAAACGAGGATTGCTACCATGAATCAAGTGATAGGGGGTACCAAAGGGTCCATTACCTATAGACATATGATCCGTGAAGGTAGGATGAAAGGATGGGGAAGTCAAGTGATGGGTGGCCAAAGGGATCGTATCCCATAGACATATGACGTATCCCGAGATGATTTTTCTTGATATTTGATTGATTCAAGGATTGGGGTCCTTTTAACATAAGACAATGTGTTGAAAAATGAGATGA
The DNA here is from genome assembly GCA_018340775.1 of Taxus wallichiana var. yunnanensis. Classification (NCBI taxonomy): domain Eukaryota; kingdom Viridiplantae; phylum Streptophyta; class Pinopsida; order Cupressales; family Taxaceae; genus Taxus; species Taxus wallichiana. Next base: position 809,549,193 of record CM031237.1, read on the forward strand.
GGTGATGTTGGTTCTAACAAAAAGTAAGGTAATGTGATAGACAAGGTGGAATCTCTAGTGATTTGGGTAATCACGGGCGATTTAGGGTTGAATCATCGGTGATTCAAGGAATCATCGATGATTGTTGGGAAAAGGTTTTGGGGCTATAAAAGCCCAAGGGTGGTGATGAATAGTAAATTTTTACGATTGAGTTTGTGTGATTTGGATGGGCAACTGAGTAAAAAAATGGTGTTTGAGATTTGATTTGATCAAAAAAGGAGCAATGGCATCGTCTAGTAGACACATAAGGCACATGCATGCAGAGGTGAGTCCTCAATTTGTTGGTTTTTGATCAATTTTGTTGGTTTTGTGATTTAGTTGTTGTTTTGTCACATATGGAGGTACGGTTTATGGAAAGACATGAATCATCAATGATTCTCATAGATCACCGACAATTCATGAAAAGCCAACGTTTTTAGTGAATCGTTAGCGATTAGTATGATTTACATGCTTTGATTGAAAAATACATGTTTTAGATAGAATTTTGGGATGTTTTAGATAATGGATTTTAATGTTGTGTTTTTTGTGTGCAAGTGGATGCGAAGTTGACACTTTGAGATCAGATACCAATCATTTTAGATGAGGTGTAGACAGATATGACATATGAGGATTGGGAACATGTAGAGGTTGTGGGTTTTGTGGCGATGAGGTATTACAGGTAGATCCATAGATGTTGAGGATTGATGTTGGCATTGATGGAGAGGTGGAATCCCACCACCTGTAATTTTTGGTTTCCTACAGGAGAGGTGATTCTTACAGTGGAGGATATCCACAGGATTGTGAGATTACCAGTTCTTGGAGAGGGTATTTATACGATTGAGGAGTCTGAGAGGGAGGATTTCATGAGGAGGTTGTATGGGGATGAGGCAGATGATGTGAATTATTCGTCAAGAGATTTTGGTTATTAGGATTTGTATTTTCCATCGATAGATGGGTACACATGAATGACTATGACGATGATGTTGATTTCATATTTTTCCCTACCTAATTCGGTAGAGTAGGTTTCTTAGAGTGATGATGAGGAGGAGGGTGATGATGGAGGTTTATCGGTTGTAGTGACACAATTGACAACCGAGAATGCCGAGTAGAGGTGAGAGGGATACTTTGAGGAGGGAGAGAGATGATTTAGTTATGTGAGAGATACTCTGATTAGGGAGAGAGATGGTGTGATAGTTGAGCGGGATAGACTCAGAGTGCAGTTGGCACAGGCGGTGGTTAATCGAGGTCGATACCATCAGTAGTAGGATGCTTTGAGGAAGGCCCTAGGTATTATTGGGTCTTTTATATCTGGTGCAAAGTTGACAGGTCCTGCATAGGCTAGCCGCTAGATTGGAGCACCGGGTATGATCAATGTAGCTCACCGTCGTATTTGCATGCGAAGTTGGTGTATTATGAGGATATGGTGATACACAACTTGCCTAATGTTGTATTATAAGTGGATCATCTATTACAGCAAGTGGTAGTACCCGGTCCGAGAAGGGAGTGTAGGGTAGCCACCCAAGGGACCAAATATAGGAGTTGGTGGTGATGGGGGTGTTCAAGGGGGTGGTGGAGGTGATGGGAGTGTTATCCATGTTAGTGAGTTTCTGGGAGATATTCATTTTACTGGAGAGTGATTATATGTATTTAGATTGTGGGTTTTGATATGTATATGGCTCTTTGTGAAGCCTTTGATGATATATAGGGAGACTCTTTTGATGATGTATTTTGGAATTTTTTGTATATATACGATGATGATGATTGTGATTGTGTTTTGACTTATGTGATTTATACGTGTTGATGATGATACATGTGTTTTAATGTTTACTTTATGAGTTTTTAAATGTGGAAATGTGAATTTATGATTAAATGTTAAAATGTGATGATGTGAATTAATGTGTGATCAAAAATCAAAATGTGCTCTATCTTTTTGAAATAGGAATAAAAAATGGAATGATCGCTTTAATGTTTGGATTTGATACATACACGATGGGTATGAAGATGTGAAAGCACTTGCACCTATAGCCTTAAATAATGTTAACATAAGACTATCAGTGGGTAGTGAGACATAAAACCTTAGTTATAGAGATAGAGTGATTAGATGTATCTTCCTAGGACATGAAAGAGGTTTTTGTGTATAGGTCATGTGGGAAAGAGGGTTCTTCTTTTCAACGAGTTCAAAGAGGAATGCCCCGCATTTACATATTTTGATTTTGATGCAAACTGATAGACGCGGGAAGTTTGCTTTGATGGGAAAGTTGATCAATGTGGGAAGATTTCCAAGGATGTTTTTGATATTTGACTTTTTGAAGGTTGATCGATGCGGGAAGCCTTTTACATACAGTATTCATCCTTCAAGGGAGTGGTATACAATTTTGAATTTTGATTTATACGAGATAATCATCCTTTGAGGACCAAACTATATTTTAATGGGTAGTTATCCTTCAAGGAACCAGTCTACTTTCTCTTTTGTATGATTTTGATATTTTTTGAATAGCTATCCTTCGAGGGATCAGTCTATTATTTCTAGATTTTGAACATCCATGGATAATTTTTGACTTTTTGAGCCGAGGACAAGCCCTACTAGATTTTTTTCACGAGGGTAAAAATGTGTACATGACCTATACATACATGCCATGTGTCATGATTTTAGTTAGTACATGGTGAGATGGATGTAATGATTGTAGGGTAGAAGAAAATTTTCCATGTGAAAGATGTGATGAACATAGTCGTGGTGTTTATATTTAAGGGTTGCAAGGATAGTGACGGAAAACCACATTCTTTCAGATCATTATGATGAGGAAATAATTGGTTTAATGGTGGAATGAGGTATTGGGTGTAACTATTGTCATGATGTCCAAGGGTTAACAATAGAAAGTCCGTAAGTGCAAGGAATTCAAATGTTCCTTTTAGGTTCACCATCAAGGGAGGCTAAACGATAAGCTCTCAACCCATACTTATGAGTGATAACATATGGACCGATCCAATTAGGGGAAAAATTTCCACGTTTACTCTCATTTCTAAAGTAGTGACATTTTGATTTTCCTTGAAAATGAGATCACCAATTTTGAAGTCACGTATTTTGTACATGTTTATTGTAGGCACGTTTGACACGTTTTTGATAGAATTGATGATGTACAAGGGTCATTAATTTTTTTTTGTCTAATAATTCTAGTTGTGCAAGACGGTCTTATTGATATTTTTCATCAAGGATAAAGTCTTTGAGTGATACATGGAGTGAGTGAATTTGAACTTTAAGGGAGAGAACCACCTCGAGAGACATAGACTAGAGAGAAGGGTGTAGCGCTTGTAGGGGTACAAATGTTAGTTTGATAAGCCCACAGAGAAAACAAAATTTGGAGATGTCAATTCCTACCTGCTTCGTCTACAATTTTCATGAGAAGTTTCATAAGTGGTTTGTTAGAGGCTTATGCGTGTCCATTTTCTTGAGGATAGTATGGTGATGAAAAGCTGACCTTGATGTTGAAGGTATCACAAATTTTCTTAACATCCTTATTTTTGAAGGATTTTCCATTATCTGTGACAAGTTTATGAGGGACACCATGTAGACACCAAATTTGTGTCTTACGACCCCCTGTGCCCCGCATCTCATTTCGCAACCTAACCTCATCACCTAAACCTTACATAATTATTTATTAATTACCTTATAATTAATAAATCCACATCGCCATACCTGCCACCTCATTTCGCCACCTCATCATAACCTAGTCTTAACCCTAAACTAACCTAATTAAGACCTATAACTTGGTCCACATCCACACCCATGACTAATTACTCCTCACCCGCACCTAAAACCAACCTCATAATGACTTGACCAAGCCCGCAACTAATCCCTCAGAGAAAAGGAGGGAAAGCTGGCTATTTTACCAAAAATAGCCCGCTTTGACGTGACCGACATCGGTTCCTACTCGACCGCCGTCGGTTGTGTAACCGCCATCGGTTCCCTGTAAATGACCACCTCCAACCAAAAACAAGGGATCGGATTTTCATTTGATCAAAAAGAGGAGAAATCATTGAAAGGATCCGGATTTGCTTGGCCGAGCAGAGACAAGTGAAGAAACGAGAAGAGTTTGCAGAAAAGGACATCAAGCCCAAGACTGCAACGGAATAACCAGGCCCCCAGTGACACTCATCCGAGCATCAGAAGAGGAGATTGCTCATCTTGGATTGTCAGATCATCCTATTTGAGCCCTGTCTTCGTCATCACAGTCCTGGAACTTGCATCTTCATCAGGAATGAGTAAGTAGTGTCTTGTATGATTCTAAGCACCATTTCTTGAGCCTGTGGATTGATTGTAATTATAAGCTCATTCCTAGATCTACCACCTACTAACACCCTGCACTTAACCTTCATCCATACATATTTGTATTGCCCAGAAGACCATTTTATCACACTCGAGCCTTCCCTCGTCCTCCCATTATTCCCTCACCATCCACCAATCTTAATAACCCCACGATCACCTCGCAACCAACCTCTATCCGAAGCACTTAGATTGCGACCCTACCGGTGTCGTTGATCCCCCACCGCGGGCGGTTCTCTAACCGCGGTCGGTTATCCAATGACCGCGTGGCCGCTTCATCGTGTGACTTATACCCCAAAACCCTTTTCTCGCCTATTTGTCACTTAACAACCTCGAGATCCATCTGGTTTATCCCTATAACTCAACTCGAATGTATCAACGACCGAAGAATCGAACAAACAACATGACGCTTTATTATTAATAGTTTAGCTTCTATTGCTTTGTAACGAGATACCTAAATCGTGAATTTGCAATAGCTTTCTTTGTTATCATTTGTGTTAATTCGTATTAAAAGGGGAACTGACCACCTTCGAAAGGAAGTTTTATATTTCACGGGCCTAAGGCAACTCCCTCATTTATTGTCTAATTAAAATCGGTGGTCTTGTATTCTTACTTACAGGTAGTCCTTCCAAGACAAAAGGAGTTCTTCGCAATCGATCCGATCTTTCTCTATGGTACGCGCACACCATCTCAACATTCAACAGGTATTTCTCCTAGCCCTAACCCTTATCTATTTCTCAAAGGAATGAAAGGATAGAAGCAAGTCTATTCCTCAGAGCTGAAACATTCCGCGCGAAACATTTTGGCACGCCCGGTGGGACCCATTTCGGGTTTCTGTTTCTCTTGCTTGCTTTCATTTAGGGAGCATACTTGTTGTTGCTGTTTTGTTATATTTAGTAAAAGAATTTGTCTTGCTTTCCTAGTTTTGCATTAGTGAAAGTCATCTTATTTGCTTCATCGAATATCATTTTCGATTTGGGTTTAAAACACGTGCATTACATTCTTGCTTGTTGTTTTCAATTCTAGTGAATGTAGACTAAGTAACAGGTCATACACGTGGGGGTGATTTCCACGGTATTGACAGGAAATTAATCTTACTTTCACTGCACAACACATACCGAATCACTTCATAATTAACACAACAGCTCAAAACATCCCCCCTTTTCCGCGGTATTCCTCGCCCGATTGAGGTAACCTTATAAGCCAAAACAAACTTGACATTTCCCCTAAGTCTTTTGTTTAGGATTGACATCATTCCGCGTCTAAAGGCATAAGCCCAAATTGATTAAAATTAACCCTAGGGTTATTCTGTTAATTTGATTGTGCATTTCTTGCTTGTTTTCAGTTATGTTTCTCTGTCATACACTATTTTCTGTGATCACTACAGAACAGTTTGGTAGGCATATTAATTACTATTAACACCAAATCAACAACTTCTTACTGTTTCTTACACCAGTTCTATTATACCGACATCGGTTATCTTACCGACGCCGGCTACATCCTGACCGACATCGGTTATCGAGACCGATATCGCCATCTGTCTTTTCTTTTTGATTCTGACAAACCAAAGAACCTACCAATTTCAAACATCTTGTTGCAGTTTTGTTCTCTCGATAGATGAAACCCTACTATGTGCTCCTGTCCATGGTTGTTATCACTGAAAGCAAGCCGCCACCATGGTTTCACATGCTTGCTCGTGCCTTTGCCTAAATCACCCCCTTCACATTCAGCGTGGGGAATCCTATGGACACCGGCGAGGTTCCTAAAGTTCCTGTAGGAGATAAAGAATTTGCCAAATTTCTGGATGCTAATCCTAGCGCTATACAATACTATTTGTCTCATGCCCCTGACCGTACACCCGACGGTCAACTCCTTGTTGGCATGCCTATCAGTATAGCTACTCATTTAGCTCCTTCTCCGCCTGATAACTCTGCTTTGCCTTCCGCATCCTTAGTCCCTGTCTCCTACCTCAACAGCTTCAGTGGTTCATACGGCACATATTGGCTTTCCTTTGGTTAATCTTGGGCCCAACATGTCATTACCGCCGACTGCTCCTACCTCGTCTCTCTTGCAGACTATTCCATTCATGACTTGCTCTCTGCCACCTATCCACATGAGCTTTCCTTCCCAAGCTCCACCCATCTTTTCATTTCCACACACATATCCGGTAACCTCAACAGCTTATTGTTATCCCGTAAAATTGACAAGGGCAATTTTACCGATAACCATACCGAAAATTTTGTTTCGATCCCTCGTTAGGGATCCATCGCGTTCGAAACGTTGTAAAATCCCTTCCTGGGAAATCTAGTTTTTGAACTTAGTCTTTTTGAGCCTTTTTTGGCTGGGCGCATGAAATTGCTTTGCAACACTAACTTTTGGTGCGCCCCCTTAAAAGCCTTTGGCGCATGGTTTTTTATGTTAACACATCTTTTAGTGCGCCAAAGGATGTTGAGACTCTTTTGCGTGCGCCAAGGCGCATGCGCCTGTGTTGACACAACTCTTGTTGCGCCACCTTTTGGTGCGCCAAAGGGCGCACATAATATCATTGCAACACCATGTTTTGGTGCGCCAAAGGGCGCACATAACTTTATGTCGACAATGCTTTTGGTGCGCCAAAGGCGCGCTCAATCTTCTGATGTCAAATACTTTCGTGCGCCAAAGGGCGCACGCTTCCCCGTCGACAGAAACTTTCATGCGCCATTTCAAAAGTGGTTGGCTCCATTTTGCCTTCTCTCTCCCTCATCTTCTATAAATACTGGAATACTTGTTGTATTCAGGGTGAACATTTTTTAGATAGAAATAGAAGTGAAGAGAGAAAGACTTTGAGCTTTCTTGTAACAGAAGAAAACAGTAATACAATTATTAAGACTTTGTGCTCAATATCTGTGTTATGCATTAGGTCTTTCTTACGTTAGATCTGTATGTGTTTAATCTGTTGGATTCATATCTACTTTCCTGTCATTTGCTCATCAGTATTGCTTTGTTTATTTACGCAAGTAGGTTTGGCTCTGTTTACTACCAAACCAAAAACGTAAATCTTCTGACCCTTCTGCTTTGGAATTCATTTCTTTTCTTCCTTCGGATCTGTTCTTTCTCTCCTCCCTCTTTCATTCCTTTCTTTTCTCAGCCTGAAACACTCTACTGGGATGAGATCCCAACCCCCGAAGGCAGAATCTGTGAGACTTGCATAGGTTCCTGCTAGTAGAAATAGCAATAAACCAGTTTCGCTTTGCTGACTCAAAGAGGGGCTAAGCCCTGCACACTGTTGGCTCGTCTATCCATAGATCTGTCCACGCGACAGATTTTCGGACCAACACTTATATAGGACATCCCTATTCGGTTGCCTCAACACATTCGTCCTCCATACCTTATCAACATTTAACCCCACCATTGTCTAGCGGTGGCCCTTGGCCCAATTTTCCTCCGTTTACCACAACCACACCATCATCTCATCCAACTACCGATTTAATTGAACAAATGATGGACAAAATGCAAAATATGGAGGCTTTTGTTTCGTGAAGTCGTAGCGCCTTGACATATGAACAAGTTTGTGGGAGCCTATCCACCCTTGATCCCCCTTCATTCATATCCTCCTTAATGGGAATTACCAAAATTTACCCATTTTAATAGTAAGGAAGACCCTCAACAACACTTGCGATCATTTAGACATGCCTGCTATCTGATTGCTCACGACGACGCTTTACTACTCCACACCTTTCCCATGTCCTTATCAGGACCCGCCTTGGAGTGGTACAGTGCTTTAACCCAGCACTCAATCTTCTCTTTTAACCAGCTAGCCCAATCTTTCTTGGATCATTTCTCCATTAACATTGCCAAGAAAGTATCTATCACCGACCTCTATGCCATCCGACAATTTGAAGACGAATCTATCGCAGATTTCATTGGACGATGGCGAGGCCTTATCAACCAACTTACGTATGCCTTGCCTCAGACCAAACTTATCGAACTATTTACGCGGGCCTACGCTAAGCACATCTCTCCTACCCTCCAAATTCAAACTTTTTGTACATTTGACGAGGCCTTTACTATGGCTCGAAAACTAGAGATTCGAGCCTTAGAGGAAGAGAAATTGCGGTTGCGCAACAAAAACCCCACTTTCCGAACCCAAGATTCCACCAACAAACCTAACACCACCAATCCTCACCCATCGACTGCTTCGAAATCAAAAGGGGCTGTGCATGCGGTGATGGTAAAATCCCAACCACCGTCTAATACCCCGCCAAAAACCACCTATAAGTATAAAGCAGAGCCCATCAACTACACTCCCTTGGGAGAAACATATGGTGTGATATTGGAAAAATTGCTTAAAGCAGGAGCCATTACCTTACCTCCTGTTAAACCTCACTCCGGGTTTGATTCCACTCGCGCCATACCTTTTGGTACAAAGAAAATGACTTGTAACTTCCACTGCGTGAAGGGACATAGTCATGAAAAGAAAACGCAAGATGTTGAAAAACATTGTGCGGGAAATGGTTGATCTGGGGGATATAGCCCTCGATAATTGTAATGCCCCGCTAACCGAAATTCAAAAATATTCAACAAACCATTCCCGAATCATTCTTCTAATGAAGAACATAAATCAAGATATCTTAGCCGAGGAGAGTGTTCATGAGATCCATGCAGTCTTCGATTCCCAGCCAAAGACCTCTATCAAACAAATTCTGAATCAAGCCTCTTCACTAACGCAGAAACCGAACCCCCTTCCTCGCCATCAAGACAAACCTGAAATCCTTGCCGTTCCTTTACCCATCAAGGAATTAAGCGCCTTGAGTTCCCTTCTCACAAATGAGCCTTCTTACACCACATCCTTGAAAAGGCGTGAGCGGATGTTATCTAATTTATCTATTTCCCAAACGTCTCCTTCTACCATTCTTGTTGTACAAGAGGAAGGCTCGCCACTTCTTTTGCCATCCTAAGACGAGAAACCTCTTGAACCGACATCACCACATTCTTTAAACATGACGGATCCTCTCACACACGCCCTCCTACCTATTAGTTCTTCATCGCCTAAATCTTTTCAGTGACCGGTTGACCTCTTAACGCCCATTGATACAGTGCCTCATCTACCCCCTGTATCACCCCCACAGTGGACCGGAATCACAACCCACCTTTCTTCCATACAAAAGTTCCTATTCACACGTGAGGACTGTCATTCCCAGAAGATAGATGAGTCCTATGGGAACGTTTGAGTACGCCATATTCTACTCAAATGCAGATGACCGATCCAGATGCTTCTACCATATACCCGAAGTGTTTACAGAAGCTTAAAATGCCTATGTCCTCATCTTCACCCCCCTCATCTCTACCAAATACCTCATCCACTTCTATTAACCTAACCAAATCTTCCCCTACGCTTGGGACCCCACCAATACCTAGTCTAACACACCCACCCAAGCAGCTTGATTTATCTAAAAATAAAGCCATCCATCCCATTAGGAGACAGACCCAATCTCCTCAATCTATGCCGCTATCACAACTAAAACCCTCGTCGTCACACCTACCTTCCATATTGGGACCCCATCCCTCTACCTTGCATCAATATATCATACCTCATGCGTTTTCTTTAAAGCGACCTACGCCTTTCGCGCCCCCCATACAGAAATCCAAGGGTATAAGAACACTGTTACCCCATGGATCCTGTCCACCTATCAACCCTAAACAAATTCCATCATCAAAAGAGTTGTTTTTCTGTCACTCCTATTTCTCGTGGTTGTTTTTACGATACCACATCATCGTGGCCTCATCATCCAACCAGCTAAACATAGCTTCGTGCAAAGAAGTCACATTTAGTTAAAACCCATTATCAAAACCCCTTGGCTAAACCACCACCCATACAAACCAACCATACCACATCATCACCAGGATCGACTCAGTCAATAGCCTCCTCTTCCTCTGACTTTGACCCACTCAAAGGGTCTTACACCAAAATCCTTTCTATGTTGGTAGAGAATGCGACCATTTCCCTACCCCCACTTAGACTTTATGATCCATCTAAACCTCGACCTATAGGTTATGTGTTGTATATATCTTTTCCCCGGGTAGATATAGACAAGAAGAAGAATGGAGGAATCAAAGAAGCTCAAATCCCTGACATGCGCCCAAGGCGCACTGAAGTGGCGCACGACAATGAGTGTCGATAGAGGAAATGGTGCGCCCAAGGCGCAGAAGTGGCGCACGACAATGAGTGTCGACAAAGGAAATGGTGTGCCCAAGGCGCACAGAAGTGGCGCACGACAATGAGTGTCGACAGAGGAAATGATGCACCCAAGGCGCACAGAAGTGGCACATGACAATGAGTGTCGACAGAGGAAATGATGCGCCCAAGGCGCACAGAAGTGGTGCACGACAATGAGTGTCGACAGAGGAAATGATGCACCCAAGGCACACAGAAGTGGCGCACGACAATGAGTGTCGACAGAGGAAATGATGCGCCTAAGGCGTACAGAAGTGGCGCATGACAATGAGTGTCGATAGAGGAAATGATGCGCCCAAGGCGCACTGAAGTGGCGCACGACAATGAGTGTCGACAGAGGAAATGATGCGCCCAAGGCGCACAGAAGTGGCGCACGAAAATGAGTGTCGACAGAGGAAATGATGCGCCCAAGGCGCACAGAAGTGGCACATGACAATGAGTGTCGACAGAGGAAATGGTGCACCCAAGGCGCACAGAAGTGGCGCACGACAATGAGTGTCGACAGAGGAAATGGTGCGCCCAAGGCGCACAGAAGTGGCGCACGACAATGAGTGTCGACAGAGGAAATGGTGCGCCCAAGGCGCACAGAAGTGGCGCATGACACGGAGTGTCGACAGGGTAAAGGATGCACCCTTGGCACACGTAAGAGGATGTCGACACACACATGGATGTGCCTATGGCGCACCTTCAGGAGGCGCAACATTTTGAGCGCTGACAGGAAGCAGACCCTGGCGCAGATATTCAAATGGCCATAACTTTTGACTGGGAGCTCGGATTCATGCAAGGTTGGACTTTTGGAAAGCTTACGAGGTCCTCTGTCCAACTATGACTGGATATCTTTAATTGGGTGAGAAAAAATTCTTAAAAATTCAAAATACAGTTCGCCACTTTTGGGTTCGCTGGGGTTCTCACCTACCATCATAATGAGATGAGTTAAGTGCATTCTGGAGGTGGTTGGGGCAGATTTCAAATTCCTCTCTCTTTTCTCTCTCATTATTCCTATAAATTGTAAGGAGGGGCTTCTTTCTAAAGGTTGGACATTCTTGTTTTGCCCCTCCCTTCTTCTCTTTGGCAGGTGGAGTTGTGGAGCTCAAACCTCCCATTCTAAAACCTGTAATGCACCTTGCCTCTTGGCATTTTTGCGAGTGTATTGTATCAAACCTTTGGAGAAAATAAATGCATGTCTGTGGATGTTTCTCAACCCTCTATGTGTTTCATTTGCATCCTCTGATCTTTCACTTTGTGAATATGTTTATCGTATGCATGATATTGCATTGCATCTTTAATGGTCTGTGTTTAATTGGCAAAACATCATGTTCTTCATTCCTCGGTGCATCACCTCCTTAGCTTAGGTTTATTTTTATGCATTTTTCTCTCCCTGTCTCCTTGGTAGTTAGATTAGGTTTTTGGGGTAAACCTCGCATTTTATTGGTGCATCTCGAACAGAGGAATAGGAGCCGGCCTTCATCCAGGAGAGCTTTTCCGATTTCGCAAGGTCCCACACTTGGGAAAAGCTCCATGTTGTGCAATCGCACTGAGATTCTCAACCCATCGCGTTGCAGAGTCCCAGGGGTGCTGTGATTCGACATCAATAGTTTTGGCACGCCCGGTGGGACCAAGAGGTCATTCCACAGTTTCGAAGGAACTTTCAAGAAATTCGGACTTAAAAAATTACAGGTTTTACAGTTCAGTTTTTTCCACCTTCCAGGCTGAACTTTAAAATCGATTTTTAAGGACTTAACTTGCTCGAAACAAGTCAAAATTTCACCAGTTGATAGATCGGGGGATAATCTTCAAAAGGGTATTCTTATATTTTTGAGATTTTGACTTTCAAAATTTCATGGTTTTTTGATTTTCGGATTTTGTTTTGGAAGTAGCATTTTTGGGTTTTCGGGGAATCAAGTTCCAAACTCTAAAATATCAAAAAAGTCTTTCAAATTTCTATTTTTAAATTATCGTCGGAGTTTGGTGTGTAAGGGATCTAGCCTTTTGAGGCTCACTTTCTAACACATCCTGGCGACTCCAGAAGGGTAGAATTCAACGTGTGCAGTAAGCGGCAAAAAAAGTTGCCCAGGCATATGAGAAGAATTCGAACCAGGTCTAATACTCGAGAAGAGGGGCTATTTGTCCAATTGCAACTATCACCAGGAGGAGGAAGGAGAGGAAGAAGACCACAAAGATCACCATCTCCACCTAACAGGACTTTGTCTACACCTCCACCTGGTAGGCCTTTTCTCGCATCGACCAGGGTTCTTAGGCCAATCATAATGGCACATCTACCACCGAATCCCTTTGTCAATTTCACGGGTAGTAGTCCACTTGCCCTAAATGCTCAGAATCAAATTCCAGTTGCAGCACTAAAGAATATACCCTATTTTACAGGAGAAAATCATACTACTCCTATTGATCACATCCAGGATATTGCTAATGCATGTGCAATCCACGAAATAAATGAAATGGATGTTGCAGTCAAGCTGTTGGCTTCATCTTTCAAAGGCAAGGCCTTACAATGGTTTAGGAGCCTTACAGCAGGCTCTATTACGAATTGGAACCAACTTTGTTCTGCTCTTTGCAGCCAATTCGGGGAGAGGGCGGACAATTTATCTTTATTGGAACAGCTGACAACAATCAAAAGGGCTCCTAACGAACAAATGGCAGATTTCAACTTAGATTCCAACGGACATGGGACAGGATCCCAATAGCTGTTAGACCAACTGCCGAAGGAGCATTCCTTTATTTCTTAAAGGCTATAAATTCAGACATAGCCATGATGATCCAATCAATGGGAGGGACAACGCTGCCAGGGTCCTATGACACAGCGATCAGAGCAGAGAACTGTTTGATCCAAGCCGGCAAGCTTGCACCAAGGCCACCAATGCCTCTCTATCCAGACATGGGAAATCCTACAACCAGTCAAGCACCAGAGTTGAATCCCATTCCAACTCCTAGAAATCAAAGCAATAATGAGGCGTCGACTTCTTCAAATACTTCAAAGGAATTGCAGGAGGTCATGAAACAATTGCAGAACCTTGGAAATGAGCTTGTGACTATCAAAAGACAGCAAGCTCAAAGTGCTAGACCGTATCAGCCTCAAGCACAGTACCAAGCTAGGCCCCCATACCAACAAAATAGACCACCACCTCAGGCTGCAAATCAAAACCAGAACCAAGGACAACCTCAAGCTGCCAGGCCATTTCGACCGTATGATCCAAATGCAACGACATCCTCAAGAGCCTTGGTTCCAACACAAAATAACATGGCACAGGAGTACAACTGGTGTTACCCTTGCAATCTACCTCACAATCAGTCAGCATGTTTCAATGGTGCACTAAATCAGGCCTTGATGGTGCAAACCATTGGTGTTGCTCAAGAACCAAGCCAGGAGGAGAATCAAGCGAAGAACAAACGCAACAAGAAGGACCTCCAACAGAAACCACATTGGTAAATTGGCAAACGGAAGACTTCTGTGGAGTTAACCAACAACCTTTTCAAGGCGTGGCTACCAACACACGGTCAAAGAAGAGAAATATAGGAGAGGGACAATCGTGTAATCCAGTTGTTTCTCAACCCACTCTTACACAACAAGGGGTCAGTAGACCAAACACAGCTCCAAATGTGCAAAATCAACCCAAGGTACCTGTTGTAGCAACACACGCACATGCTCAAGCTCCAGAAAATTTTGCACCAAGTAAGGGACATCAAAAGGACAATTCATCCCCTTTCAACATCATTGATCAAATGAAGAAGACGAACGTGAATATATCAATGTGGGAATCTTTATCCATCCCAAGACAAAGAGATCTTCTACAAGCTGCCATGAAGAATTGGTCAACTTCAAACCAGCAGGCCCATATGCAAGAGAAGGTCCTCACGAATGCTGCTCAGCCTGAAGGGAATCATGGAGGACAACAAGGTAAAGTTTTGAAACCCCCTCCATTCTATATTTCATTAATCATTGGGGATAAATTAGTACACAATTACATGATTGATTAAGGGCAAGTAGTTCGGTGATGCTAGAAGCAAATAGCGGATCAGCTGGGTTTGAAATATGAGCCAGTGTTGAAAGGAGTAGTACAACTAGATGGAACGGCAGTAGGAACTGTTGGAGTCATCAAGGGGTTAAGCCTAACTCTACATTCTTGTCCTAATGTTACAGTTTTGCAAGATGTGTCTGTGATTGACCTTCCGCCACTCTTTGTGTTGTGTCTATCAAGAGACTTCACTGCAAAAATCGGTGGATATTTATCTGTGGATTGGTCGCACATGATTTTTAGGACAAGGTATGGAGCCAAAGCAACAATCAGGTCAGAACCAATTGCCCATTTCCATATTGAGCCTCATGTACCAAATCCTATCAATGTAAATTTCGGTTTTGATCAAGAGGAGTGTTCAAGTGATCTAGAAAGCAGTACTAAGGTCGAGGAATTCTGATTTAACTTTGGATGAATGGGCAAACAAGAGTCATGAATTTGACCCATACAAGGAAATTGAAGAATCTGAATTGGGCATGTATTGTATACACGAAGAAAATTCACCCATTCCCGACATCATTCAGCCTAAACAAAAGGATGAAAACAAAGTTTGGAAATTATTTTTCGATGGTTTGAGAAGCAGACAAGGTGTTGGAGGTGGTGCAATGTTGATTTCACCACAAGACATCAAATATTTTTCAGCTTTTCGTTTCTAGTTTTCCTGTTCAAACAACATGGCTGAATACGAAGCATTGATTCATGGAATTCATTGGGCCAGGAAAAGGGGCATAAAGAACTTGCAGGTGTTTGGAGATAGTGAGCTAATCATCAACCAAGTTAGGGGACAACATGCCACAAAGAATGACCCGCTAAAGAGCTACAAAAATAGGGTATGTGACCTCATTGAGGATTTGAAGCTTTCAAAGCATTGTGTCCATACCGTGAAGAAAAATGAAGCGCGTAGATAGGCTCGCAGCAGATTGGAGCAACGTTTGATGTGGTTGACAACATCGAAGGGAAAAACATAGCCACATATCCATGTGATTGTGAGGCAAAGTATTCCGAGATAATAACACAAGCTGGCAGGTGTTTGAGAACGATCAACAGATCGTCAATTTCTTACAAGAAGAGGCTGAATTCTCAGCTAGGAATCAGGATAGATTAGAGCAGCAGTATGGGGATCAAGTAGTGCAGCTGCGGACAAACAAGCTTCCTAAGGGTTTAGTAACATTGGAGTCTATCTTCAACCCTAACGACCAGTTTCGTAAGGAAAAGGAAAACATACAGGTTAAGAGAGAAGATTCAGAGCCAATTCCGGTTGGGGAAGGCAAAACACTTCAAATTGGCAAAGTGGCCACTGAACAGGAGAAATCAGATTTCGTACAACTTTGCCAAGAATTTCTAGATGTCTTCACTTGGAGCTATGAAGACTTAAGAGGATTCGATCCAAATTTGGCACAACATACCATAGAATTGGATCCAGATGCTAAGCCCGTTAAGCAAAGCAGAGAGACCGGTCAACCCTCACATGGAGCCTCTAATGAAGAAAGAGCTAAATAAGCTAATAGAGGCAAGCATTATATTCCCGATCAAGCACTCAAGCTGGGTTGCAAACTTGGTTCCGGTCAGGAAGAAGAGTGGAGAAATCAGGTTGTGTGTGGATTTCGAGACCTAAACAGAGCATCTCTCAAAGATCATTACCCACTTCCTTCAATGGAACAAATATTGCAAGTAGTATTTGGTTCAGAGAGATTCTCTCTCCTAGATGGCTACTTAGGGTACAATCAGGTAATGGTGAAAGAAGATGACCAATTCAAGATGGCTTTCACCACCAAATGGGGACATATGCCTATAAGAAGATGCCATTTGGGCTATCAAATCTTTGGAGCCACTTTCCAAAGGGCAATGGATATGGCATTCAAGGGGTTGATCAATAAAATAGTTCTGATATATCTTGATTTGACATCATCTTTGTATTCTCAAAAATGCGGTGGATCACCTCTCATCATTTGAAGGCAAGTATTTCAGAGGTGTAGAAGATTTGGGGTATCATTGAATCCCAAAAATGCATATTTTGGCTCACGAGGAAAACTTCTAGGCCATATTGTTTCAAAGGAGGGGTTGACAATTGACCCAGAAAGAGTTGAAGCAATTCAAGCATTGCCATTGCCAAATCACAAGAAGGCTCTTCAAAGCTTCTTAGGAAGGATCAATTTCGTCCGCAGGTTTGTTCCAAATTTTGCAGCTCTTGTAAAACCAATAACGCTGATGTTAAAGAAGAGCATGGCATTTAAGTGGACATCTGAAGGCAAGGCAAGTTTTGAGGCAATAAAAGAGGCTATATCTCAAGCCCCAACTCTCGTCAATCCAGACTTCTCTAAGGACTTCGTGCTATATGCCTTTGGTGGTGGGGACACGATTTCTGCAATCCTGGTACAACAAAACAAAGAAGGATTAGAACAACCAGTTGCTTTCTTCAGTCAAGGCTTGGAGGAATACGAAACTAGGTACTCTTTCATTGAAAAGCATGTCCTTGCGGTAATCAGAAGCTTAAAGAAATTCAAGCACCTAGTCTCAAACAACAAGATCCAATTATTAGTCTCTCATGCGGGAGTTAAGGACTTCCTTCTAAATAAGGATCTGAATGAGAAGCGTGCAGGATGGATAACTCGTGTCATGGAATATGACATCGAGATCAAGGTCACCAAACTAGTACGTGGGAAGGGACTATGTGAGCAGCTAGCCTTGAGTCAACAAGTTGAAGCTGGTGATGAAAAGGAGACTACCTTGGTACTACAGGATGATCAAGAACAAGAAAATGATGACGTGCCTACTCCTTGTTGGACTCAAAATATGATACACTTCCTACAGACAGGCCTATGCCCTCCAGAAATGAGCAAAGCAAAGAGGAGATACTTCAGATTACAAGCCATTCCATATGTGCTTGTTGATGGTGTTTTGTTTAAGAAAGACATCAATGGAGTTCTATTGAGGTGCATTGGGATAAGTCAAATTGAGAGGGTGTTATGAGATTTTCACGATGGAGATTCTGGAGGACATTTTGCCCCACGAGTAACATCTCTCAAGATAATGAAGGTAGGGTATTATTGGCCCACGTGTTCTTGAGTGATCTATACATGGATAAGAAAGTGTAAGAGGTGTGCACTCTTCACAGCAAAGAAAGACAAGCAACACTTCCATTGCACCCATTTTGGTTGACCAACCATTTATGCAATGGGGATTGGACTTCATTGGGGTCATCAATCCAAACTCAAGCCAAGGCCACAAGTGGATTCTCATGGCAACGGACTATTTCACCAAGTGGATTGAAGCAAAGAGCGCTCAAAGGAAGCAAATGAGTCAACATACTAGACTTTTATGAAGGAAATATAGTAACCAGGTTTGGTGTGCCTGCCACTATCATATCGGATAATTCATTGGCATTCGTAGGTTCCAAGATTCACGAATGGGCTGTCAAGAATGGAATCTATTTGAGCACCTCTTGAATTATTACCCGCAGGGGTAATGGGCGAGCAGAGTCCACGAACAAAATTTTTAAGAATCATCAAGGACTTAGATGAAAATAAAAGGACATGGCATACCAAGCTAAAATCAGCATTATGGGTGACAGGATAACACCAAAGAGATCTACGGGTAATTCTCCCTACAAGTTGGTATATGGGAAAGAGGCGTGTTTGCCTATATCATTAGAATTGCCAGCATTGGAGCTCATGAAGCAGTTGGAGTTGTCTGAGTTCGAACCAATGGAGGCTAGGTATGCAGAGTTGATGGAATTGGAAGAAATAAGAGAACATGCAGTTCAGGCGATTGAAAAGGATCAGGCCTTAGTAAAAAGATGGTTTGATAAGAAAGCGAGAGCAAGGACCTTCCAGGAAGGAGACCTAGTTCTGAAATGGGATGCAGATCGGGCAAAGCCAGGAAGGCATTCCAAGTTTGATGCCATTTGGAGTGGCCCCTACATGGTCACAGGATGTAAGAATAGCAATGCCTTCCGATTGTCTACTTTGGATGGAGGAGAAATCCCGATTCCGGTTAACGGAATCTATCTTAAACATTGCTACTAAAAGGAAAAGGTTCACCCTTGTAAATATTAGCCTAGATTTAAATTCCTCTAAGTGCGTATGCACATTGTCTTGTGGTAGTTAGGTTTCTGTTTCCCTAAGTGCTTGGCACAAGGTTTTTTGCTCTCAGGTTGATTTCTACAATTCAGAATGCTGTCAGAGAAGAAGTTGCGGTATCAGGTTCGGGATCAGATATCAGGTTGGTTTCAGGTTATTGCTTATGACTCCATGCCCAATGGATTGCTAAAAGGCCACTGATCTACTACCTAGCAGGCAGGTGATCCCATTGAGTCACCAAATTGTTGTATATATCTTTTCCCTGGGTAGATATAGACAAGCAGAAGAATGGAGAAATCAAAGAAGCTCAAATCCCTAACATGCGCCCAAAGCACGGAAGTGCGACAATGAATGTGGCGAGGAAATGGTGAGGCGCAATGAGTGTCGACAGAGAAATGGTGCGCCAAGGCGCACAAAAGTGGCGCATGACAATGAGTGTCGACAGAGGAAATGGTGCACCCAAGGCACGAAGTGGCACATGACAATGAATGAGTGTCGGCAGAGGAAATGGTGCACCCAAGGCACGAAGAAGTGGTGCACGACAATGAGTGTCGACAGAGGAAATGATGCGCCAAGGCACACGTAGAAGGGCACACGACAATGAGTGTCGGCGAGAGAAATGGTGCGCCAGGTGCACGAAGTGGCGCATGAAAATGAGTGTCGGCAGAGGAAATGGTGCAGGCGCCTTGGTGGCGCACGGCAAGAGTGTCGATGTCGACACACACATGGATGCACCTAGTGGCGCACCTTCGGGAGGCGCATGACACATTTTGAGGTAAAGGATGCACCCTTGGCACATAGAAGAGGATGTCGACAAACACATGGATGTGCCTATGGCGCACCTTAACATTTTTGCGAAAGCAGAAGACCACAGCGCGAGATATTCAAATGGCCATAACTTTTGGTGGGAGCTCGGATTCATAAGGTTGGAATTTTTGGAAATCTTACGAGGTCCTCTGTCTAACTATGACTGGATATCTTTAATTGGGTGAGAAAAATTCTTAAAAATTCAAAATACAGTTTGACACTTTTGGGTTCTTTGGGGTTCTCACCTACCATCATAATGAGATGAGTTAAGTGCATTACGGAGGTGGTTGGGGCAGATTTGAATTCCTCTCTCTTTTCTCTCTCATTCTTCCTATAAATTGTAAGGAGGGTCTTCTTTCTAAAGGTTGGAAATTCTTGTTTTGCCCCTCCTTCTTCTCTTTGGCGGGTGAATGTTGTGGAGTTCAAACCTCCATCTAAAATTGTAATGCAACCTTGCCTCTTGGCATTTTTTACGGTGTCTTTGTATCAATCTTTGGAGCAAATTAATGCATGTCTGTGGATGATTCTCAACCCTCTCTGTATTCATTTGCATCCCCTTGATCTTTTCACTGTGAATCTGGCTATCTGTGTATGATCTTGCATTGCATTTTAATGGTCTGTGTTTATTGGCAAGACAGGTGTTCTTCATTCCTCGGTGCATCACCTCCTTAGCTTAGGTTTATTTTTATGCATTTTTCTCTCCCTGTCTCCTTGGTAGTTAGATTTAGGTTTTTGGGTAAACCTCTACATTTTATTGGTGCATCTGAACAGAGGAATAGGAGCCGGCCTTCATCCGGAGAGCTTTTCCATTTTCGCAAGGTCCCACACTTGGGAAAAGCTCCATGTTATGCAATCATACTGAGAGTCTCAACCCATCGCGTTGCAGAGTCCCAGGGGTGCTGTGATTTCACATCAACATCACCTTCCAAAGAGAAGAAGGGAGGGCATGACAAGAATGTACAACCCGTGAGAAAGAAGCACCTCCTTACAATTTATAGGAAGAATGAGAGATGGAAGAGAGAGAAAATCCAAATCTACCCCAACCACCTCTAGACTCGCATTTAATTCATCTCATTATGATGGTAGGTGAGAGCCCTAGAAAACCCAAAAAGTGGTGAATTGTATTTTGCATTTTTGAAGAACTTGTTCTCACCCAACTAAGATTTCTGAAAATTCCAACCTCGTGTGAATCCGAGCTCCCTGTGAAAAGTTATGGCCATCTGAATATCTGTGCCAAGGTTTGCTTCCTATCAAGGTGTCAATGCTCAAAATTTTGAGCGTCCCAAAGATTCACCTCAGCACATCCATCCTTATGTCGACATACTCTTACGTGCACCCTTAACTGCGCCAGAGTGCATCCATTTGCATGTCAACATCTTCTTACTGCGCCATGGGCGCATCCATTTTCATGTCGACATCCTTTTACCTATGCCCTTAACTTGTGCCAGGGCGCATCCATTTTCATGTTGACATCCTTTTACTGTGCCCTTAACTGTGCTGGCAAGGTGCATCCATTTGTATGTTGAAATCTTCTTACCTGCACCCTTAACCTATGCCAGGTGCATCCATTCGCATGTCGACATCTTCTTACCTACGCCATGGGCACATCCATTTTCATGTTGACATCCTTTTACCTATGCCCTTAACTGCGCGCAGGGAGTGACACAATATATTTCGGGGTCTGAGTTTCTTTGATTTCCATATTCTTCCGTTTGTCCATATCTACCTAAGGGGGAAGATATATACAACAGGAACTAAGGCTCTAGAAGTTTTAGGGGCATTAGGATCAAAATATACAAGTGATTTAACTACTATAATGGTTGTTTGTGCTCGATATGGAGGTCTATAAGCTGTCATCGAGGCATATAATTATTATAACTTGGAAAAGGTGAATGATATGGAATTCTTTCTTGAGCTTTATTTCTTTATAATTGCACAATTTTTTTCTCCATGGTTTGGATAAAATCCTTTGAGTCATCAAAATCACTAGGGTGAACTATGGGAGGATATGATGGCTTTTCATCTCATAGAATAGGAGCGAGCTCGGGATAAAGATACCTAGATGGTCTAGAAGCCAATTTTATAGATTTTATAAGGTTTTTTTCTACTCTTATTGTAATATCAAAATATGCGGGAAGAGTAGTATCACTATGAACTGAATAATAATAACAATATCACTATTTAAAGCTTGTAAATATGGAAAAGGTAGATGATATGCAAAGATTAACAAAATAAGTTAAAATAATAATAGATTTGAACACAACATGAAATCCCAAGCTCGCTAAATGAATCATGCAATACCAATTTTATAAAGTCAACCCAAATTAAAAATGTGTAAGAAATAAAAAATACATTACGCTACTCAAGCAAAGATTTTAGGTGTTAAGGCCAGGATGAACAAACACAAACCCTTAGGCTGAACAAAACTAAGTGAAAAGCTCATGATTGAAATCATAATAGAAAATATGAAATAGAGGAATGAGTCATAACGAGTACAAAACTCAACATAGTACAAAAATAATGCAGGAAGAAATGCGATCCAATTGAAGCATAAAAATGTTAAATGCAGGAAAAATATAGTTAATATTTCAGCACGGATCCAATTCAATAGAAAAATACATGGTTTGGAAAAAATTAAAATAGATCCTTACCTTCGTTAAAGGCATCCAACTAAAAATAAAGACCTAATGTCAAATGAATCACCATGCATGACCCATCAGATAGAAGGTATATTTGAGGTGAGCCAAATGCCAAAGCTAAAAGTAGAAAAAATGCAACCCAAAATACTAGTAGAATCATCAAGGTCAAATAAAAACCCAAATCTAAAAGTATGGACTAGTTTTTTTAATGAGGTAAAATCTTGAACCCAAATTCTAATTGAGAGAAGAGGTAAACATAACTTACCAATAGGTTAAAAACTAATTTGTTAACCCAAAAAAATGGTAGATGAATATAAAGGTCGGATAAGAATATAAAACTTAGAGCATGTCCCAAAAAAATTGCATGAAGGCACAAAACCTAAAATCACATTCAAGTACATCATAATAGTATGGAAGAGCCACACTAGCTCGATAGACATAAAAATGGCAGCCAAGGATGAATAATGAAAGCACTAGTTCAATTGGTTAGTGGTCTAAATCAAATAGAGAGTCTCATAAAATGGAGATACTTGTACTAAATACCCTCTTTTGCAATAAATAAGGGTTCTCTATGAGATGAAGTGATAAGTACAAATGAAGTTCAAACTCAAAGTTGATACATGCTTAGAGATCCAAAAGATCTCTAATGGAAACCATTAATTTTGCAAGAATTCCTTTCTAGAAGATTCTTCTTGAAAGTTCTCACAAAGTGAAAGCGACAAGCTGTTAGGGTGTCCCTTTTCCCTACCTTGAGCTATCCTTACCTCGAATTAGAGTAAATCATGGTATCCTTAGCAATGTTAAGGAACAAATCAAGCTTTATAATTTATACCACATGCCCATGGTGGAATAATTTAATTATTACTTACATGGATGAATGGGTTATAAACCTTACCAAAATAAACAAATCAAAGGATTATATCCTTCACTAAGCCAAGCAATAATGTTTATCTTACAAGTGCATGCTAGTTGAATAATGTCCAAATAGATGGCCATGATTAAATAATACATTTAAGGAAAAAGATAACCTTTGATTTTACGATTGCATAATTATCCCACTTAAGTTAACAACTATAATTTCTGCATGTGCTAGAAAATCCAGAATTACTCAATTGTAAAGAACCGTGCGTGTAATCCAAAAGGGACCATAATGCCAATATTAGATTTTGAAGAAAATAAGAACTTTTTTACATCAAACACTCAAAATTTACCTTAATATTTTCTAAAATAGTCCATACATATGCCTTATATATTTCCAAAATGAATATTTGACTAGTTAAATATGAGTTTTAACTATTAGACCATGAGGATAGGTTTTGGCTTCGGAAACACATGTAATCCCAATTTGTCTTTGATTTTTTTTAAAATTGTATTTAATTGTAAAGAGAGCATGCGAGGGATAATTTTTTTAAAGGGTAATTTTGGAGCTTTAGAAGCTAGGATTTTGTATTTATACCTTGATTTTGCAATCGTATAGGGGGACTTAGTTATTTTTGCATATTTGTGATGAAAAGTGATTGTATTGTTGTACTCAAATTATAAGAGGGTTCAAATATAATTCTATGATTGTATAATCTCTACAATTTATCAAGACTCCCAAGTTTGTTGTTACTAATCTATCAACCTCTCCAAGGTATACTAACAATAAGAAAGGAAATGTTTGGAGCAAATGTTTACAAGATAGACAACCTTCACTCTCTTTTTAGCCCTACCTCTATCTTCATAATGTCCTCGATTTGTATACGAGTTGATGATCTCCTTTACATGAAGTAGGTGTCAGCAAAAACTAATAAATTTCAACCTTCAAATCACTCCTTTAATCCCAAATGAATGATTCCAAACTTCACAATTGGCAATGACTTCATTTAAGCGTAATGTCCCACGATCTTAGTTGATTGTCACGCAGTTTCTTGAAGAACCGATAAGAAAATATTCCTTAAAACTCCATGAATCAATTTAATTTCTTTTACAATCAATGTATGGAATATGTACAAAAATTTATTCTAATCTTTAGAGTTTTTATCGGTGCAATTTCCATATTTCACAAATTTACTTCACGAAACCCTAGTTGCAAGTCTCTACTGATTGTGTAAAATCCAAGGCTTAAAAATGATAGATATTCACTTGATTTGGGGTCTTTATTGAATCCAAAAAGTTTGTGCATGTAATTAGACTATCAAAAAATTGATTTCCTAAAAACAATCTCGTTTAGGCTCCCTCATCTTGAGTTGCAGGCTTCTATTATTCTCCATAACTTGAGTTTCAAGTTTCATTGTATATTGTAGTTTCTCTATCAACCAAGAAGATGAAAATATAGCTTTCAAACAATAATCAACCTCTGAAATCAATGCCTACGATAAAACAAAGCTTTATTTATTCAAATATTTTTATAGAAAACACTCCATCATGTAGATGTTTGTGAACCCAATATATGTGTAAACATATTATCATAAGATGAAATGATTCGACTAAAATGAAAGAAGGAAACAATATTCCAACCCAATGTCATAGATACCTCACCAAGAAACATATCATTGATATCGCAATCAATAATTACACATTCAACAATTTTTTTGCTCGAGAAAAGTGATTCTTATAAACAAAATTTTCATATTACAAAGCATTTTGAGGTGATTTAGTGTCTCACTAACCAAGCCATAGATTCAATACCCTTATTTGAATGCCTTATGGTCTTTGAAAAACCTATAAAATCCTTTGATTATATGCTTCACAATTAGGACTTGGGGATTTCCTTTGCTCCTTGCAATTTCATAGTCCGTAAACAAGGAAAATGCAATTGATATAGAAGCCAAGGAAAATAACCCAAAAAGGAATGAGAAGCTTTAGGAAGAAACAATTCTACGGTGGATAAGATATAAGACATGATATGTATATATAGGAAAAAAACTAATCGCCCACCCAACAAAATGTGAAGAAGATATGATTTAAATCTTGAGAGTAATTGCAAAAATTAAAAAAGTTTTTTTTTTTTATTATTGGCAAATAGTTTTTTGAAAGGGACTATACCCTTGTTTACAAAAGAAGGCCTAAAAGCCAGAATAAGCAAGAGAACCAGAGAGAAAAGGATCAGAATCCAAATGTGACAATGATGAACAAAGTAGCTAAAAAATAGCTACCAAGACGAGACAAACAACAAAATTACTGCAAAAAAGCAAGTAAAGGATCTGCAAAAAAACAGCAAAAAAACAAACAAGGACAGCAGAAGCATCTACAGCTACTTCTTAGTAGCTTTGTCTATGATGGTTTTGATATTCTTCCAGGATTTAAACATACCCAGAGTAGTCATGTGGGCAGCGTCATTACCATCCAGCTGCTCCAAGGTCTTCTTGCTTTCCTTATCAGTACCCCAGAGTGTTTCGGAACTCCGCTTAGGATGGAGACACTTCTGACGTGTTGCTTGATGAATTCCTCAATCGCCCTAAAGATGGCGATGTTGTAATCATGCCTAGTTTTGGCCTTCCCTAAGTGGGAGTCCAAGGAGTGCAATTTCTTGTATATATCATCAATTTGGCTGCTGTCCACATCCTCCTCCTCCTCCTTCCTCTTACCTTTCTGTTTTGTCAAGTTTTTAACTTCATCCTTCAACAATTTCATATCTCGCCTCTAAGGCTTCTAGCCTTTTTTAGAGCTTTCCAATTGCACTTCAGGGGTGGCACTATTAATATGCGGAGGAGGTCATTAGCGATTTCAAATTCATGAGAACCCTTCTCCACAACAAGGGTCTCAAGGTTAAGCTTCCTAGAAGCCCTTGTAATCGGTCTTCGCGAGGTAGAGGCCAAGTGGGGGATGAGAGCATCAGAAGGGGGAACGAGAGAAGAATCACGAGCAGCCGGCATGGGGGTGATAGCAGCGGTGGCGGGGGGAGAAAGGAGAGACAGTGGCGTGGCGCAGCAGAGCTCGGCAAAGGAGGAATCGAGCTAGGGGAGGAAGGGAGACCAGGAAACCTGAGGAGACAACATTTTTGCAACAACAAGATGAGCCCTTGGTGCAAAGGAACCACCCGGGAATGCTTTTGAAACTCAAGAATGGAGCATTCAAGAGAGTTCAGCAAGTAATGGGGGAAACAAACCAAACAATCCCTACGAAAGTGGTTAAGAAAAATAAGAAGTTTCGCAGGAACAATGACAAACCTTCCTTCCAAGGAGATGAACCGTATCATCATGCGGGTTACTTCATCATATGGCGGAGGGATCGAGCTAACAAGCAGGCCCACTGTTATGTAGGTAAGTTTCTCCTCTCCCTCAACAAATCTCCTTTCTTCAATATCTCTATCGACCCTTTTGTTGAAGAATCTGATGTCCTTATAACCTCGATTATACTCAAGTGTCCTTGTAGATTATACAAGAATGGATTTCAATGGTGGGAATCTTTGTCATTATGACCTTAAATACAAGAAGCGGGGCCATGCATTGCTTGGCGTTGGTGTAGGGTTACTAGAATACCAATCAAATTTTATTTCTATGTCTATGTTACAAAATACATAATATGAATGTAAAAATTTGATTGAGAAGGACACCATCACATGACATGTTTATGTATTTTGTTGATGATAACATCCTGATCTAAGGAGATATTCTTGGAACTCACAAACTAAAAATAGTAGTGAGTTTAGTAGTTCAACATAGCTGGCTAGGTATTCTAAATTTAGAAAATAAATTCCTAAATGCTACATGCAGATTAAGCTGTCATAGAATCTTGGGACTTTAGGTGATATTTTTCTTTAGATAATAACAATTTTCAAAATCTATAATATTTGAAGTATATGTATATGGGGATAGTGATGTATTCTATGGTTATATGTAAATGGAATGTTAGAATTCAATAGTACACCTTTTAGGATAAGTACCCTTTGACCTTCACTATGAACCCGAGAAAGGTCATTTTGCTATATTTCTCATTCAAATTGGTTTTAAGACCTAAGATTTGTCACACATGTTTATTTTTATGTCCTCTATAATTATTTCTTACTAGAAGAGGGATGGATCGGGTTAAAGGCTCTCTTCATCTTGATCTTAAATTTCATAGTTCTAATCTTAGACTGTGTATTACTTCTTTGAATCATAATACTTAGTTTAAAACTTGAATATTAAACTTTGATGATATAATTACCTTAAATTATTCTCAAAACTTGAATATATATTCTTCCTATTCACCAAGACTGCATAAGTCTTATATCTTACCTCATTATGCTCTAAATCTAGAATTTTCCATTTGTATAGATTGTATCTTGTAGATTCCTTCTTCTTAAAAAAAAAAAAATTTGAGTCACTACCCCTTATAATTTCATTTTCACCTTCACCTGATAAAATGATCAAATGCCATGCAATATTTTCCTATATAATGAATGATATAGTCATATAATCATTTAGGGGTTTTAAGCTAAGTGTGCACAATTTCTCAAAGTTGTATAGGAGAACACATTCCAAAAGTATTAAACCCTAACAATTACCTTGAGCATACCAATCCACCATTACATTACCCTTACTATTACTAAATTTAAGATTTCTTTATGTTGCTCAAGAAGAAGTCCCTTCAAAAAAACCTCTTAGATCTCGGGATAATCTTTGATTGTGTCAAATTTCTTGTTATTACTCACCATATATTGAATTTATTTCTCTATCCTAAAATCTTCCTTTCCCTAAATATAATACATACACCTTTAAAAATAACTATAAGTTCTTCTCTAGTCAATTGGACAAGTTGCATGACACTATTATACTTTTTTTGACTCACTCAAGTTTGGGATTTGAGACAATGTCTAAGAGTGACCAATGCATATTAGATCACCGCTTCTCACTTCCATAACAAACATAATCCTTAATACCCCATATAAATTATTTAAGTCATCACGGTTCCTTTTAAACCATACACATATTCATAACTTTATATGAAATCCATTCTTAGTTAGAGCTTAATTGTGTAAATACAATTTTCTTCAAATTGACTTGATCGTAGTTTGATCATATTTTGTTATATAATGAAAGATGGTGATTAGGCAATATGATCAAGGTTAAATTCAAAAACAAATAATGGAATTTGTAAATTTTCAAGCATTAAATTTAAAACTTTGATATATGCTAAACTTCAATTTCAAAATTAGGGTATTTCAAAGACCATATTCCACCGTGTAAACAAGAAGGTTGGAACTTGCTGCTATGGAAATATTTAAAATACAGTTAGACATTGAAATACATCTTATGAATCATTATTATTTTTGCCTCTGTCACGTTTGGCTGCCCTATGTAGATCCTCATTCCACATTTTTCATTTGTGATTCTTAGGGGATTTAGAAACAAGGATTTCTCTTGTGACATGGTATGTTGTCTTCTTCTATTCATCAATTCTATGAAGTCATTTTCTCTACAAAGTATGTTACTATGGACATCTTTCACTTGTTGGAAAGGTTGGGCCATTGGGTGTTAACCCAAGTGTCTTTTATAATTCCATTCTCTCGACCTTGTTGTAAACATCTTTCATACACTTCTCCAAGAAATACGAGTCTCGCTTTGTTGTTTGCTATATTGCGCAAGGAAATTTTCAAATACCTCACGAGATCTCCATCTACATGCCTCTAGATCATCCTCTATCCCATCAAGCATGATCTATTAATGAAAGAAAAATATCATGTTACAAATGCTATCACAAGTAAAATGGAAAATGATTACAAGTGGAATGATGACTTACATTATCATCTATATGTAAATCTAGTGAGTCTCCAATATCTATTTGAGTTTTGATTTCATTCACATTTTCCAGTCAATTTTCCATGATATGTTTTATTAAAATAAAGGATGTCATATTCCAGTAAAAATGATCAAAGTATAAATGAAACTACTTGTGACTAGAGTTTTGCCTTACATTATTAGCATCCGACAAGCCTCCACTATCCATAACATCATCAAATAATTTTAATTTTTATGACAACTATGAAAAGCATGTGTATTGAAAAAAATTATCCATCCCATTAATAAAATTGAAGAGTGAAAAAACTATACATTCACATGTAAATTGTTGTTGTCAATGGAGTAGCTAACACCATCCCATGTTTCATGAATGCCATTGACTCCTCATCTCTCTCGCATCATCCCCACATTAATTACATGTTTACATGTGTAAGCTTGGACTGAAAATGGATAACTACACATTGACAATAGTGGTGTTGTGCTCTACACCTAATAGTAAAATGTATCATCTTTCTAGATTTTCACCCATGAAATGCGATTGTATCTGTCATGTGAAAGGTGACATGATAGTCTAGAATTTGTAAATCCTTAACCCATGATATATTTCTAATTTTTCAACTTTAAAGTTCCTATAAAACCCATTTTATTTTTTTCATTTGTAACCACCAGTAGTATATGTAAACACTTATGGTTAGTTGGTGTACTAACCAATCCACCCTTTGATGTGCAACAATGCAAATTGTATGCAAGAAACTATTTTTTAGATGTGAATGATATGATTTTATGGATTCATTTTTTTCTTTCCCAATATGTTTGAGGGTATGAAGAAACCTTGACCACATTGCAACCTTGTGGAGCCAACACTCCTCCCAATATACAAAAATTTGGGCTGCGTGCAATGATACTTAGTGATGAACTTTATGGCCTCCGTATTAGCCATATCTTCATAAATATATTTGTGGATAATGTATCCAAGTTAACTAAGCATCTATCACCTCACATAATATTCTCTTACTTTGGATATAAAATTATTTAACCATGCATGTCATACATGTCAGCTACATAAGTGCAACTCATAGTCAAAATATTCCCTGCATTTGACAAGCTATTAAAACTTTGCAACATAATCATTATAATCGTGTTGTGCATATACAACATAATGAACAAATACTTTATTTCTTTGATCTCCATGCTAGCGTCATCTACCATTAAGGAATTTATTTTCCATTCAATATTATTCAAGTGTACTCTTTACCGAAGTAATTCCATCCATTGGGTGATGTCACTTTGGTATATGAACTAGACATAATTACCCATGTCACATGAAGCTCTTGGTGTTTGGAATTAAACACCAGCAATATCTACAATTGAAACTACATGAAAATATATTACAAAATTCAAATTTTATGTTTAATAAATGAAGCATCAACTAGTAGTATTGCTAGTATTCAAATAATACCTTCATTCCATTTGTTCCAAACGTTGAATCCATGGCTACTAAACTATCATTTCCATATCTCAACAACCAATCCAACTAAAGTGGGAGTTGGATGCCCAATATGAATGGGATTTTCCCATCCTCATCAGTACCTTCATTATTATATCTCTTATAGAAAAACCACTTCTCAATATTTTCTAGAGTCCACCCTCAAACACTTTCTGCATGATTTGGGTTAAACATATAGTGCAGCTCCTTAATTTGGCATTCTCTATTAAATATGTCATCTCTTCGTAGGAAATCAGTTTGTTTTGTTCCACCATTCAAAAGTGTGATCTTCTCATGCACCATCTCATGGAGCTTAATGTGGATAGCATCGAGAAGAATTTCCTAACAAAAAAAAACTATAAATCCACTCATTAAGCCACGAGCTAATAAAACGGAAAAAAACATTTTTTCCCTTTGAACTATTCATATTCCTAATCATGGAAATGATTTCCTTCACTATCAACATGTTCTACATGATTTTAGGTGAGCAATATTTGATCAGGTCTATTGACCATTCTCTGAGTGCTAAAATGACATTGACAACCACATCTAATATGATTTCGTCTGGTTGTCTTCCTTTTCCCTTCTTTGGCAATAAGGACTTGTCTTGTGGTAAGGCATCAATTTTCCGATAGTCCTCAAGCCCATACAAACACCAATATCTACACATTAATATGAAACTTATTAGCACATTCACACTGAAACATGAAATACAAAATCATCCATGTACACAATATTTAAAATGAGATCCCTAGGAACATCACATATTCCAAAGTGCTATTGATTCTTGTATTCTTTCTAGAAATAGGTGATGGAATTTTTTTCTGATGGGAAATACGAAATTTGGTTTGGTACAATTTTCTATTGATAAAATTATAGGACTAAACTTTCTATTATAGTTGAGGAATTGTATTAGATGAATATTGATGTCTATAGTCAGAAGAGGATTAGTGAAGAGCACAAGTCTATTTTATGTATACCATGATCTATGTGGTGAGAAAAGGGCTATCTTGTTTGACCCAATTGTTATTTTCCAAATACCCTCATTCGAAGGGGAAAAGTGGGAGCTTTTTGAGGTTGTTCACGAATTTGGGGTATATTAACCCGATTGATATGGTTTGATGCTTTAGAATGTCCATGCATACCCTAAGGAGG
Organism: Taxus wallichiana var. yunnanensis; assembly: GCA_018340775.1. Taxonomy (NCBI): domain Eukaryota; kingdom Viridiplantae; phylum Streptophyta; class Pinopsida; order Cupressales; family Taxaceae; genus Taxus; species Taxus wallichiana. The sequence continues at coordinate 809,580,647 of CM031237.1, forward strand.
AACACTAAGCTTTGAAACTGAGTTTGGAGGTTTCGCAACCAAATATACCTTCAATGGTTCACTAATAAACCCTCACTATGGTTTTGTGAGGGAAGATGTTTTGAGAGAGTTGGAGAGTGTGAAAACCCCTAAAATCTTCTAGCTAGTCCTATGAAGTCCTAAAGTGAATAAATGAAGTGAATAGAGGCTTTGAAACTATCATAGCTAGAAGAAAAACGTGACAATAGGAAAAGTAACTTGTATGTGACTGTGTTGGGATACAAGAGTGAAGTGGTTGAGAATATACAAAGGGTCTTACGAAGGAAATGAAGTTTTGAATTCATAGGGAGTGTTTTGAAATCATTTGGAAAGCATGCGTTGAATGATTGAAAGGGTCAAGGGATTTATTTTCTTGAGTCATTGATAATAGTGAGTATCTTAAGAGGAATGAAACCATACATAGTTCTTTAAGAAAGTAAGGTCAACATGACAAAGGTACAGATGAGGAATCAAGGAGAGTAGGTTTCAACTTATCATTTTGAAAAAAATAACCTTAGATAATTTGAAGATTTTAAAGCTAAATTCATAACATACTTTCCATGGAACATTATAGTTGTATATTCAAGCCTTGTCACGATGGTGACATAATTTAAAGGCTAAAAGGGTGATGTAGGTCGAAATTTTGTAAATAATTTCATGAATATATTTTGCATACAAAGGGTAAAGCTAAATGGGTATTTAGAACTATTAATGGTATGACATTTGAGTCACCAAAATAAAAATTAAAGGGGTTTATCAATCTATTTAGGTCTAGTGAAGAGTGGGAAGCTAGGAGAGAAGTAGTGAAGGGAAGGAGAACTTAAACATTGAATTGAGTCACAAAACTTTGCACACACCAACAATGGAAAAAAGGTATTATAATATAATATTAATTTGTTGTGAAGCATTGTAGAAGTTCCTAACTATGAAAGAATCAAGAGCAATGTGTTGAGAAGCCATTCAAGGGCAATTTTGCACAATAAATGTAGTGTTGACATTATGATGTTTTATAAACCTTTTGAAAGGTGGGATTAGTATAGTTGAGGGAATAAACAATGTTGAACTAGCTGGGTTAGTACCATAAGTTTTTAAAAATGAATAATTTGCATGATTAAGGAAATTGAGAACTTGTCAAGTAAGCTAGTTTCAAGGCCTAGAGAGCATAGTTTGTATTTTGAATAAATTATAACAAAGTGAGTGGTTTGAGGTTGATAAGGCTCTGCATCACATTTTGTTTTGCGGTTTTTATCTTCAAATGTGTTTTCTCGGCATCAAACTAGGGCATAGGTTTAAAATATAATCTATGTAGTAAAATTCCTCAAAACTTTGGAATCTTGATGATCATAGGGAAAATTTAGAGTGTACAAAGTTTCAGGTCCAAATCACATGTGCAGGTATCCAAACCACTAAGCCCACAATATGCATGATTAAAAAAGGTATGATAAGTATATTGTATCCATTTTCTTGGTGAATTCAATATTTCATGATATGAGATTGATAGGGATGAAAAATGAATGCATTTACTAGATGTGAGGAGTGGTTTCAAACTCTATTTCATCCAGTTTGCTCTTCTTGTTAAAAAAAAAACCCAAAAGTAGGCCTAATTTGACTCTAGATGCCCTACGTTTTCCTATTCTCTACAAAACAATCATATCTCATCATGTGGATATGTTCACCAAGGCGTAAATCCAATTCATACCAAACAAACATAGTTATCCATTAACAATGTAATGTGATTACAAAGTTAATTTTCATTCATGCCAATTGGAACTGTTTATGATGGTACATTGTATCTTCTTATAATCACGAATACAAAAAAAAATACCCATTGAATTCATTGTTTCTATTTGCATTGATTCTATGAGAAACATTAGTAGGTACAAGCCAAGATACATAGAATTGATAACGATGAATTAATTGTCACTAATAACATTATAAAGATATTAAGTTGTACAAAATTTATCTATAAAAAGTGAGGAATACATTTTCTAATGTATTTTCTTCCACTTGTACATAAAATATATGGACTCATGGTAGGAAACAAAGGTGGCATAGACATGCACACTACAATCATTGTCACACTCATCGAGTCACGATGAGTTGATTTCCACTCATAATACTTCCAATTTTCATGTTATTCTAGTTGGCAATCAACATCGTCCCACCGTGCAAGAACGTTTTTAGAAAAACTTGGTCATGTACCATCCGGAGGTGGGTGTACAACCAAGGTAAATTGATGATACATTCCAAGTTAATGTCTTATTTGAATTGTAGGGATCTTTTTTCAATCCATCTTCTTATAGCCTCGTCTATATGTGTGAGTTGTGAATCCATGATAAGGAGCACTACCATCCTAGATGTAACATCATGTTTGTTGCTTCCATGTTTTTTCATGACCATTGGCCCCAAAAATTTTCAATGTTAACCATTTTATTCTATTAGTTCCAATTGTGAAGGGTGGTGAGAAACCCACAAATTTTTTCAGTGTAATGCTCACATTGTGCAGCTCATCTGCTTCCATGGTTGGGATGCAACATAATAGTGACCACCTTTGTTGTTTCCAAGCATCCATCTACAAAACATTAAAATAATATTGTATAGAAAAACATATATTCATAATAAATAATGATGGAGATATATATTTTTCAATGAGACCTCTTGGAAATTAAAAATAAATAGGAATGTGAAGAAATTGACATCTATGAACAACATAGATGTAACCTATAATTTTTTTAAAGAATTGTTTATACAAACTCCTCATATTGTATCCCCACAATGTAATTACTAATAAAAAATTACTAATAGAAATTAATGAAAATAATTATTGATCCAAATTACTAGATGTACACAAATTAATATAAAACAAAATGAGTTTTAAAATCATATTTTAATCACCCTATTGCTAGTGATAGTGATAGCGATAGCGATAATGATAGTGATAGTGATGGTGCTAGAATGAATGAAATAAATTATTTTGAAGTCTTGGTATAAGACTCCTTTGTTCTCCATGTTGGGTGTAGTAAAATAATAGGATTTAAAAACATTTAAACTCCTCCTCTATTTTGTGTTAGGTGTAGTAAAAGACAAGGATTTAACAAAAATTTGAAGCCCTCCTCTTTTCTTCTTGTTGGTTGCACATGATTAGTTTATATTTTATAGAATCACGCAGGGGGAAACAATATTGTTAAAATTTAATTTATTTAATTTAGTTTATATTTTATGGAGTCACACGGGCGGGAAGAATACTATTAAACTTTAATTTCTTTTGACTTTGAAAATTGCCTTCTCCAGTACGTGGTAAATTGGAGTCTTTCCAAATTTGATGTGGTTAAAGGATCTCGAGGACGTTGGGGCTGTGGATGTCTTGGTTAACGGTGTAAACAAAACATTAAATGGAAATGCAGAGGATCCATTAAGTCCAAGTCAAAGGAGGTTGGAAAATTTGATGTCACGCAGGTTTATGCGTGCTAGATAAGGCACTCCTAATTAGCAGTTCCTTTAATATTTACAACACCGTATTTTCATCCAAAACACCGATTACATGTTGGATAAAACTAAAACTATATAAAACTAATCACAAACCGAACATAACTTGCATTCTTGCTCCATAGCTATATATATACAAAAAGGTGAAGAAACACTATATATAAAAGTAGATGTGAAAATAGTGAAAAACACGATATGAATGACAAAAAAATTCACGATAAAGTTATTTTAGGAAAGTGAAATAAAAGATTTAGGAGAGATTAACTTAATTTAGTGAAAAGAGGATCAACGTTTTAAAATATTTTGCTAAACTTGTAAATGTTTAAGTGGTTTAAAAGTTTTCATGATCCCATAAATCTTAAAACAAAGTAATTGAAACCATTTTATTTATTACTTGACGACTTAAAAAAATACTCTAGAAATATTTTGACAATAAAACACCTACATTGTAAAAATATTCCTCAGAAATTTAAATTTGTAACAACAATTTGAAATTTGTTACAATAAATATCTGTAAATAGAAAATTTACTGTAAATAACATTTCTAGGAAGCTTTAAATGACACCCACCTAGTTTTTTTGTTACAATAAAAAATGCTTTTAAATGCCATATTCTGCTATGAATGCCCCTAACAATAGGTAGAATGACAACATAAGGTGGTTTGATAGCTAGTTTCAGCGTATCTGGTAACAAGAAAATACGCCCATGAAAACACTTCTTGGTCGATTTCCGTGCTATTTTCAACCAAAAAAGAGAAAAAGTTTAAGGTGTCAAAATCACATTTTAGAACCTTTTTAGAATTCCAACCCACATCAATGTCCGATGGTGCATTTTAGGAAGACAAACGGGTTTTGACTGTACTCAATGCTTAGGTTTCATGGTTCTTGTTATCGCCGAATCACCGCACCCCTATGAATTATACAAGCTCATATACCGAACTCACGGTGTGATTGGATAACATGGGTACTATCTCCAAGTTGTGGGACTTTGCTTGAGATAGACCTCCAGAGAAAGATGGTTATTGCTCCTAAACTACCTACCGAATCTATTCTAATGCAGGGAAACTAACTATTCTAATCTAAATTTCCAATTGACCAGGAGAGAGAATGCATAAAATGAAAGCCTACACTACAGCAGTGATACACCAGAAAAGGAGGGTGTGAGAGTAGTCTTCAAATGCGTGAGATACAGAAGCAAAGTGCACACTAGAAGGGGTGATGACAGTTCTCCATAATCTAGCAAAATTCATTCACAACAATGTTTCAAAACATACACAATGATAATGGATCCCTACAAGAATATAATTAGTAGTAGCGTCCGATAGAAGATAACGGCGCTGCCAGTACGACGCCGCCAATAATGTATAGTACGAAAATAGTCAAAAGTACAATAGGAATGTTGTGGTAAAAAGTAAATAGTTGTCGTAAGTGGTCCAGTAATGTTAAAATGTCAAAGTTGGGGTAAGAAGAGAAGTAGGGTCTACATGATTAGGAATTAGAAATATTATATTGGTAATAAGGACAAGGAGTGAGGTCATAAATATTTTGTATATTTTATTTGTAAAAAGTCTAAAAATGTGGAACCCATGTGAAATGATAAGGTTTATCTTATCTTAAAAGATAAGCTTACATGTACAGATAAGAGTTAAGGTATGGAATATGATTCGTCAGAGTGGATTTCTTATCCTATCTTAGAGATAAGATGGATAAGCCTAGAAGTCTATAAATAAAGAGGCCACCCCCCTCATTTAGCATAGAAGGAAGTAGTGAGAAATATTGTATGAGTAAGTGTGTAAAGGAAGCCATCAGTTTAAAGGTGTGTTGAAGAAGCCATTAAGAGGTGTAATTGTGAAGTTTCTCCCATAGTATTGGTGAAAGGCAAGTGAAGTCAATAACACTTGAAGTACCTCATGGGTGAGATTGTAACAATTTCATGCTAATATTATAATTTACTCTGATATTTCAGATTTATCATCATTCCTTTTTATCATAGTCTATGGTATTCTTGTGTTATGTTTGTTGTTGTGTTTCCAGATTACATCCACCAAACTAAAGGTTATGCATTAGTAAATAATCATAGCACGAGGAGTTCCCGGTGAAGAATTATCATAGTGCCGGATTGGTGATGACATTTTGGTTCCATTTCCGGGACCATTCCTCATTGGTGGATTTTCATGAGAGATATTCCCACTTAGTCAAAAATCAATTGGAGGGTAACCTTATTTTTACTGTGCATAGTAGTTACCATGGTAAAGTCATTTTTGCTATGAATAGTAGTTACCATGGTAAAGTCATTTTTGTTGTGAATAGTATTTATCACAGTAAAGTCACTTTTTACCGTGAATAGTATTTACCACAGTAACTTCACTTTTTACTGTGAATAGTGTTTACCGTAGTAACACTTGTGAAAGTGTTTACCACAGTAAAGTCAATTTTTACCGCAGTAAGTCAAGTTTTACCATAGTTACCATGGTCATTTCTATTTTACTATAGAAAGGTGTAAAGTCACTTTCTATTATAGTGATTCCAATTATTTGTGCACATAAGTCTTGTTGATTGTACTTGTGGGTTAGTATTTTACGATGGTTACTTTTGAAAATGGGAAGATTCCTATTTTTTCAGCCCAATCTAATGAAGATGCTTCCTCTTTCATTCAAGAGTTTAAACGATCTTGTATTTGTAATGGCCTTATAAGAAGGGAACAATGGACTGAATTTTTCCTACCTTTTGGATGGTTCAAGACTTAGGTGGTTTGAAACACTAGGTGAAAATGTGAAAATTCATGGGATTTATTAACTCGAAAGTTTTCTTGAAGAATTTGGTGAACAATGAAATATGCAGATCTCATGATCGAGATCACAAAGCTATCCCAAGGAGAGAAGGAGAAGATAAGGGATTATCATGCTCGTGTTCTAGAGCTAAGGAGGAAGCTCGATGCCCAGATCCGGAAGGAAGGATTAGCGGATGGGTTGATGAATGGCATGGATAATCTCCTATGTAAGCACTTCATTCTTGGGATGAAGCCAGAGATCAGACAACGAGTGAAGTATGACTGCCCAACTACCATTGAACAAGCAAAGGAGATTGCAAGAAGGCAAGAAGAAAGCATGGAAGAGGAGCCCAAAGAAATTGTTGCTAAAGTAGAGCCTACACCAAGCACCTTTGGTCAGTAATCCACAACCACTCCCGGTGAGCACAAATATTTCTCCTAGTACATCTACTGAGTATGAAGATCTGCTCAAAAAGATGGGTCAGTTAACTATTAATCTTCTTCAAGGAAAAGAATTTAGTTCTCAGGGAGGAGATAGAGGTCCAAAAAGAAATATTTCTGAAGTTGTATGTTATGGTTGTTATAAAAAGGGTCATTATAAGTATAATTTTCCAGATAGAGCTTCTACATCTGGTAAAGGAGATAATGATAAAGGAAAAGCACTTGTGAATTCTTTTGATGTAGTAGATAAGAGCATAAATAATGAAGTAGATGTGTTTGTAATAAAAAGAAAGAAAGAAAAAGATAATCAAGATGGAAATGATCCTAAGAAGATGAAAGGAGAAACTAGTAAGAAACATAGGAGAAGAAAGTTGGGTGTGCAGGATTTTTTGATTTCACAGGGGCAAGGACCATACTCCATCTTGGAAGATCTGTCCAAAAGGCCTGCAAATATTACATATGGTCAACTCTTGGCTATGTCTTCTGAGAAGAGGTGGGAGTTGCGAAGTGGACTCAATGCTCGATGAAGGAAGGAGGTTGAGGTCCCTATTTTGGAGGCAGAGGCGGATCCCTATGCTCCACAAGATGAGGTATTATGTAATGGTATTTCAATTCATGATGTCTTAGTTGATGGAGGTGCTGCAGTTAATGTAATGACCGAGTCTGTAATGAATATGTTGGGTTTAAAATTGATCGCCTTCAACACTTATGTTAAGGTCATTAAATAAAGGAAAACTAAACCAGAAGGTGTAGTTTCAAATGTGGCAATATCTGTTATGGGTGTTGTATGTGTGGTAGACTTTCAGGTGATGAAAAATGGTACTGTTGCATACCCAATGCTGTTGGGAAGACCATGGCTAAGGAGAGTTCATGCAAGAAACTACTGGAATGAAGGTTTCATGACACTTGGACGTGGTAGAGAGAGGGTGAAGATAAACGTGATCCCTCGACATCATAAGGCAGAACCTGTGGATTCAAGTGATGAAACTGATGATTGGACATCCTCTGATTACTCTAGTACTAGTGAAGTGGACATTGAAGATGAAGAAAGTGAGGTTGATGTTTCAGTCATGGATATCCTTCCAGTCACACCAACTCATGACCCCATAAAATTATCTGAAGAAGAAGTTGATGATCGTCTCCAACAAATAAAGATTGGTGATGTTGTGATGGAGAGTGAGAAGGAATCCTACCTCCAGCTCTTTCGAAGGTACATACACATATTCACTTTTGATTACAAGGAACTCCGTCAAGTAAGTTGGGTAGAACATTCTATTGAGCTGGTAGATGGTGCTAAGCCCATAAAGAAAATGCCATATAGAATGAATCCTAATTTTTCCAAGAATGTAAAAGAAGAAATAGATAAGTTGCTTGATGCAGGATTCATATTTGTTGTGGAGAATTTAGAATGGGTTTCTCCCATTGTGATCTCAATAAAAAGAATGGGAAGCTACGCATTTGTGTTGATTACAGGAAGCTCAATAAGGCAACAAAGAAGGATCATTACCCTCTTCCATTCTCAGATCAGATCTTGGACGAAGTAATGGCCAGAGTGCTATAGTTTTTGCGATGGATATAAGCTACTACAACCAAGTTCAGATAGTAGAGAAAGATCAGCTGAAGACCACGTTCACCACTCCTTGGGGAATGTTTTCTTATAGAGTTATGCCTTTTGGGTTGTGTAATGCTCCGGCAACATTCCAGCGTTTGATGAATAGGGTGTTTGAACCCTACATTGGGAACTTCATCAGAGTATTTTTGGATGATTTTTACATCTATGGGAGCAAGATGGACCACCTGCACCAAATGGAGACAACATTTCAAAGGTTAGATGAAGCACAAGCCTCACTAAACCCTACAAAGTGTGTCTTTGGATGTTCTAAAGGCATTTTGTTAGGGCATGTTGTATCCAAGAGATGGTATTGTATCGATCCCGATAAAGTTTCAAAATCAAAGAGTTACCATTTCCTATGAATAGAAGTAAGTTGAGATCATTTTTAGGCCATGTGGGGTACTATAGAAGGTTCATCAAGAATTTCTCAAAGATTGCACAACCACTAACCCAATTCTTGAAGAAGGATGTTACTTATGAACCAGAAATAAGGCGCATGAAGCTTTTGGACAATCAAGGAAGCCCCGTGTGTCTTCACCTATTTTAAAGAATCCAGATTGAGCAAGCCATTCATTGTGTACACCGATGCCTCGATGCAGCACTAGGAAGTATTTTGAGCCAAAAGGATGAAAATGGGAATGAACATCCAATTTACTTTGGGAGTAGCAAAAATGAGCAAAGGTCTTGAGGTAAATTATATCAGAATCGAAAAAGAGGCTCGCTATCATTTTTCTGTAAAGAAGTTTAGGAATTACTTGCTAGGGAAAAAAATTTCTAGTCAGAACAGATCATCGGCTCTAAAATATATTGTAAATAAGCCTAACCCATCGTGGAGGATAGCAAGATGGATAATTTTGCTACAAGAATTTGAATTTGATATTATAGATAGGCCAGGAAAGAAGCATGTCAATGTAGATGCACTCTCTCGAGCCTATGATGGTTTAGGATCATCTTGTGATGATGATGATTTCCCGATGCAACATTGTTATCCCTCGACACAATCCCTAGTGAATACATAGATATTTGGAATTATCTCGAATGAATTCAAGTTTCGATGGTGCCAATGCAAAGACTAAGAGAAAGATTACTCAAGTTAGTCATCCATATTCTATTCTCGCATGGAGTATTATTTCGAATAGGACTCGATGGACACAAGAGGGCAGTTGGACGTGATCAGGGAAGGAACTGCTAGAAGAATTCCACAATGGTACATGTGGAGGGCACTTTCTCGGACAACTTACAACAAGAAGGATATTGGATGCAGTTATCACCGCCCACTCTTTTTAAAGATTGTTATAATTATTGTAAGACATGTGATATTTGTCAAACACATGGTAACCGTAAGACTTCATCAACTCCATTATGCCCTATTCTTCCACTTGGTCCCTTTGAAAAGTGGGGAATAGACATTGTAGGTCCACTTCCAACTACCTCATGCCAAAATAAGTATATTGTAGTTGCCACAGATTATTTAACCAAGTGGGTTGAAGCTAGGCCATTGAAAATAGCTTCCATGGATGAAGTGGCAAGGTTCATATATGAACGCATTGTCACCAGATTTGGTTGTCCATTAGAAATTGTAACAGATCAAGGAAGCCACTTCATTAATGAGGTGGTAGAAGCCCTAGTCAATAAGTTTTCTATTAAGCACAGAGGAAAACAACATACAAGCCAAGCACAAATGGACAGGTGGAACGAATAAATTTTGTGTTGTGTCAAATTCTAGCAAAAGATGCAGCCTTCATGCAGTACATAAATGGGATAAAAGGATTCATGCAGCATTGTGGGCATATAGGGCAACATCAAAGTCAGCAACAAGATACTCCCCATTTCAGTTGGCTTATGGCATTGATCCAGTTCTTCCTATTGAGTTTGATATTCCCACGGTCAGAGTAATGAAAATGAAAGAATGGATGAAAGTGATTCAGTAAAAGAAAGGTTGGTACATCTTCATTTACTAGAGGAAATGAGGGAAATAGCTAAGGATACAAGCTATAAGAAGAAAATGAAGCAGAAGGAATACTTTGATCAAAAGATCCGGTGGTCTCCATTTCATGTGAATGACTTGGTTCTAGTATATGATTCCAGATACAAAAAAAGAAGACAGAGAAAATTTCTTCCAAAATGGATGGGGCCCTACAAAATAGTAGTTGTGCATGAAAATGGTACATACCGACTGGAGGAATTAGATGGCACTCCCATTACGAAATGGGTCAACCACGACAAGTTGAAGATTTTCCAAGCACCAGAATAGTCTACTCCGAGGACGGAGTAGAAGCTAGGAAGGGGGAAGATGTCGACACTAAAATTTTCCTCCGTAATTTCTATTTCATTAATGTATGTATTAGGAATAGGATGTTGTTAAGTATAATTAGTAGTAGCGTCCGATAGAAGATAACGGCGCTGCCAGTACGACACCACCAATAATGTATAGTACGGAAATAGTCAAAAGTACAATAGGAATGTTGTGGTAAAAAGTAAATAGTTGTCGTAAGTGGTCCAGTAATGTTAAAATGTCAAAGTTGGGGTAAGAAGAGAAGTAGGGTCTACATGATTAGGAATTAGAAATATTATATTAGTAATAAGGACAAGGAGTGAGGTCATAAATATTTTGTATATTTTATTTGTAAAAAGTCTAAAAATGTGGAACCCATGTGAAATGATAAGGTTTATCTTATCTTAAAAGATAAGCTTACATGTACAGATAAGAGTTAAGGTATGGAATATGATTCGTCAGAGTGGATTTCTTATCCTATCTTAGAGATAAGATGGATAAGCCTAGAAGTCTATAAATAAAGAGGCCACCCCCCTCATTTAGCATAGAAGGAAGTAGTGAGAAATATTGTATGAGTAAGTGTGTAAAGGAAGCCATCAGTTTAAAGGTGTGTTGAAGAAGCCATTAAGAGGTGTAATTGTGAAGTTTCTCCCATAGTATTGGTGGAATGCAAGTGAAGTCAATAACACTTGAAGTACCTCATGGGTGAGATTGTAACAATTTCATGCTAATATTATAATTTACTCTGATATTTCAGATTTATCATCATTCCTTTTATCATAGTCTATGGTATTCTTGTGTTACGTTTGTTGTTGTGTTTCCAGATTACATCCACCAAACTAAAGGCTGTGCATAATTATCATAGTCTTTGGATTGGTGATGACAGAGCCCAACACTCCAATTTATAGAAAAATTGAGAAGAGAGAAGGAAGAAATGGAAATCCCAAAATATGTCCTTCAACCACTTGTAATAGGAATTAAATGGAGTAAAATGATTGTATATTACTTGAAAAAGTCTCACCATACTGTCCCAGTGTGCTGTAGCAGAGAAAGAATGGTCACCATGCCTCTTGATTGCACTCCAAACTACCAAATAAAACACTGTTATGAACCCAGACACGTTTTATGAAAAATCCCCATCGATTTCTCATCAAATATGGAATTTCTTGATTTCGTGAGTCGATCTCGAGCCACAATTCCAACGGTACCAATTTTGTGTGATTTTGTTGAGAAATGCAAAAGTTATGGCGTTCTCAATGCGGGCAACTATTTTGGGTCTGGCAGGCATTTTCTATCATTTGATGGGAATGAACATTAGCGACCGTAGCCAAATATGTTTCGTTTATTTAAATATATCTACGTCATTCTCATTCCAAAAAGTCTAATTTTGTGAAAATTGGAGCTCGAGTCAAAATTTATGGCCGTTTGAAGTTCATGGGTCAAAAGTTGACTTTTCTTCTTTCTTTACAAATGACTATTTCGGTAAATCGCCGATTCACGTTCCACACGTATTTTTTCCCAGTTGTCCTAGATGAATTCTCCTACATCGGCCAATTCAGGCTTCCATGCGTACTTTTGTGGCTTTTTCACCTTTTTGCGCCCCATGCGTACTTTTGTCCCGGCTGTCCCGAACGAAAATCTCCGCACCGGCCACAATAGACCGTCTTACGGAAAATCGGCCAATTCACGTCCCGCACGTATGAAATTATAGATGCATTCTTATCATTTCTAGGAGATGGATGTGGAGAAGAGAACATACTCATTGGAGGAGGAACATGTCTCATGGAGGAGAAAAGAAAAAAGAGATAAACATCGAGGAAATCCTCATTTTGAAGGATGAAATATTGAGTAGTGACTATAAGAGCTGCATAAATAAATATTATGTCTTTCTAGGCATAAGAAAAAATGTGAAGATAAAAGGAATGGAAGAGCAAGGAGAAGCTAGAAAGAAACGAGGAAAAGGGAAAGAAGCATGAATATCAATTGAGATACTTGGTGTGTTGCAGGGAATACTATGGTAATTAATCTTCATGAAAAATAGAGTCTTTTACCACTTAGCCCATCTATTTGAGCATGAGATAAAATTTTCAAACCTTGGGTGTTTAATGTAGGGCCATACACAATTTTCTATCTTGTATCACTAAAAAGGGGAATTATTTATTCTTTCTAGCTAGTTTGTTTTGTCATGATGTACAACTATCAAGGTGAGGGGTTTTAGGAATATCTTCCCTTAACTTAGAAAAATGATGTAACTACTGAACCTTTGTAGGATGTGCCAACATGTGTCACTGAATTATCTATTTTAGAGTTATATAGCCAAATTGCAATTAGTTTTACTTTTTGGCATTTATTTTCTATAAATAACAATGATTTTAGGGATATAAATGGATGATAATATATGTAAAATATTGATATTTGAATAAAATAATGTGTTGCATACTTTTGGATGGTATTATTATGAGTCCTCCATTTTATTTCATATTGGGATTCATCTATTTATTATTGTTCTGTTATAGTTTACTTCTAAGCATAAACAAGTGATTATCAATACATTATTGTTATAATAATGAAAGCATATGAGTATGAAGGTAATTCGTTTGGTATTGGGTTGTTAGAGATGTTACCTTGTTCATTATACAAAGTGCACACACCAATTTTGCACTCCTAGTATTCCTAACACTAGGTTAAGCCAAGATGTGGGATTTTTTTGTGTGTCACTGGGTTCTAACCTTATTTTTCTCCATTTTCCTCCCAACACTTTTCCTAAGGAGAGAAAATTTCAACATACAATCACATACTTCTCACGTAAGAACTATATATCGATCCTTCCCATCACAAATATAATAAAATTTACTCTCCCTTTGAATTTTTATTTTATGTTTTAGCTTGTTGATTGGAAAGGCCCATGTTTTTTGAGGACTTGACCTCTTGTTTCTCCTTTTCATGCTCACTAAATTCTCCCCATTTTCCTTTTTCTTCTTCTCAGACTTCCAAGATCTAACCTTGCTCAATAGGATCTTCTTTTTACCTTCCAAATCCTGCTCCTTTTTTCAACTCATTTTGTTTCATCCTTTTCGATTGGGAAATGAATTTAGAATCCAATCCTCCTTAATCCAACCATCCTATCAGTTACACCAATAAAGATCCTTTACCCTTATCTAGGAAAACATCCTTTAGCGCAGCTCTCCTTTTCTTTCCATTTTCTTATTTTACCAAGAACCTTGGTACCCTCCCATTTTACCCTACTCCACACCCCTACTAAGTTTCCATAGGTATTCCTACGTCACTCATGGTAGTGGTCTCCTTGATTCTCTTCCAACTTTATTTTTCCTTCTTATTTACCCTATAGCCTTTAGAGTTGTGACCCAACCACTTGTACTCCATACAAAAGAATTTTTCATAAAGTATTTTTTTCATCTAGTCCCAACTTTGGACTTAATTAGAATAAATACTAGAAGGATGGCCTCTTTGGTAAAATTCACATATAATATGGTATAAATAAGTCACATTTGAGATATGGTTGGTAGATATACAACTCAAAGTTTCCCAATAGATTTGGTGATCCCAGAAATCACATCATCTACTTATAACTCTAGGGAAGAATCGGTAGCCCTACCTAGATGGGGATTTTGTTAATGCTATCTTTTTGTAGAGTGAAACCAAATTTCCATCTAGTCATGCATATATTTCCTTGATCTAAGAACCAAAATATTCTTAGAAGGGCACGAATATTATTCTCTTTTGAGTGAAAGGAGAATTGGATTAACTCATTCACCATTGTGAGCACCATGAGATGACCCTTTAATTTCCACTTTATACATGCCCATTCTCTAACAATGTCATTATTAATGCGAGATCCACCAAACTTATCGAATAAAGATTTCTCTAGCCTACTATTTTCCCTTTCCACTATAACATATGGAACTCGAGGCGAGAGCTACCCTCCACCCAACATGCACCTTTATATGGTGCGCCCCCATACATACATACCATGCACCACATAGATGACCATAAAAGAACATGACGTGGTAGGAAAAGACACCGAGAGGGAGTTTTTTTAGTGCCGGTGGATTAAGAAAATGATTCATAAATTTATGAATTTCTTATTATTGTGAATTATCATTAGAATTGTGGGAAATTCCACAATTATAAAAGAAATCAAATTTTCATTGTGGATTTTTTCAGTCTTTATCACGCTATATTTATTCACATTATAAATGATCATACTGTGATATGATTGTACACTAGAAGCAGTAGGAAGTCTTGTAAATTGTTGTTTTCCTTTCATTTCAATACCCTCTTTTATATAGGTGTTTCTTGAATTAGCCAAAAATTTATCTACTTTCAATTAATTAAGATAGTATTCATGTTGATGATCAATTACAACTCAAAATTCATTTTAGAAAGTATGAAATAATTGTTAGGATGGGAAGGAGGAACAAATAGAATATCATGTACGATCTTCTTGTCCAAGAGATATGAGAGGAAAAGAGTCAATTTTGAATGAAGACTTGGAGTGGACCGGTTGATGCTTAATCAAATCACCCCAAAATGTCTACAACTCGATGGGTTTAGATCATGAGTGTGATTGCATAACATGGAGCTTTTCCCAAAGTCCGGGACTTTACAATGAGAAAATATCTCGAGACATACAATTTGTAGAGGATCTACTCTATAACCTAATCTAAGCGCCAAGGAGACAGGTTACGAACATGCAAGAAAATAAACCTAACTAACAGAGCTGATGCACCAAAGGAATGTTGAACACTTGCTTTGAAATTAAACACAAACCATTAAAAGCAATACAATCACCATGCACAGTGAACCGAGCTGCAATGAGAGATCAAGAGGATGCAATGAACATAAGAGAGGGTTGAAATCATCCACAAACTTATCTTATTTCTCCAAAAATTTGATATAGTCCATTATAATGGCCAAAAGGCACAAACTTGCATTACAGTTTGAATGGGAGGTTTAAACCCCACAAATCCACTTACGAGAGAAGAGAAAAAGGGAAGGTGAAAATCCAAAATGTCCAACCACTAGAAAAATGCCCCTCCTTACAATATATATGAAGAATATGAGAGAGAAAGGAGAGAAGAAATTGAATCCTACCTCAACCACCCCAAAAGAGCATTGAATTCGCCTACAAAAATGATGGGTTCCACTACAAAATCCATGCCTCCATGTGTTGTTCCTTGTTAGGAAAGAAAGGAAGCCCATACTTCATTATGGTGGTAAGTGAGAATCCTGAAAGCCTCGAAAATGGCAGATGTATTTTCATTTTTAAGAACTTAGTCTCACTAATTTAAAGATATCCGATCGAGTTGAGTAGAAGACATGTCGAGAGCTTTCCAAAAGTCCTCTCTTGTTAAAATTTGAGATTTTAGTTGAAATTTATGATCATCGAAAGGGGGTAAGGTGTTCCATGTGGGATCTCATAATATTTTAAAAGATCTAAGAATTTAAAATTCTTGGTTGGCTTCATGATTCATCTTTCATTGAATTGACCTTCCACCAATCTTTTCCAAACTGATTTGGGTTTGGAGTTGGTCCGTGTAAGATCCACGTTGAAGCCCCACACATTCTTAAGATTTTTTACTTCCTTTTAGGGTCCTAGGAATGTGAGATGCCAACACTTGGCACCGTCTGCGATTATGCTTCTTCAGTCCTCTTGTTTCTATTGTGTTCTTCCTTTTCCACCTATTTAGGAGCAACTATGTTGGACCCTAGACACTTGGAAGGCCTGCACTTGTTTAGGGACCTGCTTTTGGATTTTACCTTTAAATTTATGCTTGATGAGGCACGTGGAGGCTTCCATTGGCTCTTCCCATGCTTAGAATTTTCAACGGCCAATGCAACTTTCTCGGGCTTTGACCATATGGAGGGCCTACACTCATTTGGGGATATTTATTTTAAGAATCAT
This sequence comes from Taxus wallichiana var. yunnanensis, assembly GCA_018340775.1. NCBI lineage: Eukaryota > Viridiplantae > Streptophyta > Pinopsida > Cupressales > Taxaceae > Taxus > Taxus wallichiana. Next base: position 809,597,174 of record CM031237.1, read on the forward strand.
ACCAAAAGTGTGCCAAAGAGACATGTGGAGGCTTCGTTGGCCTTTTGATTTGCTTCGAGTCGACTCACTCTAGGCTAGATTTTGACTTACTGAGTTATCTTTCTTAGTTCCTTTCAACCCTCCCTTTCCGAGATCCCCAAAATGTGAAGTCTAAAAACTTCAAGCCTTTCTCTATTTTTTCACCCGAGCTTTGATCTTCTTCAACATTTCGATTGGCCACTCATTTTCACATCTTCCATTTCCATTTCCAAGCTTGCTTGTACCACGATTGTTAGATTTGAAATGTGGGCTTGCATGACTAAACCGAATTCTTCATTTCTCTTATGTGGAAGGACGTGTTTGATAAAAATTTTCCGAGGGGAAAAATTGGATAAAAATTTGGTGACTCATGGGATCACCTGCCTACTAGGTAGAAGATCAGTTTCCATAAAATATCCATTAGGCATGTGGTCAAGAACTATAGCTTGATGTTGATCTTGTATTTTGAATCTTGAACCTACCCCACTGCTTATACTCTTAATTTTCATAAGAAAATATTTAAAATGAGGTTTCTGAGAGTAGAAAATTATCCTGAGCTAGAGATTTTACCTACTCTTGGAATGTAACATAGGCACACCTGAAGTTAAAAATGATATAACTTTGAGAGAAATAAGATTTGTACCAAAGCACTTAAGGAAATTCAGACTTACACTACAACAAGACAATGTGCACACACACTTAGAGGAACTAAAATCCTAGGTTAATATTTCCAAGGGTGAAACCTTTTCCTTTGAGAATAATGTTTAAGATAGATTCCCTTAACTAGAATCAGAATCTCCTCACCCTCCAAGGTAGACAATTAGAAGGCATTTCTACTTTTACATCCTATGACTATGTAGGGGCCACTCCAAATGGCATCAAACTTGGAATGCCTGGCCAATTTTCCCGATCTCGCATCCCATTTTAGAACTAGGTCCGCTTCCTGAAAAGTCCGTGCTCTTGCTTTCTTGTCAAACCATCTTTTGACTAAGGCTTGATCCTTCCCTATCATTTGAACTGCATGTTCTCTAATTTCTTCCAATTCCATCATTTTTGCATACCTAGCTTCCATAGGCTCAAACTCAGACAATTCAAACTGCTTCATGAGCTCCAATGCATGTAGCTCTAATGATATAGGCAACATTGCCTCTTTCCCATAGACCATATTGTAAGGGGAATTACCTGTTGACCTCTTTGGTGTGATCCTGTCAGCCCATAATGCTGATTTGATCTTGGTATGCCATGTCCTTTGATTTTCATCTAGATTCCTTTTGATGATCCTTAGAAAATTCTTATTTGTGGACTCTGCCTACCCATTACCCTGCGGGTAAAAGTTTGAAGAGGTGATCAAGTAGGTTCCATTCTTGATAGCCCATTCTATGATCTTGGAACCCTAGAATGCTAAGGTATTGTATGCGATATGATAGTGGTTGGTACTCCAAACCTAGTCACTATCCCTTTATAGAATTATAGTATGCTAGACTTCTATGCTTCCTTGAGCCCTACCACCTCGGTCCATTTAGTGAAATAGTATGTTGCTATGAGACTCCAGTTGTGACCTTAGCTTGAGTTTGAATTTATGACCCTAATGAAGTCCAATCCCCATTGCATGAATGGTTGGTCAACTGAAATTGGGTGCAATAGAAGCGTTGCTAACTTTTCTTTACCTTTGAAGAACACACATTTTTGCACCTTTTTATGCATGTGTAGCAGTCACTAAAAGCGTAGGCCAATAATAACCCACCTTCATTATCTTGAGAGGTGTTACCCATGGGGGAAAATGACCTTTAGCCTCTACATCATGGAAGTCCTGTAACACCTTTTCAATCTAACCTGTTCCAATACATTTCAGTAGAACACCATTGATGTCTTTCTTGAATAAGACAACATCAACAAGCACATATGGAATGGCTTTGTAATCTGAAGTAACTCCTCTTTTATTTGCTCATTTCTAGAGGACATAGAGCTATTTTTAGGAAGTGTATCATATTTTGAGACCAACAAGGAATAAGAGAATCATCATTTGCTTGTTCTTGACCATCTTGTAGTACCAAAACAATCCCATTTTCATTACTTGCATCAACCTGTTGCTTCGAGGCTAGTTGTTCACACAGTCCCTTTCCATGAACCAGCTTAGTGACCTTAATTTCAATGTCATATTCCATGACCTAAGTGATTCATCCTGCACGTTTCTCATTTAGATCCTTGTTTAGAAGGAATTCCTTTACTCCCACATGAGACACGAGAAATTTGATTTTGATGGAGTATCTTAATTCATAGTCCTCCAAACTTTTACTAAAAAAGGCAACCAGTTATTTAGATCCCTCTTTGTTTTGTTGCACTAGGATTGTAGAAATTGTGTCCCCACTACCAAAGGCATAGAGCATGAATTTCTTGGAGAAGTCTCAATTGATAAGAGTTAGAGCTTGGGAGATAGCCTCTTTTATTGCTTCAAAACTCACTTTTCTTTTAGTTTTCCACCTGAATGCCATGTTGTTCTTTAACATCAACATTATTGGCTTCATAAGAGAAGAGAAATTTGGCACAAACCTACGAACAAAATTAATCCTTCCTAGAAAGCTCTAAAGATCCTTCTTATGGCTTGGCAAGGGAAATGCTTGAATTTCTTCAAATCTTTCTAGGTTGATCGTCAATTCTTCCTTTGACACAATATGGCCTAGGATCTTGCCTTCATGAGCTAGGAATATGTTTTTTTGGGATTTAATGATACCCCAAATCTCCTACATCTTTGAAATACTTGTCTCGGATGAAAAAGGTGTTCCGTTGCATTTTTGGAGAACATAGTGATATCGTCAAGATATATTAGCACTATTTTGTTGATCAACCCCTTGAATGTCGTGTCCATCGCCCTTTGAAAATTGGCTCTGAATTTAGACAATCGAATGACATCTTCCTGTAGGCATAGGTGCCCCCACTTAGTGGTGAAAGTCATTTTGAACTGGTCATCTTCTTTTACCATTATCTTATTATACTCGATGTAGCCATCAAGGAGGTAAAATATTTCCGACCTAGATACCACTTGCAAGATTTGTTCCATTGATGGGAGTGGATGGTGGTCTTTGAGAGATGCCCTATTCAAGTCTTAGAATTCCATGCACAACCTTATTTATCCATTCTTCTTCTTGAATGGGACCAAGTGTGGCAACCAATATTAAATGCTTGATTGGAAATATAATGCTTGCCTCTATTATCTTGTTTAGATCTTTCTTCATAAGAGGTTGATATGGGGGCCTATCTTGATATTGATTTGGAGGTTGATATGGTCTACAAATTTGAGTTTGCTATCTCTTGATAGTCACTAGCTCATTTCATAGGTTTGGTAGTGTTTCATAACCTCCTGCAATTCTTTTGAAGTGCTTGAAGTAGTATAATCCCCACTATTGCTTTGATTTCTAGGGGCTGGAATGGAATTTGATGTGGGTGCTTGACTAGTGCTTGAAGCTTCTAGTTCTATATATAAATGATTGGGCGGCCTAGGTGCAAGTTTACCAACCTGAATTAAGCAATTTTCAGCTCTAATAGCAATATTATAGGCTACGGGTAAATTTATACCTCCCATTGATTGAATCATCATGGAAATATCAGAATTTAAAGCTTTAAGAAAGTATAGGAAAGCACCTTCAGCTGTTGGTCTCACGACCAATGGAATCCTATCCCACGTCCTCTAAAATCTAAAGTTGAAATTGGTCAACTGCTCATTATTAGAGTAAATGCATGACATCTAAGATCACTTAATTATATTGAAAAATTACATCATGGAAATATTAAATATAAGGAAAAGTTTTCAATTGAAAAATTAGATCACTCAAATGCATGGCATTTGTACTTTTTCCAAGTATATTATGAACAAATTAATCTAGTCACAACTATGTCTAAATAAAGATAAATTATAAAATCAAACCTAGCCGCATAAATAAAGATGGTATATGAATAATAAAATTGGAATACATTGAAATACATAGAGTTTTATAATGATAAACACTTTTTCACAATTTAACCGATAATAAAGAAAAAGATAGTGGCACAATTTTATGATTCGATTTTTTCTGATTTTCATCAAATATGAACTAGTGGTACAATTGAGGGACCAAAAGAGATGTATTGAAGAATTTAAATTTGAATGATTGAAACATTATAATAGTAAGAGGAGTGGTGAAGAAGGGGATCAAGGAATAAATAAGTCAATGGGTGGGGAAAATGTTGGGGAAATGTATGTGAGACTCTTCTTTAATCGAAAAACACATATAAACCATGTGTTACTTTTGAAAATCATATCCAGATGAGAATGGGGGTGTGGTGTAGAGATCGGTGAGGTAAAATACTTTGGAGATATATCAAAATGCAAGATCCTCGATAAAGTGCCCAATTTTAATAGTTTTTTTCAATGTCAATCCTGGTGTTTTGTTGATAGTTAGAGAATATGGATTTTTCTAAGGAAATTGAGATGTGCATGCTAAGAGATACTTTAAAGATAAGGACATGTCTGGGGGAATCGAAATCCTATGTTAAATTGGTGGATAGTTGGTCATAAGTGAGTGCACTGGTCACCATTGAGAATGGTTGACCTTTATAGAGAGATGTTGCTTTATGATAGGGTTTAACCATTTATATTATTCCCTTATTTGAATTTCGTAAATAATGACTAGAAGGCAAATTAGTAAGAAGTAAGATGCCCAAACAGATAGAAAAGACCCAAAATATGTGAGCAAGATACAAAGAGGTAAGGGGTTCCCAGAGGGGATGGGGGTTCCGGGTGTCGATGTCCTTGTTAGGTGGTGGTGTCTAGAGTTATAAATATCGAAGTATCAAAATACAAACTATACAAGAAGAAGTGTAAGGAAAAAAATGAAAATATAAGGCAAGAAAAGAGGCGAGAAAGTGATCACTTAGTACTTTTCTCGCTTATAAATCATATAAATAGTGGTATGTGATCAAGACTAGAAATATATCCAAAGTGCACGATTTAGTGTTTACACAATTTTGTAATTGACAACAAAAGGCTGAACCAAGGTGTTAAAATATCTTTGAAGAAGTAAAAGAGAACCAAAAGAGTAAGAAAACGATAAATATTGTTAGGAATTCCCGGGAAGGATAGGATCCCTGGACACTTCTATCATATCTAAGTGCTAGTTTCGAGGCCATAAAAGATAAATAAGTTATGTTATGGCATGCTCGTAAGATGTGTAAGGCTAGAAAGATAATAAGAGATAAAGAAACAAGGACAAAAGTAGTTTTCAACCACTAGTTTACTTACTTAGGAATCATGTATATATTAGTATGCTTTAGGCACTAGAGATATACCCAAGTGGATATATTTGTGTCTATATTTTCCCCACTTTATACTTGTTGAGTGAATACTCAATAGCATAAAGTAGATAGAAGATGTGTACCTTGAAATCGTATAGAGAAAATTCTTCCGATATCACACAAGTGGACAAGTGAAGTGTGAAGTGATCGCAATGTGATGTGTGGAAACTAGGAAAGGGAGTAAATCCTAGGGGTGAAGTGTATCCATAATAGTATGTTGTTGGAGCTTGTGTTTTCTGATGTGAGATGCTTATTTTTGTGTATTAAGGAAAAATATGCAAAAGAATAGCGAAAGAATTCAAAGTTGTGTATATGAAAAATTTGAGTAATATGTATGTATAAGTAAGTAGAAAGTGTGTATAGGAAATAGTACACCTAATGTGGAAGAGAGTATGATGCTCTATTCCTTCCTTATCCTAATGTGTTAACATTGTTACAATGGTATCCAAGTTAGCGTAAGCATACAACGTAAAATATTTCAAAAAATAGGATTTATGAGTGTTGGGAATGAAGCTATGAGTTATTTTATGGCCTAAAATTGTTCACTCCTTCTTTTTACCAAGTTAAATTATAATATTTCTTGAGAATATTGTGAATGGATTTGAGAGTGAAGTAAAATCAGAAATGTATCTTATTATAAAATTAATTTTAACATGGAAAATTTGAAGTGTTTTTTTATGTTTTGGGAATGTTAAAGAAAGAATAACACTTACTCTTTTTGGATCAATATTCATACCATGTTTTGAGATGATATGGACAAGAAGCATACCCTCACACACTTTTTGGGATTATGTGACACACTGTATTCTATGCATCTTTCAAACACTTGCTTTGAACTGGGGTATGTGGTCACTTGCAAGATTTGAAAACATTGTGATATCATCCAAATAAATCAACAAAACCTTGTTAATGATACCCTGAAATTCGATGTTTGTAGCTCTCTAAAAGGTTTCACCTGTATTGGAAAAACCAAAAGGAATATTTTTATATTCATAGGTTACCCATTTAGTATTAAATGATATTTTAAATTGATCTTGTTCATTGACAAGTAATTTTTATAACTACTATTCCCGTTAAGTAAAGAATATCTTTATGAACCAACAACCAATTGAAGTATCTACTCCATGGAAGAAAAAGGATAGGGATCCTTATGAGAAGACTTGTTTTGATCACAACAATCAACACATAACTTGATCTCACCATTTTTCTTTCTTTCCAGTACAAGGTTAGCTACCCGAGTTGTCTGCTTAATAGGGAAGATAATGGAAGACTCAAAGAGTTTTATAAGTTGTATCCACATCAAGGGATCTAACTTGGGATTAATTGGCCTTTTTTTTTATCTAATGAGTTTTGAACCAGCCTCTAATTCAATAGTATGATGAGCTAAATAGGGATCAAAATCTTATAAATCACTATATTTCCAAGCAAAAACATCTACATAGTATCTAGAAAGCTCAACAAATGAATATTTTTCATCTTGTGAACATATTTTACCAAGATTGGACTCTTAACATAAATAATGGTGAAATTTTCATGTTGATATATCCCTACATCAAGGACTTCTCTCTCACACTTCATTTCATTGTTTTCACCTAAGATGGTTTCCAAAGTGACAAGATATTTTGAGATTTGGTTTATCTTGAGCATAATCTAACCCTCATATCTATTCTACGGTCTTCCTTGATTTTGAGTAGAAAATTCTTCCTCTTCCCGTACTAAATCTAATTATATGTGCATCATGATTGGAAACATGTTAATGCATGTTATTATATAGAATAGATGGCCTCACTAAAACCTTTATTTGATGGTGTAATTTATTAACTTTGATATCAATAGGTATATCAAATATAGATCTAATTGATACAATCCAATCAACATGTTCAGTTATATCTTGAGGAATAGCTTTAATATTAAAAGACAGAAAATCCTCAAGCATGTCCCATACAATATGTCTATATGTTCTAATTAATGGGTTATTGCAAGAATTAGAACCTATCACGTGATGAATTACAAGATCATTGTCCCCAAAACCACTAAGTTCTTGATTCCCTTCTTCCTTGCCCACTCTAAACTATGGATAAGTGCCTCAAATTCAGAAATGTTGTTATAAAATCAAACTGGAACTTAATAGTTGAGAAATACTATTGTTTTGAAGGTAAAATAATCATCAAAACATCTCATGATTCTTTCTTGATTTTGTAGCTATTAAAATAATGTTTCTATAAACCATCAACATGTTAATTTTACTTCTCCATAGATGGTATTTTAGCATTATTCTCATGAATATAATAGATTTCAAGGCCCTGTTATTCAATTATTTTACATGGGTAATTTTCACGATCTTCATCAATTCTTTAATGTTTAAATAAGTTTTGAACACCTTCTAACGCGTATCTTGTTTTAGCCTCCGAATCATATAGTTGATCTTCAATTACAACATAATTTACATTTATGGTACTTGGTGTAAAATGTGCAATGTGAAAATGTTAAAAAGGTTCAAATTTGATGATATGTTTATCTCTATATGTGGTTCTAAAGATAATATATGTCCAATCAACTGAAATATAGCCACCAATCCTATATTTGAAGTCTCTAGATAAGCACATAGCAAAATAAGGTGCTAAATCCACTACCATCACATCCCGTAATATTGTAACTCTTCAACAAAGCATGCATTGTTATCTTAAAATATTTGATCATTCCAATGGTCTTAGTTGATGAACCATCAAGATGTATTACTCCTTTGGTACTTGGTTCATACTTAAGACTCAATGTTTAAATGACTAACTTGGGCATAAAAGTGTTGGTAGATCCACTATTAACCATGCAATTATGAACTAATGAGTCTCTAATAATTAGAAAAAGATAAAAAGGAGGTGGTTTGAAAATTTTTACATCTCAAACATCTTTTTACATCTTTAAGTGTTTATTTTTTGTACGTTTAGTTTAGTAGTTTGTAATTTCCATCACCATGTAGGTTGTGTTTTCAGCATGGTCATCCTGATTTGATTTTAATTTTAGATTCGCAAGCTCTTGGACTATAAATTCCTTTTTTCCCAAAATAGAAAATGTCCCACATGCTCATAATAACATTAGATTGCTTCATATGATCAATTATGTTGAATGTAACAACTCCTAGCTTATAGGGGTTTTTGAAAACATCATATTGTTATTAAACATGTGATGAAAATGAACTCTTACCAATAATAATATTCTTATTTTCATGATTTGGTACATCAATTTTATCACCTAAATTTTCTTCCATGGCCATCTTTCTTGACTTTTTGTAACAGGTGCAACATATTCATCCTTTTCCTTGGCTCTAATTTCCTTATTTCCAGCCACATGATCTATAGTTTTAAAGTTAATGATTGTTGCATCTGACTACCCCAGCTATAGTTGTGCAAAATTTGGATTTCCTTGTGCTGAAAGATTTTCACTTTGCTGATAAAATGTCTCCTTCAAAGTCATTTGTGACATAGAAAACCCTTTCACTACCATCTTTGAGGATGCATTTCACTCACTAGGTTGCATATTAGGATCCTACATCATGTTTTTTTTGCAAGGGAACTAAGGCTCTAGAAGTTGTAGGGTCGTTAGGATCAAAAGATACAAGTGATTTAACTACTATAATGATTGTTTGTGCTTGATATGAAGGTCTATAACCTTCATCAAGAGGAATATAATTATTATAACTTAGAAAAGGTGAATGATATGGCATTCTTGCTTGAGCTTGATTTCTTTGTAATTTCACAATTATTTCTACATGGTTTGGATAAAATCCTTTAAGCCATCAAAATCACTAGGGTGAAATATGGGAGGATATGATGGATTTTCATCTCATAGAATAGGAGCAAGCTTAGGATAAAGATTTCTAAATGGTCTAGGAGCAATTTTATAGATTTTATAAGGTTGTTTTCTACTCTTATTGTAATATCAAAATATGCAGGAAGAGTATTATCACCTATGGACTGAATAATAATAAAATATCACTATTTAAAGCATGAAAACATGGAAAAGGTAGCTGATATGCAAAGCTTAAAAAAATAAGGTGAAATAATAACATATTTGAACACAACATGAAATCCCATGCTCATCAAATGAATCATGCAATACCAATTTTACAAATTCAACTCAAATTAAAAATGTGTAAGAAATAAAAAAATACATTACGCTGCTCAAGCAGAGATTTTAGGTGTTAAGGCCAGGATGAACAAACACAAACCCTTAGGCTGAACAAAACTAAGTGAAAGCTCATGATTAAAATCATAATAGAAAATATGAAATATAGGAATGAGTCATAATGATTACAAAACTCAACATAGAAGAAAAATAATTTAGGAAGAAATGCGATCCAATTAAAGCATAAAAATGTTAAATGCAGGAAAAATATAGTTAATATTTCAGCATGGGTCCAATTCAATAGAAAAATACATGGTTTGGAAAAAATTAAAATATATCCTTACCTCATTAAAGGCATCCGACTAAAAATAAAGGCCCAAGGTCAAACGAATCACCATGCATGACCCATCGATAGAAGGTATATTTGAGGTGAGCCAAATGCCAAAGCTAAACGTAGAAAAAATGCAACCCAAAATACTAGTAGAATTATCAAGGTCAAATAAAAACCCAAATCTGAAAGTATAGACTAGTTTGTTTAATGAGGTAAAAGCTTGAACCCAAATTCTGATTGAGAGAAGAGGTAAACAAACTTACCAATAGGTTAAAAACTGATTTGTTAACCCAAAAAAATGGCAACTGGATATAAAGGTTGGATAAGAATAGAAAAGTTAGAGCATGTCCCAAAACAATTGCATGAAGGCACAAAAACCTAAAAGCACATTCAATTACATCATAATAGTATGGAAGAGCCACACTAGCTCGATAGACATAAAAATGGGGCCAAGGATGAACAATGAAAGAACTAGTTCAAGCTTTGGTTAGTGGTCTAAATCAAATAGAGAGTCTCATAAAATGTAGATTCTTCTACGAATACCCTCTTTTGCAATAAATAAGGGTTCTCTATGAGATGAAGTAATAAGTACAAATGAAGTTCAAACTCAAAGTTGATACATTGCTAGATATCCAAAAGATCTCTAATGGCAACCATTAATTTTTCAAGAATTCCTTTCTAGAAGATTCTTCCCGAAAGTTCTCAAAAGTGAAAGTGACAAGCTCTTAGGGTGTCCCTTTTCCCTACCTTGAGCTATCATTACCTCGAATTAGAGTAAATCATGGTATCCTTACCAATGTTAAGGAACAAATCAAGCTTTATAATTTATACCACATGCCCATGGTGGAATAATTTAATTTTACTTACATGGATGGATGGGTTATAAACCTTACCAAAATAAAAAATCAAATGATTATATCCTTCACTAAGCCAAGCACTAATGTTTATCTTACAAGTGCATGCTAGTTGACTAAATTCAAATAGAAGGCCATGATTAAATAATACATTTAAGGGAAAATATAACCTCTGATTTTACGATTGCATAATTATCCCACTTAAGTTAAAAACTATAATTTTTGCATGTGCTAGAAAATCCAGAATTACTCAATTGTAAAGAACCGTGTGTGTAATCCAAAAGGGACCATAATGTCAATATTAGATTTTGAAGAAAATAAAAACTATTTTTACATCAAACACTCAAAATTTACCTTAATATTTTCTAAAATAGTCCATACATATGCCTTATATATTTCCAAAATGAATATTTGACCAATTAAATATGAGTTTTAACTAGTAGACCATGAGGATAGGTTTTGGCTTCGGAAACACACGTAAGCCCAATTTGTCTTTGCTTTGTTTTAAAATTGTATTTAATTGTAAAGAGAGCATGCGAGGGATAATTTTTATAGAGGGTATTTTGGAGCTTTGGAAGCTAGGATTTTGTATTTATACCTTGATTTTGCAATCATATAGGGGGCTTAGTTATTTTTTGCATATTTGTGATGAAAAATTATTGTCTTGTTGCACCTTTTGAATAATAGAGATGATTTTTCCACCATTTTCAGACTTAGTGCAATTTTTTTCATGAAAGTTAGAATTTTGATTTAGTGAATATATTTATTCCTTTACATACACCTCAAGCATTTCATTTCATCTCAAGCATTTATATATTCAACTATTTGCATTTCCACACTATCCTTCATTTAATTCATATTGTCTTGTTACATGCATTATCATATCATTTTAATCACAAGATGGAAACTTATTTTTCAAGTAATTATTTGACTTTATAACATTGGAAAATCACCTAATTGTACCTACTTCAACATTCTTTTCATACATTCAAGTTGTATAATCTTTACAATCACTTTCATACATGATTTAAATTTTCACATTTTTGTAAAACGGATTACATACTTAGTCTTCTCCACGGTTTCTTCTGGTTAGGGTGCTTCTTTCCCATGATTTTCAATAAAATATTATTGATGATAAATATTTCCCTAATAATCTCTATCTTTGACAAAAGAATTCTAAATATTTCACCCATAAATCTTATTGGCCTATATCAAACTTTATTTTTGATCCCTCATGTCCTACTAGTTGCATAGGGTTAAGGTTAGTAGCAAGTGTTTCTTCCCAAAAATAACAACTCAAAGTAAACTCATAAAAACAAATATATATATAATTAAACAATAAATACAAAATTATTTCATTTGTAAATAAATAACACTACTAATCCCTATCAAGCTTCGGTGATGATCTCGTACTTCTTAATTGTATAATAAGTTTGTGAAAGGAGGGAAGTTCCCTTACTCGCTTGTCTCTTGTCCTCAGTGATTATTCCATGCTCCTTACTATCACCATGGGGTAAGATGTAGGGGGTCACAATAATAAGTCATAAGTCAAAAATAGACAAAGAAATAAAGGTTCTTCTAAAAATTCCATAGAAAATGACGTGTACATGTTAAGAGAGATATATACTATTTAAAACTATATCATATAAATTAATAGGCCATCTATGAATCGTATTAGAGTTAATATTGGTGTGGGTTTAGCTTCAGGTTTCTCAGTAGATACTTTTCAAAAATTTATTTATTGGTAATTCTCATTCCCATTCTTAAAAACATATATCTCGCATTCTTCTTGACTCTCAATCGTGAGCCCTTGTATCTTACTAGTTGTATTGGGTTAGAAAGGAACTTAGATTATTTTTCATCATACCACATTCAACACATTTTTCCAATAAAAATAAATACTAAAAGTTATTTAAAAAGTAAAATATTCAATTTACAATTTTTACCATAGTCATAATCACATGCATGTCATTTTATTTATAACATGGTGTCATTATCATAACACATACTATACATTGAAATTGAGGAAAAAAATAAAAAACTTATAAATCATCTAAGAGTACAAATATGAGACAAATCGAAATGAAATCAATAATTACGAAATAATTTTGAACCAAACAGATGTAAATATGTATATATGTTTAATTCATCAATTTTATCATGTATAATTCCATCACTATAGAGTAAGTGGTGTGAAAAATGCTCTCTAGGAGATCAAAACACACAAAATTGATATACATACCCAAAAAAATGTCTCAAATTAATAAAGGCACTTGGCATATCCCTCCCTCTTTGAGCCCTAGGAAGGGTAAATGTGAGGAATCCTACTATGAATCCTTTTATGAGATCTACTCGGTAGAGCATGGAATCCTCCATGTATCAATATATGTGAGTTTCCATCTAACTTCTCACATGACCGATACTTTGTTAGTAGCTCCATTGCATGAGCGACCTCACCAACACATCTCTCAATCCTCATGCATAGAAATATCAGTCCTTAATCATGTGAGATCCACTGCGACATGTCAACATGGCACATACATGTTAGCATGACAAAAAAATAGTGCTTGGTGTCCGAGTTAGTAGGTACTTCCTTTTGAGTCTTCCCATATGGATTGCAAAAATATCTAGGTTCACATGTTGACTAAGTTGTAACCATGCATCAATTTGTGTCTAGAAAGATAAATTAAAAAATGGTATATTATAAGGTGTAAAGTAAAATTAAAAATGAGAACATTAAAGTCTTACTAACAAGTAATATATAAAGTAAATTTAGAAAAAGAAATTTTTACTCTCTAATCCATTGGAATCCACTTGTTGATTCCTATGCTATCCCCTATTACTCTAAATCTATCTCCTCCTTCGATCATGAATATGACCCATACTCATTCTCCTCTTTATCTACTATGTGGGACCTGTACCAATTTGCAATACCCATCTTCCTCTAACTACTTTCCAAGTACCTAGATCTGGTTTTGTTTATGGTGTACCAATTGGAATCCCATATGTGGAAATTGTACACTATAACTATCTTCTTTGGGTATCTCTCACCTATTACATATCACCTTGTAGATTGTAGTCACTTCTAGAATAATGTCTATGCAAGGTAACCCAAAACACGAGTTACGTTGAGAACTATATGAGTCTCCACTCTACTACTTTTTTCAATCGCGTAAACTACAAAGTACAACATGTAGTCATTGAATTTTGCTCCTTACACCATATTCCATTCATATCTGATATGTATGTCTAATCACTTTTTTTTATAGTATCGATGGAAAATAAATTTTATGTTCCCCTAAGTGGATCCATATCCACCAAAATGGATACTCTAATCATTGTGGCATTTGTTATCCTAACTCCCTTCTTATAGGGGATCATCTAAGCGTAGACCCAAGACATAACTCAATTAGGATAGGTAAGTGATTTGACCCTAAATATGACAATCCTATAGAGATCATGATATAGTCCCTATAATATACACTCCCCACGTGTAGAATCTATTGTGATACTTGATACTCATAAATATATGATCCTAATAGAATAATAACATGTCTATACCCTTTTCCTCAATCAAATGCAAAGCCAAAACACCAATGATGGCCTTGCGTAGAGTAGGGATAAGAGAGGTTTCCACTATAACCAATTTAACCCCCTACTTTAGACATGTATTAGGTGTTATTGCATCATTAATATAAGTCTCTTGATAATGGTTTTCAAGTGTAAAACTAGCACTCCTCAATGCCGACTTCTTTTTATGAATAGGAACTTCGAGGATCCTATCAACTTCCTCCAAGGTGATAGTTAACTAAGCTTTAATAATAGGTAAATGGAAAGTGTTATTTTATGAATTCCTTTATCTAAATAATTCTCATAAAAGGTGAATTTCAGGGGAAAAAAATTCATGTCTAATAGATCCTTTATATACCGACCCTCCCCAAAAATCCCTCTCTATCTAGGTTGGTCTCTATAAGATCGTAGGAAACCAATGCTACTTATGAGCTCTAATCTAACTAATGTAGGCTACTTGAATCAATAAAAATAATAAATAATCATGTTACAACCTTATCGGTGTATAATGAGCTCACAAAAATAATATAAATACAAGTAAAAACCAAAAAATGTATAATTGGTCCATTTTCAAAAGAAGTTAAGAAGGTTACGTAAACGTTGCTCTTAGTAGAGTCATACTTGTGTAAATGTTGTGGAAGTTACACAACTTTCATGCTCCTCAAGAGGTAGTTACATAACTTCCATGGTGGTTATGCAACTATTTCTCTACATGTTTATTCTTCTCCTTCTATATATCAAATTAACTTAAAGCTTAAAAACATGTCTAAACATTAAAAATATGTCAAATTAACTTAATAAAAGACATAACATAAAAGGAACCCCCATTGAGATAATTTTAAATAAAAACTTATTGAAAATTGTCCCCTATAGCTAGTTTCAAATACATCATACATTTTAGGGAAAAAGTAAACAAATTCATGTAACTCACTAGTTCATGCACCTGCAATGTTGTATACAAAAATCACACCCTTAATACTATTTACTATACTACCAAGTATGTTGTTTAATATATGGATCTTCAATAAGAAAATTATTCACTTGTGATATACTTTGTAATCCATCTACTTGTGTTGTTTCTTCCTATTTCTTTTATATCTCATACTTGTCACTCATACACCTAGTTTTGGATAGGTCACATGGATCCCTATTTTTCATTCTTCACACATTTTTCATTGGTTCCCTTAAGACATTAGCGCCTAGAACTAGACACTTGTTCCCATGAACTCTTGTCCATCCTTGGTATGTGTACACTCTTTGTTTTTGAAATTAATTTTTACATTTGACGCCAATCATTTCTCTTTTTCCTCTCGTATCTTGAGGTACTAGTTAGATCTCAGTCAAATTGTCACAATTCAATCAAGATATCCCTATATAAACACAATATACATACCATTATAATGGATACAATTTCTATCAAGGTCTATCTAGCTACATATCCATCAAAATGCATCGTAGGATTATTCATTTTTATACACACTATATAATAAGAGGAAGTTCATTTATCCTTGCACACATTTTCACTTTATCTACTTATCTCTTGCTATCTTAACATCATCGGTGTGAGGGAAACCTAGGAGATATATTACAAACACAATGACATATACTACATTGGGTATGTGATTTAGTGAAGTGATTGCTCATAAGTTCAATTGTTGGATAGGTGAGGACAATCGATACCTCTTTTTTCATAATTTTCTTTTTGGATTTGATATAGTTTGAGGGTATTGTAAGAGATTCTTTTTTTAACAAATTTATAAGTACTTTGGCGATACAAGTGTGACATTCAAGTGATCAATGGTGAGAAACTATAAAAACTTAGTGATAGTATTGGAACCAGTTTAAAACCTTTTCAAAAGATGTCACTACCCCATAGAGGTATAAGGCACCTGCACATGCCCTCTCCCTTTACAAGGTGTTGATGTCTATGGATTCCCAACATCTCTACATTTTTCTGAGAGTGATTATGAAATTCTAATTTTTTTCCCGTTATTTTTCTAGTCTAGAAATACTTCGAGATAAGTGAAATCAATGTATGTGACTTATGTATTTCATTTAATTTCATAATTAAATAAAATAAAATAACTTATCTTTTGTATTTCCTTATATATTATTATAATAGTTTCTTATTTTATATTTCAGTAGAACAAAATTCAGATTTTATTGAATCATTTTGGTGAATCTATAGCTTAGAACTCCTTTCCCTATGATCCACTAGAACCCTAACTAGCCAAAATTAGCTCTTATTCTCGTAGGATATCTATGCATCATGTGAGTGTTATTCATATCCTTAAAGATGGTGTTGTGGCTGGATTGCCTGTTCTTCACCGTTATGTTAAATTTTATGATAATATTCAATGAGAGCTAGATGTTAATAAACACATGATCACTACTAGTTTTAAACACTCAACTCTTAGTATTGATTATGAAGAGAAAAATATTTTTAGATGTATTCCTTGTTACTCATTTATCACTAGGAAAATCTGCCTTTTATTATTATCACATATTCTCTTGACTATGATATTACCGATTATAAGCTTCGTCTTTATTGTAATAATGTATATAAAAAGAATGATGGAAATGTACATGTGCATGATATTATTTCTCAAATTAGTTAGGATGATTATATAGATGCATCTCATGTTTGCTTCCTATTTGACAATATTTCTAAAGATTTGAAAGATACATCTCATGATAGTTTTTCTCCTACTTAATTATAAGTTGATGATATGCTTGAAAGAATCTTTACATAAGAATATTTATTTGATACTTATAATGCACATGTTAATAACAATTCTACTCCTTTGTATACCACTAGATGTAGATCCCACACTATTCTTTCATGTTCTTTTAAGATTGTATCTAGTAACATGCATGTTGATTCTTCTCCTTCTCTTTCTTCAATAGATATTCCAATGTTACTCCTTACGCTTCTATCAACATTCCATGTTCTTAACCACATATTACTTCTTTTGCACCTACATATTGTGTTCCTATAGCATTGACATCCTCCACTATTGATATTCCTATGATCACTCAGAATAGAAAGCTTCAAGCACTCAATGTGCCATTCACATATTCTACCATTCCTTCACATGATATCTTATAACTCATACATGATGTTGGAAAATTAGAATATCATGTCCAATCTCCCACTCTTGAAATTAAATCCTATTAAATTTTTATTTATTACAATTCTTTACATGGAAATACAATTCTAAAAATATTTATAACTAAGTGTTTCCAAAGGATTTTATCATGCCTATGTTTTCATTCTTCGATAGTACTAGTTATCCATATCTATATCTCAAGTATTATCATCTAACTAACGCTTCTTACTCCAATGATCAATTATTACTTAAAGCCTTTCTTCATAGTCTTACAGTTGATGCTCTCTAATTGTCTTGAAATATATCTCTTGGATCTATTACTCCATATATTAAGATAGAAGAAATTTTTCTTTAATGTTTTCTACTTAACAATGGCCCTAGAGTCACACATGATCAATGACTTGGTTTACATAAAGACAAGACAAAACCTATTATTGATTATATTTTACATTTAAGTGTTAGACTGCATCATTTATTATTTCATCCCATTGATTTAGAGAAGACATTCATATTTTTCGTGTCTTGATTCCTCCCTTAAAGGAAAACATGCAATATGACACATGTGAATCATTCATTCTATTATGTTATAATGTCATTGATATAGAACAATATTTGATTGCTACAAATGTTATAGATCTTGAGCATATTTCTGTTATTGTTGCATCATCTAGTTAGTATCCTCTTTCATCTATTAAAAATCCTCCATATTCTCCATCTCCTCCACCCCACAAGAAATTTTAGTCTTCTCCATCACATAATAATCCTTCATCTCCTTCGTTTGCATCAAGCTATAACTAAGAATGTTGTATCTCCTACTACTGGAGATATTTTAATTTTCACACCGCTAAGCCTCATGATGTGCTATGTAATTTTCTTGATAAGTGATTGATTTTCTTGCTTTCTAATCATCGTCATCATCCTAAAAATTCCAACGTCAATGTGATGGTCCTTATTACAAAAATAATAATATCAATGACCATCATGAAAATGCCTGAGCCCATCATGACAAATTACAACAATAAAAGAAAAAGGTGTCCTTACCTTTGGCTATCATTTTCATCAACAATATTTGTATCCAATTCCACGTAAATGTTTTGTTACTCTAGTTCACTTATCTCATTTTCCTACTTCTAAGGTCATTATTAGTCCACCAATCTATGTCATTATTCATGCATGTTCTTCATCTCTTCCATATACTATGCACCATCTCATCCACCCCAAAATGATCCTACTACACATTAGCTTCCTAATATTTTTGTATCTCATGCTTCCCACCACCGCATCTCCCATCATTGACCCCATATCTTTGGGCATTACATTTGGTTCATACACTCATGGTCTTTCACACCAAATGCTTCCATGCTCCACACCCACTTTGTCTATGGTAGGTAATTTTTCTCACCGACTACCCAATGATGCACTCGTCTTTTCATGGTTATTAAATTATTGTTGAGGGATTAGTTAAAATAAGAATGTTAACCAATTTTACCCCTTAAGAAAAAATGGACTCATAGAGAGAAAATAGCGGGATCGATTTGGCCATGGGAACTCACATTTCAGGCTCGAATGAGCAAATTGAACTAGTGAGGCATTGGGAGTCCACATGATGCACATTTTGGAGAGACACTTCAGAGTCTAAAAAATTTAGGATTCAGACATGAAAGAATTTGAGCTCAGTGGATTGAAATTCAAAAATGGTGAGCTCAAAAGTTTCAAAAGAAATCAACGTCTGAATTCTAAAACTCAGACTTTTCACATTCGGGAGTTTGGAGTCTTTGGAGCTCACGATGAATAGTCCCACGAAAAGGGGAGTGAAGTTTCGAATCTCAAAAGTGTGAATTTCAAACTTTAGGATTTCAAGATTTGAGGTTTCATGTCCCAGTGAATAATAAAAATCCCAAAACCTGAAGTCCCAAACCCTTAAAATCCCGAACCCCTAAAACTTAATGTCCCAAAAACCCCAAAAATGTAAAGGTCTAAAACAGAGTCTGAATTTCAGACTTTGAGGTTTCGACATTTCAGAACATTGAAGCTCCAAAGCACAAAAATCATAACTTATGGTTTGAAACCTAAATTCTGAATTTTGGACTTCAGATTTTTAGCTTTTCGGAGGTTTCATGAACCTGTGAGGTGAACAGTAACCCAAACTCTAAAGTCAAAAGGCCCAAACTTAAAAATCTCAAAAGACTAAAATTTTAGTTTTTAGAGTGTGTGATTCATTTTCGGAGTCCAAAAAAGAAAAGATCAACCAATCATATTTATTATAGTATGGCACCCTCATCTTTAGATGGCCATAGCTTTTGACTAAGAGCTTATATTTTCACAAAATACGATTTTAGTGAGACTAAGTACTTCAAAATGAGGATATACAGTCCACCATTTGAGAGGATATTTCCATACTTCTCACCAAGCCAAATGATGAATGTATGGGCTTCCTTTCTTCCCCAAAAAGGAAAATTACTAGCACCCATCATGGTTATAGATGATTTTAATGCATTTTTGGGGTAGTTAAGCAAGATTTTGAATTATTCTCTCTACCTTCTCTCAATATTCTTATATATTGTATGAAAGGGATCATTTCAAAAGGATGGACACCATGTATATGCCCTTCCCTTCTTCATCTAGTCTGTAAGAGATTTTGTGGAGATTTGAAACCTCCTTACTAGACATTATGATGCAAAATGTATGCCTTTGGCCCTAAATGTGATGTATTGTATCAAATTTGAGAGTAATAAATCAGATATGTGAATGTTTCAAATGCTCTTATATGTTCTATTACATGTTTTTGATCATTAGTTGCATGCAAGGTTATTGTGTATTGTTTTATTTTCATTGCAAAATTCTAGTTGTGCTATGTTTTTTGTGTAGGTTATTCAACATCCTTCTTACTGCATCACCTTCCCTTAGAGTAAGTTTTAATTTTCATGCATTTTCTCTAACTCTGTATCCTTGGGAAAAGTTTAGATTATTTTTATTTTTGCAACTCTCTACACTTTGGAGTATTGACACTAAGATAGGATGAAGTTAGCCTTATCCAGAGGGTTATCTTGATTGCAAGGTCTCACACTTTGCGATAACTACATGTTTGACAAATCACACCGATTGCCTCAACCATTTACATCCAAGAAATCAGGGGTGTCGTGATTATTCCATAAAAATAACATTTCCACATATTTGCATTACACATCTCATTGATACATCTATCTAGCGTATACTACTATATCACTTCCGATGATGCACTCATGCTTAATAGTTCATTTGTAACTAGTGAGGTTTCTTATAAAAATGAACATCATCTCGTTGAAAAAATTCTAAGGGCATTACTCTTATTTCCCTCATCATCATAAATCAAACATGACATCAAATCGGACATATTTTTCATTCTACACTTAATAATATGTCATCCTCTCCTCACTTCATGATTCATTGATTTTATCTATTATGCAAAACATGATATATATCTATTACTATTACATACACTCTATACTTAGTTATACATGTAATCAAATCTTAAACCAGAGGGGGATAAAGCCTTAGGCAAACTAGGGATTGTTACTGCCTAGGGTGCGAAGTCGTGATGATGCCCGAATCTAAAAATTTCCTTTTTGTCGGTTAATTTTAGAACTTAAGTTTAAAATAATTTATCTCAAGACTTAATATTGATCAACCCATTTATAGATATTATTATATAGTAACAAAAAATTCACCAATATACATAAAAATGTTTTGTAATATTTTTGCAAGTAAGAGAAAAAATCACATATGATTTTTTGTATTATTACCCATTCTCTTATACAGCTCAGATTATGCGGGTGTGTAATTTGTTCTAGAAAAAGGTTAATTTATTTTTTATAATGTTGTTGGTGTATCTAGTAGAGGTGAGTATAAATAAAGGAAAAAGGTATTTAATTTTCTATTCTTAATTTCTTGGGGAAATTTTCTATTATTTTGTTATGGAGGAATCCGTAGGCCTTGTCCAAATACGACTCTTCACAAAAACATGGGAGCTACATAAACGTTTTTGTTTCTTTTCACAAAAATGGTGCTTTATTTTAGGATAGAGTTCATGTCACCTACTTGATAAGGGTAAATCAGACTTGTAAGAAGCCTTGTATAAAATATTGTATTTTTTGTATTGTAAGCATCTTTTACGATTAATTTTTTCCATCCATAGAATATTTTTTATCCTTCCATGATAATTTAATAATATATTTTTATTATTATTTTATTATGACGATGATGTAAATTTGAAAATACAAAAATATTGATATATTTTATTTATTTACTTTTATGGAAAATAATATTAAGTAAATTTTTGAGGAGGGTGTGCACTCAAACTATTGCCTAGGGCGCTCCCGACCTTTAATTTGGCCCTGGCCATAATGTTTCATAGAGGAAAGTTATGAGGATCCAAGAAGATTTCTCATAACCGTTTCTTCTTTCTTTCCATTGAATAACCAATTTCATGTTTCTTTGGGTAGTGGGCTTTGATTTCCAAGGGAATATTGGAAGAAGTTAACTATTTTCCCATGATAATGGCAAAACAAGTTGGTAATTCCCCTCCATTTCCCCATATGGGAAATGGGATAATATTTTCCGTTTGACATCCATTCGCATTGGAAATCAACAAGGGAATTTCCCACAAGTGGGGGAAAATGGTAAAGTTTTTAGGAAAGGGAAAAACGGGAGCAAAGAGCCAACTTGGCATTCCTGGCAATTGGAGACGGAATTTTAATTGCCCACGACAATGGGGAAAAAGATAAAGTTCTTCCAAATTTTTTTGATCAACTTTGATGAGGGTTAAATTCATATTTATTAATTAAAAACCCCAAAATTTAATAAAATTAATTTTATTAAATAAAAAGGTAAATATTAATTAAATCTTAATTAATTAATTAAAAAGTAGTTTATGACATAGCGGGAGAAGTACTTACTCAAAATGGATGAAACGAAGTCCAAAATTATTAGAAGAATAAAATGATAATGATGAGGATGATAAACCACGAGAAAAGACACTTCATAATTTTAAAAAAAATCGTTGTAATTTTGGGAAGTCAAAATTAGCTAATAACACCCGCGAATAATTTAAATGAGTTTGCTAATAGATATTGCCTAAATTTTTGTTGTGTGTGGTCATGTGGTTTTTCTTAGCTAGTGACAACTTTCTACTTGTAAAATGGATGGGATGGTCAATTACTCCTTTGCTTGGTTACCCAAGGATTGCTCTAATTTTACTTCCTGAAGCATCCACATGTACAATATTTTTTTTGTCCAATATGGAAATAATATAATGGGCACATTAACTAAATTTTTCTTTAATTACATAAATTCATATTGACATTACGTGGTTCATTCTAATTTTGCACCTTTCAGTAGTAATTTCTCCATAGGTTGGATAATTCTAGCATATCCCCTAATGAATTTCCTGTAGTAACCAGTATGTCTAAGGAATGCACAAACTTATGATGGATTTGTACAATATTTGAGCTCAATTGTAACCATTTTTTTCTTGATCCATGAGAATACATTTTTTTCAAACAACATGACCAAACAATACTACAAAAAGTGTAAATAAAAATCATTTCTTAATATTTAAGGCAATGTGTAATGCTCTACATTGTTCTAATATTAAACATACCTTAGATATATTCTTTTTGAATGAAGAGAAGAATTCCAAATCATCCAAATATAATTCGAGGAAATAATGGAAGAAATATTTAAATGTAGTGACAATAGCTCTAGAGAAAATTTCAGGTGCATTTTTAAATTTAAAAGGCATTATTCGGTATGAAAAACCACCCCATTCATTTGTGAACATGGTTTTTTCCGAGTTTCTTGCATAATTGAAATTTTTGATAGCCATTGAATCCATATGTAAATGAATATACCTTGTTTCCAACTATTTATTCCAAATTTTCATCCATGAATGGTGTTGGGAATTGATCATTGACACATGCATCATTCAAATCTCTATAATCACTAAAAGTTATAATTTCTTGTGTTTTCTTTGTTTGAGTGACTACTAAGCTCACCCAATATGATTTCTCTATAGGATAGATTAATCTCACGTCCACCATGTAGTCGAGTTCTGCTTTGGATTTTATGTTCATGTTTACATTCAATCTATATGGAATTTTCCGATCGGCTTTGCTCCCTCTTTTAATTCAATGCACATTTATCGTAGTGATGGATCCAATCCCTTTATCTTGGTGAATTTAGTGGGGAACACATCTTCATAATCACGTAATATTTGTAGTATTTCAAACATCATTTTTATCTAGTAGTCTCCCATAGTGGTTAAATTCATTGTGTCGGATGGGTTGGTGTCTTCTACCATTTTGGACCCTTTTTTTCTTCCATATTCAGATTTCATATATATTCCTCTTCTTCATGGCACACTTCTATCTCATATGGTATAGGTGTAATACATTTAGGTTCACATATTTTGAATAATTCCATGTCTTCCTCATCCTTAGGTTCTTCTTCTTCTTCCTTAATATTTCCTACCATGTGACACACATTTACTTTGTTGTACATTGCCATTTTTATGGTTTCTTTTATTGTTCTCTCCAAAATTCCTTTTCTTGATTTATTTAGGATATGGTAATTTATCTCTCCCTTCTAAGTCAATAGTTCAATGGCATAAGAATTTTTTGATCTTTTTAAGAATTACATATACCATGGGATTCCTATCTTTAAACATAAACGTTTGAATGAAGTCTTTCTATACTTTTCCCCAATTGCATGTTTATCTCTTCTCTTCATGACAATACCAAACATTTGGTAATGATGTCAATGTTTTGATGAAGATATGTGCCCACCACTTAGGTTCAATTTTCTTCTCTTTTCAATTCTCAATACATTCTTGAATACGAAGCTCTAAACATTGCTCTGCACAACACTTAGTGTTATCTTTAGTTAAGTTTCTAGGTAAAACAAACCTTAAATGCATAATACCTATTGCTTCGATATAACTAAGGTTCTTTGATCTGTGTACTTCCCATCATGTGACTACTATTAATTTTAGTGCATAATTCAGTGTGTTGATCCTCATGTCTTCTTGAGGTACATGTTTCTTAAATTCAACCAAGAATGCACCTAGATTAGAGGTTATGAAGAAATGTGGAGTACCTTTTTATTCTACCTAAACTATGTTAATTGTCCTTACTTCATGCTCTTTACACATCAAATGGTTCAATCCCACATATGAATCCACACTAATGGAATATTCTCACTCCCAGGGGATATGGGTTTCTCCATTTGTATCAATATAATCTTGACCATGCTGCACAAATCCATATAATTGGGATATTTTAGGCTTAGTTGGAGACTTGATGTTGTATTAAAATTGTTCATTTTTGAATGGATTATTGGTTTTAATAGTAGTAGGAAATTCCCAATTTATTAATTCATCTACATTCACCCCTTTTTTAATGCAAAACTAGGGATTTTTCTTGATGAGCGAACTTAAATCAACTTTCAACATCATGTGCATACAAGGACATAGGTTCTATGGGGATAGTATATGGATTTTGTTTAGACCTATTCTTTGGAATGGAAATAATAGAATTGTGTAGGTTAGATTCCATCTAATTTTTTACTATGTTGATTGTGATATTTCCATCATACACCCATTTCTTCCCAACCAAAACACGATAGTTTATTTCATTTTTATTCAGGTCAATCAACTCAAAGTTCCCTTTTAAGCTTAGTTATCCCACATGTATTTCCACATATCAAGCACACAGATTGGATCTACGCTCCCATCATCTGTGATGTTAAGAGTAACTATTAGTGTAAAATCACAGCACCCCTAAATGTCTATGACTTGATGGGTTGATACTCTCAATGTGATTACATAACATGGAGAATCTCTCAAATTATGGGACTTTGAAAATCGAGAGAGCTCTCTGGATGAAGGTCATTTCCTATTCCTCTATTCAGGTGCACACATATAATTTGTAGAGGGTCCAATTCTGAAACATATTCTAATGTGATAAAGGAGACAGGGTTGAAAAAATATGCAAGAAAATAAACCTAAACTAACAAAGGTGATGCACCAAAGGAAGGAACACTTTGCAATAAACACAAACCATAAAAATGTGATATAACCACCATGCACAGGCAACAAGGGTTGGAATGAGAGATCAGGAAAGAGACAATGAATGCAAGAGAGGGCTGAAAATCATCCACATAGATGTATAATTGCTCCAAAGTTGATACATTACACTACAACGGCCAAGAGGAAAGCTTTGTATTATAATCTAAATGGGAGGATTAAAAACTCCACAAATTCACCTATAGAACAGAGAAGAAGGGAGGGAAGAAAGAATGTATAACCCCTTGAAAATTTCCCCTCCTTACAATATATAGGAAGAATTAGATAAGGAGATATAGAAAATATGAATTCTTGTTCAACCACCCCAACAGAGAAATGAATTTTCCTACAACAATAATGGGTTATACTGCAAAACCCATGCCTCCATTCTTGTTATTTTTAAGAAAGAAAGGAAGCCCATACTTCATTATAGTGGTAGGTGATAAGACTTATAGCTTCAAAAATGGAGGACTGTATTTTTTCATTATGGTGCTAGGTGAGTAGCAGACATTGAGAGTTTTCTAAAAAGTCATCCCTTGCTCAAATATGAGTTCCCAGTTGAAAGATATGGCTATTTGAAGGTCAAGGACAGGCATTTAACATGGGCTCACAATATTTAAAAGAGTTTATCCATGCAAGATCCATGTGGCAGCCCCACGCATCTTAATATTTCACCCCCTCCTTTCACTCTTGAAGTTACACCGATTGGACACTTGGCATCATCCACGGGCCTACTTTGTTTCCTTTGTGTTTTGGCTAAGTCCCTCCTATTTGGCAAAGATACTATGTTTGACCATAAACACGTGGAGGATTAGCACATGTTTGGGACCTACCTTTGGGTTTTACCCTTGAAGTTGCTTTGGTGACACGTGGAGGATTCCACGAGGCTCTTAGACTTTTTAATGGTTGGTTCAACTTTTCCAGGCACTAGAAACATGGGGAGCATGCACTCACTTGGATACTACCTCTATATTTAAACTTTGAAGTTGTGCTGAGATGACATGTGGAGCCTTCCACTGGCTCTTAGACTTTTCAACAACTAATTATGCCTTTTCCACCTTTTTAGGAACAAGTTGTTGGACCTTCGACACGTGGAGGGCCTGTGCTCATTTGGAGACAAACCCTGCTTTGGAATTGACCTTCAGAGGTGCACTGATGAGACATGTGGAGGCTTCTGCTAACTCTTTTATACTTATCCGATTCAACGGTTGACTCTTCCTTTTCAAACTCTAACCATGTGGAGGGCCTGTGCTAATTTGGAGACCCTGCTTTGGACTTGAACTTTGGAGTTGTGCCATTGAGACACATGGAGGCTTCGGCTGACTCTTTTATACTTAGCTAATTTAGGCGTCGAGTGAACACTGCATTTTCCCATTTTTCTCCTATTGAGATATGATATCCTTTAACATTGTTTGGCATCATTTTTTGACATTGCTTCTCCATTGTCGAGCCCACCCGTAACTTGATTTTGGGATCGAATGTGAGATCGCACGCTGAACCAACCTCTCCATTTCCTCCTATTCAAAGTCATGTTTGATCAATTTTTCCTAAGGGCAGAATTGGATAAAATTAACCATATTGTAAGCCAAAATGGGGGATCCTATATCTTCCCAAGTGTACTTAGGCATCATGTTAATGATGCTTCCAAAATCAAACACCGCATATTTTATTTCATACCCCCCAAGGAATGTATTCAATCGAGTATCCACATCCCATGGATTTCTATCCTTCACATACTAAATAGTTTTGTTTTCTTTATTTATTCCACTTTTTGCACTCTCTAGTAGTCATGAGTAAGTTAGATATGTTTAGCAAAATATGATCATTGTGTAAAATGGTTACTATGATCAATAGATCCTATAGTTTGGAAATGACCCCTTGATATTTTAGGGTTCTTATAGTCTAGTTATAGATATGTGCTTTTGGTTCCCCTCTATTTTGTGCATTGACATATCTATTTTGGATTGAATGGAGAAAATCTCTAGCTTCTTCAAGAAGTGATTTTTCTTTCCTTGGGTTGGGGTAAGTGTCCTTGTATGCTCATCATATTTGGGGATCCATTGAAATCTCCACATGTTTCAATCCTTGTTATTTTCATTACAATATGGTAACAACTTGAAGATTATCAGTTTCTGTAGGAACCATATTTATCCTTTTGACATTATGTAATTGTTTTCCTTTTCTTTGTTTCTTCAATGTGGGACAATGTTCTATGTTATTTTTTTCTTGCAATCTAGAATCTATGCAAAATAATTCTCATTATGGATTTGAAGGAAAATTTCATGTATTTTTGTCTAGTTTTCTGCAAAGATAGAAAATTTCTCCCTCTCAAATTTATTTGTTGGTAACCACCTTGGAAACCTCCTTGATGTGCACCACATGGTATCTTTAGAGAATTTCAGCCTTGGCTCTATCCTTGATATCCTCCATAATGTGCTTGAGGTGGAGGCATGTTCTATCTAGGTGGTTGTTGTGGTGAATAAAGTGTCCAACCCGTATTATTTTGTGGAGATGGTAGGGCCTAAATCAGACTCAATTGCAGAGAATGCGGTATCCATTTTTTTTTTTAATAGTGAAGCATGTGCCCAACATACCTTTGGTTTAGTGGAGGTGACCATCTCTATTTCTGGAGAAGTTGGTTGCATTTTAGTGGCCAACAATGTTTGTATTATAAATAAATTCCTGGTAACTTCTTCCTTCAGATCCATCAAAGCCCTTAAATTCTTAACTTCATGAGTAGTGGCTTTGAAAAATATAAATACCATGTTATGAGGTTGTTTGACATAGTGTTATAATAGGTGACAATTATTAAGTGAGTTGCCCAATTACTACATACTTTGTAATACTCTTCTTGTCCCCGTAATTTTTCTTGGTGTAATCATTCTTATGGTGTCCTTTTTCTCCGCATTCTACATATCATATATTGAGTTGTTTATTCTTCCTTTCCTTCATATAATTCTTTCAATATTCACATTAATGCATCAAATTTTCTTGAGTTTTATGGTTGGATGAACTAACTTCTCCATAGTATTATATTTTCTCCACTCGAATAGTTTCTTCCATGGCCTATGATTTAGTTTGGAATTTTGTTTTTACAATTGTAAACTAAATTTGGATGCGCGATCCTTCCATAAACCAAGAAATTTTACTTAATTAATCAAAATTTAAATTGGCTTTGTTCATCACATCAAAAATCCTCATGTTATACTCTATGATAGATGTTGACAATTTCGCACTTGTGCGAAATGTGCAACTTGAAACTTTGTTACGATGGATAGCATTGGTGAAGTATACCTAAGCTAGGGGAATTTATATCAAATTATATCGTTACTGCTGATTTATTTAAAAGATTACATGAAATCTGCATTTATGTGTCCTATTACAAAATATAATAGATCACATAGTCTATAATTTCATGAATATCCTCAGCAAAAGAACACAGGCCCCAAAGATAGCTGCGTTGTCTTGATGAAGACACCGAATTGTAGAATAAGTGAAGTGTTTGGTTTTGGGACAACAAACATATTTGTAGTTTTCAAATAATCAACTTCACTATTATTATGATTGTGCTCATCAGATTTATTTCTCTGTATTCATTAAAGTTGTTTGTGATTAATTAAATTGCATCCATCTATGCTATCATAAAAATGTTACAAGTGACTCCTTTCCTACTACTTCCATCAAGAAAATACCACCAAACAAATAGTGACAATAATGTCTAAATGGAGATAGTAGGAAGGAGTCAAAGTGAAGAGCATATGTTTAATGCAATAAAACAACATACAAGGAGGCACATATCATTCAAAGGTTGCTTACTAGAAGTTACAGGTTTTCCTTTTAAGTTTATCTCTTATATTAATTCATTTGATTGAGATATTGAGTTTCTTACATCATTGTACAATCAAGGAAAAGCTGAATGTAGAAAGAGATAGTCAACTCATTATTTCAACTTAATGCTTTATTCATAAGAGATCACAAGTTTTCCCACACAAGCCGTGGGATGTGACTAAGTAACAACATCATATACATGGAAAAGAGAATATTACATGTGCTAAAGAATAAGAGTAGAGGAGTAAAAGTGAACCCATCATTGCCTTTTTATCTTCTTTCCCACTCCGCATCATCTACACCTCCAACTTCATCTCGTTTCATCTTCCGCTTCCATCTCCATCTTATTTTCTTGTCACCTTCAAGATAAACAGTAGTACCTATCAATTTTGAGATTCGGATACATTTTTATTCCTACACACATGTTCTAAAGATAGTACATATTCTAAATTCAATGTATCTAATGGTACTTGAAAGAAAGAAATATAGGTACATGACATAGTTCAACTTAGCGATGCAAATGGGCATGGAAACAAAAGAGAGTAGAGTGCATAAAGAGAAATCTTTAGTAGAAAGAAATAAAAGGAAAAGGATTGGAATAGAAAAGTAGAATCTGAAATAGATTACAAAAGAAAAAAATGCGGGGATGCATAAAAGAAGTTGAAAATAGTTCACATAATTAGAATGAAGAAGAAAATAAGATCACATGGATATAAGAGAGGCCAAAAATCCTATATATTTCTAAATTATTTCTAAGTTTTAGTAAGAATATAGTTGCAGTAACGTGGAATGAAAAATATTATTTTAACTGGTTAATAAAGAAACAACTATTGTTTACTTTCAAGAGAATGGAAAAAAAATAATCATTTATAGATGGTTTATAGAAAGAAGGAAGCATCATAATAAGTCAAAAAGGAAATACTTTTACAAATCAGGGTGGAAAGCTAAAAAGGAGAGAGGAAAACAATCATTTTGGAAAAATTTTGCCAGAGTCTCCCCTTGTAAAATTGACTTTTGATTTAAAAAATAATTGAAATACATGCTTTATAGGCTACTACATGCTTTATAAGCTATCTAAACTTCAAAAGGAATCATAACAATCAACAAAAAGTATATGTTTCATCATTACAAATGATATCATGATCAAATGGAACATACAAATATTTCAGAAGTTCATCAAGTACAAGTATTCAAAGTTCATTTTATTTCCAAATTCAAGTGTGAATTAAGCCAACTACTTCACAATTTTCCAAGGTTGCAATGGATCAAGAAAAGCAAGCATGAACAGAATTCGATCAAGTGAACAGACAATCCATAAAAGGTGGCAGAGAGATATTCATATCTTTTAAAAATAGATCAAGTTATAGAAATCTGGAGAGAGAAGGATTTCAAATTTTTTTACCGAGTCTCCCCTTGCAAAATGGAGTTTTCAGATTAGACAGAATTGAAAATATGCTTTAACAACAAAACTGAAATACAAAAAAACAGAAAAGAAAACTTAATGATTTTCTTTGAGTCCCAACTTCACTCAAGCACAACCATAAGAAGTATATACAGTCTACTTAACAAAGCTAAGTGCATGACATAAATGAAGCAAAAGAGGCCAAGTTTACAGAGTATTGAGTTACAGGTGAAGCCAAGGATGAGGTTATCAAAGGTAAAAATCAAGCACAATGATCAATAAACAGTCAAGTTATAAAAAGGCCGAAGCCATTTAAAATGAACAAAATAAAAGTGAACAAATGACAAGGCTAAAGCCAGAAGAAATATGAAGCTACAGGTATAGTTGAAGGTCACATTATAGTCAAGTTTTCAAATGATCGAGCCATATTTCAAGAATGAGAAAAATGCAAAATAATTTTAAAGGATTTTCTTTTCATATTAACACTTATAGAGAGTCGACATACTGAAGAACTTACCACATTATCAACAATAACGCCAAAGGAAAGATAATGGAAACCATCTCCATTATAATCTCATGTTCGTGCTCATCAAGGCCAAATGATAGAAATAAAAACCAGAGAAAAATGCAAGTTGTGTCATTGTACAGAGATCAAAGGAGCCACTGAAAATAGATTGAAAAAGATCCACAAGATTCATAAAGGGAAAGGGTCACAAAAACGTATACCTTCATATCCCTTCAAAATACAGGTCAAGCTTCAACAGATTTCAACAATGGTGGCACAAGGATCGAACAGAGATCTCAATCTCAGAGAAGGCCCTAAAATAGAGAATAAAAACAAGCTCAGAAAAGATAATGACGAATGAGATTCAAGGTCTGTCATCCGAGCAAACAAAATAGAAGCAAAGAATACAAAAAATAGCAAAGGGTGAGTTTAATCACTCAAAGAATCTTTGCGAGCTCAAAAGGTTCAAAAATGGAGAAAAGAGAAACAAAATAGAGCTAAGCTTCCATGAAATGATCAAAAGTTGAGCTCCAGAACTTGAAACAATGATGGCCAAAGAAAATTTACAGGGCTTCGCCGCCCTCCACGAGCATAATGAAATGACCAAATTGGAAAGAGCTCAAGATTTTATTTCATCCACTCTAGCGTGGTCGAGCTAACTCAACTATGCTCAAGATATATCAACAATCAAGCTTCATCAAGGACAAGATCAAATGGCCGAGGATTATGCACAGAGACCAAAATAGATAACCATGGTAAGTCCTCCACCAATGTAATCAATGCACAGGTTGGAAACCCTAACTATAGCTTTTAAGATCGATGGCATTATAGAGAAGGTACAAAGATCAAGGGCTTGGGAACGGTCATCATTTTCCAAGAAAACCCAACGCAGGTTAGGTTACCACCGACAAAACACATTGGAGGGGTGAGTCACCATGGGAAGGGGCCAGCCCACGTGTCCATGTATTAATCATTGCAAGTGAATTTCAAAAGTCTGACTATAGTCTAAGCTATGCATGCATCCAAAAATCAAGGGTGACCACATTATACACAATGATCACCGAAAAGGTGAAATATAAACCTTTAAACATGCCTAAGTCCACATGGTGGCCTAACATATATATGGTGCCCCTTGTAAATTTTTCAAAAAAACATGAATTTGCCTAAGTCCACAAGGTGGCAATGCCCAAACCAAGTGAATCAAAGGTGGTCCCCACAAGGATTTTGAAATAAAATTGTAAGTATTACTCATGTGATCATTCAGGAAAAGGGACAAATATCATAACATGTGCACATTGGAGGGTGGTCCCCACAACTATTATTTTGCAAATATTGCTAAGTGTTGCAATATTTTTCCCATATGCAGGGAGTATATTTTTGCATGTCTTCACAAGAGGACAGAACAGAGAAGAAGACAAATTTGCATGCTCAAAGGAGGAAGACTTGCCTAGCAAGAAAATTGTATTTTTAGCAAATTATTCACCCATTCTTTCTTTAAAATAAAACAGTCAACTTCAGTTTGACTATATTGTATTTAAGGCTATTAATGCCTATTTTTTACTGCATGCTCTAGTTTGTATTATTTTTATTCCTTTATTTATTATTAAATAAAGTATAAAATTAGGACGCATGGGCAAGTATAGCCTTTAGGCTATTTTTAGGAAGGGGGTGAACCTTTTTTTTGCTATATATTATGTGTCTTTGCAAAGCACAAGGGATCTTCCTAGAGGAGTTTTAGATATAGGAGTACTGAAGTAATTTCTGCCAGTTTTCCTACGAGTGTGAATTATTTTATGCCTCTCCAAGTTATTTTGTAGTATTGTGTATGTTTATATTAATTTTGTGAACGAAAATTCCCGATTAACCATTTTACCCTCTTTGTAAATCCATTCCTTTCTCGCTTAATTCTAATGTGCATGTTAAATTATTAGTACTGTTGTGAAATCTCCCTGAGTACAATCAAGTGTTTTTCCCTTATATTTCTTCAAAAAGGTATTAATTGGCTCATGCATAAAAAAATTCTTCACAAATCAGTTGTGTATTTTACTCAGTCAAAGTTCTTACACAAATTTGGTGTATCACCTTAGTCTTATTTATTTTTTAAGTCATCTTTTTCCCTTGAACTCCTAGAAACTAGTTTAGTGTACACCAATAAGGAACTAACCTTTTAATCCTAGAGATTCACCTCACAATAGGTATACCCACAGACCTGAGGTGTCTCCATTATATCTATGAGAGAGAGAGATCATTTTGCATGCTTAGAAAATCTATTGCCATCTCTCTATAGGGTGCACTTTCGAGAGATAACAATAGACTCTGCCGATATCTGATTAATCTCCTTCACATCTTGAATAGTCTCCCCTACACATTTATTTCTTTTGAATTCATGTGTGAGGGAATTCTACACATCTTGTAATCTTTACACACTAAGATATATGGAATATATAAAATTTAAGTCTCTTAAATTTAGTTACTCTATGAGTTCATACTTATTTGTAGTATTTTTACTGACTCCTTTTTCTCCCTAACAAATATAAAAAATTAGCAAGTGATGCTCGAGGTTATCAGACTCATCATAAGGCTGTAAATTATATAAGGATTAGGATAATGAGTTCTCTTTCCCCTCATTCCCAACTAAATTCCTAGCTGACTTTACATAATATTATAACTTGGGCTTTTAATTGGATTCACTTACATACTTGAATGATTGACACTCACACTATTACTTCTACTAGTCTTACTAGCCTCTGGCTTCTCTTCTTTTGATTCCTCAAAATCTAGAAATTTAACTCTATATTTTGGGCTTACAAATCTATTGTTACTACACTCACCATTCTTTTCAAGATTTCCCCTTAATGTAATCCTACATAACTTAGGGTTGTGTAATTATAACTTTATTTCTCTTATGTTCTTGAATGTAACACTTTCTATATTATAGGCGGTTATCTTAATCTTCCTCGTAATTCTTATAAAATTTCAAAGCTCTCCAAGTCATTTAGATAATCTCATGTAATGAATTTTGTATCTATCTCTAGGGACATATATCCTATAAGAGGGCTACTATAATCTTCTATGTATCTTTGTAAATTTATTCCAATTTATTTATTGTGGATTACACTTTCTTACTTACATAATACCATCATCTCCATGATGGTTTCTCTAAATTTAATACTAGCTTCTTCATGAATATACTTCTAACTACTTCTAATATCCTACCTTTGGCTTCCCCATTCAGTTTATTTGTTTCCTCCTCGACTCTGCACTTAGGGTCCACACCTTGTTAAGCACCCTCTCAGACACTTTTGCGGTCTTCTTCAGAAATCTCTTTGGCTTATCTATGAGGAACATTCCCTCTATCTTCGGTAATGTTCCCTACTTTACTCATATTCATGGTTGGTTTCTTCTTCCATTTTGAATTATTAGAACTTCCCCATATATTGCATTGTCTAGCCTTTCTTTGTAGTCTTTCAATCCTTCTCTTAGTCCTCTATGATCATTTTAATACCATTCAAGAATTTTGTAATTTCATTTCCTTCCACTTCATATTTGCTCTAGGATTACATCCCTTTGGTGCCTACTCAACTACTCCATATTGCATGAAATGACACCATGGCCCTTTTCACCATTAGCATATTGAAAAAGAAGGAATTTGTCTAAAATACTTTCCCCTTAATTCAAATAGAAAACATGCTTCAATAGAATCAAAAGAATAAAAAATTTGGACAACAATTTCAGTTACATACCTGTCTATTGTAGTTTGCATCCAATGGTCAACAACACAGGTTCATGTAACATGTAATTTGCACAACATTTCAATTTTTTCCTCCATCCATTTATATTATTATTTGGTTTTTTATCTAAATCAGTAAAATTTGAATTGAGATAATTGAGTGGCTAACCATAGTGCCCACTTTTTTTAGTACTCTCATTTTTTTGTGTGCGAATCATTATATCTATACTATCATGATGACAAGGATATTATTGCTTATTTTGTTGTTTTAATGAGACATTATCACATGTATTTTTTTCTTTAAAGTGATATTACTACTTTAGTACACTATTTTGATGTGACATTATTCATGATATTATATTTCTAGCATTAGCATACTAAATCTTGTTCACATGTTGCTTATGAGGCACACGATTACTCTGTTCAGTATCAGATATTATGTTATGATGATGATATCATGAGTTATTATTGACATGTTTTGTATTGATATTGGATCCATATTTGATGTATGATGATGATTATATTGTTTGTTTTCAGTGGATGATTCATGATTTTGATATATTGTTAGCTTATATTAGAAAATTTAATTAAGGAAAGGAAATGATGTGCATTTAGTTGTTGTTTATTGTCATGGCATGCATCTGTAAATAAATTGGTGATTGATGATTATGTCAAACAGTTAATTCATGCTGAAATAGACCTTCTTGTTGAAAGTTTATTTCTAGAATTTTAATATAAATTTGGTTTAAAATATGTATGATAACCTTGCTTAGGAACTTGAAATAATTCCTCCTTGTGTAAATAGATGTGAAGTGATTGTACTCTATAGAAATAAATTATTTGTTTATATTTTTTTGCTACTCATTATGAACTTGTGTGTGAAATAAGTCAAATAATGAACTTGTTGTCTCGAAATAAATCAAGTTTTGAAACTATATAAATATGGTTATTACCAAATGTATTATTTCATTTGTTCTGTATGTTACATGTGTGTGTGTGTGTGTGTGTGTGTGTGTGTTACACACACACACATACATACATATTCCTTGTGTAAATAGATGTGAAGTGATTGTACTCTACAGAAATAAATTATTTGTTTATATTTTTGCTACTCATTATGAACTTGTGTGTGAAATAAGTCAAATAATGAACTTGTTGTGTTTGAAAAAAATCAAGTTTTGAAACTATATAAATCTGGTTATTACCAAATGTATTATTTGATTTGTTCTTGCTACATGTGTGTGTGTGTGTGTGTGTGTGTGTGTGTGTGTGTGTGTGTGTGTGGATACACACACATATACACACATATGTATGTATGTATGTATGTAGATACATACATACATATATACATACATACATACATATAAATGTATATATGTATGTATGTATATATACTATGTGAATTATTTTTAAACAAGTAATATTTATTTTTAAAAATGTATGGGAGATTTGATTTTTTTAATTTGATTTTTGTATGGCTAAAAATAAGTTTATTTTGTTTATAAAAAAAGAGGAGTAGTAGGGGTGGAGGCGCAGGGGGTGGGACAACTGTCCCACCCACCTCCATACTTGCATAGACCCATATAGAGTGTTGTGGCATATACCATAACCCACGAATGTGGTATGGGCAAAACCCTCAGCCCACCACCATAGGTCCATTTCCCATCCTATTCGCAGGTGTTATTACCATGAAACCTACAATTTCCCTCCCAAGGGCTTTATAACTAGTGAGGCCAACTTTTTAATCACAAAAAAAAAAAAAAAAATATGTGTGTATGTATGCATATTTCTTGTATATATTTTTCAACAAAATAAATCTCCAACCCTCTGTATGAATGATAACAAAATACTTTTCATGTAATCCAACCCTGAGTATGGGATTTTAATAAAAAAGTGAATGAAAACAATAAACATGATTTCAACCCTACAAATAAACAAATGTAGATCTTGGTGATCTGGTATAGAATAATTGAGGAGAAATTAATCCTAAAACCCTTGACCTTGAATCATTGAGCTTTCTTCCTGCAAAATAACACACAAAAGAAAATGTAGAGACACTTGAATGAAATTTGTAGAGGAAATAAACAATAGCATTAGGGTGAGAAAATATATCCTCCTTTTGATCTTTTAGTCTTAGTTAATTTAAGGGTGGAGATATCTTAGATCATAAGTCCTAGCTTTAATGTGCACTATGAATTAAGTCATGTGGGTGCACTTTCAAATGAATTAAATTAAATAATTTACCTTACTAGTGGCATAGGTAATCTAGTTACAAAATTATAAAGGGGTTTAAATTACTTGTTTTAGTTTAGGAAATAGACTCGGGTTAAATGTTTAAAATTTAATGAAGGAATTGATTTTTTTTTACATCTTATAATATTATTTGTAAAATAAATTCGAAGGCATGGGTCCATTTTGGAATCGAAATGGGACCTATGATCCTTTTTAATACAATTATGGCTTTCCGCAACTTGAAAATAATATTAATTAAGAATATATTAAAAGTTATTAGAATGACTACTAACCTTTCCATAAATTGATTTTTAAAACTTGTTTTTACCCCCAGTGTGATAATCTTTATCACTATCAAATTATCTTTACCCTTGTTGTCGTCACAATTTTGTTATCATCGACGTTTATAAAATAATCGTAAATTGTTTAACTTGCGGATGTGGCGTTACATTGACCCTCTTCCCATGGTTTAAAATTTCTTCAATATTCCCCTTGTCATTCACAAGTGTGGTTTGGTGTTGTCTCGCCCTTAGCTGCGACTTACTTTTATTACTTGTGTCTACATGTAGTTATAAATGCCATAGATTTAACTATCTTAAACAAAAAAAATGTAACACCTTTATTACTTTTTCCATCTATGATCGAGATGTTTGGTTGTCTTTTATTGTGTTTTGGAACTCATGTTGAGTGAGGCATGAAACTAATTATTCAGGAAGTTGGTACCATAAAATCTCATGTATGTCTCCATAGATGTAATTGAAATAGATCTTTTCATTAAGAATATCCATCAAAATATCTTCTATTTCAAAAATTTCTTCACCTTCTACTACAACCTTTGTTCTACATCTCTTTGTCCCAGTAAGCATCTTAATATTTTAGTGTCATAGAAATGAAACCATTGTTAGCAGAGGTCGATAGTTCACGACATTAGGATTTGCAACACGTTGTAGTATATATTAATTCATATTAGTGATCCATAAAATTCTTCTTTCCAATAATTAACAGATCCTATTTAGTGATAAATGAATGGAAATGGATTAAGTTCATTTTAGCCAAGAAAATGTGTATGAAATAAACAAAATTATACTACAAATTGAGAGAGAAATAATAAAGGAGACACAAGAATTTATCCTGGAGAAACCCAAAGTGGGAAAAAATCCAATGGGTGATCAAATTGCTTCACTTTCACTATGTAATTCTCCAAAATACAAATCTACTGTAAATAAATGACCTTTAAGAAGGATTCATCACTCCCCCTCTTTGTATTTTCTTGGTTACCACTCTCAACAAAAGTAAGATCATTCGGAATGAACAAAAAAGAAAGAAATCCAACTTCTCCTCTTTGCTCCCACTACAATTCACTCAAAATCACTTGCTTGAATGCTTCTACAACATTGAATTTTTAGTTTCTCTACCCAAGGTCGCATGGAAAGATGAACCAAACTATTTGGGAGCCTAAACATTTGTAATATTTTATTTCCCCAAGTTATGGAACCGTCAGGGATAGAACTACCGGTAAGCACAAAAATACAAAGAGGAGTGACAAATCCTTCTTGAAGGTCATTTATTGTCAGTAGATTTATATTTTAGAGAATCACATAGTGAAAGGGAAGTAATTTTCTTACCCACTAGAATTTTTCCCACCTTGGGTTTCTCCAGGATAAATTATTGTTTCTTCTTTAGTCTTGTTCTCTTAATTTGTAGTATAGTTGTGTTTATTTCATACACATTATACTAGCTAAAAGGAAATTAATCCATTTCCATTCATTTATCACTAAATAGAATTTGTTAATTGTTGGAAAGAGGAAATTTATTGATGAATTAAGTTCAATTAGCAATAGGCACATGACTTATTAGGCCTTAATTCATAGATGTGCAATGACTACATAAAGGAAATAGTTCAAGGAAAGAAGATATAATGAATGAGAAAAGACATAAAATAACATGAATCCTTTATAATGAATTAGAACAAAGACATGCTTTAAGAATGGAAAGAATTAAGATAGATTTATATTAGGATACAAGATCAACCTAGTATGTGTAACACTTACATATTTTTATACATCACAAGATGATTATTGAGCTACCATTCCCTTCTTCTCATTATTTTACAAAAAGAGGGTTTTTTCATTCTCTATCTATTTGAAGAGAGCCCTATATCTTATACACCTTTTCTTATCTAAACTTTAAATTATAATGGGATTGTGTGATGAGACAAAATATATCTATACCAACTTTCTAATCATTCTTTTTACACTCCAACAATTATACAATTCTAAAAAGTGTTAATATTCTTATATTTTTAAATAAAGTGAAACTCCAAGAGAAAATAAAATGTTTTCCATTTCTAAAATTTTATAGAATGTTTGAGAGTTAGTGATTAATTTTCTTTTTATAAATGAGAATATATTGAAATGTGTGTCATGTAATTCTCCTAAACTCCAATTTTCCACTTACAACTAAGTAGAAATAATTAAATTATTATTGTAAGTAGACGGATGACCATAAAGAGCATGCAAACTGACGTGGCTATTTACAACCCCACCCAAACACGTAGACCAAACATAGTCAACAAAATCCTACAAACTTGTGTTTCTATCGGCTCTCTGTCCATGTTGGTGTGGGACCCACATCACATCATCAACACATGTGTTGGCATCATGAAGGGGTGTGATGTGGTCTCCAATGAGGTGGCTAATGTTCATGTAATAATTATACTGAAGGTGTTCCCCCTATGGGAAAGCCCCTTCAAGACGTTTCTGTAACTATGTTAAATTTGATGGTCATTTGGATGTTTTTTTTTCAATGTGATTAATTTTGATGGTTGTTTAGATGTTTTCATTTTTCCCATGTTTTTTTAACAACATAAAAGAATTATGTTTTAGATGCAGTCACTTTGTGCCATGCATTGGTGCCATGCTATGTCGAAGGATCTCATTGGTCGTGGAAAGGAATGCGAGAAGGATTCCAGTATGGAAACAATTCAGAGCTATGTGGAGAGGGTTTTGCTAGACTAAGACAATGTAAATCGAGTGTGTTTTTATAAGGCCCGAACCCATAGGTTGAGAGGCACCAAACATCACTGGGAGAGTTCCAAAGGACTC
The DNA here is from genome assembly GCA_018340775.1 of Taxus wallichiana var. yunnanensis. NCBI lineage: Eukaryota > Viridiplantae > Streptophyta > Pinopsida > Cupressales > Taxaceae > Taxus > Taxus wallichiana. Next base: position 809,637,406 of record CM031237.1, read on the forward strand.
AATATCCCCATTTCAGGAAATTCCTGAGTCTGTAGATTTGCCAAAGAGCTGCAAGAATTTCCCGAAGTCCCCAAACCCCCTAGTGATCATTATTCTATTGTTGGATCTCTTTAACAACTATTCGACTGTGGAGATTCTATTTGGGCTTAGATAATGTTTCCAAGATTGAAGGGATAAAATTGGCATTTGATTAGCTCACATGCATGATTCCTGAGGCATCAGGGGATATAACTAGCTTGATAAAGCTAAAATTAACAAGAAATGGTGAGATTTGAGTGGTCTTACACATATTGATGTTAATAAAAATGAACTCTAAAGTGAATTTCCTTGTTAAATATGGTGAAATTGGCAAGCTCTATGTGCTAGGATATTAGGATTTTTGGCTAGTATAGTTGGCTTATTTTCATACAACACTACCTGGAATATTGAGACTCTGAACATGAACTTAAAGCTATTTAGTGGAGAATTTACAAAGTCATTGGGAAATCCTTCTTAGCTTAACTACTTGGATCTACAGAACAGTGAATTCATTGTCATTCCTTTAGAGTTGGGAAACATTTCACAACTCATGGATTTGGATAGCTCCGAAAATGAACTTAGTGGTAAAATCCCTAATGAATTGTGTAGTCTATTCACACACACACACACACACACACACACACATATGATTTATGATTTTGTTATGGATTAACATGTGTTTATTATATGATGTGACAAGTGGATTTTAGGGATTTATGATCGATGATGATGACATGGCTACTTTGGATGATAATATAAATGTGTTGAGGATAATGATTTATATATTCTACATTTAAATTTAGTCATGATTATAGAATGTATGGATAAAATGTGATGTTAATGAAAACAATTTAAAAATGGATTGATTAATGATGGATATAAGTAATAATAAATGTGCTTAGGATAGGTGGATAAAAAATAGGTGATTGAGATAAAGAAAGATGTGCTCATAAAAATGAAGTAGGGATGAGAGATAGATGTGATAGGATTAACTTAACTCAATGGTTATGACCTATGGGTACAAACAACAATATTTCATATCAAGGAATGTGAGAGGAAAAGATGTCTCTAATCACACTTGAGGTCAACAAGTGGGGAATCCAAGAAACGTAAGGCATATGTGACCAAAACAGATGTTAGAAAATAACCAAATATAGTCATTCCATAGATCATAAAGAAGCATGGATGAAATGAACTTATAAACCTACTATCGACAAGACAAAGAGGTTTAAAATGTAACTTGTACATGGGAAGAGGAATCTCCATAAGTGGCATTTTGTAAATCTATGACCTAGCTCGGGAAGGGGAAAGAGAAAACTAATCAATGAGGGAAGTTTCCTTTGAAGAAAGATGATCAATGCAAGAAGGTTTTGTGGGATGCTAATAAAAGGGAAGGCTTTAATTCCATTGTACAAAAGAGTAGTCATCCTTCATCCTTTTAGGGTATGATCTACTTTATACATAATATATATGATATTTTTCCTTTGAGGGATAAGTCTATTTATTTTGATTTAATATTGACTTTGATTTTCATGCTTTTCTTTTCTCTCTCTCTTTTTTTTTGCATGAACAACTTTCCTTCGAGGGATCATTGTATTTTTAATAACTTTGATTTTTAAGAACAACATCCATGAATTTTGAATTTACATGGTGATAGATGGGGATATCTAGGTAGACCACATAGAAAGGGATAATGAAGGTACAAGAAACACTTCTAGACCCTTTGCATGTTTCCAATAGGTGGATAAGAGGGTGATGGATGTAATGATCATGGAGTTCTCACCAAATGAGAGAACCTATCCATAAGGATTATAATGTGAGCAGATCCGTAGTGTCCATATTTAAGGTCACATCTAGGAATTGATGGTAGATTACATAATTCCAAATCATCATAGTGAGAGATAAAAAAGGCTAAAATGGAGGAATTATCTAAGGATATGACTAAGAGATCATTAGTAATGTTCTAACAATAGAATGGTCATAAATTCAACACGTTAAGAGGTTCCACTTCTTGTTTACCATCAAGGGAGGCCAATTGATAGGATCCTGATCCATACTTATGCGTGTTATGTAGGGTCTAATCCACTTAGGGGAAAAATTTTCCCATTGGATCCTTTCTAGAGTAGTGACATTCTAATTTTATTTGAGGTGAGATCGCTGACATTAAAGTTTTGTTAAGACAAGATACAATTAGAGCTTGTATTCAAGGGGAGATAAAACTATGTGCTATAGCGAGGAAGTGAAGAAAAGATATGTCCCTAATGAGATGAAGAGATGGTCACTTGGAATGAAAATATGGTTCCTCAAATGGGAGCACAAATATGGCCGCAAAAGTGGACTCATATTAAGAGTAAAATCTTTCCCAAGGGAGGGACAAGTATGGCCATAAAGTTGGACTTCAAATAAATTTAGAATAGATGAGATATGGACAACACCTTAGAAGTGAGAATAGTTGCCACAAAAGTGGTCTTAGGGAGAGGAAATGGTGCTTCTAAGATATGCACAAATATGGCCACTACAAATCCATGGTGCTCCCAAGGGAAGCAAAAATATGGCCACAAAGGTGGTCATAGGAGGAAGATATGACATATATGATGGCTGATGAGAATGGATGACTTGAGATAGATAAGATAAGATGATGTTGAGTATGGAGAGGAACTAATATGTGAACATATTGATCCTATAATGAAGACCCCCTAGCCTCAAGTGAGCAATGGGGAATACGATGTATGGATGAGGAAGAAGATATGAAAGGATCAATGAGAAAAGGGGATGCCACTCCCCTAGTGAGAGGGATATAGATAAGTTAGTGGATGTCAGAAGAGATGAAATGAGATCATAAGGGTGGTGTAGAAAGGAAAAATGTATCGATGAATAAGGGAGGATCCTCATTAGAAGAAATAATGTGTAGAGGATAGATGATAGAATGTTGATGAATGAAGAGAATTAGTAATTTGGATGTATATAGAAATAGGAATTGGATTGGTCATGGATGAAATGGTAGATGGACAAGGAGAAACTTGAAGAAGGTCATCCCTCTCAATAAGATCATGGACGATGGTTTGAAGGGGCTTACAATGTTTAGTGTCATGACCCGGGGTATGATGATAGGTGTAAATGTAGTGGGAATTGAACCATGAGGGCTTCGAACTATTTGGGTCAAAGTCCTTGATAGGTGGAAGAGTGATGGCGGAAGTTTGAAGTAAATATTGAAGGACCTCCACATATGATTCGATGTAGGTGTTAGGAGATTTTGTTTGAGATGATGTTGAAATCGAGGATGAATTTGGATTGTTTCATTGTCTAGGTACTTTTTACCCCTTTTGATGGTGATCAAAGTGATCTAGAAGAATAAGCGTTGGAAGGTTTAGACCGATTAGTAGGTGGAGGTGTTTTCAATTAAGGATTTGGGATTAGGAAGGAGTCAAACTAATTGGATTTGGATTAGTTGATAGATTTTGATGAAGGAGGTGGTCCTAGGATAGATAAATGTGGCCCCAAAATGGATGACATAAATTTGGTTTTGGTTGGAGGGATATCAATATTTTTATGAGGTCTTGAAAGTAACCTTTGAGGAAATGTACCAAGGGTCTTTGATTTTTTTTGTGAAGAAGCACCCATGGGAGGGATGATAATGATTTCAATCGGAAGTGATAAAGGTGCTATTTTGGCTCATGGAGAAAGTAATGTTTGCATGATTTGTTTTAAGGAAGATGAGGATTAGCTTGTTCATGGGAGGATATCTTATAGTTGCTGCAAGTTGAGGTGATCTCCAATATTATTTGAATGATGAAGGTGGTTTGGAAGAAGAGGAGGATGATGGAGATGTGAGTATGACAGTTGATGTGGTGGGTGTTGTTAAGAGCACGGAAAGAGGAACCGTGTTGATTCTATGGATGGTATGATGGGAAAGCATGGAATAGATGTGGATTGGGAAATAGAGTCTAATGAAGTGGATGAGTTAGATGCAGGTGTGGGATCAATGACAAGAATAGATGTAGATAGAGAAATAGAAAAGGGTGTTTGTATGATGTGGTTGATGAGGTATATGTGAGAGGAAGATAGTGTAGGTTATGGATGGGATGATGTAGAAATGAGTGGTTTTGTGAAAGAAATATGAATTTACTTTGTGTTTGTATTAGGTGCCTTAAGAGTCGTTGTAGATGTGTTTGTGGATTGAGAAGGTGTAATAGGTGTGATAGTGGATGTGGATGTGGGAATTGTAAATGTTATGGAACTAGGTGTGGAAGAGTGGGGAGAGATAGGTGAGCTGGTCATAAGTAAATATATAGGCGGTAGAGATATTGAGGTAGACATGGGTGGGTTCATTGATGTGGTTGATATAGTGGCAAATGTAGTGATAGGTGTGTTTGGGGTAGATGTGGACAATGGGTTAGAGTTGAGAGGTGTGGATAAATATGTGGGCACACTTAAAGCCAATGTGGATGTGGTAATGGTAGGAATGGCTATAGATGAGAGAGAACCAAGTGGAGGTTAAGGAGGTAGTTAGGGTAATTGTGGGTATGGTTGATGTGGGGATAAATTTTGAAAGAGCCATAGGCATAATATGTAAGATGGGGATAGATGATGAGGTAGGTGAGATAGATGTGGGAGTAGGTCTTTAGTGCATGGTGTTGATTGAAAATAGGTTAAATTTGTATGTTGTGGCTGTGAATATTGGTTTGTTGGTTGTGAATTAGGAAATGATTGTCTGAAGATATTAAGTGATGAAGATTGGATTGGTTGTTGGGAACTATGAATATGATGAGGTGATTGGGATTGGATGGGAATATCTTATACATGAAAAATGGGAACGTCAATAGGTTGGATAGCCATGGTGATGTCAGAAGGGATGGTATGAGGTGATGGTGGTGAAATAGGATCTATTGGTCGATGTGATCGAGAGGTGGTAGTTTTACGGAGTAGGAATTCACGAATGGGTCTAGAAGAAGGCCTAGAAGTAACCAAGGATTTGGATGGGATATTGGTCATGGTGGATATTTGAGAACAATTTGAGGTAAATTTTTGTTCCATTTTTCTCTCAAACAAGTCAAGCAAACAATGATTTTTATGTTTTTGATTATTAAGTAAGTGCAAAAAAAAGAAAAGGGGAATGGATAATGAGGGAGCTAGGAAAAGGCAATCTATGTCTAGTTTTAGGTTTGTTATGGCTAGGTAAGTCTCAGGTGGCTTCCAGTTGCATGATGAAATCCCAATCAGTCAACCAGATAGGAAGATGTTTTGATGTGTGATTTATATGCATGAGGTTTTCTTGTGTGTAATAGAATGTGAGATGTAACAAGCTAACCCCTACTTAAACTATGTAATCAAATTGGATGTAGAAAAGAAAGGTAATCTTTAAAACCAAATCTAAATGTGATATTTTGATGAGGACATACAAAAGAAAGGGAAATATGATGCAGAAAGGAAATAATAGGGAAAAATGAGGAATTATTGGATAACAATTTTCCTTTTTATATAAAATTTAATCCTAGAGTGATCAAAGAATGTGAACCCAACACGAGCAAGAAAAAAGTGAAGCCTTGTGACACAGTGTTAGTAAAAGATAGAAGAAGTAGAAAATAGAAAGAAATACAAAAGGATCACATAAAGGGTGGTCCCACCGGGTGTGCTAGGAATGTTGTTGTAACTTTTTCATTTGATTGAAATTAGTGGTGTAAAATACTAAAGAAATCTAAAAAAATCATAAGATGGAGGGTTTGTGGTACCTCAAATGTGTGATGTGGATGAACAAATGCAAAATTATTGATCTTTGATGTAATTTGATAAACCTGCAAAATTAGAGAAAAATTATTAGATATTATATACGGGGCTTCCCAAAAAGCTATCTCTAAGAAGTGTTACCTTCCTTTTATGGATTTCAACCCCATTTGATAAGGAAAAACAAAGTAAAGAATGGATAACATGTAGAAGCAAAAATACTACTGAATCTAAAGTGATAAGGATTAATTTAAATGTTGATTTGATCTAAATAAATTGAAATTAAAAATACCTAACTGGGTTGTGATAAAGTGACCCATATTATGCAGAGGAAGGTCAACGATGACCTGGGAGAGTAGATCTAAACCTGTGAGAGAAATATATAGGCCTCTAAGGTCCTGAATGCAAAATGAAAGGAAGTATAGGCTGTGGATGTTGGGAGTGACCTACAAAATGATCTCTAGGATAGAAAGGCAAGAGAGAAGGACAAAAAAAATAATGATTTAGCTTGGATGTTTGATAACGGTGCCTAGTTTATGGGGACTAGGGGAGTCGGCGGCGACTAGGGAGGGTTGGCGAATGACAAGCGTAACAAAGTAGGATAAGGTCGAAGGTAGATGGGTGGAAAAGGAAACCTACAAGCAAGGATGATGGAAAATAAGGTTGACAATGGAGCTCGAGTCTTTGTCAGCAGAGATGATCCAATCCTAAAATTTTTATATGAAAGCAAGACAACAACAATATAATTATATTTGAATAAAACAATACAAAAACAATGATAACTTCATGAAGGATGTTCATGAGTGATGAAATCACATCAAAAGGAGATCCAAGACGTATGTAACTCTACAAGAATGATTAGGCATAGGAGAGAGTTCACAAGTCACAAGAAAGCTCAGATTTTTGTATCAATCTTATGATTATGGAAATAAATAACTCCATTTTATAGGGTCGACGATGACTATTTGGGTCATTGCTGAAAATGGGGAAATTTTCTCCCAAAGGGGTGCATTTTGTGCTTTTGGTCGGGATTTTGGGTTTCAAGGATAAAAATAGCACTTTAAAGCTTATGTGTAGGATTAGGTTGGTTAGGGATGAATCATGGGTAGTTAGAAGATAGGAATAGGTAGAAAAAGCATAGTTGATTTATATTTACGATAAAAGCATTCTAAATAGCAAGTTGATCGGGAAAGTTAGGGATATTGATATTAACCAACTAATTAATTAATGTGAATTAATAAAGATTAAAAATAATTAAATGATCATAGTATAATAAGTGGACATTTCATTAAATATTCAAGAGGGTGGATTTAATTAAAGGGGGCTAGATAGGACCATAACAAAATATGTGCACATGAGTAGACAAGGGTAGAGATACTTAATTTAGGTTTCTAAACCAAAACCAAAACAATACCTTCATGTGCATGACCAATTTTATTCTAACTCTAAAGCTGTTAATTCCTTCTCATAGGTTTCAAGGAAGACTATTACAGAAATCCCGAATGTGATTGGATAATTTTCTCTAATTTATTTGGTATCCTATAAATTCCCATGAGATAGAGGTTTTCTAAAAATTTAAGATTTTTTTGGTTTTTAGAGAAAATAAAATTTTCCTTCATAAACCCTAGTTGTAGGGTTTGGTTTGAAGCTCTGAGTGATCTCGATGGTTGTCAAATGAACACAATTTGTTTTTGCTTGCTTTCAAAATTTCTATCCACCTTGCACATGACTTTGTTAACCTACCATAGCTTTACAAATTGACAGTAATGTGAAATATCTCCTAATTTACCCATTCAAGCAATGAACTCATGCTTCTTCTCTCAGAAAAGAGAGTATGTTTCACCTTTTGGGGGTTTGTAGTATCAAAATGATCATTCTTTACTCAAGTAGGGCTTCTGAGATGTCTAAATTCCCCATTACTTACTTTTAAATAGATCAGCACCTTTCCTTGAAATAATTCACCCTTCAAACATTAGAAATGCATGAATAAGGTTGACATATATCACAAAATATTCACTTTATCATTATTTGTCTCATCTAATATATTTACATGTTCCGAAAATATTGAAAAAGACATTAAATTTGAGAATATCAAATAGTTTCATTGCGTAGATTAATACTATACTGGAAAATAACAAGCATTGGCTAAATAATCATAAACATTGAAAATACTTATTTTGTATAATTCATAAAAGAATGAGTACAAAAACATGAAAATATTTCCTTTGTAGTTTTTTCACCTGAAATTTCTAGTGATTTGTGACTACAACTAGAAGAGTGTACAACCATCTTTAGATTGGTCATGGCTTATGTGACAGGTATATGAGAGATGAATCCAATACATGAGAGATGAATCTTGTAAGACCCCTTGATTTTGATAGATCAGTATTATTTTGGTAGAGTAATGTAGAAGGAAATTTTATAGGTCCATGAATGTTTAAACATGCATGTTATTATTCCTCTCGGTGATATTCCTCTCAATATTTTCATGTTAGCTAAAAAAATCTCTCAAAAGCTTCCTCTACACACGCATCATCAACACATTCCATGGTGGATCCTTGTAATTGCCCCACATATACTTCATTTTTGGAATTATTTAAAAATCTCCAAAACACCCATAATTAATGTATCCTATGCTGGATTAAATAATGAATTGAGGAAATATCTATCTGGTTTCATAAGAAATTCATCGTATTTAGGTGTTCCTTCTTCTTGCATTAAGCATCTTGTAATGGTTGGCATATTTGGCATGTATCCTCCATAGGAGTACTATCCAAAGTTGAAAAGCACATGATGAGAAGATGTGGTCCATATGATAGTGGTCACTTCTTGGATTTCATCATCTAATGAATCCATCTTGATTCACCTACTTCGATAATCCTTTGGATCTTCATGCCCCACATTTACAATTTCATCCCACCATACAAGTAATTCCTTATATGTTTTAACATAGGTGTCATCATTGTAAAACAAAGACACATATTCTCAAACCAATTGTTTTAGGCCAAACCATACTTTAATTCCATCAACGAGATATGGGTAGTCCTTCATCACAATCCTCAAACCATGAGGTGCCTTTGGATCTAGAATTGCCATTCCCCTAGACAATATATGCTAAATGAATGGATATATTTATTTAACCTTTTGAATTACATTTAATGAAAATAAAAACTTGTTTACATGAGAACCTTAAAGTTCATTTAATTATCAACATTACCATTGGTGTATTGTCCCTTGAAACTTCACTTATGAATGGAACAAATGGAACAAGCATAATTAAACTGATCGATGAAATTGATGTCTCTCTTACCTTGCAAGAAGGTCAGCAAACAATCCTTGCTCATTAAATTTCCAATTTTTTAGACTTTAGATTACATTTCCATAGGATATTTGACAGAGGTAAAGCATTGTTCAATAATACCTCCTAAATTTATCAAATCTTGATGAGTAACTTGATTGATGTTCATGGTATCAAGGTAATGGGGGTCAATAATTTGTAAACTCGGTGTATTATACTTAGTTGTCTGTGAGTTTCTATAATGAAAGGATTTGTGATGCAATGAGTCCTCATCCTGCAATCCATGATAAAATAGAATTATGGTTATGATTATGCATGTTGTGGTTTAGGGAAAAGTCTAAATTGCTGGTATGTTCATGATATTTACATTAGTATATTTAATGTAACCTCGTCCAATCACTTTAAAATAAAACCAATTTCATTTTTATTGCATGTGTAGGAAAACAAATGAATCAATTAAGGAAATCACACTCTGTATTTGAAAATAATGATCTTCTCTTTGAGAATTTAAATATTTCACTATTCGTTAGTCTTATTTATAATTAACATTTCCTATTAAGAATTTAGTGTGTAAACAAGATATATTTTGAGCAATTTATAAACCATATATATTTCGAGCAAATAAAATTACGAAAATGAACATTGATACAAATTAGAAAACCAGATTGTGGGTATTTGATATTTTTTCTACTAGTGAGCAACATAATCAGAACTGAAATGATAATATTTCTAAATAAAACTGATGTTTAAGAAGAAAATATACGTGTATATAATTTAATAACAAGGAAAAACACTACAAACATGGTAACAAGGCTATACTCTGGGAGCAAATCTTGGCCTATAGACAATCACAATAGTAATAATTTGCAAATTCTAGATATACCCATATAAAGATTATATTGAGCACCAAATTTAGTCCAATATTTCTAAGTATTCCCAAATAATAATATTGGAATTGTAAATGTTTTATTTACATCACATAAGAAGTCACACAGTCTAATAAGTTCCAATTGCGTTGATTCTCTCATCAAATAGTCCAAACAGACGACATTGTTGTGAGAAGCAACAACATGTAATGTGCACACCTTCTACTATCTTAAGGGATAAATAGATGGCTCTAATAAAATTTTCATGATCATTAATCACATTGATATCCATCTTAGTGGCATCAGTGGATTGAACCTCATACATAATATCATTAAGCTCCCATCATAGTTTGTCCTTAGTGGTGGCATAAACCATCTTTTCTCTTATTTGGGATACATCAAGGGACCTAAACCCATGTTAATGTTGTCGGCCATATGGTTAGACAATATTATCATACTTCATAGTGTTTTCTGCAAAATCAAAGCCCATGAACATACTCACTTGACTAGGAATTTCCTTCTATATAAATCTTGTTTCTTCAAACATATTTTCTTTTTAAATGATGTTATAGAATGATTTCAAGTACAACTATATTATTTTTTGGATTGAAACATATTTTTCTATTGATTTTAGGTACAATTATATGCATTTATTAGATTTGTGTTTCTTGTTCACCATTTTAATCATGAAAATACCATTCTTTTAAATGACAAGAAAAAAGTCCATGTTTGTACAATCCTAAAGAAATATTTTTAAATGTTACATCCAATTTTGTTAATGTCAGGACCAAGGGAAACACTAATTAAGGATACAAGACCCCAATTTCTGTGATGGATTTCTATTTATTTTATATATTATTTGATAAAACTTGGAAATAAACATGACCATAACTATCCACCTACACAATATTCTCAAATGGAATATTCAGTATGATGTAATAGAAATGCTAGAGCTTAAGACCTCTAAGAGAATGGAAAAATTATTTAAAGGCAACAAAAGAAAATAGTAGAAAATTATTTTGTTATCAATATTAAATTAATAATAGATTTGTCTATAATTACTGATTTGTTCACTCATATAGTTTACAATTTTTTTCTATAAGTAATGATCCATGGCTTCATATTGCAATCAATTTGGGTTGGCCTTGAATATATATACTAGAAAATACTTTTTAAAGCATTGGTTTGAATATTACATCATTCTATTTTTCACTCCTTATATTCTATGTTACTTGAAGATTAGTTTGAGTTTAATACCACTTCCTCTGTTAATTATATGAGGATTTATTTGTCTCCTTAATTATGTTCTTTGAAATAACAAGTGACACAAGAGCATATTTGGCATATGTAATCTATGTACTTCAAGAGATCTCAAAGAAAATACAAATTAGGTACACCAAGCCAATTAGAATGTGAAATATGCCCCTAAAATTCTTACACAAAAATAGGAACTTGATGTATGTACATTGGTTGAATAAGGTACCCTTGACCAAACCAGAGGCACTTACAACTCGTGAGATTCATTTGCATTTGCTACACATACACCACTAGTAACATGTATTTCTATGATGGATGGCCCAGAAGGAGTCTTAGATGAAATATTTGTTGATTTTGAGCACATTTTAGGCAATATTAATTTTATAGATTGATTCAATTTTTTTCTACTAATGCTTTTTTTTCAATTCATATAGGAGAAAGAAATTTGTATCCAATCATCATTACGTGTGTGCCTTGAGTTTCAACATGTTCATCAGTGTAACCAAGGTCCTAAGAGGCTATCAGAAGGTGTGTCCACTAGTGGGGGTGGGATTCACATTGGTTCTAGACATGTAATGTTATTGTGGGACTTTGTCAACACTCATTCACCTTTCCATCACTATCTTGACCATTTTCCAACCTTTGGAATTTTTTTCTTCTCACAAGTATCTCACCATATCTAATTGGTGCTTGAACATTTCTTTGAAATTTCTCATGTTTCTCGCTCTCATCACACTATAATAAAAATAGTCATTCCTATGCTTCTTGAGTCTTGTTTTCTAGCACTAATCAGTCCTATGATAACACTAACACTAATCACCATTCCCTCATTCTACTACACCTCATACCATTGCAAGCCTCTAGCAACATGATCAAACCATAAGATTACTCAAAACTCCTGTTTCAATAAAAATATAGTCCTTACACATATTTTAAAGATAATTTCCATTTTTTTGGAGTTCTTGATCATGCATTCCCTTGATTTAGAACTCTAGAAGGCTAATTAGTGATTACAAACTCACCTTCATGGATTGTAGCAAATGTATCTCTTTTTCTCCCTGATGAAACAAGTTATAATTTGTCTATCCCTATTTAAAATCCATGTTATATCGAGATCACCATTTTTAGGTGTCTTAATCCTTCACCTTCACACAAGATGCATTTACTTCCAAACTCAATATCTTATAAATATGTTTATATACTATTTTGAATGTGTCTACAAACTACTTATGCTTTCTTACATTGATTATTTTAGGATAAAAATGCTCTATGGTACCACCATTAATTTCGACATCCCATAAAGGAATGTGGGTGGGTATTTGATTATTTCCCAAACACAATAACATGCAAAGGGGAAACACAAGTAAGCTTCCAAAACCTCATTATTTATATTTATTGTATATTTGTTTTTGGTTGTCATGTATTTGATGACCACTTTGGTAGGATGTGGAAGATCCAAACAAGGTTGAGGAGGGTGGTAATGCTGGTCAAGATGAGGAAAAGGATGTGGAAGACGTTATAAATCTTGCTAATAGTGTTGACACTGAAATGGACAATGAAGATGATGTTGATTGGCTTCCACATTCCTCACATTCCGATCCCGAGGAGGAGGTACCAAAACCGGTAAGCACACTTTGATATTTTTATTATAATTGATTTAATAATATTTGTAAGGATTATAACCATGTGATTCCTTCTTTGATGAAATTATTTTCTTGAGTACAAGATTATCAACATGGGTATTGGTTAATATGATACCCATAACTATTTGTGATACCCATGCACCACATTTTTCTATGATGGTAACCATCCATTTGGGTCACTAGAAAGGCTCAACACTCACCGTAATAATATTCATGGTAGACCACCTATTCCAAGGAGACCTCTAGGTCATCCAGGTAGTGGGAAAAGAAAGCCAAGAGGAAGGGCCTACACATTGAAGAAAACACAACAAAGGTCAATAGACTGGCTTGTAAAAAATTAGAGTTTTATAAAGAGGCATATGCTATAAGTAACATGGATAGCCAAAGAAAATGTCTCATCAGTTTCTATACTAAGTACAAAAATCCTTAAAGGATTTCAATTAGCAGATGCATGCATATGATTCACCTCAAAATATTGTCCAGAGAAGGGAATTGTCAATAAAGAGGTGAGCATATTGCCAGAAAATGGAGGAAGAAAGGAGGAGGGTAGAAGGAGGTGGTATAGGCAACTATGAACATCATGTGAGATACAAACTGTTGAATTTTTTACATGTCCTTAAATATAAGGTGATTTTTTAATGACTAAATTTTATTTGCCGAAATCCTTGTCAAAAATTGATATACGTGATCCAAACACCCATTGTAGTGAGGATGAAAACCTCACATTAAAGGAGTACCTTTCATGGAAAGGGAATAGGGGTTGTCATGGAAAGAAAAAAAAAGTGGGGATGAGATGCTTCAAGTAAGCAAGCTTAATTAATTTTCCCATGCATATTACTAATTTACTTCTAATTAGCACTTACATGGTTTTAATATTGGTTATTGTTCCTATGTAGGGGAATGTTGTGCATGAAGCACCACATCTAGTAGTTGTTGTAGAGTTGACTAATAACATTGGAAATGATAGTGATGGTTCATCTACACTAGTGTCTAACAATGATTATTTTTCTCAATCCACACAAGACTATGATTTTCATGCCGGTGACAATGTTTAGTTGTACGTCGATGGTTATATGGCTGCCAAAGGATGAATTGTCTCTACATGGTGGGGATACATTTTTCAGGGTGAGCCAACCCCAAATAATTGTTGTGATGTGAACATTCAAAGGGCTATGTATCCATATTTTCTAGATATGCTTCGCTTCGGAAATAATAAGAAAGATACATTACAATTTTTTAAAAATAAAGATACATTCTAGTTCATGGAGTATATGAGCATAGATTCCTCCACAACCAATGTACATGACTCAACAAAGGTGTTCTTATCATTTTTAGGTAGCTTTAATAATTCGTAAACACTTATGTATTTTCATCTGATTATGTTATATATCTTGTAATTTCCTTTAGGATCGGGATGAACAAGAGGTGACATTGAAAGCAACATGAGATATTTCTTAGGAGTATGATGTTCTTTGTATGTTGTGAAGTAAAACATACATTATTGATGTATCTCATACTTTATTGTTTGGCCATTTTACCGACATTGAAAATTTTCATATGCAGGTGTCTTCATGGGATATCAAGGAATGACCAGGCTCATTTCTAGTGAAATTCATATTTTTATCCATTATAAGGAGTTTTCTTGTCATGGCTTGAACATGGATATTAAAATATGTAGTCGGGAATTGTATTTTTATATAAAATGAAACATTATATTTTTTATTACATGTAACGATACAAATTAGTCACATATGATGGTTTAGTATATACTTGTGTAATGATAAATTTTCCATTATATTCCCATGTATGCACTTCATTTACATAGTGTATTCCTAACAATTATTTTATTTATGCACATTTTTGGTAATATTGCATTCTAGCCTTTGCAATTAATGGGGTTTCCTTATTCTTTTGATGCTTACATGATGCATAGATAATGACATGTACATATTTTTCATGATGCAATCTATGAGATGTTATGATGCCATGCAATGATGTATATTGGTGTTATACCATACATGTAAAAACTAAATCAGATCTAAACATACAAGAAATGAATATGAAAAAAAATAGAAGAAATAATACACAAGATATAGTGTGGTTCACCCGATGTGGGATACATCCACAAAGAACCAATCAATATATTATTCCAATGGATATGAAATTTAATATCTACAATCTCCATCACGTTACATGATGTACAATACTTTTCATCTCACAATCTTCTCTAAGCTCTATCCAATAATTGCTTCTTACAATTATCACAAAAACTAACATCTAACCGTATTTTTATAGCTTATATATGCATATACAAAATTAGGGAACTTTATCTATGCAATTACAACCCTTAAATCAATTTTAATCCAAGGTTAGATATAATCATGTGTTCTAAATATAAACATTTCACATGCGCAGTAACCGATGCCAATTGGTTTGTTGGGTGATCGACATCATCACCTAACCGACACTAGTTACGTTGTAAACATGTAAGTTGTAAATAAGCTATTTGTAAAGCAGTTCAACTCCACATCTCAACAATCTCCCACTTAGAGATAAATTACTACATTGTAACTTATAACTTCATCCTTATATTCTCTTCTTGGATTTGTTTCTCCCTCTCTAAGTCTCAAACTTGAAGACAAATAGAAGTGAAGTGTAGATCCAACTTATCCTTTGCCAATGACTTTGTTAGCATATCCACATAGTTCTCATTTGTATGAATTTTCTCCATCTTCAGATGCCCATCCTCCAATGCTTATCATATGAAGTGATATCTCAATTGATTATTTATAGTTCTTGAATGAAATGTCGAGTTCTTTGTTAGATGAATCACACTTTGACTATCACTATATGATTTTCAATCCTCTTGCTCCTTTCCCAACTCTTCCATGAACCTTCTCATCCATATCATCTCTTTACTAGCCTTTGTAGCTGTAACATACTAAGCATTTGTAGTAGACAAGGCCATAACCTTCTACAATCTAGAAATCTAGCTAATTGTCATGCCACCCACTATGAATACATATCTAGTGGTGCTCCTCCTACCATCTAAATCTCCATCCATATTTGAATCAACATATTCGCATAGATAATTATCTTACCCTCCATAGCATAACTACATGTTGGATGTCCCTCTCAAATATTTAAGTATCCATTAGACTTCTTTTTAATGGTCTTTACATGGATTGGCCATAAATCTGCTTAGAACTCCCACTACATGTGTAATGTAATGTCCGGCATAAACCATAACATACATAAGAATTCCAACTATTAAAGCATATGGAATTCATGACATGTACTCAACATCCTCATTTTATGTAGGACAGTAATATTTTCTCAATTTAAAGTGTACATCCATAAGTGTAGTTATAGTTTTTGCATCCTACATTTTAAATCTTTTCAAAGCAACTTATTGATATAATCTTCCCGTGACAAATATAATTTCATGTTCTTCCATTATCTATGAATTTGCATGCCAAATATTTTATTTTTAGCTCCTAAATACTTCATTGTGAATTTGTAAGCTAACTTTACTTTAAGCTCACCAATGTCTGGATATTGCAATAAGCATATAAGCCACATACAATAAAACAATAATACTAGGTCCCATTTTCAAGCTTCTTCAAATAAACAAAATGGCCGATTCACATTTCATATAGCCATGCTCATGAATAAAACTATCAAACCTCATTTACCATTTTCTTGGATCTTTTTTGATCCCATACAAGCTTTATTTCAACCTGCACACAAGTTTCTCCTTACCCATGACTTCATACCCAAGCTACATTTGCATATATATCTCTTCCTCCAAATCACCGTGAAGGAAATCCATCTTAAAATTAAGCTATTATAAATGCAAATATTCTTCTACAACTAAACTTAGAACAATACAAATGGAATTTATCTTAACTACAAGAGAAAATATCTCACCAAAGTCAATACCTGATTTCTATACAAATCCTTTCAACAAAATCCTTTCTTTGTATATTTTTCATCCAACCTATTCCTCCTTGATCATGTAAACCCATATGTTTTGCAAATTCCTCTTACTCTTTGGCAACTTGACTAAATCCGTTGTTTGATTCTTTTCCAAGGATTCATCTCTTCATCCATACCATGCTCTATTTCCACATGGGTATCCTATTGCATTGCTTCTCCATAACTCTTAGGTTCACCACTATCAATCAAATAATAAATGAAATAATGAGTGGGTAAATCTTTCTTGAGGTTTACTTACCCTTTCGAGAGATTTTCATAGAAATATCGGGTATCGGGGATAAAACTATGCATGTTGCATAATCATATCAATTTTTGATAGTGACGATGTTGGTCACCTTTAACCGACATTGGTTTCTGTAACCAATTTCGATTCACTCAACCAACATCATTCTTGCTCCCGTGGACACCGGTTGCCCTCACCGATGTTGGTACATGTGTGAGGTTGTTTTAAATATGAGAATGCATTTTTACCCAAAAAATCTTCACTCGGTTCATTCTTGGATATTAAAACATGATCCCTTTAAATTCTCTTTTCATTACAATCAATGTTACAACTCCTAACAATATTAGAATCTTGTAAATCCCAAAAATAGAATCAAAGCACCATAACCATAACTAATGAAAGTGCATATCTTGGAATTAGCGTCCAATTTATTCCTATCTTCTTTATAAACATGTGTAAGAGCTTCTGAACCAAATACTCTAAGAAACTAAAGATGTACCTCATTTCTAGTCTAAGATTCTTCTAGTATTCCACCATCTAGTGCACTTTAATGCCCATGGTTAATTAAATATACCATTGTATCTACTTCTTCTGCCCAAAATTTCAAGGGTAATCTAGCATGTATCCTCATTCTTCTTACACATTCCATGACAATTTTTTTCATTCTTTCAGAAACTCTATTCTCCTGTGGATTTCTAGGAACCATTCTTTCTCTGCATATTCCATTCAATGAACAATAATCATTGAAATCCTTACTACTGATACTCACCACCATTGTCGGATATAATGCACTTTAACTTTAAATTTGATTCTTTTTCCAAAATGGATTTCCATCTTTTAAAAGTCTCAAAAACATCAAATTCATGCTTAATCCATTAAACTCATACCTTTCTTGTGGCATCATCAATGAAAGTTGCATAGTATTTGGATCCTCCATGAGAAGATACAGGATGGTCCCTATGCATCCGAGTGCATGATCTCTAATTCCTACTCCTTCTTTGTTTCCCTAACCTTACAAAACCTCCATTTCTTTTCCTTTCTAAATATACAATGCTCATAGAAATAAAGATCTACATCTTTCAAATCTGATAACTCAATATTTTCCTTAAATATTTACATTCCCTTTTTACCCATAAGATCTAGCTGATTATGCCACATACTTGCATCTAAATTTGAAGTAGATAAAGTAGAAAAAGAATCAGTAACACACATATAAAAATATAATGTTTCTACCTTTTTTCCTCTTGCCACAATAAGAGTTCCCTTAGAAAATTTCCAAGAATCAGCTGTGAATGTAACCATGCAACCATCTTCACCTAGTTGTCCTGCAGAAACTAGATTTCTCCCGACGCTTGGAATATGCCTCACATCTTTTAATATCCAGCTATTTCCATTTTAAAATTTAAGATGAACTTCACATTTACTAGTAATCATGCATGGTTCATTAGCTCCTAAATAAATATTCGCAAAATTACCCTAGGCATAATTTCTTAAATAAGCCATATTATGGGTCGCATTGAAAGAAACTCCAAAATCTAAAACCCATGATTCTATTTTATCATCCAAGGAGATAATAAGGGAATATTGCATTACCTATATTGCTACATTTTCCTCTTTACCTTTGTCTGGTAGATTCTCTTTGTTTTCCTTAAACCAACAATCCTTCTTTGCATGTCCTTTCTTTTGATAATTCTAGAAGATTATTCCTCTACCTCTTGATTTGGATTTTCCATTATTTGATTTTGATCTCCCATTATTCTAAATATTGGATTTCTCCTTCTTCCTTCCTCTACTTTATACATTAAAATCATTTCTAGATGATCACTCTCCTATACTTTTCCTTCATATTTCTTCATTTAGGATTATACATATCACTTCATCAAACTTCAAAATATTAGTAGTAGATGTTGTACTACTAACAACCATTAAAAAATCATCCCAACTATTTGGAAAAGAACACAAGAATAAAAATTCTTTCACTTCATCCTCAAAAGGGATATTTACTGATTTTAATTGATTTACAATAGAACTTAAATAATTCAAATGATTAAACACAGATCCACCTTCTTGCATTTTAGAATTAAATAATTTCTTCATCAAATGAAATTTATTTGATGCACTTGGTTTTTCATATAAATTAGCTAAATATTTCATTAAATGTACCATGGTTATTACTTTTGTTATATTTGAAGCTAGAGATTCTCTTAGTCTCAATCTTGTAGATCCCATATCCTTTATATCAAGAATCTTCCATTCTACATTAGTCATCTTCATAGGCATTGCCTTCTTATCCTCCACCTGCATCTTACATAATTGATAATTACATCCGTCAAACCTCTCCACTTTGTATTTACTATCTTCTGTCATTTTTGGGCTTCCACTCAATCAGAAATCCCTCTGTGAGTAAATATTTCAACACAAAAATACCTCAAAAAAATTTTGATACTAGTTGTTCGGATTAGACCATACAGGTTGTACAAATATAAATCAGATCTAAACATACAATCAATGAATATGGAAAGAAAACTAAAAGAAACAATACACAAGATATAATGTGGTTCACCCAATATGGGCTACATCCACCAAGAAACAACCAATATATTATTCCAAAGGATATATAATTGAATATCTGTAATCTTCCACACCTTACACGATGTACAATACTTTTCCTCTCACAAGCTTCTCTAAGTTCTCTCAAATAATTCCTTCTATCAATTCTCACAAAAAGATAACCTCTAACCCTACATTTCTAGCTTATATAAGCATATACAAACTTAGCGTACTTGAGATATGTAATTACAACCCTTAGATCACCTTTTAATCAAAGGATAGATCTAATCCCGTCTTCTAAATAAAAAATTTCATGCATAGATAACTAATGCAGTTACCCCAACCGACACCGGTTGGTTTATTAGGTGAACGATGTCGGTCATCCGATTGATGCGGATTCTTTGTGTAAACCTACAAGTTGTAAATAAGATATTTGTGAATCAATTCATCTCCACATATCAATAGTCTCCACATGCAATCACTTATGTTGACATATTTAAGTTTTTTTTTATTAAATATTATAGATTATCAGTGATTGTGTTCACATGTTCCTTTTTTTGTGGGGAATTATGCATCATATGACTCATTTTTTTCTCTCTCCACTTCTATCACTTTTTTGTCTTTGTGTATTTAGGAAGCTCACTCTTCACTTCAAATGATCAATGATGACTACTGGCCATTCATCAAGTAAAAAGAAGAAGGTGCTTGAGGAGGTATGCAACAATTCTAAAAACCCTATGGAGAATGATGGAGGAGGAGGTAAGGAGTCATGCTTTTGTGTCTTATTCTTCTACATGATGTACATAGAGTATTTTCATTTGAATGCATGGATTATGCAATAGTTCATCATCTCTTAATTCACGTTTCCTTTTATATTTTCAGGGATGGTTGTGGATGTTGATGAGAAGGAAATTAGTGAAATCATGTGTGAAATGGAATAAATTCTTCTAAAGATGGTATTTTATCACAATGTGGCGTAGGCGGAACATTTGTCTTTGAGACTCTCATTGACACATGTACAAATTGGGTCACTCACTAGGGAGAAGGATTTTTTTTCCAACATTATTGAAATTACAAGGAAAACCAGTGATAGATTGGAAAGTGTCATAGTTGAGAAGAAAAGTGTCTTGGAGACTCTCACTGTGGAGAACAATGAGTTACAAAATAAAATTTGTGCACTTAGGGGTGAGAAATTGGAACTTAAAAAGAAGTATGTTTCCCTACAAAATTCCAATGCATACACAAAATCACTCCATGACTACAGGGGAGACATAATGAAGGCCCTAAATGTTAAGTATAATGGCATGAGTGGTGTCTATGAAGAAGAGCTCTAGTAATGGAAAATAATTTGGGAATTAGAGTGGGAAAGTCCAACGTCTGACTATGGGTGGTTGTGGCACTTCGATATGAAACTCCACATTTAGTTTGTTGAAATGAAACCAAAAATGTATTGGGATATATGAAATAATTTTTTTATATCTTTGGATCATAATAGATTATATATGATTTTATGAAAGCATCTAATATAAAACCTAACACAATTTTCTATACTTTTATGTGTTTGCTTGTATTTTCAATAAAAAATAAAGTGTTGACTAAATATTTGATGTATTTCTATATGTTTTCTTCTATTTTCTGGTTACTAGCGTGCCTTATTATGGGTTACTTGATTGCTGCATTTACTTGATTGTTGATTTCTTGTAAGATGAATAAAAGAGATGTCCTTCATGAATCCTCTTTTACATGCATACAGTTACAGTGACAAAATTAATAAGACTCTTTTTTTTTGTGATGGAATAGTTCATAATATCTTATGAAGTTTGATTCATTTTCTTAAATGTATGAAATGTTTCATGTAGTGGATTATGGCATATGTCCCATATTTTTGAACTTGAAGAGTAGTAATCTATTGGTGATTATGAATTAAGCATGCTTGTGTATGAGTCTCATAGGATTGTTAAGCCTTGTACAATCCTTAAGAATAGAATAGATAAAGAACATGATGCATGGATATATTTGAAATAAATTACCAACCCGATCTTGAAAGAATCTTCATCAAAAAAATATTTTTATGTATTTATTTGTT
Source organism: Taxus wallichiana var. yunnanensis (assembly GCA_018340775.1). Lineage (NCBI taxonomy): Eukaryota > Viridiplantae > Streptophyta > Pinopsida > Cupressales > Taxaceae > Taxus > Taxus wallichiana. The sequence continues at coordinate 809,659,067 of CM031237.1, forward strand.
TAAAATTTTGCAATCAAACATTTATGCAAAATATGACAGTATGATTTTTAGTAATTCTCGCATCCTCTACTTGAAGGTGGTGATATGAAACGCATATTTTTGGGTAAAGAATGAAAGCAATGATTTTTAGATACTAACATTCTTAAGAAGCATATGTGATATGAGACAATGGAAGTCTTGCCACTTTTTTCGTGGCTCAAGGTGAAAATGGTCTTTACGGAAGATATGTAAACTAAAACTATCTATGAAATTTTTAGTAATTTTTTTTTAATTCACATTTGTTGCACAATTTTTTAAAATATTTTTAGAATGTGAATTGTAACCATCATGACATTAGTGTAGTGAATTTTTTTCCTTATCCTATTCACTTGTCCAATTCTACTCAAATTATAAGAGGGTTCAAATACAATTCTATGATTGTATAAGCTCTGTAATTTATCAAGACTCCTAGGTTTGTTGTTACTACTCTATCAACCTCTTCAAGGTATACTAACAATCAAGAAAGGAAATGTTTGGAGAAAATGTTTACAAGATAAACAACCTTCACTCTCTTTTTAGCCCGCCTCTATCTTCCCTCTTGTCTCGGTTTGTCTACATTTGATGATCTCCTTAACATGTAGTAGGTGTGAGCAAAAATAATAAATTTCAACCTTCAAATCACTCCTTTAATCCTAAATGAATGATTCAAAACTTCACAATTGGCAATGACTTCATTTAAGCGTAATGTCCCCGATTTTAGTTGATTGTCACAGTTTAATGAAGAACCGGTAAGAAAATATTCGTTAAAAATCCATGAATCAATTTAATTTATTTTTGCAATCAATGTATGGAATATGTACAAAAATTTAATCTAATATTTATATTTTTTTATCGTGCAAGTTCCATATTTCACAAATTTACTTCATGAAACCCTAGTTGCAGTCTCTCTTGATTGCATAAAATCCAAGGCTTAAAAATGATAGATATTCACTTGATTTGGGGTCTTTATCGAATCCACAAAGTTTGTGTGTGTAATTAGACTATGGAAAATATTTTCAAAAAATTAATTTCCTAAAAAGAATCTCTTTGTTTTTTTAATATTGGCAAATAGTTTTTTGAAAGGGACTATACCCTTGAGTACAAAAAAGGCCTATAAGCCGGAATAAGAGAGAGGAGTAGAGTAGCTGTAGCACAGCACAAGAGTTACAACAAAATCAACGTAGCCCAGAAACAGCTACACAGACAAGACTTAACAGCAAAACAACGGCAAAAAAACAGCAAGACGACAGCCAAGAAATAGTAATATTAACAAAAAAGAGCAGTAGAAGTATCCAGGACTACTTCTTGGCCGCTTGATCAATACTGATCTTGACTTTTTTCCAAGCTTGAAACATGCCTAACGTGATCATCGAGCAAAGACATCCATCTTATCGAGCTCCTCAATGGTTCTCTTGCTCTCTTTATCATTGCCCCAAAGCGCTGCCGGGACACCGCTTAGATTAGAAACACTCTTGGCATGACCCACGATAAACTCCTCGATGGCCCTAAAGGCTGCAATATTGTAGTCATGTCTGGTCTTAGCCTTCCCAAGGCGGGAGTCTAAGGAGGTCAGTTTTTTGTATATGTCATCAATCTGACTATTGTCAGTGCTCCCTTCCCCCTCCATGCTTTTTTTGCCTTTTTGCTTGGCAAGGTTTTTGACCTCAACCTTCAGCAATTTAATCTCTGTCTCTAAGGCCTCCAATTTCTTAGAAGGGTTATCCATCTGTGCCTCCCGGGGACTGGCACTTCTAATGTTCAGCAGATCACGAGCAATATCAAGCTCAAGAGGTTCATCCCCCCAGACACAGACTCAAGGTTGAGTCGCCAGAAGCCCTAGTGACTCGTTTAGAGGTAGAGGCAAGGTGGGTGGCGAAGGCGAGGAGGAATAGAAGGAGAAGCATGAGCATCCGGCATGGGGGTAGCGGCACCTAAGGTGGGGGCGTGCTTGAGGGCAGCAGGGGAGGCAGGAGGCTGGCGGCGGCGGTAGAGAGCCCATCAAAGGGGGAGCCGGGATGGGAGAGTAAGGAGACCGGGATACTTAAGAAGGCGAGCTTGTGGATAAGCGAGAATAAGCCCTTGGTGCAAGGGAACCACACAGGTATGTCTGGAACTCCAAAATGGAGCGCTCAAGAGAGTTTAACAAAAGTGCGGGAAGCAAACCAACCTATTCCTATGGAAGTGGTTCAAAAAGACAAGGTGCTTAGCAGAGACGAGAATAAACCCGCCTTCCGAGGAGATGAAACGAATCATCATGCGGGTGACTTCATCGTACGGAGGTGGAATTGAGCTTACAAGCTGGGCTGCTGCATGCGAAAATAAGCTTCTCATCCTCCTCCACAAATCTTCTTTCTTCAACCTCTTTGATAACCCTCTTGTTGAAGAAGCGGTACCCTTCCAGTGAGGCGAGTCGGCTTCAGCTATGATCTCTTCATTGATAAGAATTTTCGCCCCCATAGTCATTGTCCTCCCATTCCATTCCTTGGCAAAGCAAACAGAGATGCTTTGATCATGCCCTGCATCCTTTCAACAAAATTTGGTGAAGCCGCCAATGCTAAGAATGTTCCAAAGCTCGTGTGTTTTCTTTCCATGTGGTCTGCTGCACGCCACGGCTCAATTTGACAGGTGGCCCTCCCATCTTCACTGTGATGTGTTGGTTACAGCAATTTCGGGATACCTTTGGCGTGAAGAGTATTACGATTCTTCTTTGTTGAAGGTCGCATAAAAATAGGAACTATAGCCATTAGTCTTCTCACGAACGGCTGTGTGATTGCTGTTCTGAGCCTGCGGGAAGTCGCGCGTGAAAACCCCTTCCCTGTCAGCTTTCACCTTGTAGTTATCATCGGTTTTCGTGGAGCTTAGCATCCGGATATCAACAGCTATTGTACCTCCCACGTGCGCGATTTTTAAATCCAGATATCTCCACTTGAAGTTCCTTAAAAAAATCTTGCTATTATTTGAATTAGATATCATTTGCCACGCCATATACTTTAAAGCAGCACATGTGGAAGAATTTATGGATTTGATTTTCCTCCAAAGATTAAGGCATATCTCTAGAGATTGTTTGCAGTGAAGGTCCGCATGGATCTATTGTGGAGGTGATTAGGATACTATCCTTATCCCATGAAGTGAAATTTATGTTAATGCCATAATTGGCCAGTGCATCCGCTAGCTTGTTGCCCTCCCTGTAAGTATGTACTATTCTGATATTGTTGAAGGTATGAGTGATGCTTATGGACTCGAGATAAAATCTTTAATATTCTAATTTGGGAGATGAGGACCGATTCGAAGTTTAATAATATTAAGGGAGTCCCCTTCAACAATAAGGTTCTAGATATTTTGGGCCCGTGCAACTCTTAAACCCCAGAGAGCAGATAGAGCTTCGGCAAAATGATTGGTTTGAATTCCCATTTTTCCAGCATATGTAGCAATCGATTGCCTTTGTGGTCCCGAATTTCCCCTCCTCCTTGCTTTGTTCGGGGTTACCCTTAAAGGCGCCATCAAAGTTCAGCTTGAACCAATTGGAGTCGGGAGGATGCCATTTAATCAAAGATCTATCCACACTATTCCCGGGGTTGCTCCAATTACCAAACTGCCAATTAGATAAGATGTGCTCTTCATTCTCGGGATAACAATTGTTTTGGGAGGTTTAAATCGGCCATGTCCTCTTTGATGCCTTGGGAAATTTAGATATTACATTATTAGTAGTGTAATATATTGTTTGTAACATTATTAGTAGTGTGTGTGATGTACTATCTATAAAATGTAATATTTAGATATTACATTATGTGAGTGAATGATGAGTTATAATAGACAACTCATCATGAGGGAATAAAGGATAAGCTGAAATAAAGGTGGAGAGAATCATGTTGGAGAGATAAGTGGGAATGTGATATGGTTTGACTCCGTATTCTAAGGATGTCATTCTCCTATATAATGTAATCTCTCATATGAATAAAAAATCCCGAATGAATTCAAATTGAATTATTCTATTATTCGGTGTATAGTTTCCTTTTTAGTATTCTGGTTTTTAAGAAAGCTCAGACCAAAATAATATTTGGTATCAGAGCAGGACGCATTGTTGAGTTTTGTGATGGTATTTGGTCTTGATCTCACTATGGTGTGTTATTCATTCGCAGGTAGTAAAAGGAATATGTCAATCTGTGGATTAACTCGCATGCAATCTACCATGTGATCTGGGTAGCGTATGTTCCATTGGTGCATCGATTTAATCAGACCTGATATCTTTATGTCCACACGGACCAGTGTCAATCCTGCCATAAATATCTCCCTTTGTACTATGATTGGTGGACATATTCACTCATGTGATTTGAATGCATTCTATACTCATGCAAGCGTATTCTTACATATGCATATGCGTAGTAGTCCTATCTTTCGGCCACATCTCTATCAAGCGCATTCGCTAAGTATCACGTCTTCATGAGATACATTCTTCATGATACATGCAAGATGAAAGTAAAGTAATATGATATTTCAGCCACGTGTTACACACTAAGCTCATTATTATCAATAATTTTAAAGTCTAGTAGAGTTTATTTAGTGTTGGGTCGTTTTTCTGGGCATTATATGTATAAAAATAGTTTGAAAATGTGGTAAAACCCGTCTAAAGAAAAGATCATTTGTCTATTTTTAAGATCTGGGTTTACGTAACATTTAATGGGTTTGTAGAGAGATATATTATCTAAAAAATTTAGAAATTATAACAAAACCCAGATCGTGGATTTTCAGAAATCAGAAATACAAAACAGGCTTCTGTTTAGTAAAGAATAAGTCTACTGTATGGTAAAAGAGATGTCATTCTGAAAATTTTGACATCTTTTCTTCTCTGTATTGACATTATACATCAAATTTTTGAGCTCCATGATCACATCGAACTGAACTAAGTAGCATCTTGATGGAGGCAGGAGGCAACGTAGGAAGGAGGAAAACCAGTGTCCTCTCGCCAGCCGCAAGCGATGGGGCCCAATAATGAGTTTGTGGCATTTTTTCAGTTGTGTGTTTCATTGTTTGTAATAAGAACAGATGTCACATTCCTGTTCAGAATTGTATTTCCTTTTATAACCTCTTGATGTAAATATGTTGTAGTAGAAAGATAAAAGCACAAGAAAAAGTAGCATCATGTTTTTCTTGAAGAGGATGAATAGAGGTTCATGAGCAGGGGCTCGTACCTAGGACAGAGGTCTATTTTTGTCGAACAGGGGTTCGTATTTGGTGAACAGAGGTTCAGCGTACCAAGATCATGAGCATGCAGAGGCAGGCAAGTTGTAGAAGACGTGTGAATGTTTTCTCTACCTTGTTCACATTAGGGGAGTGTGTAATAGGGATTAATAATGTAAACAATAGGGGAGTGAATGTTACGAATATATTGTTTGTAACATTATTAATAGTGTGTGTGAGTTACTATTTGTAAAATGTAATATTTAGATATTACATTATGTGAGTGAATGATGAGTTGTAATAGACAACTCATCATGAGGGAATAAAGGGATAGTTGAAATAAAGGTGGAGAGAATCATGTTGGAGAGATAAGTGGGAATGTGATATGGTTTGACTCCATATTCTAAGGATGTCATTATCCTATATAATGTAATCTCTCATATGAATAAAAATCCCGAATGAATTAAAATTGAATTATTCTATTATTTGGTGTATAGTTTCCTTTTTAGTATTCTATTTTTTAAGAAAGCTCAAACCAAAATAATACTCATTTAGGCTCCCTCATCTTGAGTTGCAGGATTCTATTATTCTCCATAACCAGTTTCAAGTTTCATTTTATATTGTAGTTTCTTGATCAACCAAGAAGATGAAAATATAGTTTTCAAACAATAATCAACCTCCAAAATCAATGCCTACAATAATACAAAGCTTTCTTTATTCAAATTTTTTTATACATATCACTCCATATTGTAGATGTTTGTGAACCGAATATATGTGTAAACCACTTATCATAGCACTGAAATGATTCAACTAGAATGCAATAAGGAAACAATATTCCAACCCAATGTTAGAGATACCTCACCAAGAAACATATCATTGATATCACAATCAATAATTACACATTCGACATTTTTTTTTCTCGGAAAAGTGATACTTATAAATATAATTTTCATATTACAACCAACAAGGCCACTATACAATTTTCTCATTAATTTCTTGGAGCCCTTCTTTCAAAGCATTTTGAGGTGATTTAGTGTCTCACTGACCAAGCCATAAATTTAGTACCCTCATTTGAAAGCCTTATGGGCATTGAGAAACCTACAAAAGCCTTTGATTATATGCTTCACAATAAGGACTTGGGGATTTCCTTTGCTCCTTGCCATTTCATAGTCAATAAACAAGGAAAATGCAATTAATATACAAGCCAAGGAAAATAACCCAAAAAGAAATGAGAAGCTTGAGGAAGAAACAATGCTTTGGTGGATAAGATATAAGACAAGATGTGTATATATAGTAACAAAACTAATCACCCACACAACAAAATGTGAAAAAGATAAGATATAAATCTTGAGAGTAATTGGAAAAATTAAAAAAGTTGTACTCAAGTGTCCTTGTAGATTATACACGGATGGATTTCAATGGTGGGAATCTTTGTCATTATGAGCTTAAATACAAGAAGCAGGGCCATGCATTGCTTGTCGTTGGTGTATGGTTACTAGAAGACCAATCAAAATTTATTTCTATGTATATGTTACAAAATACATAATATGAATGTAAAAATTTGATTGAAAAGGACACCATCACATGACATGTTTCTATATTTTGTTGATGATAACATCCTGATCTGAGGATATATTCTTGGAAATCACAAAATGAAAAGTAGTAGTGAGTTTAGTAGTTCAACATAGCTGGTTGGGTAGTCTAAATTTAGAAAATAAATTCTTAAATGCTACATGCGATTAAGCTGTCATAGAATCTTGGGACTTTAGGTGACATTATTTCTTTAGATAATAACAATTTTCAAAATCTATAATAGTTGAAGTATATGTCTATGGGGATAGTAATGTATTCTATGGTTATATGTAAATGGAATGTTAGAATTCAACAGTAAACCTTTTAGGATAAGTACCCTTTGACCTTCTCTATGAACTGAGAAAGGTCATTTTGCTATATTTATCATTCAAATTGGTATTTAAGACCTAAGAGTTTTCACACATGTTTATTTTTATGTCCTCTATAATTATTTCTTACTAGAAGAGGGATGGAATGGGTTAAAGGCTCTCTTCATCTTGATCTTAAATTTCATAGTTCTAATCTCATATTGTGTATTACTTCTTTGACTCATAATACTTAGTTTAAAACTTGAATATTAAACTTTGATGGTATAATTACCTTAAATTATTCTCAAAACTTGAATATAGATTCTTCCTATTCACCAAGACTGCATAAGTCTTATATCCTACCTCATTATGTTCTAAATCTAGATTTTTCCATTTGTATAGACTGTATCTTGTAGATTCCCTTCTTCTTAAAAATAAAAATTTGAGTGATTACCCCTTATAATTTCATGTTCACCTTCACCCGATAAAATGATCAAATACAATCCAAGATTTTCCTATATAGTGAATGATGTGGTCATATAATCATTAAGGGTTTCAAGCTAAGTATGCAAAGTTTGTCAAAGTTGTATAGGAGAACACCTTCTAAAGTATTAAACCCTAAAAATTACCCTGAGCATACCAATTTACCATTACATTACCCTTACTATTACTAAATTTAAAACTTCTTTATGTTTGCTCAAGAAAAAGACTCTTCAAAAACCTCTTAGATCGGGATAATGCTAACTATGTCAAATTTCTTGTTATTACTCACCATATATTGAATTTATTTCTCTATCCTGAAATCTTGCTTTCCCTAAAAATAATGCATACACGTTTAAAAATAACTATAGGTTCTTCTCTAGTCAATTGGACAGGTTGCATGAGACTACTATACTATTTTTTTACTCACTCAAGTCTGCGATCCGAGACAATGTCTCGAGTGACCAATTGTATTAGATCACCACTTCTAAATTCCATAACAAACATAATCCTTAATACACCATATAAATTATTTAAGTCATCACAGTTCCTTTTAAACCATAAACATATTCATAACTTTATATGAAATTCATTTTTAGTTAGAGCTTAATTGTATAAATACAATTTTCTTCAAATTGACTTGATCTCGTAGTTTGATCATATTTTATTGTATAATGAAAGATGGTGATTAGGAAACATGATCAAGGTTAAATTCAAAAACAAATCATGGAATTTGTAAATTTTCAAGCATTAAATTTAAAACTTTGATATATGCTAAACTTCAGTTTCAAAAATTAGGGTATTTCAAAGAGCATATTCCACCCTGTAAACAAGAAGGTTGGAACTTGTTGCTATGGAAATATTTACAATATAGTTAGACATTGAAATACATCTTATGAATAGTTATTATTTTTCCTATGTCATTTTGGCTGCCCTATATAGATCCTCATTCGAAATTTGTCATATGTGATTCTTAGGGGGATTTGGAAATAAGGTTTTCTCTTGTGACATGGTATGTTGTCTTCTTCGATTCATCAATTGTATGAAATCCTTTTCTCTACAAAGCATGATTCTATGGAAATCTTTCACTTGTTGGAAAGTTTGGGCCATTGGGTGTTGCAACCCAAGTGTATTTGATAATTCCATACTCTCGACCTTGTTGTAAACATCTTTCATACACTTCTCCAAGAAATACATGTCTCACTTTGTTGTTTGTTATTGTGAGGAAATTTTCAAATACCTCATGAGATCTCCATCTACATGCTTCTAGCTCATCCTCTATCCCATCAAGCATGATCTATTAATAAAAGAAAAATATCATCTTACAAATGCTATCATAAGTAAAATGGAAAATGATTACAAGTGGAATGATGACTTACATTATCATCTATATGTAAATCTAGCGAGTCTCCAATATCTATTCATGCTTTGATTTCATTCACATTTTCCGGTCAATTTTCCATGATATGTGTTATTAAAATAAAGGATGTCATATTCTAGTAATAATGATCAAAGTATAAATGAAACTACTTGTGACTAGAGTTTTGCCTTACATTATTAGCATCCAACAAGCCTCCACTATCCATAACATCATCAAATAGATTTTAATTTTTTTGACCACTATGCAAAGCATGTGTATTGAAAAAAATTATCCATTTGAGATTGGAAATTTTGAAAAATTAATAAAATTGAAGAGAGAAAATACTATACATTCACATCTAAATTGTTGTTGTCGATGGAGTAGCTAACACCATCCCCTATTTCATGAATGCCATTGACTCCTCATCTCTCTCGCATCATCCTTACATTAATTACATGTTTACATGTGTAATATTGGACTGAAAATGGATAACTACACATTGACATCAGTGGTGTTGTGCTCTACACCTAATAGTAAAATGTATCATCTTTATGGATTTTCACCCATGCAATACGATTGTCCATCATGACAAAGGTGACATGATAGTCTGGAATTTGTAAATCCTTAACCCATGATATATTTTTAGTTTTTCAACTTTAAGGTTCATATAAAACCCATTTTATTTTTTCATGTTTAGCCACTAGTAGTATATGTAAACACTTCTGGTTAGTTGGTGTACTAACCAATCCACCCTTCGATGTGCAACAGTGCAAATTGTATGCAAGAAACTATTTTTTAGATGTGAATGATATGATTTTATGGCTTCATTTTTTGTTTCCCAATATTTTTGAGGGTATGAACACACCTCAACCACATTGCAACCTTGTGGAGCCAACACTCCTCCCAATATTCAACAAATTTGGGTTGCGTGTAATGATACTTATCTATGAACTTTATGGCCTCCCTATTAGCCATATCTTCATCAATATATTTGTGCATAATGTATCCAAGTTCAATGAGCATCTCTCACCTCACATAATATTCTCTTACTTTTGGATATCAAATTTAATTAACCATGCACGTCATACATGTCAGCTACATAAGTGCAGCTTATAGTAAAAATTTTCCCTGCATATGACAAGCTAGTAAGACTTTGCAACATAATCATTATAATTGTGTTGTGCATAAACAACATAATGAAAAAATACTTTATTTCTTTGATCTCCATGCTAGCATCATCTACCATGAAGGAATTTATTTTCCTTTCAATATTTTTCAAGTGTACTCTTTGCCGAAGTAATTGCATCCATTGGGTGATGTCACTAGTACATGAACTAGACATAATTACCCATGCCACATGAAGCCCTTGGTGTTTGGAATCAAACACCAGCAACATGTAAAATTGAAACTACATGAAAATATATTACAAAATTTCAAATTTTATGTTCAATAAATGAAGCATCAACTAGTAGTATTGCTAGTATTTAATTAATAACTTCATTCCATTTGTTCCAGACATTTAATCCATGGCTACTAAACTATCATTTCCATATCTCAACAACCAATCCAACTAAAGTGGGAGTTGGATGCCCAATATGAATGGGATTTTCCCATCCTCTTCAGTAACCTCATTATTATATCTCTTAAAGAAAAACCACTTTTCAATATTTTCTAGAGTCCACCCTCGAATACTTTCGCATGATTCGGGTTAAATAGATATTGCAGTTCCTTAATTTAGCATTCTCTATTAAATATGTCATCTCTTCTTAGGAAATCATTTTGTTTTGTTCCACCATTCAAAAGTGTGATCTTCTTATGCACCATCTCATGGTGCTTAAAGTGGATAGCATCGGAAGACATTCCTAACAAAAAAAAATCTATGAATCCACTCATTAAGCCATAGGCTAATAAAAGGGAAAAAAACACGTTTTCCTTTAAACTATCCATATTACTGATGATGGAAATGATTTCCTTCACTATCAACATGTTCTACATGATTGTAGGTGAGAAATATTTGATCATGTCTATTGACCATTATTTGAGTGCTGAAATGACATTGATAACAACATATAATATGATTTCTTCCTGGTTGTCTTCCTTTTCCCTTCTTTGATAATAAGGACTTGTCTTGTGGTAAGGCATAAATTTTTCGGTAGTCCTTAAGCCCATACAAACACCAATATCTACACATTAATATGAAAATTATTAGCACATTCACACTGAAACATGAAATAAAAAAGCATCCATGTACACAATATTTAAAATGAGAGCCCACACACATCACATATTCCAAAGTGCTATTAATTCTTGTATTCTTTCCAGAAATAGGTGACGGAATTTTTTTCGATGAGAAATACGAAATTTGGTTTGGTACTATTTTCTATTTAATTCTCCTTTCACGAAGTCCTCCCCTCTATCAATCTCAATCCACGCAACCAACATATCATCTTCATTGATGTTGAGAATGATTTTTCAATTTAAAGCATTGCATGTAAATAAACCCTTGGTTGGGTTCTCAATTGGGAGATATATAATGGTATCCCACATGCTTACTTGTACCTACTACAAAAAAGTATCATTACATTAGTAAAAAATGTAATCAAATATGGTGTCATACATTGAGCCTCAATAATCATAAATTCAATTTAGAGAAAAAAAAGGACATCTATGAACAACAAAAATGTTGAAACTATTCTGATAAGAAACAACATTAGATACATGCATTACTCATAAATTCAATTTAGATACATATGAATGATAACGATGAATTAGTTGTTATTGCCGAATATAAATATCACACATAATAAAACCAACCTCGTTAATCATAAATTCAATTTAGAGAAAAATATAGACATCTATGAACAACAAAACTGCTGAAACTTTGATCATTGTATATGCAAAACCGTATAGGGAAACAAGGTAAAATTTGACAGTATGCAATGGAAAAAGGTATGTGTGAGTATAAAGCTTGAATACAATTTGCAACCCTGTAGCAATCAAGATGCAAAACTTATAGGACTAAACTTTCTATTATAGTTGAGGAAGTGTATTATATGAATATTGATGTCTACAGTCATAAGAGGATTAGTGAAGTGCACAAGTCTATTTTATGTATACCATGATCTATATGGTGAGAAAAGGGTTATCTTGTTTGACCTAATTGTTATTTTCCAAATACCCTCATTCTCAAGGGGAAAAGTGGGAGCTTTTGACGTTGTTCATGGATTTGAGGGGTATATTAACCCCGATTGATATGTTTTGATGCTTTATAATGTCCATGCATACCCTAAGGAAGAACACTAAGCTTTGAAACTAAGTTTGGAGGTTTCTACAACCAAATATACCTTCAATGGTTCACTAATAAATCCTCACTATGGTTTTGTGAGGGAAGATGTTTTGAGAGATTTAGAGAGTGTAAAAACCCCTGAAATCTTCTAGCTAGTCCTGTGAACTCCTAAAGTGAATAAATGATGTGAATAGAGGCTTTGAGACTATCATAGCTAGAAGAATAACGTGAGAAGTAGGAAAAGTAACTTGTATGTGAATATGTTGGGATACAAGAGTGAAGTGGTTTAGAATATACAAAGGGTATTATGAAGGAAACAAAGTTTTGAATTCATAGAGAGTGTTTTGAAATCATTTGGTAAGCATGCATTGAATGATAGAAATGGTCAAGGACTTTATTTTCTTGATTCATTGATAAAAGTGACTATGTAAGAGGAATGAAACCATATAGAGTTCCTAAGAAAGTGAGCTCAACATGACAAAGGTGTAAACAAGGAATCAAGGAGAGTAGGTTTCAAATTATCATTTTGAAAAAATCACCTTAGATAGTTTTAAGATTTTAAAGCTCAATTAATCACATAATTTGCATGGAACATGATAGTTGTAGATTCAAGCCTTGTCACAGTAAATTGACCTAATTTAAAGGCTAAAAGGGTGATGTAGGTTGAAATTTTGTAAATAATTTCATGAAGATATTTTGCATGCAAAGAGTAAAGCTAAATGGGTATTTAGAACTATTAATAGTATGATATTTGAGTCATCAGAATAAAAATTAAAGGGGTTTATCAATCTAGTCAGGTCTAGTGAAGAGTGGGAAGCTAGGAGAGAAGTAGTGAAGGGAAGAAGAACTTAAACATTGAATTGAGTCACAAAACTTTGCACACAAAAAAATGGAAACATGGCATTATAATATAATATTAATTTGTTGTGAAGCATTGTAGAAGTTCCTAACTATGAAAGAATCAAGAGCAATGTGTTGAGAAGCCATTCAAGGGCATTTTTGCACAATAAATGTAGTGTTGACATTATGATGTTTTATAAACCATTTGAAAGGTGGGATTAGTATAGTTGAGGGTATAAAAAATGTTGAACTAGTTGGGTTAGTACCATAATTTTTTAAAAATGAAGAATTTGCATGATTAAGGCAATTGAGAATTTGTCAAGTAAGCTAGTTTCAAGGCCTAGAGAGCATAGTTTGTATTTTGAATAAATTCTAATAAAGTGAGTGGTTTGAGGTTGATAAGGATTTGCATCACATTGTGTTTTGTGGTTTTTATCTTCAAATGTGTGTTCTCGGCCTCAAACTAGGGCATAGGTTTAAAATATAATCTATCTAGTCAAATTCCTCAAAACTTTGGAATCTTGATGGTCATAGGGAGAGTTTAGAGTGTACAAAGTTTCAGGTCCATATCACATGTGTAGGTATCCAAACCACTAAGCCCACAATATGCATGATTAAAAAAGGTATGATAACTATATTGTATCCAGTTTCTTGGTGAATTCAATATTTCATGATATGAGATTGATAGGGATGAAAGATGAATGCATTTACCAGATGTGAGGAGTGGTTTCAAACTCTATTTCATCTAATTTGCTCTTACTATTCCAAAATAAACCCAAAAGTAGGCCTAATTTGACTCTAGATGCCCTAAGTTTTCCTATTCTCTACAAAACAATCGTATCTCATTGTCAGATATGTTCACCAAGGAATAAATCCAATTCATACCAAACAAACATAGTTATCCATTAACAATGTAATGTGATTACAAAGTTAATTTTCATTCATGCCAATTGACAGTTTATGATGGTACATTGTATCTTCTTATAATCACGAATACAAAAAAAATTTAAACTCCTCCTCTATTATGTGTTGGGTGCAGTAAAAGACAAGGATTTAACAGAAAATTTGAAGCCCTCCTATTTTCTTCTTGTTGGTTGCACATGATTAGTTTATATTTTATAGAGTCACGCTGGGGCAAAAATATTGTTAAACATTAATTTATTTAATTTAGTTTATATTTAATGGTGTCACACGGGCAGGAAGAATACTATTAAACTTTAATTTCATTTCACTTTGAAAATTGCCTCCTCTAGCGTGGCAAATTTGAGTCTTTCCAAATTTGATGTGGTTAAAGGATACGAGGACATTGGGGTCCGTGGATGTCTTGTTAACGGGTGTAATTAAAACATTAAATGGAAATGCAGAACACCAAAACCAGATTACATGTTGGATAAAACTAAAACTATATAAAGCTAATCACAAACTGAAGGTAACTTGCAGTCTTGCTCCATAGCTATATATATACAAAATAGGTGAAGAAACACTATATATAAAAGTAGATGTGAAAATAGTGAAAAAACACGATATGAATGACAAAAAAAAATTCACGATAAAGTTATTTTAGGAAAGTAAAATAAAAGATTTAGGAGAGATTAACTTAATTTAGTAAAAAGAGGATCAACGTTTTAAAAGATTTTACTAAACTTGTAAATGTTTAAGTGGTTTAAAAGTTTTCATGATCCCATAAATCTTAAAAAAAGTAATTGAAACCATTTCATTTCATTACTGACCAGCTTAAAAAAAATACTCTAGAAAGATTTCAGACAATAAAACACCTACATTGTAAAAATATTCCCCGGCAATTGAAATTTGTAACAACAATTTGAAATTTGTTACAATAAATATCTGTAAATAGAAAATTTACTGTAAATAACATTTCAGGAAGCTTTAAATGGCACCCACCTCGTTTTTGTTACAATAAAAAAACGCTTTTAAATGCCATATTCTGCTGTGAATGCCCCTAACAATAGGTAGAATGACAACAGGTGGTTTGATAGCTGGTTTCAGCGCCTGGTAACAAGAAAATACGCCCATGACAACACTTTTTGGCCGATTTCCGTGTTATTTTCAACCAAAAAGAGAAAAAGTTAAAGGTCTCAAAATCACATTTTTAGCACCTTTTTAGAATTCCAACCCACATCAATGTCCGACAGTGCATTTTAGGAAGACAAATGGGTTTCGACTGTACTCAATGCTTAGGTTTCATGGTTACTTTAGTTCCATTGCTTTCCTCCCAAGATTCAAGAAAGAAACTTCATTAGGCAACTCTTCTTCACGGCTTCATGTTTGTTAAATTTTTATGATCCTTTCGTGGCTTCGGCTTCTTCAAGGATTCATTTGTCACCATTAATTCTGATATGACTGATCTAACGAATTATTGGGTAAACATGGAAAACACTACATGATAATATTTTTTGATGAAGCTTGTACCAATTAAGGCCAATGACTTAAGGGATTTCTACCATTCCACTAAATCATTAGTTTTGTATCTTGGTGTTAGCTAGGCAACATCTTTTACACCATCATACACACTCTTTAACTATAACTCAATTGATTACATGATAATATTTTATTTGAAAAAGCTTAAAATTAATCCAATTACAGCCATGTTCACATACAAGTTTATATAAGCTTTGTTTAGAACCAAACCCAACTATAACCAACTTAACTTCTCGTACCAACTTATAATACTATATTATTAATGCAAATAATTAATGATTACTCTTAATTACCCCCATTAATTAAAAGGGATCGATCACTAAGACATGCATATATACATCCTATAACAACTAACAACTAACAACAATGTGATTTGGATTATATACTAATATATAACAATCCACCACCACTAAGTCACCCCATTATCATTGTAGGATGCATATCAACATAAAAAATAATAAACTTTTGTATGTGAATTGTTTCATAGAAAAAAATAAATAATGGAATCTACTATATTATTTTGATAGAAAGCACATTGTATTCTAAATTCATATGACATGACATTTTGTACGTGTATATTCAATTTTTCTATAATATATCATTATTGTGAAATACAATGACAACTTAATTTACATCGACATGGTAAATTCATGGTGTGATATTCCATATAATATATGAGTGATATTGCCTACCTTGATTTATTCCCATAAAGCAAGGATGAACGAGAAACAATTCAACACAGGTGATGTGTATATCCTTATGTTGGATCTCTGTCTTGTTGTATATCTTTCTACGTCGATATGAATAGTTGTGTTGTATGTTATGGTGTCCCTTACATGTATTTATTGTAATCCATTGTGTTTGTTGGTATATTGTCTTTGAAGTTTTTTTTCTAGATAATGGGTAAAATATAGTTTTTGAAAGGGACTCGACCCGTTTTGTTTTTGAAATGAAGAGATAAAACATTAAAGGCAAATGAACCAATACAACCTAGAATAGAGATGGAAACAAAACAATCTCACCCAAAGCTAATAGTTAGCACTATGAAACCATCCGTGGTCTTTCACCAAACATCCCCCACCATACAAATGAGGACCATGGACCCTAGGTATTAAACTTTGCCTTGAAAATAGGGATAACCACCTCTTTCACATTTTGATGCAAGAGAATCCACTAGATTGTGCAATCATGTACTAAAAAAAAGTGGGGGAATAATTTAAAATTTCTAGTTAGTTTGTTTTGTCATGATCTATAACTGTTAAAATGAGGAGTTTCCTAAATTTGTTCCCCTTAAATTAGAAAATGATTTGAACTTCTCGACCTTTTTGGGATGGGCCAACATATGTCATAGTTTTAAATCTTTTCCTTTATTGGTTGTAAATAACAATGTTTTTTGGGAGATTAGAGGAGTAGAATATATATATATATGGATGCAAAAGTGTTTGTGAGAAGGTAGAAGTAATCAAAGCACAATAAGGATGCAAATTACATAAGTGCAAGTTGAAGAAGAGTGTGTAGAGCGTATTCCACTAATTCAAAGTGGGTAGAAGACAAGAGATCTCATTGAATTTAATTTTTATATTATAGGTTAGAGAAGCCTTGTAGAATGTTTTAATGGGGAGAGAGAGCTCATTGAAGCTCAAGATAGAAATTGTGTGGAGTTTATTGCAGGCTATGCAAGAGAACTCCTACTATTAAAAGATACATATGTTAAGGAGTGAGAAGACTTTGTTTTGAGTTCAATACCATTTTGTGAACAAGGAGCCTGTAGAGTAGGCATGTTACATGTGAAAGACAAGTTTCTAGGGAGAGTGTGAAGAAATATCAAAAGGTCATTGAAGATCCTCCTATAAAAAAAGGAAGAAAAAGCAACATTTTTGAGCAATTCGTACATATGTTGTGAAGAAATATGATAAGTTTAATGCTAATTATGAAAGAAGAGCTTTCTTAGTAGGAAGTAGAGTCAAAGAAAACAGAAAAATTAGAGCAGCTAGTTGCAAGTGTTAACATTGAGGAGAGTTTGGTGTACAATCTGCAAGGGTTGATAAAAATTTAGAGAGAAGATTTCCAGGAAAGACAAGAAGAGTAAAAATAAGATGAAAGCCTTATATTTCCATGAAGTGGAAAATAAAATTGGGATATAAGAGACAAAATTTTAGGAGCTATTCATCATGATGTAAGCCATGAAGAATATGATATATCTAACTAAAGAAGATATGAGAATGAAGAATGGAAAGAGTCCAAGTCCCAAAGGAGAAATTATGGGAAAATTGAGGAGATGAGGAAGGAGTTAGAGATTGTGAAATCTCTATTAGATAGTATGGAAGAAGAGGGAAAAGATTCAAATGGATATTGGAATGAATAGTAATAATGGAAATATGAAGATGAGGAAAATATTTCTTTCTTGAGGAAGGTGAAATAATGAGTGAGTGTGTATGTGGTACCTAGAAATTTTTTATGTAGAAACAATTATCAAAATGAGAAAAAAATATTATTGTGAAGGATAGAGAAGAAAGAGAGGAGTTGAATATGTTATCAATGTATGAGAGAGGAAAATGTCTAATTTTCCAATCAGACATGAAGGAGAAGAAGGAATTCTAGAGGAGGATCAAGAAGTGCATGTTGAAGCACTTGAAGGAACTCTAGAGGAAGCCAAAGAGATGACAAAAGAAGAAATATGTGGTCTGATTAAATTATAAGAGGATGAAATTCTAGATGCATTCTTATCATTTCTAGGAGATGGATGTGGAGAAGAGAACATACTCATTGGAGGAGGAACATGTCTCATGGAAGAGAAAAGAGAAAAAGAGATAAACATCGAGGAAATCCTCATTTTGAAGGATGAAATATTGAGTAGTGACTGCAAGATCTGCATAAATAAATATTATGTCTTTCTAGGCATAAGAAAAAATGTGAAGATAAAAGGAATGGAAGAATGGAAGAGCAAGGAGAAACTAGCAAGAAACTGGGAAAAGGGAAAGAAGCGTGAATATTAGTTGAGATACTTGGTGTGTTGGAGGGAACACTATGGTAATTAATCTTCATGAAAAATAGAGTCTTTTACCACTTAGCCCATCTATTTGAGCATGAGATCAAATTTTCAAACCTTGGGTGTTTAATGTAGGGCCATACATAATTTTCTATCTTGTATCACTAAAAAGGGGAATTATTTATTCTTTCTAGCTAGTTTGTTTTGTCATGATGTATAACTATCAAAGTGAGGGTTTTAGGAATATCTTCCCTTAAATTATAAAAATGATGTAACTACTCAACCTTTGTAGGATGTGCCAACATGTGTCATTGAATTCTCTATTTTAGAGTTATATAGCCAAATTGCAATTGGTTTTACTTTTTGGCATTTATTGTCTATAAATAACAATGATTTTAGGGATATAAATGGATGAGAATATATGTAAAATATTGATCTTTGAATAAAATAATGTGTTGCATACTTTTGGATGGTATTATTATGAGTCCATTTTATTTCATATTGGGATTGATCTATTTATTATTGTTCTGTTATAGTTTACTTCTAAGTATAAAAAGTGATTATCAATACATTATTATTATAATAATGAAAACATATGAGTATGAAGGTAATTAGTTTGGTATTGGGTTGTTAGAGATATTACCTTGTACATTATACAAAAGTGCACACACCACTTTTGCACTCCTAGTATTCCTAACACTAGGTTAAGCCAAGATGTGGGATTTTTTTGTGTGTCACTAGGTTCTAACCTTATTTTCTCCATTTTCCTCCCAAAATTTTCCTAAGGAGAGTAAATTTCAACATACGATCACATACTTCTCACGTAAGAACTATATATCGATCCTTCCCATCGCAAATATAATAAAATTTACTCTCCCATTGAATTTTGATTTTTGGTTTTAGCTTGTTGATTGGAAAGGCCCATGTTTTTTGAGGACTTGACCTCTTGTTTCTCCTTTTCATGCTCACTAAATTCTCCCCATTTTCCTTTTTCTTCTTCTCAGACTTCCAAGATCGACCTTGCTCAATAGGATCTTCTGTTTTACCTTCCAAATCCTGCTCCCTTTTTCATCTCATTTTGTTTCATCCTTTTTCGATTGGAAAGGAATTAGGAATCCAATCCTCCTTAATCCAACCATCCTATCAGTTACACCACTAAATATCCTTTACCCTTATCTAGGAAAATATCCTTTAGCGGTCTCCTTTTCTTTCCATTTTGTTATTTTATGAAGAACCTTGGTACCCTCCATTTTACCCTACTCCACACCCCTACTAGGTTTCCATAGGTCTTCCTACCTCACTCATGGTAGTGGTTTCCTTGATTCTCTTCCAACTTTATTTTTCCTTCTTATTTACCCTATAGCCTTTGGAGTTGTGACCCAACAACTTGCACTCCATACAAAAGCATTTTTCATACAATATTTTTTGCAACTAGTCCCAAATTTGGACTTAAGTAGAATAAATACTAGAAGGATGGCCTCTTTGGTAAAATTCACATATAATATGGTATAAATAAGTCACCTTTGAGATATGGTTGGTAGATATACACCTTGAAGTTTCCCAATAGATTTGGTGATCCCAGAAATCACATCATCTACTTATAACTCTAGGGAGGAATCGAGAGCCCTACCTAGATAGGGATTTTGTTAATGCTATCTTTCTGTAGAGTGAAACCCAATTTCCATCTAGTCATGGATATATTTCCTTGATCCGAGAACCAAAATATGCCTAGAAGGGCACCAATATTATTCTCTTTTGAGTGAAAGGAGAAATGGAATAACTCATTCACCATTGTGAGCACCATGAGATGACCCTTTAATTTCCACTTTATACATGCCCATTCTCTAACAACCTCATTGTTAATACGAGAGCCACCAAACTTACCGAATAAATATTTCTCTAGCCTACTATTTTCGATTTCCACTATAACATATGGAACTCGAGGCGAGAGCTACCCTCCACCCAAAATGCACCTTTGTATGGTGCGCCCCCATACATACATACCATGCACCACATAGATGACCATAAAATAACATGACGTGGTAGGGAAAAGACCGCAGAGGGAGTTTTTTTAGTGCCAGTGGATTAATAAAATCCGTTAGAAGATGGCAAAAGATTTCGTCGAATCCCTTGTATCACCACCACAACAAGACCGTCAAGGTGGCAACATTAATTTATTTGGGGAGGTGGGTTTACTTCCCAAAATAGTTCATCCCATTTAATAAGCATTGAAAGAAGAGAAATATTATTTTCATTCCACCTTATACATGTTTTCCCAAACGATCTATGAAATTCTTGTAATAAACGGTGGATTACAAGTTAGTTGGACTCCATAGACGCCATTAACATTATATAGTTTAAGCTCCTCCATAGTTCCTTCACACCATTATACAAGTGTTACACGATGACAATGAGTGGATTTCTAGGTAATTAGACAACAATAATTAGATTGCAATAAATTTAATTTGTAAGAGAAAGAAAATGTGAGAAGAAACAACAATTTGTAGTGTGTATTTTAAATGGTAGTTGCGAAATGTTGAGAAAAATGTCTATTTAAAAAAATCAAATTTAGTTTTTTAGTGTTTAGTGAGAAGTTGAAGAGATCATTTCTTGCCGAGGATAATACCTATTTAAAGATACATTGATGGCTAATCTTAGAAATATATAAATATCATATTTTTAATTATATGTTAAAATATATATTTCAAATATTGTAATTATATGTTTTTAAATATTTTTAACTTTATGTCATCTACTTAAGGGGTTTATATCATGATAAATGATTTAATAAACATATTTATAAATTATTTATATTATCAAGGTACAAACCACGATACTTTTCATCTTTATTATTGTTATAATAATATTATTATAGGTAATTTAGAAGGCATATAAAAAATTTGATCTTTACAAAACTTGTTTGAGGGCTATAACCCACTATCAAATTTAATAACTATGCACTATTTGCCCTTAGTATTTTATGTATGTTATAAAATCTCTATATAGGTTTAAATTTGACATGATTAATTTTGTTTTAAATAGTGGCTATCTAACTACAAAGGCAATGAGAGGTGTGTTGGTAGTCACAATAAAAAATAATATAATAAGATAATAATTAATTACATAAAATTCAAAACACGATACAAAACACAATGTGATTTTCATCGTGTTGAAAATACATGTTTTTTCATCTTGTTGAAAAACACAGTGTGTTTTTCATCTTGTTGAAATACACAATTTATTTTTCAGCACATTGAAAAATCTACAGAATTTTTCAAGAACATGAAAAACACACTATATTTTTCAACATGATTAAAATCACATTGTGTTTTAGATCATGTTTTGACTGATCTAATTAATATTCAGTGATTAACATGTGGAAAAACTTTGTGTTTTTCAATATGCTGAAAAATACAATGTGTTTTTCAGCACGTTGAAAAACAAAAAGTTTTTCCACACGTTTTCATTTATGAAATTAAAAATTTTCATGTCACACTTGTATGACATTAATATTTGTATTCATATTTGTTAACAAGAACCTTAATAATAAATGTCTTAAAATCCTAACTCAAACAAGTAATATAATTATAACTCAAACGTTAATATAATTATAGTTAACCAAAATGAACACATTTAATATTATAAGTGTTTGAGATGATTCTTAATATTCTATATAAGAATAAATAAGTTCTTGATTTGCATGTTGATTTGTTTTTATCATAAGAAAATATAAAAAATCATAATTAAATTTGCATGTGATCTTCCAGCTCTTCGTTGTAATTTCATTGCTCTTAGATGTGTTAAATGGAATAACATTATAATAAGTTTATTTTTTTGGATTCATTATATTTGTAAATATTTATAATGCGCAAATCATTTATGTATAGAATTTTTTTATTAGTTATTATATATTGGTAATTATAAGGTTGTAAATGTATGACATAAGTTATAGCAACAAAAATTATTTGTTTTCATACTCTCACTCTCGTTTCGGTATATGGGCGCAAGTGCCTATTGCAAAGCCACGAATTGGTGCGTGCTAAAGGGGATTTCCCCTTAGGATGCCACATTGATACATCCATAATTGGGTGGTAGACAGTGTTCCGCAGAGGTTTTTAAAGCCACTTGCCGAAGATAAATTTTTCATAAATGAATTTTTCATGCCTATTAGTTGTATGAAATGGTGTTTTCCTTTTGTATGTTTTTTCATATTAGATTACACATATTAGTTCTATCTCATAATATACTAAATTTAATTCTAAATTTCTTTTTGCATGTGGTGTTATATTTAGTTACTTTTTTGTGTCATGAACATGGACACCAGAACTTCATTCCTCCCCATCTTGTTGGTAAAATGAAGATATACATAAATATGATCCTCCACATAAACTGAAGAAGATGAGAGTTTGCAAAGAAAGTCAGAAACTTGCGATAGTTCCTAAAAATGGTGCACAATTTATTCACAATTTATAAATTATATGTATATTTTAGAAAATTTAGCATGTCATTGAATACTAGTTCAAAATGGATAGTAAATAATTTTTATTCCGATTCAAAATTTTGGCACCATTTCTAAGTTTCAAATAATTTTTGAAAATTCTAGACATTATAATATTGGGTTTGTATTATCCACAAAATTTGAAATACATGTATTATGGGATATTTAATATGCTACTTATTTCTATTTTTTTTTTAATAATATACACTAACAAAATATAATTAAAACTATAAATGTTTATAATCTACACTACTATAAGTTACTCATGGATGATAAATCCTTAAACAAGGTCAAAATTTTCAATCATGAATAATATACATCTCCTTCAAGTTTAATATTTTGTGTTGATAATATACATAATAACCCGAATATTATATATGAATATTTTATGAAACCAAAAATAATTACAATCATTAACCAAGTCTATCTATAAATAATCAATAAATCAAAATTATTTTTTTTTGATAGTCCACAATACACTAATTTTGAAAACTAAATTGTGAATTATCTAGAATAAATTAGTGCATTCTCTAAAATATTATATAGATATTTCACAATATAATAAAAGTCAAATTTATGAATTTGAAATATCTATATTCGTAATTTCATATAAGACAAATTATTATTTTTGGAATATCCATACTTTTCAAATTTCATTGTGGAGAAAACACATTTCTCAATTTAAATGTTTTAAAATATCTATATTCTTCAATTTTAGTTTCTAAGTTCACGTTTTAGAAAAACATAATTAGAGATGAATAAAATTTAATGGTTTTATTTTTTTGACACTATATATGAAGCACCACTTAATACCTTGCTTAACTCTTACAATTGTTAATTACACTAGGCAAGGTTGAATACGTTTTATACTTTCACACATTCTATTATTTTATTGTTGTTTAATTATTATGTTTTTTCAAGCTTAAATGTATATCTATATTTTAAAGATGTTATTAATATTTTAATTTTCTAATTTCTAACTTATGTTTTAAATAAATATGTTTTTAATTTTTTTGTTGTTAAGTATTTAATTAAATGTCATAATTTCTATTTTAAATACAATTTTTTTGAAAATATAATTTTGAAAATAAAATAAGAATTATAAAATATATTATTATATAATGTGAATTATTTTTTAGAAATGTAAATGTAATATTTTTTTATTACAAGTTTCTCTCAAAATTGAATAATTGTATTTGAAATAATACTAAAGTTGTAAAATATTTATTATTATTAAAATTATAATACTGTGATTAAAGTTTTAAAATTGTTAAAATAGTTACAATTGTAAATTATGGCCGCATGAATGAATTTCTTATTATTGTGAATTATCATTAGAATTGTGGGAAATTCCACAATTATAAAAGAAATCAAATTTTCATTGTGGATTTTTTTAGTCTTTATGACACTATATTTATTCACATTATAAATGATCATATTGTGATATTCTTGTACACTAGAAGAAGTAGGAAGTCTTGTAAATTGTTGTTTTCCTTTCATTTCAATACCCTCTTTTATATAGGTGTTTCTTGAATTAGCCAAAAATTTATCTACTTTCAATGAATTAAGATGGTATTCATGTTGATGATGATCAATTACTACTCAAAATTCATTTTGGAAAGTATGAAATAATTGTTTCAATAATGATGTCAACTTCATGTAATAATTGTTAGGATGGGAAGGAGGACCAAATAGAAAATCATGTACGATCTTCCTTTCCAAGAGATAACAGAGGAAAAGAGTCAATTTTTGAATGAAGACTTGGAGTGGACCAGTTGATGCATAATCAAATCACCCCTGAATGTCTACAACTCGATGGGTTGAGATCATGAGTGTGATTGCATAACATGAAGCTTTTCCCAAAGTCTGGGACTTTGCAATGGGAAATATCTCGAGATGAAGGTTGGTTCCTATTCCTTTGTTTAGGTGCACACATACAATTTGTAGAGGATCTAATCTAAAACCTACTCTAACTACCAAGGAGACAGGGTTAGGAACATGCAAGAAAATAAACCTAACTAACAAAGCTGATGCACCAAAGAAATGTTAAACACTTGCTTTGCAATTAAACATAAAAAATTAAAAGCTATACAATACCATGCATAGTGAACCGAACTGCAATGAGAGATCAAGAGGATGTAATGAACACAAGAGAGGGTTGAAATCATCCACAAACTTATCTTATTGCTCCAAAAATTTGATACAGTCCATTACAATGGCCAAGAGGCACAAAATTGCATTATAGTTTGAATGGGAGCTTTGAACCCCAGAAATCCACTTACAGAGAAGAGAAGAAGGGAAGGTGCAAATCCAAAAATGTCCAACCACTAGAAAAATTCCCCTCCTTAAAATATATATTAAGAATATGAGAGAGTAAGGAGAGAAGAAATCGAATCCTTCCTCAACCACCCCAAAAGAGCATTGAATTCACCTGCAAAAGTGATGGGTTCCACTGAAAAATCCATGCTTCCATGTGTTGTTCCTTGTTGGGAAAGAAAGGAAGCCCATACTTCATTATGGTGGTAAGTGAGAATCCTGACAGCCTCGAAAATAGCAGACTGTATTTTTCATTTTTAAGAACTTAGTCTCACTAATTTAAAGATATCCAGTCAGAGTTGAGTAGAAGACATCGAGAGCTTTCCAAAAGTCCTCTCTTGTTCAAATTT
The DNA here is from genome assembly GCA_018340775.1 of Taxus wallichiana var. yunnanensis. Taxonomy (NCBI): domain Eukaryota; kingdom Viridiplantae; phylum Streptophyta; class Pinopsida; order Cupressales; family Taxaceae; genus Taxus; species Taxus wallichiana. The sequence continues at coordinate 809,684,701 of CM031237.1, forward strand.
GGGCTTCCAGTCGAAAGTTATGATCATCTGAAGGTTAGGGTAAGGTGTTCCATGTGGGCTCTCATAATATTTTAAAAGATATAAGAATTTAAAATTCTTGGTGGGCTTCATGATTCATCTTTCATTGAATTGACCTTCCACCAATCTTTTCCAAACTGCTTTGGGTTTGGAGTTTGTCTGTGTAAGATCCACGTGGAGGCCCCACACATTCTTAAGATTTTTTACTTCCTTTTACGGTCCTGGGAATGTGACATACCACACACTGGCACCGTCTGCGAACATGCTTCTTCAATCCTCTTGTTTCTATTGTGTTCTTCCTTTTCCACCTATTTAGGAGCAACTATGTTGGACCCTAGACACATGGAGGGCATGTACTCATTTAGGGACCTGCATTTGGATTTTACCTTTAAAGTTGCATTGATGAGGCACGTGGAGGCTTCTTGGCTCTTCCCATGCTTAGACTTTTCAACGGCCAATGCAAATTTCTCAAGCTTTGACCATATGGAGGGCCTGCACTCATTTGGGAATATTTATTTTAAGAATCATACCAAAAGTGCACCGAAGATACACATGGAGGCTTCCGTAGGCCTTTTTCTTTCTTAGAGTCGACTCACTCTGGGCTAGATTTTGACTTATTGAGTTAGCTTTCTTAGTTCCTTTCAACCCTCCCTTTCCCAAGATCCCCAAAAATGTGAAGTTTGAAAACTTCAAGCCTTTCTCTATTTTTTCACTTGAGCTTTGATCTTCTTTAACATTTCCATTGACCACTCATTTTCCCATCTTCCATTGCCATTGCAAGCCTCCCCATAACTTTATTGTTAGATTTGAAATGTGGACTTTCATGACTGAACTGAATTCTTCATTTCTCTTGTGTGGAAGGTCGTGTTTGATAAAAATTTTCCCAAGGGGAAAAATTGGATAAAAATTTGGTGACTCACGGGATCACTTGCCTGCTAGGTGGAAGATCAGTTTCCCTAAAATATCCTTTGGGCATGGGGTCATGAACGATAGCCTGATGTTGATCTTGTATTTTTAATCTTAAACCTACCCCACTGCTTGTACTCTTAGTTTTCATAAGAAAATCTTTAAAATGAGGCTTCTGAGAGTAGAAAATTATCCTGACCTAGAGTTTTCACCTACTCTTGGAATGTACCATAGGCACACTGAACTAAACAATGATACAACCTTAGAGAAATAAGATTTGTGCCAAAGCACTTAGGGAAATTGAGACTTACACTACAACAAGACAATGTTCACACACACTTAGAGGAATTAAAATCCTAGGTTAATATTTACAAGGGTGAAACCTTTTCCTTTCAATCACAATGTTTAAGTTAGATTCCCTTAGCCAAAATCAGAATCTCCTCTCCCTCCAAGTTAGATCATTGTAAGGCATTACTAATTTTACACCCTATGACTATGTAGGGGCCACTCCAAATGGCATCAAACTTGGAATTCTGCCCAATTTTTTCCGATCTGCATCAAAACTAGGTCCCCTTCCTGAAAGGTCCTTGCTCTTGATTTCTTGTCAAACCATCTTTTGACTAAGGCTTGATCCTTCCTATCATTTGAATTGCATGTTCTCTAATTTCTTCCAATTCCATCATTTTTTCATACCTAGCTTCGATAGGCTCAAACTCATACAACTCACACTGCTTCATGAGCTCTAATGCATGTGGCTCTAATCGTATAGGCAACACTGCCTCTTTCCAATAGACTATATTGTAAGGGAAATTACCTATTAACCTCTTTGGTGTGATCCTATCAGCCCATTATGCTGATTTGATCTTGGTATGACATGCCCTTTGATTTTCATCTAAAGTCCTTCTGATGATCCTTAGCAAATTCTTAGTTGTGGACTTTTCCTGCCCATTACGCTGCGGGTAAAAGTTTGAAGAGGTGATCAAGTAGGTTCCATTATTGACAGCCCATTATGTGATCTTGGAACCTAGGAATGCTAAGGAATTTGTCGATATGATAGTGGTCGGTACTCCAAACCTAGTCACTATCCCTTCATAGAAGTCAAGTATGTTAGACTTCTTTGCTTCGTTACGCTAACACCTCGGTCCATTTAGTGAAATAGTATGTTGCTATGAGACTCCACTTGTGACCTTGGCTTGAGTTTGAATTTATGACCCTAATGAAGTCCAATCCCCATTGCATGAACGGTTCGTCAATTGAAATTGGGTGCAATAGAAGCGTTTCTAACTTTTCTTTACCTTTGAAGAACGCACATTTTTTGCACCTTTTTATCCATGTGTAGTAGTCACTAAAAACCGTGGGCAATAATAACCCGCCTTCATTATCTTGAGAGGTGTTACCCATGGGGAAAATGACCTTCAGCCTCTCCATCGTGGAAGTCCTGTAACACCTTTTCAATCTAACTGTTCCAATGCATCTCAGTAGAATGCCATTGATGTCTTTCTTGAATAAGACACCATCAACAAGCACATATGGAATGGCTTGTAATTTGAAGTATCTCCTCTTTTCTTTGCTCATTTCTAGAGGACATAGACCTATTTTTACTAAGTGTATCATATTTTCAGTCCAACAAGGAATAAGAAAATCATCATTTGCTTGTTCTTGACCATCTTGTAGTACCAAAACAATCCCATTTTCATTACTTGCATCAACATGTTGGTTCGAGGCTAGTTGTTCACACAGTCCTGTTATCCAAAATTCACCCCTCAAGGTAATTTTGATAACATGCATCAAATTTTTTAGTCCCGAGTAAGTAGATTGATTCAAGGCCCGAAATCATGTTTTTGGGCCCCCGCGCTTCCCTCTAACTCTCCCATCCAAGAAAAAAATCCCAATGAGTTAGAAAAAAATGGAAAAAATGCAAAAATAAGGTTGCAGGGATATTTTAAAGCATTTTGGGTCTGAAGGGTGTGGATCGTACTAGTGCGGGTCATACCGAGGTTCATCGTACCAAGCTTGGGGCCGAAAATACAAATAAAATCAGCTAAGTCGGACATTTTTGTCCCAGGCGGTCCGCGGGACAGTTGGGATGTCGGGACGCGAATTATGCGAAAAGCTGAAATGGCCGAAGGCAATAAAAATCGTCAAGTCTTTTGTTTCACATGGTTTGGGACAGCTAGGACAAAAAAGTACACGTGGGACACAAATCGGCCGATTTTCCGCAAGATGGTCCATTTTGGGCAGTTCGGAGATTTTCGTCCGGGACAGCTGGGACAAAAGTACGCGGGACGCGGACGTGAAAAGGCGAGGAGGCTGCAAAAGGGAACAAGGAAGCCCAAATCAGCCGATGCGAGAGAATTCAGCCAAGACAGCCAGGAAAAAATTAATTATGCGGGGACGTGAATCGGCCGATTTGCCGAAATAGCTGCAGTCAAGAAGAAAAGTCAACGTTTGACCCGTGAACTTCAAATGGCCATAACTTTTGACTCCGAGCTCCGATTTTCACAAAATTGGACTTTCTGGAATGAGCACAACGTCCTCTACACCAAAATTTAAATAAGGGTAGATATATTTAAATAAAATAAACATATTCGGCTCCTATCAGTTAATGCTCATTCCTGTCAAATGACAGAAAATGCCTGCCAGACCCAAAATAGCTGCCCGCACTCAGAAGGCCATAACTTTTGCATTTCTCAACAAAATCACACAAAATTGGTACCGTTTGAATCATGGATCCGAGCCCGACACATATAAATCAAGAAATTATAGATTTGATGAGAAATCGGTTGAGAGTTTTTAGAAAACGTGGCTGGGTTCATAACAGTGTTTTATGTGGTGGTTGGGAGTGCAATTAAGAGGCATGGTCATCGTTCTTTCTCTGCTGCAGCACCTGAGACAGTATGGGGAGCCTTTTGCAAGTATGGGGAGCCTTTTACAAGTAATATATAATCATTTTACTCCATTTAATGCCTCTTACAAGTGGTTGAAGGATAGATTTTGGGATTTCCATTTTCCCTTCTCTTTCTCTTCTCATTTTTCTATAAATTGGAGTGTTGGGCTCATTGTAAAGGGAGGTAGTTTTTGTAGCAAAGCTCTGCCAAAATTGCTTTGTGAAGATAATGTGTTGTAGGCCCTTGTTGTGGACTCCTTGCATGGTGATCCAGGCCCTTTTCTTGTAACCGATTGAACTGTGCGTATCAGGAAGCAATAAAATATAAGTTTGTGGATGCATCTTCCCCTGCTGTGTTTTCTTGCATTCTTCTTGCCCCTTCAACCTTGATTACAAGAATATTGTGTCTATTATTATGTTCTTGTAGGGATCCATTATCATTGTGTATGTTTGAAATATTGTTGTAAATGTGTTTTGCTAGATTATGGAGAACTGTCATCACCTCTTCTAGTGTGCACTTTGCTTCTGTATTTCATGCATTTGAAGACTACTCTCACACCCTCCTTTTTTGGTGTATCACTGCTTTAGTGTAGGATTTCATTTTATGCATTCTCTCTCCTTGGTCCCTTGGAAATTTAAATTAGAATAGTTAGCTTCCCCTGCATTAGAGTAGATTGTGGCAGGTAGTTTAGGAGCAAGAACCGGCTTTCTCTGGAGGTCTATCTCAAGTAGCAAGTCCCCACAACTTGGAGATAGTACCCATGTTATCCAATCACACTGTGAGCTCAAGTATATGTGCTTGTTTAAATAGTAGGAGTGTTGTGATTCAGTGATAACAAGTCCCTTTCCACGAACCAGCTTAGTGACCTTAATTTCAATGTCATATTCCATGACACGAGTGATCCATCCTGCACATTTCTCATTTAGATCCTTGTTTAGAAGGAATTCCTTTACTCCCACATGAGAGACTAGCAATTGGATTTTTTATTTGAAACTAGGTGTTTGAACTTCTTCAAGCTCTTGATCACTGCAAGGACATGCTTTTTGATGAAGGAGTATCTTATTTCATAGTCCTCCAAACTTTGACTAAAGAAGGCAACTAGTTATTCAGATCCCTCTTTGTTTTGTTGCACTAGGATTGTAGAAATTGTGTCCCCACTACCAAAGGCATAGAGCATGAATTCCTTGGAGAAGTCTGGATTGATGAGAGTTGGAGCTTGGGATATATCCTCTTTTATTGCTTCAAAACTCACTTTTCTTTTAGTCTTCCACCTGAATGCCATGCCATTCTTTAACATCAACATTACTGGCTTCACAAGAGTAGAAAATTTTGGCACAAACCTGTAAACAAATTGATCCTTCCTAGAAATCTCGAAGAGCCTTCTTATGGCTTGGCAAGGGAAATGCTTGAATTTCTTCAAATCTTTCTAGGTTGATCGTTAATTCTTCCTTTGACACAATATGGCCTAGGAGCTTGCCTTCATGAGCTAGGAATATGTATTTTTTTGGATTTAATGATACCCCAAATCTCCTACATCTTTGAAATACTTGTCTCAGATGAAAAAGGTGATCCACTACATTTTTGGAGAACACAATGATATCATCAAGATATATTAGCACTATTTTGTTGATCAACCCCTTGAATGTCATGTCCATCGCCCTTTGAAAAGTGGCTCGACTTTAGACAATTTGAATGACATCTTCCTGTAGGCATAGGTGCCCCCACTTAGTGGTGAAAGTCATTTTGAACTGGTCATCTTCTTTTACCTTTATCTGATTATACTCGATGTAGCCATCAAGGAGGGAAAATATTTCCGACCCGGATACCACTTGCAAGATTTGTTCCATTGATGGGAGTGGATGGTGGTCTTTGAGAGATGCCCTATTCAAGTCTTAGAAGTCCATGCACAACCTTATTTCTCCATTCTTCTTCTTGACTTGGGTGAGTTGGCAACCAATATTGAGTGCTTGATTTGAAATATAATGCTTGCCTTTATTATCTTGTTTAGATATTTCTTCATAAGAGGCTCAATGTGTGGGTTGAGTGGTCTTTGCTTCTACCTGATGGGCTTAGCATCTGCATCTAGTTCAATGGTATGTTGTCCCAGCTTCGGATCGAACCCTCACAGGTCCTCATAACTCAAAGTGAAGACATCTGGAAATTCTTGGCAAAGTAATATGTACTTATATATCTCTTTCTCAGTGGCTAACTTACCGATTTGGAGTGTCTTTCCTTCCCAAAATAAAATTGGATCTGAATCTTCTCCATTGACCTGTAGGTTGGCTTTCACTTTATAGAACTGGTCATTCGGGTTGAAGATAGATTCCAATGTTACCAAACCCTTTAGAAGCTTGTTTGTCCACAGTTGCACTTCATGGTCCCTGTAATGCTGCTCTAATTTTTCTTGGTTCTTACCTGAGAATTCAACCTCTTCTAGCAAGAAATTGACGATCTATTGATCATTCTCAAACACCTGATAGCTTGTGTTATTGTCTGGAACTACTAGCCTTACAATCAGATGGATATGTGTTTGTGTTTTGTCTCTTTTGATATCTGCTAACCACATCAATGTTGCTCTAACTGCTACAAGACTATCTACAACTTCATTATTCTTCCTGTGTATCGAAACAATGTTGAAAGCTTCAAAGTCTTCAATTATGCCCCATACCCTATTTTTGTAACTCTTGAGTAGGTCATTCTTTGTAGCATGTTGCCTTCTGACTTTATTGATGATTAGCTCACTATCACAAAATACTTACAAATTCTTTATGCCTCTTTTATTGGCCCAATGAAGTCCATGAATCAAGGCCTCATATTCAAATGTGTTGTTTGAACAGGAAAACTGGAAACAAAACGCTGAATAATACTTAATGTTCTATGGTAAAACTAACATTGCACCCCTTCCAGCACCTTGTTTGCTTCTTGAACCATCGAAATATAGTTTCCAAACTTCATTGTCATCCCTATTTTGGCTAGGTGATATTAGGAATGGGTGAATTTTCTTCGTATATATAATACAAACCCAATTAAAATTCTTCAATTTCCTTAAATGGGTCAAATGTGTGCCTTTTTTTTCCCATTCATCTAGAATTAAATCTAGGATACCCTCAACCTGAGCACCTATTTCTAGATCAATCAAACACTACTCTTGATTGAAGGTTGAGTAATTTGATTGATAGGACTTGGCACATGAGGCTCAATGTGAAAATTTACAATTGGTTTTGACCTGATTGTTGTCTTGGCTCCATACCTTATTTTTAATAGCATGTGTGACCAATCTATTGATATATATCCACCTATTTTGGCAGTAAAGCCTCTTGACAAACACAGTGCAAAGAGTAGTGGGAGGTCAATTACAGACACATCTTGCAAGACTATGACATTTGGATAGGCATGTAGTGTTAGGATTAAACCTTTGATTATCCCAACCATTCCTAATACTTGTACCATCTAGTTGCACTACTCCTTTCTGCACTGGCTCACACTTTAGACCCAATTGATCTACTAAATTTCTTCGGCATCACTGAGCTACTTGCACCCAAATTGATCATTCAATTATGTACCAATTGGTTCCCGACAACCAATGACACGTAGAATGGTGGAGGCTTCAAATTTTTTCTTTGTTGACAACCTCTCTGTTGCACATTAGTGAGAACTTTCTCCTGACCTTGGTTTGATACATTTGAGGTAGACTAATTGGCCACTACATCTTGAACCAAATCTCATTGTCCTGGGATTTCCAGTGACTCCCACATGGAAATTTTCACATGTGTTTTATTCATGTGATCAATAATGTTGAAGGGGGATGAATTATCTTTTTTCCCTTACTTGGTGCGACCTTATCTAGTGCTTGAACAGGAACATGTGCTACTGCAATGGGTGCCTTAGGCTGATTTTTCACATTTGGTGCTGCATTTGGTCTACCAAATCCTTGTTGTGTAGGCGTGGGATGAGAAACAACTAGATTAGATGGTTTTCCTCCCCTATGTTCCTCTTATTTGACCATGTGTTAGCAGCTACACCTTGAAAAAGAGGTTGATTAATTCCACAAAAGCCTTTTATGTGCCAATTGACCAACGTGGTTTCCATTAGAGGTGCCTCTTGTGGAGTTTTTTGCTGTTGATTTCATTATTGACTTGGTTATTGGGATACATTGATGGTCTATACCATCAAGGCCTTATTTAGTGCACCATTGAAACATGTTGATTGATTGTGAGGTAGATTGCAAGGGTAACACTAGTTGTACTCCTATGCCATGTCTTTCTGTGTTGGAACCAAGGCTCTTAACGTTGAAGCCGCATTTGGATCATATGGTTGGAATGGCCTGGCAGCTTGAGGTTGTCCCTGGTTCTGGTTTTTGATTTCGGCCTGATTTGGTGGTCTATTTTTATGATATGGGGGTCTAGCTTGATATTGATTTGGAGGTTGATATGGTCTACAAATTTGAGTTTGTTATCTCTTGATAGTCACTAGCTCATTTCATAGGTTCGGTAGTGTTTCATAAGCTCCTACAATTTTTTTGAAGTGCTTGAATCAGTATAAGTCCCACTATTTATTTGATTTCTATGGGCTAGAATGGGATTCAATGTGGGTGCTTGACTAGTATTTGGAGCTCCTAGTTCTAGATATAAAGGACTAGGCGGCCTAGGTGAAAGTTTACCAACTTGAATTAAGTAATTTTCAGCTCTAATAGCAATATTATAGGATACGAGTAAATTTATACCTCCCATTTATTGAATCATAATGGAAATATCTGAATTTAAAGCTTTAAGAAAGTATAAGAAAGCACCTTTAGCTATTGGTCTCACGACCAATGGAATCCTGTCCCACGTCCTCTGAAATCTAAAGTTGAAATTGGTCAAGTGTTCATTAGGAGTAAATGCATGATAGCTAAGATCACTTAATTATATTGAAAAATTACATCATGGCAATATTAAATATAAGGAAAAGTTTTCAATTGAAAAATTAGATCACTCAAATGCATGACATTTGTACTTTTTCCAAGTATATTATGAACAAATTAATCCTAGTCACAACTATGTCTAAATAAAGATAAATTATTAAATCAAACCTAGCTGCATAAATAAAGATGGTATATGAATAATAAAATTGGAATACATTGAAATACATAGAGTTTTATAATGATAAACACTTTTTCACAATTTAACCGATAATAAAGAAAAAGATAGTGGCACAATTTTATGATTCGATTTTGTCATGAGTTTTCATCAAATATGAACTAGTGGTACAATTGAGGGACCAAAAGAGATGTATTGAAGAATTTAAATTTGAATGATTGAAACATTATAATAGTAAGAGGAGTGGTGAAGAAGGGGATCAAGAAATAAATAAGTCAATGGGTGGGGAAAATGTTGGGGGAAATGTATGTGAGACTCTTCTTTAATATTGAGAAGACACATATAAACCATGTGTTACTTTTGAAAATCATATCCAGATGAGAATGGGGGTGTGGTGTAGAGATCGGTGAGGTAACATACTTTGGAGATATATCAAAATACAAGATCCTCGATAAAGTGCCCAATTTTAATAGTTTTTTTTCAATGTCAATCCTAGGGTGTTTTGTTGATAGTTAGAGAATATGGATTTTTTTAAGGAAATTGAGATGTGCATGCTAAGAGATACTTTAAAGATAAGGACATGTTTGGGGGACTCGACATCCCATGTTAACTTGGTGGATAGTTGGTCATAAGTGAGTGCACCTGGTCACCATTGAGAATGGTTGACCTTTTATAGAGAGATGTTGCTTTATGATAGGGTTTAACCATTTATATTATTCCCTTATTTGAATGTCTTAATTAACCACTAAAAGGCCAATTAGTAAGAAGTAAGATTCCCAAACAGATAGAAAAGACCCAAAATATGTGAGCAAGATACAAAGAGGTAAGGGGTTCCCAGAGGGGATGGGGGTTCTGGGTGTCAATGTCCTTATTAGGCAGTGGTGTCTAGAGTCAGAAATATCAAAGTATCAAAATACAAACTATACAAGAAGAAGTGTAAGGAAAAAAATGAAAATATAAGGCAAGCAAAGAGGCCGAAGAAAGTGATCACTTAGTACTTTTCTCGCTTATAAATCATATAAATAGTGGTATGTGATCAAGACTAGAAATATATCCAAAGTGCACGATTTAGTGTCTACACAATTTTGTAATTGACAACAAAAAGGATCAACCAAGGTGTTAAAATATGTTGAAGAAGTAAAAGAGACCCAAAAGAGTAAGAAAACGATAAATATTGTTAGGAATTCCCAGGAGGGATAGGATCCCCTGGACACTTCTATCATATCTAAGTGCTAGTTCTGAGGCCATAAAAGATAAATAAGTTATATTATGGACAGCTCGTAAGATGTGTAAGGCTAGAAAGATTATAAGATATAAAGAAACAAGGACAAAAGTAGTTATCAACCACTAGTTTCCTTACTTAGGAATCATGTATATATTAGTATGCTCTAGGCACTCGAGATATACCCAAGTGGATATATTTGTGTCTATATTTTCCCCCACTTTATACTATTGAGTGAATACTCGATAGCATAAAGTAGATAGAATATGTGTACCTTGAAATCGTATAGAGAAATTTTCTTCCGATATCACACCAAGTGGACAAGTGAAGTGTGAAGTGATAGCAATGTGATGTGTGGAAACTAGGAAAGGGGAGTAGATCCTAGGGGTGAAGTGTATCCATAATAGTATGTTGTTGGATCTTGTGTTTGCTGATGTGAGATGATTCTTTTTTTGTATTAAGGAAAAATATGCAAAATAATAGTTAAAGAAGTCAAAGTTGTGTATATGAAAAATTAGAGTAATATGTATGTATGTAAGTAGAAAGTGTGTATAGGAAATAGTAAACCTAATGTGGAAGAGAGTATGATGCTCTAATCCTTCCTTATCCTGATGTGTTAACATTGTTAAAATGGTATCCAAGTTAGCGTAAGCATACAACATAAAATATTTTGAAAAATTAGGATTTATGAGTGTTGGGAATGAAGCTATGGCTTATTTTATGGCCTAAAAAATGTTCACTCCTTCTTTTTACCAAGTTAAATTATAATATTTCTTGAGAATATTGGTGAATGGATTCAAGAGTGAAGTAAAATAAGAAATGTATCTTATTATAAAATTAATTTTAACAGGGAAAATTTGAAGTGTTTTTTTATGTTTTGGGAATATTAAAGAAAGAATAAAACTTACTCTTTTTGGATCAATATTCATACCATGTTTTGAGATGATATGGAAAAGAAGCATACCCTCACACACTTTTTGGGATTATGTGACACACTATATTCTATGCATATTTCAAACACCGCTTTGAGCTGGGGTATGTGGTCACTTGCAAGATTTGAAAACACTGTGATATCATCCAAATAAATCAACAAAACCTTATTAATGATACCTTGAAATTTTCATGTTTGTAGCTCTCTAAAAGGTTTCACTGTATTGGAAAAACCAAAAGGAATATTTTTATATTCATAGGTTACCCATTTAGTATTAAATTATATTTTAAATTGATCTTGTTCATTGACAAGTAATTTTTATAATTGTTATTCCTGTTAAATAAAGAATATCTTTATGAACCAACAACCAATTTAAGTATCTACTCCATGGAAGAAAAAGGACAGGGATCCTTACGAGAAGACTTATTTTGATCACAACAATCAACACATAACCTGATCTCACCATGTTTCTTTCTTTCCAAAGACAAGGTTAGCTACCCAAGTTGTCTCAGCTTAATAGGAAGATAATGGAAGACTCAAAGAGTTTTATAAGTTGTATCCGCATCAAGGGATATAAATTGTGATTAATTGGCCTTTTTTTTATCTAATGAGTTTTGAACCAACCTCTAATTCAATAGTAGGATGAGCTAAATAGGGATCAAAATATTATAAATCACTGTATTTCCAAGCAAAAAAATCTACATAGTATCTAGAAAGCTCAAAAAATGAATATTTTTCAGCTTGTGAACATATTTTACCAAGATTGAGACTCTTAACATAAATAATGGTGACATTTTCATAGTTGATATATCTCTACATCAAGGACTTCCCTCTCACGCTTCATTTCATTGTTTTCACCTAAGATGGTTTCCAAAGTGACAAGGTATTTTGAGATTTAGTTTATCTTTAAAAGCTCAAACAGATTTACACAATAATCTTCTTCACACAAATATGTTCGATATATTATTTCTGTATCAAATACAATGTATGGAGTGCTATTAAATAGCCATCCAAATAGGAAAACCAACTTCCTATAAAGTAGGAAGTATAAACAATATACAACCCGTATTAATATATTGTTACACATTTGTTATAACAATATATATAAAACTAACCATATAATAAACCATGTGAATACTAATTCCTAACATTCCCCCCCTTAGTGTTTACATGGTAGAAAAACATCCACACACTCAACTGCAGTATGCTCACCCCTGTGGCATGTCCAATTCTGTGACTCATGACCTTGATCCAAAAGAAAGGCTCTCTCCTTCCATGGTTTTAAACAGGCTTACCACAAACCTTGAAGTGACAGGAACCTCATCAACTGTCGACCTCGTGTGGTTTTCTGGATCCTCCCACAAACCCTTTCAAGATCCATGAACTGACTTACTCTGGTGCTACTGTTCACCACTATGCTTATACATCAGGGAATTATGTAGGAAACACAACTTGCATATTACAAAACCACATAATAGAAGAAATACTGAAAATATTTCACATTACTTCCTATAAGAATCGTAATGTTCTTAATCATAGTCTCTGTCATTGATCGCTGCCACTCGATCTCGAACAACATAGAAAACTGCCACTGCCACTGGAAGCTTTCCTTGACTAAGTCGTTTTGGGTGCAGAATGGGAATGGAACATTGGTATGTATTCCCCCCCACAATGTGAAATTCCACTCATATAGATACTGAGAAGCAAACTGCATCGAAGAACATACTCCTGAATGGATCTTGCTAGTTAGGTCTTGCTTTGCACATGGTCACTAATGCTAGTGAACGTATTCTCCTACTCCGACCATCTTCCAACGAAGTACGGCGGTCGAGAGGACCAAGTCGAAGAGGATCACCGAGTCATCTATGCTCCAACACAACTTTCTTTCTAACATCCATCAAATACCACACAAAACAGGAACACTGCAAATTGAAGCACACTGAGAAAATGGAAACCACACTGAAAATCATATACTCACACTGCACACCTGTGCCACCAAATCATTCTGTGTGGCCCCGTCGTTGGTGACTGATGAGAGGTCATTGTCGACCTTCCAGCCTTTGATGCCTCCATCCTCCATTAATATGATACTTAACTTAGCAGATTTGGAATTTAAGGCTCAAAAATTACACACCTTACCCGAACGTCGGATTCCACCGAAAATGCGTTTGTAAGGTAAAATAAAATAAAATTATTTATCAGACTTAATACTATGACACGACTTTAAAAATTGACAAGACAATAATCCTAAAATCACCTATTTAACATTGACTACCTATATTCACCTAGACATATATGATGGAATTAACATTGACATGCACATTGATGTCTTACAATTACAATAGGACAATTCTTGACTAAAACGTTTGACATGAAATAAAAGACCTATTTCAAACTCTTACGGAAAGTGTGTTAAATGACATATTGAAAATAACACAAATAAAACTATAGACTTATTTGAAGACAACTATTTTGATCAAAATGCAAACAACTAAACCAAGACTTAAACATAAAAAAATTTACTTTTTAAATGACCATGACTTTAACTACGGACTTGGAATTACACTTGATGCACAGTTCGCATGTATTTATCTCCATAACGACTTGATATAGGGAGAAAACAGCTATGGAAGATTATTAATAAGCTAGTAAAATTTAGAATGATCACCCAACCAAAAATACCTATTTCTTTATTCAAGCCTCTACTAATACTGACCACGCATTTCAATGCAAGATATCAAAGCATGAGATTTGGATTTGCAACGCCAATCTTGATTGTTCTTGATGGTTCCTCTTTTGCTGTGATTTACTACCACATGGTTGCTCAGCTCAAGAGAATGGTAAAAACAGTTGCATAGCTATAGCCTTGACGTTAAGCTTTCTTCAACACGAATGCCTGATGCTTCCTTGACAAATTCAATTAATTTCTTTGTAATCCACAAACAGTCGCTAAGATTTCAACAAACTAATTTACAGATCCATTATTCAGCCTGCTTTTATTCTTTCAACTCATACGGCATCGACAGGAACAATTTGGGGTCGTTGTTGCCAAGTGAAGCAGATCAAATGGAGTCGTGGGGAGTTACTTCACATTTAATAGAAGGACAACACAGACTGCGTATGGGGAGTCATTGAAACCAGTGAAATACAAAACAATAGTTAAGCTTCCAACCAGTGCAAACGTGGCACTCAAATTTAAAGCAGATCAAACGATGACGAAAAAATTTGGAGCCCTTAGATCCCAAAGCAGGAGTGGCGATCTACTGCAGACATCAACAAACCGATGGTGAATAAAACAAGAATGCTCAGGACGACGTCCAAACGTGCTTTACAGAGAATCAAATAGTCCTAAAATCACAAGAAGATTTTTATAACTCATGCAGTCGGGGCATCAATACAGGATATGGCAGTGCCCCTTACCCATTCTATACTCCCATCACATACAGAGAATCAAACTGCTCTGATACCAAATGAAAGCTCTGAAACAGATTTACACAATAATCTTCTTCACACAAATATGTTTGATATATCTTGAGCCACATAATCTGATCCTCATATCTATTCTGCAGTCTCCCTTGATTTTGAGTCAAAAATTCTTCCTCTTCATATAATAAATCTAATTATATGTGCATCATCATTAAAAACATGCTAATGCATGTTATTATATAGAATAGATGGCATCACTAAAACTTTATTTGATGGTGTAATTTATTAACTCGATATCAATAGGTATATCACATTAAGATCTAATCGATACAATCCAATCAACATGTTCAGTTGTATCTTGAGGAATAGATTTAACATTAAAAGACAAAAAATCCTCAAGCATGTCCCATACAATATGTATATATGTTCTAATTAATGGGTTATTGCAAGAATTAGAACCTATCACGTGATGAATGAAAAGCTCATTGTCCCCAAAAACCAACAAGTTCTTGATTCCCTTCTTCCTTGCCCACTCTGAACTATGGATAAGTGCCTCAAATTCAGAAATGTTGTTATAAAATCCAAACTGGAACTTAATAGTTGAGAAATACTATTGTTTTGAAGGTAAAATAATTATCAAAACATCTCATGATTCTTTCTTGATTTTGTAGCTATTAAAATAACGTTTCTATAAACCATCAACATGTTGATTTTACTTCTCCATAGATGGTATTTTAGCATTATTCTCATGAATATAATAGATTTCAAGGCCCTATTATTCAATTATTTTCCATGGGTCATATTCATGATCTTCGTCAATTCTTTGATGTTTAAATAAGTTTTGAACACCTTCTAACACGTACCTTATTTTAGCCTCTAAATCACTTAGTTGCTCTTCACTTACAACATAATTTGCATTTATGGTACTTGGTGTAAAAGGCACAATGTGAAAATGTTAAAAAGGTTCAAATTTGACGGTATGTTTATCTCTATATGTGGTTCTAAAGACAAAATATGTCCAATCAACTAAAACATAGCCACCAATCCTATATGTGAAGTCTCTAGATAAGCACATAGCAAAATAAGGTGGTAAATCCACTACCATCACATCCCGTAATATTGTAACTCTTCAACAAGCATGCATTATTATTGTTAAATATTTGATCATTCTAATGGTCTTAGTTGATGAACCATCAAGATGTATTACTCCTTTGGTACTTGGTTCATACTTAAGACTCAATGTTTAAATGACTAACTTGGGCATAAAAGTGTTGGTAGATCCACTATTAACCATGCAATTATGAACTACTGAGTCTCTAATAATCAGCAAAAGATAAAAAGGAGGTGGTTTGAAATTTTTTACATCTCAAACATCTTTTTTACATCTTTAAGTGTTTATTTTTTGTACCTTTAGTTTACTAGTTTGTAATTTCCATCACCATGTAGGTTGTGTTTTCCGCATGGTCATCCTGATTTGATTTTAATTTCAGATTCGCAAGCTCTTAGACTAGAAATTCCTTCTTTCCCAGAATAGAAAATGTCCCACATGCTCATAATGACATTAGATTGCTTCATATGATCAACTATGTTGAATGTAACAACTCCTAGCTTATAGAGGTTTTTGTAAACATCATATTGTTATTAAACATGTGATGAAAAGGAACTCTTACCAATAATAATATTCTTATTTTCATGAGTTGGTACATCAGTTTTATCACCTAAATTTTCTTCCATGGCCATATTTCTTGACTTTTTAATAGGTGCAACATATTCAGCCTTTTCCTTGGCTCCAATTTCCTTATTTCAGCCACATGATCTATAGTTTTAAAGTTAATGATTGTTACATCTGGCTGCCCCAGCTGTACTTGTGCAAAATTTGGATTTCCTTATGCTGAAATATTTTCACTTTGCTGATAAAATGTCTCCTTCAAAGTCATTTGTGACATAGAAAACCCTTTCAGTACCATCTTTGAGGATGCATTTCACTCACTAGGTTGCATGTTAGGATCCTACATCATGTTTGTTTGCAAGGGAACTGTTGATGGTGAATCACAGCACCCCTGAATGTCTACAACTCGATGGGTTGAGAGTCTTAGTGTGATTTCATAACATGGAGCTTTTCCCAAGTGTGGGACCTTGTGAATTAGGAAAGCTCTCCAGATGAAGGCCGGTTCCTATTCCTCTGTTTAGATGCACACATAAAAATGTAGAGGGTTTACTCAAAAACCGGAACTAACTTGCCAAGTAAATAGGGTAAGAAGATGCATAAAATAAACTTAAACTAACAAAGGTGATGCACCGAGGAATGAAGAACACCTGTCTTGCCAATAAACACAAACCATTAAAATGCAATGCAAGATCATGCACAGATAATGAGATTTGTAGTGAAAGATCAAGAGGATGCAAATGAACACAGAGAGGGTTGAGAATCATCCACAAACATGTATTATTTTCTCCAAAGATTAACATAATACACTAAAAATGCCAAGAGGAAAAGATGCATTATAGTTTTAGATGGGAGGTTTGAACTCCACAAATTCACCTGCCAAAGAGAAGAAGGGAGGGGCAAAACAAGAATGTCCAACCTTTAGAAAGAAGCACCTCCTTACAATTTATAGGAAGAATGAGAGATGGAAGAGAGAGGAAATCCAAATCTACCCCAACCACCTCTAGACTGCATTTAATTCATCTCATTATGGCGGTAGGTGAGATCCCTAGAAAACCCAAAAAGTGGTGAATTGTATTTTACATTTTTGAAGAACTTGTTCTCACCCAATTAAGCTTTCTGAAAATTCCAACCTCATGTGAATCCGAGCTCCTGTGAAAAGTTATGGCCATCTGAATATCTGCACCAAGGTTTGCTTCTATCAAGGGTGTCAATGCTCAAAATTTTGTGCCTCCTGAAGATGCGCCTCAGCCATCCATCCTTATGTTGACATACTCTTACGTGCACCCTTAACCTGCACCAGGGTGCATCCATTTGCATGTCAACATCTTCTTACCTACGCCATGGGTGCATCCATTTTCATGTCGACATCCTTTTACCTGCACCCTTAACCTACGCCAGGTGCATCCATTTTCATGTCGACATCCTTTTACATGTGCCCTTAACCTGTGCTAGGGCGCATCCATTTTCATGTTGACATCTTTTTACCTGCACCCTTAACCTATGCTAGGGCGCATCCATTTGCATGTCGACATCTTCTTACCTGCACCATGGGCGCATCCATTTTCATGTCGACATCCTTTTACCTGCGCCCTTAACCTGCGCTGGGTGACACAATATATTTCGGGGTCTGAGTTTCTTTGATTTCCATATTCTTCCGTTTGTCTATATCTACCCGAGGGGGAAGATATATACAACAGAACTAAGGCTCTAGAAGTTGTAGGGGCATTAGGATCAAAATATACAAGTGATTTAACTACTATAATGTTGTTTTTGTGCTCGATATGGAGGTCTATAACCATCATCAGGAGGCATATAATTATTATAACTTGGAAAAGGTGAATGATATGGCATTCTTTCTTGAGATTTATTTCTTTGTAATTGCACAATTTTTTTCTCCATGGTTTGGATAAAATCCTTTAAGTCATCAAAATCACTAGGGTGAACTATGGGAGGATATGATGGCTTTTCATCTCATAGAATAGGAGCGAGCTCGGGATAAAGATACCTAGATGGTCTAGAAGCCAATTTTATAGATTTTATAAGGTTTTTTTCTACTCTTATTATAATATCAAAATATGCGGGAAGAGTAGTATCACCTATGGACTGAATAATAAAACAATATCACTATTTAAAGCTTGTAAATATGGAAAAGGTAGATGATATGCAAAGATTAACAAAATAAGGTAAAATAATAATAGATTTGAACACAACATGAAAGCCCAAGCTCACCAAATGAATCATGCAATACCAATTTTATAAAGTCAACCCAAATTAAAAATGTGTAAGAAATAAAAAATACATTACGCTACTCAAGCAAAGATTTTAGGTGTTAAGGCTAGGATGAACAAACACAAACCCTTAGGCTGAATACAACTAAGTGAAAATCTCATGATTGAAATCATAATAGAAAATATGAAATAGAGGAATGAGTCATAATGAGTACAAAACTCAACATAGAACAAACATAATGCAAGAAGAAATGCGATCCAATGAAGCATAAAAATGTTAAATGCAGGAAAATATAGTTAATATTTCAGCACGGGTCCAATTCAATAGAAAAATACATGGTTTGGAAAAATTAAAATAGATCCTTACCTTCGTTAAAGGAATCCAACTAAAAATCAAGACCTAAGGTCAAACGAATCACCATGCATGACCCATCGATAGAAGGTATATTTGAGGTGAGCCAAATGCCAAAGCTAAAAGTAGAAAAAATGCAACCCAAAATACTAGTACAATCATCAAGGTCAAATAAAAACCCAAATCTAAAAGTATGGACTAGTTTGTTTAATGAGGTAAAATATTGAGCCAAAATTCTAATTGAGAGAAGAGGTAAACATAACTTACCAATAGGTTAAAACTGATTTGTTAACCCAAAAAAATGGAAGATGAATATAAAGGTCGGATAAGAATAGAAAACTTAGAGCATGTCCCAAAAGAATTGCATGAAGGCACAAAAACCTAAAAGCACATTCAAGTACATCATAATAGTATGGAAGAGCCACATTAGCTCGATAGACATAAAAATGGCGGCCAAGGATGAATAATGAAAGCACTAGTTCAACTGGTTAGTGGTCTAAATCAAATAGAGAGTCTCATAAAATGCAGATACTTCTACTAAATACCCTCTTTTGCAATAAATAAGGGTTCTCTATGAGATGAAGTGATAAGTACAAATGAAGTTCAAACTCAAAGTTGATACATGCCTAGAGATCCAAAAGATCTCTAATGGCAACCATTAATTTTGCAAGAATTCCTTTCTAGAAGATTCTTCTTGAAAGTTCTCACAAAGTGAAAGCAGACAAGCTATTAGGGTGTCCCTTTTCCCTACCTTGAGCTATCCTTACCTCGAATTAGAGTAAATCATGGTATCCTTACCAATGTTAAGGAACAAATCAAGCTTTATAATTTATACGACATGCCCATGGTGGAATAATTTAATTATTACTTACATGGATGAATGGGTTATAAACCTTACCAAAATAAACAAATCAAAGGATTATATCCTTCACTAAGCCAAGCACTAATGTTTATCTTACAAGTGCATGCTAGTTGAATAATGTCCAAATAGATGGCCATGATTAAATAATACATTTAAGGGAAAAGATAACCTTTGATTTTATGATTGCATAATTATCCCACTGAAGTTAACAACTATAATTTTTGCATGTGGTAGAAAATCCATAATTACTCAATTGTAAAGAACCGTGTGTGTAATCCAAAAGGGAGCATAATGCCAATATTAGATTTTAAAGAAAATAAAAACTATTTTGACATCAAACACTCAAAATTTACCTTAATATTTTCTAAAATAGTCCATACATATGCCTTATATATTTCCAAAATGAATATTTGACTAGTTAAATATGAGTTTTAACTAGTAGACCATGAGGATAGGTTTTGGCTTCGGAAAACACATGTAAGCCCAATTTGTCTTTGATTTGTTTTAAAATTGTATTTAATTGTAAAGAGAGCATGCGAGGGATAATTTTTTTAGAGGGTAATTTTTGGAGCTTTAGAAGCTAGGATTTTGTATTTATACCTTGATTTTGCAATCGTATAGGGGACTTAGTTATTTTTGCATATTTGTGATGAAAAGTTATTGTATTGTTGTACTCAAATTATAAGAGGGTTCAAATACAATTCTATGATTTTATAATCTCTACAATTTATCAAGACTCCCAAGTTTGTTGTTACTTCCCTATCAACCTCTCCAAGGTATACTAACAATCAAGAAAGGAAATGTTTGGAGAAAATGTTTACAAGATAGACAACCTTCACTCTCTTTTTTAGCCCTACCTCTATCTTCATAATGTCCTCGATTTGTATACAGTTGATGATCTCCTTAACATGAAGTAGGTGTCAGCAAAAACTAATAAATTTCAACCTTCAAATCACTCCTTTAATCCCAAATGAATGATTCCAAACTTCACAATTGGCAATGACTTCATTTAACTGTAATGTCCCTGATTTTAGTTGATTGTCACAGTTTTACTGAAGAACTGGTAAGAAAATATTCCTTAAAACTCCATGAATCAATTTAATTTCTTTTACAATCAATGTATGGAATATGCACAAAAATTATTCTAATCTTTAGAGTTTTTTATCGGTGCAGTTTCCATATTTCACAAATTTACTTCACGAAACCCTAGTTGTAAGTCTCTACTGACTGTGTAAAATCCAAGGCTTAAAAATGATAGATATTCACTTGATTTGGGGTCTTTATCGAATCCACAAAGTTTGTGCATGTAATTAGACTATCAAAAAATTGATTTCCTAAAAACAATCTCGTTTAGGCTCCCTCATCTTGAGTTGCAGGCTTCTGTTATTCTCCATAACCAGTTTCAAGTTTCATTGCATATTGTAGTTTCTCTATCAACAAAGAAGATGAAAATATAGCTTTCAAACAATAATCAACCTCCGAAATCAATGCCTACAATAAAACAAAGCTTTATTTATTCAAATATTTTTATACAAAACACTCCATACTGTAGATGTTTGTGAACCCAATATATGTGTAAACATATTATCATAGAAATGAAATGATTCAACTAAAATGAAAGAAGGAAACAATATTCCAACCCAATGTTAGAGATACCTCACCAAGAAACATGTCATTGATATCGCAATCAATAATTACACATTCAACAATTTTTTTGCTCAGAAAAGTGATGCTTATAAACAAAATTTTCATATTACAAAGTATTTTGAAGTGATTTAATGTCTCACTAACCAAGCCATAGATTCAATACCCTTATTTGAATGCCTTATGGTCTTTGAAAAACCTATAAAAGCCTTTTGATTATATGCTTCACAATAACGACTTGGGAATTTCCTTTGCTCCTTACAATTTCATAGTCAGTAAACAAGGAAAATGCAATTGATATAGAAGCCGAGGAAAATAACGCAAAAAGGAATGAGAAGCTTTAGGAAGAAACAATGCTATGGTGGATAAGATATAAGACAAGATATGTATATATAGCAACAAAAACTAATCGCCCACCCAACAAAATGTGAAGAAGATATGATTTAAATCTTGAGAGTAATTGCAAAAATTTAAAAAAAGTTGTACTCAAGTGTCCTTGTAGATTATACATGGATGGATTTCAATGGTGGGAATCTTTGTCATTATGACCTTAAATACTAGAAGCAGGGCCATGCATTGCTTGGCGTTGGTGTAGGGTTACTAGAATACCAATCAAAATTTATTTCTATGTCTATGTTACAAAATACATAATATGAATGTAAAACTTTGATTGAGAAGGACACCATCACATGACATGTTTATGTATTTTGTTGATGATAACATCCTGATCTGAGGAGATATTCTTGGAACTCACAAACTAAAAAATAGTAGTGAGTTTAGTAGTTCAACATAGCTGGCTGGGTAGTCTAAATTTAGAAAATAAATTCCTAAATGCTACATGCAGTTAACTGTCATAGAATCTTGGGACTTTAGGTGATATTTTTTCTTTAGATAATAACAATTTTCAAAATCTATAATAGTTGAAGTATATGTATATGGGGATAGTGATGTATTCTATGGTTATATGTAAATGGAATGTTAGAATTCAATAGTACACCTTTTAGGATAAGTACCCTTTGACCTTCACTATGAACCCGAGAAAGGTCATTTTGCTATATTTCTCATTCAAATTGGTATTTGAGACCTAAGAGTTGTCACACATGTTTATTTTTATGTCCTCTATAATTATTTCTTACTAGAAGAGGGATGGATCGGGTTAAAGGCTCTCTTCATCTTGATCTTAAATTTCATAGTTCTAATCTTAGACTGTGTATTACTTCTTTGACTCATAATACTTAGTTTAAAACTTGAATATTAAACTTTGATGATATAATTACCTTAAATTCTTCTCAAAACTTGAATATAGATTCTTCCTATTCACAAAGACTGCATAAGTCTTATATCTTACCTCATTATGCTCTAAATCTAGATTTTTTCCATTTGTATAGATTGTATCTTGTAGATTCCCTTCTTCTTAAAACTAAAAATTTGAGTCATTACCCCTTATAATTTCATGTTCACCTTCACCTGATAAAATGATCAAATACCATGCAATATTTTCCTATATAATGAATGATATAGTCATATAATCATTCAGGGGTTTCAAGCTAAGTATGCACAATTTCTCAAAGTTGTATAGGAGAACACATTCCAAAAGTATTAAACCCTAAAAATTACCCTGAGCATACCAATATACCATTACATTACCCTTACTATTACTAAATTTAAAAGTTCTTTATGTTGCTCAAGAAGAAGTCCCTTCAAAAAACCTCTTAGATCAGGGATAATGCTGACTGTGTCAAATTTCTTGTTATTACTCACCATATATTGAATTTATTTCTCTATCCTGACCTCTTCCTTTCCCTAAAGATAATACATACACCTTTCAAAATAACTATAAGTTCTTCTCTAGTCAATTGGACAAGTTGCATGACACTATTATACTATTTTTTTGACTCACTCAAGTTTGGGATTCGAGACAATGTCTAAGAGTGACCAATGCATATTAGATCACCACTTCTCACTTCCATAACAAACATAATCCTTAATACCCCATATAAATCATTTAAGTCATCACAGTTCCTTTTAAACCATACACATATTCATAACTTTATATGAAATCCATTCTCAGTTAGAGCTTAATTGTGTAAATACAATTTTCTTCAAATTGACTTCAGTCTATAGTTTGATCATATTTTATTATATAATGAAAGATGGTGATTAGGCCACATGATCAAGGTTAAATTCAAAAACAAATAATGGAATTTGTAAATTTTCAAGCATTAAATTTAAAACTTTGATATATGCTAAACTTCAATTTCAAAAATTAGGGTATTTCAAAGAGCATATTCCACCGTGTAAACAAGAAGGTTGGAACTTGTTGCTATGGAAATATTTAAAATATAGTTAGACATTGAAATACATCTTATGAATCATTATTATTTTTTCCTATGTCATGTTTGGCTGCCCTATATAGATCCTCATTCCAAATTTGTCATATGTGATTCTTAGGGGGATTTGGAAATAAGGTTTTCTCTTGTGACATGGTATGTTGTCTTCTATTCATCAATTCTATGAAGTCCTTTTCTCTACAAAGTATGTTACTATGGACATCTTTCACTTGTTGGAAAGGTTGGGCCATTGGGTGTTGCAACCCAAGTGTCTTTTATAATTCCATTCTCTCGACCTTGTTGTAAACATCTTTCATACACTTCTCCAAGAAATACAGTCTCGCTTTGTTGTTTGCTATTGCAAGGAAATTTTCAAATACCTCACGAGATCTCCATCTACATGCTTCTAGTTCATCCTCTATCCCATCAAGCATGATCTATTAATAAAAGAAAAATATCATGTTACAAATGCTATCACAAGTAAAATGGAAAATGATTACAAGTGGAATGATGACTTACATTATCATCTATATGTAAATCTAGTGAGTCTCCAATATCTATTTGAGCTTTGATTTCATTCACATTTTCCAGTCAATTTTCCATGATATGTGTTATTAAAATAAAGGATGTCATATTCCAGTAATAATGATCAAAGTATAAATGAAACTACTTGTGACTAGAGTTTTGCCTTACATTATTAGCATCCGACAAGCCTCCACTATCCATAACATCATCAAATAGATTTTAATTTTTATGAAAACTATGAAAAGCATGTGTATTGAAAAAAAATTATCCATTTGAGATTGGAAATTTTGAAAAAATTAATAAAATTGAAGAGTGAAAATACTATACATTCACATGTAAATTGTTGTTGTCGATGGAGTAGCTAACACCATCCCCTGTTTCATTGACTCCTCATCTCTCTCGCATCATCCCCACATTAATTACATGTTTACATGTGTAAGCTTGGACTGAAAATGGATAACTACACATTGACAATAGTGGTGTTGTGCTCTACACCTAATAGTAAAATGTATCATCTTTCTGGATTTTCACCCATGCAATATGATTGTCCGTCATGTGAAAGGTGACATGATAGTATAGAATTTGTAAATCCTTAACCCATGATATATTTTTAATTTTTCAACTTTAACATTCCTATAAAACCCATTTTATTTTTTCATGTTTAACCACCAGTAGTATATGTAAACACTTGTGGTTAGTTGGTGTACTAACCAATCCACCCTTCGATGTGCAACAAAGTGCAAATTGTATGCAAGAAACTATTTTTTAGATGTGAATGATATGATTTTATGGCTTCATTTTTTCCTTTACCAATATGTTTGAGGGTATGAAGAAACCTTGACCACATTGTAACCTTGTGGAGCCAACACTCCTCCCAATATTCAACAAATTTAGGCTACGTGCAATGATACTTTGTGATGAAATTTATGGCCTCCTATTAGCCATATCTTCATAAATATATTTGTGGATAATGTATCCAAGTTCACTAAGCATCTATCACCTCACATAATATTCTCTTACTTTGGATATCAAATTATTTAACCATGCATGTCATACATATCAAAAGCATTTGACAAGCTATTAAAACTTTGCAACATAATCATTATAATTGTGTTGTGCATATACAACATAATGAACAAATACTTTATTTCTTTGATCTCCATGCTAGCATCATCTACCATTAAGGAATTTATTTTCCATTCAATATTTTTCAAGTGTACTCTTTGCCAAAGTAATTCCATCCATTGGGTGATGTCACTGGTACATGAACTAGACATAATTACCCATGTCACATGAAGCTCTTGGTGTTTGGAATTAAACACCAGCAATATCTACAATTGAAACTACATGAAAATATATTAGAAAATTCAAATTTTATGTTTAATAAATGAAGCATCAACTAGTAGTATTGCTAGTATTTAAATAATACCTTCATTCCATTTGTTCCAGACATTTAATCCACGGCTACTAAACTATCATTTCCATATCTCAACAACCAATCCAACTAAAGTGGGAGTTGGATTCCCAATATGAATGGGATTTTCCCATTCTCATCAGTACCCTCATTATTATATCTCTTAAAGAAAAACCACTTTTAAATATTTTCTAGAGTCCACCTCTAACACTTTCTGCATGATTTGGGTTAAACAGATAGTGCAGCTCCTTAATTTGGCATTCTCTATTAAATATGTCATCTCTTTTAGGAAATCATTTTGTTTTGTTCCACCATTCAAAATTGTGATCTTCTCATGCACCATCTCATGGTGCTTAAAGTGGATAGCATCAGAAGAATTTCCTAAAAAAAAAAACTATGAATCCACTCATTAAGCCACAGGCTAATAAAACGGGAAAAAAACATTTTTTCCCTTTAAACTATCCATATTACTGATGATGGAAATGATTTCCTTCACTATCTACGTGTTCTACATGATTTTAGGTGAGCAATATTTGATCATGTCTATTGACCATTCTTTGAGTGTTGAAATGACATTGATAACCACATCTAATATGATTTCTTCCTGGTCGTCTTCCTTTTCCCTTCTTTGATAATAAGGACTTGTCTTGTGGTAAGGCATCAATTTTCCGATAGTCCTCAAGCCCATACGAACACCAATATCTACACATTAATATGAAAATTATTACCACATTGACACTGAAACATGAAATACAAAAGCATCCATGTACACAATATTTAAAATGAGAGACCAGGCACATCACATATTCCAAAGTGCTATTGATTCTTGTATTCTTTCCAGAAATAGGTGATGGAATTTTTTTTCTGATGGGAAATATGAAATTTGGTTTGGTATAATTTTCTATTGAGAAACTTACAAGACTAAACTTTCTATTATAGTTGAGGAAGTGTATTATATGAATATTGATGTCTATAGTCAAAAGAGGATTAGTGAAGTGCACAAGTCTATTTTTGTATACCATGATCTATATGGTGAGAAAAGGGCTATCTTGTTTGACCAAATTGTTATTTTCCAAATACCCTCATTCTCAAGGGGAAAAGTGGGAGCTTTTTGAGGTTGTTCACGGATTTGAGGGGTATATTAACCCCAATTGATATGGTTTGATGCTTTAGGATGTCCATGCATACCCTAAGGAGGAACACTAAGCTTTGGCGAGTTTGGAGGTTTCTACAACCAAATATACCTTCAATGGTTCACTAATAAATCCTCACTATGGTTTTGTGAGGGAAGATGTTTTGAGAGAGTTGGAGAGTGTGAAAACCCCTAAAATCTTCTATCTAGTCCTGTGAACTCCTAAAGTGAATAAATGATGTGAATAGAGGCTTTGAGACTATCATAGCTAGAAGAATAACGTGAGAGTAGAAAAGTAACTTGTATGTGAATATGTTGGGATACAAGAGTGAAGTGGTTGAGAATATACAAAGGGTCTTATGAAGGAAATAAAGTTTTGAATTCATAGGGAGTGTTTTGAAATCATTTAGCAAGCATGCATTGAATGATTGAAAGGGTCAAGGGATTTATTTTCTTGAGTCATTGATAATAGTGACTATGCTAAGAGGACTGAGACCATACAAAGTTGCTAAGAAAGTAAGGTCAACAAGACAAAGGTGCAAAGGAGGAATCAGGGAGAGTAGGTTTGAAATTATCATTTTGAAAAACTCACCTCAGATAATTTGAAGATTTTAAAGCTCAATTCATCACATAATTTGCATGGAACATCATAGTTGTATATTCAAGCCTTGTCATCAGTAAATTGACATAATTTAAAGCCTAAAAGGGTGATGTAGGTTGAAATTTTGTAAATAATTTCATGAAGATATTTTGCATACAAAGGGTAAAGCTAAATGGGTATTTAGAACTATTAATGGTATGAAATTTGAGTCACCAAAATAAAAATTAAAGGGTTTATCAATCTATTTAGGTCTAGTGAAGAGTGGGAAGCTAAAAGAGAAGTAATAAAGGGAAGGGGAACTTAAACATTGAATTGTGTCACAAAAATTGCACACAACAAAAATGGAAAAAGGTATTATAATATAATATTAATTTGTTGTGAAGCATTGTAGAAGTTCCTAACTATGAAAGCATCAAGAGCAATGTGTTGAAAAGCCATTCAAGGCCAATTTTGCATAATAAAGGTGATGTTGACATTTTGATGGTTTAAAAACCATTTCAAATGCGGGATTGGTATAGTTGAGGGTCTATAAACATGTTGAACTAGTTGGGTTAGTACCATAAGTTGAAAAAAATGAAGAATTTGCATGATTAAGGCAATTGAGAACTTGTCAAGTAAGCTAGTTTCAAGGCCTAGAGAGCATAGTTTGTATTTTGAATAAATTCTAACAAAGTGAGTGGTTTGAGGTTGAAAAGGCTCTGCATCACATTGTGTTTTGTGGTTTTTATCTTCAAATGTGTGTTCTCGGCATCAAACTAGGGCATAGGTTTAAAATATAATCTATCCTTTAAAATTCCTCAAAACTTTGGAATCTTGATGATCATAGGGAAAATTTAGAGTGTACAAAGTTTCAGGTCCATATCACATGTGCAGGTATCCAAACCACTAAGCCCACAATATGCATGATTAAACAAGGTATGATAACTATATTGTATCCATTTTCTTGGTGAATTCAATATTTCATGATATGAAATTGATAGGGATGAAAGATGAATGCATTTACCAGATGTGAGGAGTGGTTTCAAACTCTATTTCATCCAGTTTTCTCTTACTGTTAAAAAAAAAACCCAAAAGTAGGCCTAATTTGACTCTAGACGCCCTAAGTTTTCCTATTCTCTACAAAACAATCATATCTCATTGTCAGATATGTTCACCAAGGCGTAAATCCAATTCATACCAAACAAACATAGTTATCCATTAACAATGTAATGTGATTACAAAGTTAATTTTCATTCATGCCAATTGACAGTTTATGATGGTACATTATATCCTCTTATAATCATGAATACAAAAACAATATACCCATTGAATTCATTGTTTCTATTTGCATTGATTCTATCAAAAACATTAGTAGGTACAAGCCAAGATACATAGAAATGATAACGATGAATTAGCTGTTACTAATAACATTATAAAGATATTAAGTTGTACAAAATATATCTATAAAAAGTGGGGAATACATTTTCCAATGCATTTTCTTCCACTTGTACACAAAATATATGGACTCATGGTAGGAAACAAAGGTTGGCATAGACATGCACACTACAATCATTGTCACACTCATCAGAGTCACGATGAGTTGCTTTCCACTCATCATACCTCCAATTTTCATGTTCTTCTAGTTGGTAATCAACATCGTCCCACCGTGCAAGAACGTTTTCAGACAAACTAGGCCATCTACCATCTGGAGGTGGGTGTACAACCAAGGTAAATTGATGATACATTCCAAGGTAATCTCTTATTTGAATTGTAGGGATATTTTCTTCAATCCATCTTCTTGTAGCCTCATCTATATGTGTGAGTTGTGAATCCATGATAAGGAGCACTACCATCCTAGATGTAACAATCATGTTTGTTGCTTCCATGTTTCTTCATGACCATTGGCCCCAAAATTTTGCAATGTTAACCATTTTATTCTATTAGTTCCAATTGTGAAGGGTGGTGAGAAACCCACAAATTTTGTCAGTGTAATGCTCACATTGTGCAACTCATCGGCTTCCATGGTTGGGATGCAACATAATAGTGACCACATTTGTTGTTTCCAAGCATCCATCTACAAAACATTAAAATAATATTGCATACAAAAACATATATTCATAATAAATAATGATGGAGATATATATTTTTTCAATGAGACCTGCTGGAAATTAAAAATAAATAGGAATGTGAAGAAATGGACATCTATGAACAACATAGATGTAACCTATAATTTTTTAAAGAATTGTTTATACAAATTCCTGATATTGAATCCCCACAATGTAATTACTAATAAAAAAATTACTAATACAAATTAATGACAATAATTATTGATCCAAATTACTAGATGTACACAAATTAATATAAAACAAAATGAGTTTTAAAATCATATTTTACCCACCCTATTGCTAGTGATAGTGATAGTGATAGCGATAATGATAGTGATAGTGATGGTGCTAGAATGAATGAAATAAATTATTTTGAAGTCTTGGTATAAGACTCCTTTTTTCTCCATGTTGGGTGTAGTAAAATAATAGGATTTAAAAACATTTAAACTCCTCCTCTATTCTGTGTTGGGTGCATAACAATTTAACAAAAAATTTAAAGCCCTCCTCTTTTCTTCTTTTTGGTTGCACATGATTAGTTTATATTTTATAGAATCACGTGGGGCAAACAATACTGTTAAACTTTAATTTATTTAATTTAGTTTATATTTAATGGTGTCACATGGGAAAGAAGAATACTATTAAACTTTAATTTCATTTCACTTTGAAAATTGCCTCCTCCAGCGTGGACAAATTGGAGTCTTTCCAAATTTGATGTATCTGAGGACGTTGGGGCCCGTGGATGTCTTGGTTAACGGGTGTAAATAAAACATTAAATGGAAATGCAGAGGATCCATTAAGTTCAAGTCAAAGGAGGTTGGAAAATTTGATGTCATGCAGGTCTATGCGTGCTAGATAAGGCACTCCTAAGTAGACAGTTCCTTTAATATTTACAACACTGTATTTTCATCCAAAAACCAGTTACATGTTGGATAAAAATAAAACTATATAAAACTAATCACAAACTGAGGAAAACTTGCAGTCTTGCTCCAAAGCTATATATATACAAAATAGGTGAAGAAACACTATATATAAAAGTAGATGTGAAAATAGTGAAAAAACACGATATGAATGACAAAAAAAAATCACGATAAAGTTATTTTAAGAAAGTAAAATAAAAGATTTAGGAGAGATTAACTTAATTTAGTAAAAAGAGGATCAACGTTTTAAAAGATTTTACTAAACTTGTAAATGTTTAAGTGGTTTAAAAGTTTTCATGATCCCATAAATCTTAAAAAATGTAATTGAAACCATTTCATTTCATTACCGACTAGCTTAAAAAAATACTCTAGAAAGATTTCGAGATAATAAAACACCTACATTGTAAAAATATTCCCGAAGAATTGAAATTTGTAACAACGATTTGAAATTTGTTACAATAAATATTTGTGAATAGAAAATTTACTTGTAAATAACATTTCTAGGAAGCTTTAAATGGTACCCACCTCGTTTTTTTGTTACATATAAAAATTCTTTTAAATTCCATATTTTGCTGTGAATGCCCCTAACAATAGGTAGAATGACAATGAAGGTGGTTTGATAGCTGGTTTTAGCCCACAGTAACAAGAAAATACACCCATGACAACACTTTTTGGCCGATTTCCATGTTATTTTCAACGCAAAAAAAGAGAAAAAAAGTTTAAGGTGTCAAAATCACATTTTTAGCACCTTTTTAGAATTCCAACCCACATTAATGTCCGAGAGTGCATTTTAGGAAGACAAATGGGTTTCAATGTACTCAATGCTTAGGTTTCATGGTTCTTATTATCTCCGAATCACCGCACCCCTATGAATTATATAAGCGCATATACCTGAACTCACGGTGTGATTGGATAACATGGGTACTATCTCCAAGTTGTGGGACTTGCTACTTGAGATAGACCTCCAGAGAAATTTGGTTCTTGCTCCTAAACTACCTGCCACAATCTACTCTAATGCAGGGAAACTAACTATTCTAATATAAATTTCCAAGGGACCAGGGAGAGAGAATGCATAAAATGAAA
The DNA here is from genome assembly GCA_018340775.1 of Taxus wallichiana var. yunnanensis. Classification (NCBI taxonomy): domain Eukaryota; kingdom Viridiplantae; phylum Streptophyta; class Pinopsida; order Cupressales; family Taxaceae; genus Taxus; species Taxus wallichiana. The sequence continues at coordinate 809,716,011 of CM031237.1, forward strand.
GCCTACACTACAGAAGTGATACACCAGAAAAGGAGGGTGTGAGAGTAGTCTTCAAATGTGTGAGATACAGAAGCAAAGTGCACACTAGAAGGGGTGATGATAGTTCTCCATAATCTAGCAAAATGCATTCACAACAATATTTCAAACATACACAATGATAATGGATCCCTACAAGAACATAATAATAGACACAATATTCTTGTAATCAAGGTTGAAGGGGCAAGAAGAATGCAAGAAAACATAGCAAGGGAAGATGCATCCACAAACTTATATTTTATTGCTTCCTGATATGCACAGTTCAATCGGTTACAAGATAAGGGCCTGGATCACCATGCAAGGAGTCCACAACAAGGGCCTGTAGTACATTTGCTTCACAAAGAAATTTTGGCAGAGCTTTTCTACAAAAACTACCCCTCCTTTACAATGAGCCCAACACTCCAATTTATAGAAAAATTGAGAAGAGAGAAGGAAAAATGGAAATCCCGAAATATTTCCTTCAACCACTTGTAAGAGGCATTAAATGGAGTAAAATTATTGTATATTACTTGAAAAAGGCTCACCATACTGTCCCAGGTGCTGCAGCAGAGAAAGAATGGTGACCATGCCTCTTGATTGCACTCCCAACTACCAAATAAAACATTGTTATGAACCCAGAAATGTTTTAAGAAAAATCCCCACCAATTTCTCATCAAATATGGAATTTATTGATTTCTATGAGTCGGTCTCAGAGCCATGATTCCAATGGTACCAATTTTGTGTGATTTCATTGAGAAATGCAAAAGTTATGGCCTTTTGAGTGCGGGTAACTATTTTGGGTCTAGTAGGCGTTTTCTATCATTTGATGGGAATGAACATTAATGACTAGAGCCAAATATGTTTCTGTTATTTTAATATATCTACATCGTGCTCATTCCAGAAAGTCCAATTTTGTGAAAATCAGAGCTCAGAGTCAAAAGTTATGGCCGTTTGAAGTTCATGGGTCAAACGTTGACTTTTCTTCTTTGTTGTAGCTTTTTCAGCAAATAGGCCGATTCACGTTCCATGCGTACTTTTGTCCCAGCTGTCCTAGATGAATTCTCCCACATCGGCCAATTCAATCTTCCTTGCATACTTTTGTGGCTTTTTCACCTTTTCACATCTCGCGCGTACTTTTGTCCCAGCTGTCCCGAACGAAAATCTCCGCACCGGCCGCAATAGACCGTCTTTAGAAAATCGCCAATTCACGCCCCACGCATACTTTTCTCTGACTATCCCAAACTACGTGAAACAAAAAACTTGAAAATTTTCATTGTCTGTGGCCATTTCACCTTTTCTCTTCCCGCGCATCCCGATGACCTGCGCTAGTACGATCCGCACCCTTCAGACCCGAAATGCTTTAAAACAATCTTGCAACCTTATTTTTTGCATTTTTTCCATTTTTCTAACTCGTTGGGATTTTTTCTTGGATGGGAGAGTTAGAGAGAAGCCGATGGGGCCCCCAAAAACAAGATTTGGGCCTTGAATCAATCTACTTGCTCGGGACTGAAGAATTTGATGCATGTTATCAAAATTACCTTGAGGGGTGAATTTTGGATAACATTTACTTTAGTTCCATTTCTTTCTTCCCAAGATTCAAGAAAGAAACTTCATTAGGAAACTCTTCTTCATGGCTTCATGTTTGTTAAATTTTTATGATCCTTTCGTGGCTTTGGCTTCTTCAAGGATTCATTTTTCACCATTAATTTTGATATGATGATCTAACAAATTATTGGGTAAACATGGAAAACACTACATGATAATATTTTTTGATGAAGCTTGTACGAATTAAGGCCAATGACTTAAGGGATTTCCACCATTCTACTAAATCATTAGTTTTGTCTCTTGGTGTTAGCTAGGCAACATCTTTTACACCATCATACACACTGTTTAACTATAACTCATTTGATTACATGATAATATTTTATTTGAAAAAGCTTAAAATTAATCCAATTATGGCCATGTTCACATACAAGTTTATATAAGCTTTGTTTAGAACCAAACCCAACTATACCAACCTAACTTCTCGTACCAACTTATAATACTATATTATTAATGCAAATAATTAATGATTACTCTTAATTACTCCCATTAATTACAAGGATCTATCACTAAGACATGCATATATACATCCTATAACAACGAACAACTAACAACAATGTGATTTGGATTATATACTAATATATAACAATCCACCACCACTAAGTCACCCCATTATCATTGTAGGATGCATATCAACATAAAAATAATAAACTTTTGTATGTGAATTGTTTCATACCAAAAAGAAATAATGGAATATACTATATTATTTTGATAGAAAGCACATTGTATTCTCAATTCATATGACATGAAATTTTGTACGTGTATATTCAATTTTTCTATAATATATCATTATTGTGAAATACAATGACAACTTAATTTACATCGACATGGTAAATTCATGGTGTGATATTCCATATAATATATGAGTGATAGTGCCTACCTTTATTTATTCCCATAAGGCAAGGATGAACGAGAAACAATTCAACACAGGTGATGTGTATATCCTTATGTTGGATTTATATCTTGTTGTATATCTTTCTACATCGATATGAATAGTTGTGTTGTATGTTATGGTGTCCCTTACATGTATTTATTGTAATCCATTGTGTTTGTTGGTATATTGTCTTTGAAGTTTTTTTCCTAGATAATGGGTAAAATATAGTTTTTGAAAGGGACCTGACCCGTTTTGTTTTTGAAATGAAAAGATAAAACATTAAAGGCCAATGAACCAATACAACCCACAATAGAGATGGAAACAAAACAATCTCACCCAAAACTAATAGTTAGCACTATGAAACCATCCGTGGTCTTTCACCAAACATCCCTCGCCATACAAATGAGGACCATGGACCCTAGGTATTGAACTTTTCCTTGAAAATAGGGATAACCACCTCTTTCACATTTTGATGCAAGGGAATCCACTAGATTGTGCAATCATGTACCAAAAAAAAAGCGGGGGAATAATTTAAAATTTCTAGTTAGTTTCTTTTGTCATGATCTATAACTTTTAAAATGAGGAGTTTCTGAATTTGTTCTCCTTAAATTAGAAAATGATTGCAACTTCTCGACCTTTGTGGGATGGTCCAACATATGTCATTAAATTCTCCATTTTTGGAGTTATAAATTCTAATTAGAATTAGTTTTAAATCTTTTCCTTTATTGGTTGTAAATAACAATGTTTTCTCGGGAGATTAGAGGAGTAGAATATATATATGGATGCAAAAGTGTTTGTGAGAAGGTAGAAGTAACCAAAGCACAATAAGGATGCAAATTACATAAGTACAAGTTGAATAAGAGTGTGTAGAGCGTATTCCACTAATTCAAAGTGGGTAGAAGACAAGAGATCTCATTGAATTTAATTTTTATATTATAGGTTAGAGAAGCCTTGTAGAATGTTTGAATGGGGAGAGAGAGCTCATTGAATCCTCAAGATAGAAATTGTGTTGAGTTTATCGTAGGTTATGCAAGAGAACTCCTACTATTAAAAGATACATATGTTAAGGAGTGAGAAGACTTTGTTTTGAGTTCAATACCATGTTGTGAACAAGGAGCCTATAGAGTAGGCATGTTACATGTGAAAGACAAGTTTCTAGGGAGAGTGTGAAGAAATATCAAAAGGTCATTGAAGATCCTCCTATAAAAAAAGGAAGCAAGCAACATTTTTGAGCAATTCGTACATATGTTGTGAAGAAATATGATAAGTTTAATGCTAGTTATGAAAGAAGAGCTTTCTTAGTAGGAAGTAGAGTCAAAGAGAACATAAAAATTAGAGCATATAGTTGCAAGTGTTAACATTGAGGAGAGTTTGGTGTACAATCTGCAAGGGTTGATAAAAATTTAGAGAGAAGATTTCCAAGAAAGACAAGAAGAGTAAAAATAAGATGGAAGCCTTATATTTCAATGAAGTGGAACATAAAATTTGATATAAGAGACAAAATTTTAGGAGCTATTCATCATGATGTAAGCCATGAATAATATGATATATCTAACTAAAGAAGATATGAGAATGAAGAATGGAAAGAGTCCAAGTCCCAAAGGAGAATTTATGGGAAAATTAAGGAGATGAGGAAGGAGTTAGAGATTGTGAAATCTCTATTAGATAGTATGGAAGAAGAAGGAAAAGATTCAAAAAGATATTGGAATGAATAGTAATAATGGAAATATGAAGATGAGGAAAATATTTCTTTCTTGAGGAAGGTGAAATAATGAGTGAGTGTGTATGTGGTACCTAGAAATTTTTATGTAGAAACAATTATCAAAATGAGAAAAAAATATTATTGCGAAGGATAGAGAAGAAAGAGAGGAGTTGAATATGTTATCAATGTATGAGAGAGGAAAATGTCTAATTTTTCAATCAGACATGAAGTAGAAGAAGGAATTCTAGAGGAGGATCAAGAAGTGCATGTTGAAGCACTTGAAGGAACTCTAGAGGAAGCCAAAGAGATGATAAAAGAAGAAATATGTGGTCTGATTAAATTATAAGAGGATGAAATTCTAGATGCATTCTTATCATTTCTAGGAGATGGATGTGGAGAAGAGAACATACTCATTGGAGGAGGAACATGTCTCATGGAAGAGAAAAGAGAAAAAGAGATAAACATCGAGGAAATCCTCATTTAGAAGGATGAAATATTGAGTAGTGACTGTAAGAGCTGCATAAATAAATATTATGTCTTTCTAGGCATAAGAAAAAATGTGAAGATAAAAGGAATGGAAGAATGGAAGAGCAAGGAGAAGCTAGAAATAAACGAGGAAAAGGGAAAGAAGCATGGATATCAATTGAGATACTTGGTGTGTTGCAGGGAATACTATGGTAATTAATCTTCATGAAAAATAGAGTCTTTTACCACTTAGCCCATCTATTTGAGCATGAGATCAAATTTTCAAACCTTAGGTGTTTAATGTAGGGCCATACACAATTTTCTATCTTGTATCACTAAAAAAGGGGAATTATTTATTCTTTCTAGCTAGTTTGTTTTGTCATGATGTACAACTATCAAGGTGAGGGGTTTTAGGAATATCTACCCTTAAATTAGAAAAATGATGTAACTACTAAACCTTTGTAGGATGTGCCAACATGTGTCATTGAATTATCTATTTTAGAGTTATATAGCCAAATTACAATTAGTTTTACTTTTTGGCATTTATTGTCTATAAATAACAATGATTTTAGGGATATAAATGGATGATAATATATGTAAAATATTGATCTTTGAATAAAATAATGTGTTGCATACTTTTGGATGGTATTATTATGAGTCCTCCATTTTATTTCATATTGGGATTCATCTATTTATTATTGTTCTATTATAGTTTACTTCTAAGCATAAACAAGTGATTATCAATACATTATTGTTATAATAATGAAAGCATATGAGTATGAAGGTAATTAGTTTGGTATTGGGTTGTTAGAGATGTTACCTTGTTCGTTATACAAAGTGCACACACCACTTTTGCACTCCTAGTATTCCTAACACTAGGTTAAGCCAAGATGTGGGATTTTTTTTGTGTGTCACTAGGTTCTAACCTTCTTTTTCTCCATTTTCCTCCCAACACTTTTCCTAAGGAGAGAAAATTTCAACATACAAAGTCACATACTTCTCACGTAAGAACTATATATCGATCCTTCCCATCGCAAATATAATAAAATTTACTCTCCCTTTGAATTTTGATTTTATGTTTTAGCTTGTTGATTGGAAAGGCCCATGTTTTTTGAGGACTTGACCTCTTGTTTCTCCTTTTCATGCTCACTAAATTCTCCCCATTTTCATTTTTCTTCTTCTCAGACTTCCAAGATCTGACCTTGCTCAATAGGATCTTCTTTTTTACCTTCCAAATCCTGCTCCTTTTTTCAGCTCATTTTGTTTCATCCTTTTTCGATTGGGAAAGGAATTCGGAATCCAATCCTCCTTAATCCAACCATCCTATCAGTTACACCAATAAAGATCCTTTACCCTTATCTAGGAAAACATCCTTTAGCACAGTCTCCTTTTCTTTCCATTTTGTTATTTTACCAAGAACCTTGGTACCCTCCCATTTTACCCTACTCCACACCCCTACTAAGTTTTCATAGGTATTTCTGTGTCACTCATGGTAGTGGTTTCCTTGATTCTCTTCCAAATTTATTTTTCCTTCTTATTTACCCTATAGCCTTTGGAGTTGTGACCCAACGACTTGCACTCCATACAAAAGCATTTTTCATAGAGTATTTTTTGCATCTAGTCCTAACTTTGGACTTAAGTAGAATAAATACTAGAAGGATGGCCTCTTTGGTAAAATTCACATATAATATGGTATAAATAAGTCACCTTTGAGATATGGTTGGTAGATATACAACTCAAAGTTTCCCAATAGATTTGGTGATCCCAAAATCACATCATCTACTTATAACTCTAGGGAAGAATCGGTAGCCCTACCTAGATGGGGATTTTGTTAATGTTATCTTTATGTAGAGTGAAACCCAATTTCCATCTAGTCATGGATATATTTCCTTGATCTAAGAACCAAAATATTCTTATAAGGGCACAAATATTATTCTCTTTTGAGTGAAAGGAGAATTGGACTAACTCATTCACCATTGTGAGCACCATGAGATGACCCTTTAATTTCCACTTTATACATGCCCATTCTCTAACAATGTCATTGTTAATGAGAGCCACCAAACTTACCAAATAAAGATTTCTCTAGCCTACTATTTTCCCTTTCCACTATAACATATGGAACTCGAGGCGAGAGCTACCCTCCACCCAACATGCACCTTTGTATGGTGTGCCCCCATACATACATACCATGCACCACATAGATGACCATAAAAGAACATGACGTGGTAGGGAAAAGACTCTAGAGGGAGTTTTTTTAGTGCCAATGGATTAAGAAAAGATTCATAAATTTATGAATTTCTTATTATATGTGAATTATCATTAGAATTGTGGGAAATTCCACAATTATAAAAGAAATCAAATTTTCATTGTGGATTTTTTCAATCTTTATCACACTATATTTATTCACATTATAAATGATCATATTGTGATATGCTTGTACACTAGAAGCAGTAGGAAGTCTTGTAAATTGTTGTTTTCCTTTCATTTCAATACCCTCTTTTATATAGGTGTTTCTTGAATTAGCCAAAAATTTATCTACTTTCAATTAATTAAGATAGTATTCATGTTGATGATCAATTACAACTCAAAATTCATTTTGGAAAGTATGAAATAATTGTTAGGATGGGAAGGAGGACCAAATAGAATATCATGTACGATCTTCTTGTCAAGAGATAACAGAGGAAAAGAGTCAATTTTTGAATGAAGACTTGGAGTGGACTAGTTGATGCTTAATCAAATCACCCCAGAATGTCTACAACTCGATGGGTTTAGATCATCAGTGTGATTGCATAACATGGAGCTTTTCCTAAAGTCTGGGACTTTACAATCAAGAAATATCTCAAGATGAAGACTTGGTTCCTATTCCTCTGTTTAGGTGCACACATACAATTTGTAGAGGATCTACTCTATAACCTACTCTAACTGCCAAGGAGACAAGGTTAGGAACATGCAAGAAAATAAACCTAACTAACAGAGCTGATGCACCAAAGGAATGTTGAACACTTGCTTTGCAATTAAACACAAACCATTAAAAGCAATACAATCACCATGCACAGTGAACCAAGCTGCAATGAGAGATCAAGAGGATGAAATGAACATAAGAGAGGGTTGAAATCATCCACAAACTTATCTTATTTCTCCAAAAATTTGATATAGTCCATTATAATGGCGAAGAGGCACAAACTTGCATTACAGTTTGAATGGGAGGTTTGAACCCCACAAATCCACTTACAGAGAAGAGAAAAAGGGAAGGTGCAAATCCAAAAATGTCCAACCACTAGAAAAATGCCCCTCCTTACAATATATATGAAGAATATGAGAGAGAAAGGAGAGAAGAAATTGAATCTGCCTCAACCACCCCAAAAGAGCATTGAATTCACCTACAAAAATGATGGGTTCCACTACAAAACCCATGCCTCCATGTGTTGTTCCTTGTTGGGAAAGAAAGGAAGCCCATACTTCATTATGCTAGTAAGTGAGAATATTGATAGCCTCGAAAATGGAAGACTGTATTTTTCATTTTAAGAACTTAGTCTCACTAATTTAAAGATATCCAATCATAGTTGAGTAGAAGACATCGAGAGCTTTCCAAAAGTCCTCTCTTGTTCAAATTTGAGATTTCATTCAAAAGTTATGATCATCTGAAGGTAAGGTTAGGTGTTCCATGTGGGTTCTCATAATATTTTAAAAGATCTAAGAATTTAAAATTCTTGGTTGGCTTCATGATTCATCTTTCATTGAATTGACCTTCCACCAATCTTTTCCAAATTGATTTGGGTTTGGAGTTGGTCCGTGTAAGATCCACGTTGAAGCCCCACACATTCTTAAGATTTTTTACTACCTTTTAGGGTCCTGGGAATGTGATATGCCAACACTTGGCACCTTCTATGATTATGCTTCTTCAGTCCTCTTGTTTCTATTGTGTTCTTCCTTTTCCACCTATTTAGGAGCAACTATGTTGGACCCTAGACACTTGGAAGGCCTACGCTTGTTTAGGGACCTGCATTTGGATTTTACCTTTAAAGTTATGCTGATGAGGCACGTGGAGGCTTCCATTGGCTCTTCCCATGCTTAGAATTTTCAACGACCAATGCAAATTTCTCGGGCTTTGACCATATGGAGGGCTGCACTCATTTGGGAATATTTATTTTAAGAATCATACCAAAAGTGTGCCGAAGAGACATGTGGAGGCTTCCGTTGGCCTTTTTCTTTGCTTTGAGTCGACTCACTCTAGGCTAGATTTTGACTTATTGAGTTATCTTTCTTAGTTCCTTTCAACCCTCCCTTTCCTGAGATCCCCAAAAATGTGAAGTCTGAAAACTTCAAGCCTTTCTCTATTTTTTCACCTGAGCTTTGATCTTCTTCAACATTTCCATTGGCCACTCATTTTCCCATCTTCCATTGCCATTGCCAAGCCTCCTTGTAACATGATTGTAAGATTTGAAATGTGGGCTTACATGAATAAACCAAATTCTTCATTTCTCTTGTGTGGAAGGTCGTGTTTGATAAAAATTTCCGAGGGGAAAAATTTGATAAAAATTTGGTGACTCACGGGATCACCTTACCATGCTAGTAGAAGATAAATTTCCCTAAAATATCCATTAGGCATGGGGTCATGAATGATAGCTTGATGTTGATCTTGTATTTTGAATCTTGAACCTACCCCACTACTTATACTCTTAATTTTCATAAGAAAATATTTAAAATGAGGTTTCTGAGAGTAGAAAATTATCCTGAGCTAGAGTTTTCACCTACTCTTGGAATGTACCATAGGCACACTGAACTAAACAATGATATAACCTCAGAGAAATAAGATTTGTACCAAAGCACTTAAGGAAATTGAGACTTACACTACAACAAGACAATGTGCACACACACTTAGAGGAATTAAAATCCTAGGTTAATATTTACAAGGGTGAAACCTTTTCCTTTCAGTAACAATGTTTAAGATAGATTCCGTTAACCAGAATCAGAATCTCCTCTCCCTCCAAGGTAGACAATTGGAAGGCATTTCTACTTTTACATCCTATGACCATGTAGGGGCCACTCCAAATGGCATCAAACTTGGAATGCCTGCCCAATTTTTCCCGATCTGCATCCCATTTCAGAACTAGGTCCCCTTCCTGAAAGGTCCTTGCTCTTGCTTTCTTGTCAAACCATATTTTGACTAAGGCTTGATCTTTCTCTATCATTTGAACTGCATGTTCTCTAATTTCTTCCAATTCCATCATTTTTACATACCTAGCTTTGATAGGCTCAAACTCATACAACTCACACTGCTTCATGAGCTCCAATGCATGTGGCTTTAATCGTATAGGCAACACTGCCTCTTTCCCATAGACTATATTGTAAGGGGAATTACCTGTTGACCTCTTTGGTGTGATCCTATCATCCCATTATGCTGATTTGATCTTGGTATGACATGCCCTTTGATTTTCATATAAATTCCTTTTGATGATCCTTAGAAAATTCTTATTTGTGGACTTTTCCTGCCCATTACCCTGCGGGTAAAAGTTTGAAGAGGTGATCAAGTAGGTTCCATTCTTGACAGCCCATTCTATGATCTTGGAACCTAGGAATGCTAAGGCATTGTCTGATATGATAGTGGTCGGTACTCCAAACCTAGTCACTATCCCTTCATAGAAGTCTAGTATGCTAGACTTCTTTGCTTCCTTGAGCACTACCACCTCGGTCCATTTAGTGAAATAGTATGTTGCTATGAGACTCCATTGTGACCTTAGCTTGAGTTAGAATTTATGACCCTAATGAAGTCCAATCCCCATTGCATGAATGGTTGGTCAACTGAAATTGGGTGCAATGGAAGTGCTGCTAACTTTTCTTTACCTGTGAAGAATGCACATTTTTTGCACCTTTTTATCCATGTGTAGCAGTCACTAAACACGTAGGCCAATAATAACCCACCTTCATTATCTTGAGAGTTGTTACCCATGGGGAAAAATGACCTTTGGCCTCTCCATCATGGAAGTCCTGTAACACCTTTTCAATCTGACATGTTCCAATGCATCTCAATAGAATGCCATTGATGTCTTTCTTGAATAAGACACCATCAACAAGCACATATGGAATGGCTTGTAATATGAAGTATCTCCTCTTTTATTTGCTCATTTCTAGAGGACATAGGCATATTTTTAGGAAGTGTATCATGTTTTGAGTCCAACAAGGAATAGGAACATTATCATTTTCTTGTTCTTAACCATCTTGTAGTACCAAAACAACCCCATTTTCATTACTTGCATCAACCTGTTGGCTCGAGGCTAGTTGTTCACACAGTCCCTTTCCATGAACCAACTTAGTGACCTTAATTTCAATGTCATATTCCATGACATGAGTGATCCATCCTGCACATTTCTCATTTAGATCCTTGTTCAGAAGGAATTCCTTTACTCCCACATGAGACACTAGCAATTGTATTTTGATGAAGGAGTATCTTAATTCATAGTCTCTTCAAACTTTTACTAAAGAAGGAAACCAGTTATTCAGATCCCTCTTTGTTTTGTTGCACTAGGATTGTAGAAATTGTGTCCCCACTACCAAAGGCATAGAGCATGAATTCCTTAGAGAAGTCTGGATTGACAAGAGTTAGAGCTTGGGATATAGCCTCTTTTATTGCTTCAAAACTCACTTTTCTTTTAGTTTTCCACCTGAATGCCATGCTATTCTTTAACATCAACATTATTGGCTTCATAAGAGTGGAAAAATTTGGCACAAACCTACGAACAAAATTGATCCTTCCTAGAAATCTCTAAAGAGCCTTCTTATGGCTTGGCAAGGGAAATGCTCAAATTTCTTCAAATCTTTCTAGGTTGATCGTCAATCCTTCCTTTGACACAATATGGCCTAGGATCTTTCCTTCATGAGCTAGGAATATGTATTTTTTGGGATTTAATGATACCCCAAATCTCCTACATCTTTGAAATACTTGTCTCAGATGAAAAAGGTGATCCGCTACATTTTTGGAGAACACAATGATATCGTCAAGATATATTAGCACTATTTTGTTGATCAACCACTTGAATGTCGTGTCCATCACCCTTTGAAAAGTGGCTCCAACTTTAGACAATCTGAATGACATCTTCCTGTAGGCATAGGTGCCCCCACTTAGTGGTGAAAGTCATTTTGAACTGGTCATCTTCTTTTACCATTATCTGATTATACTAGATGTAGCCATCAAGGAGGGAAAATATTTCCAACCTGGATACCACTTGTAAGATTTGTTCCATTGATGGGAGTGGATAGTGGTCTTTGAGAGATGCCCTATTCAAGTCTTAGAAGTCCATGCACAACCTTATTTCTCCATTCTTCTTCTTGAATGGGACCAAGTTGGCAACCCATCTCAAGTGCTTGATTGGAAATATAATGCCTCTATTATCTTGTTTAGATCTTTCTTCATAAGAGGCTCAATGTGTGGGTTGAGTGGTCTTTCTTCGCCCGATGGCTTAGCATCTCGCATCTAGTTCAATGGTATGTTGTGCTGCTCTATTTTTTTTGCTTCCTACCTAAGAATTTAACCTCTTCTTGTAATAAATTGACAATCTATTGATCATTCTCAAACACCGCTAGCTTGTGTTATTGTCTCTTTTGATACTTCTAACCACATCAAATGTTGCTCTAACTGCTACAAGACTATCTATAACTTCATTCTTCTTCCGGGTATGAAACAATGTTGAAAGCTTCAAAGTCTTCAATTATGTCCCATACCCTATTTTTGTAACTCTTGAGTAGGTCATTCTTTGCATCATGTTGCCTTCTGACTTTATTGATGATTAGATTGCTATCACCAAATACTTACAAATTCTTTATGCCTCTTTTCCTTTCCCAATGAAGTCCATGAATCAAGGCCTCATATTCAGATGTGTTGTTTGAATAGGAAAACTAGAAACAAAAAGCTGAATAATACTTGATGTTCTATGGTAAAAATAACATTGCACCCATTCCAGCACCTTGTTTTCTTCTTGAACCATCGAAATATAGTTTCCAAACTTCATTGTCATCCCTATTTTCTGACTAGGTGATATTAGGAATTGGTGAATTTTCTTCGTATATATAATACAAACCCAATTAAAATTCTTCAATTTCCTTAAATGGGTCAAATGTGTGTCTTTTGTTTTCCCATTCATCTAGAATTAAATCTGGGATACCCTCAACCTTAGCACCTATTTCTAGATCAGTCAAACACTGCTCTTGATTGAAGGTTGAGTAATTTGCATTAATAGGACTTGGCACATGAGGCTCAATGTGAAAATTTGCAATTGGTTTTGACCTGATGGTTGTCTTGGCTCCATACCTTATTTTTAATAGCATGTGTGACCAATATGTTGATATATATCCACCTATTTTTAGTAGTAAAGTCTCTTGACAAACATAGTGTAAAGAGTAGTGTTAGGTCAATTACAGACACATCTTGCAAGACTGTGACATTTGTATAGGTATGTAGTGTTAGGATTAAACCTTTGATGACCCCAACAATTCCTACTACTGTACCATCTAGTTTCACTACTCCTTTCCACAATAGCTCACACTTTAGACCCAATTGATCTACTATTTTCTTCGGCATCATTGAGCTACTTGCACCCGAATCGATCATTCAATTATGTACGAATTGGTTCCCGATAACCAATGACACATAGAATGGTGGAGGCTTCAAATTTTTTCTTTGTTGACAACCTCTCTGTTGCACTACATTAGTGAGAACTTTGTCGTAACCTTGGTTTGATACATTTGAGGTAGACCAATTGGCCACTACATCTTGAACCAAATCTCATTGTCCTGGGATTGCCAGTGACTCCCACATGGAAATTTTCACATGTGTTTTATTCATCTGATCAATAATGTTGAAGGGGGATGAATTATCATTTTTTTCCTTACTTGGTGTGACCTTATCTGGTGCTTGAATAGGAATATGTTCTACTGCAATGGGTGCCTTAGGCTGATTTTTCACATTTGGTGTTACATTTGGTCTACCAAATCCTTGTTGTGTAGGTGTGGGCTGAGAAAAAACTAGATTAGATGGTTTTCCCTCCCCTATGTTCCTCTTATTTGACCATGTGTTAGTAGCTACACCATGAAAAAGAGGTTGATTAACTCCACAAAAGCCTTTTGTGTGCTAATTGACCAATGTGGTTTCCATTGAAGGTGCCTCTTGTGGAGTTTTGTGCTGTCGATTTCATTATTGACTTGGTTCTTGGGATACACCAATGGTCTGTACCATCAAGGCCTTTTTAGTGCACCATTGAAACATGTTGATTGATTGTGAGGTAGATTGTAAGGGTAATACTAGTCGTACTCCTATGCCATGTTGTTTGTGTTGGAACCAAGGCTCTTAATGTTGAAGCCACATTTGGATCATATGGTTGGAATGGCCTAGCAGCTTGAGGTTGTCCCTAGTTCATATTTTGATTTTCGACCTGATTTGGTGGTCTATTTTGCTGATATGGGGGCCTAGCTTGATATTGATTTGGAGGTTGATATGGTCTACAAATTTGAGTTTGCTATCTCTTGATAGTCACTAGCTCATTTCATAGGTTCGGTAGTGTTTCATAACCTCCTGCAATTCTTTTGAAGTGCTTGAAGTAGTATAAGCCCCACTATTGCTTTGATTTCTAGGGGCTGGAATGGGATTCGATGTGGGTGCTTGACTAGTGCTTGAAGCTTCTAGTTCTAGATATAAAGGACTAAGCGGCCTAGGTGCAAGTTTACCAACCTGAATTAATCAATTTTCAGCTCTAATAGCAATATTATAGGCTACGGGTAAATTTATACCTCCCATTGATTGAATCATAGTGGAAATATCTAATTTAAAGCTTTAAGAAAGTATAGGAAAGCACCTTCAACTGTTTTTCTCATGACCAATGGAATCCTATCCCACGTCCTCTAAATTCTAAAGTTGAAATTGGTCAACTGTTCATTAGGAGTAAATGCATGACAGCTAAGATCACTTAATTATATTGAAAAATTACATCATGGCAATATTAAATATAAGGAAAAGTTTTCAATTGAAAAATTAGATCACTCAAATGCATGACATTTGTACTTTTTCCAAGTATATTATGAACAAATTAATCCTAGTCACAACTATGTCTAAATAAAGATAAATTATTAAATCAAACCTAGCCGCATAAATAAAGATGGTATATGAATAATAAAATTGGAATACATTGAAATACATAGAGTTTTATAATGATAAACACTTTTTCACAATTTAACCGATAATAAAGAAAAAGATAGTGGCACAATTTTATGATTCGATTTTGTCACAGTTTTCATCAAATATGAACTAGTGGTACAATTGAGGGACCAAAAGAGATGTATTGAAGAATTTAAATTTGAATGATTGAAACATTATAATAGTAAGAGGAGTGGTGAAGAAGGGGATCAAGGAATAAATAAGTCAATGGGTGGGGAAAATGTTGGGGAAATGTATGTGAGACTCTTCTTTAATCTGACAAAACACATATAAACCATGTGTTACTTTTGAAAATCATATCTAGATGAGAATGGGGGTGTGGTGTAGAGATCGGTGAGGTAACATACTTTGGAGATATATCAAAATTCAAGATCCTCGATAAAGTGCCCAATTTTAATAGTTTTTTTCAATGTCAATCTGGTGTTTTGTTGATAGTTAGAGAATATGGATTTTTTTAAGGAAATTGAGATGTGCATGCTAAGAGATACTTTAAAGATAAGGACATGTCCTGGGGACTCAACATCCCATGTTAAATTGGTGGATAGTTGGTCATAAGTGAGTGCACTGGTCACCATTGAGAATGGTTGACCTTTTATAGAGAGATGTTGCTTTATCATAGGGTTTAACCATTTATATTATTCCCTTATTTGAATTTCGTAATTAATACTAAAAGGAAAATTAGTAAGAAGTAAGATGCCCAAATAGATAGAAAAGACCCAAAATATGTGAGCAAGATACAAAGAGGTAAGGGGTTCCCAGTGGGGATGGGGGTTCCGGGTGTCGATGTCCTTGTTAGGCGGTGGTGTCTAGAGTTAGAAATATCAAGTATCAAAATAAAATCTCTACAAGAAGAAGTGTAAGGCAAAAAATGAAAATATAAGGCAAGAAAAGAGGCCGAAGAAAGTGATCACTTAGTACTTTTCTCACTTATAAATCATATAAATAGTGGTATGTGATCAAGACTAGAAATATATCCAAAGTGCACGATTTAGTGTCTACACAATTTTGTAATTGACAACAAAAAGGCTGAACCAAGGTGTTAAAATATGCTGAAGAAGTAAAAGAGAACCAAAAGAGTAAGAAAACGATAAATATTGTTAGGAATTCCCAGGAGGGATAGGATCCCCTGGACACTTCTATCATATCTAAGTGCTAGTTTCTGAGGCCATAAAAGATAAATAAGTTATGTTATGGCATGCTCGTAAGATGTCAAAGGCTAGAAAGATAATAAGAGATAAAGAAACAAGGACAAAAGTAGTTGTCAACCACTAGTTTACTTACTTAGGAATCATGTATATATTAGTATGCTTTAGGCACTAGAGATATACCCAAGTGGATATATTTGTGTCTATATTTTCCCCCACTTTATACTGTTGAGTGAATACTCAATAGCATAAAGTAGATAGAAGATGTGTACCTTGAAATCGTATAGAGAAAATTTCTTCCGATATCACACCAAGTGGACAAGTGAAGTGTGAAGTGATCGCAATGTGATGTGTGGAAACTAGGAAGGGGAGTAGATCCTAGGGGTGAAGTGTATCCATAATAGTATGTTGTTGGAGCTTGTGTTTGCTGATGTGAGATGCTTCTTTTTTTGTATTAAGGAAAAATATGCAAAAGAATAGCGAAAGAAGTCAAAGTTGTGTATATGAAAAATTAGAGTAATGTATGTATAAGTAAGTAGAAAGTGTGTATAGGAAATAGTACACCTAATGTGGAAGAGATTATGATGCTCTAATCCTTCCTTATCCTGATGTGTTAACATTGTTACAATGGTATCCAAGTTAGCGTAAGCATACAACATAAAATATTTCAAAAAATTAGGATTTATGAGTGTTGGGAATGAAGCTATGACTTATTTTATGGCCTAAAAATTTTTCACTCCTTATTTTTACCATGTTAAATTATAATATTTCTTGAGAATATTGGTGAATGGATTTGAGAGTGAAGTAAAATCAGAAATGTATCTTATTATAAAATTAATTTTAACATGGAAAATTTGAAGTGTTTTTTTATGTTTTGGGAATGTTAAAGAAAGAATAACACTTACTCTTTTTGGATCAATATTTATACCATGTTTTGAGATGATATGGACAAGAAGCATACCCTCACACACTTTTGGGATTATGTGACACACTGTATTCTATGCATCTTTCAAACACTGCTTTGAACCTGGGGTATGTGGTCACTTGCAAGATTTAAAACATTGTGATATCATCCAAATAAATCAACAAAACCTTGTTAATGATACCCTGAAATTTGATGTTTGTAGCTCTCTAAAAGGTTTCACTGTATTGGAAAACCAAAAGGAATATTTTTATATTCATAGGTTACCCATTTAGTATTAAATGATATTTTAAATTGATCTTGTTCATTGACAAGTAATTTTTATAACTACTATTCCCGTTAAGTAAAGAATATCTTGACGAACCAACAACCAATTGAAGTATCTACTCCATGGAATAAAAAGGATAGGGATCCTTATGAGAAGACTTATTTTGATCACAACAATCAACACATAACTTGATCTCACCATTTTCTTTTTTTCAAGTACAAGGTTAGCTACCCAAGTTGTCTTCTTAATGGGAAGATAATGGAAGACTCAAAGAGTTTTATAAGTTGTATCTACATCAAGGGATCTAACTTGGGATTAATTGGCCTTTGTTTTTATCTAATGAGTTTTGAACCAGCCTCTAATTCAATAGTATGATGAGCTAAATAGGGATCAAAATATTATAAATCACTGTATTTCCAAGAAAAAACATCTACATAGTATCTAGAAAGCTCAACAAATGAATATTTTTCATCTTGTGAACATATTTTACCAAGATTCAGACTCTTAACATAAATAATGGTGAAATTTTCATGTTGATATATCCCTACATCAAGGACTTCTCTCTCATGCTTCATTTCATTGTTTTCACCTAAGATGGTTTCCAAAGTGACAAGCTATTTTGAGATTTGGTTTATCTTGAGCGTAATCTAGTCCTCATATCTATTCTACAGTCTTCCTTGATTTTGAGTAGAAAATTCTTCCTCTTCCTGTACTAAATCTAATTATATGTGCATCATCATTGGAAACATGTTAATGCATGTTATTATATAGAATAGATGGCCTCACTAAAACCTTTATTTGATGGTGTAATTTATTAACTTTGATATC
Organism: Taxus wallichiana var. yunnanensis; assembly: GCA_018340775.1. Classification (NCBI taxonomy): domain Eukaryota; kingdom Viridiplantae; phylum Streptophyta; class Pinopsida; order Cupressales; family Taxaceae; genus Taxus; species Taxus wallichiana. The sequence continues at coordinate 809,734,036 of CM031237.1, forward strand.
AATAGGTATATCAAATATAGATCTAATTGATACAATCCAATCAACATGTTCAGTTATATCTTGAGGAATAGCTTTAATATTAAAAGACAAAAAATCCTCAAGCATGTCCCATACAATATGTCTATATGTTCTAATTAATGGGTTATTATAAGAATTAGAACCTATCACGTGATGAATGACAATCTCATTGTCCCCAAAAACCACTAAGTTCTTGATTCCCTTCTTCCTTACCCACTCTAAACTATGGATAAGTGCCTCAAATTCAGAAATGTTGTTATAAAATCCAAACTTGAACTTAATAGTTGAGAAATACTATTGTTTTGAAGGTAAAATAATCATCAAAACATCTCATGATTCTTTCTTGATTTTGTAGCTATTAAAATAATGTTTCTATAAACCATCAACATGTTGATTTTACTCCTCCATAGATGGTATTTTAGCATTATTCTCATGAATATAATAGATTTCAAGGCCCTGTTATTCAATTATTTTCCATGGGTAATTTTCACGATCTTCATCAATTCTTTAATGTTTAAATAAGTTTTGAACACCTTCTAACATGTAGCTTGTTTTAGCCTCCGAATCATATAGTTCCTCTTCAATTACAACATAATTTGCATTTATGGTACTTGGTGTAAAAGGTGCAATGTGAAAATGTTAAAAAGGTTCAAATTTGATGGTATGTTTATCTCTATATGTGGTTATAAAGATAATATATGTCCAATCAACTGAAATATAGCCACCAATCATATATGTGAAGTCTCTAGATAAGCACATAGCAAAATAAGGTGCTAAATCCACTACCATCACATCCCATAATATTGTAACTCTTCAACAAAGCATGCATTGTTATCGTAAAATATTTGATCATTCCAATGGTCTTAGTTGATGAACCATCAAGATGTATTACTCCTTTGGTACTTTGTTCATACTTAAGACTCAATGTTTAAATGACTAACTTGGGCATAACAGTGTTGGTAGCTCCACTATTAACCATGCAATTATGAACTAATGAGTCTCTAATAATCAGCAAAAGATAAAAAGGAGGTGGTTTGAAATTTTTACATCTCAAACATCTTTTTACATCTTTAAGTGTTTATTTTTTTACCTTTAGTTTACTAGTTTGTAATTTCCATCACCATGTAGGTTGTGTTTTTAGCATGGTCATCCCGATTTGATTTTAATTTCAGATTCGCAAGCTCTTAGACTAGAAATTCATTTTTCCCAAAATAGAAAATGTCCCACATGCTCCTAATGACATTAGATTGCTTCATATGATCAATTATGTTGAATGTAACAACTCCTAGCTTATAGAGGTTTTTGAAAACATCATATTGTTATTAAACATGTGATGAAAATGAACTCTTACCAATAATAATATTCTTATTTTCATGAGTTGGTGCATCGGTTTTATCACCTAAATTTTCTTCCATGGCCATCTTTCTTGACTTTGTAATAGGTGCAACATATTCAGCCTTTTCCTTGGCTCTAATTTCCTTATTTCCAGCCACATGATCTATAGTTTTAAGTTAATGATTGTTGCATCTGGCTACCCCAGCTGTACTTGTGCAAAATTTGGATTTCCTTGTGCTGAAAGATTTTAACTTTGCTGATAAAATGTCTCCTTGAAATTAATTTGTAACATAGAAAACCCTTTCAGTACCATCTTTGAGGATGCATTTCACTCACTAGGTTGCATGTTAGGATCCTACATCATGTTTGTTTGCAAGGGAACTAAGGCTCTAGAAGTTGTAGGGTCGTTAGGATGAAAAGATACAAGTGATTTAAATACTATAATGGTTGTTTGTGCTTTATATGAAGGTCTATAACCTTCATCAAGAGGCACATAATTATTATAACTTGGAAAAGGTGAATGATATGGCATTCTTGCTTGAGCTTGATTTCTTTGTAATTGCACAATTATTTCTCCATGGTTTGGATAAAATCCTTTATGTCATCAAAATTACTAGGGTGAAATATGGGAGGATATGATGGATTTTCATCTCATAGAATAGGAGCGAGCTCAAGATAAAGATTCCTAAATGGTCTAGGAGCCAATTTTATAGATTTTATAAGGTTTTTTCTACTCTTATTGTAATATCAAAATATGTAGGAAGAGTAGTATCACCTATGGACTGAATAATAATAACAATATCACTATTTAAAGCATGTAAATATGGAAAAGGTAGCTGATATGCAAAGCTTAAAAAATAAGGTGAAATAATAACATATTTGAACACAACATGAAAGCCCAAGCTCATCAAATGAATCATGCAATACCAATTTTACAAAGTCAACTCAAATTAAAAATGTGTAAGAAATAAAAAAATACATTACGTTGCTTTCAAGTAGATATTTTAGTGTTAAGGCCAGGATGAACAAACACAAACCCTTAGGCTGAACACAACTAAGTGAAAGCTCATGATTAAAATCATAATAGAAAATATGAAATATAGGAATGAGTCATAATGAGTACAAATCTCAACATATAAGAAAAATAATACAGGAATAAATGCGATCCAATTGAAGCATAAAAATGTTAAATGCAGAAAAATATAGTTAATATTTCAGCATGGGTCCAATTCAATAGAAAAATAAATGGTTTGGAAAAAATTAAAATATATCCTTACCTTCATTAAAGGCATCCAACTAAAAATAAAGGCCTAAGGTCAAACGAATCACCATGCATGACCCATCAAATAGAAGGTATATTTGAGGTGAGCTAAATGCCAAAGCTAAAAGTAGAAAAAATGCAACCCAAAATACTAGTAGAATTATCAAGGTAAAAAAAAAACAAATCTGAAAGTATAGACTAGTTTGTTTAATGAGGTAAAAGCTTGAACCCAAATTCTGATTGAGAGAATAGGTAAACATAACTTACCAATAGGTTAAAAACTGATTTGTTAACCCAAAAAAATGGCAATTTGAATATAAAGGTTGGATAAGAAAAGAAAAGTTAGAGCATGTCCCAAAAAATTGCATGAAGGCAAAAAACCTAAAAGCACATTCAATTACATCATAATAGTATGGAAGAGCCACACTAGCTCGATAGACATAAAAATGGCGGCCAAGGATGAACAATGAAAGAACTAGTTCAACTGGTTAGTGGTCTAAATCAAATAGAGAGTCTCATAAAATGTAGATACTTCTACTGAATACCCTCTTTTGCAATAAATAAGGGTTCTCTATGAGATGAAGTAATAAGTACAAATGAAGTTCAAACTCAAAGTTGATACATGCCTAGATATCCAAAAGATCTCTAATGGCAACCATTAATTTTGCAAGAATTCCTTTCTAGAAGATTCTTCCCAAAAGTTCTCACAAAGTGAAAGTGACAAGCTGTTAGGGTGTCCCTTTTCCCTACCTTGATCTATCCTTACCTCAAATTAGAGTAAATCATGGTATCCTTACCAATGTTAAGGAACAAATCAAGCTTTATAATTTATACCACATGCCCATGGAGGAATAATTTAATTGTTACTTACATGGATGGATGGGTTATAAACCTTACCAAAATAAACAAATCAAATGATTATATCCTTCACTAAGCCAAGCACTAATGTTTATCTTACAAGTGCATGGTAGTTGACTAAAGTCCAAATAGAAGGCCATGATTAAATAATACATTTAAGGGAAAAGATAACCTCTAATTTTACGATTGCATAATTATCCCACTTAAGTTAAAAACTATAATTTTTGCATGTGCTAGAAAATCTAGAATTACTCAATTGTAAAGAACCGTGTGTGTAATCAAAATGGACCATAATGTCAATATTAGATTTTGAAGAAAATAAAACTATTTTTACATCAAACACTCAAAATTTACGTTAGTATTTTCTAAAACAGTCCATACATATGCCTTATATATTTCCAAAATGAATATTTGACCAATTAAATATGAGTTTTAACTAGTAGACCATGAGGATAGGTTTTGGCTTCGAAACACACGTAAGCCCAATTTGTCTTTGCTTTGTTTTAAAATTGTATTTAATTGTAAAGAGAGCATGCGAGGGATAATTTTTATAGAGGGGTATTTTTGGAGCCTTGGAAGCTAGGATTTTGTATTTATACCTTGATTTTGCAATCGTATAGGGGGCTTAGTTATTTTTTGCATATTTGTGATGAAAAATTATTGTACTGTTGCACCTTTTGAATAATAGAGATGATTTTTCCTCCATTTTCAGACTTAGTGCAATTTTTCATAGCAAGTTAGAATTTTGATTTAGTGAATATATTTATTCCTTTACATGCACCTCAAGCATTTCATTTCATCTCAAGCATTTATATATTCAACTATTTGCATTTCCACACTATCCTTCATTTAATTCATATTGTCTTGTTACATGCATTATCATATCGTTTTAATCACAAGATGGAAACTTATTTTTCAATTAAATATTTGACTTTATAACATTGGAAAATCACCTAATTGTACCTACTTCAACATTCTTTTCATACATTCAAGTTTTATAATCTTTACAATCACTTTCATACATGATTTAAATTTTGATATTTTTGTAAAAGGGATTACATACTTAGTATTCTCCATGGTTTCTTCTGGTTAGGGTGCTTCTTTCCCATGGTTTTCAATAAAATATTATTGATGATAAATATTTCCCTAATAATCTCTATCTCTAACAAAAAAATTCTAAATATTTCACCCATAACTCTTATTGGCCTATATCAAATTTTATTTTTGATCCCTCATATCCTACTAGTTGCATAGGGTTAAGGTTAGTAGCAAGTGTTTCTTCCCAATAATCACAACTCAAAGTAAAATCATAAAATATATATATATATATATATATATATATATATATATATATATATATATATAATTAAACAATAAATACAAAATTATTTCATTTGTAAATAAAGAACACTAGTAATCCCTATCAAGCTTCGGTGATGATCTGTACTTCTTAATTGTATCATAAGTTTGTGAAAGGAGGAAGTTCCCTTACTCGCTTATGTCTTGTCCTCAGTGATTATTCCATGCTTCTTACTATCACCATGGGGTAAGATGTAGGGGGTCACAATAATAAGTCATAAGTCAAAAATAGACAAAGAAATAAAGGTTCTTCTAAAAATTCCATAGAAAATGATGTGTACATGTTAAGAGAGATATATACTATTTAAAACTATATCATATAAATTAATAGGCCATCTATGAATCGTATTGGAGTTAATATTGGTGTGGGTTTAGCTTCAGGTTTCTCAGTAGATACTTGTCAAAGTTTTTATTTATTGGTAATTCTCATTCCCATTCTTAAAAACATATATCTCACATTCTTCTGACTCTCAATCGTGAGCCCTTGTATCTTACTAGTTGTATTGGGTTAGAAATGAACTTAGATTATTTTTTCATCATACGACATTCAACACATTTTTCCAATAAAAAATAAATACTAAAAGTTTTTTAAAAGGTAAAATATTCAATTTACAATTTTTTACCATAGTCATAATCACATGCATGTTATTTTATTTATAACATGGTGTCATTATCATAACACATACTATACATTGAAATTGAGGAAAAAAATAAAAAACTTATAAATCATATAAGAGTACAAATATGAGACAAATCAAAATGAAATCAATAATTACAAAATAATTTCGAACCAAATAGATGTAAATATGTATATATGTTTAATTCATCAATTTTATCATGTATAATTCCATCACTATAGAGTAAGTGGTGTGAAAAATGCTCTATAGGAGATCAAAACACACAAAATTGATATACATACCCAAAAAAATGTCTCAAATTAATAAAGGCACTTAGCATATCCCTCCCTCTTTGAGCCCTAAGAAGGGTAAATGTGAGGAATCCTACTATGAATCCTTTTATGAGATCTACTCGGTAGAGCATGGGATCCTCCATGTATCAATATATGCGAGTTTCCATCTAACTTCTCACGTGACCGACTACTGTTAGTAGCTCCATTGCATGAGCGACCTCACCAACACATCTCTCAATCCTCATGCATAGAAATATCATTCCTTAATCATGTGAGATCCACTGCGACATGTCAACATGGCACATACATGTCAGCATGACAAAAAGCTAGTGCTTGGTGTCCTGAGTTAGTAGGTACTTCCTTTTGAGTCTTCCCCATATGGATTGCAAAAATATATAGGTTAACATGTTGACTAAGTTGTAACCATGCATCAGCTGTGTCTAGAAAGATAAAAAAAAAATCATTTTATAAGGTGTAAAGTAAAATTAAAAAGAGAACATTAAAGTCTTACTAACAAGTAATATATAAAGTAAAGTTAGAAAAGAAATTTTTACTCACTCGATCCATAGGAATCCACTTGTTGATGCCTATGCTATCCCCATTACTCTGAATCTATCTCCTCCTTCGATCATGACTATGACCCATACTCATTCTCCTCTTTAGACTATGTGGGACCTAAACCAATCTGCAATACCCATCTTCCTCTTACTACTTTCCAAATACCTAGATCTGGTTTTGTTTATGGTGTACCAATTGGAATCCCATATGTGGAAATCGTACACTATAACTATCTTCTTTGGGTATCTCTCACCTATTACATATCACCTTGTAGATTGTAGTCACTTATAGAATAATGTCTATGTAAGGTAACCCAAATACCTGAGTTACGTTGATAACTATATGAGTCTTCACTCTACTACTTTTTTCAACTGCCTAAACTACAGTACAACATGTAGTCATTGAAATTCACTCCTTACACCATATTCCATTCATATCCTGATATGTATGTCTAACCATTTATTTTATAGTATCGGTGGAAAATAAATTTTATGTCCCCCTAAGTGGATCCATATCCACCAAAATGGATACTCTAATCATTGTGGCATTTGTTATCCTAACTCCCTTCTTATAGGGGATCATCCAATCGTAGACCCAAGACATAACTCAATTAGGATAGGTAAGTGATTTGACCCTAAATATGACAATCCTATAGAGATCATGATATATTCCCTATAATTTACACTCCCCACATGTAGATCTATTATGATACTTGATACTCATAAATATATGAGCCCAATAGAATAATAACATGTCTATACCCTTTTCCTCAATCAAATGCAAAGCCAAAACACCAATGATGGCCTTCTGTAGAGTAGGGATAAGAGAGGTTTCCACTATAACCAATTTAACCCCTACTTTAGACATCTATTAGGTGTTATTGCATCATTAATATAAGTCTCTTAATAATGGTTTTCAAGTGTAAAACTAGCACTCCTCAATGCCGACTTCTTTTTTATGAACAGGAACTTCGAGGATCCTATCAACTTCCTCCAAGGTGATAGTTAACTAAGCTTTAATAATAGGTAAATGGAAAGTGTTATTTTATGAATTCCATTATCTAAATAATTCTCATAAAAGGTGAATTTTAGGGGAAAAAATTCATGTCTAAGAGATCCTTTATATACCGACCCTCCCCACAAAATCCCTCTCTATCTAGGTCAGTCTCTATAAGATTGTAGGAAACCAAAGTGCTACTTATGAGCTCTGATCTAACTAATGTAGGCTCCTTGAATCAATAAAAAATAATAAATAATCATGTTACAACCTTATCAGTGTATAATGAGCTCACAAAAATAATATAAATACAAGTAAAAACTAAAAAAATGTATAATTGGTCCATTTTGAGGAAGAAGTTAAGAAGGTTACGTAAACGCTTCTCTTAGTAGAGTCATACTTGTGTAAATTTTGTGGAAGTTACACAACTTTCATGCTCGTCAAGAGGTAGTTACATAACTTCCATGGTGGTTATGCAACTATTTCTCTACATGTTTATTCTTCTCCTTCTATATATCAAATTAACTTAGACTGCGTCATTTAAGTGTTAGACTACATCATTTATTATTTCATCCCATTGATTTAGAGAAGAAATTCATATTTTTCATGTCTTGATTCCTCCCTTAAAGAAAAACATGCAATATGACACATGTGAATCATTCATTCTATTATGTTATAATGTCATTGATATAGAAGAAGATTTGATTGCTACAAATGTTATAGATCTTGAGCATATTTCTACTATTGTTGCATCATCTAGTTAGTATCCTCTTTCATCTATTAAAAATCCTCCATATTCTCCATCTCCTCCACCCCACAAGAAAGTTTAGTCTTCTCCATCACATAATAATCCTTCATCTCCTTCGTTGCATCAGGATATAACTAAGAATTTTGTATCTCCTACTCTGGAGATATTCTACTTTTCACACTGCTAAGCCCCATGATGTGCTACGTAATTTTCTTGATAAGTGATTGATTTTCTTGCTTTCTAATCATCGTCATCATCCTAAAAAATTCCAACGTCAATGTGATGGTCCTTATTACAAAAATAATAATATCAATGACCATCATGACAATGACTGTTGAGCCCATCATGACAAATTACAACAATAAAAGACAAAGGTTTCCTTACCTTTGGCTATCATTTTCATCAATAATATTTGTATCCAATTCCACATAAATGTTTTGTTACTCTAGTTCATTTATCTCCTTTTCCTACTTCTAAGGTCATTATTAGTCCACCAATCTATGTCATTATTCATGCATGTTCTTCTTCTCTTCCATATACCGTTGCACCATCTCATCTACCTCAAAATGATCCTACTACACATTAGCTTCCTAATATTTTTGTATATGTGCTTCCCACCACTACATCTCCCATCATTGACCCCATATCTTTGTGCATTACATTTGGTTCATACACTCATGGTATTTCACACCAAATGCTTCCATTACTCCACACCCACTTTGTCTATGGTAGGTAATTTTTCTCACCTGACTACCCAATGATGCACTCATCTTTGCATGGTTATTAAATTATTGTTGAGGGATTAGTTAAAATAAGAATGTTACCCAATTTTACCCCTCAGGAAAAAATGGACTCATAGATAGAAAATAGCGGGATCGATTTGGCCATGGGAACTCACATTTCAGGCTCGAACTAAGCAAATTGAACTAGCGAGGCATTGGGAGTCCACAGGATGCACATTTTGAAGAGACACTTCAGAGTCTGAAAAATTCAGGTTTTAGACATGAAAGCATTTGAGCTCGGTGGATCGAAATTCAAAAATGGTGAGCTTAAAAGTTCTAAAATAAATCAACGTCTAAATTCTAAAACTCAGACTTTGCACATTCAGGAGTTTGGAGTCTTTGGAGCTCACCATGAATAGTCCCTGAAAAAGGGGAGTAAAGTTACGAATCTCGAAAGTCTGAAATTCAAACTTTAGGATTTCAGGATTTCAGAGGTTTCATGTCCTGTGAATAATCAAAATCCCAAAACCTGAAGTCCCAAACCCTTGACACCAAATCCTGAACCCCTAAAACTTAATGTCCCGAAAACCCCAAAAATGTAAAGGTCTGAAACCCGAAGTCTGAATTTCAGACTTTGAGGTTTCGACATTTTAGAACATTGAAGCTCCAAAGCACAAAAATCGTAACTTAAGGTTTGAAACCTAAATTCTAAATTTTGGACTTTGAATTTTTGGCTTTTTGGAGGTTTCATGAACTGTGAGGTGAACAGTAACCCTAACTCTAAAGTCAAAAGGCCCAAACTTCAAAATCTCAAAAGACTGAAATTTTAGTTTTTAGAGTGTGCGATTCATTTTCGAGTCCAAAAAAGAAAAGATCAACCAATCATATTTATTATAGTATGGCACCCTCATCTTTAGATGGCCATAGCTTTTGACTAAGAGCTTATATCTTCACAAAATAGGATTTTAGTGAGATTAAGTACTTCAAAATGAGGATATACAGTCCACCATTTTAGAGGATATTTCCATACTTCTCACCGAGCCAAATGATGAATGTGTGGGCTTCCTTTCTTCCCCAAATAGGAAAAGTACATGGAGGTATGGGTTTTGCAATAGCACCCATCATGGTTACAGATGATTTTAATGCATTTTTGGGGTAGTTGAAGCAAGATCTTGAATTCTTCTCTCTACCTTCTCTCAGTATTCATATATATTGTATGAAATGGATCATTTTAAAAGGCTAGACACCATGTATATTCCCTTCCCTTTTTCTTCTAGTCTGTAAGATATTTTGTGGAGATTCGAAACCTCCTTACTAGACATTATGATGCAAAATCTGTGCCTTTGGCCCTAAATGTGATGTATTGTATCAAATTTGAGAGTAATAAATCAGATATGTGAATCTTTCAAATGATCTTCTATGTTCTATTACATATTTTTGATCATTAGTTGCATACAAGGTTATTGTGTATTGTTTTATTTTCATTGCAAAATTCTAGTTGTGATATGTTTTTGTGTAGGTTATTCAACATCCTTCTTACCGCATCACCTTCCCTTAGAGTAATTTTTAATTTTCATGCATTTTCTCTAACTCGTATCCTTGGGAAAACTTTAGATTATTTTTATGTTTGCAACTCTCTACACTTTGGTGTATTTGACACTAAGATGGGATCAAGTTGGCCTTATCCAGAGGGTTATCTTGATTTCAAGGTCCCACACTTTGCGATAACTACATGTTTGACAAATCACACCGATCGCCTCAACCATTTACATCCAAGAAATCAAGGGTGTCGCGATTATTCCATAACAAATAAAATTTCCACATATTTGCACTACACATCTCATTGATACATCTATCTAGCGTATACTACTATATCACTTCCTGATGATGCACTCATGCTTAATAGTTCATTTGTAACTAGTGAGGGTTCTTATAAAAATGAACATCATCTCGTTGAACAAATTCTAAGGGCATTACTCTTATTTCCCTCATCATCATAAATCAAACATGACATCAAATCAGACATATTTTTCATTCTACACTTAATAATATGTCATCCTCTCCTCACTTCATGATTCATTGATTTTATCTATTATGCAAAACATGATATATATATCTATTACTATTACATACACTCTATACTTAGTTATACATGTAATCAAATCTTAAACTAGAGGGGGTAAAGCCTTAGGCAAACTAGGCATTGCCTAGGGTGCCATAAGTGAGGGGGTGCTCGAATCTAAAAAATTTCCTTTTGTTGGTTAATTTTAGAACTTAAGTTTAAAATAATTTATCTCAAGACTTAATATTGATCAACCCATTTATAGATATTATTGTATAGTAACATAAATTTCACCAATATACATAAAAATGTTTTGTAATATTTTTGCAAGTAAAAGAAAATATCACATATGATTTTTTTTGTATTGTTACCCATTCTCTTATGTAGCTCTAGATTATGTAGGTGTGTAATTTGTTCTAGAAAAAGGTTAATGTATTTTTTATAATGTTGTTGGTGTATCTAGTAGAGGTGAGTATAATTAAAGGAAAAAAGTATTTAATTTTCTATTCTTAATTTTTTGGGGAAATTTTCTATTATTTTGTTATGGATTTTATGTTCATGTTTACATTCAATCTATATGGAATTTTCCTATCGGCTTTGCTCCCTCTTTTAATTCAATGCACATTTATCGTAGTGATGGATCCAATCCCTTTATCTTGGTGAATTTAGTGGGGAACACATCTTCATAATCGCATAATATTTGTAGTATTTCAAACATCATTTTTATCTAAGAGTCTCCCATAGTGGATAAATTGATTTTATCGGATGGGTTGGTGTCTTCTACCATTTTGGACCCTTTTTTTCTTCCATATTTAGATATCATATATATTCCTCTTCTTCATGGCACACTTCTATCTCATATGGTATAGGTGTAATACATTTAGGTTCACATATTTTGAATAATTCCATGTCTTCCTCATCCTTAGGGTCGTCTTCTTCTTCCTTAATATTTCCTACCATGTGACACCCATTTACTTTGTTGTACATTGCCCTTTTTATGGTTTCAGTCCCACTACTGTTCTCTCCAAAATTCCTTTTCTTGATTTCTTTAGGATATGGTAATTTAGCTCTCCCTTCTGAGTCAATAGTTCAATGGCATAAGAATTTTTTATCTTTTTAAGAATTACATATACCATGGGATTCCTATCTTTAAACATAAACGTTTGAATGAAGTCTTGCTACACTTTTTCCCAATTGCATGTTTATCTCTTCTCTTCATGACAATACCAAACATTTGGTAATGATTTCAATGTTTTGATAAAGATATGTGCCCACCACTTAGGTTCAATTTTCTTCTCTTTCAATTCTTAATACATTTTTGTATATGAAGCTCTAAACATTGCTTTGCACAACACTTAGTGTTATCTTTAGTTAAGTTTCTAGGTAAAACAAACCTTAAATGCATAATACCTATTGCTTTGATATAACTAAGGTTCTTTGACATGTGTACTTCCCATCATGTGAATACTATTAATTTTAGTGCATAATTCTAGTGTGTTGATCCTCATGTCTTCTTGAGGTACATGTTTCTTAAATTCAACCAAGACTCGCACCTAGATTAGAGGTTATGAAGAAATGTGGAGTACCTTTTTATTCTACCTAAACTATGTTATGTCCTTACTTCATGCTCTTTACACATCAAATGGTTCAATCCCACATATGAATCCACAATAATGGAAGATTCCACTCCTGGGGATATGGATTTCTCCATTTGTATCAATATAATCTTGACCATGCTGCACAAATCCATATAATTGGGATATTTTATGCTTAGTTGGAGACTTGATGTTGTATTACAATTGTTCATTTGTGAATGGATTATTGGTTTTAATAGTAGTAGGAAATTCCCAATTTATTAATTCATCTACATTCACCCCCTTATGTAATGCAAAACTATGGATTTTTCTTGATGCGCGACCTTAAATCAACTTTCAACATCATGTGCATACAAGGACATAGGTTCTATGGGGATAGTATATGGATTTTGTTCAGACCTATTCATTGGTATGGAAATAATAGAATTGTGTAGGTTAGATTCCATCTGATTTGTTACTATGTTGATTGTGATATTTCCATCATACACCCATTTCTTCCCAACCAACACGGGATAGTTTATTTCATTTGTATTCATGTCAATCAACTCAAAGTTCCCTTTTAAGCTTAGGTATCCCACATGTATTTCCACATACTCAAGAACACCGATTGGATCTACCCTCCCATCATCTATGATGTTAAGAGTAACTATTAGTGCAAAATCACATCACCCCCGAATGTCTACGACTTGATGGGTTGATACTCTCAGTGTGATTACATAACATGGAGAATCTCTCAAATTATGGGACTTTGCAAATTGAGAGAGCTCTCGGATGAAGGTCGTATCCTATTCCTCTATTCAGTGCACACATACAATTTGTAGAGGGTCCAATTCAAACATATTCTAATTTGCTAAAGGAGACAGGGTTGAAAAAATATGCAAGAAAATAAAAGTAAACTAACAAAGGTGATGCACTAAAGGAATGTTGAACACCGCTTTGCATAAAGAAACACAAACCATAAAAATGTGATACAATCACCATGCAATGTGCAACTGTGGTTGGAATGAGAGATCGTGAAAGAGACAATGAATGCAAGAGAGGGCTGAAAATCATCCACATAGATGTATAATTGCTCCAAAGTTGATACAAGGTACACTATAACGGCCAAGAGGAAAGCTTTGTATTATAATCTAAATGGGAGGCTTAAAAACTCAACAAATTCACCTGTAGAATAGAGAAGAACGGAGGGTGCAAAGAAAGAATGTATACCCCTTGAAAATTGCCCCTCCTTACAATATATAGGAAGAATTAGATAAGGAGATATACAAAATATGAATTCTTGTTCAACCATCCCAACAGAGCAATGAATTTTCCTGCAACAATAATGGGTTCTACCGCAAAACCCATGCCTCTTATCGTTATCTTTTTAAGAAAGAAAGGAAGCCCATACTTCATTATAGTGGTAGGTGATAAGAATTATAGGTTCGAAAATGGTGGATTGTATTTTTCATTATGGTGGAGTGAGTAGCAGACGTTGAGAGTTTTCCAAAAATTCCTCCCTTGCTCAAATCTAAGTTCCCAGTTGAAAGATATGGCTATTTGAAGGTCAAGGTCAGGCGTTTAATGTGGGCTCACAATATTTAAAAGAGTTTATCCATGCAAGATCCATGTGACAGCCCCACACATCTTAATATTTCACCCCCCTCCTTTCACTCTTGAAGTTACACCGATTGGACACTTGGCATCATCCACGGGCTTACTTTGTTTCCTTTGTGTTTTGGCTAAGTCCCTCCTATTTGGAAAAGATACTATGTCTGACCATAAACACGTGGAGGATTAGCACATGTTTGGGACCTACCTTTGGGTTTTACCCTTGAAGTTGCACTGAGTTGACACGTGGAGGATTCCACAGGCTCTTAGACTTTTTAATGGTTGGTGCAACTTTTCCAGGCACTAGAAACATGGGGAGCATGCACTTGCTTGGAGACTGCCTCTATATTTAACCTTTGAAGTTGTGCTGAGATGACATGTGGAGGCTTCCACTGGCTCTTAGACTTTTCAACATCTGATTATGCCTTTTCCACCTATTTAGGAACAAGTTGTTGGACCTTCGACACATGGAGGGCCTGCGCTCATTTGGAGACAGAGCACCGCTTCGGAATTGACCTTCGAGGTGAACTGATGAGACATGTGGAGGCTTCTACTAACTCATTTATACTTATCCTATTCAATGGTCGACTCTGCCTTTTCAAACTCTAACCATGTGGAGGGCCTGTGCTAATTTGGAGACCTTGCTTTGGACTTGAACTTTGGAGTTGCGCCATTGAGACACATGGAGGCTTCAATTGAATCTTTTATACTTAGATAATTTAGGCCTCAAGTGAACACTACCTTTTCCCATTTTTCTCCTATTGAGCTATGATCTCCTTTAACATTGTTTGGCCTCATTTTTTAACCTTGCTTCTCCATTGTCGAGCCCACCCGTAACTTGATTTTTGGGATCAAATGTGAGCTCACACGACTGAACCAACCTCTCCATTTCCTCCTATGCAAGGTCGTGTTTGATCAATTTTTCCTGAGGGGTAAAATTGGATAAAATTAACCATATTGTAAGACAAAATGGGGGATCCTATATCTTCCCAAGTGTACTTAGGCATCATGTTAATGATGCTTCCAAAATCAAACACCACATATTTTATTTCATACCCCCCAAGGAATGTATCCAATCGAGTATCCACATCCCATGGATTTGTATCCTTCACATACTAAATAGTTTTGTTATCTTTATTTATTCCACTTGTTGCACTCTCTAGTAGTCATGAGTAAGTTAGATATGTTTAGAAAAATATGATCATTGTGTAAAATGGTTACCATGATCAATAGATCCCATAGTTCGGCAACGACCCCTTGATATTTTAGGGTTATCATAGTCTAGTTATAGATATGTGCTTTTGGTTCCCCTCTATTTTGTGCATTGACATATCTATTTTAGATTGAATGGAGAAAATCTCTAGCTTCTTCAAGAAGTGATTTTTTTTTCCTTGGGTTGGGGTAAGTGTCCTTGTATTCTCATCGTATTTGGGGATCCATTGAAATCTCCACATGTTTCAATCCTTGTTATTTTCATTACAATATGGTAACAACTTGAAGATTATCAGTTTGTAGGAACCATATTTATCCTTTTGACATTATGTAATTGTTTTTGTTTTCTTTGTTTCTTCAATGTGGGACAATGTTCTATGTTATGTTTTTTCTTGCAATCTAGAATATGTGCAAAATAATTCTCGTTATGGATTTGAAGGAAAATTTCATGTATTGTTGTCTAGTTTTCTACAAAGATAGAAAATTGCTCCCTCTCAAATTTCTTTGTTCGTAACCACCTTGGAAACCTCCTTGATGTGCACCACATGGTATCTTTAGAGCATTTCATCCTTGACTCTATCCTTGATATCCTCCATAATGTGCTTGAGGTGGAGGTGCACTCTATCTAGGTGGTTGTTGTGGTGAATAAAGTGTCCAACCCATATTATTTTGTGGAGATGGTAGGTCCTAAATCAGACTCAATTGCAGAGAATGTGGTATCCATTTTATGTTTTAATAGTGAAGCATGAGCCCAACACACCTTTGGTTTAGTGGAGGTGACCATCTCTATTTCTGGAGAAGTTGGTTGCATTTTAGTGGCCAACAATGTTTGCATTATAAATAAATTCTGGTAACTTCTTCCTTGAGATCCATCAAAGCCCTTAAATTCTTAAATTCATGAGTAGTGGCTTTGAAAAATATAAATATCATGTTATGAGGTTGTTTGACATAGTGTTATAATAGGTGACAATTATTAACTGAGTGTCCCCAATTACTACATACTTTGTAATACTCTTCTCGTCCCCATAATTTTGTCTTGGTGTAATCATTCTTATGGCGTCCTTTTTCTCTCGCATTCTACATATCATATATTGAGTTGTTTATTCTTTCCTTCATATAATTCTTTCAATATTCATATTAATGCATCAAATTTTTCTTCAGTTTTATGGTTGGATGAACTAACTTCTCCATAGTATTATATTTTCTCCACTCGAATAGTTTCTTCCATGACCTATGATTTAGTTTGGAATTTTGTTTGTGCAATTGTAAACTAAATTTGGATACGCGATCCTTCCATAAACCAAGAAATTTTACTTAATTCATCAAAATTTAAATTGGATTTGTTCATCACATCAAAAATCCTCATGTTATACTCTATGATAGATGTTGACAATTTCTGCACTTGTGCAGAAATGGGCAACTCGAAACTTTGTTATGATGGATAGCATTGGTGAAGTATACCTAAGCTAGGGGAATTTATATCAAATTATATCGTTACTACTGATTTATTTAAAAGATTACATGAAATCTGCAGTTATGTGTCCTATTACAAAACATAACAGATCACATAGTCTATAATTTCATGAATATCCTCAGCAAAAGAACACAGGCCCCAAAGGACAGCTGTGTTGTCTTGATGAAGACACCAAATTGCAGAATAAGTGAAGTGTTTGGTTTTGGGACAACAAACATATTTGTATCTTTCAAATAATAAAATTCACTATTATTATGATTGTGCTCATCAAATTTATTGCTCCGTATTCATTAAAGTTGTTTGTGATTAATTAAATTGCATCCATCTATGCTATCATAAAAATGTTACAAGTGACTCCTTTCCTACTACTTCCATCAAGAAAATACCACAAAAAAATAGTGACAATAATGTCTAAATGGAGATAGTAGGAAGGAGTCAAAGTGAAGAGCATATGCTTAATGCAGTAAAACAACATACAAGGAGGCACATCTCATTCAAAGGTTGCTTACTAGAAGTTACAGGTTTTCCTTTTAAGTTTATCTCTTATATTAATTCATTTGATTGAGATATTGAGTTGCTTACATCATTGTACAATCAAGGAAATTCTGAATGCAGAATGAGATAGTCAACTCATTATTTCAACTTAATGCTTTATTCATAAGAGATCAAAAGTTTTCCCACACAAGTTGTGGGATGCGACTAAGTAACAACATCATATACATGGAAAAGAGAATATTACATGTGCCAAAGAATAATAATAGAGGAGTAAAAGTGAACCCATCATTGCCTTTTTATCTTCTTTCCCACTCTGCATCATCTACACCTCTAGCTTCATCTTGTTTCATCTTCCGCTTCCATCTCCATCTTATTTTCTTGTCACCTTCAAGATAAACAAGTAGTACCTATCAATTTTGAGATTCGGGTACATTTCTATTGCTATACACCTGTTCTAAAGCAAGTACATATTCTAAATTCAATGTATCTAATGGTACTTGAAAGAAAGAAATATAGGTACATGACATAGGACAACTTAGCGATGCAAATGGGCATGGAAACAAAAGAGAGCAGAGTGCATAAAGAGAAATCTTTAGCAGAAAGAAATAAAAGGAAAATGATTGGAATAGAAAATCAGAATCTCAAATAGATTACAAAAGAAAAAAATGCAGGATGCATAAAAGAATTTGAAAACAGTTCACAGAAGAAGAATGAAGAAGAAAATAAGATCACGTGGATATAAGAGAGGCCAAAAAGCCTATATATATTTCTAACTTATTTCTGAGTTTTGTAGCAACAGGTTGCAACGTGGAATCAAAAAGACTATTTTAACTGGTTAATAAAGAAACAACTATTGTTTACTTTCAAGAGAATGGAAAACAAACATCATTTATAGATGGTTTATAGAAAGAAGGAAGCATCAGAATAAGTCAAGAAGGAAATACTTTTACAAATCAGGGTGGAAAGATGAAAAGGAGAGAGGAAAACAATCATTTTGGAAAATTTTTGCCAGAGTCTCCCCTTGTAAAATTGACTTTTGATTTAAAACAGAATTGAAATACATGCTTTATAGGCTACTACATGCTTTATAAGCTATTTGAACTTCAAAAGGAATCATAACAGTCAACAAAAAGTATATGTTTCATCATTACAAATGATATCATGATCAAATGGAACATACAGATATTTCAGAAGTTCATCAAGTACAAGTATTCAAAGTTCATTTTATTTCCAAATTCAAGTGTGAATTAAGCCAACTACTTCACAATTTTCCAAGGTTGCAATGGATCAAGCAAAGCAAGCATGAACAAAATTTGATCAAGTGAACAAACAATCCATAAAAGGTGGCAGAGAGATATTCATATCTTTTAAAAATAGATAAAGTTTTAGAGATTTGGAGAGAGAAGGATTTCAAATTTTTTTACCAGAGTCTCCCCTTGAAAAATGGAGTTTTCAGATTAGACAAAATTGAAAATATGCTTTAACAAAAAAACTGAAATACAAAAAAATAGAAAATAAAACTTAATGATTTTCTTTGAGTCCCAACTTCACTCAAGCACAACCATAAGAAGCATATACAGTCTACTTAACAAAGCTGAGTTCATGACATAAATGAAGCCAAAGAGGCCAAGTTTACAGAGTATTCAGTTACAGGTGAAGCCAGGGCTGAGGTTATCAAAGGTAAAACTCAAGCACAATGATCAATAAATAGTCAAGTTACTAAAAGGCCGAAGCCATTTAAAATGAACAAAACAGAAGTGAACAAATGACAAGGCCGAAGCCAGAAGAAATATGAAGCTACAGGTATAGCTGAAGGTCACATTATAGTCAAGTTTTCAAATGACCGAGCCATATTTCAAGAACGAGAAAACGTAGAATAAGTTCAAAGGATTTTCTTTTCATATTAACACTTGCAGAGAGTCGACAGACTGAAGAACTTACCACATTATCAACAGTAAGGCCAAAGAAAAGACAATGGCAGCCATCTCCCTTATAAGCTCATGTTCGTGCTCATCAAGGCCGAATGATAGAAACAAAAACTAGAGAAAAATGCAAGTTGTGTCATTATACAGAGATCAAAGGAGCCACTAAAAATAGATTGAAAAAGATCCACAAGATTCGTAAAGGGAAAGGGTCACAAAAATGTATACCTTCATATCCCTTCAAAATACAAGTCAAGCTTCAACAGATTTCAACAATGGTGGCACAAGGATCGAACAGAGATCTCGAGCTCAGAGAAGGCCCTGAAATAGAGAAGAAAAACAAGCTCATAAAAGATAACGATGACTGAGCTTCAAGGTCTATCATCCGAGCAAACAAAACAGAAGCAAAGAATACAAAAATAGCCAAGGGTCGAGTTTACTCACTCAGAGAAGCTTTCGCGAGCTCAGAAGGTTAAAAAATGGAGAAAAGAGAAACATAATAGAGCCAAGCTTCCATGAAATGATCAAAATCTGAGCTCCGTAACTTGAAATAATGACGGCCAAATAAAATTTACAGGGCTTTATTTGCCCTCCACGAGCAAAATGAAATGACCAAAATGGAAAGAGCTCGAGATTTTATTTCTTCCACTCCAGCATGGTCGAGCTAACTCAACCGTGCTCAAGCAATCAACGATCAAGCTTCATCAAGGACAAGATCAAACAACCGAGGATTATGCATAGAGACCAAAATAGATAACCATGGTAAGTCCTCCACCGATCAGTAATCAATGCACAGGTTGGAAACCCTAACCGTAGGTTTGAAGATCGATGGCATCACAGAGTAGGTACAAAGATCAAGGGCTTGAGAATGATCATCATTTTCCAAGAAAACCCAACACAGGTTAGGTTACCACTGACAACACATATTGGAGGGGTGAGTCACTATGGGAAGGGGCCACCCATGTGTCCTCATATTAATCATTGCAAGCGAATTTCAAAAGTATGAATATAGTCTAAGCTATGCATGCATCCAAAAATCATGGGTGACAACATTATACATAATGATCACTAATAAGGTGAAATATAAACCTTTAAACATGCCTAAGTCCACATGGTTGCCTAACATATATTTGGTGCCCCTTGTAAATTTAAAAAAAAAACATGAATTTGCCTAAGTCGACTAGGTGGCAATGCCCAAACCAAGTGAATCAAAGGTGGTCCCCACAAGGAGTTTGAAATAAAATTGTAAGTATCACTCATGTGATCATTCAGGAAAAGGGACAAATATCATAACATGTGCACATTGGAGGGTGGTCCCCACAACTATTATTTTGCAAATATTGCTAAGTGTTGCAATATTTTGCCCATATGCAGGGAGTATATTTTTGAATGTATTCACAAGAGGATAGAACAGAGAAGAAGACAAATTTGCATGCTCAAAGGAGGAAGACTTTCCTAGCAAGCAAATTATATTTTTAGCAACTTATTCACCCATTCTTTCTTTAAAATAGAACAGTCAACTTCAGTTTGACTATATTGTATTTAAGGCTGTTAATGCCTATTTTTTACTGCATGCTCTAGTTTGTATTATTTTTATTCCTTTATTTATTATTAAATAAAGGATAAAATTAGGATGCATGGGAAAGTACAGCCTTTAGGCTATTTTTAGGAGGGGTGAACCTTTTATTTTCTATATATTATGTGTCTTTGCAAATCACAAGGGATCTTCCTAGAGGATTTTCGAGATATAGGAATCTTGAAGCAATTTACGCGCTTTTCCTCCGAGTGTGAAGTATTTTATGCCTCTCCAAGTTATTTTGTAGTCTTGTGTATGTTTATATTAATTTTGTGAATGAAAATTCCCTAATTAACCATTTTACCCTGCTGCAAATCCATTCCTTTCTGCTTAATTCTAATGTGCATGTTAACTTATTAGTACTGTTGTGAAATCTCCTCAGTACAATCAAGTGTTTTTCCCTTAGATTTCTGCAAAAAGGTATTAATTGGTTCATGCATCAAAAAATTCTTCACAAATCAGTTGTGTATTTTACTCAGTCAAAGTTCTTACACAAATTTGGTGTATCACCTTAGTCTTATTTATTTTTCAGTCATCTTTTTCCCTTGAACTCCTAGAAACCAGTTTAGTGTACACCAATAAGGAACTAACCTTTTAATCCTAGAGATTCACCTCACAATAGGTATACCCATAGACCTGAGGTGTCTCCATTGTATCTATGAGAGAGAGAGATCATTTTGCAGGCTTAGAAAATCTGTTGCCATCTCTCTATAGGGTGCACTTTCAAGAGATAACAATAGACTATGCCGATATCTCGATTAATCTCCTTCACATATTGAATAGTCTCCCCTACACATTTATTTCTTTTGAATTCATGTGTGAGGGAATTCTACACACTAAGATTTATGGAGTATATAAAATTTAAGTCTCTTAAATTTAGTTATGTATGAGTTCATACTTATTTGTAGTATTTTTACTCGAACCCCTTTTCCTCCCTAACAAATATCAAAAATTAGCAAGTGATGCTCGAGGTCAGCAGACTCATCATAAGGTCAGAAATTATATACGGATTAGGATAATGAGTATGTTGGATGAAAACATACTTGGTAAAAAGTATTTAAACTAGTGTTGTGGTGATTTAATCTACCCATATGTGTGATCAAGTAATTTTTATTTGATACCGAGTGAAGGCAAGTGGTGGGCATTGGAGAGGGGCATTCTAGAGGGGTGTCCTAACTGGGGTACGTAAAGTATAACCCAAGATGGTTCCTAGCCAAGGAAAGAAGATTATTTGTTACATATTTCCTCTTGATAATGCGGCCATAACTTGAGGTGTTGAATCTCTGGTATCACTTAGGATTTTCTGAGCCACACATAGTCCTCACCTAGATATGCATATCTAAAGTGTCACGTAGGGATTACTTGAGGTACACAAATTCTTCCCCATTGTGTTATGTTTAATCTTTGAACTATTGTTTTTTTGTTTAAAATACATTAGGAGGATTTTTATATGGTAAAATATTAGGATTATTAAATGGGAAAAATTCATATCACACCATCTCTATACGAGAAAATCAGAGGGGATGTTATAGATACCGAGTGGAATCATCTATCCACAGTGGTGTTTGGTGGATTTTGGAATTATCAAAGGATCCCATGAGACAGATTGGATATGTAGACAAGGACATTCTGGTTCATGAAAGGGGAGATTACTATCACCTTGAAGGATGTATATCACATCCTTAGGATACCTATTCATGGGGACTAGGTAGTCCCCATCACAAGTGACATCATATTTGTAGTATTGACATGACTATTTTGAGCCAATGCGCCCCATATAATATTTTCTTCTAGGGTGTTCTCATATGAGATATGGTTTGAGGAAGACATAAAATGAATCCATTTGATTTTCTTAGCTATGTTGGTTGTATCATGTTATGTATTTCTGGACTCAGGAGGAGATCGGTTTCCATGGGCACTAGCTGCTATGGTTATAGACACTATAGATCACTAGACAATATTTTATTTTGATATTTCCTTGCTATCTCAGGTGTACCATGAGTTGTCGATGTACAGGGAAGGAAGGAGATCACTATTGTATGTAGGCTTCTTACTTCACTATTGGGCCTATGAGCATATTGTATTGATTCACCCACTAGGGCTATCATGGATCACAGGGGACCATATAGAGCTAGTTGTTAGATTTCAGAGATGGAGGGATGATCAGGCCTTTGGAGATAGGAGTGAGAGGAGTGTGGATTGGTATTTGGATCAGTTAGTAGAGCTTGAAATGGATCATATTAGAAGTGCCCATACTAAGATTTTCCTATATGACCAGGGGTAGAAGTAGAGTTGGTCGATATGCAATGGAAAAGGTGGTTATAGGGGGGAAGGACATAGATTATTGAGGTCATGCAGTATGACCAAGTGTGATGACATTTTGGAGTCGTCTAGATGGTACCGAGAGATCCAATTTTATGTAGGAGAGAGGAGATAGATAGGGAGGTGTCGCATCTCACTATGGCCAATCCAGTTGAGGAAGAAGTGGCACCTTGGGATGATGATGATGACGTATGAGTTGGTGTGTGATTTATAGGAAGAAGGGTGGCCACAATAGTGGCAGAAGAAATGTGCAAGGGTAAAGTTTTCTATGTGTCCTTAGAGGAGAGGACTTGAGGATATCAAATGTACAATTTACTAATTTTGATGATATCTCTACTTTAAGAGAGGCCCCTAGAGGCTAACTATGATATATTGATACACATCATGACACACACAAAAACACACACACACACACATGATTTATGATTTTGTTATGGATTAACATGTGTTTATTATATGATGTGACAAGTGGATTTTAGGGATTTGTGATGTGATGATGATGATATGGCTACTTTAGATGATAATATAAATGTGTTGAGGATAATGATTTATATATTCTACATTTAAATTCAGTCATGATGATAGAATGTATGGATAAAATGTGATGTTAATTAAAAGAATTTGAAAATGGATTGATTAATGATGGATATAAGTAAGAATAAATGTGCTTAGGATAGGTGGATAAAAATAGGTGATTGAGATAAAGAAAGATGTGTTCATAAAAAAATGAAGTAGGGATGAGAGATAGATGTGATAGGATTAACGTAACTCAATGGTTATGACCTATGGGTACAAACAATGCTATTTCATATCAAGGAATGTGAGAGGAAAAGATGTCTCTAATCACACTTCAGGTCAACAAGTGGGGAATCCAAGAAACGTAAGGCATATGCGACCAAAACAGATGTTAGAAAATAACCAAATATAGTCATTCCAGAGATCATAAAGAAGCATGGATGAAATGAACTTATAAACCTATTGTCAACAAGACAAAGAGGTTTGAAATGTAACTTGTACATGGGAAGAGGAATCTCCATAAGTGGCATTTTGTAAATCTATGACCTAGCTCTGGGTTGGGGAAAGAGAAAACTAATCAATGAGGGAAGTTTCCTTTGAAGAAAGATGATCAATGCAAGAAGGTTTTGTGGGATGCTAATAAAAGGGAAGGTTAATTAATATGGGAAGGCTTTAATTCCATCACACAAAAGACTAGTCATCCTTCATCCTTTTAGGGTATGATCTACTTTATACATAATATATATGATATTTTTCCTTCGAGGGATAAGTCTATTTATTTTGATTTAATATTGACTTTGATTTTCATGCTTTTCTTTTTCTCTCTCTCTCTCTTTTTTGCATGAACAACTTTCCTTTGAGGGATCTTGTATTTTTAATAACTTTGATTTTTTAGAACAACATCCATGAATTTTAAATTTACATGGTGATAGATGGGGATATCTAGGTAGACCACATAGAAAGGGATAATGAAGGTACAAGAAACACTTCTAGACCCTTTGCTTGTTTCTAATAGGTGGATAAGAGGGTGATGGATGTAATGATCATGGAGTTCTCACTAAATGAGAGAAACTATCCATAAGGAATATAATACGAGAAGATCCATAGTGTCCATATTTAAGGTCACATCTAGGAATTGATGGTAGATTACATAATTCCAAATCATCAAAGTGAGAGATAAAAAAGGCTAAAATGGAGGAATGATCTAAGGATATGACTAAGAGATCATTCGTAATGTTCTAACAATAGAATGGTTATAAATGCAACATGTTAAGAGGTTCCACTTCTTGTTTACCATCAAGGGAGGCCAATTGATAGGAACCTGATCCATACTTATGCGTGTTATGTAGGGTCCAATCCACTTAGGGGAAAAATTTTCCAATTGGATCCTTTCTAGAGTAGTGAAATTCTAATTTTATTTGAGGCTAAGGTCATTGACATTAAAGTTGTGTTAAGATAGGATACAATTAGAGCTTATATTCAAGGGAGATAAAACTATGCGCTGTAGTGAAGAAGTGAAGAAAACGTATGTCCTTAATGAGATGAAGATATGGTCACTCGGAATGAAAATATGGTTCCTCAAAGGGGAGCAAAAATATGGCCGTAAAGTGAACTCAGATTAAGAGTAAAATCTTTCCCATGGGAGGGACAAGTATGGCCATAAAGTTGGACTTCAAATAAATTTAGAATAGATGAGATATGGACAACACCTTAGAAGTGAGAATAGTGGCCAAAAAAGTGGTCTTAGGGAGAGGAAATCGTGCTTCTAAGATATGAACAAATATGGCCACTAAAAATCCATGGTGCTCCCAAGGAAGCAAAAAGATGGCCACAAAGGTGGTCATAGGAGGAAGATATGAATATACGATGGTGATGAGAATGGATGACTTGAGCTAGATAAGATAAGATGATGTCAAGTATGGAGAGGAACTAATCTATGAACATATTGATCCTATAATGAAGACCCCTAGCCCCAAGTGAGCAATGGGGAATATGATGTATGGATTAGGAAGAAGTTATGAAAGGATCAACGAGAAAAGGGGATGCCACTCCCCCAGTGAGAGGGATATAGATAAGTTAGTGGATGTGAGAAGAGATGAAATGGGATCATAAGGGTGGTGTAGAAAGGAAAATTGTATCGATGAATAAGGGAGGATCCTCATTAGAAGAAATAATGTGTAGAGGATAGATGATAGAATGTTGATGAATGAAGATAATTAGTAATTTGGATGTATATAGAAATAGGAATTGGATTGGTCATGGATGAAATGGTAGATGGAAAAGGAGAAACTTGAATAAGGTCATCTCTCAATAAGATCATGGAGGATGCTTTAAAGGGGATTACAATGTTTAGTTTCATGACCCGGGGCATGATGATAGGTGTAAATGTAGTGGGAATTGAACCATGAGGGCTTCGAACTATTTGGGTCAAATTCCTTGATAGGTGGAAGAATGATGGCAGAAGTTTGAACTAAATATTGAAGGACCTCCACATATGATTCGATGTAGGTGTTAGGAGGATTTTGTTTGAGATGATGTTGAAATCAAGGATGAAGTTGGATTGTTTCAAGGTTTAGGTACTTTTTACCCCTTTTGATGGTGATCGGTGATCTAGAAGAATAAGCGTTGGAAGGTTTAGACCGATTAGTAGGTGGAGGTGTTTTTGATTAAGGATTTGGTATTCGGAAGGAGTCAAACTAATTGAATTTGAATTAGTTGATAGATTTTGATGAAGGAGGTGGTCCTAGGATAGATAAATGTGGCCCCAAAATGGATGACATAAATTTGGTTTTGGTTGGAGGAATATCAATATTTTTATGAGGTCTTGAAAGTAACCTTTCGGAAATGTACCAGGGGTCTTTTTTTTTTGTGAAGAAGCACCCTTGGGAGGGATGATAATGATTTCAACTGGAAGTGATAAAGGTGCTATTGTGGCTGATGGAGGAAGTAATGTTTGCATGATTTGTTCTAAGGAAGATGAGGATTAGCTTGTTGATGGGATGATATATTATAGTTGCTGCAAGTTGAGGTGATCTCCAATATTATTTAAATGATGAAGGTGGTTTGGAAGAAGAGGAGGATGATGGAGATGTGAGTATGATAGTTGATGTGGTGGGTGTGGTTAAGAGCATGGAAAGAGGAACCGGTGTTGATTCTATGGATGTTATGATGGTAAAGCATGGAATAGATGTGAATTGGGAAATAGAGTCTAATGAAGTGGATGAGTTAGATGCAGGTGTGGGATCAATGACAAGATTAGATGTAGATAGAGAAATAAAAAGGGTGTTTCGATGATGCGGTTGATGAGGTATATGTGAGAGGAAGGTAGTGTAGGTTATGGATGGGATGATGTAGAAATGAGTGGTTTTGTGAAAGAAATATGAATTTACTTTGTGTTTGTATTAGGTGCTTTAAGAGTAATTGTAGATGTGTTTGTGGATTGAGAAGGTGTAATAGGTGTGATAGTGGATGTGGATGTCGGAATGGTAAATGTTGCGGAACTAGGTGTGGAAGAGTGGGGTGACATAGGTGAGCTGGTCATAAGTAAATATATAGATGGTAGAGATATTGAGGTAGACATGGGTGGGTTCATTGATGTGGTTGATATAGTGGAAAATGTAGTGATAGGTGTGTTTGGGGTAGATGTGGACAATGGGTTAGATTTGAGAGGTGCGGATAAATATGTGGGCACACTTAAAGCCAATGTGGATGTGGTAATGGTAGGAATGGCTATAGATAAGAGAGAACCAGTGGAGGTTAAGGAGGTAGGTAGGGTAATTGTGGGTATGGTTGATGTGGGGATAAATTTTGAAAGAGCCGTAGGCATAATATGTAAGATGGGGATAGATGATGAGGTAGGTGAAATAGATGTGGGAGTAGGTCTTTAGTGCATGGTGTTGATTGAAAATGGGTTAAATTTGTATGTTGTGGCTGTGAATATTGGTTTGTTGGTTGTGAATTAGGAAATGATTGTCAGAAGATATTAAGTGATGAAGATTGGATTGGTTGTTGGGAACTATGAATATGATGAGGTGATTGGGATTGGATGGGAATATATTATACATGAAAAATGGGAACATCAATAGGTTGGATAGCCATGGTGATGTCGAGAAGGGATGGTATGAGGTGATGGTGGTAAAATAGGATCTATTGGTCGATGTGATCGAGAGGTTGTAGTTTTACGGAGTAGGAATTCTGAATGGGTCTAGAAGAAGGCCTAGAAGTAACCAAGGGTTTGGATGGGATATTGGTCATGGTGGATATTTGAGAACAATTTGAGGTAAATTTTTTTCCATTTTTCTCTCAAACAAGTCAAGCAAACAATGCTTTTTATGTTTTTGATTATTAAGAAAGTGTGAAAAAGAAAGAAAAGGGGGATGGATAATGAGGACATAGGAAAAGGAAATCTATGTCTAGTTTTAGGTTTGTTATGGCTAGGTAAGTCTCAGGTGGCTTCCAGTTGCATGATGAAATCCCAATCAGTCAACTGGGTAGGAAGATGTTTTGATGTGTGATTTATATGCATGAGGTTTTCTTGTGTGTGATAGAATGCGAGATGTAACAAGCTAACCCCTACTTAAACTATGTAATCAAATTGGATGTAGAAAAGAAAGGTAATCTTTAAAAAAAATCTAAATGTGATATTTTGATGAGGACATACAAAATAAAGGGAAATATGATGCAGAAAGGAAACAATAGGGAAAAATGAGGAATTATTGGATAACAATTTTCCTTTTTATATAAAATTTAAGCCTAGAGTGATCAAAGAATGTGAACCCAACACGAGCAAGAAAAAAGTGAAGCCTTGTGACACAGTGTTAGTAAAAGATAGAAGAAGCAGAAAATAGAAAGAAATACAAAAGGATCACCTAAAGGGTGGTCCCACTGGGTGTGCCAAGAATGTTGTTGTAACTTTTTCATTTGATTCAAATTAATGGTGTAAACTACTAAAGAAATCTAAAAAAATCATAAGATGGAGGGTTTATGGTACCTCAAATGTGTGATGTGGATGAACAAACGTAAAATTATTGATCTTTGATGTAATTTGATAAACCTGCAAAATTAGAGAAAAAATTATTAGATATTATATACAGGGGCTTCCCAAAAAAGCTATCTCTAAGAAGTGTTACCTTCCTTTTATGGATTTCAACCCCCATTTGATAAAGAAAAACAAAGTAAAGAATGGATAACATGTAGAAACAAAAATACTACTGAATCTGAAAGTGATAAGGATTAATTTAAATGTTGATTTGATCTAAATAAATTTAAATTAAAAAATACCTAACTGGGTTGACAGTGACCCATACTATGCAGAGCAAGGTCGACGATGACCTAGAGAGTAGATCTAAACTTGTGAGACAAATATATAGGCCTGTAAGGTCTGAATGCAAAATGAAAGCAAGTAGAGGCATGTGGATGTTGGGAGTGACCTACAAAATGATCTCTAGGATAGAAAGGCAAAAAGAAGGACATAAAATAATGATTTAGCTTGGATGTTTGATAAACAATGCCTAGTTTATGGGGACTAGCGGGAGTCGACAACAACTAGGGAGGGTTGGACGATGATTTGTAACAAAGTAGGATAAGGTCGAAGGTAGATGGGTGGAAAAGGCAACTGTAAGCAAGGATGATGGAAAATAAGGTTGACAATGGAGCTCGAGTGCTTTGTCAGAGATGATCCGATCCTAAATTTTTTATATGAAAGCAAGACAACAACAATATAATTGTATTTGAATAAAACAATACAAAAAAATGATAACTTCATGAAGGATGTTCATGAGTGATGAAATCACGTCAAAAGGAGATCCAAGATGTATGTAACTCGTGCAAGAATGATTAGTCATAGGAGAGAGTTCACAAGTCACAAGAAAGCTCAGATTTTCGTATCAATCTTATGATTATGGAAATAAATAACTCCATTTTATAGGGTCGACGATGACTAGGCTGGGTCATTGCTGAAAATGGGGAAAGTTTCTCCAAAGGGGTGCATTTTGTGCTTTTGGTCAGGATTTTGGGTTTCAAGGATAAAAATAGCACTTTAAAGCTTATGTGTAGGATTAGGTTGGTTAGGGATGAATCATGGGTAGTTAGAAGATAGGAATAGGTAGAAAAAGCATAGCGATTTATATTTATGATAAAAGCATTCTAAATAGCAAGTTGATCAAGGAAAGTTAGGGATATTGATATTAACCAACTAATTAATTAATGTGAATTAATAAAGATTAAAAATAATTAAATGATGATAGTATAATAAGTGGACATTTCATTAAATATTGAAGAGGGTGGATTTAATTAAAGGGGGGCCTAGATAGGACCATAAAAAATATGTGCACACGAGCAGACAAGGGTAGAGATACTTAATTTAGGTTTCTAAACCAAAACCAAAACAATACCTTCATGTGCATGACCAAGTTTATTCTAACTCTAAACTGTGAATTCCTTCTCATAGGTTTCCAAGGAACACTATTATAGAAATCCCAAATTTGATTGGATAATTTGCTCTAATTTATTTGGAATCCTATAAATGCCCATGAGACAGAGGTTTTCCCAAAATTTTAAGATTTTTTTGGTTTTTTTAGAGAAAATATAATTTTTCGTTCATAAACCCTAGTTGTAGGGTTTGTTTTGAAGCTCTGAGTGATCTCGATGGTTGTCAAAGGAACACAATTTGTTTTTATTGCTTTCAAAATTTATATCCTCCTTGCACATGACATTGTTAACCTACCATAGCTTTACAAATTGACATTAAAGTGAAATATCTCCTAATTTACCCATTCAAGCAATGACCTCATCCTTCTTCTCTCAAAAAAAAGAGTATGTTTCACCTTTTGTGGGTTTGCAGTATCACAATGATCATTCTTTACTCAAGTAGGGCTTCCGAGATGTCTAAATTCCCCATTACTTACTTTTAAATAGATCAGCACCTTTCCTCGAAATAATTCACCCTTAAAACATTAGAAATGCATGAATAAGGTTGACATATATCACAAAATATTCACTTTATCATTATTTGTCTCATCTAATATATTTACATGTTCCGAAAATATTGAAAAAGACATTAAATTTGAGAATATCAAATAGTTTCATTACATAGATTAATACTATACTGGAAAATAACAAGCATTGGCTAAATAATCATAAACATTGAAAATACTTATTTTGTATAATTCATAAAAGAATGAGTACAAAAACATGAAAATATTTCCTTTGTAGTTTTTTCACCTAAAATTTCTAGTGATTTGTGACTACAACTAGAATAGTGTACAACCATCTTTAGATTGGTCATGGCTTATGTGATGTGTGTATATGAGAGATGAATCCAATACATGAGAGATGAATCTTGTAAGACCCCTTGATTTTGATAGATCAGTAGTATTTTGGTAGAGTAATGTAGAAGGAAATTTTATAGGTCCATGCCTGTTTAAACATGCATGTTATTATTCCTCTCAGTGATATTCATCTCAATGTTTTTCATGTTAGCTAAAAATCTCTCAAAAGCTTCCTCTACACCTGCATCATCAACACATTCCATGGTGGATCCTTGTAATTGCCCCACATATACTTCATTTTTGGAATGATTTGAAAAAATCTCCAAAACACCCATAATTAGGGTAGCCTGTGCTGGAGTAAATAATGAATTGAGGAAATATATGTCTGGGTTCATAAGAAATTCATCGTATTTAGGTGTTCCTTCTTCTAGCATTAAGCATCTTGTAATGGTTGGAATATTTGGCATGTATCCTCCATAGGAGTACTATCCAAAGTTGACAACCACATGATGAGAAGATGTGGTCGATCCGATAGTGGTCACTTCTTGGATTTCATCATCTAATGAATCCATCTTGATTCACCTACTTTGATAATCCTTTGGATCTTTGTGCCCCACATTTACAATTTCATCCCACCATACAAGTAATTCCTTATATGTTTTAACATAGGTTTCATCATTGTAAAACAAAGACACGTATTATGAAACCAATTTTTTAGGCCAAACCATACTTTAATTCCATCAACAAGATATGGGTAGTCCTTCATCACAATCCTCAATCCATGAGGTGCCTTTGGATCCAAAACTGCCATTCCCCTGGACAACATATGCTAAATGAATGGATATATTTATTTAACCTTGTGAATTACATTTAATGAAAATAAAAACTTGTTTACATGAGAACCTTAAAGTTCATTTAATTATCAACAGATTACCATTGGTGTATTGTCCCTTGAAACTTCACTTATGAGTGGAACAAATGGAACAAGCCTAATTAAACTGATCGATGAAATTGATGTCTCTCTTACCTTGCAAGAAGGTCAGAAAACAATCCTTGCTCATTAAATTTTAAATTTTTTTAGACTTTAGATTACATTTCCATAGGATATTTGATAGAGGTAAAGCATTGTTCAATAATACCTCCTAAATTTATCAAATCTTGATGAGTAACTTGATTGATGTTCATGGTATCAAGGTAATGGGGGTCAATAATTTGTAAACTCGGTGTATTCTACTTAGTTGTTTTGTGAGTTTATATAATGAAAGGATTTTTGATGCAATGAGTCCTCATCTCGTAATCCATGATAAAATAGAATTATGGTTATGATTATGCATGTTGTGGTTTAGGGAAAAGTCTAAATTGCTGGTATGTTCATGATATTTACATTAGTATATTTAATTTAACCTCATCCAATCACTTTAAAATAAAACCAATTCTATTTTTATTGTGTGTCGGAAAACAAATGAATCAATTAAGGAAATCACACTCTGTATTTGAAAATAATGATCTTCTCTTTGAGAATTTAAATATTCACTATTCGTTAGTCTTTTTTTCTAATTAACATTTCCTATTAAGAATTTAGTGTGTAAACAAGATATATTTTGAGCAATTTATAAACCATATATATTTTGAGTAAATAAAATTATGAAAATGAACATTGATACAAATTAGAAAACCGGATTGCGGGTATTTGATATTTTTCTACTAGTGAGCAACATAATCAGAACTGAAATGATAATATTTCTAAATAACACTGATCTTTAATAAGAAAATATACATGTATATAATTTAATAACAAGGAAAAACCCTACAACCATGGTAACAAGGCTATACTCTGGGAGAAAATCTTGGCCTATAGACAATCACAATAGTAATAATTTGCAAATTCTAGAAATACCCATATAAAGATTATATTGAGCACCAAATTTAGTCCAACATTTCTAAGTATTCCCAAATAATAATATTGCAATTGTAAATGTTTTATTTGCATCACATAAGAAGTCACACAGTCTAATAAGTGCCAATTGCAGTTGATTCTCTCATCAAATAGTCCAAACAGACGACACTACTGTGAGAAGCAACAACATGTAATGTTCACACCTTCTACTATCTTAAGGGATAAATAGATGGCTCTAATAAAATTTTCACGATCATTAATCACATTGATATCCATCTAAGTGGCATCAGTGGATTGAACCTCATACATAATATCATTAAGCTCCCATAGTAGTTTGTCCTTAGTGGTGGCATAAACCATCTTTTCTCTTATTTGGGATACATCAGGGGACCTAAACCCATGTTAATGTTGTCGGCCATATGGTAAGACAATATTATCATACTTCATAGTGTTTTCCTGCACAATCAAAGCCCATGAACATACTCACTGACTAGGAATTTCCTTCTATATAAATATTGTTTCTTCAAACATATTTTCTTTTTAAATGATCTTATAGAATGATTTCAGGTACAACTATATTCTTTTTTAGATTGAAACATATTTTTATATTGATTTTAGGTATAATTATATGCATTTTTAGATTTGTGTTTCTTGTTCATCATTTTAATAATGAAAATACCACTCTTCTAAATGACAAGACAATAGTCCATGTTTGTACAATCCTAAAGAAATATTTTTAAAAGTTACATCCAATGTTGTTAATGTCAGGACCAAGGGAAACACTAATTAAGTATATGAGACCCCAATTTCTATGATGGATTTCTATTTATTTTATATATTGTTTGATAAAACTTGGAAATGAACATGACCATAACTATCCACCTACAACATATTCTCAAAGGGAATATTCAAAGTATGATGTAATCGAAATACTAGATCTTAAGACCTCTACGATAATGGAAATGTTATCAATATTAAATTTATAATAGATTTGTCTATAATTACTGATTTGTTCGCTCATATAGTTTACAATATATTTGTCTATAAGTAATGATCCATGGCTTCATATTGCAATTAGTTTGGGTTGGCCTTCAATATATATACTGGACAATACTTTTTTAAGCATTGGTTTGAATATTACATCATTCTAATTTCTACTCGCTATATTCTATGTTACTTGAAGATTAGTTCAAGTTTAATACCAATTCCTCTGTTAATTATATGACAATTTATTTGTCTCCTTAATTATGTTCGCTGAAATAATAAGTGACACAAGAGCATATTTGGCATATGAAATCTATGTACTTCAAGAGATCTCAAAGAAAATACAAAGTAGGTATACCAAGACAATTAGAATGTGAAATATGCCCCTAAAATTCTCACACAAAAATAGGAACTTGATGTATGTACATTGGTTGAATAAGGTATCCACTGACCAAACCAGCACTTACAACTCGGGAGATTCATTTGCATCTGCTACACATACACCACTAGTAACATGTATTTCTATGATGGATGACCCATAAGGAGTCTTAGATGAAATATTTGTTGATTTGGAGCACATTTTAGGCAATATTAATTTCATAGATTGATTCAATTTTTTTCTACTAATGCTTTTTTTTCAATTCGTATAGGAGAAAGAAATTGGTATCCAATCATCATTACGTGCGTGCCTTGAGTTTCGACATGTTCATCAGTGTAACCAAGGTCCTAAGAGGCTATCAGAAGGTGTGTCCACTAGTGGGGGTGGGATTCACATTGGTTATAGACATGTAATGTTAATATGGAACTTTGTCAACACTCATTCACCTCCCCATCACTATCTTTCCCATTTTCCAACCTTTGGACTTTTTTGCTTCTCACAAGTATCTCACCATCTCCAATTGGTGCTTGAACTTTTCTTTGAACTTTCTCATGTTTCTCACTCTCATCACACTATAATAACACTAATCATTCCTATGCTTCTCGAGTCATGTTTTCTAGCACTAATTAGTCCTATGATAACACTAACACTAATCACCATTCCCTCATTCTACTACACCTCATACCATCGCAAGCCTCTAGCAACATGATCAAACCATAAGATTACTCAAAACTCTGTTTCAATAAAAATATAGTCCTTACACAGATTTTAAAGACAATTTCCATTTTTTTTGAGTTCTTGATCATGCATTCCCTTGATTTGGACCTCTAGAAGGCTAATTAGTGATTACAAACTCACCTTCATGGATTGTAGCAAATGTATCTCTTTTTCTCCTTGATGAAACAAGTTATAATTCATCTATCCTTGTTTCAAAACCATGTCATATCAAGATCACCATTTCTAGGTGTCTTAATCTTTTATCCACATAGGTCTTAATCCTTCACCTTCACACAAGATGCATTTACTTCCAAACTCAATATCTTATAAATATGTTTATATACTATTTTGAATGTGTCTACAAACTACTTATGCTTTCTTACATTGATTGTTTTAGGATAAACAATGCTATATGGCTCCTGTTCTCACCTAATCATAGCACCCCTGTGTTAATACAAGTGAATATACTTGAACTCACGGTGTGATTGGATAACATGGGTACTATCTCCAAGTTGTGGGACTTGCTACTTGAGATAGACCTCTAGAGAAAGCTGGTTCTTGCTCCTAAACTACACCGCCACAATCTACTCTAATACGGGATAAGCTAACTGTTCTAATCTAAATTTCAAGGGACCAGGGAGAGAGAATGCACAAAATGAAAGCCTACTCTAAAGCGGTGATACACCGAGAAAAGGAGGGTGTGATAGTATTCTCCAAATGCTTGAAATACAGAAGTAAAGTGCACACTAGAAGAGGTGATGACAGTTCTCCATAATCTAGCAAAATGCATTCACAATGATATTCCAAGCATACACAATGATAATGGATTCCTACAAGAACATAAAAATAGGCAAAATATTCTTGTAGAAAGAATAAAGGGGCAAGAAGAATGCAAGAAAACAAAGCAGGGGAAGATACATCCACAAACTGGTATTTTATTGCTTCATGATATGCACAGTTCAATCTATTACAAGATAAGGGCCTGGATCACCATGGAAG
The DNA here is from genome assembly GCA_018340775.1 of Taxus wallichiana var. yunnanensis. NCBI lineage: Eukaryota > Viridiplantae > Streptophyta > Pinopsida > Cupressales > Taxaceae > Taxus > Taxus wallichiana. Next base: position 809,769,809 of record CM031237.1, read on the forward strand.
GAGTCCACTACAAGGGCCTACATCACATTGGTTTCACAAATAAATTTTGATAGAGATTTTCTACAAAGAACTCCCCCTTTACAATGAGCCCAACACTCCAATTTATAGAAAAAATGAGAAGGGGAAATGGAAATCCCGAAATCTGTCCTTCAACCACCTGTAGGAGGCATTAAATTGAGTGAAATGATTATATATTACTTGAAAAATGGTCCCCATACTATCCCATGTGCTGCAGCAGAGAAAGAAGGATGACCATGCCTCTTAATTGCACTCCCAGCTACCAAATAAAACACTGTTCTGAACCCGGCCATGTTTTGTTAAAAATATCAATCAATATATTATCAAATATAGAATTTCTTGATTTTTGTGCGTCGGGCTCAGAGCCACAATTCCAATGGTATCAACTTTGTGTGATTTTGTTGAGAAATACAGAAGTTATGGCCTTAAGTGCGGGCAGCTATTTTGGGTCCTGGCGGGCGTTTTTATCATTGTGACGGGAATGAGAATTAACTGACTGGAGATGAACAACTTTCTTTTATTTAAATATGATGATCATAACATGGGTTTTGGTGGCGTAGAGGATGTTGTGCTCATTCTAGAAAGTCTAATTTTGTGAAAATCGAGATCGGAGTCAAAAGTTATGGCGTTTGAAGTTTCACGGGTCAAACGTTGACTTTTCTTCCTTCTTGTCGGCACGCTTCAGATTTTCACGTCCCTCGTGTCCCTTTGGCCCGGATGTCCCAAAGAAGAAGGTCCTCCATTTCGGTCGAACCCGGCTAGTTCGCACCCTCCGCGCACTTTTGTCCCAACTGTCTCTCGGATTGCTCGGGACAAATTTTTTACGAACCGCCCGAAATGGACTTACCGCGCCAAACCACCGATCCACGTCTTTTACATACCTATGGCCCAGATGTCCCAAACAAAACTTGATGATTTTTTCACTTTTCAGCCGGTTCGCATGTTCACGTCCTCCATGTCCCTTTGTCCCAAGCTTGTCCCCAAATGTAGTTCCCTGTTTCAGGACAATTCGAGTGGTTCGCGTACTTTGCGTATCTTTGGCCCAACTGCTCCGGCTGCCTGTTTCAACAATTAGTCAATTTTTTCCACTTTTTGGCGATTCAGATTTCTACATCCCGCACGTCCCGAGCGTCCCAAATGTCCCAAATCTTTGAGTGGACCACCTATATGTCGGAGTTGGTATGAAGGTGAGGAGGATTGTATGGAATAAAATATCCTATATGACGATCATAATGTGCATGGTGGTGGCATAGAGGACGTCGTGCTCATTCTAGAAAGTCTAATTTTGTGAAAATCGAAGCTCGGAGTCAAAAGTTATGGCCGTTTGAAGTTTCACGGGTCAAAGCGTTGAATTTTCTTCCTTCCGCCGGCCGCTTCGACTTTTCGCATCCCTCACGTCCCTTTCACCTTTGGATGTCGCAGATCAAAGGTCTTCCATTTCGGATGAACCAACCGATTCGCGCCCTCTGCATACTTTTGTCGAACTGCACTGCGAGACTCCTTGGGACAAATTTTTATGAACCGCCCAAAATGGACTTACCCGCGCCAAACCGGCCGATCCGCATCTTTCACGTACCTACGGCCCAGATGTCCCAAACAAAAATTGATGATTTCTTCACTTTTCGACCGGTTCCCCTGTTCGTGTCCTCCGCGTCCCTTTGTCCCAAGCTGTCTCAAAGCTGTAGTTCCCTATTTCAGCTGATTCGGGTGGTTCGCGTACTTCACGTACCTTCGGCCCAACTATTCCGGGCTGCTGTTTAATGATTAGTCAATTTTTTCCACTTTTCAGCCTGGGATTCAGATTTCGGCCGCCCCGCGCCCCGACATCCCAATTTGTCCCAAATGTTGCGCGAGACCACCTATATGTCGAGGTTGGTATGACGGTGAGGAGGATTGTATGGAAGAACCTCTCCTATATGACGATCATAACGTGGGTGTTAGTTGCGTAGATGACATCGTGCTAGTTCCGAGAAAGTCTAATTTTGTGAAAATCGGAGCTCGAGTCAAAAGTTATGGCCGTTTGAAGTTTCACGGGTCAAATGTTGACTTTTCTTCCATCTTTGTCGGCAGCTTGACTTTTCACATCCCTCGCGTCCCTTTGGCCTGGATGTCCCAGTACAAAGGTCCTCCGTTTCGGCCGAACCGGCCAGTTCGCGCCCTCTGCGCACTTTTATCCCAACTTTCCCAGACTACCTGGGACAAATTTTTCTGAACCGCATGAAATGGACTTACCCGCGCCGAACCGGCCGATCCACGTCTTTCGCGTACCTACGGACCAGATGTCCTAAACAAAACATGACAATTTTTTCACTTTTCGGCCGGTTCGCCTATTCGCGTTCTCCACGTCCCTTTGTCCCAATTGTCCGAATCAGTAGTTCCCTGTTTTGGTTGATTTGAATGGTTCACGTACTTCGGGTACCTTCAAACCAAGCTGATACGGGCTACTGTTTCAATGGTTAGTCAATTTTTCCACTTTTCGACCAGTTCATATTTCCGCGTGCCACGCGTTCCGAGCGTCCCAACTATCCCAAATGCTACTGAGACCACCTATATGTCGGAGTTGGTATGAAGGTGAGGAGGATTGTATGGAAGAATCTCTCCTTTATGACAATCATAACGTGGGTGTTGGTGGCGTGGAGGACGTCGTGCTCATTCAAGAAAGTCCAATTTTGTGAAAATTGGAGCTCGGAGTCAAAAGTTATGGCCGTTTGAAGTTTCACGGGTCAAATGTTGACTATTCTTCCTTCTTTGTCGGCCACTTCGGCTTTTCGCGTCCCTCACGTCCCTTTGGCTCGGATGTCCCAAAGTCAAAGGTCCTCCATTTCGGTGAACCGACCAGGTTCACGCCCTCCGCACACTTTTGTCCCAATTTGTCCGGATTGCTGGGACAAATTTTTCAACCGCCCGAAATGGACTTACCCGCGCCAAACTAGCGATCTGCGTCTTTTACGTACCTACGGCCTAGATGTCCCAAACAAAACTTGACGATTTTTTCGATTTTTTGGCTGGTTGCTTTGTTCGCAACCTCGCGTCCCTTTGTTCTAGCTGTCCGACAGTAGTTCCTGTTTCGGCCGATTTGGGTGGTTCACGTGCTTCGCGTACCTTCGGCCCAAATGTTCGAAGCTGCTGTTTTAACGAGTTAGTAAATTTTTTTCTACTTTTCGCCGCGATTCAAATTTATGCATCCCAGCGTCTCGACGCGTCCCAATCATCCCCAAATGCTATGCGCAGATGGCCTATATGTCAAGTTGGTATGAAGGTGAGGAGGATTGTATGGAATAACCTCTATTATATGACAATCGTAACGTGGGTGGTGGTGGCATAGAGGGACGTCATGCTCATACCGAAAGTCCAATTTTGTGAAAATCGAGCTCGAGTCAAAAGTTATGGCCGTTTGAAGTTTCACGGGTCAAACGTTGACTTTTCTTCTCTTCATCGGCGCTTGACTTTTCACGTCCCTCGCGTCCCTTTCGCTGGATGTCCGAGCACGAAGGTCCTCCATTTCGGCCGAACCAGCCAAAGTGCACGCCGTCCATGCACTTTTGTCCGAATCGGCCCTGTCCGATTTGCTGGCAAAAATTTTCCGAACCTCACGAAATGGACTTACCCGCGCCAAACCGGCCGATCCACGTCTTTCGTGTACCTACGGCCCAGACGTCCCAAACAAAACTTGATGATTTTTTCACTTTTCAAATTTGGTTCTTTGTTCATGTCCTCGCGTCCCTTCGCCCAATCTGTTCTAGTTGTAGTTCCTGTTTCAATAGTTAGTCAATTTTTTCACTTTTCGCCGGCGATTCGGATTTCGCGTCCGTGCATCCCGACGTCCCAACTATCCCAAATGCTATGCATCACTTTATATGTCGAGGTTGGTATGAAGGTGAGGAGTATTGTATGGAATAACCTCTCCTATATGGCGATCATAACATGGGTGTTGGTGTCGTGAGACGACGTCGTGCTCGTTCGAGAAAGTCTAATTTTGTGAAAATCAGAGCTCGGAGTAAAAAGTTATGGCCGTTTGAAGTTTCACGGGTCAAATGTTGACTTTTCTTCCTTGTTGTCTCCGCCTTCACTTTTCGCATCCCTCACATCCCTTTGGCCTAGATGTCCCAGTCACGAAGGTCCTCCATTTCGTGAACTGAACCGGCCGATTCGCGCCCTCCACACACTTTTGTCCCAAGCTGTCCCAGATGCACTGGGACAAATTTTTCGAACCACCCAAAATGGTCTTACCCGCACCAAACCGGATGATCCGCGTCTTTTGCGTACCTATGGCCCGGATGTCCCAAACAAAACTTGATGTTTTTTCACTTTTCGGCCGGTTAGCTTTATTCGCGACCTCGCGTCCCTTAATCCCAAGCGTCCCGAATAGTAGTTCCTGCATTTGATCGATTCAGGCGGATTCGAAGTTTCGCGTACCTTCGGACCAACTGCTCGGGCTGCCTGTTTCAATAGTTAGTTAATTTTTTCCACTTTTCGTTAAGTTCGATTTACAAGGCGTCCGTGCGTCTCGGCGTTAGAAGCTGCCCCAAATGCTTTGTGCGAGACCGCCTATATGTCATGTTGGAATGAAGGTGAGGAAAATTGTATGGAAGAACCTTTCCTATATGACAATCGTAACATGGGTGTTGGTGGCGTAGAGGACTTCGTGCTCGTTCTAGAAAGTTCAATATTGTGAAAATTGGAGCTCGGAGTCAAAAGTTATGGCCGTTTGAAGTTTCATAGGTCAAACGTTGACTTTTCTTCCTTGTTGTCGCCGCCGCTTTTCACGTCCCTCGCGTCCCTTTGGCCGGATGTCCTAGTACGAAGGTCCTCCGTTTGGTCAAATTGGCGATTCGCGCCCTCCGTGCATTTTTGTCCCAAGTCCTGACCGCCTGGGACAAATTTTTTTCGAACCACCCAAAATGGACTTACTCCGCGCTAAACCGGCCGATCCGCGTCTTTCGCGTACCTCGACCTAGATGTCCCAAACAAAACTTGATGATTTTTTCACTTTTCGGCCGATTCGCACATTCGTTTCCTCCACTTCCCTTTGTCCCAATTGTCTTGAACTGTAGTTCCCTGTTTCAGCAAATTCGGGCGGTCGCCATTTACTTGCGTACCTTCGCCCAACTGTTAGGCTGCCTGTTTTCAGTTAGTCAATTTTTTCAACTTTTCGGCCGAGTTCGGATTTCACGTCGCGCGTCCCGATGTCCCATTTGTCCCAAATGCATAGACCACCTATATCTCGGGTTGGTATGAAGGTGAGGAGGATTGTAGGAAGCAACTCTCTCTCTATGACAATCGTAACATGGGTATTGGTGGCGTAGAGGACATCGTGCTCATTCTAGAAAGTCAAATTTTGTGAAAATTGGAGCTCGGAGTCAAAAGTTATGGCCATTTGAAGTTCACGGGTCAAATGTTGACTTTTCTTGTTTGTTGTCGGCCGCTTCGCTTTTCACGTCCCTCGCGTCCCTTTCGCCGGATGTTCCAGATGAAGGTCCTCCATTTCCGCCGAATTGGCTAGTTCGCACCCTCGCGCACTTTTGTCCGAACTGCCCTGCATGCACTGGGACAAATTTTTTCTCAACCGCATGAAATGGACTTAACGCGGCAAAAGCGGCCGATCCGCGTCTTTCACGTACCTACGGCCCAGATGTCCCAAACAAAAATTGACAATTTTTTAACTTTTCACCGGTTCGCTTTGTTCGCGTCCTCCGCGTCGCTTTGTCCCAATTGTCCCAATCAGTAGTTCCACTGTTTGCCCGATTTGAGCGGTTCACGTGCCGCGTACCTTCATCCCAACTGTTCTAGGCTACTGTTTAGAGAGTTAGTCAATTTTTTCACCTTTTCGGCCGATTCGATTTCCGCATCCCGTGCGTCTGACGTCCCAATGTCCCATACGCTGCCTTGATCGCTTATATGTCGGAGTTGGTATGAAGGTGAGGAGGATTGTATGGAATAACCTCTCCTATATGATGATCGTAATATGGGTGTTGGTGGCGTAGATGACGTCGTGCTCGTTCCAGAAAGTCTAATTTTGTGAAAATCGGAGCTCGGAGTCAAAAGTTATGGCCGTTTGAAGTTTCACGGGTCAAACATTGACATTTCTTCCTTCTGTCGCACCGCTTCGGCTTTTCGCGTCCCTCGCATCCCTTTGGCCCGGATGTCCCGGTCACGAAGGTCCTCCTTTTCAGCCGAATCGACTAGTTCGCACCCTCTACACACTTTTGTCCAAAAGCGTCCGAATCGCCTCGGACAAATTTTTCCGAACCGCTTGAAATGGACTTACCCGCGCAAACCGGTGATCTGCGTCTTTCGGCGTGCCTCTACGGCCCAAACGTCCCAAACAAAACTTGACGATTTTTTCACTTTTCGTCGGTTCGCTGTCGCGTCCTTTGCGTCCCTTTGTCCCAACCGTCCCGAAGTGTAGTTCCCTTTTGGCCGATTCAGAGCGATTCGCATACCAGCGTACCTTGGCGCAACTATTCCTGGGCTGCTGTTTCAACAGTTAGTCAATTTTTTCCACTTTTCGGCCGATTCGGATTTTGCGTCTCGCATGTCCCGTCGTCCCAACTATCCCAAATGTTACGCAGACCGCCTTTATATGTCATATTGGTATGAAGGTGAGGAGGATTGTATGGAAGAACCTCTCCTATGTGACGATCGTAATGTCTTTGTTGGTGGCGTGGAGGACATCGTGCTCGTTCCAGAAAGTCCAATTTTGTGAAAATCGGAGATCGGAGTCAAAAGTTATGGCCGTTTGAAGTTTCAAGGGTCAAACGTTGACTTTTCTTCCTTGATGTCGGCCGCTTCGGCTTTTCACGTCCCTCGCGTCCCTTTGGCCCAGATGTCACAAAGGTCACGAAGGTCCTCTATTTCAACCGAACAGAAAGTTCGCCCTCCGCGCACTTTTGTACCAACTTTCCTTGCACCGCTCGGGACAAATTTTTCCGAACCGCATGAAATGGACTTACCCGCGCCAAACCACCCGATCCGCATCTTTCGGCGTATCTCGACCAGATGTCCCGATGCGAAGGTCCTCCATTTCGGCCGAACCGAACCCGGCGATTCGCGCCCTCTGCGCACTTTTGCCCCAACTATCCCGGACTGCCTGGGAGAAATTTTTCCGAACGGCCCGAAATGAAATTACCCGCGCCAAACCGGTTGATCCGCGTCTTTCGTGTACCTACGGCCAAGATGTCCCAAACAAAACTTGACAATTTTTTCACTTTTCGACCAGGTTCACTGTTCGCATCCTCGCGTCCCTTTGTCCCAAGTCTGTCCGAATCACTGTAGTTCCCTATTTCGGCCGATTCGGCGGTTCGCAGATTTCGTGTACCTTCGGCCCAACTATTCCGATCTACCTATTTCAACATTTAGTAAATTTTTTCCACTTTTCGGCGATTCGGATTTCTGCGTCCCTCGCGTCTCGACATCCCAACTGTTCCAAATCCTGCGCACACCGCCTAAATGTCAGGTTGGTATGAAGGTGAGGAGGATTGTATGGAAGAACCTTTCCTATATGATGATCGTAATGCGTGGGTCTTTGGTTCCGAGAAAATCCAATTTTGTGAAAATCCATGCTCGGACTCAAAAGTTATGGCCGTTTGAAGTTTCACAGGTCAAAGCGTTGACTTTTCTTCTTCTTTGTCGGCCGCATCAGATTTTCGCGTCCCTTGCGTCCCTTTGGCCGGATGTCCCGGTCACGAAGGTCTCGTTTTGGCGAACCGGCGATTCGCGCCCTCTCGCACTTTTGTCCCAATTATCTTGGACTTCCCGGGACAAATTTTTCCGAACCGCACAAAATGGACTTACTGCGCCAAACCGCCGATCCAAGTCTTTCGCGTACCTACGGCACGAGATGTCCCAAAAAAACTTGACGATTTTTTTCACTTTTCGGTCGGTTCGCCTGTTCGTGTCCTCCGTGTCCCTTTGTCCCAACTGCCCCAATCTGTAGTTCTGCTGTTTCGCTGATTTGGGCACTTCGCATACTTCACGTACCTTTGGTCCAATCTGTTAGGGCTGCTGTTTCATGAGTTACTCAATTTTTTCCACTTTTCGCCAATTCGGATTTCCGCGTCCCGTGGGTCTCGGCGCCCCAATGTCCCCAAATGTTGCGCGAGATCACCTATATGTCGGGTTGGTATGAAGGTGAGGAGGATTGTATGGAAGAACCTCTCTATATGACGATCATAACGCTCTCCATGTTGGTGGTGTAGAGGATGTTGTGCTCATTCCGAAAGTCCAATTTTGTGAAAATCGAGCTAGGAGTCAAAAGTATGGCCGTTTGAAGTTTCACGGGTCAAACATTGACTTTTCTTCCTTTTTGTCAACCGCTTTGGCTTTTCACGTCCCTCGTGTCCCTTTGGCCCGGATGTCCCAGATCGAATGTCCTCTGTTTCGGCCGAACCAGCCGATTAGGTGCCACTGCGCGCACTTTTGTACCAACAAGGTGCAAGAATTCTACGACAAATTTTTCTCGAACCCCGAAATGGACTTACCCGTCCCAAACCGGCCGATCCGCGTCTTTCGCGTACCTCCACGACTCCGAGATGTCCCAAACAAAACTTGACGATTTTTTCACTTTTCATCTAGTTCACTGTTCGCATCCTCCGCGTCACTTTGTCCCAATTGTCCCCGAATAGTTCCTGCTTCGTCTCGATTCGGGTGGTTCGCGTACTTCACGTACCTTGCCCAACTGTTATTAAGGCTGCTGTTTCAACAGTTAGTCAATTTTTTCCACTTTTTATCTAGTTCGGATTTCGCGTCCCCGACGTCCCAACGCCCCAACTATCCCAAATCTTTGCGTGGACCGCCTATATGTCAAGTTGGTATGAAGGTGAGGAGGATTGTATGGAAGAACCTCTCCTATATGATGATCGTAACGTGGTTGTTGGTGGCGTAGAGGATGTCGTGCTAGTTCCGAGAATGTCCAATTTTGTGAAAATCGGAGCTCGGAGTCAAAAGTTATGGCCGTTTGAAGTTTCACGGGTCAAACATTGACTTTTCTTCCTTCTTTGTCATCCGCTTCCGCTTTCGTGTCCTCGCGTCCCTTTGGCCTAGATGTCCCAATACGAGCGTCCTCTGTTTTGGCCGAACCGGCCGATTCGCACCCTCCACGCACTTTTGTCCCAACATCCCGGACGCTGGGAAAATTTTTCCAAACAGCCCGAAATGGACTTACCGCGCAACCGGGTGATCCGCATCTTTCACGTACCTACGGCGAGATAACCAAAACAAAACTTGACGATTTTTTTCACATTTCGGTCGGTTCACCTATCGCGTCCTCCGCGTCCCTTTGTCCCAACTTTCCCGAACTATAGTTCCCTTTTTTGGCGATTCAGCGGTTCGCGTACCTCGCGTACCTTCGGCTCAAGCTTTCGGGTTGCTTGTTTCAATAGTTAGTCAATTTTTTCCACTTTTCGGCTAGTTCGGATTTCCGTGTCCCACGCGTCCCGACGTACCAGCATGTCCCAAATGCTACGCGAGACCGCTTTATATGTCGGGGGTGGTATGAAGGTGAGGAGGATTGTATGGAAGAACCTCTGCTATATGAAGATCATAATGTAGGTGTTGGTGGCATAGAGGACGTCATGCTCATTCCGAAAGTCCAATTTTATGAAAATCGAGCTCGAAGTCAAAAGTTATGGCCATTTGAAGTTTCACGGGTCAAAGCGTTGACTTTTCTTCCTTCTTTGTCGGCCGCTTCATCTTTTCGCGTCCCTTTGGCCCGGATGTCGCGATCGAAGGTCCTCCATTTCGGTCGAACGGCTAGTTCGCGCCTCCGCGCACTTTTATCCCAACTTGTCCGGATTGCTGGGACAAATTTTTCCGAACCGCAGAAATGGACTTTACTCGCACCAAACCAGCCGATCCGCATCTTTCACGTACCTACGACCGGATGTCCCAAACAAAACTTGACAATTTTTTCACTTTTCGGCCGGTTCACCTATTCACGTCCTCCGCGTCCTTTTGTCCCAACTTTCCCGGCTGTAGTTCCCTGTTTTGGTTGATTCGGGCGGTTCACGTACTTCAGCGTACTTTCGGCCCAAAAGTTTCAGCTGCCTATTTCAATAGTTAGTCGATTTTTTCCACTTTTCCGCTTGATTCGGATTTCCGCATCCCGCTGGCGTCTCGGCGTCCCAGCAGTCCCGAATGTTGCGCAGACCGCCTATATGTCAGAGTTGGTATGAAGGTGAGCAGGATTGTATGGAAGATTCTCTCTATATAACGATCAAAACGTGGGTTTTGGTGGCATAAAGGACATCGTGCTCGTTCGAGAAAGTCCAATTTTATGAAAATTGAAGCTCGGAGTCAAAAGTTATGGTTGTTTGAAGTTTCACGGGTCAAATGTTGACTTTTCTTCTTTGTTGTCGGCCGCTTCGGCTTTTCACGTCCATCGCGTCCCTTTGGCCCGGATGTCCCGAGTCGAAGGTCGCCGTTTGGCCGCAGCGGCCATTTCGCGCGCTCCGTGCACTTTTGTTCCAACTTTCCCGGACTGCCTGGGACAAATTTTTCTGAACCGCATGAAATGGACTTACCTGCACCAAACCGGCCAATCCACGTCTTTCGCGTACCTACGGCCCAAATGTCCCAAACAAAACTTTACGATTTTTTCACTTTTCATTTGGTTCACCTATTTCGTCCTCCGCGTCCCTTTGTCCACTATCCCGAATCTGTAGTTCCTGTTTCACCCGATTTGGGCGGTTCGCGTACTTTGTGTACCTTCGCCCAAGCTGCTCCGCTGCCTCTTTCAATGATTAGTCAATTTTTTCCACTTTTCGGCCGATTCGGATTTACTGCGTCCCACGCGTCTCGGCGTACCAATCTGTCCCCAAATCTTTGCGCGAGACCACCTATATGTCGAGGTTGGTGTGAAGGTGAGGAGGATTGTATGGAAGAACCTCTCCCATATGACGATTGTAACGTGGGTGTTGGTGGCGTAGAGGCCATCGTGCTCATTCCAAAAAGTCTAATTTTATGAAAATCGGAGCTCAGAGTCAAAAGTTATGGCCGTTTGAAGTTTCACTGGTCAAACATTGACTTTTCTTCCTTCTTTGTCGGCATCTTCGGCTTTTCACGTCCCTCGCGTTCCTTTGGCCCGGATGTCCCAGTACGAAGGTCGTCCATTTCGGCTGAACCGGCCAGTTCGCGCCCTCTGCTCACTTTTGTCCCAATTGTCCCTGCATGCTGGGACAAATTTTTCCGAACCACCGAAATGTACTACCCGAGCCAAACCGGCCGATCTGCGTCTTTCACGTACCTACGGCCCGGATGTCCCAAACAAAACTTTACGATTTTTTCACTTTTCAGCCGCTTCGCCTATTTGCGTCCTCCACGTCCCTTTGTCCCAACTATCCCAAACTTGTAGTTCCCTATTTGGTCGATTCAGGCGAGTTCGCGTGCTTGGCGTACCTTTGTCCCAAATGCTACGCAGACTCCTATATGTCACGCTGGTATGAAGGTGAGGAGGATTGTATGGAAGAAACTCTCCTAGGTGGCGTAGAGGACATCATGCTCGTTCGAGAAAGTCCTATTTTGTGAAAATCGGAGCTCGGAGTCAAAAGTTATGGCCGTTTGAAGTTTCATGGGTCAAACATAGACTTTTCTTCCTTGTTGTCTTCCACTTGCTTTTCGCGTCCCTCGCGCCCCTTTGGCCTGGATGTCCCAATTGTCTGGGATGCACTGGGACAAATTTTTTCGAACCGCACGAAATGGACTTACCCGCGCCTAAACCGGCCGATCCGCGTCTTTCGTGTACCTACGCCCGAGATGTCCCAAACAAAACATGACTATTTTTTCACTTTTCGGCCGGTTCGCCTATTCGCGTCTGCTGTCCCTTTGTCCAAGCCCAACCTGTACCAAATGTAGTTCCTGTTTCAAATGATTGGGCGGTTCGCATACTTCACGTACCTTCGGCCCAACTGTTGCGGGCTGCATTTTTCAATAGTTAGTCAATTTTTTCAACTTTTCGGCCGTTGATTTCCACGTCCGACGTCCCAATCGGCATCCCAAAGGCTGCGCAGACCGCCTATATGTCGAGTTGGTATGAAGGTGAGGAGGATTTTATGGAAGAAACTCTCGTATATGACAATTGTAACATGGGTGTTGGTGGTGTAGAGGACGTCGTGCTCATTCCAGAAAGTCCAATTTTGTGAAAATTGGAGCTCGGAGTCAAAAGTTATGGTTGTTTGAAGTTTCATGGGTCAAACGTTGTCTTTTCTTCCTTGTTGTCGGCCGCTTCGTCTTTTCATGTCCCTTTGGCCGGATGTCAAGACGAAGTTCCTCCGCTTTGAATTCCTTGGCCGAGTTCGCGCCCTCCACGCACTTTTGTCCCTAATTGTCCCCCCCTGCATGGCTGGGAAAAATTTTCTGAACCACCGAAATGGACTTACCGTGCAAAAACGGTCAATCCGCATCTTTCGCGTACCTATGGCCCGGATATCCCATAAAAACTTGTCGATTTTTTCACTTTTCGCCGGTTCGCTTGTTGACGCCCTCCGCATCCCTTTGTCCCAAGTATGTCCGAATAGTTCCCTATTTGGCCGATTCAGAGCGATTCGCGATTGCAGCGTACCTTTGGCCCAATTTGTTTCGGGCTGCTCTGTTTAATGATTAGTCGGTATTTTCCACTTTTTTGCGAGTTCGGATTTCCTAATTGTCCCAAATGATGTGCAGACCGCTTTATATGTCGAGGTTGGTATGAAGGTGAGGAGGATTTTATGGAAGAACCTCTCTATATGACGATCGTAACATTTGTGTTGGTGGCGTAGAGGACGTCGTGCTCATTCTAGAAAGTCTAATTTTATGAAAATCGGAGCTCGGAGTCAAAAGTTATGGCCGTTTGAAGTTTCACGGGTCAAACGTTGACTTTTCTTCCTTCAAGCTTCGGCCGCTTGACTTTTCAGCGTCCCTGCATCCCTTTTGCCCAGATTTCTCGATCATCGAAGGTCCTCCGTTTGGCCGAACCCGGCCAGGTTTGCGCCCTCAGCGCACTTTTTCCCAACTCTCCCTTCGCCTTGGACAAATTTTTTCGAACCGCTTGAAATGGACTTTACACGCTTAAACCGGCCGATCCGCGTCTTTCGCGCGTACCTACGGCCCGGATGTCGAAACCAAACTTGATGATTTTTCATTTTTGGCGGTTCGTCTGTTTGTGTCCTCCGTGTCCCTTTGTCCCAACTCTCTCGAATTGTAGTTCCTGTTTCGCCGATTCGGGTAGTTTGCATACTTCACTTACCTTTGCCCAATTTTTTCCAGCTGCCTATTTCAACATGATTAGTCGCTTTTTTCCACTTTTCACCAAGTTGATTTCCGCGCCCGACGTCCCAATTGTCCCAAATGCTGCGATCACTGAGACCGCCTATATGTCGGGTTGGTATGAAGGTGAGGAGAATTGTATGGAAGAACCTCTCCTATATGAAGATCGTAACATGGGTGTTGGTGGCGTAGAGGACATCGTGCTCGTTCTCTGAATGTCCAATTTTGTGAAAATCGAACTTCGGAGTCAAAAGATATGGCCGTTTGAAGTTTCATGGGTCAAAACTTTTTTCTTCTTTGTAGCCATGGCCGGCTTTTCGCGTCCCTCGCGTCCCTTTGGCCCCGATGTCCCAGTACGAAGGTCCTCCGTTTCGGCTGGACCGGCAAGTTCGCGCTCTCCGCGCACTTTTGTCCCAACTGTCCCGGATTACCTGGGACAAATTTTTCCGAACCGCCCGAAATGGACTTACCCGCGCCAAACCGGCTGATCCGCGTCTTTCGCGTACCTAAGTCCCAGATGTCCCAAAAAAAACTTGACGATTTTTTTCACTTTTCGGTCTATTCGCTGTTCGCATCCTCGTGATCGCTTTGTCCCAACCGCCCCGAAGTGTAGTTCCCTGTTTTGGTCGATTCGGGTGGTTCGCGTACTTCGCGTACCTTCGGCCCAACTATTCCAGGCTGCCTGTTTCAACAGTTTGTCAAATTTTTCAACTTTTCCACCGGTTTGGATTTTCGCCCCCGCGTTCGAGCGTCCCAGCTTGTCCCAAATGTTGTGCGAGACCACCTATATGTCACGTTGGTATGAAGGTGCGGAGGATTGTATGGAAGAATCTCTCCTATATGACGATCGTAACGCGTGGGTGTTGGTGGTGTAGAGGATGTCGTGCTCGTTCAAAAAGTCTAATTTTGTGAAAATCGGAGCTCGGAGTCAAAAGTTATTGTCATTTGATGTCCTAAGTACTGAAGGTCCTCGTTTGGTCGAACAGCCGGCCGATTCGAGCCCTCGCAGCGATTTTGTCCCAAGCTGTCCCAGTTGCGTGGGGACGAATTTTTCCGAACCGCCCGAAATGGACTTACCCATGCAAACCGGCCGATCCGGGTCTTTCGCGTACCTACGGCACGGATGTCCCAAACAATACTTGATGATTTTTTCACTTTTCACCGGTTCGCCTATTCGCGTCCTCCGCCTCCCTTTGTCCCAAACCGTCCCGAACTATAGTTCCCTGTTTCGGCCGATCACGGGTGGTTCGCGTACTTCACGTACCTTGCCCGACTTGTTCGAACTGCTGTTTCAACAGATTAGTCAATTTTTTCACCTTTTCGGCCGTTCGGATATCCACGTCCCCGCACGTCCCGATGTCCCAACCTGTCACGAATGTTGCGCGAGACCGCTTATATGTCGGGTTGGTATGAAGGTGAGGAGGATTGTATGGAAGAACCCTCTCTATATGATGATCGTGAACACCGTGTTGGTGGCGTAGAGGACGTCGTGCTCGCTCCAGAAAGTCCAATTTTGTGAAAATCGAGCTCGGAGTCAAAAGTTATGGCTGTTTGAAGTTTCATGGGTCAAACATTGAGTTTTTCTTCTGCTTGGCCGGCCGCTTTTCGCGTCCTCGCGTCCCTTTGACCGGATGTCCTAAAGTATGAAGGTCCTCTATTTGGCCGAATGGCGTTAGGTGCGTTCTCTCGCACTTTTTTCCCAAGCTGTCCCCGGATCACGGGGACAAATTTTTTCGAACCACGAAATGGACTTACCTCTGCGCTTAAACCGGCTGATCTCGTCTTTTCGGCGTACCTACGGCCCGGATGCCCCAAACAAAACATGACGATTTTTTTCACTTTTTCGGCCGGAGTCGCTGTTCGCGTCCTCGCATCCCTTTGTCCCAACTGTCTCGAATCAGTAGTTCCCTATTTCGGTCGATTCGAGATAGTTCACGTATTTCGCGTACCTTCGCCCAAGCTTGTCTGGCCACTGTTTTCAACAGCTAGTCAATTTTTTCCACTTTCGGCGAGTTCGTATTTCCACATTCCATGCTTTCGACGTCCCAACTATCCCAAATTCTGCGAGACCGCCTATATGTTATTTTGGTATGAAGGTGAGGAGGATTGTATGGAAGAACCTCTCCTTTATTAAGATCGTAACGTGGGTGTTGGTGGCATGGAGGCCGTGTGCTCATTCCGAGAAGGTCTAATTTTGTGAAAATCGGAGCTCGGAGTCAAAAGTTATGGCCGTTTGAAGTTTCACGGGTCAAGCGTTGACTATTCTTCTTTTGTCAGGCGCTTGAGCTTTTTGCGTCCCTCGCGTCCTTTTGGCCCAGATGTCCCAGTACGAATGTCCTCCATTTCCATTTGAACCGCCGGTTCACGCCCTCCATGCACTTTTTTTTGTCACAACCTTGCATCCCGGACTCCACAGGACAAATTTTTCCGAACCGCCCGAAATAGACTTACTGCGCTAAACCCGGCCGATCCGCGTCTTCGCGTACCTACGGCTCAGATGTCCTAAACAAAACTTGACGATTTTTTCACTTTTCGACCATTTCACTTGTTCGCGAATAGTAGTTACTGGCTTTCGCCGATTCGGATGGTTCACGTAATTCGGCATACCTTATCGCCCATTGTTGCTCCGGCTGCCTATTTCAATAGTTAGTAAATTTTTTTCCACTTTTCGGCCATTTCGGATTTTACGCTTCACACGCGTCTCGACGTCCCAACTGTCCCAAATGCTACGCAGACCACCTATAAGTGAGGTTGGTATGAAGGTGAGAAGGATTGTATGGAAGAACCTTTCTATATGACGATCGTAACATGGGTGTTGGTGGCGTAGAGGACGTCGTGCTCGTTCTAGAAAGTCTAATTTTGTGAAAATCGGAGCTCGGAGTCAAAAGTTATGGCCGTTTGAATTTCAAGGTCAAACGTTGACTTTTCTTCCTTGTTGTCGGCCGCTTGGCACCAGCGTCCCTCACATCCTTTGCCCGGATGTCCCAATACAAAGGTCCTCCGCTTTTCGCCGGCGATTCGCGCCCTCTGCGCACTTTTGTCCCAAGCGTCCCGGACTTCCTCGGGAAAATTTTTTCGAACCACCAAAATGGATTTACCCGCGCTAAACCGGCCTATCCGCGTCTTTCGCGTACTATGGCCCAAATGTCCCAAACAAAACTTGATGATTTTTTCACTTTTCGGCCGGTTCGCTGTTTTTGTCTCCGCGTCCCTTTGTCCCAACTGCCCCAATCAGTTCCACGCTTACGCCGATTCCGGCGGTTCGCTTACCAGCGTGATCTTCGCCTTGCTCGGTGCCTGTTTCAAGAGTTAGTAAATTTTTTCCACTTTTCGGCCGAGTTCAGATTTACTGCGTCCCGACGCCCCAACTATCCCAAAGGCTGCGCTTGACGGCCTTTATGTCGAGTTGGTATCAAGGTGAGGAGGATTGTATGGAAGAACCTCTCCTATATGACGATAGTAACATGGGTGTGGTGCCGTAGAGGACGTCGTGCTTGTTCCGAGAAAGTCCAATTTTGTGAAAATCGAGCTCGGAGTCAAAAGTTATGGCCGTTTTAAGTTTCACAGTCAAACGTTGACTTTTCTTCTTCTTTGTCGGCCGCTTCGGCTTTTCGGCGTCCCTCGCATCCCTTTGGCCCAGATTTGCGAAGATGCGAAGGTCCTTCATTTCGGTCACCAATCGTGTCCGGATGCGCCTGGGACAAATTTTTACTGAACCGCCCGAAATGGACTTACAGCGTCAAATCGGCGATCGCGTTTATCGCGTACCTCGGCCCGGAGATGTCCCAAACAAAACATGATGATTTTTTCACTTTTCGGCCGGTCGCTTTGTTCACGTCCTCGCGTCCCTTTGTCCCAACTATCTCGAATCAGTAGTTCCTGTTTGATCGATTCGAGCAGATTCGCGTGACTTTCGCGTACCTTCGCCCAACTATTCCGGTCTACTGTTTCAACATTAGTCAATTTTTTCCACTTTTCGGCGATTCGTATTTCCACATTCCATGCTTTCCGACGTCCCAACTATCCCAAATGCTGCGCAAACCGCCTATATGTTATTTTGGTATGAAGGTGAGGAGGATTGTATGGAAGAACCTCTCCTTTATAAAGATCATAACGTGGGTTTTGGTGGCGTGGAGGACGTCGTGCTCATTCCAGAAAGTCTAATTTTGTGAAAATCGGAGCTCGGAGTCAAAAGTTATGGCGTTCGAAGTTTCACGGGTCAAACGTTGACTATTCTTCCTTGCTGTCGGCCGCTTCAGTTTTTTGCGTCCCTCGCGTCCTTTGGCCTAGATGTCCCGATCAGAATGTCCTCCATTTCGCTGAATCGCGAGTTCACGCCCTTTATGCAGTTTTGTCACAACTGTCCCGGACTGCCTGGGACAAATTTTTCCGAACCGCCCGAAATGGACTTACCCGCGCCAAACCGGCCGATCTGCATCTTTTGCGTACCTACGGCCCAGATGTCCTAAACAAAACTTGACGATTTTTTCACTTTTCGACCGTTTCACTTGTTCGCGACCTCGCGTCCCTTTGTCCCAATTGTCCCGAATAGTAGTTACTTTTCTCGCCGATTCGGATGGTTCACGATTTCTTGCGTACCTTCGCCCAACTGCTTAGGGCTGCCTATTTCAATAGTTAGTAAATTTTTTCCACTTTTCGGCCATTTGATTACGCCCGCACGTGTCTCGCGCCCCAATCGCCCCAATGCTACGCAGACCACCTATAAGTTAGGTTGGTATGAAGGTGAGGAGGATTGTATGGAAGAACCTTTCCTATATGACGATCGTAAGCGTGGGTGTTGGTGGCGTAGAGGACGTCGTGCTCGTTTCTAAAGTCCAATTTTGTGAAAATCGGAGCTCGAGTCAAAAGTTATGGCCGTTTGAATTTCAAAGGTCAAACGTTGACTTTTCTTCCTTGTTGTCGGCCGCTTGACCAAGCGTCCCTCACATCCCTTTGGCCCGGATGTCCCAATATGAAGGTCCTCCGTTTCGGCCGAACTGCCGCCAGCGCCCTCCGCGCACTTTTGTCCCAAGCTGTGCTTGATGCCTGGGAAAATTTTTTTCCGAACCACCCAAAATGGACTTACCCATGGCGGCCTATCCGCGTCTTTCGGGTACCTATGGCCGAGATGTCCCAAAAAAACTTGATGATTTTTTCACTTTTCGGCCGGTTCGCTTTGTTCGTGTCCTCGCGTCCCTTTGTCCCAACCGCCCCAAATCTTAGTTCCCTTTTTCCCCCAATTCCGGCGGTTCGCATTTACTTCGCGTACCTTTCGCCTAACTATTCCGGCTGCCTGTTTCAAGAGTTAGTCAATTTTTTCCACTTTTTAGCCACTTCGGATTTCCGCGTCCCAACTGTCCTAAAGGCTGCGCAGACTACCTTTATGTCAGGTTGGTATCAAGGTGAGGAGGATTGTATGGAAGAACCTCTCCTATATGTCGATAGTAACATGGGTGTTGGTGGCGTAGAGGACGTCGTGTTTGTTCCAGAAAGTCCAATTTTGTGAAAATCGGAGCTCAGAGTCAAAAGTTATGGCCGTTTGAAGTTTCACGGGTCAAACATTGACTTTTCTTCCTTCTAGCATCGCCGCGCTTGCTTTTCGCGTCCCTCACATCCCTTTGGCCCGGATGTCCCGTCACGAAGGTCCTTCATTTCGGCCGAACCGCCCGGTTCTCGCCCTCTGTGCACTTTTGTCCCAACTGTCCGAGTTGCACTGGGACAAATTTTTTTCCAAACCGCCGAAATGGACTTACCGCGTCAACCGGCCAATCCGCATCTTTCGCGTACCTACGGCCGGATGTCCAAAAAAAAACTTGACGATTTTTTAAATTTTCATTCGGTTTGCACTCGCGTCGACCCACGTCCCTTTGTCCCAATCTGTCCCGATCTGTAGTTCCCCTATTTCGGCCGATTCGGTCTTGGTTCGCGAACCGCGTACCTTCGCCTAACTTTGTTCTACTTGCTTAAACATGATTAGTCGGGCTTTTTCACTTTTCGGCGAGTTCGGATTTCGCATCCAGCGCATCCGAGCGTCCCAATCTGTCCCAAATGTTGAGCAAACCACCTATATGTCGGAGTTGGTATGAAGGTGAGGAGGATTTTATGGAAGAACCTCTCCTATATGACGATCGTAACGTCTTTGTTGGTGGCGTAGAGGATGTCGTGCTCGTTCAGAAAGTCAATTTTGTGAAAATCGAGAGATCGGAGTCAAAAGTTATGGCCGTTTGAAGATTCACGGGTCAAATGTTGACTATTCTTCCTTGATGTTGGCCGTTTCGGCTTTTCACGTCCCTCACATCCCTTTGGCCCGGATGTCGCGATCACGAAGGTCCTCTGTTTCACTGAACCCGGCCATGGTTGCTTCGCCCTCGCGCACTTTTGTCCCAACTCTCCCCGTACTTACACAGGACAAATTTTTCCGAACCCCACGAAATGGACTTACCGTGCCAAACCGGCCGATCCACGTCTTTCGCGTACTTTCTACGACCCGGATGTCCCAAACAAAACTTGAGGATATTTTCACTTTTCAGCCGGTTCGCTGTTCATGTCCTCCGCGTCCCTTTGTCCCAACTGTCCCGAATCAGAAGTTCCTGTTTCACCCGATTCGGGTGGTTTGCGTACTTCACTTACCTTCGGCCCAACTATTCCAGGTGCTTGTTTCAACATTTAGTTAATTTTTCCACTTTTCGCCAATTGATTGTAATTCCACGTCCGCGCTGCGTTCCGACATCCCAAGCTGTCCCCGAAAATCTGAGCATCCGCTATATGTGAGGTTGGTATGAATTTGAGAAGGATTGTATGGAAGAACCTCTCCTTTATGATGATCCTAACAGGGTGTTGGTGGCGTAGAGGACATTGTGCTCGCTCCAAAAAGTCCAATTTTGTTAAAATCGGAGCTCGGAGTCAAAAGTTATGGCCGTTTGAAGTTTCAGGTCAAACGTTGACTTTTCTTCCTTCTTTGTCGGCCGCTTTGGCTTTTCGCATCCCTCCCGTCCCTTTGGCCGGATGTCCCGGTCTGAAGGTCCTCCATTTCAGCCAAACCAGGCCGGTTTGCGCCCTCTGCGCACTTTTTGTCCCAACTGTCCCAGACTTTGGGACAAATTTTTTGAACAAATGTCACGAAATGGACTTACCGTGCAAAGCATTGGCAATCCGCGTTTTCGGCGTACCTACGACCGAGATGTCCCAAACAAAACTTGATGATTTTTTCACTTTTCGTCCGATTCGCTGCTTCGCGTCCTCCGTGTCCCTTTGTCCCAAGCTGTCCCCGAATGCGCATGAGTTACTGTTTGGCTGATTCGGGCGGTTCGCGTGATTCGCGTACCTTGACTTCGCCCAACTGTTTTGGGCTGCTGTTTCAACATTTAGTAAATTTTTTCCACTTTTTTGGCCGTTTAGATTTCTTTGTCCCTCGCGTCTCGACGTCCCAACTGCCCCAAATCCTGCGTAGATTGCCTATATGTTAGGTGTGGAGGATTGTATGGAAGAACCTTTCTATATGACAATCATAACGTGGGTGTTGGTGGCGTAGAGGACGTCGTGCTCATTCCGAGAAAGTCTAGTTTTGTGAAAATCGAAGCTCGGATTCAAAAGTTATGGCCGTTTGAAGTTTAACAGTCAAGCGTTGACTTTTCTTCCTTCTTTGTCGGCGCTTCGACTTTTCACATCACTCGCGCCAATTTGGCCTGGATGTCCTAGTAAGAAGGTCCTCTGTTTTGGCCGAACCGCCAATTCGCGCCCTCCACGCACTTTTGTCCCAATGCCCCGGACTACTGGGACAATTTTTTGAACCGCTAAATCTGGGTTTACAGGCAAACCAGCCAAACCACGTTTTCGCGTACCTACGGCCCCGGATGTC
This sequence comes from Taxus wallichiana var. yunnanensis, assembly GCA_018340775.1. Classification (NCBI taxonomy): domain Eukaryota; kingdom Viridiplantae; phylum Streptophyta; class Pinopsida; order Cupressales; family Taxaceae; genus Taxus; species Taxus wallichiana. The sequence continues at coordinate 809,790,924 of CM031237.1, forward strand.
CCAAACAAAACTTGACGATTTTTTTCACTTTTCGGCAGGTTCACCTATTCATGTCCTCTGCATCCCTTTTTCCCAATCTGTCACTGAATTGTAGTTCCCTGTTTGGCCGATTCGGGAGGTTCGCGTGCCGCGTTCCTTCGCCCAAGCTGCTCCGGCTGCTGTTTCAACAGTTAGTCAATTTTTTCCACTTTTCAACCAGTTCATATTTTGCGCCCCGCGCATCCCGACGTCCCAATGTCCCAAATGCGCTTGAGACCACCTATATGTCGAGTTGGTATGATGGTGAAGAGGATTGTATGGAATAACCTCTCCTATATGACGATCGTGAACGCGTGGGTGTGTTGGTGGCGTAGAGGACATCGTGCTCGTTCAAAAAGTCCATTTTGTGAAAATCGGAGCTCGGACTAAACAGACCTCTCGGTGACGTGCGTCAGCCGGACCTCGGTGATGCGTGTCAACAAGGCCAGTTCTTTGACGCACGTCACTAAGGTCTATTGACTCGCGCCACGGCATTTTCGACGCGATAGTAAAATCTCCTGTCGCACGTCTGTAGCCTTCATTTGCGCCACTTGAAAATCAGGTGAAATTTTTTCATACAATCCCCAAAAATTTGGCTTCCCGCGAAACCAGTTCCGGGGATATTCACGGGTATTCTCCATCTCTACGATTTCTAAGAGGTCTCTTAAAATGAACCCAGCACATCCCGCGCGTTCCGACGTCCCAACTGTCCCCAAATGCTGCACTGAGACCACCTTTATGATGATCATAACATCCTTGTTGGTGGCGTAGAGGACGCCGTCGTGCTCGTTCGAAAGTCAATTTTGTGAAAATCGGGCTCGGAGTCAAAGATATGGCCGTTTGAAGTTTCACGGGTCAAACATTGACTTTTCTTCGCTTCTTTGCCGCTAAAAGACTTGACACCCGCGTCCCTTTGGCCCGGATGTCCTGAACCCGGCGGGTTCGCGCCCCTCACGCACACTTTTGTCCCAACTGTCCCTGTTGCTCGGGACAAATTTTTCGAACCTCCCGAAATGGACTTTCCCGCGCCAAACCGGCCGATCAAGCGTCTTTCGTGTACCTACGCCCAGATGTCCCAAACAAAACTTGATGATTTTTTCACTTTTCGGTCGGTTCGCTTTATTCGTGTCCTCCACATCCCTTTGTCCCAATTTGTCCGAAATATAGTTCCCTATTTGCTGATTCGGGCGGTTCGCGTACTTTGAGTACCTTTGGTCCAGCTATTCGGGCTGCTGTTTCAACAGATTAGTCAATTTTTTCCACTTTTTGGCGATTCGGATTCCGCGATCCCGCAGCGTCCCGACGCCCCAACTATCCCAAATCTTTGCGGACCCCTATTTGTCGAGGTTGGTATGAAGGTGAGGAGGATTGTATGAAATAACCTCTCCTATATGACGATCAAGTAACGCTCGTGTTTGTGGTATAGATTACATCGTGCGAGTTCCGGAAAGTCCAATTTTGTGAAAATCGAGCTCGGAGTCAAAAGTTATGGCCGTTTGAAGTTTCATGGGTCAAACGTTGACTTTTCTTCCTTGTTGTCGGCCGCTTCACTTTTCACGTCCCTCGCGTCCCTTTGGCCCGGATGTCCCGGTCGAAGGTCCTCCTTTTTGGTCGAACCGGCCGATTCGCGCCTCCGCGCACTTTTGTCCCTAACTGTCTGGACTTCCATGGACAAATTTTACCGCGCTTAAAGCCGGCCTATCCAGCGTCTTTTCGCGTGCATTCTACGGCCTAGATGTCCCAAAACAAAACTTGACGATTTTTTAACTTTTGGTCGGTTCACTGTTTGTGTCCTCCGCGTCCCTTTGTCCCAACTGTCAATCGAAGTAGTTCCTATTTCGGCCGATTCAAAGCGGTTCGCGTGCCGCGTGCCTTTGGCCCAATTGTTGCTCCGGGCTTTGCCTCTTGCAACGATTAGTCAAATTTTTCAACTTTTCGGGCGATTCGGATATCCGCATCCCCGTATCCGACGTCCCAATTGTCCCAAATATTGTGCGAGACCACCTATATGTCGGGTTGGTATGAAGTTGAGGAGGATTGTATGGAAGAACCTCTCTATATATGACGATCGTAGCGTGGGTGTTGGTGGCGTAGAGGACGTCGTGCTCGTTCCAAAAGTACAATTTTGTGAAAATCGGAACTCGGAGTCAAAATTTATGGCCGTTTCAAGTTTCACGGTTCAAACATTGACTTTTCTTCCTTGCTATTGGCCGCTTTGGCTTTTCGAGTCCCTCGCATCCCTTTGGCCCGGATGTCCTAGTACGAACGTCCTCCATTTAATTTGAACGGCCAGATTCGCGCCCTCCACGCACTTTTGTCCCAACTGTCCCGGACTTCGTGGGACAAATATTTCTGAATGCACGAAATGGACTTACGCGTGCCAAACCGGCCGATCCGCGTCTTTTCGCGTACCTACGGCCTAGATGTCCCAAACAAAACTTGACGATTTTTTTCACTTTTCGGACGGATCGCATGTTCGCGTCCTCCACGTCCCTTTGTCCCAAATGTCACGAACTTTAGTTCCCTGTTTCAGCCGATTAAGCGGTTCGCGTGCTACAGCGTACCTTCGCCCAACCTTACAGGCTGCCTATTTCAACTTGATTAGTCAATTTTTTCCACTTTTCGGCTGTTTGGATTTCCGCTTCCCGTGCGTCCTGACGTCCCAAGTGTCCTAAATGCTACGCGAGACCGCCTATATGTCAAGTTGGTATGAAGGTGAGGAGGATTGTATGGAATAAGCTCTCCTATATGATGATCGTAACGTGGGTGTTGGTGGCATAGACGACGTCGTGCTCATTCTAGAAAGTCCAATTTTGTGAAAATCGGAGCTCGGAGTCAAAAGTTATGGCGTTTGAAGTTTAACAAGTCAAACGTGACTTTTCTTCCTTCTTGTTGGCGCTTGACACTTTTCGCGTCCCTCGTGTCCCTTTAGCCCGGATGTCCCAGTACGAAGGTCCTCCGTTTCACCCGAACCAGCCAGTTCGCGCCATCAGGTGCACTTTTGTCCCAATGTCACGATTTGCTGGGAAAATTTTTCCGAGCACTCGAAATGGACTTACCCATGCAAAACCGGCCGATCCGTGTCTTTCGCGTACCTACGGCCAAGATGTCCCAAACAAAACTTGATGATTTTTTCACTTTTCGGCCGGTTCCCATTCGCGTCCTCCACGTCCCTTTGTTCCAACTATCATCAGCTGTAGTTCCCTGTTCGCCGATTCGGGTGGTTTGCGTACTTGGCGTACCTTCGCCAAATCTGTTTCGGATTTTCGTGTCCCGCGCGTCGTCGAAGTCCCAATCTGTCCCCAAATCTTTGCCATGGACAGCCGTCATATTTCATGTTGGTATGAAGGTGATGAACATTTTATGGAAGAACCTCTACTATATGACGATCGTAAGGTGGGTGTTGGTTGCGTAGAGGACATCGTGCTCGTTCGAGAAAGTCCAATTTTGTGAAAATCGAGCTCGAGTCAAAAGTTATGGCCATTTGAAGTTTCATGGGTCAAACATTGACTTTTCTTCCTTCTGCTATCGCCGCTTCGGCTTTTCACTTCCCTCGCGTCCCTTTGCCGGATGTCCCGATCGAAGGTCCTCCTTTTCAGCCGAACCGGCGATTCGCGCCCTCCGCGCACTTTTGTCCCAACTATCCCGGACTGCCTGGGACAAATTTTTCGAACCGCCCGAAATGGACTTACCCACGCTAAACCAACCGATCCGAGTCTTTCGTGTACCTACGGCCCGAGATGTCCCAAACGAGAACTTGATGATTTTTCCACTTTTCGGCCGGTTAACTTTGCTTCGCGATTACTCTGCGTCCCTTTGTCCCAACTATCCCGAATCAGTAGTTCCTATTTGGCCGATTCGGGTGGTTTGCGTACTTCACGTACCTTCGCCAAAGCTGTTTCAGTCAGTCTGTTTCAACAGTTAGTCAATTTTTTCCACTTTTCGGCCGAGTTCAGATTTTCGCGCCTGTCATCCCATCCTCCAAGTCCCAATGTGTCCCAAATGCGCTTGAGACCATCTATATGTCGGGTTGGTATGAAGGTGATGAACATTTTATGGAAGAACCTCTACTATATGACGATCGTAAGGTGGGTGTTGGTGGCATAGAGGACATCGTGCTCGTTACGAAGAAAGTCCAATTTTGTGAAAATCGAGCTCGAGTCAAAAGTTATGGCCATTTGAAGTTTCACGGGTCAAACATTGACTTTTCTTCCTTCTTATCGGCCGCTTGACTTTTCGCTTCCCTTTCGGTCCTCCTTTTGGCCGAACCTGGTCGATTCGTACCCTCCACGCACTTTTGTCCTCACTGCCCCGATTGCACGGGACAAATATTTCGAACCACCGAAATGGACTTACCGCGCTAAACCAACTGATCCGTGTCTTTCGCGTACCTACGGCCCGGATGTCCCAAAAAAAAACTTGACGATTTTTTCACTTTTCGCCGAGTTCACCTATTCACGTCCTCCGCGTCACTTTGTCCCAACTATCCCGAACTATAGTTCCCTATTTCGGCCGATTCGGGTGTTTCGCTTACTTCAGCGTACCTTCGCCCAACTATTTCGGGCTGCTTGTTTCAACAGATTAGTCAATTTTTTCCACTTTTTTGCGATTCGGATTTCCACGTCCCGACGCCCCAATCTGGCCCCAAATCTTTGTGACGACCGCCTATATGTCAATTTTGTATGAAGGTGAGGAGGATTGTATGGAAGAACCTCTCCTATATGATGATCGTAACATGGGTGTTGGTGCGTAGAGGATGTCGCTCGTTCCCGAAAGTCCAATTTCATGAAAATCGAAGCTCGGAGTGAAAAGTTATGGCGTTTGAAGTTTCACGGGTCAAACGTTGACTTTTCTTCCTTACCTTCGGCCGCAACCGGATTTTCGCGTCCCTTTGGCCTGGATGTGCCAGTATGAAGGTCCTCCGTTTCGGCCGAACCGGCCTGTTCGTGACCTCCTCGCACTTTTGTCACAACTATCCCGAATCGCTGGGACAAATTTTTCCGAACCACACAAAATGAAATTTCGCGCTTAAACCGGTGATCCGCGTCTTTCGCGCACTGCGGCCTAGATATCCCAAACAAAACTTGACGATTTTTTTCACTTTTCGGCGGTTCGCTGTTCGCGTCCTTGGCGTTCCTTTGTCCCAATTGTCCCAATCAGTAGTTCCTGTTTGCCGATTGGCGGTTCGCGTTCTTCACGTACCTTGGCCCAACTAGTCCGGCTGCCTGTTTAATGATTACTAAATTTTTTCCACTTTTCGCCGGGATTCGGATTTTCGCGTCTGCGCGTCCCACGTCCCAATCTGCCCCAAATCGCATGACCACCTATATGTCGGGTTGGTATGAAGGTGAGGAGGATTGTATAGAAGAACCTCTCCTATATGACAATCGTAACATGGGTGTTAGTGGCGTAGAGGACGTTGTGCTCGTTCTAGAAAGTTCAATTTTGTAAAATCGGAGCTCGAGTCAAAAGTTATGGCCGTTTGAAGTTTCACGAGTCAAACGTTGACTTTTCTTCCTTGCTTGTCGGCCGCTTGATTTTCACGTCCCTCGCGTCCCTTTGGCCCGGATGTCCCGATCTGAAGGTCCTCGGTTCGGCGACCGGCCAGCGATTCGGGCCATCCGCGACTTTTGTCCCAATTGTCCCGTACTTCCGGGACAAATTTTTCCGAACCACACGAAATGTACTTACCCACGCCTAAACCGGCCGATCCACGTCTTTCGCGTACCTATGACCCAGATGTCCTAAACAAAACTTGACGATTTTTTCACTTTTTAGCCGGTTCGCCTGCTCACGTCCTCCGCGTCCCTTTGTCCCAACTGTCTCCAACTGTAGTTCCCCGTTTCGGCCGATTCGGGCGGTTCGCATACTTCGCGTACCTTTGGCCCAACTGTTCCGGGCTTGCTATTTCAACATTTAGTCATTTTTTCCACTTTTCGGCCAGTTCAGATTTCCGTGTCGCGCGCGTCGACGTCCCAATCTGTCCCCAAATGCCGCGCAAACCACCTATATGTAAGGTTGGTATGAAGGTGAGGGGATTGCGTGGAATAACCTCTCCTATATGACAATCGTAACGTGGGTGTTGGTGGCGTAGAGGACGTCGTTCTTGTTCCAAAAGTCCAATTTTGTGAAAATCGGAGCTCGGAGTCAAAAGTTATGGCCGTTTGAAGTTTCACGGGTCAAACGTTGACTTTTTTTTCTTTGTCGACCGCTTGACACCGCGTCCCTCGCATCCCTTTGGCTGGATGTCCCGGTCACGAAGGTCCTCCATTTGGCCGAACCCGGCCGGTTCGTGCCCTCCGCGCACTTTTGTCCCAATTTGTCCGGAATGCTTGGGACAAATTTTTTTCGGAACCGCCCAAAATGGACTTACCCGTGCCAAACCGGCCGATCCACGTCTTTCGCGTACCTACGGCCTAGATGTCCCAAACAAAACTTGATGATTTTTTCACTTTTTTGGCGGTTCACTGTTCGCGTCAAATCCGCATCCCTTTGTCCCAAGCTGTCCCGAATCAGTAGTTCCTCACTTTTGGCTGATTCGGACGGTTCGCTGATTGCCGCGTACCTTCGGCCCAACTGCTCCGGCTGCCTGTTTCAATAGTTAGTCAATTTTTTCCACTTTTCAACCAGTTTGGATTTCTGCATCCCGCACGTCCCGACATCCCAAATGTCCCAAACGCTGCGCAAAGCGCCTATATGTCGAGTTGGAATGAAGGTGAGGAGGATTGTATGGAAGAACCTCTCCTATATGACGGTCATAACGTTGGTGTTGGTGGCGTAGAGGACGTCGTGCTCCTTCCAAAAAGTCCAATTTTGTTAAAATCGAGCTCGAGTCAAAAGTTATGGCCGTCTTAAATTTGTGGGTCAAACATTGACTTTTCTTCCTTCTTTGTCGGCCGCTTGGCCGCTTCGGCGTCGCTCGCGTCCCTTTGGCCGGATGTCCCGAAGATGAATGTCCTCCGTTTGGCCGAACCCAGGCCATGGTTTAAGCCCTCCGCGCACTTTTGTCCCAACTGTCGAGTTTTTGATCGCTGGGACAAATTTTTTCGAACCGCTTTGAAATGGTCTTACCACGCTAAACCATCCTATCCGCGTCTTTGGCGTACTGCCGGATGTCCCAAACAAAACTTGACGATTTTTTTCACTTTTCACCGGTTCACTTTGTTCGCGTCCTCCACGCCCCTTTGTCCCAACTATCCTAAAAGCTGTAGTTCCTGCTTTGGACGATTCGGTAGGTTCGCGTTCTTCACGTACCTTCGCCCAACTAGTCCGGCTGCTGTTTCAACAAGATTACTAAATTTTTTCCACTTTTCGGCCAGTTCGGATTTCCAGCGTCCGAGCGTCCCCACATCCCAACTGTCCCAAATACTGCACAGACCACCTATATGTCAGGTTGGTATGAAGGTGAGGAGGATTGTATAGAAGAACCTCTCCTATATGACAATCGTAACATGGGTGTTAGTGGCGTAGAGGACGTTGTGCTCGTTCTAGAAAGTTCAATTTTGTAAAAATCGGAGCTCGGAGTCAAAAGTTATGGCCGTTTGAAGTTTCACGAGTCAAACGTTGACTTTTCTTCCTTGCTGTCGGCCGCTTCAGATTTTCACGTCCCTCGCGTCCCTTTGGCCCGGATGTCCCAGTACGAAGGTCCTCGGTTCGGCTTTAACCGCGGCTTCGCCATCCGCGCACTTTTGTCCCAATTGTCCGCATCTTGCTCGGGACAAATTTTTCCGAACCACACGAAATGGACTTACCCACGCAAACCCGGCCGATCCGCGTCTTCGCGTACCTATGACCTGAGATGTCCTAAACAAAACTTGACGATTTTTTCACTTTTTAGCGGTTCGCTCGCTCACGTCCTCGCGTCCCTTTGTCCCAATGTCTCCAATCGTAGTTCCCGTTTGGCCGATTCGAGGCGGTTCGCGTTTCAGCGTACCTTTATTAACTTCATTAAGGCTTGCTATTTCAACATTTAGTCATTTGTTCCACTTTTCGGCCGCCTTGATTTCCGTGTCCGCGCGTCCGACGTCCCAACTGCCCCAAATGCTTGGCAAACCACCTATATGTAAGGTTGGTATGAAGGTGAGGGATTGTGTGGAATAACCTCTCTATATGACAATCGTAACGTGGGTGTTGGTGGCGTAGAGGACGTCGTGCTCGTTAAAAAGTCCAATTTTGTGAAAATCGGAGCTCGGAGTCAAAAGTTATGGCCGTTTGAAGTTTCACGGGTCAAACATTGACTTTTTTTCCTTCTTTGCCGACCGCTTCGTCTTTTCGCGTCCTCGCATCCCTTTGGCTGGATGTCCCCAAGTCGAAGGTCCTCCATTTTTGGCCGAACCAGCCAGTTCGTGCCTCTCCGCGCACTTTTGTCCCAAGCTGTCCCGGAATGCTTGGGACAAATTTTCGGAACCGCCCGAAATGGACTTACCGTGCAAACCGCCGATCCACGTCTTTTCGCGTACCTACATTCTAGATGTCCCAAACAAAACTTGATGATTTTTTCACTTTTCGGTTCACTGTTCGCGTCGTGCCCGCATCCCTTTGTCCCAATCTGTCCCGAATCAGTAGTTCCTGTTTTGGCCGATTCGGACGGTTCGCGATTTCGCGTACCTTCGCCCAACTGTTCGGGCCTGCTGTTTCAATAGTTAGTCAATTTTTTCCACTTTTCAACCGGCGGTTTGGATTTGCATCCCGCACGTCCCGACATCCCAAATGTCCCAAAACGCTACGCAACCGCCTATATGTCGAGTTGGAATGAAGGTGAGGAGGATTGTATGGAAGAACCTCTCCTATATGACGGTCATAACGTTGGTGTTGGTGGCGTAGAGGACGTCGTGCTCCTTCCAAAAGTCCAATTTTGTTAAAATCGAGCTCGAGTCAAAAGTTATGGCCGTCTTAAATTTGATTTGAGTCAAACATTGACTTTTCTTCCTTCGCTTTATCGGCCGCCGGACACTTTTCGCGTCGCTCACGTCCCTTTGGCTGGATGTCCCAAAGATCACGAAGGTCCTCCGCTTTCAGGAACCGAACCGGCCGGTTTGCGCCTCCGCGCACTTTTGTCCCAAGCGTCCCGGACTACACTGGGACAAATTTTTTCGAACACTGAAATGGACTTACACGCCAAACCATACTATCCGCGTCTTTCGCGTACCTACACCCGACCAGATGTCCCAAACAAAACTTGACGATTTTTTCACTTTTCGCCCGGCTCGGTTCGCTGTTCGCGTCCTCCACGTCCCTTTGTCCCAACTATCCTAAACAGTAGTTCCCTGTTTCAGCCGATTCGGGTGGTTCACGTAGTTCGCGTACCTTCGGCCCAACTGCTCGGCTGCCTGTTTCAGCATGATTAGTCAGCTTTTTCCACTTTTCGGCCAATTGATTTCCGCGTCCCCGCACGTCCCGACGCCCCAACTATCCCAAATGTTGCGCGAGACCGCCTATATGTCGAGTTGGTATGTAGGTGAGGAGGATTATATGGAAGAACCTCTCCTATATGCGATCATAACGTGGGTGTTGGTGGCATAGAGGACGTCGTGCTCATTCCGAGAAAGTCCAATTTTGTGAAAATCGGAGCTCGGAGTCAAAAGTTATGGCCGTTTGAAGTTTCAGGTCAAACGTTGACTTTTCTTCCTTGATGTCGGCCGCTTCGGCTTTTTGCATCCCTCCGTCCCTTTGGCTGGATGTCCTAAGATGAAGGTCCTCCATTTCAGCCGAACCAGCCGATTCGCGCCCTCCGCGCACTTTTGTCCCAAGCTTGTCCCTGGACTTCACGGGACAAATTTTTTCCAACCGTCTGAAATGGACTTACAGTGCCAAAGCTGGCGATCCGCCGTCTTTTCGCGTACTTCCACGACCCAAATGTCCCAAACAAAACTTGATGATTTTTTCACTTTTCGTCGGTTCGCCTGTTCGCGTCCTCCGCGTCCCTTTGTCCCAATTGTCCCGAACTACGATTTGCTTTGTTTGGCTGATTCGGCGGTTCGCGTGATTTCGCGTACCTTCGCCCAACTATTCCGGGCTTCTGTTTCAACATTTAGTAAATTTTTTCCGCTTTTCGGCCGGTTTGATTTCTTCGTCCATCGCGTCTCGACGTCCCAAGCTGTCCCAAATCCTGCTTGTGCATTTGCCTATATGTCGTTGGTATGAATGTGTGGAGGATTGAATGGAAGAACCTTTCCTATATGACAATCATAACATGGGTGTTGGTGGCGTAGAGGACGTCGTGCTCGTTCGAGAAAGTCTAATTTTGTGAAAATCGAAGCTCGGATTCAAAAGTTATGGCCGTTTGAAGTTTAACAGGTCAAACGTTGACTTTTCTTCCTTCTTTGTCGCCGCTTCGACTTTTCACATCACTCGCGTCAATTTGGCACGGATGTCCTAAATACGAAGGTCCTCTGTTTGGCCGAACCGCCAATTCGCGCCCTCCACGAACTTTTGTCCCAACTGTCCCGGACTGGCTGGGACAATTTTTTCTGAACCGCCTAAAATGGGTTTACAGGCGCCAAACCGGCCAAACCATGTCTTTCGCGTACCTACGGCCCGGATGTCCCAAACAAAACTTGACGATTTTTTCACTTTTCGGCGGGTTCTTTGTTAATGTCCTCCGCATCCCTTTGTCCCAATCTGTACCGAACTATAGTTCCTGTTTGCCGATTCGGGAGGTTCACGTATTTCAGCGTACCTTCGCCCAACCATTCGCTGCTGTTTCAACGGTTAGTCAATTTTTTCCACTTTTCGGCCCGGTTCATATTTCTGCGTCCCATGCATCCCGACGTCCCAACTGCCTCAAATGCTGCGCAGACCACCTATATGTCAGGTTGGTATGATGGTGAAGAGGATTGTATGGAATAACCTCTCCTATATGACGATCGTAACGTGGGTGTTGGTGGCGTAGAGGACATCGTGCTCGTTCCAAAAAGTCCAATTTTGTGAAAATCGGAGCTCGGAGTAAACAGACGTGTCAGTGACGTGCGTCAACAGACCTCAGTGATGCGTGTCAACAAGCTGGTTACTGACGCACGTCACTAAGGTCTATTGACGTGCGTCACGGCATTTTCTTCACGCGACAATAAAATCTCCGCCGCACGTCTCCTCAAGCCTTCGTTCGCGCTTACTTGAAAATCGGGCAAAATTTTTTCATACAACCCCGAAAAAAATTTGCCTTCCCGCGAAACCGAGTTCGGGGATATTCACTGGAGTATTCTCCATCTCCGATTTCCAAGAGGTCTCTTAAAATGAACCCAAGACATCCCGCGCGTTCGACGTCCCAAATGTCCCAAATGCTGCATGACCACCTTTATGATGATCATAACATCCTTGTTGGTGGCGTAGAGGACGTCGTGCTCATTCCCGAAGTCCAATTTTGTGAAAATCGGAGCTCGGAGTCAAAAGATATGGCCGTTTGAAGTTTCACGGGTCAAACATTGACTTTTCTTCCTCTTTGTGCGCCCGCTTTTCAAGCGTCCCTTTGGCCCGGATGTCCCGATCATTGAACCGGCGAGTTCACGCCCTCAACACACTTTTGTCCCAACTGTCCCAGCATGCGCTCGGGACAAATTTTTCGAACGCCGAAATGGACTTTCCCGCGCCAAACCGGCCGACCGTGTCTTTCGCGTACCTACGGCCCGAGATGTCCCAAACAAAACTTGATGATTTTTTCACTTTTTCGGTCGGTTCGCTTTGTTCGCGTCCTCCGCATCCCTTTGTCCCATTTGTCCCAAACTATAGTTCCTATTTCGGCTGATTCGGGCGGTTGGTGCCAGTACCTTCGCCCAACTGTTAGGGCTGCCTGTTTAACAGATTAGTCAATTTTTTCCACTTTTTGGCAGATTCGGATTCCGGCGTCCCGCGCGTCTCCGGCGTCCCAACTATCCTAAATGCTTTCATGCGTGCACCGCTATATGTCGAGGTTGGTATGAAGGTGAGGAGGATTGTATGGAATAACCTCTCCTATATAACGATCGTAACGCGTCTCGTGGTTGGTGGTATAGATTACATCGTGCGAGTTCCGAAAGTCCAATTTTGTGAAAATCGAGCTCGGAGTCAAAAGTTATGGCCGTTTAAAGTTTCACGGGTCAAGCGTTGACTTTTCTTCCTTGTTGTCGGCCGCTTGACTTTTCACGTCCCTCGCGTCCCTTTGGCCCGGATGTCCCAAAGATACGAAGGTCCTCCTTTTGGTGACCGCTGGGCGATTCGCGCCCTCCGCGCACTTTTGTCCTAACTGTCTGGATCCGTTGATGACAAAATTTTTCGAACCGCCTGAAATGGACTTACCGCGCCAAACCGGCCTATCCACATCTTTCGCGTACCTACGGCCTAGATGTCCCAAACAAAACTTGACGATTTTTAACTTTTGGTCGGTTCACTGTTCACGTCCTCCGCGTCCCTTTGTCCCAACTATCCCGAATCTGTAGTTCCCTATTTCGGCCGATTCGAGTGTTCGCGATTTCGCGTACCTTCGCCCAACTGTTCGGGCTGCTGTTGCAATAGTTAGTCAATTTTTTCAACTTTCGGCCAGTTCGGATATCCACATCGCCGCGTCCGACGTCCCAATTGTCCCAAATGTTGTGCGGACCACCTATATGTCGAGGTTGGTATGAAGTTGAGGAGGATTGTATGGAAGAACCTTTCCTATATGACGATCGTAACGTGGATGTTGGTGGCGTAGAGGACGTCGTGCTCGTTCCAAAAAGTCCAATTTTGTGAAAATCGAGCTCGGAGTCAAAATTTATGGTCGTTTCAAGTTTCACGGGTCAAAAGTTGACTTTTCTTCCTTGCTTATTGGCCGCTTTGGCTTTTCGAGTCCTCGCGTCCCTTTGTCCCAAATGTCACGAACTTTAGTTCCCCTGTTTGCCGATTCGGGAGGTTCGCGTGCACTTCGCGTACCTTAAGCCGGCCCAATCTTGTTCTTGGCTGCCTGTTTCAATAGTTAGTCAATTTTTTCCACTTTTCGGCTGTTGGATTTCCGCTTCCCGTGCGTCCGACGTCCCAATCGTCCCAAATGCTACGCAGACCGCCTTTATATGTCGAGGTTGGTATGAAGGTGAGGAGGATTGAATGGAATAACCTCTCTATATGATGATCGTAACGTGGGTGTTGGTGGCGTAGACGACGTCGTGCTCATTCGAGAAAGTCCAATTTTGTGAAAATCGGAGATGGGAGTCAAAAGTTATGGCCGTTTGAAGTTTAACGAGTCAGACGCTGACTTTTCTTCCTTACTGTTGGCCACTTCGGCTTTTCGCATCCCTCGCGTTCCTTTAGCCCGGATGTCCCAGTATGAAGTTCCTCCGTTTCGCCGAACCGGAAGGCGATTCGCGCCATCTGCGCACTTTTGTCCTAACTGTCATCGACTTGCTGGGAAAATTTTTTTCCGAACAGCTCGAAATGGACTTACCCTGCAAAAACGGCCGACCGTGTCTTTCGCGTACCTACGGCCCAGATGTCCCAAACAAAACTTGATGATTTTTTCACTTTTCGGCCACTTCGCCTGTTCGCGTCCTCCGCGTCCCTTTGTTCCAACTATCCCGAACTGTAGTTCCCTGTTTCGGCCGATTCGGGTGGTTTTGCTTGCTGCGTACCTTCGCCAAAGCGCCGGGCTGCCTGCTGTTTCAGCTTGATTAGTCAATTTTTCCACTTTTCAGCCGATTCGGATTTTCGTGTCCGCTGCGTCCCAAGTCCCAATCGTCCCAAATGCTGCTTGCCTTGACCGTCTATATTTCAGGTTGGTATGAAGGTGATGAACATTTTATGGAAGAACCTCTCTACTATATGATGATCGTAAGGTGGGTGTTGGTGGCGTAGAGGACATCGTGCTCGTTCAGAAAGTCTAATTTTGTGAAAATCGGAGCTCGAGTCAAAAGTTATGGCCATTTGAAGTTTCATGGGTCAAACATTGACTTTTCTTCCTTGCTATCAGCCGCTTCGGCTTTTCACTTCCCTCGCGTCCCTTTGGCCTGGGCGTCCCAGTACGAAGGTCCTCCTTTTCAACCGAAGCCCAGGCCGGTTTGCGCCCCTCGCGCACTTTTGTCCTAATGTCTGATCGCTGGGACAAATTTTTCGAACCGCCTTGAAATGGACTTACCGCGCTAAACCAACCGATCCGAGTCTTTCGCGTACCTACGGCCCCGGATGTCCCAAACGAACTTGATGATTTTTTCACTTTTCAGCTGTTCTCTATTCGTCCTCCGCGTCCCTTTGTCCCAACTATCCCGAATCCGTAGTTCCTGTTTGGCCGATTCGGGTGGTTTGCGTACTTCAGCGTGCCTTGCCAAAGCTGTTTCAAGCTATCTGCTTCAACAGCTTAGTCAATTTTTTCCACTTTCGGCAATGATTGATTTTCGCGTCTGTGCGTCCGAAGTCCCAACTATCCCAAATCTTTGCCTGAGACCGCCTATATGTCGAGGTTGGTATGAAGGTGATGAACATTTTATGGAAGAACCTCTACTATATGACGATCGTAAGGTGGGTGTTGGTGGCATAGAGGACATCGTGCTCGTTCAGAAAGTCCAATTTTGTGAAAATCGAGCTCTGAGTCAAAAGTTATGGCCATTTGAAGTTTCACGGGTCAAACATTGACTTTTCTTCCGTCTTTATCGGCCGCTTGGCTTTTCACTTCCCTCGCGTCCCTTTGGCTGGATGTCCCAGTATGAAGGTCCTCCTTTTCGGCCGAACCGGCTAGTTCGTGCCCTCCGCGCACTTTTGTCCTCACTTTGTCCCGGACTACAGGAAAAATTTTTCCGAACCGCCCGAAATGGACTTACCGCGCTTAAACCAACCGATCCGTGTCTTTCGCGTACCTACGCCAAGATGTCCCAAAAAAACTTGACGATTTTTTCACTTTTTCGCCAAGTTCACCTATTCGCGTCCTCCGCGTCACTTTGTCCCAACTATCTCGAACTATAGTTCCCTGTTTCGGCCGATTCGGTGTTTTTACTTACGCGTACCTTTGGCCCAACTATTTCGGGCTGCTTGTTTCAACATGATTAGTCAATTTTTTCCACTTTTTTGCCAATTCGGATTTCCGTCCAGCGTCCCACGCCCAATCGAAATCTTTGTGGCGACCGCCTATATGTCAATTTTGTATGAAGGTGAGGAGGATTGTATGGAAGAACCTCTCTATATGATGATCGTAACATGGGTGTTGGTGCGTAGAGGACGTCGTTCTCGTTCCCGAGAAGTCCAATTTCATGAAAATCGAAGCTCGGAGTGAAAATTTATGGCCGTTTGAAGTTTCACGGGTCAAACGTTGACTTTTTTCCTTACTATCAGCCGCCGGATTTTCACGTCCCTTTGGCCTGGATGTGCGATCGAAGGTCCTCGTTTCGGCCGACCGGCTGTTCATGCCCCTCCGCGGACTTTTGTCACAACTATCCGATTGCTCGGGACAAATTTTTTTACGAACCACACGAAATGAAATTTCTCGCGCTAAACCGGCCGATCCGCGTCTTTCACGTACCTGTGGCCTAGATATCCCAAACAAAACTTGACGATTTTTTCACTTTTCGGCAGGTTCCCCTGTTCGCGTCCTTCACGTTCCTTTGTCCCAATTGTCCCGAACTGTAGTTCCCTGTTTCGGCCGATTCGGGCGGTTCGCGTTCTTCACGTACCTTCGGCCCAAATGTTCCGGGCTGTCTGTTTCAACAGTTACTAAATTTTTTCCACTTTTCGGCCGATTCGATTTCCGTCCGCGTCTGCGCGTCCCCATGTCCCAACTGTCCCCAAATACTATGCACGAGACCACTATATGTCGGAGTTGGTATGAAGGTGAGGAGGATTGTATGGAAGAACCTCTCCTATATGACAATCGTAACATGGGTGTTAGTGGCGCGAGAGGGCGTTGTGTTCGTTCTAGAAAGTCCAATTTTGTAAAAATCGGAGCTTGGAGTCAAAAGTTATGGCCGTTTGAAGTTTCACGAGTCAAACGTTGACTTTTCTTCGCTTCTTTGTCGGCCGCTTCGGATTTTCACGCCCTCGCGTCCCTTTGGCCCGGATGTCCCGATCACGAAGGTCCTCCGTTTTTAGCGGCCGAACCGCCAGCTCGGGCCATCCACGCACTTTTGTCCCAATTGTCCGTCTTGCACTGGGACAAATTTTTTCGAACCACACGAAATCGACTTACCCACACCAAACCCGGCTGATCCGCGTCTTTCGCGTACCTCCGACCCGGATGTCCCAAACAAAACTTGACGATTTTTTCACTTTTAGCGGTTTGCACTGTTCACGTCCTCCGCGTCCCTTTGTCCCAAGCTGTCTCAATGTAGTTCCCGTTTCGGCCGATTCGGCGGTTCGAGTACTTCACGTACCTTTGGCCCAACTGTATTCGGGCTTCTTTGTTTCAACATTTAGTCAATTTTTCCACTTTTCGGCCGATTCGGATTTCCGCGTCCCACACGCCCCGATGTCCCAACTGTCCCAAATGATGCGCAAACCACCTATATGTAAGGTTGGTATGAAGGTGAGGGGATTGTGTGGAATAAACTCTCCTATATAACAATCGTAACGTGGGTGTTGGTGGCGTAGAGGACATCGTGCTCGTTCAAAAAGTCCAATTTTGTGAAAATCGGAGCTCGGAGTCAAAAGTTATGGCCGTTTGAAGTTTCACGGGTCAAACGTTGACTTTTTCCTTCTTTGTCGACCGCTTGGCTTTTCCGCGTCCCTCACATCCCTTTGGCTGGATGTCCCGGTATGAAGGTCCTCCATTTTGGCGAACCAGCGATTCGTGCCCTCCGCGCACTTTTGTCCCAACCTGTCCCGATTGCTGGGACAAATTTTTTTGAACCGCCAGAAATGGACTTACCGTGCCAAACCGGCCGATCCACGTCTTTCGCGTACCTTCACCCGGATGTCCCAAACAAAACTTGATGATTTTTTCACTTTTGAGTCGGTTCACCTGTTCGCATCGTACGTACATCCCTTTGTCCCAACCTGTCCGAACTATAGTTCCCTGTTTTGGCGATTCGGACGGTTCGCGTGCCAGCGTACCTTCGCCCATTGTTTCTAGGCTGCTGTTTCAATAGTTAGTCAATATTTTCCACTTTTTAACCGGTTTGGATTTGCATCCGCACGTCCCGACATCCCAAATGTCCCAAACGCCATAAACTACCTATATGTCGAGGTTGGAATGAAGGTGAGGAGGATTGTATGGAAGAACCTCTCCTATATGACGGTTATAACGTTGGTGTTGGTGGCGTAGAGGGACGTCATGCTCCTTCCAAAAAGTCCAATTTTGTGAAAATCGGAGCTCGGAGTCAAAAGTTATGGCCGTCTAAAATTTGATGGGTCAAACATTGACTTTTCTTCTTCTTTGTCGGCCGCTTGGCTTTTCGCGTCGCTCGCGTCCCTTTGGCCGGATGTCCCGATCGAAGGTCCTCCGTTTGGCCGAACCGGCCGGTTTGCGCCCCCGCGCACTTTTGTCCCAAGCTGCCCTGGATTGCACTGGGACAAATTTTTCGAACCGCTGAAATGGACTAACCCACGCCTAACCATCCTATCCGCGTCTTTCGGCGTACATACGACCGGATGTCCCAAACAAAACTTGACGATTTTTTTCACTTTTTGGCGGTTCGCTGTTCGCGTCCTCGCGTCCCTTTGTCCCAACTATCCTAAAGCGTAGTTCCCCTGTTTCAGCCGATTCGGGTGGTTCACGTAGTTCGCGTACCTTCGCCCAACTGTTAAGCTACCTATTTCAACATGATTAGTCGCTTTTTTCCACTTTTCGGCCGATTCGGATTTCGCGTCCCGCACGCCCCGAGCGTCCCAACTATCCCAAAATGTCTTGAGACCGCCTATATGTCGAGGTTGGTATGTAGGTGAGGAGGATTATATGGAAGAACCTCTCTATATGACAATCGTAACGTGGGTGTTGGTGGCGTAGAGGACGTCGTGCTCATTCTAGAAAGTCCAATTTTCTAAAAATTGGAGCTCGGAGTCAAAAGTTATGGCCGTTTGAAGTTTCACGGGTCAAACGTTGACTTTTTTCTTCTTGCCTTTGGCCGCTTGACTTTTCGCATCCTCGCGTCCCTTTGGCCGGATGTCCCGGTCACGAAGGTCCAGCTGTTTTGGCCGAACCGGCCGGTTCACGCCCCACGCACTTTTGTCCCAAGCTGTCCCGGATTGCTCGGGACAAATTTTTTTGAACTTCCCGAAATGGACTTACCCGCGCCTAAATGGCCAATTTGCGTTTTCGGCGTACCTACGGCCCAGATCTCCCAAACAAAACTTGACGTTTTTTTCACTTTTCGGCCAGTTTTCCTGTTCGCGTCCTCCACGTCCCTTTGTCCCAATTGTCGAATTAGTTCCCTTTTGGTGATTCGGTCGTTTGCGATTTCGCGTGACCTTCGCGTACCTGTTCCGGCTGCCTTTTTCAATAGTTAATCAATTTTTTCCACTTTTCGGCCAATTCGGATTTCCGCGACGGCGTCCCAACTATCCCAAATGCTGCACAGACCGCCTGGTGGCCTTTCGGCCGATTCGGCGTCAGATGTCCCTCATTTCACGTATTGCGAGGACTAGGACTTAGCCATTTTTCATGATTTTTTCTGCCCTGAGCTTGTTTTTTGCAATTTTTTCACATTTTTAAAACTTGCTGGGTTTTCTTCTTGGACAGAAGAGTTAGAAGGAACCCGAGGGGACCCCAGAAACATGATTTTTTTCCTTGAATCAATATAATTGCTTGGGACTAAAGAATTTGATGCATGTTATCAAAATTACCTTGAGGGGTGAATTTTGGATAACAGCACCACCATTAATTTCGACATCCCATAAAGGAATCTGGGTGGGTATTTGATTATTTCCCAAACACAATAACATGCAAAGGGGAAACACAAGTAAGCTTCCAAACACCTCATTATTTATATTTATTGTATATTTGTTTTTGGTTGTCATGTATTTGATGACCACTTTGGTAGGATGTGGAAGATCCAAACAAGGTTGAGGAGGGTGGTAATGTTGGTCAAGATGAGGAAAAGGATGAGGAAGACGTTAAAAATCTTGCTAATAGTGTTGACGTTGAAATGGATGATGAAGATGATGTTGATTGGCTGCCACATTTCTCACATTCCGATCTCGAGGAGGAGGTACCAAAACCGGTAAGCACACTTTGATATTTTTATTATAATTGATTTAATAATATTTGTAAGGATTCTAACCATGTGATTCCTTCTTTGATGAAAGTCTTTTGTGAGTACAAGATTATCAACATGGGTATTGGTTAATAAGATACCCATAACTATTTGCGATACCCATGCACCACATTTTCTGATGATGGTAACCATCCATTTGGGTCACTAGAAAGGCTCAACGTTCACCGTAATAAGATTGATGGTAGAACACATATTCCAAGGAGACCTCTAGGTCATCCAGGTAGTGGGAAAAGAAAGCCAAGAGGAAGGGCCTATACATTGAAGAAAACACAACAAAGGTCAATAGACTAGCTTGTACAAAATTAGAGTTTTATAAAGAGGCATATGCTAGAAGTAACATGGATAGCCAAAGAAAATGTCTCATCGATTCTATACTAAGTAAAAAAATCCTTAAAGGCTTTCAATTAGCAGATGCATGAATATGATTCACCTCAAAATATTGTCTAGAGAAGGGAATTGTCAATAAAGAGGTGAGCATATTTCCGAGAAAATGGAGGAAGAAAGGAAGAGGGTAGAAGGAGGTGGTATAGGAAAATATGAACATCATGTGAGATACAAACTATTGAAATTTTTACATGTCCTAAAATATAAGGTCATTTTTTATTGACTAAATTTTATTTGCCAAAATCCTTGTCAAAAATTGATATACGTGATCTAAACACCCATTGTAGTGAAGATGAAAACCTCACATTGAAGGAGTACCTTTCACGGAAAGGGAATAGGGTTTGTCAAAAAAAGAAAAAAAATTGGGGATGAGATGCTTCAGGTAAGCAAGCTTAATTAATTTTCCCATGCATATTACTAATTTATTTCTAATTAGCACTTACATGGTTTTAATATTGGTAATTGTTCCTATGTAGGGTAATGTTATGCATGAAGTACCACATCTAGTAGTTGTTGTAGAGTTGACTAATAACATTGGAAATGATAGTGATGGTTCATCTACACTAGTGTCTAACAATGATTATGTTTATCAATCCACACAGAAGTATGATTTTCATGCCGGTGACAATGTTTAGTTGTACGTCAATGGTTATATGGCTGCCAAAGGATGAATTGTCTCTACATAGTGGGGATACATTTTTCAGGGTGAGCCAACCCCAAATAATTGTTGTGATGTGAACATTTAGAGGGCTATGTATCCATATTTTCTAGATATGCTTCCCTTCGGAAATAATAAGAAAGATACATTCTAGTTTATGGAGTATATGAGAATAGATTCCTCCAAAACCAATGTACATGACTCAACAAAGTTGTTCTTATCATTTTTAGGTAGCTTTATAATTCGTTAACACTTATGTATTTTCATCTGATTATGTTATATATCTTGTAATTTCCTTTAGGATCGGGATGAATAGGAGGTGACATTGAAAGCAGCATGAGATATTTCTTAGTAGTATGAGGTTCTTTGTATGTTGTGAAGTAAAACATAATTTATTGATGTATCTCATACTTTTATTGTTTGGCCATTTTACTGACATTGAAAATTTTCATATGCAGGTGTCTTTATGGGATATCAAGGAATGCCCAAGCTCATTTCTTAGTGAAATTCATATTTTTATACATTATAAGATGTTTTCTTGTCATGTCTTGAACATGGATATTAAAATATGTAGTCGGGAATTGTATTTTTATATAAAATGAAACATTATATTTTTATTATATGTAACGATACAAATTAGTCACATATGATGGTTTAGTATATACTTGTGCAATGATAACTTTTCCATTATATTCCCATGTATGCGCTTCATTTACATAGTGTATTCCTAACAATTATTTTATTTATGCACATTTTTGGTAATATTGCATTCTAGCATTTGCAATTAATGAGGTTTCCTATTCTTTTGATGCTTACATGATGCATAGATAATGACATGTACACATTTTTCATGATGTAATCTATGAGATGTTATGATGCCATGTAATGACTTATATTGGCATTATACCATACATGTACAAATCTAAATCAGTCTAAACATACAAGAAATGAATATGAAAAAAATAGAAGAAACAATACACAAGATATAGTGTGGTTCCCCGATGTGGGATACATCCACAAAGAACCAATTAATATATTATTCCAATGGATATACAATTTAATATCTACAATCTCCATCACGTTACATGATGTACAATACTTTTCATCTCACAATCTTCTCTAAGCTCTATCCAATAATTGCTTCTTACAATTATCACAAAAAACTAACATCTAACCCTATTTTTATAGCTTATATATGCATATACAAAATTAGGGAACTTTATCTATGCAATTACAACCCCTTAAATTGCCTTTTAATCCAAGGTTAGATATAATCATGTGTTCTAAATACAAACATTTCACACGCAAGTAACCGATGCCAATTGGTTTGTTGGGTGACTAACATCGGTCAATGAAGGACACTAGTTCTTGTGTAAACATGTAAGTTGTAAATAAGCTATTTGTAAAGCGGTTCAACTCCACATCTCAACAATCTCCCACTTAGAGATAAATTACTACATTGTAACGTATAACTTCATCCTTATATTCTCTTCTTGGATTTGTTTCTCCCTCTCTAAGTCTCAAACTTGAAGACCAATAGAAGTGAAGTGCAGATCTAACTTATCCTTTGCCAATGACTTTGTTAGCATATCCACATGGTTCTCATTTGTATGAATTTTCTCCAACTTCAACTGCCCATCCTCCAATGCTTATCATATGAAGTGATATCTCAACTGAATATTTTTAGTTCTTGAATGAAATGTCGAGTTCTTTGTGAGATGAATGACACTTGGACTATCACTATACGATTTGCAATCCTCTTGCTCCTTTCCCAACTCTTCCATGAACCTTCTCATCCATATCATCTCTTTACTAGCCTTTGTAGCTGCAACATACTCAGCCTTTGTAGTAGACAAGGCCATAACCTTCTACAATCTAGAAATCTAGATAATTGTCATGCCACCCATTGTGAATACATATCTAGTGGTGCTCCTCCTACCATCCAAATCTCCATCCATATTTGAATCAACATAGCCATGTAGATAAGTATCTTACCCTCCATAGCATAACTACATGTTGGATATCCCTCTCAAATATTTAAGTATCCATTAGACTTCTTTTCAATGCTCTTTACATGGATTGGCCATAAATCTGCTTAGAACTCCCACTACATGTGTAATGTCTGGTCTGGCATAAACCATAACATACATAAGACTTCCAACTATTAAAGCATATGGAATTCATGACATGTACTCAACCTCCTCATTTGATGTAGGACACTAATATTTTCTCAATTTGAAGTGTACATCCATAAGTGTAGTTATAGTTTTTACATCCTACATTTTAAATCTTTTCAGCACCTTATCGATATAATCTTCCCATGACAAATATAATTTCATGTTCTTCCTGTATCTATGAATTTGCATGCCAAATATTTTATTTTTAGCTCCTAAATACTTCATTGTGAATTTGTAAGCTAAATTTTCTTTAAGCTCACCAATGTCCTGGATACTGTAATAAGCATATAATCCACATACAATAAAACAATAGTACAGGGACCATTTTCAAGCTTCTTGAAATAAACAAAATGGCCAGATTCACATTTCATATAACCATGCTCATGCATAAAAATATAAAACCTCATTTACCATTTTCTTGGATCTTTTTTGATCCCATACAAGATTTATTTTAACACACACAAGTTTCTACTTACCCATGACTTCATACCCAAGTGGCCATTGCATATATATCTCTTCCTCCAAATCACCGTGAAGGAAATCCATCTTAACATCAAGCTATTATAAATGCAAATCTTTTGCTACAACTAAACTTAGAACAATACAAATGGAATTTATCTTAACTAGAAGAGAAACTATCTCACCAAAGTCAATACTTGATTTATGTACAAATCCTTTTAACATAAGCCTTGCTTTGTATATTTTTTGTCCAACCTATTCCTCCTTGATCATGTAAACCCATATGTTTTGCAAATTCTTCTTACCTGCTGGTAACTTGACTAAATCCCTTGTTTGATTCTTTTCCAAGGATTCCATCTCCTCATCCATACCATGCTCTGTTTCCACATGGGTATCCTATTGCATTGCTTCTCCATAACTCTCAAGTTCACCACTATCAATCAAATAATAAATGAAATAATGAGTTGGTAAATCTTTCTTGAGGTTTACTTACCCTTTCAGAGCTTTTCATATAAATCTCGGGTATCTGGGGATCAATCTATGCATGTTGCATAATCATGTCAATTTCTGACAGTGACGACATTGGTCACCTTTAACTGACATTGGTTTCCCTATAACCGATTTCGATTCACTCAACCAACATCATTCTTTCTCCTGTTGACACCAGTCATCCTCACTGATGTTGGTACATGTGTGAGGTTGTTTTAAATATGAGAATGCATTTTTACCCACAAAATCTTCACTCGGTTCATTATTGGATATTAAAACATGATCCATGTACATTCTCTTTTCATTCCAATCAATGTTACAACTCCTAACAATATTAGAATCTTCTAAATCCCAAAAATAGAATCCGAGAGCACCATAACCACAACTAATGAAAGTGCATATCTTGGAATTAGCGTCCAATTCATTCCTATCTTCTTTATCAACATGTGTAAGAGCTTTGAACCAAATACTCTAAGAAAATGAGATGTACCTCATTTATAGTCTAAGCTTCTTCTAGTATTCCACCATTTAGTGCAATTTAATGCCCTGATTAATTAAATATACCATTGTATCTACTTCTTCTACCAAAAATTTTAAGGGTAATCCAACATGTATCCTCATGCTTCTTGCACATTCCATGATAGTTTTTTTCATTCTTTCAACAACTCTATTCTCCTGTGGAGTTCTAAGAACCATTCTTTCTCTGCATATTCCATTCAATGAACAATAATCATTGAAATACTTACTACAGTACTCACCACCATTGTCAGATATAATGCACTTTAACTTAAAATTTGATTCTTTTTCCACAAGGTCTTTCCATCTTTTAAAAGTCTCAAAAACATCAAATTCACACTTAATCCAATAAACTCATACCTTTCTTGTGGCATCATCAATGAAAGTTTCATAGTATTGGGATCCTCCATGAGAAGATACCTGGGATGGTCCCTATGCATCTAAGTGCACGATCTCTAATTCCTACTCCTTCTTTGTTTCCCTAACCTTACGAAACCTCCATTTCTTTTCCTTTCTAAATATACAATGCTCATAGAAATCAAGATCTACATCTTTCAAATCTAATAACTCAATCTTTTCCTTAAATATTTACATTCCCTTTTTACCCATAAGATCTAGCTGATTATGCCACATACTTGCATCTAAATTTGAAGTAGATAAAGTATAAAAAGAATTAGTAACACACATATACAAATATAATGTTTCTACCTTTTTTCCTCTTTCCACAACAAGAGTTCCCTTAGAAAATTTCCAAGAATCAGCTGTGAATGTAACCATGCAACCATCTTCACCTAGTTGTCCTACAGAAACTAGATTTCTCCCGAGGCTTGGAATATGCCTCACATCTTTTAATATACATCTATTTCCATTTTGAAATTTAAGATGAACTTCAAATTTACTAGTAATCATGCATGGTTCATTAGCTCCTAAATAAATATTCCCAAAATTACCCTGGGCATAATTTCCTAAATAAGCCGTATTAGGGGTAGCATTGAAAGAAGCTCCTGAATCTAAAACCCATGATTCTATTTTATCATCCAAGGAGATAATAAGGGAATATTGCATTACCTATATTACTACATTTTCCTCTTTACCTTTGTCTGGTAGATTCTCTTTGTTTTCCTTAAACCAACAATCCTTCTTTGCATGTCCTTTCTTTCCACAATTCTAGAAGATTATTCCTCTACCTCTTGATTTAGATTTTCCATTATTTGATTTTGATATCCCATTATTCTCAATATTGGATTTCTCCTTCTTCCTTCCTCTGCTTTATACATTAAAATCATTTCTAGATGATGAATCTCCTATACTTTTCCTTCATATTTCTTCATTTAGGATTATACCAATCACTTCATCAAACTTCAAAATATTAGTAGTAGATGTTGTACTACTAACAACAATTAAAAAATCATCCCACTATTTGGAAAAGAACACAAGAATAAAAATTCTTTCACTTCATCCTCAAAAGGGATATTTATTGATTTTAGTTGATTTACAATAGAACTTAAATAATTCAAATGATTAAACACAGATCCACCTTCTTGCATTTTAGAATTAAATAATTTCTTCATCAAATGAAATGTATTTGATGTACTTGGTTTTTCATATAAATTAGCTAAATATTTCATTAAATCTACCATGGTTATTACTTGTTATATTTGAAGCTACTGATTCTCTTAGTCTCAATCTTGTAGATCCCATATCCTTTATATCAAGAATCTTCCATTCTTCATTAGTCATCTTCATAGGCATTGCCTTCTTATCCTCCACACCTACATCTTACATAATTGATAATTACATCCGTCAAACCTCTCCACTTTGTATTTACTATCTTCTATCATTTTTGGGCTTCCACTCAATCGAAATCCCTCGTGAGTAAAAATTTCAACAAAAAAACCCTCAAACAAATTTTGATACTAGTTGTTCTGATTAGACCATATAGGTTGTACAAATATAAATCAGATCTAAACATACAATCCATGAATATGGAAAGAAAACTAAAAGAAACAATACACAAGATATAATGTGGTTCACCCAATATGGGCTACATCCACCAATAAACAACCAATATATTATTCCATAGGATATATAATTGAATATCTGTAATCTTCCACACCTTACATGATGTACAATACTTTTCCTCTCACAAGATTCTCTAAGTTCTCTCAAATAATTCCTTCTATCAATTCTCACAAAAAGATAACCTCTAACCCTACATTTCTAGCTTATATAAGCATATACAAACTTAGGGTACTTGAGATATGTAATTACAACCCTTAGATCACCTTTTAATCAAAGGATAGATCTAATCCCGTCTTCTAAATAAAAAAATTTCATGCATAGATAAATGATGCCAGTTACCCCAACCGATACCGGTTGGTTTATTAGGTGACCAATGTCGGTCATCTGACTGATGTGGATTACTATGTAAACCTACAAGTTGTAAATAAGCTATTTGTGAATCAATTCATCTCCACATATCAATAGTCTCCACATGCAATCACTTATGTTGACATATTTAAGTTTTTATTTATTAAATATTAAAGATTTGCAGTGATCGTGTTCACATGTTCCTTTTTTTTGGGGGAATAATGCATCATATGACTCATTTTTTCTCTCCACTTCTATCACTTTTTTGTCTTTGTGTATTTAGGAAGCTCACTCTTCACTTCAAATGATCAATGATGACTACTGGCCATTCGTCAAGTAAAAATAAGAAGGTGCTCGAGGAGGTATGCAACAATTCTAAAATCCCTATGGAGAATGATGGAGGAGGAGGTAAGGAGTTATGATTTTTGTCTTATTCTTCTACATGATGTACATAGAATATTTTCATTTCAATGCATGGATTATGGAATAATTCGTCATCTCTTGATTCACGTTTCCTTTTATATTTTAAGGGATGGTTGTTGATGTTGGTGAGAAAAAAATTAGTGAAATCATGTGTGAATTGGAATAACTTCTTCTAAAGATGGTATTTTATCACAATGTGGCATAGGCAGAAAATTTGTCTTTGAAATCTTATTGACACATGTATAAATTGGGTCACTCACTAGGGAGAAGGAGTTTGTTTCCAACATATTTGAAATTACAAGGAAAATAGGTGATAGAATGTAAAGTGTCATAGCTAAGAATAAAAGTGTCTTAGAGACTCTCACTCTGGAGAACAATGAGTTAAAAAATAAAATTTGTGCACTTAGGGGTGAGAAATTGGAACTTAAAAAGAAGTATGTTTCC
This sequence comes from Taxus wallichiana var. yunnanensis, assembly GCA_018340775.1. Taxonomy (NCBI): domain Eukaryota; kingdom Viridiplantae; phylum Streptophyta; class Pinopsida; order Cupressales; family Taxaceae; genus Taxus; species Taxus wallichiana. Next base: position 809,817,998 of record CM031237.1, read on the forward strand.
CTACAAAATTCCAACACACACACAAAAGCACTCCATTACTACAGGGGAGACATAATGAAAACCCTAAATGTTAAGTATAATAGCATGAGTGGCGTCTATGAAGAAGATCTCTAGCAATGGAAAATAGTTTGAGAATCGAGTGGGCAAGTCCAACGGATGACTATGGGTGGTGTGGCACTTCGATATGAAACTCCACATTTAGTTTGTTGAAATGAAACCAAAAATGTATTGGGATATATGAAATAAATTTTTTTTATATCTTTGGATCATAATAAATTATATATGATTTTATGAAAGCATGTAATATAAAACGTAACACAATTTTCTATACTTTTATGTGTTTGCTTCTATTTTCAATAAAAATAAAGTGTTGACTAAATATTTGTTGTATTTCTATATGTTTTCTTCTATTTTCTAGTTCTTAGCGTGCCTTATTATGGGTTACTTGATTGCTGCATTTACTTGATTGTTGATTGCTTGTAAGATGAATAAAAGAGATGTCCTTCATGAATCCTCTTTTACATGCATACGATTCTGATGACAAAATTAATAAGACTTTTTTTTTGTGATGGAATAGTTCATAATATCTTATGAAGTTTGATTCATTTTCTTAAATGTATGAAATATTTCTGTAGTGGATTATGGCATATGTCCCATATTTCGAACTTGAAGAGTAGTAATCTATGGCAATTATGAATTAAGCATGGTTGTGTATGAGTCTCAAAGGATTGTTAAGCCTTGTACAATCCTTAAGAATAGAATAGATAAAGAACATGATGCATGGAGATATTTGAAATAAATTACCAACCTGATACTAAAACAATATTCTTCATCAAAAAAATATTTTTATGTATTTATTTGTTTAAAATTTTGTAATCAAACATTTATGCAAAATATGACAGTATGATTTTTAGTAATTCTCGCATCCTCTACTTGAAGGTGGTGATATGAAACCCATATTTTTGGGTAAAGAATGAAAGCAATGATTTTTAGATACTAACATTCTTAAGAAACATATGTGATATGAGACAATGGAAGTCTTGCCACTTTTTTTTGTGGCTACGAGGTGAAAATGGTCTTTACCTAAGATATGTAAACTAAAACTATCTATGAAATTTGTTAGTAATTTTTTTAATTCACATTTGTTGCACAATTTTTAAAAATATTTTTTAGAATGTGAATTGTAACCATCATGACATTAGTGTAGTAAATTTTTTTCCTTATCCTATTCACTTGTCCAATTCTACTCAAATTATAAGAGGGTTCAAATACAATTCTATGATTGTATAAGCTCTGCAATTTATCAAGACTCCTAGGTTTGTTGTTACTACTCTATCAACCTCTTCAAGGTATACTAACAATCAAGAAAGGAAATGTTTAGAGTAAATGTTTACAAGATAGACAACCTTCACTCTCTTTTTTAGCCCTGCCTCTATCTTCCTACTGTCCTCAGTTTGTCTACATTTGATGATATCCTTAACATGTAGTAGGTGTCAACAAAAAATAATAAATTTCAACCTTCAAATCACTCCTTTAATCCCAAATGAATTATTCCAAACTTCACAATTGGCAATGACTTCATTTAACTGTAATGTCCCTGATTTTAGTTGATCGTCATAGTTTAACTGAAGAACTGGTAAGAAAATATTTGTTAAAACTCCATGAATCAATTTAATTTCTTTTGCAATCAATGTATGGAATATGTACAAAAATTTATTCTAATCTTTAGATTTTTTTATCAATGCAAGTTCCATATTTCACAAATTTACTTCACGAAACCCTAGTTGCAGGTCTCTACTAACTATGTAAAATCGAAGGCTTAAAAATGATAGATATTCACTTGATTTGGGGTCTTTATCGAATCCACAAAGTTTGTGTGTGTAATTAGACTATGGAAAATATTTTCAAAAATTAATTTCCTAAAAACAATCTCTTTATTACTTAATATATTGTTTGTAACATTATTAATAGTGTGTGTGAGGTACTATTTATAAAATGTAATATTTAGATATTACATTATGTGAGTGAATGATGAGTTATAATAGACAACTCATCACGAGGGAATAAAGGGATAGCTAAGATAAAGGTGGAGAGAATCATGTTGGAGAGATAAGTGGGAATGTGATATGGTTTGACTCGTATTCTAACGATGTCATTCTCTATATAATGTAATCTCTCATATGAATAAAAATCCCAAATGATTCAAATTGAATTATTCTATTATTCGGTGTAGAGTTTCCTTTTTAGTATTCTGTTTTTAAAGAAAGCCTGGACCAAAATAATATTTTGTATCGAGCAGCACACATTACTAAGTTTTTTGATGGTATTTGGTCTTGATCTCACTATGGTGTGGCTGGTAGTAAAAGGAATATGTCAATCTCTGGATTAACTTGCATGCAATCTACCATGTGAAATGTTCCATTGGTGCATAGATTTAATGACATGATATCTTTATGTGTCAATCATGCCATAAATATCTCCCTTTGTACTGATTGATGGACATATTCAAATTTGAATGCATTCTATACTCATGCAGCGTATTCTTACATATGCATATGCGTAGATCCTATCTTTCGGCCACATCTCTATCAAGCGCATTCACTAAGTATCACGTCTTCATGAGATACATTCTTCACGATACATGCAAGATGAAAGTCAAGTAATATGATATTGCAGCCACGTGTTACACACTGAGTTCATTATTATCAATAATTTTAAAGTCTAGTAGAGTTTATTTAGTGTTGGGTCGTTTTTTTGGGCATTATATGTATAAAAACAGTTTGAAAAATGTGGTAAAACCCGTCTAAAGAAAAGATCATTTTTCTGTTTTTAAGATCTGGGTTTCTGTAAAATTTAATGGGTTTGTAGAGAGATATATTATTTAAAAACTGTAGAAATTATAGCAAAACCCAGATCGTGGATTTGCAGAAATCAGCAATACAAAACAGGCTTCGTTTAGTAAAGAATAAGCCTACTGTATGGTAAAAGAGATGTCATTCTGAAAATTTTGACATCTTGTCTTCTCTGTATCGACATTGTACATCAATTTTTTGAGCTCCATGATCACATCCAACTGAACTAAGTAGCATCTTGATGGAGGCAGGAGGCAACGGAGGAAGGAGGACAACCAGCGTCCTCTCGCCAGCCGTAAGTGACGAGGCCCAATAATGAGTTTGTGGCATTTTTTCAGTTGTGTGTTTCATTGTTTGTAATAAGAACAAATGTCAGATTCCTGTTCAGAATTGTATTTCCTTTTATAACCTCCTGATGTAAATATGTTGTAGTAGAAAGATAAAAGAACAAGAAAACACAACATCATGTTTTTCTTGAAGAGGATGAACAGAGGTTCATGAGCAGGGACTTGTACCTAGGATAGAGGTCTCTGTTTTTGTCAAACAAGGGTTCGTATTTGTGAATAGAGGTTCAATGTACCAAGATCATGAGCATGCAGAGGCGGGAAAGTCAGAAGACGTGTGAATGTGTTTCTCTACCTTGTTCACATTAGGGAGTATGTAATAGGGATTAATAATGTAAACAATAGGGGAGTGAATGTTATGAATATATTGTTTATAACATTATTAAGAGTGTGTGTGAGTTACTATTTGTAAAATGTAATATTTAGATATTACATTATGTGAGTGAATGATGAGTTGTAATAGACAACTCATCATGAGGGATAAAAAGATAGTTGAAATAAAGGTGGAGAGAATCATGTTGGAGAGATAAGTGGGAATGTGATATGGTTTGACTCGTATTCTAAGGATGTCATTATCCTATATAGTTTAATCTCTCATATGAATAAAAATCCCGAATGAATTAAAATTGAATTATTCTATTTTTGGTGTATAGTTTCCTTTTTTTAGTATTCTATTTTTTAAGAAAGCTCGAGATAAAAATAATACTCATTTAGGCTTCCTCATCTTGAGTTCAGTAAGCTTCGTTATTCTCCATAACCAATTTCAAGTTTCATTTTATATTATAGTTTCTTGATCAACCAAGAAGATGAAAATATAGTTTTCAAACAATAATCAACCTCCAAAATCAATGCCTACAATAATACAAAGCTTTCTTTATTCAAATATTTTTATACATAACACTCCATACTATAGATGTTTGTGAACCCAATATATGTGTAAACCACTTATCATAAGACAAAAATGATTCAACTAAAATGCAAGAAGGAAACAATATTCCAACCCAATGTTAGAGATACCTCACCAAGAAACATATCATTGATATCACAATCAATAATTACACATTCAACAATTTTTTTCTCAGAAAAGTGATGCTTGATAAATAGAATTTTCATATTACAACCAACAAGGCCACTATACGTTTTACCATTAACTTCTTGGAGCCCTTCTTTCAAAGCATTTTGAGGTGATTTAGTGTTTCACCGACAAGCCATAGATTAGTACCCTTATTTGAATGCCTTATGGGCATTGAGAAACCTACAAAAGCCTTTGATTATATGCTTCACAATAAGGAATTGGGGATTTCCTTTGCGCCTTGCCATTTCATAGTCAGTAAACAAGGAAAATGCAATTAATATACAAGCCAAGGAAAATAACCCAAAAATAAATGAGAAGCTTGAGGAAGAAACAATGGTTTGGTGGATAAGATATAAGACAAGATGTGTATATATAGCAACAAAAACTAATCACCCACCCAACAAAATGTGAAAAAGATATGATATAAATCTTGAGAGTAATTGGAAAAATTAAAAAATTTGTACTCAAGTGTCCTTGTAGATTATACACGGATGGATTTAAATGGTGGGAATCTTTGTCATTATGACCTTAAATACAAGAAAGTAAGGCCACACATTGCTTGGCATTGGTGTAGGGTTACTAGAAGACCAATCAAAATTTCTTTTTATGTTTGTGTTACAAAATACATATTATGAATGTAAAAATTTGATTGAAAAGGACACCATCACATGACATGTTTCTATATTTTGTTGATGATAACATCCCGATCTAAGGAGATATTCTTGGAAATCACAAAATGAAAAGTACTAGTGAGTTTAGTAGTTCAACATAGCTGGTTGGGTAGTCTAAATTTAGAAAATAAATTCCTAAATGCTACATGCATTAATCATCATAGAATCTTGGGACTTTAGGTGACATTTTTCTTTAGATAATAACAATTTTCAAAATCTATAATAGTTTAAGTATATGTATATGGGGATAGTAATGTATTCTATGGTTATATTTAAATGGAATGTTAGAATTCAACAAGACACCTTTTAGGATAAGTACCCTTTGACCTTCTCTATGAACCCGAGAAAGGTCATTTTGCTATATTTCTCATTCAAATCGGTATTTAAGACCTAAGAGTTTTCACACATGTTTATTTTTATGTCCTCTATAATTATTTCTTACTAGAAGAGGGATGGAATGGGTTAAAGGCTCTCTTCATCTTGATCTTAAATTTCATAGTTCTAATCTCAGACTATGTATTACTTCTTTGACTCATAATACTTAGTTTAAAACTTGAATATTAAACTTTGATGGTATAATTACCTTAAATTCTTCTCAAAACTTGAATATAGATTCTTCCTATTCACCAAGACTGCATAAGTCTTATATCTTACCTCATTATGCTCTAAATATTGAATTTTTCCATTTGTATAGACTGTATCTTGTAGATTCCCTTCTTCTTAAAACTAAAAATTTGAGTCATTACCCCTTATAATTTCATGTTCACCTTCACCTGATAAAATGATCAAATACCATCCAAGATTTTCCTATATAATGAATGATGTGGTCATATAATCATTAAGGGGTTTCAAGCTAAGTATGCACAGTTTCTCAAAGTTGTATAGGAGAACACCTTCCAAAGTATTAAACCCTAAAAATTACCCTGAGCATACCAATTTACCATTACATTACCCTTACTATTACTAAATTTAAAATTTCTTTATGTTTCTCAAGAAAAAGACCTTGAAAAACCTCTTAGATCTCGGGATAATGCTAATGTCAAATTTCTTGTTATTACTCACCATATATTGAATTTATTTCTCTATCCTGAACTCTTCCTTTCCCTAAAAATAATGCATACACCTTTAAAAATAACTATAGGTTCTTCTCTAGTCAATTGGATAGGTTGCATGAGACTATTATACTATTTTTTTGACTCACTCAAGTCCTGGGATCCGAGACAATGTCTCGAGTGACCAATGCATAATACATAGTAGATCACCACTTCTCACTTCCATAACAAACATAATCCTTAATACCTCATATAAATTATTTAAGTAATCACAGTTCCTTTTAAACCATAAACATATTCATAACTTTATATGAAATCCATTTTCAGTTAGAGCTTAATTGTGTAAATACAATTTTCTTCAAATTGACTTCAGTCTGTAGTTTGATCATATTTTATTGTATAATGAAAGATGGTGATTAGGACACATGATCAAGGTTAAATTCAAAAAAAAATGATGGCATTTGTAAATTTTCAAGCATTAAATTTAAAACTTTGATATATGCTAAACTTCAGTTTCAAAAATTAGGGTATTTCAAAGAGCATATTCCACCCTGTAAACAAGAAGGTTGGAACTTGTTGTTATGGAAATATTTACAATATAGTTATGCATTGAAATACATCTTATGAATAGTTATTATTTTTGCCTATGTCATTTTGGCTGCCCTATATAGATCCTCATTCCAAATTTGTCATATGTGATTCTTAGGGGGATTTGGAAATAATGTTTTCTCTTGTGACATGGTATGTTGTCTTCTTCGATTCATCAATTATATGAAGTCATTTTCTCTACAAAGGGTGTTTCTATGGCCATCTTGCACTTGTTGGAAAGGTTGAGCCATTGGGTGTTGCAACCCAAGTGTATTTGATAATTCCCTACTCTTGACCTTGTTGTAAACATCTTTCATACACTTCTCCAAGAAATATATTCTCGTATTGTTGTTTGTTATTGCAGGAAATTCTCAAATACCTCACGAGATCTCCTTCTACATGCTTCTAGTTCATCCTCTATCCCATCAAGCATGATCTATTAATACAAGAAAAACATCATGTTACAAATGCCCTCATAAGTAAAATGGAAAATGATTACAAGTGGAATGATGACTTACATTATCATCTATATGTACATCTAGCGAGTCTCCAATATTTATTCAAGCTTTGATTTCTTTCACATTTTCTGGTCAATTTTCCATGATCTATGTTATTAAAGTAAAGGATGTCATATTCTAGTAATAATGATCAAAGTATAAGTGAAACTACTTGTGAGTAGAGTTTTGCCTTACATTATTAGCATCCAACAAGCCTCCACTATCCATAACATCATCAAATAGATTTTCATTTTTTTGACCACTATGCAAAGCATGTGTATTGAAAAATAATTATCAATTTCAGATTGGAAATTTTGAAAAATTAATAAAATTGAAGAGTGAAAAAACTATACATTCACATCTAAATTGTTGTTGTCGATGGAGTAGCTAACACCATCCCCTATTTCATGAATGCCATTGAATCCTCATCTCTCTCGCATCATCCCCACATTAATTACATGTTTACATGTGTAAGCTTGGACTGAAAATGGATAACTACACATTGACATTAGTGGTGTTGTGCTCTACACCTAATAGTAAAATGTATCATCTTTCTAGATTTTCACACATGCAATACATAATATCATCGTCCGTCATGAGAAAGGTGACATGATAGTATGGAATTTGTAAATCCTTAACCCATGATATATTTTTAATTTTTCAACTTTAAGGTTCATATAAAACCCATTTTCTTTTTTCGTGTTTAGCCACCAGTAGTATATGTAAACACTTCTGGTTAGTTGGTGTACTAACCAATCCACCCTTCGATGTTCAACAGTGCAAATTATATGCAAGAAACTATTTTTTAGATGTGAATGATATGATTTTATGGCTTCATTTTTGTTTCCCAATATTTTTGAGGGTATGAAAACACTTCAACCACATTGCAACCCTGTGGAGCCAACACTCCTCCCAATATTCAACAAATTTGGGCTGCATGTAATGATACTTCTCTATGAACTTTATGGCCTCCCTATTAGCCATCTCTTCATCAATACATTTGTGCATAATGTATCCAAGTTCACTGAACATCTCTCACCTCACATCATATTCTCTTACTTTGGCTATCAAATTATTCAACCATGCACGTCATACATGTCAGCTACATAAGTACACCTCATAGTCAAATTTTTCCCTGCATAAGACAAGCTAGTAAGACTTTGCAACATAATCATTATAATTGTGTTGTGCATATGCAACATAATCAACACCTACCTTATTTCTTTGATCTCCATGCTTGCATCATCTACCATGAAGGAATTTATTTTCCATTCAATATTTTTCAAGTGTACTCTTTGCGAAGTAACTGCATCCATTGGGTGATGTCACTAGCACATGACCTAGACATAATTACCCATGCCACAGGAAGCCCTTGGTGTTTGGAATCAAACACCAGCAACATGTACAATTGAAACTACATGAAAATATATTACAAAATTCAAATTTTATGTTCAATAAATGAAGTATCAACTAGTAGTATTGCTAGTATTCAAATCATACCTTCATTCCATTTGTTCCAAACGTTGAATCCATGGCTACTAAACTATCATTTCCATATCTCAACAACCAATCCAACTAAAGTGGGAGTTGGATGCCCAATATGAATGGGATTTTCCCATCCTCCTCATCAGTAACCTCATTATTATATCTCTTAAAGAAAACCACTTTTCAATATTTTCTAGAGTCCACCCTCGAACACTTTCTGCATGATTCGGGTTAAACAGATATTACAATTCCTTAATTTGGCATTCTCTATTAAATATGTCATCTCTTCTTAGGAAATCATTTTGTTTTGTTCCACCATTCAAAAGTGTGATCTTCTCATGCACCATCTCATGGTGCTTAAAGTGGATATCATCAGAAGAATTTCCTAACAAACAAAAATCTATGAATCCACTCATTAAGCCATAGGCTAATAAAAGGGGAAAAAAACACGTTTTCCCTTTAAACTATCCATATTATTGATGATGGAAATGATTTCCTTCACTATCTACGTGTTCTACATGATTTTAGGTGAGCAATATTTGATCATGTCTATTGAACATTCTTTGAGTGCTAAAATGACATTGATAACAATATATAATATGATTTCTTCCTGGTTGTCTTCCTTTTCCTTCTTTGATAATAAGGACTTGTCTTGTGGCAAGGCATAAATTTTTTGGTAGTCCTCAGGCCCATACAAACACCAATATCTACACATTAATATGAAAATTATTAGCACATGCACACTGAAACATGAAATAAAAAGCATCCATGTACACAATATTTAAAATGAGAGCCCACACACATCACATATTCCAAAGTGCTATTGATTCTTGTCTTCTTTCCAGGAATAGGTGATGAATTTTTTTCCGATGGGAAATACGAAATTTGGTTGGGTACAACTTTCTATTTGATTCTCCTTTCACGAAGTCCTCCACTCTATCAATCTCAATCCACGCAACCCACATATCATCTTCATTGATGTTGAGAATGTTTTTCCAATGTAAAGCATTGCATGTAAATAAAACCTTGGTTGGGTTCTCAATTGGGAGATGTAGAATGGTATCCCACATGCTTACTCGTACCTACTAGAAAAAAGTATCATTACATTAGTAAAAATGTAATCAAATATGGTGTAATACATCCAACCTCAATAATCATAAATTCAATTTAGAGAAAAAAAAAGGACATCTATGAACAACAAAAATGTTGAAACTATTATGATAAGAAGCAACATCAGATACATGCATTACTCATAAATTCAATTTAGATACATATGAATGATAACGATGAATTAGTTGTTACTGCTGAATGTAAAGATCACACATAATAAAACCAACCTCGTTAATCATAAATTCAATTTAGAGAAAAAAATAGACATCTATGAACAAAAAAACTGTTGAAACTTTGATCATTGTATATGCAAAACCGTATAGGGAAACAAGGTAAAATTTGACAATATGCAATGCAAAAGGTATGTGTGAGTATAAAGCTTGAATAAAGTTTGCAACCCCCAGAACAATCAAGATGCAAAACTTATAGGACTAAACTTTCCATTATAGTTGAGGAAGTGTCTTATATAAATATTGATGTCTACAGTCAGAAGAGGATTAGTGAAGTGCACAAGTCTATTTTATGTTAACCATGCTCTGTAAGGTGAGAAAAGGGTTATCTTGTTTGACCAAATTGTTATTTTCCAAATACCCTCATTCTCAAGGGGAAAAGTGGGAGCTTTTGAGGTTGTTCATGGATTTGAGGGGTATATTAACCCCGATTGATAAGTTTTGATGCTTTATAATGTCCATGCAGACCCTAAGGAAGAACATTAAGCTTTGAAACTAAGTTTAGAGGTTTCTACAACCAAATATACCTTCAATGGTTCACTGATAAACCCTCACTAGGGTTTTGTGAGGGAAGATGTTTTGAGAGATTTGGAGAGTGTGAAAACCCCTGAAATCTTCTAGCTAGTCCTGTGAACTCCTAAAGTGAATAAATGAAGTGAATAGAGGCTTTGAAACTATCATAGCTAGAAGAAAAACGTGACAGTAGGAAAAGTAACTTGTATGTGACTATGTTGGGATACAAGAGTGAAGTGGTTGAGAATATACAAAGGGTCTTATGAAGGAAACAAAGTTTTGAATTCATAGAGAGTGTTTTGAAATCATTTGGTAAGCATGCATTGAATGATTAAAAGGGTCAAGGGCTTTATTTTCTTGAGTCATTGATAATAGTGACTATGCTAAGAGGAATGAAACCGTATAGAGTTCTTTAAGAAAGTGAGCTCAACATGACAAAGGTGCAAACGAGGAATCAAGGAGAGTAGGTTTAAAATTGTCATTTTGAAAAAAGCACCTTAGATATTTTAAGATTTTAAAGCTCAATTAATAACATAATTTGCATGGAACATGATAGTTGTATATTCAAGCCTTGTCACAATATATTGACATAATTTAAAGGCTAAAAGGGTGATGTAGTTTGAAATTTTGTAAATAATTTCATGAAGATATTTTGTATACAAAGGGTAAAGCTAAATGGGTATTTAGAACTATTAATAGTATGACATTTGAGTCACCGAATAAAAATTAAAGGGGTTTATCAATCTATTCAGGTCTAGTGAAGAGTGGGAAGCTAGGAGAGAAGTAATAAAGGGAAGAGGAACTTAAACATTGAATTGTGTCACAAAACTTTGCACACAACAAAAATGGAAACATGGTATTATAATATAATATTAATTTGTTGTGAAGCATTGTAGAAGTTCCTAACTATGAAAGAATCAAGAGCAATGTGTTGAGAAGCCATTCAAGGGCATTTTTGCAAAATAAATGTAGTGTTGACATTATGATGTTTTAAAAACCATTTGAAAGGTGGGATTAGTATAGTTGAGGGTATAAAAATGTTGAACTAGTTGGGTTAGTACCATAATTTTTTAAAAATGAAGAATTTGCATGATTAAGGCAATTGAGAACTTGTCAAGTAAGCTAGTTTCAAGGCCTAGAGAGCATAGTTTGTATTTTGAATAAATTCTAACAAAGTGAGTGGTTTGAGGTTGATAAGGCTTTGCATCACATTGTGTTTTGTGGTTTTTATCTTCAAATGTGTGTTCTCGGCATCAAACTAGGGCATAGGTTTAAAATATAATCTATCTAGTAAAATTCCTCAAAACTTTGGAATCTTGATGATCATAGGGAAAATTTAGAGTGTACAAAGTTTCAGGTCCATATCACATGTGTAGGTATCCAAACCACTAAGCCCACAATATGCATGATTAAAAAAGGTATGATAACTATATTGTATCCACTTTCTTGGTGAATTCAATATTTCATGATATGAGATTGATAGGGATGAAAGATGAATGCATCTACCAGATGTGAGGAGTGGTTTCAAACTCTATTTCATCTAGTTTGCTCTTACTATTCCAAAACAAACCCAAAAGTAGGCCTAATTTGACTCTAGATGCCCTAAGTTTTCCTATTCTCTACAAAACATCTCATTGTCAAATATGTTCACCAAGGCATAAATCCAATTCATATCAAACAAACATAGTTATCCATTAACAATGTAATGTGATTACAAAATTAATTTTCATTAATGCCAATTGACAGTTTATGATGGTACATTGTATCTTCTTATAATCACGAATACAAAAACATTTAAACTCCTTCTCTATTATGTGTTGGGTGCAAGTAAAATACAAGGATTTAATGAAAATTTGAAGCCCTCCTATTTTCCTCTTGTTGGTTGCACATGATTAGTTTATATTTTATAGAGTCACGCGGGGGCAAAAATCTTTGTTAAACATTAATTTATTTAATTTAGTTTTTATTTAATGGTGTCACACGCAGGCGGGAAGAATACTATTAAACTTTAATTTCATTTCACTTTGAAAATTGCTTCCTCTAGCGTGGCAAATTTGAGTCTTTCCAAATTTGATGTGGTTAAAGGATCTCGAGGACATTGGGGCCCGTGGATGTCTTGGTTAACGGGTGTAATTAAAACATTAAATGGAAATGCAGAACACCGAGTTACATGTTGGATAAAACTAAAACTATATAAAACTAATCACAAACTGAAGGTAAGTTGCAGTCTTGCTCCATAGCTATATATATACAAAATAGGAGAAGAAACACTATATATAAAAGTAGATGTGAAAATAGTGAAAAATATGACATGAATGACAAAAAAATTTTCACGATAAAGTTATTTAGGAAAGTAAAATAAAAGATTTAGGAGAGATTAACTTAATTTAGTAAAAAGAGGATCAACGTTTTAAAAGATTTTACTAAACTTGTAAATGTTTAAGTGGTTTAAAATTTTCATGATCCCATAAATCTTAAAAAAAGTAATTGAAACCATTTCATTTCATTACTGACCAGCTTAAAAAAAATACTCTAGAAAGATTTCAGACAATAAAACACCTACATTGTAAAAATATTCCCTTTCAATTGAAATTTGTAACAACAATTTGAAATTTGTTACAATAAATATCTGTAAATAGAAAATTTACTGTAAATAACATTTCCAGGAAGCTTTAAATGGCACCCACCTCGTTTTTTGTTACAATAAAAAAATGCTTTTAAATGCCATATTCTGCTGTGAATGCCCCTAACAATAGGTAGAATGACAACAGGTGGTTTGATAGCTGGTTTCAGCGCCTGGTAACAAGAAAATACGCCCATGACAACACTTTTTGGCCGATTTCCGTGTTATTTTCAACCAAAAAAGAGAAAAAGTTAAAGGTGTCAAAATCACATTTTTAGCACCTTTTTAGAATTCCAACCCACATCAATGTCCGACAGTGCATTTTAGGAAGACAAATGGGTTTCGACTATACTCAATGCTTAGGTTTCATGGTTACTTTAGTTCCATTGCTTTCCTCCCAAGATTCAAGAAAGAAACTTCATTAGGCAACTCTTCTTCACGGCTTCATGTTTGTTAAATTTTTATGATCCTTTCGTGGCTTCGGCTTCTTCAAGGATTCATTTGTCACCATTAATTCTGATATGACTGACTTAAGGGATTTCCACCATTCCACTAAATCATTATTTTTGTATCTTGGTGTTAGTTAGGCAACATCTTTTACACCATCATACACACTCTTTAACTATAACTCATTTGATTACATGATAATATTTTATTTGAAAAAGCTTAAAATTAATCCAATTACAGCCATGTTCACATACAAGTTTATATAAGCTTTGTTTAGAACCAAACCCAACTATAACCAACTTAACTTCTCATACCAACTTATAATACTATATTATTAATGCAAATAATTAATGATTACTCTTAATTACCCCCATTAATTAAAGGGGTCGATCACTAAGACATGCATATATACATCCTATAACAACTAACAACTAACAACAATGTGATTTGGATTATATACTAATATATAACAATCCACCACCACTAAGTCACCCCATTATCATTGTAGGATGCATATCAACATAAAAATAATAAACTTCGTATATGAATTGTTTCATACAAAAAAATAAATAATGGAATATACTATATTATTTTGATAGAAAGCACATTGTATTCTCAATTCATATGACGTGACATTTTGTACGTGTATATTCAATTTTTCTATAATATATCATTATTGTGAAATACAATGACAACTTAATTTACATCGACATGGTAAATTCATGGTGTGATATTCCATATAATATATGAGTGATATTGCCTAGCTTGATTTATTCCCATAAAGCAAGGATGTACCCGAGAAACAATTCAACACGGGTGATGTGTATATCCTTATGTTGGATCTTTGTCTTGTTGTATATCTTTCTACATCGATATGAATAGTTTTGTTGTATGTTATGGTGTCCCTTACATGTATTTATTGTAATCCATTGTGTTTATTGGTATATTGTCTTTGAAGTTTTTTTCTAGATAATGGGTAAAATATAGTTTTGAAAGGGACCCGACCCCTTTTGTTTTTGAAATAAAAAGATAAAACATTAAAGGCCAATGAACCAATATAACCTAGAATAGAGATGGAAACAAAAAATCTCACCCAAAACTAATAGTTAGCACCATGAAAACATCCGTGGTCTTTCACCAAACATCCCCCACCGACAAAGGAGTACCATGGACCCTAGGTATTGAACCTTTCCTTGAAAATAGGGATAACCACCTCTTTCACATTTTGATGCAAGGAATCCACAAGATTGTGTAATCATGTACCACAAAAAAAGTGGGGAATAATTCAAAATTTCTAGTTAGTTTGTTTTGTCATGATCTATAACTATTAAAATGAGGAGTTTCTGAATTTGTTCTCCTTAAATTAGAAGATGGTTTGAACTTCTCAAACTTTGTGGGATGGGCCAACATATGTCATTAAATTCTCCATTTTTGGAGTTATAAATTCTAATTAGAATTAGTTTTAAATATTTTCCTTTATTGGTTGTAAATAACAATGTTTTTGGGATATTAGAGTTGTAGAATATATATATGGATGCAAAAGTGTTTGTGAGAAGGTAGAAGTAACCAAATCACAATAAGGATGCAAATTACATAAGTGCAAGTTGAAGAAGAGGGTGTAGAGCGTATTCCACTAATTTATAGTGGGTAGAAGACAAGAGATCTCATTGAATTTAATTTTTATATTATAGGTTAGAGAAGCCTTTTAGAATGTTTGAATGAGGAGAGAGAGCTCATTGAAGCTCAAAATAGAAATTGTGTTGAGTTTATCACAGGCTATGCAAGAGAACTCCTACTATTAAAATATACATATGTTAAGGAGTGAGAAGACTTTGTTTTGAGTTCAATACCATGTTGTGAACAAGAAGCCTGTAGAGTAGGCATGTTACATGTGAAAGACAAGTTTCTAGGAGAGTGTGAAGAAATATCAAAAGGTCATTGAATATCCTCCTAAAAAAAAAAAGGAAGCAAGCAACATTTTTGAGAAATTCGTACATATGTTGTGAAGAAATATGATAAGTTTAATGCTAGTTATGATTGAAGAAATTTCTTAGTAGGAAGTAGAGTCAAAGAGAACAGAAAAATAAAAGTAGCTAGTTGCAAGTGTTAACATTGAGGAGAGTTTGGTGTACACTCTATAAGGGTTGATAAAACTTTAGAGAGAAGATTTCAGGAAAGACAAGAAGAGTAAAAATAAGATGGAAGCCTTATATTTCCATGAAGTGGAACATAAAATTGGGATATAAGAGACAAAGTTTTAGGAGCTATTCATCATGATGTAAGCCATGAAGAATATGATATATCTAACTAAGGAAGATATGTGAATGAAGAATGGAAAGAGTCCAAGTCCCAAAGGAGAAATTATAGGAAAATTGAGGAGATGAGGAAGGAGTTAGAGATTGTGAAATCTCTATTAGATAGTATGGAAGAAGAGGGAAAATATTCAAAGGATATTGGAATGAATAGTAATAATGGAAATATGAAGATGAGGAAAATATTTCTTTCTTGAGGAAGGTGAAATAATGAGTGAGTGTGTATGTGGTACCTAGAAATTTTTATGTAGAAACAATTATCAAAATGAGAAAAAAATATTATTGTGAAGGATAGAGGAGAAAGAGAGGAGTTGAATATGTTATTAATGTATGAGAGAGAAAAATGTCTAATTTTTCAATCAGACATGAAGGAGAAGAAGGAATTATAGAGGAGGATCAAGAAATGGATGTTGAAGCACTTGAAGGAACTCTAGAGGAAGCCAAAGAGATGATAGAAGAAGAAATATGTGGTCTGATTAAATTATAAGAGGATGAAATTCTAGATGCATTCTTATCATTTCTAGGAGATGGATGTGGAGAAGAGAACATACTCATTGGAGGAGGAACATGTCTCATGGAAGAGAAAAGAGAAAAAGAGATAAACATCAAGGAAATCCTCATTTTGAAGGATGAAATATTGAGTAGTGATTGCAAGAGCTGCATAAATAAATATTATGTCTTTCCAGGCATAAGAAAAAATGTGAAGATAAAACGAATCCTCGTGTTAGAGGAAGAGATGATGAGAAATGTCTACAATTGCAGAAGAGGAGAAAATTGTCTTTTTGAAGGCATTAAAGAAGAGAAAATGAAGGAAAACGATAACATAATAGTGGTGGACGAAGTTCCATTTTGGTGTGAACTTTAAGGGGCTATCTCACTTCATGCTTTTTATCCTAAGTGTTTTTGTGTTGTACATGTGAAGAAATGAAGACGTGGAAAGATTTTTTAAAGGTGCATAAGAATGATGAAGAGGAGTCATTTAGAGAGGACATGAGAAGAAAACGAAGAGATGATCTATTTAAACTCATACAACAAGGAAGAGTAACATCAATGCACTTTAAAGCACTTTAAAGGAGTATAGAAAGAAAGAACTGAAAATATAGTAAATTGAAGAGAAATTCATTGAGAGATTGATTCCCAAATAAAGTTACAACTAAACGAAAAGAAAGTGATACTTAGGAAGCTCAAAATCATTAGAGGAATATTTGAGCCATTTAGCTCATAATGTATAGAAGGTGTTATGGAGAATCCTCACGAGTGAAGAAGCCATATGCTTACATATGGAAGCAAAGAGAACAACAAAGGAAGATATTATAGTCATAAGAGGAAAAATACTTGAGTTGTTTGAGCTCCCAAGATGTGAAGGGAGGAACATGAAAAACTTATTGAAAATTTTGAGAGTGGTTTACTTATAGAACTCATAAAATGAAATGAAATTGAGTTAATTATACTTATGAATTGTGATACAATAGTGTGTGGAAAACACTATTTTGACTCTCATGAATAATAAGATATGTGTGAGTGATGAAGAGAAAAATGATAAAGAGATAAAAAGAATAAAATGTAGTTGATATAGCCTTTAGTAAGTCACAACTATATCCATTTGAGTTATTTAAACATGTGAGAGAAAACTAGAAGAGATGGAGTTACTTTAAGAGGAAGAGGAAGAGAAGTAGAGTAATTGAATATTTTGAACAATGCAGGGGAATAAAATGAGCTTATAAAAGAGCTCATAGATTATTTAGGGATGAGAAGAATGAGGTAGTAGAAATTAGTATAAAAGACATGAAAATGACGAGTTACGAAAGCCATGAAGGCTTTTGACATAGGTGGATGGAAGTAGGTGGGTTTAATCCCACATAGTAAATTAAATGGTTAGAAAACCATTGGGTGGAGGAGGTTAGACTATGGTGGCTAAAATCCCACAAAAGGAGAATGCAAGAGCAAGGAGAAGCTAGCAAGAAAGCTGGGAAAAGGGAAAGAAGCATGAATATCAGTTGAGATACTTGGTGTGTTGGAAGAAACACTATGGTAATTAATCTTCATGAAAAATAGAGTCTTTTACCACTCAGCCCATCTATTTTAGCATGAGATCAAATTTTCAAACCTTGGGTGTTTAATGTAGGGCCATACACAATTTTCTATCATGTATCACTAAAAAGGTGAATTATTTATTCTTTCTAGCTAGTTTGTTTTGTCATGATGTACAACTATCAAGGTAAGGGGTTTTAGGAATATCTTCCCCTTAAATTAGAAAAATGATGTAACTACTCAACCTTTGTAGGATGTGCTAACATGTGCCATTGAATTCTCTATTTTAGAGTTATATATCCAAATTGCAACTAGTTTTACTTTTTGGCCTTTATTGTCTATAAATAACAATGATTTTAGGGATATAAATGGATGAGAATATATATAAAATATTGATCTATTACCAACACAAGAACAACACAGTGAAATACAGGATAACTTTTTTTTTTACTTGCTTTGACTCAACACGACACAACATGTCGTCACAAGGTTACAATCAACACTTGGAATCATTTGTTACGGGGAAGACCACAAGGTCAGCACGGAAACGTTCACACTTATCAAAGACAATTTATTTTTCTTTTGACAAGACAACATGAAAGTCCAATCCACATGACACACTCACGGCTAGGGCAAGCCACAGTAAGAAATGGTTAGGGTTTATTTATTTTGGTAAGACACCCTTTAGCTCATGACTTAAGTTTTCAGAAGGAAATCAATATATGGTTTGCACAAATTCATCTCACCAACTGAGTTAATTTCTTATACACTGAAGAGTAGTTCACTTAAAGTCTTCTCCTACTTACTAAATCTTAATATCTTCCAGAAACTAACCATTGTTTTCCTTTAAGCTTGTTTAAGAGTTCACCCCAAAGGGATAGTGTTCGCTAGTTTAGCTAGGGGTATCAATTTATAAATGTTTACTTCACAAAGGATGTTTTCATTTTGATCACTCATGGAAGTATTTGATTTCAAATAGATCACCTTTACATTTATTTGTTGAATATAAAATTATTATTTTTGTTTAGCTTCTTTAAGGGTTAACCGACTCATTTTACTTTACTTATAAAATATTGTCGCTAAGTCTTAGAAGGATTTAACTTAATAATTTATTCTCAAGATCAAGTTTTACAATACTCATATCAATGTAAAGATTGAATGCCATTTCTCACAAGGATAATTTCAAGCTTAACTACACAAGAACAAGACACTTTATTTCACCATTACCAAACAATACAAGGCAAGAGGTCATATCAACTCTCTTTACAAGCAATGTTACACAATTTACAACACATTGGACATTTTTACAAGGAACTTCATAATGGTACAGATGAAACTTTTACACTCTTTTCTTCTAGTCTACTCGCATAATCCATCTGCACAAATATTAACTAAAGTCAGTTCGCAAGAACTGAGCATGTTAAGACTACACAATGCAATAGTAAGCTAACAATTAACAATATCAAGAAAGGAATATTCTAAATTTAGAAATGGATTAAAACACAACTCACAACTCCAATATTAATCTCATGAGAGAGAAAACTAAATCATCCAACAAGGAGAAGTCCAAATACTAGTAAGAACAAAATTACATAAATCAAGGCAAGACCTTATGGGTTGGGAACAAGAAAGTCCAGAGTGCTGATATCTCCTTCATGTAATCCTATGGGTTACGTGATAGGAATCCAAAATTTACTCCATCCAACTAAAGGGTCCAAGAGAAGACAAAGCGTACTAATTATGATCGTAGGCGCGAAGTAAAAATGACGTTATCCAATTCTTCTAGGGGGGTTTCAAAGTAATACGGGTTCGATGCCCTTAAAAGAACATAACTATAGTTTTGGTTTTAACCAAGGAGTTTACCACCACCTCCCTATCGGATTTCTAAAAACGTAGTACTAGTTAACCAAAACAAATCCACTTTTCCAAAAGCGTACGAAAGAGACACAGAAAGGGCCATTATTCTACCAACAAACCCTATCCTAATCGTCAACTTCTCTACATAATATAAGGGAAGACTAAACCCAAAAATCGTTAATAATTTTTATATAATTCAGACAATGTCAATAAACATTAAAATAAAAATTGATTTCCCTAACAAGGCCACAAAATGGGACCTTTTAGTAACCAAGTTTGAAGTACAAGGTATTCGAGTTCGAAAACAAAGGGATTCGATACGTAGAGGGCAAAACACCAACGATGTCCCAGACTCAAAAGACCTTACCACGAGTACAAGCACAAACCAAGAACCAACGCACATAGCTATCAGGAAGGTTACGCAGTGCGGTCAGGGCTAGAAGTTCTATGAACTCCTTGCCAAAGGTATAGAAGATGGAAAATTTTACCCGATCCATGTGGGCTTATCGAGGAAAAGTCTTAGCAAATATCAAACAGATAAATATAACAACCACCTATGATATTATCACTGAAATCAGCTGTCATCTAACAGGAAACGAGTTCACAAGTCCAGTACCATGGATTCACCTACAACTTTTGTTTCAGTCTAGCTAGTAATAGCTTGCTTGCGACCCTTAATAAAAATTGTAGAGATTTCATTCAGTTAAACTTACAATGTTTCCCCTTGCTTTAATCATACAAGAGTTTACATCAAGAATTAGGTATAGTAATACTCTCAACACGTGGAGGCCAAAATAGATGCCAGGTTATCCCTCATCTAGACTAGGTACAACAGTCAACCATATACAGTTCTAAAACAAACCCCAAATGCCATTTTCTAATCAAACATAAAGGAAGGAATGCCCACAGGCTTAAACAAGTTTCAGAACACAACGTCACTATTAATGTACCTTCTAGCAAAACAAGAGATCCCTAAATAGGAAATGCGTATTTATTCAACCAAAAGAGGTATGTAGGCTTAACCTTCTATTTAGTAACCTTCAATTATAATTACCATCACAGAATTCTTTTTAAAAGAAAGTCATATAAGCAAACAAAACTCAATAATGTTTCCTTCCCTACGAACTAGATTGCATCACTCAATATTGCAGTAACCCATTTAGACAAATATGAAATAGAGTAAGCTATAAGAGCGGAAGGAACATTCCAAGCAAAATCAGCGAAATTGGAATAAGATTTAAAGGAACAACCACACAATCAGGCAGTGATATAAACAACCATGAAAACATCTAGTCTAGGCGCCATTCAAGAGGAAAGAAAATTCATTTCAAGATACTGAAAGAAGGTAGAAAACTATTACAAGGAGTAGATTTAACATGCCTGGTTTAAAACGCCATCTCCATGCATATGATTGTTTCAATGCCGTTGCTTGCCTTTAACCCAAAGTGCTTTGCGAGCTCGAGCTAGCGCCACAATCACGCAGTGAAAAACAGCTACAAACCAACCCCATGATTTGAAGCTCGGACACGAGACATAATGGTTACACCACGCTCCTGGCTCGGGTAGGCATCTACCGTGATGAAACACAACCTTTTCCTTCAAGCAGTACTCTCCTGCTTTTCCCAATCTCCACCTACTCTTCTTCTTGCTTTTCATCCTAGAGATGCATACCATACATCAGATCTGATGAAGTAAAATAGCACAGTCCAGTCCTCTTCACATTCAGAAAGGAATACTTTTTCGAAAGTGAAATAAATAAATAAAATAAACTCTGATTCCTTCTTATCACTGCAAGTTCCATATGATGCACCTTATTATAGTGCAAATGTGCAGCCCATCGCTTACAGCTTGCTTCACTTAGCAGCACCAAAAATCTCCATAAGAACATTGTCATTGTTTAAGATGAGAGAGTCGGATTGCATTTCCCACAACAAATTTCTCTAGCAATAAAATCTTGGAGATAAACTTGGTTGCAGTGTGGCAGTCAACATCTGTTAGAAGGCTCTTTTGAACTTAAAATAATAGAGTGTTTCTCCACCTTGCTTATGCCACAGAGACTTGATATCATCATTTCATCTTTGTCCAATGAATTTTCTGGCTTTGCTTCACCAGGCATTACCAGAAATCTCAACAAGAACATTTCCCCTTTTTTTTGAAATGGAACTGCTTTACCTCTCTCACAACAATTTGCATTGCAACAATCTTGGACAACCTAGTGCAGTGTGGCAGTCAACACATACATTAAGGTTCCTGACAACTCTGAGAGTTGTCCCAGGGGAAAGGCTTAACAATCCAAAAGAAATTGCCATCTTCTCACTATGGTGACAGAGGAAAACTTTTACCTTCCCGATCACTCAGCACATGCTCTGAATCTAACAAAAATCTGCTACCTCCATCTCCCAAGACGTTTTCTCCAACATTGCAGAGATCTCCCGTGCCTGTGGGTGTGATCTGTCACCTACACAAAAGCATGCACCATTTTATTGCCTGCCAATATAGTGACTCGTTGAAGATGCTCATATAATTGCAAAGCAAAATGTGCTTCATGAATATTCTGATATGATACAGATCCACACGTGAGAGATTCTCTTCCATGCGTTACAGCATAAGACAAGTAAAGTCTCAACAGAGAATCTCTGTAATAAACTTCATCGGGTCTCCTGACAACACTCTCACTGTCACTTAATCGATTTTGATAAAAATATCTTAAAGGAGAAATCCCGAATTGAGGACGCAGTCGAACCTGAGCAGCTAACAACATGGTTGGTCGTCCTACTAGCTGGAAGCACTCAGAAAGGCTTCTACTACCCTGCAACAAACCTGCCGCCTGGCTAAGAGGCCCTTAGCCTTTCTGTAACGCTGGCTGGGAGTAACTTTCCAAAATAAAAGGCAAGGCGGCTCAGCTAAAACTTTATCTCGTCCTTCTACTACAGCTGCAAGATTTTGCACTGGCCCGATCACGACCGTGGTCGCGTGCAGAACCGTAAAACTCCTCACATCGCCCAAGAGAAAGGAGATAACATGCTGCTACACTATCTTGTAGCTTCATCAACACCCACGCGCAACAACCAAGGCAAGAAAACGTGCTGGAAAGAAGAAAAAACGCACAGGAAGAATAGACGCACCCAACCCCCACGCACGCAGCAAAAACACACGGCAAGAGCAGTGTCCAAACAATTTCAACCAATGCGGCTCCCAGACTGGCACAAGTCAGACCAAAAGCATGAAAATATGTATTCATTAAGAACATTAATGGATGGTAGCAGGCCACCAAACACCATACCTTCGCCAGCACCAAACAAGGATCTTTTTTACAGCAAGGAACAAGCCAACGTCCAATTAGCAATTAGTTTCCTTTAATGACAGCCACGTGACCAGGTCAGGACGCAGCTAGAGTTGTAAGCGGCGGGGTAGGTGGTAGTTGAAAGGATTTAGTTGAGTATTGAAAGTATTCATACCCAACCACACACGCAAACTCCCTACTCAAGCAAACGATGGACACCAAAGAAGACGGGTAACCAACACTCACCCCAACCAATTTGGTTAACAACAAGGACATACACGTTGACATGGCAGAGAGAGAGAAGAAACGAAATCATCTCATGCAAGTAGGACTAATCATCCTAGGGAAGAAGATAAGGGCTTGACGTTCGACAGAGACCACAGAACAATGACCAACCAAGTATCACAAAAGGAGACGCTCTTCTTTACGTGGAATTGGGCCTGGTTTGAGAAGCAACCAACCAAACAATAAACTTGTTTATCGATAATTAATCATAACGTTGATAACAATCGACAATGAGATACTGAAGTTATCACCGATCGAGAATTAAAATCATAATATTATTAATATTTTCAATACTCTTATTATTACAACTTAATAAAAATTATTAATCATATTAAGAAGGGTCAACATACAAGCTCGATAATTTGAGCACACAGTCCCTTTTTTTTTTTTTGTTATAGGGGAAAACGTAACGGGCGTTGCAGGGCCAGCAACGGCAATAATGACACGAAACCAGCATACACGATGAAGAGGGAGAAGGTTGAATATTCCCTACCATAAAGGTGAAGCCCACCAATGATCGATGGGGGCACAACTACGTTCCATGCTTAGCACACGATCGCCAAAGTATGAACAGGAGTAACGACAAACGGGGCATTACATTCTCCTCCCCTTAAGAAAGCATCGTCCTCGATGCGACATTACACAGAGGAAAGGAAAGGATTTACAACCAAGGACAGGTAGAGGAGACATTACACCCTAGGGTTTAAAATTTTAGTTGATTAACACACGGTCACAAGGTAGCCTTAGAAACATTTGGTAGAATTTTTAACTTTCAATGTTCTGTGAAGATTGGCAGTTCTTTCTTGTTCATCATTTCATTAGTCTCTTTCCATTAGCATTATTCTTAGTTTAATTCCTTTTAAAATTTCATCATTGAAGAGTTTTTATTTATTCCTTATTGTGGGTGCCCAACATGAACTGCTAACACAACACCCTATCAGGTTCACAAGACCCTACAGATTCACAAGCACACAAGTATATACTTCATGATTGTATTATACCACTAAAGGTTACACAAATACGGAATAGAATAGGCACACTTCCCATAACATAGGTACTCATCACACATTAATGACTGACATACCAAATACTCAACCAAAAGAGTACTACAATCCACCAGACATTTCCTCAATTTGCATCAATGAAAGACTCACATAACAACAAACCATGCTATAGGTACATAGTGTCCACAAGGGAATCAATGACATGTCCACAACATCACAACACATAACCATCTGACATGAGAATTCATAAACATCAAAAGACCACTACCAAACATCACAATAACTCAACATATATCCTGAAACATCAACCATACAGACAAATATCATAAGCCTCCCTCAAACTCTTATGCCTCCCTCAAACTCTTATGCCTCCCTCAAGTCTCTTATGCCTCCCTCAAACTCTTATGCCTCCCTCAAGTCTCTTATGCCTCCCTCAAGTCTCTTATGCCTCCCTCAAACTCTTATGCCTCCCTCAAACTCTTTTGCCTCCCTCAAGGAGGCCGGTTGTCTCTCTGTGCCCAAGGCACATCGAGTTTGGACACTCCGAACCCAAGTGACATAATAACGCGTAGTTCTCCATAACCCGCTAGTCATATGTACCCCTTGGGGCGTACCCCCATACAACGAAGCGGGTCCATAGGTCCAACCAATCCATGGTGCATCCCATGACCCTATTCCACACATCACGACATTAGAACCAGCACAACAATCCAGTCAAAGTGCCAAGTGGCAAAGTACAAGCCTTGGGCAAGGCGGTAAAAATTCCAAATTTAAAAGAAAACCCCAAATCAAGCTAAAATAAATGGCCAAATAGCCAAAGTTAGTATCGAAATCCCCATGTTAGTGCCACAAACCAAGGAAATGCCCAAAATTGTAAAGCATTGCAATCAAGAAAAGATGCTGGTCCTTGCAAAAATAAAGTAAAAGCTCAATTTACGAATAAAATCAACTTATAATAATGTCACATTATGATAAGCGTGTGTGGCCTTATCTAGCCACCAAAGGGGTACTCAACGAGTTCTTTGGCACTCGGAACATCGAGCCTCAGCTCGTAAAATATATATATCAATCCCGCCACCCTTCGACAAGGCTAAACATAGTCATAGATACACTAGGGTTGCATACATACAACCACATAGGGAGAGAGGAAAGAGTCACATGTAATCTACTAAACCGAGTTTTGACTCACGTTATTGACCCATGGTACACCATTCCTCACTCTCAACATACACTTCTACCGATCTCCCTCAGGGTCGGTTAGTGTAAGGCTCACAACATAACATGTAACTACATCACTAACACCATGGTGGTACACACATAGCTACCATAACGTCTCACATATGGTAGGTATACGGGGTAGATCACAATTATACATTCACAGGGCGCAATACATCACTTTACCACATTCTGCACCCAAGGTGCAATCACAATACGATAGGGTTCATACACTCACCGTATGACCCAAAATCACAACATGAAGCATTACATATTACACAACTCATATATATGATGAACATAATAACATCACAACATAACAATAATTACTTCATAACAAGGTTGTACACACATTTCTTCAGAACATGGTAAAAACATCATGATACAACTCGTTTCTTTTAACATCAACCAGTCATACAACACATTGATACACCCACATATCACAATATGCCACAATGCTCCAACACTACGTCATCCACATTAGAATTCTTTTCACACATCACAAACAATAATTTACACGTGAATTCTTCCTAGAATCCACAAGAAGGAGAGAGAATACTCTCATCCCCAACACATCAACATGATGACAAATACGCACTGAGTGACATACACATCACGTGCGTTCACAATATCACAATTACGACAATAATCACATCACGCTTAAAGCACATTACTCTTCCAATATAAATCATCATCATGCAACATCATCATCATCATGCAGTATCATCATGTAACACCACCACCACCATGCAACATCACCATACAACACCAATCCGGCCCATAGGTTCGAGAGCATGAACCTACGCTCTGATACCAAAATGTAACGCACCAAAATTACCAACACAAGAACAACACAGTGAAATACAGGATAACTTTTTTTTGACTTGCTTTGACTCAACACGACACAACATGTCGTCACAAGGTTACAATCAACACTTGGAATCATTTGTTACGGGGAAGACCACAAGGTCAGCACGGAAACGTTCACACTTATCAAAGACAATTTATTTTTCTTTTGACAAGACAACATGAAAGTCCAATCCACATGACACACTCACGGCTAGGGCAAGCCACAGTAAGAAATGGTTAGGGTTTATTTATTTTGGTAAGACACCCTTTAGCTCATGACTTAAGTTTTCAGAAGGAAATCAATATATGGTTTGCACAAATTCATCTCACCAACTGAGTTAATTTCTTATACACTGAAGAGTAGTTCACTTAAAGTCTTCTCCTACTTACTAAATCTTAATATCTTCCAGAAACTAACCATTGTTTTCCTTTAAGCTTGTTTAAGAGTTCACCCCAAAGGGATAGTGTTCGCTAGTTTAGCTAGGGGTATCAATTTATAAATGTTTACTTCACAAAGGATGTTTTCATTTTGATCACTCATGGAAGTATTTGATTTCAAATAGATCACCTTTACATTTATTTGTTGAATATAAAATTATTATTTTTGTTTAGCTTCTTTAAGGGTTAACCGACTCATTTTACTTTACTTATAAAATATTGTCGCTAAGTCTTAGAAGATTTAACTTAATAATTTATTCTCAAGATCAAAGTTTTACAATACTCATATCAATGTAAAGATTGAATGCCATTTCTCACAAGGATAATTTCAAGCTTAACTACACAAGAACAAGACACTTTATTTCACCATTACCAAACAATACAAGGCAAGAGGTCATATCAACTCTCTTTACAAGCAATGTTACACAATTTACAACACATTGGACATTTTTACAAGGAACTTCATAATGGTACAGATGAAACTTTTACACTCTTTTCTTCTAGTCTACTCGCATAATCCATCTGCACAAATATTAACTAAAGTCAGTTCGCAAGAACTGAGCATGTTAAGACTACACAATGCAATAGTAAGCTAACAATTAACAATATCAAGAAAGGAATATTCTAAATTCAGAAATGGATTAAAACACAACTCACAACTCCAATATTAATCTCATGAGAGAGAAAACTAAATCATCCAACAAGGAGAAAGTCCAAATACTAGTAAGAACAAAATTACATAAATCAAGGCAAGACCTTATGGGTTGGGAACAAGAAAGTCCAGAGTGCTGATATCTCCTTCATGTAATCCTATGGGTTACGTGATAGGAATCCAAAATTTACTCCATCCAACTAAAGGGTCCAAGAGAAGACAAAGCGTACTAATTATGATCGTAGGCGCGAAGCAAAAATGACGTTATCCAATTCTTCCAGGGGGTTTCAAAGTAATACGGGTTCGATGCCCTTAAAAGAACATAACTATAGTTTTGGTTTTAACCAAGGAGTTTACCACCACCTCCCTATCGGATTTCTAAAAACGTAGTACTAGTTAACCAAAACAAATCCACTTTTCCAAAAGCATACGAAAGAGACACAGAAAGGGCCATTATTCTACCAACAAACCCTATCCTAATCGTCAACTTCTCTACATAATATAAGGGAAGACTAAACCCAAAAATCGTTAATAATTTTTATATAATTCAGACAATGTCAATAAACATTAAAATAAAAATTGATTTCCCTAACAAGGCCACAAAATGGGACCTTTTAGTAACCAAGTTTGAAGTACAAGGTATTCGAGTTCGAAAACAAAGGGATTCGATACATAGAGGGCAAAACACCAACGATGTCCCAGACTCAAAAGACCTTACCACGAGTACAAGCACAAACCAAGAACCAACGCACATAGCTATCAGGAAGGTTACGCAGTGCGGTCAGGGCTAGAAGTTCTATGAACTCCTTGCCAAAGGTATAGAAGATGGAAAATTTTACCCGATCCATGTGGGCTTATCGAGGAAAAGTCTTAGTGAGTATCAAACAGATAAATATAACAACCACCTATGATATTATCACTTTGAAATCATTTGTCATCTAACAGAAACGAGTTCACAAGTCCAGTACCATGGATTCACCTACAACTTTTGTTTGAGTCTATCTAGTAGTAATAGCTTGCTTGCGACCCTTAATAAAAATTGTAGACATTTCATTCAGTTAAACTTACAATGTTTCCCCTTGCTTTAATCAAACAAGAGTTTACATCAAGAAATAGGTATAGTAATTCTCTCAACACGTGGAGGTCAAAATAGATGCCAGGTTATCCCTCATCTAGACTAGGTACAACAGTCAACCATATACAGTTCTAAAACAAACCCCAAATGCCATTTTCTAATCAAACATAAAGTAAGGAATGCCCACAGGCTTAAACAAGTTTCAGAACACAACGTCACTATTAATGTACCTTCTAGCAAAACAAGAGATCCCTAAATAGGAAATGCGTATTTATTCAACCAAAAGAGGTATGTAGGCTTAACCTTCTATTTAGTAACCTTCAATTATAATTACCATCACAGAATTCTTTTTAAAAGAAAGTCATATAGGCAAACAAAACTCAATAATGTTTCCTTCCCTACGAACTAGATTGCATCACTCAATATTGCAGTAACCCATTTAGACAAATATGAAATAGAGTAAGCTATAAGAGCGGAAGGAACATTCCAAGCAAAATCAGCGAAATTGGAATAAGATTTAAAGGAACAACCACACAATCAGGCAGTGATATAAACAACCACGAAAACATCTAGTCTAGGCGCCATTCAAGAGGAAAGAAAATTCATTTCAAGATACTGAAAGAAGGTAGAAAACTATTACAAGGGGTAGATTTAACATGCCTGGTTTAAAACGCCATCTCCATGCATATGATTGTTTCAATGCCGTTGCTTGCCTTTAACCCAAAGTGCTTTGCGAGCTCGAGCTAGCGCCACAATCACGCAGTGAAAAACAGCTACAAACCAACCCCATGATTTGAAGCTCGGACACGAGACATAATGGTTACACCACGCTCCTGGCTCGGGTAGGCATCTACCGTGATGAAACACAACCTTTTCCTTCAAGCAGTACTCTCCTGCTTTTCCCAATCTCCACCTACTCTTCTTCTTGCTTTTCATCCTAGAGATGCATACCATACATCAGATCTGATGAAGTAAAATAGCACAGTCCAGTCCTCTTCACATTCAGAAAGGAATACTTTTTGAAAGTGAAATAAATAAATAAAATAAACTCTGATTCCTTCTTATCACTGCAAGTTCCATATGATGCACCTTATTATAGTGCATATGTGCATTATCGCTTACAGCTTGCTTCACTTAGCAGCACCAAAAATCTCCATAAGAACATTGTCATTGTTTAAGATGAGAGAGTCGGATTGCATTTCCCACAACAAATTTCTCTAGCAATATAATCTTGGAGATAAACTTGGTTGCAGTGTGGCAGTCAACATCTGTTAGAAGGCTCTTTTGAACTTAAAATAATAGAGTGTTTCTCCACCTTGCTTATGCCACAGAGACTTGATATCATCATTTCATCTTTGTCCAATGAATTTTCTGGCTTTGCTTCACCAGGCATTACCAGAAATCTCAACAAGAACATTTCCCCTTTTTTTGAAATGGAACTGCTTTACCTCTCTCACAACAATTTGCATTGCAACAATCTTGGACAACCTAGTGCAGTGTGGCAGTCAACACATACATTAAGGTTCGTAACAACTCTGAGAGTTGTCCCAGGGAAAGGCTTAACAATCCAAAAGAAATTGCCATCTTCTCACTATGGTGACAGAGGAAAACTTTTACCTTCCCGATCACTCAGCACATGCTCTGAATCTAACAAAAATCCTGCTACCTCCATCTCCCAAGACGTTTTCTCCAACATTGCAGAGATCTCTCGTGCCTGTGGGTGTGATCTGTCACCTACACAAAAGCATGCACCATTTTATTGCCTGCCAATATAGTGACTCGTTGAAGATGCTCATATAATTGCAAAGCAAAATGTGCTTCATGAATATTCTGATATGATACAGATCCACACGTGAGAGATTCTCTTCCATGCATTACAGCATAAGACAAGTAAAGTCTCAACAGAGAATCTCTGTAATAAACTTCATCGGGTCTCCTGACAACACTCTCACTGTCACTTAATCGATTTTGATAAAAATATCTTAAAGGAGAAATCCCGAATTGAGGACGCAGTCGAACCTGAGCAGCTAACAACATGGTTGGTCGTCCTACTAGCTGGAAGCGCTCAGAAAGGCTTCTACTACCCTGCAACAAACCTGCCGCCTGGCTAAGAGGCCCTTAGCCTTTCTGTAACGCTGGCTGGGAGTAACTTTCCAAAATAAAAGGCAAGGCGGCTCAGCTAAAACTTTATCTCGTCCTTCTACTACAGCTGCAAGATTTTGCACAACTGATCACGACTGTGGTCGCGTGCAACCAGAAAACTCCTCACAGCGCCAAGAGAAAGGAGATAACATGCCTGCTACACTATCTTGTAGCTTCATCAACACCCACACGCAACAACCAAGGCAAGAAAAACGTGCCAGGAAAGAAGAAAAAATGCACAGGAAGAACAGACGCACCCAACCCCCACCTGCACGCAGCCAGAAACACGGCAAGAGCAGGTCTGAAACGATTTCAACCAATGCGGCTCCCAGACCGGCACAAGTCAGACCAAAAGCATGAAAATATGTATTCATTAAGAGCATTAATGGATGGTAGCAGGCCACCAAACACCATACCTTCGCCAGCACCAAACAAGGATCTTTTTTACAGCAAGGAACAAGCCAACGTCCAATTAGCAATTAGTTTCCTTTAATGACAGCCACGTGACCAGGTCAGGACGCAGCTAGAGTTGTAAGCGGCGGGGTAGGTGGTAGTTGAAAGGATTTAGTTGAGTATTGAAAGTATTCATACCCAACCACACACGCAAACTCCCTACTCAAGAAAACGATGGACACCAAAGAAGACGGGTAACCAACACTCACCCCAACCAATTTGGTTAACAACAAGGACATACATGTTGACATGGCAGAGAGAGAGAAGAAACGAAATCATCTCATGCAAGTAGGACTAATCATCCTAGGGAAGAAGATAAGGGCTTGACGTTCGACAGAGACCACAGAACAATGACCAACCAAGTATCACAAAAGGAGACGCTCTTCTTTACGTGGAATTGGGCCTGGTTTGAGAAGCAACCAACCAAACAATAAACTTGTTTATCGATAATTAATCATAACGTTGATAACAATCGACAATGAGATACTGAAGTTATCACCGATCGAGAATTAAAATCATAATATTATTAATATTTTCAATACTCTTATTATTACAACTTAATAAAAATTATTAATCATATTAAGAAGGGTCAACATACAAGCTCGATAATTTGAGCACACAGTCCTCTTTTTTTTTTTTTTTGTTATAGGGGAAAAGCGTAATGTCAAGGCGTTGCGGGGCAAAGCAACGGCAATAATGACATGAGACCAGCATACACGATGAAGAGGGAGAAGGTTGAATATTCCCTACCATAAAGGTGAAGCCCACCAATGATCGATGGGGGCACAACTACGTTCCATGCTTAGCACACGATCGCCAAAGTATGTGTCACTAGGTTTTAACCTTCTTTTCTCAATTTTCCACCCAACACTTTTCCTAAGGAGAGTAAATTTCAACATACAAGTCACATACTTCTAACGTAAGAACTATATATCAATCCTTCCCATCGCAAATATAATAAAATTTACTCTCCCTTTAAAGTTTGATTTTTGTTTTAGATTGTTGATTGGGAAGGCCCATGTTTTTGAGGACTTGACCTCTTGTTTCTCCTTTTCATGCTCACTAAATTCTCCCCATTTTATTTTTTCTTCTTCTCGGACTTCCAAGATTTGACCTTGCTTAATAGGATCTTCTTTTTACCTTCCAAATCCTATTCCTTTTTCATCTCATTTTGTTTCATCCTTTTCGATTGGGCAAGGAATTAGGAATACAATCCTTCTTAATCCAAACATCCTATTAGTTACGCCACTAAATATCCTTTATCCTTATCTACGAAAATATCCCTTAGCGTGGTCTCCTTTTCTTTCCATTTTTTTATTTTACCAAGAACCTTGGTACCCTCCCATTTTACCCTACTCCACACCCCCTACCGAGTTTCCACAGGTCTTCCTACCTCACTCATGGTAGTGGTTTCCTTGATTCTCTTCCAAATTTTTTTCCTTCTTATTTACCCTATAGCCTTTGGAGTTGTAACCCAACAACTTTCACTCCATACAAAAGCATTTTTCGTACAATATTTTTTGCAACTATTCCAAAATTTGGACTTAAGTAGAATAAATACTAGAAGGATGGCCTCTTTGGTAAAATTCACATATAATATGGTATAAATAAGTCACCTTTGAGATATGGTTGGTAGATATACAACTCAAAGTTTCCAAATAGATTTGTTGATCCCAAAAATCACATCATCTACTTATAACTCTGGGAAGCATCGAGAGCCCTACCTAGATGGGGATTTTGTTAATGCTATCTTTATATAGAGTGAAACCCAATTTCCATCTAGTCATGGATATATTTCCTTGATCTAAGTACCAAAATATGCCTAGAAGGGCACCAATATTATTCTCTTTTGAGTGAAAGGAGAAATGGAATAACTCATTCACCATTGTGAGCACCATGAGATGACCCTTTAATTTCCACTTTATACACACCCATTCTCTAACAACCTCATTGTTAAGGTTAGAGCCACCAAACTTACCGAATAAATATTTCTCTAGCCTACTATTTTCCCTTTCCACTATAACATATGGAACTCGAGGCGAGAGCTACCCTCCTCCCAAAATGCACCTTTGTATGGTGCACCCCCATACATACATACCATGCACCACATAGATGACCATAAAAGAACATGATGTGCTAGGGAAAAACTGCCAGAGGATTTTTTTAGTGCCAGTGGATTAAGAAAAGCCTTTAGAAGATGGAAAAAGATTCGAATCCCTTGTATCACCACCACAACAAGACCATCAAGGTGGAGACATTAATTAATTTGGGGAGGGGGTTTAATTCCCAAAATAGTTCACCCCATTTAATAAGCATTCAAAGAAGAGAAATATTATTTTCATTCCACCTTATACATGTTTTCACAAGCGAGTCTGTGAAATTCCTGGTAATAAACGATGGATTACAAGTTAGTTGGACTCCATGTACGCCGTTAACATTATATAATTCAAGCTCCTCCATAGTTCCTTCACACCATTATACGGTGTTACACTATGATAATGAGTGGATTTCCAAGTATTTAGATAACAATAATTAGATTGCAATAAATTTAATTCGTAAGAGAAAGAAAATGTGAGAAGAAACAACAATTTGTAGTGTTATTTTAAATGGTAGTTGCAAAATGTTGTGAAAAATGTCTATTTAAAAAAATCAATTATAGTTTTTAGTGTTTAGTTAGAAGTTGAAGAGATCATTTCTTGCCGGGATAATACCTATTTAAAGATACATTGATGGCTAATCTTAGAATTATATAAATATCATATTTTTAATTATATGTTAGAATATATATTTCAGATATTATAATTATATTTTTTTAAATCTATTTAACTTTATGTCATATAGTTAAGGGATTTATATCATGATAAATGATTTAATAAACATATTTTTAAATTCTTTATATTATCAAGTTGCAAACCACGATACTTTTCATCTTTATTATTGTTATAATAATATTATTATACATAATTTAGAAGGCAAATAAAAAATTCTGATCTTTACAAAACTTGTTTGAGGGCTATAACTCACCATCAAATTTAAAAAATGTGCACTATTTACCCTTAGTATTTTATGTACGTTATAAAATCTCTATATAGGTTTAAATTTGACATGATTAAATTTTGTTAAAATAGTGGCTATCTACCTTACAAAGGCACTAAGAGGTGTGTTGGTAGTCACAATCATAAATAATATAATAAGATAATAATTAATTACATCAGTCAAAACATGATAAAAAACACAATGTGATTTTCATCGTGTTGAAAAACACAATGTGTTTTTCATCTTGTTGAAAAACATAGTGTGTTTTTCATCTTGTTGAAATACACAATTTATTTTTCAGCACATTGAAAAATCTGCATATTTTTTCAACAAGATGAAAAACACATTGTGTTTTTCAACATGATTAAAATCACATTGTGTTTTAGATCATGTTTTGACTGATGTAATTAATATTTAGTGATTAACATGTGGAAAAACTTTGTGTTTTTCAATATGCTTTGAAAAAGCGTAGTGTGTTTTTCATCACATTGAAAACCAAAAAAATTTCCACACGTTTTCATTTATGAAATTAAAAATTTTCATGTCACACTAGTATGACATTAATATTTGTATTCATATTTTTTAACAAGAACCTTAATAATAAATGTCTTAAAATCCTAACTCAAACATTAATATAATTATAGTTAACCGAAATGAACACATTTAATGTTATAAGTGTTTGAGATGATTCTTAATATTCTATATAAGAATAAATAAGTTCTTGATTTGCATGTTGATTTGTTTTTATCGTAAGAAAATATAAAAATTACAATTAAATTTGCATGTGATCTTCCAGCTCTTCGTTGTAATTTCATTGCTCTTAGATGTGTTAAATGGAATAACATTATAATAAGTTTATTTTTGGATTCATTACATTTGTAAATATTTATAATGTGTAGAACATTTGTGTATAGAATTTTTTTATTAGTTGTTATATATTGGTAATTATAAGGTTGTAAATGTATGACGTAAGTTGAAGCAACAAAAATTATTTGTTTTCATACTCTCACTCTCGTTTCGGTATATGGGGCAAGTGCCTATTGCGAAGCCATGAATTGGTGTGTGCTAAAGGGGATTTCCCCTTACGATGCCAAATTGATACATCCATAATTGGGTGGTAGAATGTGTTGCGCAAAGGTTTTTAAAGCCACCTGCTGAAGAGAAATTATTCATACATGAATTTTTCATGCATATTAGTTTTCTGAAATGGTGTTTTCCTTTCTGTATGTTTTTTCATATTAGATTATGCATATTAGTTCTATCTTATAACATACTAAATTTAATTCTATGTTTCTTTTTGCATGTGTGGTGTTGTATTTAGTTACTCTTTTGTGTAGTGAACATGAATACCCAGAGCTTCATTCCTCCCCATCTTATTGGTAAAATGAAGATATACAAAAATATGAGCCTCCACATAAACTGAAGAAGATGAGAGTTTGCAAAGAAAGTCAAAACCTGCCATAGTTCCTAAAAATGGTGCAAAATTTATTAACAATTTATAAATTATATGTATATTTTAGAAAATTTAGCATGTCATTGAATACTAGTTGTTCAAAATGTATAGTAAATAATTTTTATTCCGATTCAAAATTTTTGCACCATTTCTAAGTTTCAAATAAATTTTTGAAAATTCTAGACATTATAATATTGAGTT
Organism: Taxus wallichiana var. yunnanensis; assembly: GCA_018340775.1. Taxonomy (NCBI): domain Eukaryota; kingdom Viridiplantae; phylum Streptophyta; class Pinopsida; order Cupressales; family Taxaceae; genus Taxus; species Taxus wallichiana. Next base: position 809,853,771 of record CM031237.1, read on the forward strand.
TGTATTATCCACAAAATTTGAAATACATGTATTATGGGATATTTAATATGTTACTTATTTCTATTTTTTTTAATAATATACACTAACAAAATATAAGTAAAACTATACATGTTTATAAGCTACACTACTATAAGTTACTCACGGATGATAAATCCTTAAACAAGGTCAAAATTTTCAATCATGAATAATATACATCTCCTTCAAGTTTAATATTTTGTGTTGATAATATACATAATAACCTGAATATTATATATGAATATTTTATGAAACCAAAAATAATTACAATCATTAATCAATTCTATCTATAAATAATCCATTAATCGATTTTTTTTTTTTTTGTTGATAGTCCACAATACACTAATTTTGAAAAAAAAATGTGAATTATCTACAATAAATTAGTGCATTCTCTAAAATATTATATAGATATTTCACAATATAATTAAAGTCAAATTTATGAATTTAAAATATCTATATTCGTAATTTCATATAAGATAAATTATTATTTTGGAATATCCATACTTTTCAAATTTCATTGTGGAGAAAACACATTTCTCAATTTAAATGTTTTAAAATATCTATATTCTTCAATTTTAGTTTGTAAGTTCACATTTAAGAAAAACATAATTAGAGATGAATAAAATTTAATGGTTTTGTTTTTTCACACTATATATGAAGCACCACTTAATACCTTGCTTAACTCTTACAATTGTTAATTACACTAGGCAAGGTTGAATACATTTTATACTTTCACACATTCTATTATTTTATTGTTGTTTAATTATTATGTTTTTTCATGCTTAAATGTATATCTATATTTTAAAGATGTTATTAATATTTTAATTTTCTAATTTCTAACTTATGTTTTAAATAAATATGTTTTTATTTTTTTAGTTTTTAAGTATTTAATTAAATGTCATAATTTCTATTTTAAATACAATTTTTTGAAAATATAATTTTGAAAATAAAATAAGAATTATAAAAATATTATTATATAGTGTGAATTATTTTATAGAAATGTAAATGTAATATTTTTTATGACAAGTTTCTCTCAAAATTGAATAATTGTATTTAAAATAATAGTAAAGTTGTAAAATATTTATTATTGTTGAAATTATAATCTTGTGATTAAAGTTTTAAAATTGTTAAAAATAGTTACAATTCTAAATTATGGGACTTACAAATGAATTTCTTATTATTGTGAATTATCATTAGAATTGTGGGAAATGCCACAATTATAAAAGAAATCAAATTTTCATTGTGGATTTTGTCATAATCTTTATCACACTATATTTATTCACAGTCTTTGTCACATTATAGATGATCATATTGTGATATGCTTGTACACTAGAAGTAGTAGGCAGTCCTATAAATTGTTGTTTTCCTTTCATTTCAATACCCTCTTTTATATAGGTGTTTCTTGAATTAGCCAAAAATTAATCTACTTTCATTGAATTAAGATGGTATTCATGCTGATGTTGATCAATTACAACTCAAAATTCATTTTGGAAAGTATGAAATAATTGTCTTAGTAATGATGCCAACTTCATGTAATAATTTTTCGGATTGGAAGGAGGACCAAATAGAAAATCATGTATGATCTTCCTTTCCAAGAGATAACGAGAGGAAAAGAGTCAATTTTTGAATGAAGACTTGGAGTGGACTGTTGATGCATAATCAAAGCACCCCTAAATGTCTACAACTCAATGGGTTGAGATTGTCAGTGTGATTGAATAACATGGAGTTTTCCCAAAGTCTGGGACTTTGTAATGGGAAATATCTTGAGATGAACGCCGGTTCCTATTCCTTTGTTTAGGTGCACACATACAATTTGTAGAGGATCTAATCTAAAACCTACTCTAACTGCCAAGGAGACATGGTTAGGAACATGCAAGAAAATAAACCTAACTAATAGAGCTGATGCACTAAAGGAATGTTGAACACTTGTTTTGCAATTAAACACAAACCATTAAAAGAAATACAATCACCATGCACAGTGAAATGAATTGCAATGAGAGATCAAGAGGATGAAATGAACACAAGAGAGGGTTGAAATCATCCAAAAACTTATCTTATTGCTCCAAAATTTGATATAGTCCATTACAATGGCCAAGAGGCACAAACGTGCATTACAGTTTGAATGGGAGGTTTGAACCCCACAAATCCACTTACGAGAGAAGAGAAGAAAGGAAGGTGTAAATCCAAAAATTTCCAACCACTAGAAAAATTCCCCTCCTTACAATATATATGAAGAATATGAGAGGGAAAGGAGAGAAGAAATCGAATCCTTCCTCAACCACCCCAAAAGACTTGCATTTTCCTGTAAAAGTGATGGGTTCCAAAGCAAAATCCATGCCTCCATGTGTTGTTCCTTGTTGGGAAAGAAAGGAAGCCCATACTTCATTATGGTGGTAAGTGATTATCCTAATGACCTCGGCTTGACAATGGTAGATTGTATTTTTCATTTTAAGAAGCGAGTCTCACTAATTTAAAGATATCCAGTCAGAGTTGAGTAGAATACATCGAGATCTTTATAAAATTCCTCTCTTGTTCAAATTTGAGCTTTCAGTCGAAAGTTATGATCATCTCAAGGTCGTGGTCATGTGTTCCACATAGGCTCTCATAATATTTTAAAACATCTAAGAATTTAAAATTCTTCTTTGGGCTTCATGATTCATATTTCATTGAATTGACTTTCTGCCAATATTTTCCAAATTGCTTTAGGTTTAGAGGTTATGCATGTAAGATCCATGTGGAAGCTCCATGCATTCTTAAGATTTGTGCCGCCTTTTAGGGTCTTGCGAATGTGACATGCCAACACTTGGCACCTTGTTTGCGAACATGTTGCTTGATCCTCTTGTTTTTATTGTGTTATTCCTTTTCCACCTATTTAGGAGCAACTATGTTGGACCCTAGACACTTGGAGGGCCTACACTTGTTTAGGGACCTGCATTTGGATTTTACCTTTAAAGTTTCACCGATGAGGCATATGTTGCCTTCCTTTGGCTCTTCCCATGCTTAGAATTTTCAACAGCCAATGCAAATTTCTCGGATTTGACGATATAGAGGGCTGCACTCGTTTGAGAATATTTATTTTAAGAATCATACCAAAAGTGTGCAAAGAGACACGTGGAGGCTTCGTTGGCCTTTTCTTTGCTTCCAAGCCAACTCACTCTGGGCTAGATTTTGACTTATTGAGTTAGCTTTCTTATTTTCTTTCAACTCTCCCTTTCCCGAGATCCCCAAAAATGTGAAGTCTGAAAACTTCAAGCCTTTCTCTATTTTTTTACTTGAGATTTGATCTTCTTCAACATTTCCATTGGCCACTCATTTTCCCATCTTCCACTACCATTGCAAAGCCTCCCTGTAACCTTATTGTTAGATTTGAAATATGGGCTTGCATGACTAAATTGAATTCTTCATTTCTCTTGTGTGGAAGGTCGTGTTTGACAAAAAAAATCCCGAGGGGAAAAATTCAATAAGAATTTGATGACTCACATGATCACTGCCTGCTTAGGTGGAAGATTATTTCCGTAAAATATCCATTGGGCATGGGGTCATGAATGATAGCCTGATGTTGATATTATATTTTGAATCTTGAACCTACCCCACTGATTGTACTATCAATTTTTATAAGAAAATATTTAAAAACGAGGTTTACGAGAGTAGAAAATTATCTTGACCTAGATTTTTCACCTACTTTTGAAATGTACCATAGGCACACTTTGAACTAAACAACGATAAAACCTTGGAGAAATAAGACTGTGCCAAAGCACTTAGGGAAATTGAGAGTTACACTACAACAAGACAATGTGTGCACACACTTACAGGAATTAAAATCCTAGGTTAATATTTACAAGGGTGAAACCTTTTCCTTTCGAAGAATAATGTTTAAGATAGATTCCCTTAACCGAGAATCGAATCTCCTCTCCCTCCAAGGTAGACAATTGGAAGGCATTCTACTTTCACATTCTATGACTATGTAGGGGCCACTCCAAATGGCATAAAACTTGGAATGCTTGCCTAATTTTTCCCAATATGCATCCCATTTCAGAACTAGGTCCCCTTCTTGAAAGGTCCTTGTTCTTTCTTTCTTGTCAAACCATCTTTTGAATAAGGCTTGATCCTTCCCTATCATTTAAACTGCATGTTCTCTAATTTCTTCCAATTCCATCATTTTTTCATACCTAGCTTCCATAGGCTCAAACTCATACAACTCACGCTACTTCATGAGCTCCAATGCATGTAACACTAATGGTATAGGCAACATTGCCTCTTTCCCATAGACTATATTGTAAGGGGAATTACCTATTGACCTCTTTGGTGTGATCCTATCAGCCCATTATGCTGATTTGATCTTGGTATGACATGCCCTTTTATTTTCATCTAAGTTCCTTTGATGATCCTTAGCAAATTCTTATTTGTTGAATTTTCCTACCCATTACCCTGCAAATAAATGTTTGAAGAGGTGCTCAAGTAGAGTTCCATTCTTGACAGCCCATTCTTTGATATTGGAACCTAGGAATGCTAAGGCATCATCGATATGATAGTGGTTAGTACTCCAAACCTAGTCACTATCCCTTCATAGAAGTCTAGTATGCTAGACTTGTTTACTTCCTTGAGTGCTACCACCTCGGTCCATTTGGTGAAATAGTCTGTTGCTATGAGAATCCACTTGTGACCTTGGCTTGAGTTTGGATTGATGACCCTAATGAAGTCCAATCCCCATTGCATGAATGGTTGGTCAACTGAAATTGGGTGCAATGGAAGCACTGCTAACTTTTCTTTACCTGTAAAACACACATTTTTTGCACCTTTTTATCCATGTGTAGCAGTCACTAAACATTGTGGGCCAATAATAACCTACCTTCATTATCTTGAGAGTTGTTACCCATGGGGAAAATGACCTTTGACCTCTCCATCGTGGAAGTCCTATAACACCTTTTCAATCTGACCTGTTCAATGCATCTTAGTAGAATGCCATTGATGTCTTTCTTGAATAAGACACCATCAACAAGCACATATGGAATGGCTTGTAATCTGAAGTATCTCCTCTTTTATTTTCTCATTTCTAGAGGACATAGACCTATTTTTAGGAAGTGTATCATATTTTGAGTCCAAAAAGGAATAAGAAAATTATCATTTTCTTGTTCTTGACCATTTTGTAGTACCAAAACAATCCCATTTTCATTACTTGCATCAACCTGTTGGTTCGAGGCTAGGTATTCACACAGTCCCTTTCCATGAACTAGCTTAGTGACCTTAATTTCAATGTCATACTCCATGACCCAATTGATTCATCCTGCACATTTCTCATTTAGATCCTTGTTCAGAAGAATTCCTTTACTCCCACATGAGAGATTAGAAATTGGATTTTGTTATTTTAAACTAGGTGTTTGAACTTCTTCAAGATCCTCATCACTACAAGGACATGCTTTTTGATGGAGTATCTTAATTCCACAGGGGTTCACTTAGTAAAAGTATGGTATAACACGTGCGTTCGAAGGGTATTTAAGAATACCCTTAACTCTAGTTTCTACCTCTAATTATTCAATTGATAATACCCCCTCCTATTATATTATTAGAATGAAAATACCCCTATTTTTTCCATGTACCTTACTTACCCATTTTTCAATTACAATTTTATTTACCCCTTTTATTTATACCCTAATATATTAGACAAAAATATATTATATTTCTCACTCATTTTTTTAATATGCATTTCCTCTTGAAAGATAGTTTGAATTCATTGAAGACCAATTACAAATCACCTTATATATGTTAAGCTTTAATTATTTATCAATAGTTCTTCAAATAGTTAATATGGTGAAATAATATCACTTGAGTTGAAAAACATACTCAATCCTAGTTTTCTACCATCTTATTATTTCTTGGTTAAGAATCTATATTTATTTATTAAAAAAGAGATTATAATTTAATTTATAACCACACTCCTTTTGCAATTTTAAGGTATTTACTTTTAAAAACTAGGGTTCAAATGTTTTAGTTTTATATTAAAATTAAACATCCCTTTCCTTTAGCCCACCTCTCTAACCTACCCCCAATACCCGATTCAAAACATTAATAAATTAAACCCTTTCACCCCCTCATGTCTACCGGTATATTGACTTTAATTTTATTAATTTTAATTACCTCAATATGAACCCATGTGCTAGGATATTGCCTAGCTAATGAACCCCACGTGCTTAATTCATAGTCCTCCAAACTTTGACTAAAGAAGGAAACCAGTTATTTAGACCCCTCTTTATTTTGTTGCACTAGGATTGCAGAAATTGTGTTCCCACTACCAAAGGCATAAAGCATGAATTCCTTGAGAAGTCCGGATTGATGAGAGTTGGAGCTTGGGATATAGTCTCTTTTATTGCTTCAAAACTCACTTTTCTTTTAGTTTTCCACCTAAATTCCATGCCATTCTTTAACATCAGCATTATTGGATTCACAAGAGTGGAAAAAATTGACACAAACTGCGAACAAAATTGATCCTTCCTAGAAAGCTCTGAAGAGCCTACTTTATGGCTTAGCAAGGAAATACTAAAATTTCTTCAAATATTTTTGGGTTGATCGTCAATTATTCCTTTGACACAATATGGCCTAGGAGCTTGCCTTCATGAGCCAGAATATGTATTTTTGGGATTTAATGATAGCCCAAATCTCCTACATCTTTGAAATACTTGTCTCAAATGAAAAAGGTGATCCGCTACATTTTGGATAACACAATGATATCGTTAAGATATATTAGCACTACTTTGTTAATCGACCCCTTGTAAAATTGGCTCGACTTTAGACAATCTAAATGACATCTTTCTGTAGGCATAGGTGCCCCAACTTAGTGGTGAAAGTCATTTTGGCTGGGCATCTTCTTTTACCATTATCTCATTATACTCGATGTAGCCATCAAGGAGGAAAAATATTTCCGACCCAGATACCACTTTCAAGATTTGTTCCATTGATGGGAGTGGATGGTGGTCTTTGAGAGATGCCCTATTCAAGTCTCGGAAGTCCATGCACAACCTTATTTTGCTATTCTTCTTCTTGGGACCAAGTTGGCAACCAAAATCGAGTGCTTGATTGGAAATATAATGCTTGCCTCTATTATCTTGTTTAGATCTTTCTTCATAAGAGGCTCAATGTGTGGGTTGAGTTGTCTTTGCTACGCACTGAAGGGATTAGCATCTGCATCCGGTTCAATGATATGTTGTGCCAACTTTAGATAAAACCCTCACAGGTCCTCATAACTCCAAGCGAAGACATCTGGAAACTCTTGGCAAAGTCATATGAACTCATATCTCTCTTGCTCAGTGGCCAACTTACCGATTTGGAGTGTTTTTCCTTCCCAAACTAAAATTGGATATGAATCTTCTCCCTTGACCTATAGGTTGGCTTTCTCTTTACGGAACTGGTCATTCGAGTTGAAGATAGATTCCAATGTTACCAAACCATTTAGAAGTTTGTTTGACCATAGTTGCACTTCAAGGTCCCTGTACTACTACTCTAATTTTTCTTGCTTCCTAGCTGATAATTCAACCTCTTCTTGTAAGAAATTAATGATCTATTGATCATTCTCAAACACCCGCTAGCTTGTGTTATTGTGCGGAACTACTAGCCTTACGATCATATGGATATGTGTTTGTGTTTTGTCTCTTTTGATCTTGTGAAACACATTAAATGGTTCTCTAAGCTGCTGCAATACTATCTACAACTTCATTCTTCTTCCTAGGTATGGAAACATTGTTGAAAACTTCAAAGTCTTCAATTATGTCCCATACCCTATTTTTGTAACTCTTGAGTAGGTCATTCTTTACAACATGTTTCCTTCTAACTTTATTGATGATTAGCTCACTATTACTAGATACTTACAAATTATTTATGCCTCTTTTCCTGGCCCAATGAAGTCCACGAATCAAGGCCTTATATTCAGATGTGTTGTTTGAACATGCAAACTGGAAACAAAACACTGAATAATACTTGATGTTCTATGGTAAAAATAACATTGCACCCCTTCCAGCACCTTGTTTGCTTCTTGAAACATCAAAATATAATTGCTAAAATTCATTTTCATCCCTATTTTTCGGCTAGGTGATATTAGGAATGGGTGAATTTTCTTCGTATATATAATACAAACCCAATTAAAATTATTTAATTTCCTTAAATGGGCCGAATGTGTGCCTTTTGTTTTCCCATTCATCTAGAGTTAAATCTGGGATACCCTCAACCTCAATACCTATTTCTTGATTAGTTGAACACTCCTCCTGATCGAAGGCTGAGTAATTTGTGTTGATAGGACTTGGCACATGAGGCTCAATCTGAAAATTTGCAATTGGTTTTGCCCTGATGGTTGCCTTGGCTCCATACCTTATTTTTAATAGCATGTGTGAATAATCTATTGATAGATATCCACCTATTTTGGTAGTAAAGTCTCTTGACAAACACAGTGCAAAGAGTAGTGGGAGGTAAATTATAGACACATCTTGCAAGACTGTGACATTCGGATAGGCATGTGGTGTTAGGATTAAACCGTTGATGATCCTAACCATTCCTACTACTGTACCATCTAGTTGCACTACTCCTTTCAACACTAACTCACACTTTAGACCCAATTGATCTACTATTTTCTTTGGCATCACTGAGCTACTTACACCAGAATCAATCATTCAATTATGTACCAATTGGTTCCCAACAACCAATGACACATAGAATGGTGGAGGATTCAAATTTTTTCTTTGTTGAAAAACTCTTTGTTGCACTACATTAGTGATATTTTTATCCTAACCTTGGTTTGATGCATTTGAGGTAGACCAATTGGCCATTGCATCTTGAACCAAATCTCATTGTCCTGGGATTGCCAGTGACTCCCACATGGAAATTTTCACATGTGTTTTATTCATCTGATCAATAATGTTGAAGGGGGATGAATTATCATTTTTTTCCCTTACTTGGTGTGACCTTATCGGTGCTTGAATAGGAATATGTTCTGCTACAATGGGTGCCTTAGGCTGATTTTTCACATTTGGTGCTGCATTTGGTCTACCAAATCCTTTTTGTGTAGGTGTGGGCTGAGAAACAACTAGATTAGATGGTTTTCCCTCCTCTATGTTCCTCTTATTTGACCATGTGTTAGCAGCTATACCCTAAAAAGAGGTTGATTAACTCCACAAAATTCTTTTGTGTGCCAATTGACCAATGTGGTTCCATTAGAGGTGCCTCTTGCAGAGTTTTGTCTTATCGATTTCATTATTGATTTGGTTACTGGGATACACCAATGGTCTGTACCATCAAGGCCTTGTTTAGTGCACCATTGAAACATGTTGATTAATTTTGATGTATATTGCAAGGGTAACACCAGTCGTACTCCTATGCCATGTTGTTCTATGTTGGAACCAAGGCTCTTAACATTGAAGCCACATTTGGAACATATGGTTCGAATGGCCTCACAACTTGAGGTTGTCCCTAGTTTTGGTTTTGATTTCTAGCCTGATTTGGTGGTCTATTTTGCTGATATGGGGGCCTAACTTGATATTGATTTGGAGGTTGATATGGTCTACAAATTTTAGTTTGCTATCTCTTAATAGTCACTAGCTCATTTTATAGGTTCGGTAGTGTTTCATAACCTCTTACAATTATTTTGAAGTGCTTGAAGTAGTATAAGTCCCACTATTGCTTTGATTTCTATGGGCTGGAATGGGATTCAATGTGGGTGCTTGACTAGTGGTTGGAGCTCCTAGTTCTAGATATAAAGGACTAGGTGGCATATGTACAAGTTTACCAACTTGAATTAAGCAATTTTCAGCTCTAATAGCAATATTATAGGCTACGGGTAAATGTATACCTCCCATTGATTGAATCATAATGGAAATATCTGAATTTAAAGCTTTAAGAAAGTATAGGAAAGCACCTTCATTTGTTGGTCTAATGACCAATGGAATCCTATCCACGTCCTCTAAAATATAAAGTTGAAATTGGTCAAGCTGTTCATTAGGAGTAAATGCATGACATCTAAGATCACTTAATTATATTGAAAAATTACATCATGGCAATATTAAATATAAGGAAAAGTTTTCAATTGAAAAATTAGATCACTCAAATGCATGACATTTATACTTTTTCCAAGTATATTATGAACAAATTAATCCTAGTCACAACTATGTCTAAATAAAGATAATTTATTAAATCAAACCTAGCCACATAAATAAAGATGGTATATGAATAATAAAATTGGAATACATTGAAATACATAGATTTTTATAATGATAAACACTTTTTCACAATTTAAGCGATAATAAAGAAAAAGATAGTGGCACAATTTTATGATTCGATTTTGTCACGATTTTCATCAAATATGAACTAGTAGTACAATTGAGGGACAAAAAGAGATGTATTGAAGAAGTTAAATTTGAATGTTTGAAACATTATAATAGTAAGAGGAGTGGTGAAGAAGGGGATCAAGGAATAAATAAGTCAATGGATGAGGAAAATGTTGGGGGAAATGTATGTGAGACTCTTCTTTAATATGACAAGATGCATATAAATCATGTGCTACTTTTGAAAATCATATCCAGATGAGAAAGGGGGTATGGTGTAGAGATCGGTGAGGTAACATACTTTGGAGATATATCAAAATGCAAGATCCTCGATAAAGCACCCAATTTTAATAGTTTTTTTTCAATGTCAATCATGGTGTTTTGTTGATAGTTAGAGAATATGGATTTTTTAAGGAAATTGAGATGTGCATGCTAAGAGATACTTTAAATATAAGGACATGTCTGGGTGACTCGACATCCCATGTTAACTTGGTGGATAGTTGGTCATAAGTGAGTGCACCTGGTCACCATTGAGAATGGTTGACCTTTTATAGAGAGATGTTGTTTTATGACAAGGTTTAACCATTTATATTATTCCCTTATTTGAATGTCGTAATTAACCACTAAAAGGCTAATTAGTAAGAAGTAAGATGCCCAAATAGATAGAAAATACCGAAAATATGTGAGCAAGATACAAAGAGGTAAGGGGTTCCCAGGAGGATAGGGGTTCTGGTGTCGATGTCCTTGTTAGGCGGTGGTGTCTAGATTCGAAATATTGAAGTATCAAAATACAAACTATACAAGAAGAAGCGTAAGGCAAAAAGGAAAATATAAGGCAAGCAAAGAGGCCGAATAAAGTGATCACTTAGTACTTTTCTCGCTTATAAATCATATAAATAGTGGTATGTGATGAAGACTAGAAATATATCCAAAGTGCACGATTTAGTGACTACACAATTTTGTAATTGACAACAAAAATGTTGAACCAAGGTGTTAAAATATGTTGAAGTAAAAGAGACCCAAAAGAGTAAGAAAATGATAAATATTGTTAGGAATTACCGGGAGCGATATGATCCCTGGACACTTCTATCATATCTAAGTGCTAGTTTCTAAGGCCATAAAAGATAAAAAAGTTATGTTATGGCCGAGGTCATAAGATGTGTAAGACCGGAAAGATAATAAGAGATAAATAAACAAGGACAAAAGTAGTTGTCAACCACTAGTTTCCTTACTTAGGAATCATGTATATATTAGTATGCTTTATGCACTAGAAATATACCCAAGTGGATATATTTGTGTCTATATTCTCCCCCACTTTATACTATTGAGTGAATACTCGATATCATAAAGTAGATAGAAGATGTGTACCTTGAAAGCATATAGATAAAATTGCTTCTAATATCACACCAAGTGGACAAGTGAAATGTCACAATGTGAATTGATCGCAATGTGATGTGTGGAAACTAGGAAAGGGAGTAGATCCTATGGGTGAAGTGTATCCATAATAGTATGTTGTTGGAGCTTTTTTTGCTGATGTGAGATGCTTCTTTTTGTGTATTAAGGAAAAATATGCAAAGAATAGCGAAAGAAGTCAAAGTTGTTTATATAAAAAATTAGAGTAATATGTATGTATAAGTAAGTAGAAAGTGTGTATAGGAAATAGTACACCTAATGTGGAAGAGAGTATGATGCTCTAATCCTTCCTTATCCTGATGTGTCAACATTGTTACAATGGTATCCAAGTTAGCGTAAGCATACAACATAAAATATTTTGAAAAATTAGGATTTATGAGTGTTGGGAATGAAGCTATGGCTTATTTTATGGCCTAAATATTGTTACTCCTTTTACCAAGTTAAATTATAATATTTCTTGAGAATATTGGTGAATGGATTCAAGAGTTAAGTAAAATCAAAAATGTATCTTATTATAAAATTAATTTTAACAGGGGAAAATTTGAAGTGTTTTTTTATGTTTTGGGAATGTTAACGAAAGAATAACACTTACTCTTTTTGGATCAATATTCATACCATGTTTTGAGATGATATGGAAAATAAGCATACCCTCACACACATTTTGGGATTATGTGACACACTATATTCTATACATCTTTCAAACACTCGCTTTGAGTGGGGTAAGTGGTCACTTGAAAGATTTGAAAACATTGTGATATCATCCAAATAAATCAACAAAACCTTGTTAATGATACCTTGAAATTCCATGTTTGTAGCTCTCTAAAAGGTTTCACTTGTATTGGAAAAACCAAAAGGAATCTTTTTATATTCATAGGTTACCCATTTAGTATTAAATGATATTTTAAATTGATCTTGCTCATTGACAATTAATTTTTATAAATGTTATTCCCGTTAAGTAAAGAATATATTTATGAACCAGAAAGCCATTGAAGTATCTACTCCATGGAATAAAAAGGATAGGGATCCTTAATATAAGACTTATTTTGATCACAACAATTAGCACATAACCTGATATCACCATTTTTATTTCTTTACGATACAAGGTTAACTACCCAAGTTGTCTCTGTTTAATAGGGAAGATAATGGAAGACTCAAAGAATTTTATAAGTTGTATCGCATCAAGGGATCTAACTTGGGATTAATTGGTCTTTGTTTTTATCTAACGAGTTTTGAACCAGCCTCTAATTCAATAGTATGATGAGCTAAATAAGGATCAAAATCTTATAAATCATTGTATTTCCAAGCAAAAACATCTACATAGTATCTAGAAAGCTCAACAAATGAATATTTTTCAGCTTGTGAACATATTTTACCAAGATTGAGACTCTTAACATAAATAATGGTGACATTTTCATGTTGATATATCCCTACACCAAGGACTTCCTCTCACGCTTCATTTCATTGTTTTCACCTAAGATGGTTTCCAAAGTGACAAGGTATTTTGAGATTTGGTTTATCTTGAGCCGCGTAATCTGGCCCTCATATCTATTCTACATTCTAACTTGATTTTGAGTAGAAAATTATTCCTCTTCGTGTACTAAATCTAATTACATGTGCATTATCATTGGAAACATGTTAATGCATGTTATTATATAGAATACATGGCCTCACTAAAACCTTTATTTGATGGTGTAATTTATTAATTCGATATCAATAGGTATATCAAATTTAGATCTAATTAATACAATCCAATCAACATGTTCAGTTATATCTTGAGGAATAGCTTTAATATTAAAAGAAAAAAAATCCTCAAGCATGTCCCATACAATATGTCTATATGTTCTAATTAATGGGTTATTGCAAGAATTAGAACCTATCACGTGATGAATGACAAGCTCATTGTCCCCAAAAACAAACAAATTCTTGATTCCCTTCTTCCTTGCCCACTCTAAATTGTGGATAAGTGCCCCAAATTCAGAAATGTTGTTAGAAAATCCAAACTGGAACTTAATAGTTGAGAAATACTATTGTTTTGAAGGTAAAATAATCATCAAAACATCTCATGATTCTTTCTTGATTTTGTAGCTATTAAAATAACATTTATATAAACCATGAACATGTTGATTTTACTTCTCCATAGATGGTATTTTAGCATTATTCTCACGAATATAATAGATAATAAGGCCCTGTTATTCAATTGTTTTCCATGGGTCATGTTATCATTGAATCACAGCACCCCTGTGCATATACTTGAACTCACGGTGTGATTGGATAACATGGGTACTATCTCCAAGTTGTGGGACTTGCTACTTGAGATAGACCTCTAGAGAAAGCTGGTTCTTGCTCCTAAACTACCTGCCACAATCTACTCTAATGAAGGATAAGCTAACTGTTCTAATCTAAATTTCCAAAAGACCGTGGAGAGAGAATGCATAAAATGAAATCCTACACTAAAGCGGTGATACACCAGAAAAGGAGGGTGGGAGAGTAGTCTCCAAATGTGTGAAATACAGAGGCAAAGTGCACACTAGAAGAGGTGATGACAGTTCACCATAATCTAGCAAAATGCATTCACAACAATATTCCAAGCATACACAATGATAATGAATCCCTGAAAGAACATAATAAATAGACACAATATTCTTATAGAAAGATTAAAGGGGCAAGAAGAATGCAAGAAAACACAGCAGGGGAAGATACATCCACAAACTGGTATTTTATTGCTTCATGATATGCACAGTTCAATCTATTACAAGATAAGGGCCTGGATCACCATGCAAGGAGTCCACTACAAGGGCCTATAACACATTGGCTTCACAAAGCAATTTTGGCAGAGCTTTGCTACCCAAAAACTCTCTCTTTACAATGAGCCCAACACTCCAATTTATAGAAAAAATGAGAAGAGAGAGAGAGGGGAAAATGGAAATCCTGAAATCTGTCCTTCAACCACCTGTAAGAGGTATTAAATGGAGTGAAATGGTTATACATTACTTGTAAAAGGCTCCCCATACTATCCCATGTGCTGCAGCAGAGAAAGAATGATGACCATGCCTCTTAATTACACTCCCAGCTACTAAATAAAACACTGTTCTGAACCCAGCCACATTTTCTTAAAAAAATCAATCAATTTATGATCAAATCCAGAATTTCTTGATTTCTATGCATTGGGCTTGAAGCCACGATTCCAACGGTACCATATTTGTGCGATTTCACGAGAAATACAAAAGTTATGGCCTTCGAGTTCGGGCAGACTATTTTTGGAGTCAGCGGGTGTTTTCTGTCATTTGACGGGAATGAACATTAACTGACTGGAGCTGAATATGTTTCTCTTAATTAAATATATCTATCCTCATTAACAATGAGCCCAACACTCCAATTTATAGAAAAAATGGGAAGGGGAAGAGAAAGGAAAATGGAAATCCCGAAATCTGTCCTTCAACCACTGTAAGAAGCATTAAATTGAGTGAAATGATTTTATATTACTTGCAAAAGTCTCCCCATACTGCCCTATATTACTTGCAGCGAGAGAAAGAATGATGACCATGCCTCTTAATTGCACTCCCGGCTACCAAATAAAACACATTTATTTCTGAACCCGACCACGTTTTGTTAAAAACTCGATCAATATCTCATTAAATCCATAAATTATTGATTGTTGTGCGTCGGGACTCGGAGCCATGATTCCAATGGTACCAATTTTGTGCGATTTCGTTGAGAAATGCAAAAGTTATGGCCTTCTGAGTGCGGGCAGCTATTTTGGGTCTGGCAGGCGTATTCTGTCATTTGACGGGAATGAACATTAAGTGACTGGAGCCGAATATGTTTTCTGTGGCGTAGAGGACATCGTGCTCGTTCCAGAAAGTCCAATTTTGTGAAAATCGGAGCTCGGAGTCAAAAGTTATGGCCGTTTGAAGTTTCCGACCAAACGTTGACTTTTCCTCTTCTGTCTTCGCCCATTTTGCGCTTTCGTGTCCCACGCGTCCCTTTGTCCCATTTGTCCCAAATGCTGCAGGACAAATCCTTCCGAACCACCCGAAATGGGCTTCCATGTCCCTTTTCTGCCGGTGACACGTGGCGTGATCTGATTGGCTTTCGGCTCCTTCGGCTATCCACGTCCCGGCACGTCCCTTTGTCCCATTTGTCTCGATCTTTGAAGTTCCCTGTTCGGCCGATTTGGCGATTCAGCGTCACAGATCGTCATCCCAACTATGCCATTTGATTTGGGACAAATTTTCCTGATTCACCTGGTTCGGCCGGTTCGCGCCCTTTTGTCCCAACTGTCCCGGACTTTAAGTTCTCATTTCGGCCGATCCGGCTGGTTCACGTACTTCGCGTACCTTTGGCCCAAGCTGCTGCCTTAAGTATTCTCGGTGACTTGCATCCTCCGCGTACTCACTGCCCAGATGTCCCAGACTACTGTTTCAACAGTTAGTCAAATTTTTCTATTTTTCGGCCAGTTCGGATTTCCGCGTCCCGCGCGTCCCTTTGTCCCAAATCTTGCGCGCAGGAACCACTGCGGCCTTTCTGATTCGCGCCGCATGTCCCAAACATCCCGATTGTTGTGAGGACTAAGACTTAGCCATTTTCACAATTTTTCTGGCCCGAGCTCTTGTTTTTGTAATTTTTCACATTTTAAAATTTCTTTTGGGTTTTCCTCTTGGGCGAAGAGTTAGAAAGAACCCGAGGGACCCTGAAACATGATTTTGCCTTGAATCAATATAATTGCTTGGGACTAAAGAATTTGATGCATGTTATCAAAATTACCTTGAGGGTGAATTTTGCATAACGAGGTCATATTCACGATCTTCATCAATTCTTTGATGTTTCTATAAGTTTTGAACACATGTTATCCAAAATTCACCCTCAAGGTAATTTTGATAACATGCATCAAATTATTCAGTTCTGAGCAAGTAGATTGATTCAAGGCCCGAAATCATGTTTTTGGGGGCCCCTCGGCTTCTCTCTAACTCTCCCATCCAAGAAGAAATCCCAACGAGTTAGAAAAAGGAGAAAAATGCAAAAAATAAGGTTGCAGGGTTGTTTTAAAGAATTTCGGGTCTGAAGGGTTCGGGTCATACCAGTGTGGGTCATACCGAGGTTCATCGTACCAAGCTTGGGGCTGAAATACAAATAAAATCGGCTAAGTCAGACATTTTTGTCCCAAGCGGTCTGCGGGAAAGTTGGGACAAAAGTATGCGAGGGACGCGAAAAGGCGAAACGATCGAAAGCAAGAAAAATCGTCAAGTTTTTGTTTCACGCGGTTTGGGACAGCCGGGAAAAAAGTATGCGCGGGGCACGAATCAACCGATTTTCCGTAAGATGGTCCATTTTAGGCAGTTCGGAGATTTTCGTTCGGGAAAGCCGGGACAAAAGTACGCGAGGGACGCGTGGGATGTGAAAAGCCGAAAAGGCCGCATAAGAGACAAGTAGGCATGAATCGGATGATGCGGGAGAATTCATTTGGGACAGCTGGGACAAAAGTACATGAGGAACGCGTGGGACACGAAAAGCCGAAATGGCTAAAGGTAAAGAAGAAAAGTCAACGTTTGACCCGTTAACTTCAAATGGCCATAACTTTTGACTCCGAGCTCCGATTTTCACAAAATTAGAATTTCTGGAACAAGCACGACGTCCTCTATGCCAAAATTTAAATAAGGGTAGATATTTTTAAATAAAATAAACATATTCAGCTCTGTCGGTTAATGCTCATTCCCGTCAAATGAAAACGCCTACGGACCCAAAATAGCTGCCCACACTCGAGAAGGCCATAACTTTTGCATTTCTAAACAAAATCACACAAAATTGGTACCGTTGGAATGATGGATCCGAGCCCGACACACAAAAATCAAGAAATTCTGGTTTTCATGATAAATCAGTAGATATTTTTAGAAAATGTGGCTGGGTTCATAACAATGTTTTATTTGGTGGTTGGGAGTGCAATTAAAAGGCATGGTCATCATTATTTTCTTTGTTGCAGCACTTGGGACAGTATGGGAGCCTTTTTAAAGTAATATATAATCATTTTACTCCATTTACTTCCTCTTACAAGTGGTTGAAGGATAGATTTCGGGATTTCCATTTTCCCTTCTCTTTCTCTTCTCGTTTTTTTCTATAAATTGAAGTGTTGGGCTCATTGTAAAAAAACTAGTTTTTGTAGCAAATCTCTACCCAAATTGCTTTGTGAAGCTGATGTGTTGCATGCCCTTGTTGTGTACTCCTTGCATGGTGATCCAGGCCCTTTTCTTGTAACCAATTGTACTATGCATATCGGAAGCAATGAAATATAAGTTTGTGGATGCATCTTCCACCGCTGTGTTTTATTGCATTCTTCTTTCTCCTTCAACCTTGATTACAAGAATATTATGTCTATTATTATGTTCTTACAGGATCCATTATCATTGTTTATGTTCGAAATATTGTTGTAAATGCGTTTTGCTAGATTATGGAGAACTGTCATCACCTCTTCTAGTGTGCACTTTACTTCTGTATTTCATGCATTTGAAGACTACTCTCACACCCTCCTTTTCTGGTGTATAACCGCTTTAGTGTAGGCTTTCATTTTATGCATTCTCTCTCCCTAGTCCCTTTGAAATTTAAATTAGAATAGTTAGCTTCCTCTGCATTAGAGTAGATTGTGGAAGGTAGTTTAGGAGCAAGAACCAACTTTCTCGGAGGTATATCTCAAGTAGCGAGTCCCTGACTTGGAGATAGTACCCATGTTATCCAATCACATCGTGAGATCAAGTATATGCACTTGTATAAACATAAGGGTGTTGTGATTCATTGATAATGATTATGGCACACTTGGGTGGGACCTTAGTGGTCTTCACTTTCATTACAACAAGATCGATGTGCACTTGTTGTAAGTTCCATCTTTGAAAGATATTTAAAATCGCACATCTGGCGACTCCAAAAAGAGGCATAATCTGTTGGTTCGATTAGTCCAAGCCTGGTAAATTTATGAGAAGAATACGGACAGATCAATAACTATGGAGGAAGGATTGTTTGTTTATCCGCACCTATCTCCGGGAAGAGAAAGAAGGGGAAGAAGATCTCAAAGATCTCCATCTCCACCTAATAGAACCTTGTCAACACCTCCACCTGGTAGGCCTTTCATCCAATCAACAAGAGTTCTTCGACCAATCAGGATGGCACAACCAAATCCGTATGTCAATTTCACTGGCAGCAGCCCACTTGCTCTCAATGCACAAAATCCAATTCCGGTTAAGATGAAGAACATTCCATACTTTACTGGAGAAAATCAGACCACTCCGGGTGATCATGTCAAGGACATTGCTAATATTTGTGCAATCCATGAGATTAATGAGATGCAAGTTGTTGTCAAACTATTGGTGTCTTCATTCAAAGGGAAGGCTTTGCAATGGTTCAGAGCCTTGCTTCAGGTTCTATCCAAAATTGGAACCAGCTATGTATAGCTCTCCTTGAGCAGTTTGGAGAAAAGGGAGATAACTTGTCCCTTTTGGAACAATTGAGAACTATCAAGAGAGCTCCCAATGAGCAGCTGACTGACTTCAACTTTAGATTTCAAAGGACTTGGGAGAGGATTCTAGTGGCAATAAGGCTAGCAGCAAAAGATGCTTTCCTATATTACCTTAAAGCTTTAAATTCTGATATTTCTATGTTGATTCAATCCATGGGAGGCACAACTATCCCTGTTGCTTATAGCATTGCAATTAGAGCTGAAAATTGTTTGATTCAAGCTAGAAAGCTAGCTCCTAGGCCTCCAATGCCATTATATCCAAGTTTAGAAAGCCCAAGTACTAATCAAGCTCCTATTTTAGCTCTTATTCCCACTCCTAGAAATCATAATTCAAGTAAAGCTTCTACTTCATCTTCTAGCGCCTCAAATGAACTTCAAGAAGTCATGAAGCCATTGCAAAATTTAGGTAATGAGATGGTTACACTCAAGAGGTAGCAAGCCCAAAGTTTTAGACCTTCTTATCTCGCCTCAAGCTCAACCTAACAGCAGCCATATCAGCCTCAAAGACCACCCAATCCAGCCTGCAAATCGAGAACAAGCAAGGCCTCCTACCAAGCAGACCATTTCAGCCCTATAACGCCAATGTTGCATCCACATCCGAGCTTTGGTATTGGTGCAAAATAAAATGGCCCAAGAATATGATTGGTGTTTCTCGTGTAGTCAACCACATAACCAATCAATGTGCTTTATCGGTGCATTAAATCGAGGCTCGATGGTGCAAACCGTTGGTGGGTCACAAGAGTCAGACCATGAAGAGGATCAACAGCAAGAAGCACCTTAGGAAGGAACATCTCCGAACAAAACTACTCTTGTCAATTGGTAGGCTGAAGATTTCTATGGTATTAATCAAATACCCTCTCAAAGTGTTATAGCCAACACAAGGTCAAAAAGGAGAAATTTGGGTGAAGGACAGCCATTGGCTCCAGTAATCAGCAACCTTCTACCACTCCACAAGCTGTTGGAAAACAAAATGTAGTTCCAAACATGTAAGGAGCACCCAAACTAGCTCCTAAACTAGCTCACTTACGATTCTTTGCTTCCCATGTGCAAGGAATGAATGTGCAAGCTAAAGGACAAAAGAGGGATGCTTCATCCCCATTCAACATCATTGATCAGATGAAGAAGACAAATGTAAACATATCAATGTGGGAATCACTATCCATCCCAGGCCAAATAAATTTGCTACAAGCTACCATGAAGGACTGGTCAACTTCAAATCAACGGGTCCAAATGCAAGAGAAGGTACTCACAAATGCTGCCCAACCTGAAGGGAATCATGGAGGACAACAAGGTAAAATGTTGAAGCCCCCTCCATTTTATGTTTCATTGATGATTGGGGACCAATTGGTACACAATTGCATGATTGACTCCGAGGCAAGTAGTTCAGTAATGCCCAAACAAATAGCCGATCAATTGGGGCTTTAATATGAAGTCATATCCGAGGGTATTGCAATTAGATGGGATAGTGGTGACAACGGTGGGAGTGATTAAAAACTTGAGCCTTACTTTTGCATGCATGCCCCAACGTTGTTGTCTTGCCCTATGTTTGTCAAAGGATTTCAGAGCTAAGATTGGAGGTTACTTATCTTGATTGGTCACACATGTTGTTCGAACAATATATGGAACTAAGGCCACGATCAGATCTGAACCTATTGAAAACTTTCACATTGAACCTCACACTCCAAGCCAAATCAATACCAATTGTTTAGCGTTTGATCAAGACGATTGTCCAAGCATTGATGAAGCTGACACCAAGGTTGGAAGCATCCTAGATTTGACTCTTGATGAATGGGCAAGCAAGGTACATGCTTTTGACCCTTATCAAGAAATAGAAGAATCGGGCTAGGAGTTTATTGTTTGCATGAAGAGAATCAACCTCTCCCCAGCATCACCAAGCCAGATCATAAGGATGAGAATGAAGTATGGCGATTGTTCTTTGATGGGTCAAGGAGTAGAAAAGGAGCAGGAGGAGGAGCTATGCTCATTTCACCGCAAGGTATAAGGTATTACTCAGCCTTCCATTTTTATTTTTCCTGCTCAAAAACACAGGCTAAGTATGAAGCCTTAATTCACAGGATTGCTTTGGGAAAAGAAGAAAGGCATCAAGAATTTACAAGTATTTGGTGATAGTGAGTTAATCGTAAACCAATTCAAAGGAAAAATGCTTCCAAAATGATCTGTTGAAGAACTACAAAAATCGAGTATGGGATCTTATTGAAGATTTTGAAGCTTTTAGCATCAATTCCATCCCAAGAAAAAAAGATTGAAGCGAGCGGATAGACCATAAAGCAATTGGGGCTGCGTTCAATATTGCAAAAAATATCAAAAGCGAGAAATCTTAGCCTCATATCAAATTGGTTGTGAGACCAACTATTCCAGATAACAATACAAGTTGGCAAGTCTTTGAGAATGATCAGAAAATTGTTAATTTCCTACAAGAAGAAGTTGAGTTCTCTGCCAGAAATCAAGACAAGCTGGAGCAGCAGCAGTATGGTGAGCAAGTGGTGCAGCTAAGAACTAACAAGTTTCCAAAATGCCTCATAACCTTGGAGTCAATATTCAACCCAAATGATCAGTTCCGGAAGGAGAAAGCGAACATTCAAGTAAGGGGTGAAGATTCAGAGCCTATTTTAGTGGAAGAAGGCAAGACATTGCAAATTGGCAAAGTAAGTACTCCACAAGAGAAATCTGATTTTGTTTAGCTTTGTCAAGAGTTCCCAGATGTCTTTTCTTGGACTTACAAGGATTTAAGAGGTTTCAACCCAAAGTTGGCACAACATACTATTGAGCTGGATCTAGAATCCAAGCCTGTCAGGAAAAAGCAAAGGCCAGTAAATCCCCATATCGAACCTCTCATGAGAAAAGAGTTAAGCAAGCTTATTGAGGCCAGTATCATCTTCCCTATCAAACACTCAAGTTGGGTTGCAAACTTGGTGCCAGTAAGAAAGAGAAATGGAGAAATAAGATTGTGTGTGGACTTTTGTGATCTAAATAGAGCATCACTCAAGGATCATTATCCGCGTCCATCAATGGAACAAATATTACATGTTGTAGCTGGTTCAGAAAGGTTTTCATTGCTAGATGGATATTCAGGCTATAATCAGATAATGGTGAAGGAAGAAGATCAATTCAAGATGGCCTTCACTACAAAATGGGGCACATATGCTTACAAGAAGATGCCATTTGGACTGTCAAATGCCGGAGCAACATTTCAACGAGCTATGGATATGGCGTTCAAAGGATTGATCAACAAAATAGTGCTAGTATACCTAGATGATATCACTGTCTTCTCAAAGAATGCAGCAGACCATCTCTTTCACCTCAAACAAGTATTTCAGAGGTGTAGAAGGTTTGGAGTGTCATTGAATCCAAAAAGTGTATATTCTTGGCACACAAGGGAAAATTGTTGGGCCACATTGTCTCTAGGGAAGGGCTAATAATTGATCCTGAAAGGGTTGAAGACATCCGAACACTTCCATTGCCACACCACAAGAAATCTCTTCAAAGCTTCTTGGGAAGGATAAACTTTGTCCACATATTTGTGCCTAATTTTGCCACTCTTGTGAAGCCTTTAACAATGATGTTGAAGAAGAGTCTTGCATTCAAATGGACAACAGAAGGCAAAGAGAATTTTGAGGACATCAAACATGCAATATCACAGGATCCAACTCTTATCAACCCTGACTTTTTGAAGGATTTCATGTTTTATGCTTTTGGAGGGTCGATACAATCTCGGCTATCTTGACACAAATTGAATAGAGAAAGTTCAGAACAGCCCATAGCATTCTTCAGTCAAATCTTGGAAGATTACGAAATAAAGTATTATTTCATTGAAAAGCATGTCCTTGCTATCATCAGGAGCTTGAAGAAGTTTAGACACTTGGTCTCGAACAATAAGATTCAACTACTAGTGTCTCATCTTTGGTGTCAAGGACTTTCTCCTAAACAAGGATTTGAACAAGAAGAGAGTGGGTTGGATCACTTGAGTGATAGAATATGATATTGAAATCAAAGTGACCAATCTAGTTCATGGCAAAGGTTTGTGTGAGCAGCTCGCTTCCAAACAACCAGACGGCTCAAAAGGTGAAGAAGATGTTGTCCTGCTACTAGAGAATGATCAAGAACAACCAACTGATGATGCATCTATTCCATGTTGGACTCAAGACTTGGTGCATTACCTCCAAATAGGCTTGTGCCCTCCAGAAGTGAGAAAGGCAAAGAGGAGATACTCTAGATTACAAGCCATCCCATACATACTCATTAATGGTATCTTGTTCGAGAAAGACATCCATGGTGTTCTATTAAGATGCATTGGAACAAGTCAAGTTGAGAAAATCTTACACGAGTTCCATGACGGGGAAGTAGGAGGCCACTTTGCTCCATGAGTGACAGCTCTCAAAATAATGAAAGCTGGTTACTATTGGCCTACTGTGTTCAATGATTGCTACTCATGGGTCAAAAAATGCAAGAGATGTGCATTCTTCACAGGGAAAGAAAGGTTAGCAGCGCTGCCCCTTCATCCAATTTCAGTGGATCAGCCATTCATGCAATGGGGATTGGACTTCATTGGGGTTATCAATCCCAATTCGAGTCAAGGCCACAAGTGGATACTTACGGCAACAGACTATTTCACCAAGTGGACCGAAGCAATGGCACTCAGGGAGGCAAATGAATCCAATATCTTAGATTTCTATGAAGGGATAGTCACGAGGTTTAGTGCCCCCACCACTATCATATCAGACAATGCATTGGCATTCCTTGGCACAAAGATCACTGAATAGGCTTTCAAGAATTGTGTGTATCTCAGCACTTCATCGAACTATTACCCTCAAGGTAATGGTCAAGCCGAGTCTACGAACAAGAACCTACTAAGAATCATCAGAAGGACTCTGGATGAAAATCAAAGGACTTAGCACACAAATCTCAAGTTATCCCTATGGGCTGATAGGATCACACCCAAGAGGTCTACAGGAAGCTCTCCATACAAGCTTGTGTACGGGAAAGAAGCAGTTCTACCTATATCACTCGAGTTTCCAGCATTGGAACTCATGAAACAGATTGAACTGGATGAGTTTGAACCCATGGAGGTTAGATATGTAGAATTAATGGAGCTCCAAGAAATTAGTGAGCATGCAGCCCAGGCAATAGAGAAGGATCAAGCCTTGATCAAGAAGACTTTTGATAAGAAAGCCAAGGCTAGAACCTTCCAAATTGGAGATCTAGTGTTGAAATGGGATGCAGATCGTGCAAAGCCGGGAAAGCATTCCAATTTTGATGCCATCTGGAGTGGCCCATACATGATCATTGAATGCAAAGGTAGCAATGCCTTCCGACTGGCTAAGTTGGATGGTGAAGAATTATAGATTCCGGTCAATGGGATCTATCTCAAACGTTGCTACTAGAAAGATAGCTTCTCACCCTTGTAAATATTAATTTAGAATTTCCATTCCTCTAAGTGCTTATGCACATTGTACTGTTGTTAGAGTAGTTTTATTTCCCTAAGTGCTTGTGCACATGTCCTATTGCTTCTAGTATGTGCATGTTTGCAGTTCATCGAGCCTTCAGAAAAGAATTTGCAGCCGCAGGAAAACCAGCTCAACAAATGTTTCAATGGCTCATAGATACAAGCTTTCAAATTTCAGATCAGCTGAGAGATTGTCAAACAGACTCCATGCCCAATGGATTGCTACGAGCAGCTGGTCGTTCTTCATCTGGCAAGTAGATAACCCCGCTGAGTCACCAAAATTGTTATCAAAAATTCACCCTCAAGGTAATTTTGATAACATGCATCAAATTATTCAGTCCCGAGCAAGTAGATTGATTCAAGGCCCGAAATTATGTTTTTGGGGCCCCCTCGGCTTCTCTCTAACTCTCCCATCTAAGAAGAAATCCCAATGAGTTAGAAAAAAGGGGAAAAATGCAAAAATAAGGTTCGGGGTTGTTTTAAAGAATTTCGGGTCTAAAGGATTTGGGTCGTACCAGTGCGGGTCGTACCAAGGTTCGTAGTACGAAGCTTGGGGCCAAAATACAATGAAAATCCACTAAGTAAGACATTTTTTTCCCAGGCGGTCCACGGGACAGTTGGGACAAAAGTACGCGCGGGACGCGAAAAGGCGAAACGGCCGAAAGCAAGAAAAATCGTCAAGTTTTTGTTTCACGTGGTTTGGGACAGCTGGAAAAAAGTATGCGTGGGGCACGAATCAACCGATTTGTTGCAAGACGGTCCATTTCAGGAAGTTCGGATATTTTCGTCGGGACAATGCCAGGACACAAAAGTCCGTGAGGGACACGTGGGACGCAAAATGCCAAAAAGGCCTCATAAGAGACAAGGAGGTTTGAATCGGACGATGTAGGAGAATTCATTCCGGACAGCTGGGAAAAAAGTACGTGAGGGACGTGTGGGATGCAAAAAGCCGAAATGGCCGAAGGCAAAGAAGAAAAGTCAACGTTTCACCCATGAACTTCAAACAGCCATAACTTTTGACTCCGAGCTCCGATTTTCACAAAATTGGACTTTCTAGAACAAGCACGACGTCCCTCTACACAAAAATTTAAATAAGGGTAGATATATTTAAATAAAAGAAACATATTCGGATCCTGTCAGTTAATGCTCATTCCCGTCAAATGACAGAAAATACCTGCCGGACCCAAAATAGCTGGCCACACTCAGAAGGCCATAACTTTTGCATTTCTCAACAAAATCACACAAAATTGGTACCGTTGGAATCGTGGCTCTGATCCTGACACAAAAAATTCAATAAATTCTGGTTTTTATGAGAAAAAGGTTGAGATTTTTTATAAAACGTGGCTGGGATCATAACAGTGTTTTATTTGGTGGTTGGGAGTGCAATTAAGAGGCATGGTCATCATTCTTTCTCTGCTGCAGCACCTGGGACAGTATGGGGAGCCTTTTGCAAGTAATATATAATAATTTTAATCCATTTAATGCCTCTTACAAGTGGTTGAAGGACATATTTCGGGATTTCCATTTTCCCTTCTATTTCTCTTCTCATTTTTTTCTATAAATTGGAGTGTTGGGCTCATTGTAAAAAAACTAGTTTTTGTAGCAAAGCTCTGCCAAAATTGATTTTTGAAGCTGATGTGTTGCATGCCCTTGTTTTGGACTCCTTGCATGGTGATCCAAGCCCTTTTCTTGTAACCGATTAAACTGTGCATATCAGGAAGTTATAAAATATAAGTTTGTGGATGCATCTTCCCCCCGTGTTTTCTTGCATTCTTCTTGCCCCTTCAACCTTGATTACAAGAATATTGTGTCTATTATTATGTTCTTGCAGGATCCATTATCATTGCGTATGTTTGAAATATTGTTGTAAATGCATTTTGCTAGATTATGGAGAACTGTCATCACCTCTTCTAGTGTGCACTTTGCTTCTGTATTTGATGCATTTGAACACTACTCTCACACCCTCCTTTTCTGGTGTATCACCAATTTAGTGTAGGATTTCATTTTATGCATTCTCTCTCCCTGGTCCCTTGGAAATTTAAATTAGAATAGTTAGCTTCCCCTACATTAGAGTAGATTGTGGTAGATAGTTTAGGAGCAAGAACCAGCTTTCTCTAGAGGTCTATCTCAAAGTAGCAAGTCCCACTTGGAGATAGTACCCATGTTATCCAATCACACCATGAGATCAAGTATATGTGCTTGTATAAACATAGGGTGCTATGATTCGATTGATAACAACACCTTCTAACCCGTACCTTGTATTAGCCTCCGAAACACTTAGTTGCTCTTCACTTACAACATAATTTACATTTATGGGACTTGGTGTAATAGGCACAATGTGAAAATGTTAAAAAGTTCAAATTTTATGGTATTTTTATCTCTATATGTGGTTCTAAAGACAATATATGTCCAATCAACTAAAATATAGGCACCAATTCTATATGTGAAGTCTCTAGATAAGCACATAGAAAAATAAGGTGGTAAATCCACTACCATCACATCTCGTAATATTGAACTCTTCAACAAGCATGCATTGTTATCTTAAAATATTTGATCATTCCAATGGTCTTAGTTGATGAACCATCAAGATGTAATACTCCTTTAGTACTTGCTTCATACTTAAGACTCAATGTTTAAATGACTAACTTGGGCATAAATGACTAACTTGGTTTGCAAATTTTTACATCTCAAACATTTTTTGTTACATCTTTAAGTGTTTATTTTTTGTACCTTTAGTTTACTAGTTTGTAATTTCCATCACCATGTAGGTTGTGTTTTCCGCATGGTCATCCTGATTTGATTTTAATTTCAGATTCGCAAGCTCTTGGACTAGATATTCCTTTTTTCCCAGAATAGACAATGTCCCACATGCTCATAATGACATTAGATTGCTTCATATGATCAACTATGTTGAATGTAAAAACTCCTAGCTTATAGAGGTTTTTGAAAACATCATATTTTTATTAAACATGTGATGAAAAGGAACTCTTACCAATAATAATATTCTTATTTTCATGAGTTGGTACATTAGTTTTATCACCTAAATTTTCTTCCATGGCCATTTTCTTGACTTTTTAATAGGTGCAACATATTCAGCCTTTTCCTTGGCTCCAATTTCCTTGTTTCCAGTCACATGATCAATAGTTTTAAAGTTAATGATTGTTGCAGACTGGCTGCCCCACTGTACTTGTGCGAAATTTGGATTTCCTTGTGCTAAAAGATTTTCACTTTGTTGATAAAATGTCTCCTTCAAAGTCATTTGTGACATAGAAAACCCTTTCAGTACCATCTTTGAGGATGCATTTCACTCACTAGGTTGCATGTTAGAATCCTACATCATGTTTTTTAACAAGGGAACTAAGGCTTTAGAAGTTGTAGGGGCATTAGGATCAAAAGATACAAGTGATTTAACTACTATAATGGTTATTTGTGCTTGATATGGAGGTCTATAACCTTCATCAGGAGGCATATAATTATTATAACTTGGAAAAGGTGAATGATATGGCATTCTTGCTTGAGCTTGATTTCTTTGTAATTACACAATTTTTTCTTCATGGTTTGGATAACGTCCTTTAAGTCATCAAAATCACTAGGGTGAACTATGGGAGGATATGATGGCTTTTCATCGCATAGAATAGGAGTCACTCGGGATAAAGATGCCTACATGGTCTAGGAGCCAATTTTATAGATTTTATAAGGTTGTTTTCTACTCTTATTGTAATATAAAAATATCCAGAAGAGTAGTATCACCTATGGACTGAATAATAATAACAATATCACTATTTAAAGCATGTAAATATGGAAAAGGTAGATGATATGTAAAGCTTAAAAAATAAGGTAAAATAATAATGATTTGAACACAACATGAAAGCCCAAGCTCGTCAAATGAATCATGCAATACCAATTTTATAAAGTCAACCCAAATTAAAAATGTGTAAGAAATAAAAATACATTACACTACTCAAGCAGATATTTTAGATGTTAAGGCCGGGATGAACAAACACAAACCCTTAGGTGAACACAACTAAGTGAAAATCTCATGATTAGAATCATAATAGAAAATATGAAATAGAGGAATGAGTCATAACGAGTACAAAACTCAACATAGAAGAAAAATAATGCGAGGAAGAAATGCGATCTAATTGAAGCATAAAAATGTTAAATGCAAAAAATATAGTTAATATTTCAGCATGGGTCTAATTCAATAGAAAAATACATGGTTTGGAAAAAATTAAAATAGATCGTTACCTTCATTAAAGGCATCCAACTAAATATCAAGGCCCAAGGTCAAATGAATCACCATGCACGACCCATCATATAGAAGGTATATTTGAGGTGAGCCAAATGCCAAAGCTAAAAGTAGAAAAATGCAACCCAAAATACTACTAGAATCATCAAGGTTGAATAAAACCCAAATCTAAAAGTATGGACTAGTTTTTTTAATGAGGTAAAATCTTGAACCCAAATTTGATTGAGAGAAGAGGTAAAAATAACTTACCAATAGGTTAAAAACTTATTTAATAACCCAAAAAATGGTAATTGAATATAAGGGTCGGATAAGAATAGAAAACTTAGAGCATGTCCCAAAACAATTACATGGAGGCTAAAAACTAAAAGCACATTCAAGTACATCAAAATAGTATGGAAGAGCCATGTTAGCTCGATAGGCATAAAAATGGTGGCCAAGGATGAACAATGAAAGCACTAGTTCAATCTGGTTAGTGGTCTAAATCAAATAGAGAGTCTCATAAAATGCGAGATACTTATACCGAATACGCTCTTTTGCAATAAATAAGGGTTCTCTATGAGATGAAGTGATAAGTACAAATGAAGTTTAAACTCAAAGTTGATAGATGCCTAGAGATCCAAAAGATCTCTAATGGCAACCATTAATTTTTCAAGAATTCCTTTCTAGAAGATTCTTTCGGAAAGTTCTCACAAAGTGAAAGTGACAAGTCTGTTAGGGTGTCCGTTTCCCTACCTTGAGCTATCCTTACCTCGAATTAGAGTAAATCATGGTATCCTTACCAATGTTAAGGAACAAATCAAGCTTTATACTTTATACCACATGCCCATGGTGGAATAATTTAATTATTACTTACATGGATGGATGGGTTATAAACCTTACAAAAATAAACAAATCAAATGATTGTAACCTTCACTAAGCCTAGCACTAATGTTTATCTTACAAGTGCATGCTAGTTGACTAAAGTCCAAATAGAAGCCCATGATTAAATAATACATTTAAGGGAAAAGATAACCTCTGATTTTATGATTGCATAATTATCCCACTTAAGTTAAAAACTATAATTTGTACATGTGCTATAAAATCCAGAATTACTCAATTGTAAAGAACCATGCGCGTAATCCAAAAGGGACCATAATGCCAATATTAGATTTTGAAGAAAATAAAAACTATTTTTACATCAAACACTCAAAATTTACCTTAATATTTTCTAAAATAGTCCATACATATGCCTTATATATTTCCAAAATGAATATTTGACCAGATTAAATATGAGTTTTAACTAGTAGACCATGAGGATAGGTTTTGGCTTTGGAAACACATGTAAGCCCAATTTGTCTTTGATTTTTTTAAAAATTGTATTTAATTGTAAAGAGAGCATGTGAAGGATAATTTTTTAGAGGGATACTTTTGGAGCTTTGGAAGCTAGGATTTTGTATTTATACCTTGATTTTGCAATTGTATAGGGATGCTTAGTTATTTTTTGCATATTTATGATGAAAAATTATTGTAATGTTGCACCTTTTGAATAATAGAGACGATTTTTCTTCCATTTTTAGACTTAGTGCAATTTTTCATAGTAGGTTAGAATTGTGATTTATTGGATATATTCATTCCTTTACATGCACCTCAAGCATTTCATTTCATCTCAAGCATTTATATATTCAACTATTTACATTTCCACAATATCCTTCATCTAATTCATATTGTCTTGTTACATGCATTATCATATTGTTTTAATCACAAGATGGAAAATTATTTTTCAAGTAATTATTTGACTTTATAACATTGGAAAATCACCTAATTATACCTACTTCAACATTCTTTTCATACATTCAAGCTTGTATAATCTTTATAATCACTTTCATACATGATATAAATTTTGACATTTCTTTAAAAGGGATTACATACTTAGTCTTCTCCATGGTTTCTTCTAGTTGGGGTGCTTCTTTCCCATGGTTTTCAATTAAATATTATTGATGATAAATATTTCCCTAATAATCTCTATCTCTGACAAAAAAATTCTAAACATTTCACCCATAACTCTTGTTGGCCTATATCAAACTTTTTTGATCCCTCATGTCCTACTAGTTGCATAGGGTAAAGGTTAGTAGTAAGTGTTTCTTCCAAAAATCAAAACTAAAAGTAAACTCATAAACAAAAATATATATAATTAAACAATAAATACAGAATTATTTCATTTGTAAATAAAGAACACTACTAATCCCTATCAAGCTTCGGTGATGATCCCGTACTTCTTAATTGTATCATAAGTTTGGGAAAGGAGGGAAGTTCCCTTACTCACTTATGTCTTGTCCTCATTGATTATTCCATGCTTCTTACTATCACAATGGGGTAAGATGTAGGGGTCACAATAATAAGTCATAAGTCAAAAATAGACAAAAATACATAAATGTTCTTCTAAAAATTCCATAGAAAATGACTTGTACATGTTAAGAGAGATATATACTGTTTAAAACTATATCATATCAATTAATAGGCCATCTATGAATCATATTGGAGTTAATATTGGTTTGGGTTTAGCTTTATGTTTCTCAGTAGATACTTTTCAAAGTTGTTATTTATTGGTAATTCTCATTCCCATTCTTAAAAACATATATCTTGCATTCTTCCTAACTCTCAATCATGAGCCCTTGTATCTTACTAGTTGTATTGGGTTAGAAATGAAATGAGATTATTTTTTCATCATACCACATACAACACATTTTTCCAATAAAAAATAAATACTAAAAGTTATTGAAAAAGTAAAATATTCAACTTACAATTTTTACCATAGTCATAATCACGTGCATGACATTTTATTTATGACATGGTGTCATTATCATAAAACCTAATATACATTGAAAATCAAGAAAAAAATAAAAACATAGAAATCATCTAAGAGTACAAATATGAGACAAATCAAAATGAAATCAATAATTACAAAATAATTTGAACCAAACAAATGTAAATATGTATATATGTTTAATTCATCAAGTTTATCATGTATAATTCCATCACAATAGAGTAAGTGCTGTGAAAAATTCTCTCTAGGAGATCAAAACACACAAAATTTATATACATACCCAAAAAAATGTCTCAAATTAATAAAGGCACTTGGCATATCCCTCCCTCTCTCGAGCCCTAGGAAGGGTAAATGTGAGGAATGCTACTATGAATCCTTTGATGAGATCTACTTGGTAGAGCATGTGATCCTCCATGTACCAATATGTGTGAGTTTCCATCTAACTTCTCACGTGACTAAGTACTATTAGTAGTTGACCGCATGAGTGACCTCACCAACACATATCTCAATCCTCCCGCATAGAAATATCGGTCCTTAATCATGTGAGATCCATGCGACATGTCAAGATGGCACATACATGTTAGCGTGACAAAAATCTAGTGCTTGGTGTCCCGAGTAAGTAGGTACTTCCTTTTCGGTCTTCCCCATATGGATTGCAAAAATATCTAGGTTCGCATGTTAACTAACATAACTAAGTTACAACCATCCATCATTTGTGGCTAGAAAGAGAAATCAAAAATGGCATATTAGAAGGTGTAAAGTAAAATTAAAAAATAGAACATTAAAGTCTTACTAATAGATAATATATAAAGTAAAGTTAGATAAATAATATTTTACTCACTCGATCCATAGGAATCCACTTGTTGATGCCTATGCTATCCCCTATTACTCGAATCTATCTCCTCCTCTAATCATGACTATGACCCACACTCATTCTCCTCTTTACACTA
The DNA here is from genome assembly GCA_018340775.1 of Taxus wallichiana var. yunnanensis. Taxonomy (NCBI): domain Eukaryota; kingdom Viridiplantae; phylum Streptophyta; class Pinopsida; order Cupressales; family Taxaceae; genus Taxus; species Taxus wallichiana. Next base: position 809,886,467 of record CM031237.1, read on the forward strand.
TGTGCAACTTGTACCAATCTACAATACCCATCTCCGTCTAACCGCTTTCCAAGTACCTAGATCTGGTTTTGTTTATGGTGTACCAATAGGAATCCCATATGTGGAAATCATACACTATAACTATCTTCTTTGGGTATCTCTCACTTATTACATATCCCCTTGTAGATTGTAGTCACTTCTAGAATAATGTCTATGCAAGGTAACCCAAATACTTGAGTTACGTTGAGAACTGTATGAGTCTCCACTCTACTACTTTTTGAACTACCTAAACTACAAAGATTTGACATGTAGTCATTGAAATTCGCTCCTTATACCATATTCCATTCGTATCCTAATATGTATGTCTAACCTTTTTTACTAGTATTGGTGGAAACTAAATTTTATGACCCCCTAAGTGGATCCATATCCACCAAAATGGATACTCTAATCATTGTGGCATCTATTATCCTAACTCCCTTCTTATAGGGATCATCCAATCCTAGACCCAAGACATAACTCAATTAGGATAGGTAAGTGATTTGACCCTAAATATGAAAATCCTGTAGAGATCATGATATATAGTCCCTATAATATACACTCGCCACGTGTAGACTCTATTGTGATGCTTGATACTCATAAATATATGAGCCCAATAGAATAATAACATGTCTATAGCCTTTTCCTCGATCAAATGCAAAGCCAAAACACCAATGATGGCCTTACGTAGAGTAGGGATAAGAGAGGTTTCAATAAAACCAATTTAACTCCCTAATTTACACATGTATTAGGTGTTATTTCATCATTAATATAAGTCTCTCAATAATGTTTTTCAAGTGTAAAACTAGCACTCCTCAATGCCGACTTCTTTTCAGAATAGGAACTTCGAGGATCATATCAACTTCCTCCAACGTGATAGTTAACTAAGCTTTAATAATAGGTAAATGGAAATTGTTCTTTTATGAATTCCAATATCTAAATAATTCACATAAAAGGTGAATTTCAGGGAAAAAAATTCATGTCTCGAGAGATCCTTTATATACCGACCCTCCCCACAAAATCCCTCTCTATCTAAGTCAATCTCTAGAAGATCTTAGGAAACCAAAGTGCTACTTATGAGCTCGATCTAACTAATGTAGGCTCCTTGAATCCATAAAAAATAAAAAATAATCATGTTACAACCTTATCAGTGCATAATGATCTCACAAAAATAATATAAATACAAGTAAAAACCAAAAAAGTTGTATAATTGGTCCATTTTCAGAAGAAGTTAAGAAGGTTACATAAACGCTGCTCTAATTAGAGTCATACTTGTGTAAATGTTGTGGAAGTTACACAAATTTCATGCTCCTCAAGTTGTAGTTACATAACTTCCATGGTGGTTATGCAACTATTTCTCTACATGTTTATTCTTCTCCTTCTATATATCAAATTAACTTAAAGCTTAAAAACATGTCTAAACATTAAAAATATATCAAATTAACTTAAATAAAAGATATAACATAAAAGGAACCCCCTTGAGATAATTTTAAATAAAAAATTATTCAAAATTGTCCCCCTATAGCTAGTTTCAAATACATCATACATTTTAGGGAAAAAGTAAACAAATTCTTTTGACTCACTAGTTCATGCACTGTAATGTTGTATACACAAAATCACACACTTAATACTATTTAATATCTTTGCCAAGTATGTTTTTTAATATATGGATCTTCAATAAGAAAGGTATTCACTTGTGACATACTTCCTAATCCATCTACTTGTGTTGTTTGTTCCTATTTCTTTTATATCTCATACTTGTCACTCATACACGTAGTTTTGGATAGGTCACATGGATCCCTATTTTGCATTCTTCACACATTTTCATTGGTTCCCTCAAGACATTAGGACCAGAACTAGACACTGCTCCCGGGAACTCTTGTCTATCCTTGGCATGTGTACACTCATTGTTTTTTAAATTAATTTTTATATTTGACACCAATCATTTCTCTTTTGCCTCTCGTATCCCAAGGTACTAGTTAGCATCTCAGGTCATAATTGTCACAATTCAATCAAGATATCCCTATATAAACACAATATACATACCATTATAATGGATACAAATTCTATCAAGGTCTATCTAGGTACATATCAATCAAAATGCATCTTAGGCTTATTGATTTTCATACACACTATATAATAAGAGGAAGTTCATTTTTCCTTGCACACATTTTCATTTTATCTACTTATCTCTTGTTATCTTGGCATCATCAGTGTGAGGGAAACCTAGGAGCTATATTACAAAAACAATGACATATAACTACATTGGGTATGTGATTTAGTGAAGTGATCGGTCGTAAGTTCACTTGTTTGATAGGTGAGGACAATCGATACCTCTATTTTCATATTTTTATTTTTGGATTTGATGTAGTTTGAGGGTATTGCAAGAGATTATTTTTGTAATAAATTTATAAGTAATTCGGCGATCCAAGTGTGACATTCAAGCGATCAATGGTGAGAAACTATAAAAACTTAGTGATAGTACTGGAACCAGTTTCAAACCTTTTGAAAGATGCCACTACCCCATAGAGGTATAAGACACCTACACATGCCCTCTCCCTTAACAATGTGTCGATGTCTATGGATTCCTGACATCTCTACATTTTTTTTAGAGTTATTACGAAATTCTAATTTTTTTCCCATTATTTTGTCTAGTCTAGAAATACTTCGAGATAAGTGAAATCAAAGTATGTGAATTATGTATTTCATTTACTTTCATAATTAAATCAAATAAAATTACTTAGCTTTTGTATTTCCTCATATATTATTATAATAGTTTCTTATTTTATATTTCAAAGAAATTAAATTCATATTTTATTGAATCATTTTGGTGAATCTGTAGGTTAGAACTCCTTTCCTATGATCCACTAGAACCCTAACTAGCCAAAATTAACTCTTATTCTTGTAGGATATCTATGCATCATGTGAGTGTTAATCATATCCTTGAAGATGGTGTTGTGGCTGGATTACCCGATCTTTACCGTTATGTTAAATTTTATGATAATATTCAATGAGAGCTAGATGTTAATAAACACATGATCACTACTAGTTTTAAACACTCGACTCTTAGTAGTGATTATGAAGAGAAAAATATTTTTAGATGTACTCCTTGTTACTCATTTATCATAGGAAACTCCTCCTTTTGTTATTATCACATATTCTCTTGATTATGATATTACCGATTATAAGCTTTGTCTTTATTGTAATAATGTATATAAAAAGAATGATGGAAATGTACATGTGCATGATATTATTTCTCAAAGTAGTTAGGATGATTATATAGCTACATCTCATGTTTTTTTCCTATTTGAAAATATTTCTAAAGATTTGAAAGATACATCTCATGATATTTTTCTCCTACTTCATTATAAGTTCATGATATGATTGAAAGAATCCTTACATAAGAATATTTATCTGATACTGATAATGCACATGTTAATAACAATTCTACTCCTTTGTATACCAATGGATGTGGATCCCACACTATTCTTTCATGTTCTTTTAATATTGTATCTAGTAACATACATGTTGATTCTTCTCCTTCTCATTCTTCAATGAATATTCCAATGTTACTCCTTATGCTTCTATCAACATTCCATGTTCTTCACCACATATTACTTCTTTTGCACCTACATATTGTGTTCCTATAGCATCGACATCCTCCACTACTGATATTCCTATGATCACTCATAATAGAAAGCTTCAAGCACTCAATGTGCCATTCACATATTCTACCATTCCTTCACATGATATCTTATAAATCATACAAGATGTTGGAATATTATAATATCATCTCCAATCTCCCACTCTTGAAATAAAATCCTATTATGTTTTTATTTATTACAATTCTTTACATGGAAATACCATTCTAAAAAATATTTATAACTAAGCATTTCCTAAGGATTTTATCATGCCTACGTTTTCATGCTTCGATAGTACTAGTAATCAATATCTACATCTCAAGTATTATCATCTAGCTATCGCTTCTTACTCCAATGATTGATTATTACTTAAAGCCTTTCTTCATAGTCTTACAATTGATGCTTTCTAATTATACTAAAATATATCTCTTGGATATATTACTCCATAAATTAAGATAGAAGAAATTTTTCTTTAATGTTTTATACTTAACAATTGCCCAAGAGTCACACATGATCAATTACTTGGTTTACATAAAGACAAGAAAAAACCTATTATTGATTATATTTTACATTTAAGTGTTAGATCGCATCATTTATTATTTCATCCCATTGATTTAGAGAAGAAATTCATATTTTTCATGTCTTGATTCCTCCCTTAAAGGAAAAATGCAATATGACACATGTGAATCATTCATGCTATTATGTTATAAGGTCATTGATATAGAACAAGATTTGATTGCTACAAATGTTATAGATCTTGAGAATATTTCTACTATTGTTGCATTATCTAGTTAGTATCCTCTTTCATCTATAAAAATCCTCCAAGTTCTCCATCTCCTCCACCCCAAAAGAAATTTTAGTCTTCTCCATAACATATTCATCCTTCATCTCCTTCGTTGCATCAAGGCTACAACTAAGAATTTTTTTATCTCCTACTCTGGATATATTCCACTTTTCACACTACTAAGCCTCATGATGTGCTACGTAATTTTCTTAATAAGTGAATGTGATGGTCCTTATTAAAAAAATAATAATATCAATGGCCATCATGACAATGACTGTTGAGCCCATCATGAAAAATTACAACAATAAAAGACAAAGGCGTCCATAGCTTTGGCTATCATTTTCATCAACAATATATGTATCCAATTCCACATAAATGTGTTCTTACTCTAGTTCACTTATCTCCTTTTCCTACTTCTAAGGTCATTATTAGTCCACCAACCTATCTCATTATTCATGCATGTTCTTCATCTCATCCATATACCGTTGCACCATCTCATCCACCCCACAATGATCCTACTACACATTAGCTTCCTCATTGTTTTGTATTTGTGCTTCCCACCACTTCATCTCCCATCATTGACCCCATATCTTTGGGCATTACATTTGGTTCATACACTCATGGTATTTCACACCAAATGCTTCCATTGCTCCACACCCACTTTTTCTATGGTAGGTGACTTTTCTCTCCCGACTACCCAATGATGCACTCATCTTTGCATGGTTATTAAATTATCTTTGAGGGATCAATTAAAATAAGAATGTTACCCAATTTTACCCCACAGGAAAAAATGGACTCATAGATAGAAAATAGTGGGATCGATTCGGCCATGGGAACTCACATTTCAAGTTAAAACCGAGAAAATTGAACTAGTGAGGCATTGGGAGTCCGTAGGATGCACATTTTGAAGAGACACTTGAGTCGAAAAATTTAGGTTTCGAGACATCAAAATGAGGATATACTGAGTACCCACCATTTTAGAGGATATTTCAAGACTTCTCATCGAGCCAAATGATGAATGTATGGGCTTCCTTTCTTCCCAAAAAAAGGAAAATTACATGGATGTATGGGTTTTTGCAGTAGCACCCATCATGGTTACAAATGATTTTAATGCATTTTTGGGGTAGTTGAAGCAAGATCTTGAATTATTCTCTCTCCCTTCTCTCACTCTTGTTATATATTGTATGGAAGGGATCATTTTAAAAGGTTGGACACCATGTATATGCCCTTCCCTTCTTCTTCTATTATATAAGAGATTTTTGGAGATTCCAAACCTCCTTACTAGAAATTATGATGTAAAATATGTGCCTTTGGCCCTAAATGTGATGTATTGTATCAAATTTGAGAGTAATAAATCAGATATGTGAATGTTTCAAATGCTCTTCTATGTTCTATTACATATTTTTTATCATTAATTGCATGCAAGGTTATTGTGTATTGTTTTATTTTCATTGCAAGATTCTAGTCGTGCTATGTTTTCTATGCAGGTTGTTTAACATCCTTCTTACTACATCACCTTCCCTTAGAGTAAGTTTTAATTTTCATGAATTTTCTCTAACTCGTATCCTTGGGAAAACTTTATATTATTGTTATATTTGCAACTCTCAACACTTTGGATTAATTGGCACTAAGATAGGATCAAAAGTTGGCCTTCTCCAGAGGATTATCTTAATTGCAAGGTCCCACACTTTGCGATAACTACATGTTTGACGAATCACACCGTGACCTCAACCATTTACATCCAAGAAATCAAGGGTGTTGTGATTATTCCATAACAAATAACATTTCCACATATTTGCACTACACATCTCATTGATACATCTATCTAGCGTATACTACTATATCACTTCCTGATAATGCACTCATGCTTAATAGTTCATTTTCAGAATCGGTGAGGGTTCTTATAAAAATGAACATAATCTCGTTGCACAAATTCTATTGGCATTACTCTTATTTCCCCCATCTTCATAAATCAATCATGACATAAAATTAGACATATTTTTCATTCTACACTTAATAATATGTCACCCTCTCCTCACTTCACGATTCATTGCTTTTATCTATTATGCAAAACATGACATATATCTATTATTATGACGTACACTCTATACTTAGTTATACATGTAATCAAATATTAAAATCATTACCTATCATCATCATCTATGTCATATAATCATTTGTGTAATACACATCACACATCAATATATCAATAACAATCATCACTTCAATAAACATCAATACAACACAATTATTATATATATATATATATATATATATATATATAATATCGATTAAATTCATAGTTATAATAATTTTAATACTAGGGACAAAGCATCGATACATCGCTACACCAATATATATCATACATAATCATCACTACCACTGTATACAACTACGGAAGCTCTAAAAATAAAATCTTGTCTACTTAATAAGCTCTAGCTACCTCTGTAATATAGATAACTTGCCGACTTCTCAAAGAATCATCTCTATAAATCCACATACTTTGTGTAAAAACATCCTACTCTAAGGATCCTCCTCCTACCACCTTCGTAGCTCTCTTAGTCTCTTCCCATGCCTCGTCATGCTCACTTAAAATAATGGTACATGTAAGCTGTTGTTTTCATCATTGGCTCGAGATAAATGTGCATGCTCACGTGTAATGTAATCCACTCACTCTATCACACCAACTATGAGGAAATTTGTGGGCACACTCCATGCCAATGAGCATATGGATGTCTCAACAATCAATGACCAATACACATGTCTTGCATCTATATACTAACACAATTTTCATTATATGTGATATAACCAATCAATTGACTAAGAAAAAAACAATGAATATCAATATAAAAATACTCATGATCTATTATTGTTGATGCTACATTATGAGCATTAAAATCCTTTGTTATAAAAAAATCATCATTTAAAATTTTTCTAGTTCTTTAAACTATGTCCTTGTATTTCTTTGTCATAACTACTAAAGATTATCACTATAACTTGAAATTTTGGCATAATAGTTATTATTAATTAACCTTTCATGTGGTATTATGAGTTTGAATTTATTCATGTGTGTTCAATAAAATGTTTTATTAGTGATACATGTAATTCCATTTTGTTGTAAGAAACTTTTTATATGCAGCAACTCATAGATAGTCAACTTATCTATCTATAAAGAACTAGTCTCGCGCAACGAAAAGGAGTCATCTACAACAAATGCATCATCTCGCTAGAAATTTCTTGTAGCCAAGGGACTTGTTTGCAGTAACACATCCATAACCAAAGGAAGTCTTAGACATCAAATAATTTGTTATCCTAAGGGATCTCGTGGAACGTGGACATAACACTTGGGTTTTTATGTGTCGATGGAAGGAGTGGTTATAATTAGAACATGAGGAACTAATTGATTAAATTTGTCATTTAAGAATTGATTAATTGAACTCGATTAGTTACTTCTGTGTATGTGTTTGACATCTAAACACCTACTAGTTAATTATGTTCCATGCATCAAATCTCCATATGATTTTTTTGAGATCTTTTACTTGATTTTTTTGAACTCCTTTTCAAACTCTTTTTTCTCACACTTTTTCAATAATGAGAAGTATAAAAGGGAAAGGTTAATGTTGGATATAAATACAAATAGAAAATATAGATATTGAATAAGGTTAAAGAGTAGAGATATGTAGATACAAATTGTTTTGTGTTCCCAATAGTAATCTTCATTCCAATTCAATAAAAATTATGAGTTTTGTTCATTATTTTTACTTACAATCCTTAGGAGGGTTTAAAACCTAAGGTAGGGCCCAATTATGGTTTACTAAACCCCTCCATAGTTTGTTGCTTTGGACTATTGCATAAATAGACTACTAAGCAACTCATTTCTTTATATGTATTTTGAATTCAAATATTTTTTCAAGTCATTAGTGTTAGAAGATATTTATTTTCAGTCTTAATTTACTTTGTTTCAAGCGTTGTTTTAAAGAATTGTTAATTCCAATATTGTAGTGACATCAATTTCTTTTCTTACTTACTAAATACCGAAACTATGAATAAAAACTTGCATTGTTGACAGTTTACATCCCTTGGTTTGATGATTAAATGGTTGTGGATTAGTGAACAACATATTAATTTCTTTAAGTTAATTTTCACGACCATTTTTTCTTCCATTGTCAAGGATACTTTGCTAAATTATAAGGTTTTTTGAGAGGTTTTGCATTCCTTAGAAGAAGGTTAAGTTTAAGAAACTCCACCTCCATAACACCCTCACTAATATATGTTGAGTGAGTTGAATTATTTGATGCATGTAACATCAAGAGAATAACATTGTATATTTTTACCTAATTCACAAATAGAAGAGATATGTTCATATGATTCTGAAGATTTTGAAGAAAACAAACTTTCCTCTCGTATAAGATTTACTATTAAAAGATCCCATTCCAAGTGAAAGTTATGAAGATGCTCCTAATCAGCCAAACATGGCATAATAAGTGAATGATAATGTTGAAGATGGGGTAATTTCCTTTCAATTCCAAATTTCCTATAACAACTACCTTGCTACAATGAAGAATGTTTCTCCCTCAGCCCTTCGTCACTTTCATGGATCCAAAACTAAAGACCCAAACACTTTTTTGTTTGACTTTAATGTTTTATGTATGAGCTATGATTATAATATATAAGAAAAAAATTTAAACTTATTTCCTACTACACTCAAGGATGAGGCCTTGAGATGGTTCATGGGCTTAGGAAGAGATCCTGTGACTATCTAGTAGAAAATGAAGGAAATTATTTTGACTAAGTAGTAAGACTATTTTAGACCAACTAGTAGTGGAGGAGATAAAATCTTCAGGATGGCTTAAAAGTAAGATTAACCATTGGAAGATAGCCCGGAAAGATTCTTATTTTGTGTTGAAAATTCAAGACATATAAGGTTACCTAATGAGTCCCGTAAGTTGCTTTTCGTAAAAGGACTCATCAAGAAGACATGGATGCTTTGGATCCGATAGAGCTGGAGATATCTCTAAAGATACCTTTTAGGAGATTTTTTGAAGCCTACAAAAATTACTCTAGAGCAACAATGAAGAGGATAAGAACCGGTAGATTAAAGGGTGGATCAACTATCATAGGAATTGGGGACATATCCAAATAAAAGATAGTGAACATGTTCAACAACATGAAACAAGATATGGTTAGTGAAATGACTAGCAAACATGATGCTCAAAATCTGAAAAATAAGAGAGAATATCCTCAGCCAACACTCGCAAAATTTTTCAGTGCATGCAAAAGGAAGAAATTTTGTTGTATATACAGAGGATTAGCCAATATTTCAGAAGACAAGAAGGCTTCACCTTAATTTAGTATGATAGAAAATGAGGATGGAAATTTTTTCTACATTTCTCAAAGGAATCCATGACCACCATGAAAAGGAGGTATGTCACAAGACCCTATGCATTCATTTAAAAATTAGTCTAATAGTCCATATATGCAACCCCCACCTTGGGATACTATTTAACAAGGTTGGGCTAAATACCCTAGTTAATATCAACAATAGTGGAAACCTCGCTTTAAGGAAAGAAATGGAAACAACCCCCTCAATTATGACAACAACCTTAGAGAGGAGGGAAGTAGTGGAATAACCCACCTCTTAATTACCAAAGATATTATCAACAAGCTCCTTACCCACAACAACAAGGTTTGAATCCAAACCCCTCAATTTGACTCTAAACCAAAGGCTAGTCACCTACTAGCTCAACCAACACCTAACCCCAAAAATAAAGCTGCTCAGCTAGCCTACACCATTGAATCAGCCCAATACTCTACTTATTTAGTTGATGTCAACAATATCCATCTTCGCACGGAGAGAACTTCCTCTACCAAACAACCCCGCTATTATAGATATTTCAGATGAACCATAGTCACTATAGATTGACTTGCAACAAAAGTAGAGAACATTGGAAGATGATCCACATCAACTTGAAAAAAATTGAAATAAGAGTAAAGTGAACCATGCAACGCGTTGATTACCTATTCAACATTAATCAATAAATTTATTTGGAAGAAGCTAATGAGTCAAGAATCTTAGATTTATACGAAGGCATAATTAGCATGTTTGGTGTTCCCTCTAACATACTTTTCGATAATGTAAAAGCTTTAATAAGGGAAAGACTGTAGCATGGGAAGTTCATAATGGTATTTACTTGAGAACATAATCGAATTATTACCCTCAAGGTAATGGATTGTCTAAAAGTATAAATAAAAATCACCTAAGGATAATTAGAAGAACTACATATGAAAATCAATGAACTTGGCACACCAAGTTGAAGGCAACCTTGTGGGATAATAGAATAACTCATAACATATCAATCTCAAAGTCACCCTTCAAGCTATTTTATGGTCTTAAAGTAAAGCCCATTTCTCTTGAGCTTACATCTTTCGAACTGATACATGAAGTTGAACTATTGAAGATGAGCCCATGGAGGTGAGGTATGCACAACTCATGGAACTTGAATAGATCAGATATTAAGCTTTTTTCTATGGAGCTGAATCAAACTCAAATTAAGAAGACATTTGACAAGAAGTCCAAGGTATGAGTCTTCAATGAGAGTCACTTAGTGCTTAAATGAGATGAAGATAGAGTTAAACTAGGCACTCACACAAAATTTGATTCATTGTGGAGCATACCATACATCATCATTTTTTCCTCCATAACTATTGAACATATAAAATGTGTGAATGGTCATAGGTTTATTATTTTCTGTGTTTTAAATTCTTACTTTGGAATTTGTTGTTTTGGTGACATTCATGTAAAACTACCTAATTTTACATGAACCTATTTTATATATTACATATACTATATAATCTAGCCTATACCTATGTATGTGGCCTATTCATATCTTAACCGTTGTTTGGTACAAGAGTGCTACCTATACTCTTGTATGTTGTTATAAAGTCATTCCATATTTATTATGCACTTAGTGTTATCCAAAATTCACCCCTCAAGGTAATTTTGATAACATGCATTAAATTCTCAAGTCCCAGGCAAATAGATTGAGTCAGGGCAAAGCATCATGTTGCTGGGGTCCCCTCATATTTTTTTAACTCCCCTGGCCAAGAAAGAAAGAGCAAGCTCTGAAAAAATGTGGAAAGGTTGCAGAAGATAGGCTCGGGCCAGGAAAAATCACAAAAAATGGCTAAGTCTTAGTCTCCGGGACAGCCGGGACAAAAGTACGCGAGGGACGCAAAGCGCGGATCGCCCGAAGGAAGAGTTTTTCGTCCGGGACAGCCGGGACAAAAGTACGCGAGGGACGCGTGGGACGCGAAAGCGCGAAATAGGCGAAGGGACAGCCGGGACAAAAGTACGCGAGGGACGCGTGGGACGTGAAAGCGCGGATCGCCCGAAGGAAGAGTTTTTCATCCAGACAGCCGGGACAAAAGTATGCGAGGGACACGTGGGACACGAAAGCGCAAAATGGGTGAAGACAGAAGAGGAAAAGTCAACGTTTGGTCCGAAACTTCAAACGGCCATAACTTTTGACTCCGAGCTCCGATTTTCACAAAATTGGACTTTCTGGAACGAGCACGATGTCCTCTACGCCACAGAAAACATATTCGGCTCCAGTCAGTTAATGTTCATTCCCGTCAAATGACAGAAAACGCCTGCAGACCCAAAATAGCTGCCCGCACTCAGAAGGCCATAACTTTTGCATTTCTCAACGAAATCGCACAAAATTGGTACCGTTGGAATCATGGCTCCGAGCCCGACGCACAACAATCAATAATTTATGGATTTAATGAGATATTGATCGAGTTTTTTAACAAAACGTGGTCGGGTTCAGAACAGTGTTTTATTTGGTAGCTGGGAGTGCAATTAAGAGGCATGGTCATCATTCTTTCTCTGCTGCAGCACATGGGGCAGTATGGGGAGACTTTTGCAAGTAATATAAAATCATTTCACTCAATTTAATGCTTCTTACAGGTGGTTGAAGGACAGATTTCGGGATTTCCATTTTCCTTTCTCTTCTCCTTCCCATTTTTTCTATAAATTGGAGTGTTGGGCTCATTGTAAAGGAGAGAGTTTTTGGGTAGCAAATCTCTGCCAAAATTGCTTTGTAAAGCCAGTGTGTTGTAGAACCTTATAGTGGACTCCTTGCATGGTGATCCAGGCCCTTATCTTGTAATAGACTGAATTGTGCATACCAGGAAGCAATAAAATACAAGTTTGTGGATGTATCTTCCCCTGCTATGTTTTCTTGCATTCTTCTTGCCCCTTTTATCTTTCTACAAGAATATTGTGTCTATTATTATGTTCTTGCAGGAATTCATTATCATTGTGTGTGCTTGGAATATTACTGTGAATGCATTTTGCTAGATTATGGAGAACTGTCATCACCTCTTCTAGTGTGCACTTTGCCTCTGTATTTCACACATTTGGAGACTACTCTCCCATCCTCCTTTTCTGGTGTATCACCACTTTAGTGTAGGCTTTCATTTTATGTATTCTCTTTCCTCGGTCCTTGGAAATTTAGATTAGAATAGTTAGCTTATCCCGCATTAGAGTAGATTGTGGCGGGTAGTTTATGAGCAAGAACCAGCTTTCTCTCGGAGGTCTATCTCAGTAGCAAGTCCCACAACTTGGAGATAGTACCCATGTTATCCAATCACTTTGTGAGTTCGGGTATATGCACGGGTGTCCGTGTGATTCGTTGATAACACTTAGTTTATTAAAAAATTTGGTAGGTCGCTTCATTTTACATATATTAAATTCTAATCACCCCACTCGAGTCTTCTATGAGCTTTCCTATGTGTTATTGACACTTGGATGTTCCGTGAACTTCGCCACCATTAACCTTATGAATTCATCAATAAACCATACATTATATATACTTTTAAAGGAAAATGTTTAAATATGATCCATTTGACCAAGTCATCACCTCTCACATATGTTATATGCTTATCATAATGTTTGATGGTTTAAACTAAATTTTTAATGGTTAGTCATATGACTCAACCAAAATATGTTGTGGCATATAAGGTATTATGCCACATCCTTTCCTAATCAACTACTAAAGTCTTGAAATAGGCTAGGTTGCTCTCACTTAGTTGTCATTATGGCCACATAAGATAGAGAAGCCAATTGTTGAGTATGGTCCAATAAGATGAGCGTAGATGTAAAGTTATGGACTAGTATATTTTCATTTATCACTTAAAATTTGATTAAAAATAGCCAATAAAATGAGTCACATAAAAAAAAAAAACTCAATCAAATGATGTCATATAAGTGGAGAAAAATACATGATATAATGCCCTACAAACAATCCACCCTAAATTTCATTTTATGGAAAATTACTAAATTTAAATACCTTAAAATCCACTCGCCATACAATATAAAAAAAAAAAATCTATTAAAGGTTTTTTTTTCAAATTTTATGGTATTTATATGGGTTTTATACATCCCTCAACTTAGGGTGCACAACCACCGGCTCCTCTACCTTACTTCTCCCTTTTAGCTGATAGGTGAGAGGTTTTTAGTTAGTGCTTAGTGAATATGGGTTAGGGAATGTTACACGTAGTTAGGGAATGTGGCCATTAAAGCAAGGTTTTGGTACTTATAGAGCATGATTTGAAATATTTTAAATTTTTTTCATTATTTATAATGATATTCACTACCATAATATATGTGTGTGGGAGATATAAATAAAGTTAATTAAGGAGTTACTATTTATAATTATATTCTCGACCATGGAATTTACTATGGAACCTCCTTTATATTAAATTATGGACAAAATAATACAAGGTGTTACATAGTAAGGCATGGATGATAATGATCACAACCTAAAAGAAAACTGAAACATCAAATGCCACAAGGGAAAAAAATGACACATAGGCTAGAAACAATGACCAACATGCCATAACAAGGCAACTGTCAACAAAAACTATAGCATAACATAATTAAGCACATGGAGCAACAACACTCGAAGGAGGAATTAGATCATCCCATGGTGGAAAGAAGAGGAGAGAGCACGGCTCGCGTAAGGGGGTTGAGTTACAACCAACCATCCTAATCAGCATCTCGACACTAAGGGGGAACCAAGATTCCCCACCTAGAAGGTGGTGATCCTCCAAATTGAGACACCCTATAGGGTAGAGAGCCCCAATTGGAAGAGGTATCCACTACTTTTCCATGGGTGGCGAGCTCCAGCCCAGCCTGGAGGAAGATGGTCCTAGGCCACCCGATGAGAGAAATGGCCGAGCACTTTGTGAATGATTGTGAGATCTTTCACGACATCTAGGAGGCAACAGTGGAGGTGGGTTCACCGACCATCATGTAGGGGACATGAATCATGGTACAAGGTGAACTACCCCAATGGTCAACTAGTTGTCAGAGATAGGTAAACTCCAACGCCACTTCTGCACTTGTGTATGCAATCGACATGAAAAATGAAAACATAACCATCTTTTCATTAAGTGTTATTTTGACAGCATCATCTTAATGTTGAAACAAGGAATTATTCCTCACTTTCAAGAGTTGGAAAATAATAATAGTGTGAAAAAAATTCCAAAGGAAGCAATATAAGAAGGCCAATTAGCATAATCACCAAACAAGGCAACTTTCTAGTAAAAGAACTCAAGATGGTAATTCTAAAAAGGGAATGTATCTCGATGCCAAATGTCCTACGCACATGGACAATACCACAATACATGTTTAAAAACTCGGGGTGACCACAACAAAGACAAATAGGGTTAGGGATACCAATGCGACTTAATATTTCCCCTAATGGGATCCATTGATAAATTATACACCAGAGAAAAAATTGAAGTTTTGGCTCAAACAGAGGGTTCCAAGCCTAATGAAGACATTTTAACCAAGTGGAGGAAGAGGAATTAAAATACCATTTAGAGTTAAGCTTAGCTAAAGTAGGTGAGATAGGTGATAGAAGGGAGTTAATGACTCCAAAATTATACTATAACAGGGGATATCCACATTCCATCTAAAATATTTCCACTAGAAACGAGGTGGTTGAAGGCCTAATTTGCATAACATAACATGCAACTCAAAATATTGAATTGAAAAAGTTAAGGCTTAGTCAAAATTAACAATGTGAAACTTCATTTTCAAAGTACAACCAAGGAAGCCAATCTATACAAGAAATTAGGCATTGAATAGTGGAGATACCATTTCAAGCCATCTGTATAACTTTAATGTTTGTCCTTTCCACCAGCGAGAGATCATATGGAAACAAAAGTAGGTGACCACAAGATATTATGTTAATTCAAGGAGTGACCAGTTCTAAATCCATCACCAACCCACCACATCAGAGGTTTGATAGCCTCGAATGCCTTCTAGATGATCTTAACCAAAAAGGTACAAGATATATTAACCGGAACTCTAGTAATTAATAAAGTTTGAAACCCTATATTTTTCTAGCATTTTTTACATAAGATTCTCTGCAAGAGATATAATGTCGTAACAAAATCTACTAAGCTTGGTTTATAATGAATGCCAAAAACAACCCATTTAGCATAGAGAGAAATACTTTGTTGATAAAAATCAACAATGTCAATGCTTCCCTGCTCTTAAGGAAGAATGCAAATGTCCCAAACAACTCTATGAAAACCACCCTGTTTGTAGATAGATGAGAGAAATTCCTATAAAAGCTTACCCAACTTGTCAAAAGAAGTCGGTGATAGAAACCAACACGTTGCATAATATATTTGATCCATAGAAATAATTTTAGTACAAACATGGAACTTCCTAGTTAAAAACAACGGTCGAGAGATTGATTTTTACACTTTCTGCTCAACTAGGTCGACCAAAAATTGCAACAAAGTGGAAGATTCATTGTCAAAAGTAAAGGGAATGCTTAAGAATTTGAATGTTTCTCCTCTCTAACTCCATTTCCAGGGATAATCTTCCAACCAGTTGGCCATAGGCCAAGGAATCTGGGAGAAACCAAGTGACTTGGAAAATTCAACCTTGGACCAGACATCTTACAAAAAATATCAAGAAAATAAAGCGCCTCTTGCACATTCTATTTCGATTCAACAAGAGTGAGGAAAGAATCATCAAAAAGTGTCCATTAAGAAGTTAGGTTTGATGAATAGGAAGATATATTCCCTTGTCTTACCTTGCGTGACTCTGTTCAAAAGAAGATAACCAAAATCATCTAGAGTAAGAATAATGAGAGTAGGAGCAGAGGGCACCCCAATCTTATAGATTGAAACAACCCAACAATAGGTGATTGATGTCCATTAATTGTGAGACAAGAATAATCATCAACAAAAAGAGTGCAAACAATGTTGAGGAAGAAATCTCCAAAACCTAGGACCTTGATCATCGCAATGCGTCATGGGATGATGTCAGCCATCAAGTTGTAAAAAGTTAACATGACTTTTAGATATTTTGTAAATATCTTTGTAAATAGTTGTTGGCTCCCTTTTGCCTTCTTTCCTTCTCCTCTTCTATATATATTGGAATACTGATTGTATTCAGAAGGTGAACATTTTTTAGATGAAAATAGAAGTGAGGAGAGAAAGACTTTGAGCTTTCTTGTAACAGAAGAAAACAGTAATACAAATATTGAGACTTTGTGCTGAATACCTGTGTTATGTGTCAGAACTTTCTTATGTTAGATCTGCACGTGTTTATTCTGTTAGATTCAGATCTACTTTTCTGTCATTTGCTCATCAGTATTGCTTTGTTTATTTATGCAAGTAGGTTTGGCTCTGTTTACTACCAACCCAAAAACATAAATCTTCTGACCTTTCTGCTTTGGAATTCATTTCTTTTCTCCCTTCGGACCTGTTCTTTCTACCTCCTCTCTTTCATTCCTTTCTTTTCGCAGCCGGAAATAAACCTCACTGGGATGAGATCCCAAACCCCGAAGGCAGAATCTGTGAGACTTGCATAGGTTCCTGCTGGTAGAATAGCAATAAACCAGTTTCGCTTTGCTGACTCAAAGAGGGGCTATGCCCTGCACACTATTGGCTCGTTTATCCATAGATCTGCCCAAGCGACAAATTTTCATACCAACAGATTTTTGGTGACTCCGCTGGGGAACGAATAGATCTGCCAGATCTATGATGGTGGTAAGATTGAAAAATTAGAAAAAATAAGAAAATCGCTGCCTGTTTGTAAATCTGAACTTTTTGATAAAAATCCAAAAATTTGCAAAAGTGCTCTGATTTGAAAATTTTCTTCTGAGATCCATAGATCTGGCCTTGATACAAATCTTTAGTTCACTAAGTTTTTTATAAAAATTAGTATTTTGCCGTAGATCTAAGTTTTTAGCTGTTTGCAAAAAGTTTGAAACCCTCTGAAAAAAGTCAAAATCAGATCCGAAAATCAGCTTGCTAATCTTCCCTGCTACCTTATGCTCGTTGTTATTTGTCATTTAACCACAATCAGTTTTCTGAAGAGGATAGGTTTTAAATATTTAGAAAAGTATTTGCTGCTGGTTTTTATCAGAAAAACCAGAAAATCAGCAAGTACAACCAAAAAGAAAGTTTGAATCTGCGCCATAATATCATAGATCTGGAAGGTACACTGGCGAGTGAACCTTTTATGCGCAGCAGGAGAGCCCGTGGAGAAGCTGATCCTACTTTCGATCTCGCTTAAAAGGCACAATTTCAGCATGACACCAAAGACGTTTTTGGTGCTAAGCTCATTAGCCGGTCATCCAGGAGTGTCTCACCTTCACAAAGAAAAAGTCTTTCATAGGGGGCATCCACATCCCTTTGTAGTGCCTTGCTACTCAGAGGAACCACACTTCTAGCTTGTGTTCTCTTTCCGGCTTTTCAGATGGCGGTACCATGGGGAAACGTGATGGGTCCTTTGGCTTTACCACACCCACTTCACACGCTCCCTCACGGAAATCGAAAGAATTTTCCTAAATTTGACAGGAGCGGAAATCAAAGCACGGATTCCCACATATCTACATTCATCATGTCATGCAGTATTTTGGATGTGACTCACGAAGATGTGTCGGTTCACCTTTTTCTGGAAACCCTACAAGGGCCTGCAGCTGAATGGTTTCAGCATTTGCCGGTTGGATCTATCACCAGTTGGGCCACCCTACGGGATGCTTTCGAAGACAGGTACAAGCCTTCAGAGGATGCATTTGCATTATTATCACGAATCACTCACCTGAAGAAAGAGGCCAATGAGACCATGCATGACTTTATCGCCCGGTTTAATGCACTAATCAACCATGTCCCTGTTGCCATGCTTCCGACTCGGAAAATCAAAAGTGTTTCTTCGTAAACGCTATGAGCTCGAAAGTTAGTTTCTTGCTCCTTCAAGAGTGAGTGGCTACCTTGATTCTCGCCCAAGCTGCTGCCATTCGGATAGAAGATAATCTGATTATATCTCGGCAAATTGAAAAAGGAATCAGCCAAGCCTAAATCTTTGGGCCCTTCGCCCACTACTTCGTCTGATCTAGCCTTTCAAAAGATGGCGAATGACTTGCTTGCATTGAAGAAGCAGTTGGCCCAGGCCTCCCCCAGTTCCTCGTATTGGGATATTCCGCAGAGGAATTTCGTTCCCAACAATGTTTCACAAAGGCCGCGCCTACCTACAAGCTGCTCCACGGTTGGCGCGTTGAGGCTCCTCCGGTCAACGCTCTAGCTGAAATCGAAGAAGAAGAGCAAGATTATGAAGAACCTTCGTCTCAAGGCGAAGATGATCAAGATGTCGGTGAACCGGTGTTGACTCTACTATCGGGTATATGGAATTTGATGAGGAAGAATCGATGAAGAAGAGGGTACCTGGGGATACGCAAGCGGACGACATCATACGCTGTTTTTACTCGCCGCATGAGGAAAAGAAGCGTGAAGTTGCTTGCTCATGTCCAGCAGAGAAGGCCGTGTCAAACGTGCCCCGATCATTGCTAAAAGAGGTAATCGTTTTCCTACTCAACTCCCCTGGCAAATCTTTTACAAAGAAATCTTTTCCCCCTATCTCTCCTACAAATCAATCCTCTCACATTCCTACCAAGGCCACCAACCCTATTCCATCATCGCGAGGTGAGGGACTCATTCCCTCACCAACGAAACCCTTGGCCGCATTTGATATCATAGATCATTCAAAAAGACCAAGATCCAAATGTCCAAGCCGAGTACCTTGACCAAACCCCGACGACTTGTAAGATTGACCAAATATATTCAGAGCCAAGCTGTTGCATCTAAGCAGGTTTCCCCAAAAGGAATCCTTTCCACTCCCCCTGAATCCCACATAAACGTTGCTTCAACATCGGCGTCAGGAAAGATAGAGCCTTTCTATCTCTCTCTCCTAATCAATGGCCATAAGTTGAGTAACTGCATAATTGATTCCGGAGCTTCTGATAACGTCATGCCGACAAAAAGTCACCCATGCTTTGGGCCTCACTCTTACCAAGCCTTTCGGCCGATGTTATTCATTGGAAACCAAGCAAGTTCCGTTGGTTGGCCAAATCAAAGACGCGCAATTTGCATTTGCGGCTTTCCCAGATAAAAGAGTAAAAATGACAGTCCTTGTTGCTGACATTCCAGCAGCCTATGGAATTCTGCTGGGAAGAAGTTTTTGCAGCGAAGTTGGTGGAGAAATTCATATGGATTGGTCTAAAGCTAGAATTCCAGTCAAAGGCGTAATGCAGACTTTGGAGCCGGAATCACAAAAGAAGTACTTGGTTACTAGTTCTGAAGACCCCAAGGCCCAAATACTTCTTATCTACCGAGACAGATAAAGGGTGTTCTCGTTCGGGAGAAGGATCTTAATTAGATTTGGACCTTGCAGTTTGATGGAAGTTGCGCGACTAGTGGATGTGGCGCTGGGGCTGTGCTGATATCTCCCGAAGAGGAGGTAATTCCTCTCTCATTCAAATTGTAGTTTTTCAACACAAACAATACTGCTGAGTATGAATCTGTTACTCAAAGATGCAAGCCACAAAAGAAAGAGGAATTAAAAATCTAAAAGTAAAAGGTGATGCAGAGCTAGTTGTAAATCAGGTCAAAAGGATTTACCAAGTAAAGAATGAAAGGCTCAGGCATTACCGTAATGCGGTATGGGACAGCATTGAAGAATTCGATGCTTTTTCAATAGAGTCCATCCCAAGGGCTCAGAATGACATGGCTGATTCATTGGCCGTTTCAGCATCCCTCATGCTCCCACACCTAGGTTTGAAAACAAACAAGTACACCATTGAGGTGGTTTTCCGCCCGAGCGTGCCAGATAATTCTCAGCATTGGCAGGTGTTCAACGACGATAATCAACTCATTGCTTTTCTGGAAAAGGTGGAAAATTTTAAAGAATTGCACTTTGAAGGGTCTACTTCCACTTGCCATGAATCAGTCACCGATCAAGGCGACGAATCTGAAGGGAACGACAAAGATATGTCGGCTTAAAGGAAATAAAATTCCAAAAGGCCTCGGTTTCTTTGGAGCGGTTGTTTCGGACAGCATGACTGTTTTGTAAAAAAGAAAAAGCGGGATGACCCTGACTCATCCCCGGAAACCGAACCGGTCAATATAGGTTCGATAGAGCACCCATGATTTTTGAACATTGGCAAATGTTGCACGCCCGAGGAAAAGCAAAAATTTGTCAAGTTCTTTGAAAAAAATATATGGGCGTGTTGGCATGGTCTATGCCGA
The DNA here is from genome assembly GCA_018340775.1 of Taxus wallichiana var. yunnanensis. Taxonomy (NCBI): domain Eukaryota; kingdom Viridiplantae; phylum Streptophyta; class Pinopsida; order Cupressales; family Taxaceae; genus Taxus; species Taxus wallichiana. Next base: position 809,907,524 of record CM031237.1, read on the forward strand.
TCTAAAGTCCTTCAAGCCAAAGGACGTTCAACATGATATCCCATTGAAAGAAGATGTCAAAGCCTTTCGCCAGAAGCAGAGGCACTATAATCCTAAGATCTCGGGTACCATCCAGGCTGAAATTCAGAAGATGCTGGACGCGAGAATCATCTTCCCGATCCATCACAGTACTTGGGTAGCAAACATTGTGCCAGTGCGCAAGAAAAATGGCGAGATACGCATATGCGTAGACTTTCGAAATTTGAATCAAGCTTCGCTGAAAGACAACTACCCTCTTCCGATAATGGATCAAGTTCTACAAGCAGTAACTGGATCAGAGATGTTGTCCATGCTTGACGGTTTTTCAGGTTACAATCAGATTGAAGTTTCACCTGAAGATCAGTTTAAAACAACATTCACTACTCCCTGGGGTACATTTGCCTACAGCAGGATGCCTTTTGGCCTAACTAATGCTGGCACCACTTTTCAGCAGGCCATGGATTTCGCATTCAAAGGTATGATGGGGAAAGTCATTGTGGTTTATCTAGATGACTTGACCGTGTTCTCTAAATGACGAAATGATCATTGTGATCATTTAGAGCAAGTGTTGGCCAGGTGCCGAGAACATGGGATTTCCCTAAACCCAAAGAAGTCTATTTTTGGAGTCACAGAAGGGAAGTTGCTAGGGCATGTGGTTAGCAAAGAAGGAACAAAGATAGATGCTGAAAGAGTTAAGGCTATTCAAAGCCTTACCCTACCTACAAGCAAGGTGGTGTTCATTCTTTCTTTTGAAAGGTGAACTTTCTCGGGCATTTTATTCCTGACTTTCTTTGAGAAGACCCGTCACATATTGAACATGATGAAAGGGTCACCAACTTTCGAGATGGAGTGAAGAGGGAAAAAGTCATTTGAAGAAATAAAAGCTTTCGTTGCTCATGCACCAATCTGGTGTGCCCCGATTTCTCCAAGGACTTCATCATGCGATTACGCATCTGAGCATACTGTGTCCGCAATCTTAATGCAAAAGAACTCGGAAGAGGTTGAATCCGATCGCGTTCATGAGTTCTCCCCTCAAGCCTCACGAACTAAAAATGATTCAACTAGAAAAGCATTCCTTTTCGGTTGTCAAAGCAGTGAAGAATTTCAGGTATTACATTCTAAACTCGCATACGGTGGTGTCGGTCCCAGACACAGTGGTGAAATCAATTCTAACTCAGCAGGAGTTAGGAAGCTTGTGAGGAAATTGGATCGCAAAGGTCCAGGAGTATGACCTGGATATTAAACCAACCAAGATAGTGAGAGGCAAGGGCCTGTGTCAGCTAATGGCTGAAAACAAAGATTGAAAACCACGATGATAAGGGTGATCGCACCGACGAGACACAGGACCGGCAGGAAGAGCCTGATTCTCTGCCTCTGGTTCTATTTGTTGCAACTAGTGATGAGTGGTACTCTGACATCGCTTTCTTCCTTACCTACGGCGAATGCCCAATGCACCTAACTGCAAAGGAGAAGCGCACTATAAAGCTCAGAGTGGCTAAATATGTCATCTGGGATGATGGTTTATATAAACGTGGGATAGATGGCATCTTTTTGCGATGTGTTGACAAACCCCAGCAAGTAAAACTACTGGAAAGTTTTCACAATTCAGCTGTGGAGGGCATTTCTCTTCCTCCGTAACTACGCACAAGATCATTCGAGCCAGGTACTATTGGCCGACACTCTTTCAAGACACAGCCATCTGGGTGGCGAAGTGTGAACCCTGCCAGCAATTCGTCGGCAAGCCCAAGTTGGCTGCCTTTCCCCTAAGGCCGGTCATTATCAATGAACCATTCAGGAAATGGGGAATTGATTTTATTGGCGCACTCAATCCTTAATCGAGTCTTGGACATAGTTATGTCCTTACAGTGAATGGATTACTTCACCAAGTGGGTGGAAGCCATACCTGTCAAGCATGCCACTTCTGAGGTGGTTTGCAATTTCATTAAAGAAAATATCATTGTTAGGTTCGGCGTTCCAAACAAAATCATTGTTGATAATGCTTCTAACTTCTCCTCACGAGAAGTTATTAGTTTTTTCTATGAATATGGGATAACTTTGGCTCACGCCTCAGACTATTACCCTCAGGGAAATGGTCAGGCGGAATCCAGTAACAAGAACTTGGTGACCATCATACGGAAGTTAGTAGATGAGAATCAGTGAATGTGGCACAAGTCTTTGTACAACGCTCTGTGGGCTGATCAGATTACTCCCAAGAGATCTCTCGGCATGTCACCTTTTCAAGTGTTATATGGGCACGATGCCGAACTTCCCATTTCTGGAACTTCCGCTCTACGTTTGGCACGAGCCATCAAGACGAAACTTTCCAAAATTCTCTTGAAAAGAGAATCATGTATCTGCGAGAACTTGAAGAAAAGAGAGTAAGGGTGGTCGACGGGATCACTTGAACATCAAAATCAAGTTAAAAGGCTTTTTGATAAGAAGGCCAAGCAAAGAGATTTTCAAGTGGGAGATCTCGTCCTTTTGTGGGACATGCGCGATCCTCGTTAGGGATCCCTTGCGTCAAACGTTGTAAAATCCCTTCCCGGGAAATCTGGTTTTTCGAACTTAGTCTTTTGAGCCTTTTTGGTGGGCGCATGAAATTGCTATGTAACACCAACTTTTGGTGCGCCCCCTTTAAAACCTTTGGCGCATGATTTTCAGTGTCAACACACCTTTTGGTGCACCAAAGTATGTTGAGCCTTCCCTGCGTGCGCCAAGGCGCATGCGCCTTTGTGTTGGCACAACTTTTGTTGCGCCCCTTTTTGGTGTGCCAAAGGGTGCACATAACTTCATGTCGACATAGCTTTTGGTGCGCAAAGGCGCGCTTAATTTCTGTGGAAAGGCGTTTCCATGCACTGAAAGGCGCACGCTTTTCCCTGTCGACAGACAATTTTCATGCGCTTTTCAAAAAGTGGGTGGCGCATTTATGACCAGCTCACCTATATATGTGTTTTGCGCGCCCAAAATGTCATTTTCACTATTCGCCGAGCACGTTTTTTTTTGAGCACTGTCAGCCTCTGCCTCATCGTTTTCAACGCGTTGTGGACCCGTTTTCCAGTTTTTCTATTTATCCGGGTAAGTGCTCTCTTATCTCTTCCATGTGATTTGTTTTTGGTTCTTTCGTGCTTGCTGGTTGGTTTTTGAATGCATCTTTTGAGCTAGCCCCCCGTGCTTTCTTTCCTTATTTTCATCTTTCCGGATCTGCTTTGGAGGAGGATGTTATTTTGAGGGCATAGTTAGTGAAACCCCTTTTGATTGAACCATTTATATTCCCAAAACAACCTTGGAACTTAAAAGAAAGGAAGAAGGGTTGAACCATGTGAAAAACTCTGTTTTTCCCTTTTGGCGCACCGGCGCGTCATGCAACATTATAAACAGTTGCGCCCCCATGGCGCATCTGTCCCCCTGCAGCATAACTAAAACCCCCCAATGGCGCACCCATCTTTCTGCTTTGCATCATTAATGCGCCCCACCAAGGCGCCTCTTGCATATCGTAAACACTTAAACTTGCGCCCCTTTGGCGCACAATCCTTCCCTGCTGCATCACTTTTCCATGCGCCAATGGCGCACCCAGCATCCATGCAACACAAGCTTTATCTGCGCCAAGTATAAAGTCATAAAAGCGCAGGCGCATCCCTCCTTACAGTAACATTCGTGTTGTGTAAACCCTCCGTGCGCCGTGCCATATTTCCTTTGGCGCACGAAAAGTTCCTGTTACACACTTTTCCCATGCGCCAAAGGGCGCACCAAATCACAATGTAACATGAAAAGTCCATGCGCCTTTGGCGCATCCTGTCTCCATGCAACAATTTCCATGCGCCCTTTACTAAAATGCACTCTGCACTATGCATGCGCCATGCGCCTTTGGCGCCAGTTTAACCTTTGCAACATCCTCTTCCTATGCGCCTTACCTATTTTAGCCCTGTAAGCTGCAATTTTCATGCGCCCTGGGCCTAAAAATCTCTAACTCTTTCTTCTGCTAACATTCCAATGGAAGATCAAATGGCTAATTCAACCTTTTCGGATTGGGTCTCGCTTCTTCTTCATGCAGATCAGCAACTGAGTTCGAAAGAACATATGTCTACATCCAGCAGGAGACCCACCAAACCAAAGGAAAGGCTAAGCTTACAGAGGAAGAGATGAAATACAAATATCAAAGGGTCAGAATGCCCGAGTCACAGGCCGAATGCAGCATGGACGTCAGAGACTCAGAATTGGGGCATATCGACATGGAGGAATTCTGGGCCAGAACTCAGAAAGTTACAAGGAGTCCATGGATGGACAAACTAATAGGCAGTGCCCTGCACTTCGCCGGAGGAATCCCGTCAGCGCCGTCAACAATGAATTTATGATGGTGGTTGCCCAGTGTTACAACAAAGACACAAGATGTGTCGAAAACAGTAAGGGCGAGGTAGTCATTAACCTCACTGCCCGTCATTTTGAGATCATACTCGGCATCCCTCACCACCGGCACTTTGTGGCCGTTAGCCAAGCAGAGTGCATCAAGGCCTGGGAAGACAATGAAGACCAATGTATGCAGCTAATGAACGAAGTATATACTTGAAAAATAAGAAGGTGGTAACCGGTGGCCCCAAATCATCCACCGAGTGACTTCTCGAGAAGAGCTCAGCGATACCATTACCTTCTGAGCGGGGTCTTGGGCTTTTCGCGCCCATTACTTCCATAAATGGATGTTGCGCTACTTGGAAACAATGAACAAGAATTTTCCTGATCAGCGCTTTTGCTGGGGGGAAATTATAAGCAACACCATCTCCGAGCAGCTACAACAATTCAGCACAACGGGAGTATTCCATATGAACTCCTACGTGGTCTCTACGTTGCGGCGTCAGAGAGGGATTATCCGGGCCTAACCGGAGTGGAGTTTGGCCTCAGGTCAAAATATATGAGTATTATCTAGAATTAAGGTGGAGAATAGCATCTCCCAATTCACAAAGTTAACGATGTGTTTTTCTATCACATCATCTGCCTGTTGAGGCCGAATATGACTCATAGTCGTACGACCAAAAACATAGTGGCAGCCACGGAGAAATGGGGAGCCCTGTTCACCCAATTTCCTACATTCACCTATCTAAGGGCTGCCAACTTTTTGGGAGAGCCAACAAGGCTACCAAGGTATCGTTGGGCCTAAGCTGATTCTGTTGGAACTATCAAGGCAGCTAGTCACATACCACGAAAAATGCCTGAAAAGGAAGAAGGGTGGAACTCCTTTCCCCCTCACAGTGGGCCGATACACATGCTCTACCCACCACAAGGCGAAGGAAATGTTTGCAGAGCTAGAGTTACTCAATTTGAAGCATGACTTCCCAGCCAGGCCTACCTTCGACCCAAGGGGCTGCTGCCAAGAGCAAAGCTTGATCCGATCCATGTTCCTCAGATCGAGGATATTTATATTGACGTCCTCCATGAGGTAGAGCTCAGAAGAAAGGATCATTCTCACCTAGCATTGGCAGAAATCATCCAATATGGGGTAGCCATTGTCCCCAAAGGCTACCAAACAACAGAAGATGAAGTAGACAAGGTATATAATGATACAGATGGGGATGATTGGCCCTTTCCGGCCATTGATAGAACTAAAGCTCCTCAGACAATTGAGGAGAGGGTCAAGGAGACTTTGCGGAGGACAGAACATTGGTGCGGATGAATGGCCTAATCTACCTCGGGGTTGATTTCACAACATCCCCATTGGGCAACGCGCCTCCACGATCCAAGAAGCAGCTTAAAGGCAAAGGTGTAGAAGGTGAATCCGGCACCATTCGGGAAGAAGCCCCGAGAGTCCTCTTATGGCGGCACCGAGAGCAGGTAATAACTCTGGATTCACGCACGGAGAAAAAAGCGGCGAGAGGATAGTCCCATTGGCCCATCCACTCAGGATGTCGGCATTGCTACCACAACAGAGGTCCCTTCTATCCCTTCTTCTTCTCTTCCTTCCCCTCCTCGAGTGACTCAAGCGACCATCCCTTTGGTCGTGTCCTCTGTCCCTTCTTCTACTCTTTCCCCTGCTTCTTCGTCTATCTTCTCCTCCCTCGCTGATCTGTCCTCCTCCATTTCTTCCCTCATCTCCGGGCTCCCTTCCCTTCCTATGTCTTCCCATGCTGCTGTAGTTTCCCTTCCTCCCGTGGACACTTCTTCGGCTATTCTCTCAATGCCGCCGCCGCGTGTCTCCACGTTTTTCCCCTCTTCTACTGTAGCTGCCTCCTCCTCTGTCTCTGGTCCTTCTTCCATAGGACCAGCCTGGATCTCTCAGCAGCTAAGCCAGCAAAAGAGGAAAGTTCCCATCGCTCCGATGGACTTTTCAGTGATCCCAGCCAAAGGGGCGAAGAAGCGAAGAAACTTACACGCTTCTCTAAAAGTCTTTGCGAGGTGAGAGAATCATGGAAATTGCATACCCCGATCCCCTCAAAGAGAAAAAGGATCTGTCTCGAAGCATTTTCACTGTGACCCAAGTCACAATGGGGACATCTTCGAAAGTCTCGGGGAAGCTCTTTCCGCGGTTGACGCCCTCTGTCAAAAGCTTGAGAGACGAAAAGAGAAAAGGCTACTAAAAGAGCAAAACAAATATCTGCTCCAAGCCTTACGAGAAGATGGGTAGTGCGCCTCCCCCAACTGGTGCTGCCGAGACTTGAGCTTCTCGGCCGGGGAGAAAATCAACGAATATGCAAAGATCGGTGAGCGAGGGTATGGCCGTTTCCGCTTGGAGGGCAAATCCTCAAAGGCAGTGAAAAAGTGATCGCGAGTTCTCTCGACTTATACACGAATATCGGTAAGGTGAATAAAGAACTCCAAGCGTTAGCGGGGCCCATATCGAGAAGAGTTGGAACATGTTAAAGCTGCAGCACGAGGCCTTCGACAAATGTTATTTATTGAGTCGAAGATCTGGTCAAGTTCGGCGTCTTCGGCCATCCAAGGGCCCTCAACAAAATCATGTCCACTCTGGACTATCGGGTGGATCAGCTAGAATTTATTCTAGAAAAGATTGACAAAGTAAAGGAAGAGGCCCTGGATGCGATGCATCAAATGGAGCGAATTGTTCTCAACATGTCTCAGGGTTGCTCACTCCTTCCTTTACCTTAAGGTCAGCTGATGAAACCATCCGGATCTTCAAGGAGATCGCTTCTCAAGGAATGGGGCCAGAGGTCACATTTGACACTGAATCTATCAACAACCTTCTGGCCTGTAGGGACTTCGTCGGGTTCCTCATTGAGGCGGAAAAGGACTTTTCCAAACTCCCAGAGAAGCTCATAGATGAGCGGGAGACTTGTGAGGCAATAAGTGATAGGCACTGAGGATCCTTCTCGGGATCAACTTGGGCCGATAATTAACAAGTTTTTGGAATACCGCGCTCGAGTTCCATATCTCATCACACTGAGCTGACATCAAAAGCGAGGCTACCCCCTTCGGCCGCGAGGATGATGACGAGTAGCTAGCTTCTTCTTCTTCTTCTTCTTCTTCTTCTCTCTCTTCTCGACTTTCTTGTTGGAATGTCTAAAGTATGTTGGCACAAATGATGACATCATCCATGTTGCGTCATGGGATGATGTCATCCATCAAGTTGTCAAAAGTCAACATGACTTTTAGATATTTTGTAAATATCTTTGTAAATAGGTGGTTGGCTCCTTTTTGCCTTCTTTCCTTCTCCTCTTCTATATATATTGGAATACTTGTTGTATTCAAGGGGTGAACATTTTTTAGATGAAAATAGAAGTGAGGAGAGAAAGACTTTGAGCTTTCTTGTAACAGAAGAAAACTTGATAATACAAATATTGAGACTTTGTGCTTTGAATACTGTGTTATGTGTCAGAACTTTCTTATGTTAGATCTGCACGTGTTTATTCTGTTAGATTCAGATCTACTTTTCTGTCATTTGCTCATCAGTATTGCTTTGTTTATTTATGCAAGTAGGTTTGGCTCTGTTTACTACCAACCCAAAAACATAAATCTTGACCTTTTGCTTTGGAATTCATTTCTTTTCTCCTTCGGACTGTTCTTTCTTCCTCCTCTCTTTCTTTCCTTTCTTTTCGCAGATCGGAAATAAACCTCTCTTTGGGATGAGATCCCAAACCCCGAAGGTAGAATCTGTGAGACTTGCATAGATTCTGTTTGGTAGAATAGCAATAAACCGAGTTTCGCTTTCTTTGACTCAAAGAGGGCTATGCCCACACTGCTTTGTTGGCTCGTTTATCCATAGATCTACCCAAGCGACAGATTTTTGGACCAACAGTTTTTGGCGACTCCGCTGGGGAACGAATAGATCTGTCAGATCTATGATGGTGGTAAGATAGAAAAATCAGAAAAAATAAGAAAATCGCTGCTTGTTTGCAAATCTGAACTTTTTGATAAAAATCCAAAAATTTGCAAAAGTGCTCTGAATTGAAAATTTTCTTCTGAGATCCATAGATCTGGCCTAGTTACAAATCTTTAGTTCGCTGAGTTTTTATAAAAATTAGTATTTTGCCGTAGATCTGGATTTTTGGCTGTTTGCTAAAAGTTTGAAACCCTCTGAAAAAAGTCAAAATCAGATCCGAAAATCAGCTTGCTAATCTTCCCTGCCATCTTATCCTCGTTGTTATTTGTCATTTAACCGCAATCGGTTTTCTGAAGAGGATAGTTTTAAATATTTAGAAAAGTATTTGCTGCTGGTTTTTATCAGAAAAACCAGAAAATCAGCAAGTATACAACCAAAAGAAAGTTTGAATCGTGCCATAACATTGCAGATCTGGAAGGTACACTTTGGCGAGTGAACCTTTTACGCGCAGCAGGAGAGCCCGTGGAGAAGCTGATCCTACTTTCGATCTGCTTCAAAGGCACAATTTCAGCGTGCGTGACACGCACATTTTTGCACTAAGCTAAGCGGCTAGCGGTCATCCGAGGAGTGTCTCACCTTCACGAAGAAAAAAGTCTTTCAGGGGGCATCCACATCCCTTTGTAGTGCCTTGCTACTCGGGCGGAACCACACTTCAGCTCGTGTTCTCTTTCCGGCTTTTCGGATGGCGGTACCATGGGGAAACGTGATGGGTCCTTTGGCTTTACCACATCCAGTTCACGCGCTCCCTCACGGAAATCGAAAGAATTTTCCCAAATTTGACGGGAGCGGAAATCAAAGCACGGATTCCCACATATCTGCATTCATCATGTCATGCAGTATTTTGGATGTGACTCACGAAGATGTGTCGGTTCACCTTTTTCTGGAAACCCTACAAGGGCCTGCAGCTGAATGGTTTCAGCATTTGCCGGCTGGATCTATCACCAGTTGGGCCACCTTACGGGATGCTTTAGAAGACAGTACAAGCCTTCAGAGGATGCATTTGCATTATTATCACGAATCACTCACCTGAAGAAAGAGGCAAATGAGACCATGCGTGATTTTATCACCGGTTTAATGCACTAATCAACCGTGTCCCTGTTGCCATGCTTTGCGCCGGAAAATCAAAAGTGTTTCTTAGTAAACGCTATGAGCTCGAAAGTTAGTTTCTTGCTCCTTGAAGCGAGTGGCTACCTTGATTCTCACCCAAGCCGCTGCCATTCGGATAGAGGATAATCTGATAATATCTGGCGAATTGAAAAAGGAATCAGCCAAGCCTAAATCTTTGGGCCCTTCGCCCACTACTTCATCTGATCCGGCCTTTCAAAAGATGGCGAATGACTTGCTTGCATTGAAGAAGCGATTGGCTGAGGCCTCCCGGTTCCTCACCGGGATATTCCGTGGAGGAATTTCGTTCCCAACAATGTTTCACAAAGGCCGCGCCTACCTACAGCTGCTCCACGGTTGGCGCTTGAGGCTCCTCCGGTCAACGCTCTGGCCGAAATGAAGAAGAAGAGTAGTATTATGAAGAACCTTCGTCTCAAGGTGAAGATGATCAAGATGTCGGTGAACCGACTGGCGACTCTACTATCGGGTATATGGAATTTGATGAGGAAGAATCTGATGAAGAAGAGGGTACCCAGGGATATGCAAGCGGACAGTCATATGTTGTTTTTACTCGCTCACAAGGAAAAGAAGCGGAAGTTGCTGCCCATGTCCAGCAGGAGAAGGCCGTGTCAAACGCGCCTCCGATCATTGCTAAAAGAGGTAATCCTCTTCCTACTCAACTCCCTGGCAAATCTTTTACAAAGAAATCTTTTCCCCCTATCTCTCCTCCAAATCAATCCTCTCACATTCCTACCAAGGCCACCAATCCTATTCCATCATCGCGAGGTGAGGACTCATTCCTCACCAGCATGACCCTTGGCCGCATTTGATATCATAGATCATGCAAAAAAGACCAAGATCCAAATGTCTGAAGCTGAGTACCTTCGGTCAAACCCCGAACAGCTTGTAAGATTGACCAAATATATTCAGAGTCAAGTCTGTTGCATCTAAGCAGGTTTCCCCAAAAGGAATCCTTTCCACTCCCCCTGAATCCCACATAAATGTTGCTTCGACATGGCGTCAGGCAAGATAGAGCCTTTCTATCTCTCTCTCCTAATCAATGGCCATAAGTTGAGTAATTGCATAATTGATTCCGGAGCTTCCGATAACGTCATGCGGCAAAAGTCACCCATGCTTTGGGCCTCACTCTTACCAAGCCTTTCGGTAGATGTTATTCATTGGAAACCAAGCAAGTTCCGTTGGTTGGCCAAATCAAAGACGCGCAATTTGCATTTGCGGCTTTCCCGGATAAAAGAGTAAAAATGACAGTCCTCGTTCTTTGACATTCCCGGTGAGCCTATGGAATATTCTTTGGGAAGAAGTTTTTGCAGCGAAGTTGGTGGAGAAATTCATATGGGTGGTCTAAAGCTAGAATTCAGTCAAAGGCGTAATGCGAGACTTTGGAGCGGAATCACAAAAAAGTACTTGGTTACTGAAGCTACGAAGACCCCAAGGCCCAAATCCTTTTTGAATCATCGGGGATGGGAACTACTTCTTATCTGAGACGGATAAAATGGGTGTTCTCATTCGGGAAAGGATCTTAATGAGATCTGGACCTTGCGGTTTGATGGAAGTTGTGCTGACTAGTGGATGTGGCTTTGGGGGTGTCTTTGATATCTCCCGAAGAGGAGGTAATTCCTCTCTCGTTCAAATTGTAGTTTTCAACACAAACAATCTGCTTGAGTATGAATCTCTTACTCGGTATGCAAGCCACAAAAGAAAGAGGAATTAAAAATCTAAAAGTACAAGGTGATGCAGAGCTAGTTGTAAATCAGGTCAAAAGGATTTACCAAGTAAAAAATGAAAGGCTCAGGCATTACCGTAATGCGGTATGGGACAACATTGAAGAATTCGATGCTTTTTCAATAGAAGTCCATTCGAGGGCTCCAGAATGACATGGCTGATTCATTGGCCGTTTCAGCGTCCCTCATGCTCCCACACCCAGGTTTGAAAACAAACAAGTACACCATTGAGGTGGTTTTCCACCCGAGCGTGCCAGACAATTCTCAGCATTGGCAGGTGTTCAACGACGATAATCAACTCATTGCTTTTCTGGAAAAGGTGGAAAATTTTAAAGAATTGCACTTTGAAGGGTCTACTTCCACTTGCCGTGAATCGAGTCACCGATCAAGGTGATGAATCGAAGGAGGAGCAGCGGCATATGTCGGCTCAAAGGAAATAAAATTCCAAAGGCACTGGTTTCTCTGGAGCGGTTGTTAAACGAGCATGACCGTTTTGTAAAAAAGAAAAAGCGGGATGACCCTGACTCATCCCGAAACCGAACCGGTCAATATAGGTTCGATAGAGCACCCGAAATTTGTGAACATTGGCAAATGTTGCGCACGAGAAAAGCGAAAATTTGTCAAGTTCTTTAAAAAAATATATGGACGTGTTGGCATGGTCCTATGCCGATCTAAAGTCCTTCAAGCCAAAGGACGTTCAGCATGATATCCCATTGAAAGAAGATGTCAAAGCCTTCCGCCAGAAGCAGAGGCACTATAATCCTAAGATCTCGGGTACCATCCAGGCGAAATTCAGAAGATGCTGGATGCGAGAATCATCTTCCCTATCCATCACAGTACTTGGGTAGCAAATATTGTGCCAGTGCGCAAGAAAAACGGCGAGATACGCATATGCGTAGACTTTGAAATTTGAATCAAGCTTCGCTGAAAGACAACTACCCTCTTCAGATAATGGATCAAGTTCTGCAAGCGATAGCTGGATCGAGAGATGTTGTCCATGCTTGACGGTTTTCAGGTTCTACAATCAGTTGAAGTTTCACTGAAGATCAGTTTAAAACAACATTCACTACTCACCACAGGGTACATTTGCCTCTACAATGGGGATGCCTTTTGGCCTAACTAATCTTTGGCGCCACTTTTAATGGGCCATGGATTTCGCATTCAAAGGTATGATGGGGAAAGTCATTGTGGTTTATCTAGATGACTTAACCGTGTTCTCTAAATGACGAAATGATCATTGTGATCATTTAGAGCAAGTGTTGGCAGTGCGAGAACATGGGATTTCCTAAACCCAAAAAGTCTATTTTTGGAGTCACGGAAGGGAAGTTGCTAGGGCATGTGGTTAGAAAAGAAGGAACAAAGATAGATGCCGAAAGAGTTAAGGCTATTCAAAGCCTTACCTGCCTCTACAAGCAAGACTGGTGTTCATTCTTTCTTTGGAAAGGTGAACTTTCTCAGGCGTTTTGTTCCTGACTTTGCTGAGAAGACCCGTCACATATTGAACATGATGAAGGGGTCACCAACTTTCAGATGGAGTGAAGAGGGAAAAAGGTCATTTGAAGAAATAAAAGCTTCAGTTGCTCATGCACCAGTCCTGGTATGTCCCGATTTCTCCAAGGACTTCATCATGTATAGTTACGCATCTGAGCATACTGTGTCCGCAATCTTAATGCAAAAGAACTCGGAGGATGTTGAATCTCCGATCGCGTTCATGAGTTCTCCCCTCAAGCCTCACGAACTAAAAATGACTCAACTGGAAAAGCATGCCTTCGCCGTTGTCAAAGCAGTGAAGAATTTCAGGTATTACATTCTAAACTCGCATACGGTGGTGTTGGTCCCAGACACGGCGGTGAAATCAATTCTAACTCAGCAGGAGTTAGGAAGCTTGCGAGGAAATTGGATCGCAAAGGTCCAGGAGTATGACCTGGATATTAAACCAACCAAGCTGGTAAGAGGGCAAGGGCCCTGTGTCAGCTAATGGCTGAAAACAAAGATTCAGAAAACCCCGATGATAGGGGGGATGACTACCCAAGCGAGACAAAGGACCGCGAAGGAAGAGGCACGATTCTCTGCCTCTGGTTCTATTTGTTGCAACTAGTGATGAGTGGTACTCGACATCGCTTTCTTCCTTACCTACGGCGAATGCCCAATGCACCTAACTGCAAAGGAGAAGCGCACTATAAAGCTCAGAGTGGCTAAATATGTCATCTGGGATGACGGTTTATATAAACGTGGGATAGATGGCATCTTTTTGCGATGTGTTGACAAACCCCAGCAAGTAAAACTATTGGAAAGTTTTCACAATTCAGCCTGTGGAGGGCATTTCTCTTCCTCCGTGCTACACACAAGATCATTCGAGCCAGGTACTATTGGCCGACGCTCTTTCAAGATACAGCCATCTGGGTGGCGAAGTGTGAACCCTGCCAGCAATTCGTCGGCAAGCCCAAGTTGGCTGCCTTTCCCCTAAGGCCGGTCATTATCAATGAACCATTCAGGCAATGGGGAATTGATTTTATTGGCGCACTCAATCCTCAATCGAGTGTTGGACATAGTTATGTCCTTACAGCAATGGATTACTTCACCAAGTGGGTGGAAGCCATACCTGTCAAGCATGCCACTTCTGAGGTGGTTTGCAATTTCATTAAAGAAAATATCATTGTCAGGTTCGGCGTTCCAAACAAAATCATTGTTGATAATGCTTCTAACTTCTCCTCACGAGAAGTTATTAGTTTTTCTATGAATATGGGATAACTTTGGCTCACGCCTCAGACTATTACCCTCAGGGAAATGGTCAGGCGGAATCCAGTAACAAGAACTTGGTGACCATCATACGGAAGTTAGTAGATGAGAATCAGCGAATGTGGCACAAGTCTTTGTACGACGCTTTGTGGGCCGATCGTATTACTCCCAAAGAGATCTCTCGGCATGTCACCTTTTCAAGTGTTATATGGCACTGATGCCGAGCTTCCCATTTCTACGGAACTTCCTGCTCTGCGTTTGGCACGAGCCATCGAAGATGAAACTTTCCAAAATTCTCTTGAAAAGAGAATCATGTATCTGGCAGAACTTGAAGAAAAGAGAGTAAGGGTGGTCGACAGGATCACTGAACATCAGAATCAAGTTAAGAGGCTTTTTGATAAGAAGGCCAAGCAAAGAGATTTTCAAGTGGGAGATCTCGTCCTTTTGTGGGACAAGCGAAGAGAACCAAAGGGCATGCACGGAAAGTTTGATTCCCTGTGGAGAGGGCCCTTCAAGATCAAGCAGCTCAACGGAGAGAATAGCTTCTATCTCTCATATATCTGGATGGAACCGAACTCCCACTTCCTTATAGCGGGCAGCATCTGAAGATCTTCAGGAAGTAGAGCTTGCTCTCTTCTTTGTATAGTTTGCTTTATGTTGTGTGTTTGCTTTCGTCGTGTGTTTGCTTTTCGGTTTGTTGTGTGTTTCTTTTGCTCCCCCTCCGGTCGCCCTTGTTTTTGACTCTGTTACCCAATGGATAGGCACATGAGAACTGGGATTCTCTACCCCCGAGTTCACTCAGGGATAGTCCCCAGAAAGAGCCAGCTGTTATCCCGTAAAATTGACAAGGGCAATTTTACCGATAACCATACCGAAATTTTGTTCCGATCCCTCGTTAGGGATCCCTTGCGTTCGAAACGTTATAAAATCCCTTCCCGGGAAATCTGGTTTTGAACTTAGTCTTTTGAGCCTTTTTGGCTTGGCGCATGAAATTGCTATGTAACACCAACTTTTGGTGTGCCCCCTTTAAAACCTTTGGCGCATGATTTTCAGTGTCAACACACCTTTTGGTGCGCCAAAGTATGTTGAGCCTTCCCTGCGTGTGCCAAGGCGCATGCGCCTTTGTGTTGGCACAACTTTTGTTGTGCCATGTTTTGGTGCGCAAAGGGCGCACATAATTCATGTCGACATAGCTTTTGGTGTGCCAAAGCGCGCTTAATTTCTTGTGGAAAAGCGTTTTCATGTGTGCGAAAAGGGCACATGCTTTTCCTGTCGCAACAGCAATTTTCATGCGCTTTTCAAAAGTGGGTGGCGCATTTATGACCAGCTCACCTATATATATGTGTTTGCGCGCCCAAAATGTCATTTTCACTATTCGCTGAGCACGTGTTTTTTTTCTGAGCCTGTCAGCCTCTGCCTCGTCGTTTTCAACGCGTTGTGGACCCGTTTTCCAGGTTTTCTCTATTTATCTGGGTAAGTGCTCTCTTATCTCTTCCATGTGATTTGTTTTTTGGTTCTTCGTGCTTGCTGGTTGGTTTTTGAATGCATCTTTTGAGCTAGCCCCCCCCGTGCTTTCTTTCCTTATTTTCATCTTTCCAGATCTGCTGGAGGAAGATGTTATTTTGAGGGCATAGTCTGAACCCCTTTTGATTGAACCATTGTATATTCCAAAACAACCTTGGAACTTAAAAGAAAGAAGGGTTGAACCATGTGAAAAACTCTGTTTTTCCCTTTTGGCGCATCGGCGCGTCATGCAACATTATAAAGCTTGATTTGCGCCCCATGGCGCATCTGTCCCCCCCTATGACATAACTAAAACCGTGCCGATGGCGCACCCCTTGCATTAACCTTGCGCCCTCAGGCGCGCCTCTTCCATCGTAAACACTTGCGCCCCTTTGGCGCCAATCCTTCTTCTTTTTGCATCACTTTTCCATGCGCGATGATGCGCACCCCACATCCATGCAACACAAGCTTTATCTGCGCCAAGTATAGTCATAAAAGCGCAGGCGCATCCCTCCTTACAGTAACATTCGTGTTGTGCAAACCCTCCGTGCGCCGCGCCATATTTCCTTTGGCGCACGAAAAGTTCTATTACACACTTTTCCCATGCGCCAAAGGGCGCACCAAATCCAATGTAACATGAAAAGTCCATGCGCCTTTGGCGCATCCACATCTCCATGCAACACGCAATGTTTCCATGCGCCCTTTACTAAAATGCACTCTGCGGTATGCATGCATGCGCCATGCGCCTTTGGCGCCTGAGTTTAACCTTTGCAACATCCTCTTCTATGCGCCTTACCTATTTTAGCCTGTAAGCTGCAATTTTCATGCGCCTGCCTGACAGGCACGAAAATCTCTAACTCTTTCTCTGCTAACATTCGATGGAAGATCAAATGGCTAATTCAACCTTTTCGGATTGGGTCTCGCTTCTTCTTCATGCGAGATCAGCAGCGAGTTCGAAAGAACATATGTCTACATCATGAGAGACCCACCAAACCAGAAAGGAAAGGCTAAGCTTACGGAGGAAGAGATGAAGTACAAATATCAAAGGGTGAGAATGCCAGTCACGGGCCGAATGCGGCATGGACGTCGGAGACTCGGAGGTGGGGCATATCGACATGGAGGAATTCAGGCCAGAACTCGAGAAAGTTCTGAGGAGTCCATGGATGGACAAATTAATGGCGGTGCCCTGCACTTGCCGGAGGAATCCCCCGTCGGCGCAATCAACAATGAATTTATGATGGTGGTTGCCCGGTGTTACAACAAAGACACAAGATGTGTCGAAAAAATAGCAAGGCGAGGTAGTCATTAACCTCACTTGCCCGTCATTTTGAGATCATACTCGGCATCCCTCACCACCAGGCACTTTGTGGCCGTTAGCAAGCGAGTGCATCGAGGCTGGGAAGACAATGAAGACCAATGTATGCAGCTAATGAAAGAAGTATACTTGAAAAATAAGAAGGTGGTAACCGGTGGCCCCAAATCATCCACCGCGGTGACTTCTCGAGAAGAGCTCGGCGTGATACCATTACCTTCTGAGCGGGGTCTTGGGCTTTTCGCGCCCATTACTTCCATAAATGGATCTTTGCGCTACTTGGAAACAATGAACAAGAATTTTCTGATCGATCAGCGCTTTTCTTTGGGGGAAATTATAAGCAACACCATCTCGAACAGCTCAACAATTGGCACTGGCGGGAGTATTCCATATGAACTCCTACGTGGTCTGTTGCTGCAGCGTCGGAGAGGGATTATCCAGGCCTAACCCGGAGTGGAGTTTGGCCTCAGGTCAAAATATACGAGTATTATCTAGAATTAAAGCTGGAGAATAGCATCTCCCAATTCACCAAAGTTAACGATGTGTTTTTCTATCACATCATCTGCCTGCTGAGGCCGAATATGACTCATAGTCGTACGACCAAAAACATAGTGGCAGCCACGGAGAAATGGGGGGCCCTGTTCACCCAATTTCCCACATTCACCTATCTAAGGGCTGCCAACTTTTTGGGAGAGCCAACCAGGCTACCAAGGTATGCTGGGCCTAAGCTGATTCTACTGGAACTATCAAGGTAGCTGGTCACATACCACGAAAAATGCCTGAAAAGGAAGAAGGGTGGAACTCCTTTCCCCCTCACAGTGGGCCGATACACATGCTCTACCCACCACAAGGTGAAGGAAATGTTTGAGCTGGAGTTACTCAATTTGAAGCATGACTTCCCGGCCGAGGCCTACCTTCGACCCGAGGGGCTGCTGCAAGAGCAAAGCTTGATCGATCCATGTTCCTCGGATCGAGGATATTTATATTGGCGTCCTCCATGAGGTAGAGCTCGAAGAAAGGATCATTCTCACCTAGCATTGGCAGAAATTATCAATATGGGGTAGCCATTGTCCCCAAAGGCTACAAACAACGAGAAGATGAAGTAGACAAGGTATATAATGATACTGAGATGGGGATGATTGGCCCTTTCCGGCCATTGATAGAACTAAAGCTCCTCGAGACAATTGAGGAGAGGGTCGAGAGACTTTGCGGAGGACGAGAACATTGGTGCGGATGAGCGGCCTAATCTACCTCGGGGTTGATTTCACAACATCCCCATTGGGCAACGCACCTCCACGATCAAGAAGGCTTAAAGGCAAAGGTGTAGAAGGTGAATCCGGCACCATTCGGGGAGAAGCCCGAGAGTCCTCCTTCCAGCAGCGCGAGCAGGTAATAACTCTGGATTCACAGAGAGAAAGAAGCGAGAGAGGATAGTCCAATAGGCCCATCCACTCGGGATGTCGGCATTGCTACCCAACAGAGGTCCCTTCTATCCCTTCTTCTTCTCTTCCTTCCTCCTCGAGTGACTCAAGTGACCATCCCTTTGGTCGTGTCCTCTGTCCCTTCTTCTACTCTTTCCCTGCTTCTTCGTCTATCTTCTCCTCCCTCGCTGATCTGTCCTCCTCCATTTCTTCCCTCATCTCGGGCTCCCTTCCCTTCCTATGTCTTCCATGCTGCGAGTTTCCCTTCCTCCGTGGACACTTCTTGGCTATTCTCTCAATCGCCGCCGCGTGTCTCCACATTTTTCCCCTCTTCTACTATGTTGCCTCCTCCTCTGTCTCTGGTCCTTCTTCCATAGGACCAGCTGGATCTCTCGGTAGCTAAGCTAAGCCAAAGAGGAAAGTTCCCATCGCTCGATGGACTTTTCGATGATCCCGACCAAAGGGGCGAAAGAAGCGAAGCTTTGTTACACGCTTCTCTAAAAGTGTTGCGGTGAGAGAATCATGGAAATTGCATACCCCGATCCCCTCAAAGAGAAAAAGGATCATCTCGGCAGATTTCACTTTGTGACCCAAGTCACAATGGGGACATCTTCGAAAGTCTCCGGGGAAGCTCTTTCCGTGGTTGACGCCCTCTGTCAAAAGCTTCAAGAGACGAAAGAAGAGAAAAGGCTACTAAAAAGCAAAAACAAATATCTGCTCCAAGCCTTACAGAAGATGGGTAGTGCGCCTCCCACAACTGCCGCCGAGACTTGAGCTTCTCGGCCGGGGAGAAAATCAATGAATATGCAAAGATTGGTGAGCGAGGGTATGGCCGTTTCCGCTTGGAGGGCCAAATCCTCAAAGGCGGTGAAAAAGTGATCGCGAGTTCTCTGACTTATACCTGAATATCAGTAAGGTGAATAAAGAACTCCAAGCGTTAGCAGGGCCCATATCAGAAGAGTTGGAACATGCTAGACTGCAGCACGAGGCCTTCAACAAATGTTTGTTGATTCGGATCGAAGATCAGTCAAGTTCGGCGTCTTCGGCCATCCAAGGGCCCTCAACAAAATCATGTCCACTCTGGACTATCGGGTGGATCAGCTAGAATTTATTCTAGAAAAGATTGACAAAGTAAAGGAAGAGGCCCTGGATGCGATGCATCAAATGGAGTGAATTGTTCTCAACATGTCTCAGGGTTGCTCACTCCTTCCTTTACCTTAAGGTCAGCTGATGAAACCATCCGGATCTTGAGGAGATCGCTTCTCAAGGAATGGGGCCAGAGGTCACATTTGACATTGAATCTATCAACAACCTGCTGGCCTGTAGGGACTTCGTCGGGTTCCTCATTGAGGCGGAAAAGGACTTTTCCAAACTCCCAGAGAAGCTCATAGATGAGCGGGAGACTTGTGAGGCAATAAGTGATAGGCACAAGGATCCTTCTCGGGATCAACTTGGGCCGATAATTAACAAGTTTTTGGAATACGCGCTCGGTTCCATATCTCATCACTGAGCAACATCAAAAGCAGGCTACCCCCTTTGGCGCGCGAGGATGATGACGACGAGTAGCTTCTTCTTCTTCTTCTTCTTCTTCTTCTCTCTTCTTCTCGACTTTCTTGTTGGAATGTCTAAAGTATGTTGGCACAAATGATGACATCATCCATGTTGCGTCATGGGATGATGTCACCCATCAAGTTGTAAAAAGTCAACATGACTTTTAGATATTTTGTAAATATCTTTGTAAATAGTTGTTGGCTCCCTTTTGCCTTCTTTCCTTCTCCTCTTCTATATATATTGGAATACTGGTTGTATTCAAAGGGGTGACATTTTTTAGATGAAAATAGAAGTGAGGAGAGAAAGACTTTGAGCTTTCTTGTAACAGAAGAAAACAGTAATACAAATATTGAGACTTTGTCTTTGAATACTGTGTTATGTGTCGAGAACTTTCTTATGTTAGATGCACGTGTTTATCTGTTAGATTCGGATCTACTTTTTGTCATTTGCTCATCGGTATTGCTTTGTTTATTTATGCAAGTAGGTTTGGCTCTGTTTACTACCAACCCAAAAACATAAATCTTGACCTTTACTGCTTTGGAATTCATTTCTTTTCTCCTTCGGACTGTTCCTTCTTCCTCCTCTCTTTCTTTCCTTTCTTTTCGCAGATCGGAAATAAACCTCTTTGGGATGAGATCCCAAACCCCCGAAGGAGAATCTTGAGACTTGCATAGGTTCTCTTTGGTAGAATAGCAATAAACCGGTTTCGCTTCTTTGACTCAAAGAGGGCTATGCCCTGCACACTGTTGGCTCGTTTATCCATAGATCTGCCCAAGCGATGATTTTGGACCAACAGTTTTTGGTGACTCCGCTGGGGATCGAATAGATCTGTCAGATCTATGATGGTGGTAAGATAGAAAAATTAGAAAAAATAAGAAAATCAATTGCTGCCTGTTTGCAAATCTGAACTTTTTGATAAAAATCCAAAAATTTGCAAAAGTGCTCTGAATTGAAAATTTTCTTCTGAGATCCATAGATCTGGCCTAGTTACAAATCTTTAGTTCTCTGAGTTTTTATAAAAATTAGTATTTTGCCGTAGATCTGAGTTTTTGGCTGTTTGTAAAAAGTTTGAAACCCTCTGAAAAAAGTCAAAATCAGATCCGAAAATCAGCTTGCTAATCTTCCCTGCCATCTTATCCTCGTTGTTATTTGTCATTTAACTGCAATCGGTTTTCTGAAGAGGATAGTTTTAAATATTTAGAAAAGTATTTGCTGCTGGTTTTTATCAGAAAAACCAGAAAATCAGCAAGTATAACCAAAAAGAAAGTTTGAATCTGCGCCATAATATCACAGATCTGGAAGGTACACTGGCGAGTGAACCTTTTACGCGCAGCAGGAGAGCCCGTGGAGAAGCTGATCCTACTTTCGATCTGCTTCAAAGGCACAATTTCAGCGTGACACGGCACATTTTTGATCTAAGCTAAGCTCATTTAGCGGTCATCAGGGAGTGTCTCACCTTCACGAAGAAAAAGTATTTCATAGGGGCATCCACATCCCTTTGTAGTGCCTTGCTACTCAGCGGAACCACACTTCCAGCTCGTGTTCTCTTTCCGGCTTTTCAGATGGCGGTACCATGGGGAAACGTGATGGGTCCTTTGGCTTTACCACATCCAATTCACGCGCTCCCTCATGGAAATCGAAAGAATTTTCCTAAATTTGACGGGAGCGGAAATCAAAGCATGGATTCCCACATATCTGCATTCATCATGTCATGCAGTATTTTGGATGTGACTCATGAAGATGTGTCGGTTCACCTTTTTCTGGAAACCCTACAAGGGCCTGCAGCTGAATGGTTTCAGCATTTGCCGGCTGGATCTATTACCAGTTGGGCCACCTTACGGGATGCTTTCGAAGACAGTACAAGCCTTCAGAGGATGCATTTGCATTATTATCACGAATCACTCACCTGAAGAAAGAGGCAAATGAGACCATGCATGATTTTATCACCCGGTTTAATGCACTAATCAACCGTGTCCCTGTTGCCATGCTTCCAACGCCGGAAAATCAAAAGTGTTTCTTCGTAAACGCTATGAGCTCGAAAGTTAGTTTCTTGCTCCTTCAAGAGCGAGTGGCTACCTTGATTCTCGCCCAAGCCGCTGCCATTCGGATAGAAGATAATCTGATAATATCTGGCGAATTGAAAAAGGAATCAGCCAAGCCTAAATCTTTGGGCCCTTCGCCCACTACTTCGTCTGATCCAGCCTTTCAAAAGATGGCGAATGACTTGCTTGCATTGAAGAAGCAGTTGGCCCAGGCCTCCCCAGTTCCTCATACCGGGATATTCCACGGAGGAATTTCGTTCCCAACAATGTTTCACAAAGGCCGCGCCTACCTACAGCTGCTCCACGGTTGGCGCTTGAGGCTCCTCCGGTCAACGCTCTGGCCGAAATCGAAGAAGAAGAGCAGTATTATGAAGAACCTTCGTCTCAAGGTGAAGATGATCAAGATGTCGGTGAACCGGCTTGCGACTCTACTATCGGGTATATGGAATTTGATGAGGAAGAATCTGATGAAGAAGAGGGTACCCAGGGATATGCAAGCGGACAGTCATACGTTGTTTTTACTCACTCGTAAGGAAAAGAAGCGGAAGTTGCTGCTCATGTCCAGCAGGAGAAGGCCGTGTCAAACGCGCCCCGATCATTGCTAAAAGAGGTAATCCTTTTCCTACTCAACTCCTGGCAAATCTTTTACAAAGAAATCTTTTCCCCTATCTCTCCTCCAAATCAATCCTCTCACATTCCTACCAAGGCCACCAATCCTATTCCATCATCGCGAGGTGAGGGACTCATTCCCTCACCAATGCAACCCTTGGCCGCATTTGATATCATAGATCATGCAAAAAGACCAAGATCCAAATGTCAAAAAGTGAGTACCTTGATCAAACCCGAACTGACTTGTAAGATTGACCAAATATATTCAGAGTCAAGCTGTTGCATCTAAGCAGGTTTCCCAAAAAGGAATCCTTTCCACTCCCCCTGAATCCCACATAAACATTGCTTCAACATCGGCATCGGGAAAGATAGAGCCTTTCTATCTCTCTCTCTCTAATCAATGGCCATAAGTTGAGTAAGCTGCATAATTGATTCGGGCTTCGATAATGTCATGCCGACAAAAGTCACCCATGCTTTGGGCCTCACTCTTACCAAGCCTTTCGGCCGATGTTATTCATTGGAAACCAAGCGAGTTCCGTTGGTTGGCCAAATCAAAACGCATGCAATTTGCATTTGCGGCTTTCCCTAGATAAAAGAGTAAAAATAGCAGTCCTTGTTGCTTGACATTCCGTGACCTATGGAATTTCTTTGGGAAGAAGTTTTTGCAGCGAAGTTGGTGGAGAAATTCATATGGATTGGTCTAAAGCTAGAATTCAGTCAAAGGCGTAATGCGAGACTTTGGAGCGGAATCACAAAAGAAGTACTTGGTTACCAGCTCTGAAGACCCCAAGGCCCAAATCCTTTTTGAATCATCAGGGATGGGGAACTACTTCTTATCTACCGAGACGGATAAAATGGGTGTTCTCATTCAGGAAAAGGATCTTAATGAGATCTGGACCTTGCAGTTTGATGGAAGTTGCGCGACTAGTGGATGTGGTGCTGGGGGCGTGCTGATATCTCCCGAAGAGGAGGTAATTCCTCTCTCGTTCAAATTGTAGTTTTTCAACACAAACAATACTGCTGAGTATGAATCTCTGTTACTCGGTATGCAAGCCACAAAAGAAAGAGGAATTAAAAATCTAAAAGTACAAGGTGATGCAGAGCTAGTTGTAAATCAAGTCAAAAGGATTTACCAAGTAAAGAATGAAAGGCTCAGGCATTACCGTAATGCGGTATGGGACAGCATTGAAGAATTCGATGCTTTTTCAATAGAGTCCATTCCAAGGGCTCAGAATGACATGGCTGATTCATTGGCCATTTCAGCGTCCCTCATGCTCCCACACCCAGGTTTGAAAACAAACAAGTACACCATTGAGGTGGTTTTCCGCCCAAGCGTGCCGGATAATTCTCAGCATTGGCAGGTGTTCAACGACGATAATCAACTCATTGCTTTTCTGGAAAAGGTGGAAAATTTTAAAGAATTGCACTTTGAAGGGTCTACTTCCACTTGCCGTGAATCAGTCACCGATCAAGGTGATGAATCTGAAGGGAACGACGGCATATGTCAGCTCAAAGGAAATAAAATTCCAAAAGGCCTGGTTTCTCTGGAGCGGTTGTTCAACAGGCATGACCGTTTTGTAAAAAAGAAAAAGCGGGATGACCCTGACTCATCCCCGGAAACCGAACCGGTCAATATAGGTTCGATAGAGCACCCGTAATTTGTGAACATTGGCAAATGTTTGCGCCTTTGAGGAAAAGCAAAAATTTGTCAAGTTCTTTGAAAAAAATATATGGACGTGTTGGCATGGTCTATGCCGATCTAAAGTCCTTAAGCCAAAGGGCGTTAGCATGATATCCCATTGAAAGAAGATGTCAAAGCCTTCTACCAGAAGCAGAGGCACTATAATCCTAAGATCTCGGGTACCATCCAGGCCGAAATTCAGAAGATGCTGGACGCGAGAATCATCTTCCCGATCCATCACAGTACTTGGGTAGCAAACATTGTGCCAGTGCGCAAGAAAAACGGCGAGATACGCATATGCGTAGACTTTCAAAATTTGAATCAAGCTTCCTTGAAAGACAACTACCCTCTTCCGATAATGGATCAAGTTCTGCAAGCAGTAACTGGATCAGAGATGTTGTCCATGCTTGACGGTTTTAAGTTCTACAATCAGATTGAAGTTTCACCTGAAGATCAGTTTAAAACAGCATTCACTACTCCCTGGGGTACATTTGCCTACAGCAGGATGCCTTTTGGCCTAACTAATGCTGGTGCCACTTTTCAGTGGGCCATGGATTTCACATTCAAAGGTATGATGGGGAAAGTCATTGTGGTTTATCTAGATGACTTAACCGTGTTCTCTAAACAACGAAATGATCATTGTGATCATTTGGAGCAAGTGTTGGCCAGGTGCCGAGAACATGGGATTTCCCTAAACCCAAAAAAGTCTGTTTTTGGAGTCACGGAAGGGAAGTTGCTAGGGCATGTGGTTAGCAAAGAAGGAACAAAGATAGATGCCGAAAGAGTTAAGGCTATTCAAAGCCTTACCACACTCAAGCAAGGCAAGGTGTTCATTCTCTTTCTTTGGAAAGGTGAACTTTCTCGGGCGTTTTGTTCGACTTTCTTTGAGAAGACCGTCACATATTGAACATGATGAAGGGTCACCAACTTTCAGATGGAGTGAAGAGGGAAAAAGGTCATTTGAAGAAATAAAAGCTTAGTTGCTCATGCACCGATCTGGTATGTCCCGATTTCTCAAGGACTTCATCATGTATAGATTACGCATCCGAGCATCTGTGTCCGCAATCTTGATGCAAAAGAACTCAGAGGATGTTGAATCTCCGATCGCATTCATGAGTTCTCCCCTCAAGCCTCACGAACTAAAAATGACTCAACTAGAAAAGCATGCCTTCGCCGTTGTCAAAGCAGTGAAGAATTTCAGGTATTACATTCTAAACTCGCATACGGTGGTGCTGGTCCCTGACACGGCGGTGAAATCAATTCTAACTCAGCAGGAGTTAGGAAGCTTGCGAGGAAATTGGATCGCAAAGGTCCAGGAGTATGACCTGGATATTAAACCAACCAAGCTAGTGAGGGGCAAGGGCCTGTGTCAGCTAATGGCTGAAAACAAAGATTCAGAAAACCACGATGATAGGGGTGACTGCACCGCAAACGAGACACGAGGACCGGCGAGGAAGGCACGATTCTCGCCTCTGGTTCTATTTGTTGCAACTAGTGATGAGTGGTACTCCGACATCACTTTCTTCCTTACCTACGGCGAATGCCCAATGCACCTAACTGCAAAGGAGAAGCGCACTATAAAGCTCAGAGCGGCTAAATATGTCATACGGGATGACGGTTTATATAAACGTGGGATAGATGGCATCTTTTTGCGATGTGTTGACAAACCCTGACAAGTAAAACTATTTGGAAAGTTTTCACAATTCAGCTTGTGGAGGGCATTTCTCTTCCTCGTAATGCTTGCGCACAAGATCATTCGAGCAGGTACTATTGGCGACGCTCTTTCAAGACTGACCATCCGGGTGGCGAAGTGTGAACCCTTGCCAACAATTCGTCGGCAAGCCCAAGTTGGTTGCCTTTCCCTAAGGCGGTCATTATCAATGAACCATTCGAGGCAATGGGGAATTGATTTTATTAGCGCACTCAATCCTCAATCGAGTTGGACATAGTTATGTCCTTACAATGATGGATTACTTCACCAAGTGGGTGGAAGCCATACATCAAGCATGCCACTTACGAGGTGGTTTGTAATTTCATTAAAGAAAATATCATTGTCGGGTTTAGTGTTCCAAACAAAATCGTTGTTGATAATGCTTCTAACTTCTCCTCACGAAGAAGTTATTTTTTTCTATGAATATGGGATAACTTTGGC
Organism: Taxus wallichiana var. yunnanensis; assembly: GCA_018340775.1. NCBI lineage: Eukaryota > Viridiplantae > Streptophyta > Pinopsida > Cupressales > Taxaceae > Taxus > Taxus wallichiana. The sequence continues at coordinate 809,933,721 of CM031237.1, forward strand.
TCATGCCTCAGACTATTACCCTCAGGGAAATGGTCAGGTGGAATCCAGTAACAAGAACTTGGTGACCATCATACGGAAGTTAGTAGATGAGAATCAGTGAATGTGGCACAAGTCTTTGTACGACGCTTTGTGGGCCGATCGTATTACTCCCAAGAGATCTCTCGGCATGTCACCTTTTCAAGTGTTATATGGCACTGATGCCGAACTTCCCATTTCTGCGGAACTTCCTGCTCTGCGTTTGCACGAGCCATCGAAGATGAAACTTTCCAAAATTCTCTTGAAAAGAGAATCATGTATCTGGCAGAACTTGAAGAAAAGAGAGTAAGGGTGGTCGACAGGATCACTGAACATCAGAATCAAGTTAAGAGGCTTTTTGATAAGAAGGCCAAGCAAAGAGATTTTCAAGTGGGAGATCTCGTCCTTTTGTGGGACAAGCGAAGAGAACCAAAGGGCATGCACGGAAAGTTTGATTCCCTGTGGAGAGGGCCCTTCAAGATCAAGCAGCTCAACGGAGAGAATAGCTTCTATCTCTCATATCTGGATGGAACCGAACTCCCACTTCCTTATAGCGGGCAGCATCTGAAGATCTTCAGGAAGTAGAGCTTGCTCTCTTCTTTGTATAGTTTGCTTTATGTTGTGTGTTTTCTTTCGTCGTGTGTTTGCTTTCGGTTTGTTGTGTGTTTCTTTTGCTCCCCCTCCGGTCGCCCTTGTTTTTGACTCTGTTACCCAATGGATAGGCACATGAGAACTGGGATTCTCTACCCCCGAGTTTGCTCAGGGATAGTCCCCAGAAAGAGCCAGCTGTTATCCCGTAAAATTGACAAGGGCAATTTTACCGATAACCATACCGAAATTTTGTCCCGATCCCTCGTTAGGGATCCCTTGCGTTCGAAACGTTGTAAAATCCCTTCCCGGGAAATCTGGTTTTTCGAACTTAGTCTTTTGAGCCTTTTTTGGCTGGGCGCATGAAACTGCTATGTAACACCAACTTTTGGTGCGCCCCCTTTAAAACCTTTGGCGCATGATTTTCAGTGTCAACACACCTTTTGGTGTGCCAAAGTATGTTGAGCCTTCCCTGCGTGTGCCAAGGCGCATGCGCCTTTGTATTGGCACAACTTTTGTTGTGCCATGTTTTGGTGCGCCAAAGGGCGCACATAACTTCATGTCGACATAGCTTTTGGTGCGCCAAAGGCGCTTAATTTCTGTTGGAAAAAAATTTCCATGCGCAAAGGGCACACGCTTTTCCTGTCGTGACAATTTTCATGCCGCTTTAAAAAGTGGGTGGCGCATTTATGACCAGCTCACCTATATATATATATGTGTTTACGCCCAAAATGTCATTTTCACTATTCGCTGAGCACGTGATTTTTTTCGAGCACATCGGCCTCTGCCTCATCGTTTTCAACGCGTTGTGGACCCGTTTTCCAGGTTTTCTCTATTTATCCGGGTAAGTGCTCTCTTATCTCTTCCATATGATTTGTTTTCTTGGTTCTTCGTGCTTGCTGGTTTGTTTTTGAATGCATCTTTTGAGCTAGCCCCCCGTGCTTTCTTTCCTTATTTTCATCTTTCCAGATCTGCTGGAGGAAGATGTTATTTTGAGGGCATAGTCTGAACCCCTTTTGATTGAACCATTGTATATTCCAAAACAACCTTGGAACTTAAAAGAAAGAAGGGTTGAACCATGTGAAAAACTCTGTTTTTCCCTTTTGGCGCACCAGTCGCGTCATGCAACATTATAAACAGTTGCGCCCCCATGGCGCATCTGTCCCCCCTGCAGCATAACTAAAACCCGCGCCAATGGCGCACCCACCTTGCGTGCTGCATCGTAAACACTTGCGCCCCTTTGACGCACAATCCTTCTCTGCTGCATCACTTTTCCATGCGCCAATGGCGCACCCAGCATCCATGCAACACAAGCTTTATCTGCGCCAAGTAAAAGTGCACGCGCATCCCTCCTTACATTAACATTCGTGTTGTGCAAACCCTCCGTGCGCCGCGCCATATTTCCTTTGGCGCACGAAAAGTTCCTGTTACACACTTTTCCCATGCGCCAAAGGGTGCACCAAATCACAATGTAACATGAAAAGCCCATGCGCCTTTGGCGCATCCTGTCTCCATGCAACACACAATGTTTCCCATGTGCCCTTTACTAAAATGCACTCTGCACTATGCATGCGCCATGCGCCTTTGGCGCCAGTTTAACCTTTGCAACATCCTCTTCCTGTGCGCCTTACCTATTTTAGCCCTGTAAGCTGCAATTTTCCCATGCCCTGGGCCTGAAAATCTCTAACTCTTTCTTCTACTAACATTCCAATGGAAGATCAAATGGCTAATTCAACCTTTTGGATTGGGTCTCGCTTCTTCTTCATGCGAGATCAACAAGCCCGAGTTCGAAAGAACATATGTCTACATCCGGCGGGAGACCCACCAAATCGAAAGGAAAGGCTAAGCTTACAGAGGAAGAGATGAAGTACAAATATCAAAGGGTCAGAATGCCCGAGTCACAGGCCGAATGCAGCATGGATGTCAGAGACTCAGAATTGGGGCATATCGACATGGAGGAATTCTGGGCCAGAACTCAGAAAGTTACAAGGAGTCCATGGATGGACAAATTAATAGCGAAGTGCCCTGCCGCACCGGAGGAATCCCCGTCAGCGCCATCAACAATGAATTTATGATGGTGGTTGCCCAGTGTTACAACAAAGACACAAGATGTGTCGAAAACAGCAAGGGCGAGGTAGTCATTAACCTCACTGCCCGTCATTTTGAGATCATACTCGGCATCCCTCACCACCGGCACTTTGTGGCCGTTAGCCAAGCAGAGTGCATCAAGGCCTGGGAAGACAATGAAGACCAATGTATGCAGCTAATGAATGAAGTGTACTTGAAGAACAAGAAGGTAGTAACCCGGTGGCCCCAAATCATCCACCGCAATGACTTCTCAGAAGAGCTCAGCGATACCATTACCTTCCTGAGCAGGGTCTTCGGGCTTTCTGATGCCCATTACTTCCATAAATGGATGTTGCGCTACTTGGAAACAATGAACAAGAATTTTCACGATCGGCGCGCTTTTCTTTGGGGGAAATTATAAGCAGCACCATCTCAAACAACTACAACAATTTGCAACAACGGGAGTATTCCATATGAACTCCTACGTGGTCTACGCTACGGTGTCGTTGAGAGGGATTATCCAGGCCTAACCCGGAGTGGAGTTTGGCCTCAGGTCAAAATATACGAGTATTATCCAGAGTTAAGGCTGGAGAATAGCATCTCCCAATTCACAAAAGTTAACGATGTGTTTTTCTATCACATCATGCACTGCTTGAGGCGAATATGACTCATAGTCGTACGACCAAAAACATAGTGGCAGCCATGGAGAAATGGGGGGCCCTATTCACCCAATTTCCCACATTCACCTATCTAAGGGCTGCCAACTTTTTGGGAGAGCCAACTGTGAGCTACCAAGGTATGCTTTGGGCCTAAGCTGATTCTACTAGAACTATCAAGGCAGCTGGTCACATACCACGAAAAATGCCTTAAAAGAAAGAAGGGTGGAACTCCTTTCCCCCTCACAGTGGGCCGATACACATGCTCTACCCACCACAAGGCGAAGGAAATGTTTGCAGAGCTGGAGTTACTCAATTTGAAGCATGACTTCCCAGCCAGGCCCACCTTCGACCCAAGGGGCTGCCTGCCAAGAGCAAAGCTTGATCCGATCCATGTTCCTCAGATCGAGGATATTTATATTGACGTCCTCCATGAGGTAGAGCTCAGAAGAAAGGATCATTCTCACCTAGCATTGGCAGAAATTATCCAATATGGGGTAGCCATTGTCCCCAAAGGCTACCAAACAACAGAAGATGAAGTAGACAAGGTATATACTGATACAGAGGGGGATGATTGGCCCTTTCCGGCCATTGATAGAACTAAAGCTCCTCAGACAATTGAGGAGAGGGTCAAGGAGACTTTGCGGAGGACAGAACATTGGTGCCGGATGAACGGCCTAATCTACCTCGGGGTTGATTTCACAACATCCCCATTGGGCAACGCACCTCCACGATCCAAGAAAGCTTAAAGGCAAAGGTGTAGAAGGTGAATCCAGCACCATTCAGGAAGAAGCCCCTGAGAGTCCTCCTTCTTCCATAGCGCGAGCAAGGTAATAACTCTGGATTCGCTAGAGAAAGAAGCAGTAGAGGATAGTCCCATAGGCCCATCCACTCAGGATGTCGGCATTGCTACCACAACAGAGGTCCCTTCTATCCCTTCTTCTTCTCTTCCTTCCCCTCCTCGAGTGACTCAAGCGACCATCCCTTTGGTCGTGTCCTCTGTCCCTTCTTCTACTCTTTCCCCTGCTTCTTCGTCTATCTTCTCCTCCCTCGCTGATCTGTCCTCCTCCATTTCTTCCCTCATCTCTGGGCTCCCTTCCCTTCCTATGTCTTCCGCAGCTGCAGTTTCCCTTCCTCCCGTGGACACTTCTTCGGCTATTCTCTCAATGCCGCCGCCGCGTGTCTCCACGTTTTTCCCCTCTTCTACTGTAGCTGCCTCCTCCTCTGTCTCTGGTCCTTCTTCCATAGGACCAGCCTGGATCTCTCAGCAGCTAAGCCAGCAAAAGAGGAAAGTTCCCATCGCTCGATGGACTTTTCAGTGATCCCAGCCAAAGGGAAAAGAAGAAGCGAAGCTTTGTTACACGCTTCTCTAAAAGTCTTTGCAGGTGAGAGAATCATGGAAATTGCATACGCCGATCCCCTCAAAGAGAAAAAGGATCATCTCTCGACAGATTTTACTGTGACCCAAGTCACAATGGGGACATCTTCTGAAAGTCTCCAAGGGGAAGCTCTTTCCGTGGTTGATGCCCTCTGTCAAAAGCTTCAAGAGACGAAAGAAGAGAAAAGGCTACTAAAAGAGCAAAACAAATATCTGCTCCAAGCCTTACAGAAGATGGGTAGTGTGCCTCCCACAACTGCCGCCGAGACTTCTGAGCTTCTCAGCCAGGAGAAAATCAACGAATATGCAAAGATTGGTGAGCAGGGTATGGCCGTTTCCGCTTGGAGGAGCCAAATCCTCAAAGACAGCGAAAAAGTGATCACCGAGTTCTCTGACTTATACCTGAATATCAGTAAGGTGAATAAAGAACTCCAAGCATTAGCAGGGCCCATATCAGAAGAGTTGGAACATGCTAGACTGCAGCACGAGGCCTTCCAACAAATGTTCGACTGTTCAGTCGAAGATCTGGTCAAGTTCGGCGTCTTCGGCCATCCAAGGGCCCTCAACAAAATCATGTCCACTCTGGACTATCGGGTGGATCAGCTAGAATTTATTCTAGAAAAGATTGACAAAGTAAAGGAAGAGGCCCTGGATGCGATGCATCAAATGGAGCGAATTGTTCTCAACATGTCGCCAGGGTTGCTCACTCCTTCCTTTACCTTAAGGTCAGCTGATGAAACCATCCGGATCTTCAAGGAGATCGCTTCTCAAGGAACGGGGCCAGAGGTCACATTTGACACTGAATCTATCAACAACCTGCTGGCCTGTAGGGACTTCGTCGGGTTCCTCATTGAGGCGGAAAAGGACTTTTCCAAACTCCCAGAGAAGCTCATAGATGAGCGGGAGACTTGTGAGGCAATAAGTGATAGGCACAAGGATCCTTCTCAGGATCAACTTGGGCCAATAATTAACAAGTTTTTGGAATACCGCGCTCAGTTCCATATCTCATCACCTGAGCAGCATCAAAAGCAGGCTACCCCTTTTCGGCCGTGGATGATGACGGATGAGTAAGTAGCTTCTTCTTCTTCTTCTTCTTCTTCTTCTTCTTCTTCTTCTTCTCTCTTCTTCGACTTTCTTGTTGGAATGTCTAAAGTATGTTGGCACAAATGATGACATCATCCATGTTGCATCATGGGATGATGTCATCCATCAAGTTGTAAAAAGTCAACATGACTTTTAGATATTTTGTAAATATCATTGTAAAAAGTGGTTGGCTCCTTTTGCCTTCTTTCCTTCTCCTCTTCTATATATATTGGAATACTTGTTGAGGAGAGAAAGACATTTTTAGATGAAAATAGAAGTGAGGAGAGAAAGACTTTGAGCTTTCTTGTAACAGAAGAAAACATAATACAAATATTGAGACTTTGTGCTGAATACCTGTGTTATGTGTCAGAACTTTCTTATGTTAGATCTGCACGTGTTTATTCTGTTAGATTCAGATCTACTTTTCTGTCATTTGCTCATCAGTATTGCTTTGTTTATTTATGCAAGTAGGTTTGGCTCTGTTTACTACCAACCCAAAAACATAAATCTTCTGACCTTTCTGCTTTGGAATTCATTTCTTTTCTCCCTTCGGACCTGTTCTTTCTACCTCCTCTCTTTCATTCCTTTCTTTTCGCAGCCGGAAATAAACCTCTACTGGGATGAGATCCCAAACCCCCGAAGGCAGAATCTGTGAGACTTGCATAGGTTCCTGCTGGTAGAATAGCAATAAACTAGTTTCACTTTGCTGACTCAAAGAGGGGCTATGCCTTGCACACTGTTGGCTCGTTTATCCATAGATCCGCCCTTGGCGCATGATTTTCATACCAACACAATAACACCTCAAAATTTCTCGTCCGAATTCCTGGATAGTGATAGATTCAACCATGCCACCAAGATGAGGTGGTAAGTCCCTAATTGTAATCATTTTTTTGCATTTTAGGTTTTTTTGCATTTTCATGGGTTTTTGAAATGTTTTTTTATGTATACAATTTTCTTGTTTTATCGGTTGGTCGGTAAGCTCGAAATCATGCAAACTGTCAAAACACTCCTCAAAACCCACCGAACATTCCTCAAAACCCTCTGAACATTCCTCAAAACCCTCCTCCAAACATAGATCCACCTCCTGTCGCTCCTTTTGTCCCCAGGCGAGCCAGCAGGAATGCAAGATAATATCATTGGAAGAATCCGAGAAAACAAAATTTTCATTAAGAACGTAATTCAAAATATAAGACAAAACCATGCAACAAATCCATCCCACATGACTTTAGCCAATACATTGCAAACATTGATTAGCGAAGTCGAGTCTACAACCAACCAAATACATAGGTGGAACACCTTTAGAAGTGATTATAGATGGTGGCATGTGGATAAAATATCCCATGCGGCCGTCAAAGACAAAAAAATTGGAAAATACCTCATTTGTGCATTATTTACCGACCCTAGAACTAATGCCCCCTATGTAGTTACTTGTAAATGATTCCCAATCCATTGGTGCCATGATGATGAGAATCAAAAACAATTTTTAGACCGATGGTGGATGGTTTTGATTATCCACCATGCAACAACAATGAGATTCCTCTTTATTTTTAAAGAAATTATATTGCGAATTCGTGCTCAATGAGGTCCCAAATTATTTTGACTTTTCTGACTTTTTTGGTCGAGGAGATGGCTTTGCACAGAGCAGACCTAGTGCACGCGTAGGTTAGTCTAGGATCCCCATGACCCAAAACCCCATTGCCTTCGATTATCCCTCATACGGTGAAGAAGGTTATGGAGATTGATACATTACATGCATTGAGGGAGCTCACTGACACTCTCACCAAGATAGTGACCAGATTGCATCTGGTGATGTTGGTGGAGGTGCCAGTTCTAGTTCACCACACTACTGTGGATCATGTGGTGCCATATGCACTTGTAAGGCGAGACATCATTTGCTGCTTCACATGATTTCTTTTCTATAGATGAGATGTTGGGGAATGTTTTTGGAACTGGTGCCACTGATATTGGTCTTTCACAGGTAAATTTCAAATAAATTTAAATTATATATATATATATATATATATATATACAATAGTTTAATTCACATGTTTGAGATATTAATATATATATTTGATTGTATGTCATGTACATACATGTAAAAAACTAATTTTTTATTTTATTTTAAATAGCAAGAGCCAGTGAAGGAAACATCCAGCGTCGACATCTTGGGCTGTTGCATATTGGGTGTGTTTCAAATGTAAGTTTCAAGTTGTACAAACTTACATTTTTAATTTCATTTGATTGCACTAGATTATTATTATAATGTTTCACGTGTATGTTGTACATGTATTAATATTTTTCTCTTTTATACATAGGAGCCTAGTGGGTCATCATCTACTCAAGGAACTGAGGCTACTGGCATGCCTCACATGAGTTTTACATAGGTTAGTAAATCTCTTTACACTTTGTTTCTAATTACTGGAAGTTCACGTGGATTACATGCTTTGGACCTCTGTCATGTAGATTTTAATATTGATTTGTACATGTTTTTTGTATAGCTTATGACTGCTAGAGAGACTCCTCCATATATGCAGACTGTGGAGGCTGCTGTAGATACTGCCATAGCATCTGCAGATCCACTAAGGTACAATTTTTAAATTTGTTAAATTTTGGAGGTTCATTATTTCTTATTAAACTTAAATCTACAATATCAAATTTTGTAGGTATATGTGAAATATTTAATTTGAAAATTAATTATTTGTATGTAGCTTACCCCTCGTGAGTCTATTGTTGTCCCTGCGACGCATCAACAAAAAATTGATAGGGATCATGACATTGTGGTAAGATTTCACATGCATTTTAACTAAATTGTACAAGTTTCTAAATTTTGAATGTATTTTAAAATTTTGGGTGTTAAAAACTTGTTGTTTATGAATGTGTAGGTTAGGTTGCAGGTATGCTTAGAGACACCTAGGACCATATGGATGAAATCCATAGTGGCATCTCCCTCCACTACATCCCAGTGTCGTGGATGTGCTACTTCTAGTAGGGCGAAGAGAGGGAAGATGTTTCATGAGAAAATTTATAGTCCACTGGATGTACATATGTGGGACCATGAGTAGATTCATAGTCCATTATATATATATAGCCTTTTGTGACCACATGTGGTCCCATATGTACATTATGACACATGCTTAGTTTGAGATTGTCATTGAGAACTTATACATATATATTTTCAGAGACGTGCGTATGGAGCACACTTTGTTTGATTCTTATATATATATATATATATATATATATATATCCATGTGTGTTGGTTTTCATATTTATGACTTTTTCAGTTCTTCTTTAACAAGCAGTGTAACGTTGGGATGCATATTTCTTAACTTCTGCTTTATGGGTTTAGCATCTAATGGAAAACATTAATATTCATATTCTCATAATAATGCTATGAAAACATTTTTTTCTTTTGTTGAAAGTGAAGCTCCAAGATTTATCTATTATTTTTCTATATGTTCTTTGTCTTGTTTGTTTACTAATGACTCAAAGAGGATTTCACTATGAGACTTATGTTTGTTTTTCTTGCAAGGATTTTCAGAAGTAGTCTTGATTTTTCTTATACTCTTTTTATTCAAGTGTTCACACATCTGTACTTTTTATCCAAAGTATGCACAATCATCTAGGTTGATGGGAAAATATTTCTTATGATCCCCCTTCAAAATAGAATCCCTGATTCCCATGAATTCTGCAAATGTCTCATCATTATCAAAGAGACACTGAGAGATCTTATATTAATAAGGCATGTTGAGGACTTAATTTATCATCTAGACCATTCTTTTGATATGTTGCCTCCAACAATGTTAAGGGATTGACCAATGATGGAAATTTCTTATTACAAGGAGTGAGTACATTTGGAACCAAATGTTCTTTGACCCAAATCAGTTTCTGAATGGCCTAGTTGTTTCACCAGTTTCAATATGCAGATCTGTTTAGATAGGACCCGCAAACCACAAGCACTATTTTGATCTGACGATGAGTTACAATGAGCTCTATGTATAAGGGTAACTTTTTCTCTTGGTTATTGCGTGGGATTGGATTTTGATGAAAAGAGATATGATCATTGGAGTCAAGGTGTGTACTAATTTCTTGAAGGTGTCTGAGATCTATGTTTGTCGACACCCCTTAACTCATAAGTGTTTTATATAATATTTTCTTATGAGCAATGGTGATTTTGAGGAGATATAGGATCAAAATTCTAGCTGGTGTCTTTTCCAATTATTCTATTAAGTTGTATTGGACTTGTTGCGGAATAGGTAGGGGATAAATGGTATTACCAAACTAGAATGTCTTGTATCCACATCACAACTTTTCTCTAAGATCCTAATGGTATTTACTTGTTCATTAGATGAATGGACACATCCTATAAGGGATTAAAATTGTTTATCATTTTTTGGATAGATGTAGGTAGTATTCCGATAGTCATTACAAGCTTGTCCATGATCTGAATTTTTGTTCTTTTTATCTCCATGGTTAGGATATGGTTATTTGAATATACCCATCTTCTCGTTAGGACCATGTCTAAATTCTTTGCAAATTGTTGTAGCAACATATCTTTATCAAATGGGTAAGGAAATAGCTTTTTGTATAGATATTTTCTATTGTGTCCTACATTTCTTTCTTATAAAGTGGTTAGCGTATTCTTCATTGAATGCAACTCAAGCGTTGAATCATTTTTTCCTTTGTGGGTGATATATTGGTCTATTCACTTTAGCAACTTTGAAATTTTCTTCATTAGATGGATAAATGTGAAATTCACCTAACTTTATCTTGAGTCTATCCTTGCATGTATTCCTATTCAAGTAACCTAAGGTCACTAAATTTTGAGTGAGTTTTAGTATTTGTCTTTGAATGATCTCCTCTTCGAATAAGGGATCATATTCATCATAAAATCTAGGAGGAGGTGAGTCTTTGTGACTATGTTCAATCTTGAATCTACGTGAAGCCTTAAAGTAAGGTTTTCATGAATCACTTGTTGGTTTTGGTGGGTGATCCTCAACATTTTTTTTACGTTTTATTGAAGTGGAAGAATAACCTGTATTAAAATGGATGTCCATTTCTATGAGGGATGGTCATTTTGGATCTTCTACTTTGTGATTCATGGTCTTAATCACCACTTCATACTCTTGTAATAGTCTACCTCCTAACTCAAGGACTCTTGCAAGTACTTCGTCTCTATTGTAGTAAAGGAGCTCATGAAAGAAAGATAGATCTAATTTGTTTTGGTCTTCGTATGAATTAGATTCTTCTCCACTATGACCAACCAAAGGTTCCATGTCTTTGACTTGTGAGAAGAGGGTTTCTAAATATTTTTCAACTGAATGGGTATGTTGAATTAAAAGGATTTACCTTTAAGTTGGGTTCATCTCGTTTAGACATCATTTTTGTGATTTTTGGCATCACTCGGACTCCATGGCACCTAGAGAGGCCTCGTCTGATCTGAAACCTTGGCATAGGGACCCTCTACAATAGTCTCTCTCAGTTTTTTCCTTCTCATTTCGGTGCTCTCGCTGTCCTACTATTTGCAAATGCATGAAATAGTGTAGTTGGAGCTAGTGTAAGGTTGTCAAACGCTATATTTTGCAAACGGTGGGTTATGGCACCAACTTGACTATGATGAAATGTCCGAGTGGCCAGGTGAATGCTAGAGGAGGTGGTTTTTTGGTGCACGAAAGGGTCGTTGCTTCCGGGCTACTTCGTTTGAGCGTAGTTACTTAAGAGCCCTGAGACCAAAATATCGTTCAACTTCGACGGGTGTGCGCTCGAGACTCCGTGGCATCTAGAGAGGCCTCGTCTAATCCAAAAACCGGTGTAGAGACCCTATACAATAGCCTCTCTTGGTTTTTTCCTTATAATTCCAAAGTGCTCTCCCTATCCTACTATTTGCAAACGCACAAAATAGTGCAAATTGGAGCAGTGTAAGGATGTCAAACGCTATATTTTGCAAACGGTGGGTTGTGGCACAAAAATGACTGTGCCAAAACATCCAGGGTGCCCAGTTGAACACTAGAGGAGGTGGTTTTGGTGCGCAAAAGGTTCGTTGCTTTCGGGCTACTTCGTTCAGGCGTAGTCCCTTAAGAGCCCTGAGACCAACATATCATTCAACTTGACGGGTGACTACCCGGACTCCGTGGCACCTAGAGATGCCTGCGTCTAATCCCACACCTCAAGCATAGGGACCCTCTAAAATATCCTCTCTCGAATTTTTTCCTTCTCATTTCGGTGCTCTCACTGTCCTACTATTTTCAAATGCGCAAAACAGTGTTGTTGGAGCTAGTGTAAGGTTGTCAAACGCTATATTTTGCAAACGGTGGGTCATGGCACCAAACCGACTGTACCGACATGTGTGGGTGGGTAGGTGAATGCTAGAGGAGGAATTTTTTCAGTTCGCGAAAGGGTCATTGCTTCCGGGCTACTTCGTTCGGGCGTAGTTCCTTAAGAGCCCTGAGACCAAAATATCGTTCAACTTCGACGGGTGATTACTCAGACTCCATGGCACCTAGAGAGGCCTCGTTTGATCCAAAACCTTAGCGTAGGGACCCTCTACAATATCCTCTCTTAGTTTTTTCCTTCTCATTTCGGTGCTCTCGTTGTCCTATTGTTTGTAAATGTGTGAAATAGTGCAGTTGGAGCTAGTGTAAGGTTGTCAAATGCTATATTTTACAAACGGTGGGTTGTGGCACCAAACCGACTGCACCGGCATATTCGGGTGGCTAGGTGAACGCTAGAGGATACAATATTTTGGTACGTGAAAGGGTTGTTGCTTTCGGGCTACTTCGTTTGGGTGTAGTCCCTTAAGAGCCCTGAGACCAAAATATCGTTCAACTTCGACGGGTGACTACTTGGACTCCATGGCACCTAGAGAGGCCTCGTCTGATCGACACCTCGGTGTAGGGACCCTCTACAATATCCTCTCTTTTTTTCCTTCTCATTTTGGTGCACACACATAGGTATGGTATTGTAAACACTTGGGGAGGAGTTGTTTTCAAAATTTACAACATTTTCAAAATTTACAACATTTTTGAAATTTACAACTTTTTCAAAATTTACAACATTTTCAAAATTTACAAATTTTTCAAAATTTACAACATTTTCAAAATTTACAACTTCTTCAAAATTTACAACTTCTTAAAATTTACAACTTCTTCAAAATTTACAAGTTCTTCAAAATTTACAACTTTTTCAAAATTTACAAATTTTTCAAACAATGAAAGCTTCTCTTAGCTTCGAGAATTTAAAATTTTCTACTAACAAATTGCTAACCATGTGAAGGTGGAAGCTTTTCTAGCACCACTAACCTAAACATAAAAGTGTTAGTCAAAGAAATTTAAGTTTCAAATCAAAACCATATACTATCTATATATGTACAAAATACACAAATTTAAAATAAAATATATTCAAACTTAAATCTAGATCTTTAAACTAAAAAATTTATATATATATTGAAAAGAAATTATATATACCAGACATGAGCATTGTAAATTCATTCCAATGAACCATCAGGATCGGATCTACTCTGAATAGCAAACAAGATTGCTTCATGATCTGACTCTCGAACCTTCTAAATAATCTTGTTATTAGGCTTTCCTCGATATCTATATAGCTGAATATTTGTTGCTAGAACTAGATGTGAATATAAGAGTATTTTCTGTGTGTCTCAAATTATTCAAACACCGAAAGAGAGGAATATTGTAATGGATACCATTGAAGCCAAGTTCCGAAGAACTACCACCGACCCTGTAGGTACTTAATATCTTTGCCATCTATAATAGGAGAAGTCGACTTCTTTCTTTCCTCGATGCAACGACATAAGAAATAGTCTGTTCCTTCTTCATTGTCTTCATCATCGCAATTCGCAAACACATGTCCTAAAAAAATAACCAAGGTTGAACAACTCAAATTTAAATTACATATTAAAATTTCAATGGACATAACTCAATACAAAAATTAAATAAATAACCATAAATACCTTATCGCACCAAAATCAAAATTTCATCAAAGTCCTTGGATGTTGTAACTTCATCTGTAGAAACAAGTCATAATGCTTGTGGAGGTTGATAACTAGGAAGCAGAGTTAGAGGCCTACAAATCCATCCTTCCACCCATTCTTGTGAATAACACTCAACAGTGACAAATTTGATACAAGATGCACAAAAACATGTCAAATTTCTTGTCCATACGGCCCACGAAGTAGTGTTTGAGCTACAAAATGAGTGCATATCACTGGACCTAGTGAGTGTCATATAATCCTCGTAGTTAGCAATATGTTGTTCCTCTATCAACCAAAAATATCTATGAAACTGTGGAATTTTCTTGATAACCTCGGGCCATGTTGTCAATACACCATTCCTTTGTGCTCTTTGCATCTTTTAATTTAGCACCATCTTTGTACTTCTACTATTCTCTTACAAGAGCTCTTTTCACACATGCCCCCTGCACCGTCGTTTATCCTTTTCCATGTCCAGCCTCAGTGAAACTCCAAATATGTTGCACACCCATCTTGACGTGCATTCTGCTCATCCAAAAAAACATTCGTGCATTCTTAAACTGAGACGTGTAATTATCTGACCATATATAATTTTGTTTGAAGTGGATGTCCCTATCAGACAAGTTTCCATAAAATAACTGGAAACACCCTTGCACAAATTTAGTAGAATGAGTACGATCATCACTGATATAAAAGTGGTACTCTCTTAAAAAAATTGATCATTCTCTGTACTGATCAGGAGAATGTAGAAATGCTATATGCACAAAAATGGCAACTTGTACTGAGTTGTAATATTGCGATTGAACCTCCATTTGTGGTTGCAATGTGTAATTCTCTGCAAAATCGACCACTGAAACAATAGTACCAATAGGAAATGTGTCTTTGCATAGCTTGAATTTTTCATCCAACCATCAAGCTCTATGTGTATGCCTCGTATACTCATAAACAATTTCATCCTTCAATTTTCTCATAAATTGAAAAATGGGCATTTGTTCTGTAACTAGCTCACACCGTTTCGACTCTTTTCCATCTTTCAACTGATATGCAATAGATTTATATTTATCAAACTCAACTAAATTATGTCCTATTGTACCTTCAATTTTCTCATGGATGTAACTTTCCAATTTAGGTAATCCGCCACATGTACTACAACTTCCATCTAAACAATCCTGACTATAAAAAAATTGTCCAACTTCTTTTTCACAAAATATAGTAGGAATGAAATCCATGGAAGATATTGGTAGAACTTGAACACCACATTCAGATAACATAGTTTCAGAATGAAAATTAGAATGAATATGTAAAAAATTAGCATAATGCATCACAAATTCAACATGTTTCCTACAACAACAAGTGGTGCGAGCATGGTTGATTTTCACATAGAATTCTTTCAACATTTCAAAAAAACATTGACTAATTTTAATTTCTAGATTCTCTTGTTCAAACTTACGAAAAATTGAGTTTGAGTCATATCTAAATAATGCTTTAGATGTGGTTCACGATTAGTAGAACCAACTCTTCGTTTTATAACATCTCTTGTATTAGGTGAAACTCTAGTGTTATCATGCCACAATTTAATAACAACTTCTCTTATAGCATCGAATTATTTTTTCCTTACGCGATGCTCTCAGCGAGAAAATGCCCAAAAATCGGCATTATTGAGTGATTGAAGGATATTACGTCTTTCAATTGCTTTCATTACATTTTTTCGATTAACTTGCAACATTCGACTTGTTTTCGTAATCAAACGTTTTTTTTATCGATTCACTTACAACACTAGTAGCAAGTACACGACGCACAATATTACTATCCCTAGTGCATCTTTTGACACCAACAAAGTGTGATATGCATCATGAAGGTTTTCAACAATTGTAGAGGTTTGACCACGTATATTAGATGTTGTCAATCCTAAGGTGTTTAATGTAGGTCTCATTTTAATCAATTTCATCAAACTAACCAAAGAATTGACATCTTTGAGAGTCATTTAAAATTTCAAAATGATTATCCCAAATTTTAGTGGCTTTTCTTCCGATTGTCGTTCGAGAAAGTTTGTCAGGACATTGGTTTCAAAATATTTTCATCAATTTCAATAAAAAATTAGGTTTCTTCTTAAAATCGTAGGTGGTGTTTTTGTCAAATTTTGCTTGTCTACGCTTTCAACATGAATTTCCTTATTCACATTTTCATTGTCTCCTTCAATTTCAACATTTGCTACATCATGAGTATTTAATTCTTCTTCAACATTGACAGTAAAAACTTCTTCATCATGAGTATTTAATTCAACTTCAACATTGACAATAGAAACATTACCTAGTTTTTCATTGCTTACAATAGTTGGGATTGAAGATGAACCTCTTTTAGATTCATGAAGTTTCTGCATTCGCTCAACATTTTAAATTTTGTTGGCATCTAATTTGTTTGGTGTTTTTTTACTTAATGACTTCCTTTTTTGACTTCATTTTTTGTCTCCCATGATGTTTTGCTTCCGGTGATAAGAAAAACGTGCAGAAAAAGACAAAATTTCATAGTAATTCGTATGGTAAGGTCAGAGAGTAAAAAACACATGGTAATTTGGACATTCGGATGTGTGTAAATATGATTTATGAACCGTGATTACGTTTATAAAGCGCACTCACGTTTATGTTAAAAAACCATGATCATGCTTTATAAACTACAAACGCGGATCTATCTTCCAAACCTAAGCCTCGGAAAATCTTTGTTTTTCCCCAACCAAAGCTATAGAAGGTCATTATGAAGTGTAAAAGGTCAAAAAACCTCAAATCTACTCTTCCAAAGACTTGAACCATGCTAAAAACTGAAAACATTTCACAAAAATAGTTCCATCATGTAGGGAGACTCTTAGCTTCAGTAGAAATATTGTTTTTAAAGTGAATAGAATAAGATAAATATCATTTTATAATTTTTACTAACAATAGGTCTTTAAGACATTTTCTCCCGTGAATGTGAATGTCTACGTTTAAGACTGTAACTTTTGTTTTGCTTATTAAAAATGATAAAACTTATACCATCCCAAGTGTGGACAAATTCTATACATGTTAAAAAAAAACAGATTTCGATATTTTTGATATAGTTATGGCGGGCAAATGGAAAGTGCTGTTTTCTAAATATTTTCAGACCACTTTCACGTAGAAAAAATCATTAAAAAAATATTGCTAAAAAATACAAAATAAAATCAATCCCAAGATAGACAACTACATATAACGTTTCACCAAATGAAAAAAAAAAACAAGATTTGGTAGTCCAAAATGTGGGCAAACGGACTACAATCTTATAAGTTTTTTCAAAAAAAAAACTAAGTGATATAATTTTAAGTGTTTAGTATAGCTAAACTTGTCTGTTTTTTAAAAAAATTAGTGTTTTAGAAACTAGATTCCAAATGCTACGATTCATATGTATATAAATTTTTCTAATTTAGAGTGTATGTATAGCTAATAATCCCTACAAGTTGAGATTTCGTTGTTTTTTGTAATATGACATCCACGGATGACCCTATATTTGTCCATCAACTTCCTGCACTTACCCATCTATGGGAGGATAAAATCTCCCAGTAGCCTAGAATATTGCCATTAGGGCTGAAAACAACCTTATTCTAGTTGGAAAGTTAGCACCAAGGCCTTCAATGCCTCTTATAGTAGATTTGACACCTGTTCCTCAGCTTATTATCATTATAGAACCTGTTATTTTAGCTCCATAAAATGATGTTTTAAAGGCTTTACAGACAATGGGAAATAAGTTAACATCAATTGAGAACAAATTATCACATCTTAGCAGACCTTATCAAGCTCCTTATCAGCTAAATCAGCAGAATAGGTAGCATTATCAACAAAATTAGAACTATAGACAACCATATCAGCAAAGAAAATTTCATCCAAAATCACCTAGTTCATTTAGCGCTCTCGTTCCAGTCAATATGGTTTTAGAAGAATGGTGTGAACCTTTTAATTAGACTCATTTAGCTTCCAATTGTTCAAATACATTCTTGAATATAAGCCTTGTTGCACAACATCAGTCTGAATCATTATTCAATCCTAAAATGGAGGGTGGGAAGCAAGAAGCTTATACTCGGATACCACTAGAACATAATCTAGTCAGCTTTGGAGAGGAATATTTTATTGTGAAGTTACAACTATTTTTCAAGAAAATCCTCAAGATAAAGAGAAACCACAAAACATACCTATTCTTCCTATAATCACCTTGATAAAAAAACAAGTTCACATAGAAAAATAGCAAACAACTCTATTGTTCTTTAAAAATAACAAGCAATTCAGCTCAAAATGAGTAACAAAAACAATTGCATCATGATCCCGTAAGACCTGCATTCATACCTCAAATTTCAAACGTTCTGATTGAAGCAAGAGAGTCAAGTTTTCCCAAAGTTTATGCTAAAACTGTAGAAGGTGTTTCAAAAATGATTATTTCTTTTAATATTGTTGAGGTAATTAAAAACATATTATTAATATTTAATTTTGGGATTCTCTAAATATTCCAGGAGAACAAGAGTTACTTGCTCATGAGCTTGCTAAGTTGCATATTTCATCGTAACCAATAGAAAAAGAAGCTCAGAAAGTAGACATGGTCTTTGGAAAAATGGAGCAAGACCGTATGGAGGAGGTTAAGTGAATGGTTCAAAAGGTTTTAAATGCTCATGATATCAAGAAACCACCACCATTTTATTTATCTTTGATTATTGGGATCATTTAGTTCATAACTACATGGTTGACAGTGGTGCAAGCAACACAAGTAATGCCAAAAATAATTGTAGAAAAATTGGGTTTGTAGTATGAACCTATAGAGAAAAGTGTGTTGCAACTAGATGGAACAATAACTAACACAGTTGGCATCATCATAAATTTGGAGGTAACTTTACATGTTTGTCCAAATGTTACTATCTTATAAGATGTTATTGTTGTAGATTTACCTCCCTACTTTTCCTTAGGCTTATCAAGAGATTTTCGATAAAAGATAGGAGGTTATCTTTCTTTAGATTGGTCAATTTTTTCTTTACTAAAATATACTGAGAACTAAAGTTATTGTAAATTCATAGCCCTACGGCTAGATTTCATCTTGAGCCTCATGCTTCAATTCTGCACAAATTATGTAGTGCTAGATCAATCTGATTTTGATGTTACAACACATGTTTCTACACTAGATGGTGTTTCTAATCTATTTATGGATGAAAAAACTCAATAAGAACATGCTTATGATCTTTTTAAAGAAGCAGAGGAATATTTTTTTGGCATGTATTGCTTGAATGAATAAAATACACCAATCCCCTTGTTATCCAAAACAAAAAAGACAACAAAAGGGTTACTGAAGCTTCATTTTGATGGATCCAAGAATAAGAAATGATAAGGTGTGGGTTTGATGCTCACTTCCCCTATATGTGAAAGGTATTTTTCAGCTCTAAGTCCACAATTTTCATGTACTTGTAATGCATCCGAATACGAAGCATTAATTCATGGCTTATAATGGGCCAAAAAAGAGGTGTCAACACTTTGTAAGTTTTTGGTGATTTAAAGTTAGTTATACATCAAGTGAAAAACTTTAATATATATAAGAATTTATTACTGAAATATTACAAACATAGAGTTTTAGACTTAATCGAGGATTTCAATGTTCTTAACACGTAATTTGTTTTAAGCGCTAAAAACAAACATGGAGACAAGCTTGCAGTAGTTGGTGCTAGCTTTGATGTGCTAGATTACATCAAAAATAGTAAATTACAGCCACATATAAAGCTAATTATCAGACCTTTCGTACCTAATAAAGATTAAAATTTGCACCTTTTTGAATGGTAAGTGCACCAAGATGGTGGACAATTAAGTGGACATAAAAACCTGAAATTTAGGTAACACGAGAGTGCAATTTATAAACCGCACTCACGGTTTTTAAACCACACTTGTGCAAATATTTTTATAGGCTCAGTGATTTCCAAACCTAAAACCATGATCATGGTTTAAAAACCACTGTGTGATTTAAAACTATGCTCGCGGTTTTAAACTACGATCATGGTCCTCTGAGACAAAAAATACAAACCCGTGACTCCTCATTTTCCCTCATTTTTCCTTTCCAACCGCGATTTCTCCTACACCTTTGGCACTCGCACTTTGAATACCCCCTAAAAATTACTCTTCGGACTTATGGATCGCTATAGTTTCAACCATGCCACCAAGACAAAGAGGTAAGCCCTCGATTTTGATCAATTTGTTTATATTTTAGGTTTTTGTTGTGATTTTCATGGGTTTTTCAATTTTTTGTTTATGTATACAATTTTTTTTTTTTAATTGCTCGGCAAGCTTGTAATCCTGAAAACCATCAAAATATTCCTCAAAACCCTCTAAACAATCCTCAAAACCCTCAAAACATTTCACAAAATCCTCCTCCAAACATAGCTCCACCTGCTATGGTTCCTTCTATCCCCACAGAACTAACAAGAACACAACCTGATATTGTTGGAAAAATATGACAAAATAAAATTTCCATTGAGAACCTTATTAAGATTATAAGACAAAATCATGCCACAAATCTTTCTTGCATGACTTTAGCCAACACATTATAAAAATTGATTGGCAAAGTTGACTCTGTAACCAACCAAATAGATAGATGGAATACCTTTAGAGGTGATTGTAGGTAGTGGTATGCAAATAAATTATCCCATGCGGCTGTAAAAGACAATTTTTTTAAAAGACCGCATTTTTGCATTATTTATGACCCAAGAAACAATGCCCCCCAGTTGATTACTTGCAAAGCAGTTCCCAAACCATTGGTGCCACGATGACCGAATCAAGAACAATTTTTGGGACTGATGGTGGATGGTTTTTTATTATTGACCATGTAACAACAATAAGGTTCCCCTCTATTTTTAGAAGAAATTATATTGCGAGTTCATTCTTAATGAGGTCCTAAATTATTTTGACTTTTTGAATTTTATGGGAGAGTTGGTGGCTCTGCGTAGAGTAGAATTGGTGCATGCGTAGGTCAACCAAGGATCCCCCATGCCCCAAACCTCCCACTGCCTTCAGTTATCCCTCCTACCATTAAGGAGGTTGTGGATATTGACACACTACTTGCATTGAGCGAGCTCACTGACACTCAAATCCAACATAATGAGCAGATTGCATCTAGTGATGTTGGTGGAGGTGCCAATTCTAGTGTACCACACCACTGTGGATCATGTGATGTTGTATGTACTGTGGGCGAGACATCATTTTTTGGATGACATGATTTATTTTCTCTAGATGAGATGATGGCGGATGTTTTTGTAACTGGTGCAATGGAGCTTGGTATTCACAGGTAAATGTCAAATAAATATTTAATATATATACAATAGTTTAATTCATGTTTGAGATTTTAATATATATGTATTTCATTGTACGTTATGTGTACATACATGTAAAAACTAATTTTTTTAATTTCAAATAGCAAGAGCTGGTGAAGGAAACATTCGGTGTTGACATGCTAGTTACTGCAGCTAGGCATGTTACAAACATATGTTTCAAGTTGTACTTAATTTTCAAATTTCATTTAATTGTGCACTTTTATTATTATCATGTTTCACTTGTACATGTACATATTAATATATGTTTGTCTTTTATACGTGAAGGATCCTAGCGGGTCATCATCTCCTCTAGGAACTGAGGCTATTGGCATGTCTCACGTGAGTTTTACGCAGGTTAGTTTCTCTTTACACTTTGGTTCTAATTGTGGAAGTTCATGTGGATTATGCTTTGGCTTTGTTATGTGGAAGTCATGTAGATTAATATTGATTTGTACATGTTTTTTGTATAGTTTATAACTATCAGAGAGACTGCTCTATATATGCAGACTATGGAGGTTGCTGTAGATACCGCCATAGCATCTGCAAATCCACTAACAGAGGTACAATTATTCAAATTTGTTAAATTTATTTAGGAATTATTTCTTATTACTTAAATCTACAATATCAAATTTTGTACATGAAATATTTAATTTGAAATTTAATTATTTGTATGTAGTTTACCTCTCATGAGTCTATTGTTGTCCCTACCATGCATCAACGACAAATTGATAGGGATAATGACATTGCGGTAAGATTTCACATGCATTTTAACTAAATTCTAAGTTTCTAAATTTTGAATGTATTTTTAAAATATGGATGTTAAAAACTTGTTATTTATGAATGTGCGGAGTTAGGTTGCAGGCACCGCTTAGAGATGCCTAGGACCACACGAATGAAATCCATAGTGGCATCTCCTCCATTACATCCTCGAGGTCATGGAAATGCTACTTCTAGTAGGGCGAAGAGAGGGAAGATGTTTCATGATTAGATTCATAGGATGTGGATGTACATAGATATATATATGGGCCAGCTGGTGCTAGTTCATGATTCTTCATAGGACATTGTATATATAGCCTTATGTGACCACATGTGGTCTTATATCTATGATACAATTGGGTCAAGATGTAAACATGTTATGAACTTATATTTTCAAAGATGTGTGTTCAGCACACTTAGTTTGATACATTATATATCCATGTGTTGGTTTTCATAATGATATCACTTCTATGTTTGATTCAAATTCATTGCACATGATATCCTTCTATGTATATTAATTCTATATGTATGTTTGATTTAAAATTAAAAAATTATGGTGCAACATATATGAATATAACGTTACTATGTTGCAACATTGCACGGTACAATTGTTAAGAAATTAAGGGATGCATGTGTATTCCTCCATCAACATGGGAAACTTATAATTTTCCTCTTAAGTCATGAAAAAAATTTTGTAGCTTGAATATTAAAATAAGATGTCTTCCTTAGGTCATTTGGGTTTTAAACTATGTATTTAATTTTATTTATTCGAAGGATATTATTCATTTTGTACCATTAATGAGTATGGTGGTGTATGACCAATCCATCAATCAGTCAGGGAAGTTAGGGCTCAACTTGTAGCTATTGTAGTTGAATCAACAATTAAATGATATAGAACTGTTGTTGTAGTTGTAGTCGAATCAATAGTCATATCGGAGGTCATGTTCCTCTTTGCTTTATTTCAGGATTTTTCTCATTACCTTCTCTTAATACACTTATTCTCCTTTCATCCGGAGCAGTCATAACTTGGGTTCATCATGCTATACTCGTGGGGAAGATGTTGAACTCTGTATATATAGAGGGGGATGATTTGATCTAAAAATTATAGATAGGGGAAGCCGATATGACTGACATATTCTATTTGTTTTGTTGAGACAATCTGATCTTAGGGGTAAGGAAAACCAAAGGGGGATATCTAGATCTAGGGGGAATATTTAGATATGGGGGAGGGTCGAGTGGCGGGTCGGTGGGCTCATGCCCAGAGAGAGAGGGAGGTAAAGATATGCATATTATAAATTTGACTAAAAACTGCTCGTTTTGAGAGGACTCTCTATAGTTGGTAGTTTAGGAAGGGCAGACTCTCTGTAGTTAGTAGTTCTCTTCCCGAGCCATCTGATCTGTATAGGGTAAAGTAAAGATAGGGAGATGAATTGAGTGAATAGACCAACTTTATATAAGTAAGAGAGGGCAGAGCCAAGTATGAGTATAGATAGATTGTTGAAAAAGTTGTAATTGTTGAAAAAGTTAAAAAAGTTGTAATTGTTGAAAAAGTTGAAAGCTGTTGGTTGTGGCATCGAACCGACTACGTGAAAAACTATGGGTGGTCGAGGTGAACACTAGAGGAGGCATCGTTTCATTGCATGACAACTTCATTGCTTCCAGACTACCTCGTTCGGGCGGAGTCCCTTAAGAGCCCGATACCAAAAAAATTTTCAACTTCAATGGGTGATCAGTGCGCACTTCGTGGCACCTAAAGACATCTCGTCTAATCCTACACCTTGACGTAAAGACCCTATACAATAGCCTTTGTCTCTATTTTTTCCTTCTCCAATTAGTGCTCTCGCTGCCCTATTGTTTGTAAATGCACCAAATAGTGTAGTTTGAGACAATGTAAGGCTGTCAAACGGTATATTTTGTAGATGGTGGGTCATGGCACGTAATCGAATGCGTGGAAATGTCTGGGTGGCTAGGTAAACATTATAGGAGGCATCATTTTGGTGCACAACAATTTCGTTTCTTCTAGGCTACCTTGTTCAGGCGGAGTCCCTAAAGAGCCATGAGACCAAGAAATTGTTCATCTTCGACGGGTGACTACGCGCACTCTATGGTACCTAGAGACGTCTCGTCTAATCCTACACCTTGACGTAGGGACCCTATATAATATCCTAGCTCGCTTTTTTCCTTCTGTAATCAGTGCTCTTGCTACCCTATTGTTTGCAAAAGCGCTGAATAGTGCAGTTTGAGACAGTGAAAGGTAGTCAAATGATATATTTTTTAAAAGGTGGGTCGTGACACAAAACTTACTACGCATACATGTCCAAGTGGCTAGGAAAATGCAAGAGGAGGTGTTTTTTTTGTGCACAAAATCAACGTTCCTTCCGGGCTACCTCATTCGGGTGAAGTCCCTCAATAGCCCCGAGACAAAAATCATACAACTTTGACAGGTGACTACGCGTACTCTGTGGCACCTAGAGACATCTCATCGATCCTACACCTCATTGTAGGGACCCTACACAATAGACTATATTGGTTTTTTTTCCTTCTTCAATTAGTGCTCTCGCAGCCCTATTGTTTGTAAACATGTCGAATAGTGTAGTTTGAGACATTGTAAGGTTTTTAAATGGTATATTTTGTAAATAGTGGGTCATGGCACTGAACTGACTATGGAGACACATCTCGGGTGGCCAGGTAAATTCTAGATGAGACATCGTTTTAGTGTGAAACAAATTCAATGTTTCCGGGCTACCTCATTTAGGCGGAGTCCCTTAAGAGCCCTGAGACCAAAAAATAATTCAACTTTGATAGGTGACTACGTGCACTCCGTGGAACCTAGAGACATCTCATCGATCCTACAACGATATGTAAGGACCCTCTACAATATCTTGGTTCAGTTTTTTTGTTCTCTAATCGTGCTCTCACCGCCCTATTGTTTACAAACGCATCGAATATTGTAGTTTGAGACAATGTAAGGTTGTCAAATGGTATATTGTGTAAACGGTGGGTCATGGCACTAAACCAACTACATGGAAAAATTTGAGTAGTAAGGTAAATGCTAGAGGAGGCATATTTTTGGTTCGCGACAACGTTGTTTCTTTGGGGCTACCTTGGTTGAGCGGATTCCCTCAATAGCCCCGAGACCAAAAATTATTCAACTTCAACGAGTGACTACGCACACCCGTGGAACCTAGAGTAATCTCATCTAATCCAACACCTCAAAGTGTAGGGACCCTGTGAAATAGCTTATCTCATTTTTTTCCTTCTCTAATCGGTGCTCTCGCTGCCCTATTGTTTGTAAACGCACCGAATAGTGTAGTTTAAGACAGTGCAAGGTTCTCAAATGGTATATTTTGTAAATGGTGTGTCGTTGCACCAAACCAACTACACGAAATGTCCAGGTGGCTAAGTAAATGCTAGAGGAGGTGTCATTTTGGTGCGAAACAATGTTGTTTCTTCTCGGATACCTTATTGCAGCAGAGTCCCTTAAGAGCCCTGAGACCAAAAAATTGTTCAACTTTGACAAGTGACTATGCACACTCCGTGACACCTAAAGACATCTCATCTAATCCTACACCTCGGTGTAGGAAACCTCTACAATAACTTTGAGTAGGTGTTTTCCTTCTCCAATCGGTGCTCTCACTGCCCTATTGTTTGCAAACATGTCGAATAATGTAGTTTGAGCTAGTATAAGGCAATCAAATGGTATATTTTACAAACGGTGGGTCGTGGCACCAAACTGATCGCATCGACACATCCGTGTGGCTAGGTGAACACTAGAGGGGGTATCATTTTGGTGTTTGATAATGTTGTTTCTTAGGACTACCTCGTTTGGGCTTAGCCCTTAAGAGCCACGAGACAAAAAAATTATTCAGCTTCGATGGGTGACTACACACACTTCGTGGCAGCTAGAGATGTCTCGTATGATCCTAAACCTTGGCATAGGGACCCTCTACAATATAATAGATTGGTTTTTTTGTCTATAATCGGTGCTCTCCTCATTGCCCCTATTGTTTGCAAACGTGTCGAATAATGTAGTTTAAGCGGGTGTAAGGCTGTCATATAGTATGTTTTGTAAACAGTAGGTCGTGGCACCAAACTGACTACATCGACATGTCCAGTCGCCATGTGAACGCTATATGTGGCATCATTTTGGTGCACAACAACGTCATTTTTTCTAAGCTACCTCATTCTGGCATAGTCCCTTAAGATCCCTGAGACAAAAAAATTGTTAAACTTCTACACCGTGTGGCTACGCAGACTTTGTGGCACCCTGGAGACATCTTGTCTCGATGCTACACCTTGTCATAAGGACCTTCTACAATATTCTAGCTTGGTTTTTTTCTTCTCAAATCGGTGCTCTTGCTGCCCTATTGTTTGCAAATGCACATAATAGTGTAGTTTGAGATAATGTAAGGTTGTCAAACGGTATATTTAACAAACAAGTGGGTTATGGCACCAAACTCGACTACACTAACACATCTCGATGGCATCATTTTGGTGTGTACAATGTCATTTCTTCCAGATACCTCGTTTAGGTGTAGTCCCTTAAGATCCATGAGACCAAAAATCATTCAACATCGACGGGTGGCTACACAGACTTCGTGGCACCTAGAGACATCTCGGTCTAATACTACACCTTGGTGTAGGGACCCTACAATAGCCTATCTAGGTTTTTTCCTTATCCAATCAAGTACTCTCTCTGCCCTATTGCTTGCAAACACACCTAATAGTGTAGTTTGAGACAGTGTAAGGCTATCAAATGGTATATTTTGTTAATGGTGGGTCATGGCACCAAACTCGATCGTGTTGACACGTCCAAGTGGCTAGGTGAATGCTAGAGGTGGTGTCATTTTAGTTTGAAAAAATGTCATTTCTTCCATGTTACCTCATTCGGTGTAGTTCCTTAAGAGCCCTAAGACAAAAAAATCATTCAACTTCAACAGGTGGCTACATGACTACTGTGGCACCTAGAGATGTCTTGTCTAATCCTACACCTCGAGAATAGGGACCCTCTACAATAGCTCGGCTCGAGCTTTTTTCCTTCTCTAATTGGTGCTCTCACTACCCTATTATTTGCAAACGCACCTAATAGTGTAGTTTGGGGACATGTAAGGCTGCCAAATGATATATTTTGCAAACAGTGGGTTGTGGCACCAAACCGACTGTGCACATGCATAGGGATGGTCTTGTAAACACTTGGGGAGGTGTTGTTTTGGTTCTCTAAGCTCCAGGTGCTTCTAGGATACCTCCTCTGGAACCAAGAACCCCCTCCACAGGTACATAAATCATTGTTAATTTCTTCCCTTTTCTTTGAAAACAATGAAAGCTTCTCTTAGCTTCAAGAATTTATAATTCTCTACTAACAGTGCCAACCACATGAAGGTGGAAGCTTTTTTAGCACCACTAACCTGCATATAAAAGCGTTAGTCAAATAAATTTAAGTTTCAAATCAAAACCATACTAGATACATACAAAATACACAAACTTAAT
Organism: Taxus wallichiana var. yunnanensis; assembly: GCA_018340775.1. Taxonomy (NCBI): domain Eukaryota; kingdom Viridiplantae; phylum Streptophyta; class Pinopsida; order Cupressales; family Taxaceae; genus Taxus; species Taxus wallichiana. Next base: position 809,961,074 of record CM031237.1, read on the forward strand.
AAAATATATGAACTTAAATTTATTTAACTAACAAATTTATAGATACCAAATAGATTATATACACTAGACATGAACATTGTAAATTCATTCAAATGAACCATCAGGATCAGATCTACTCTAAATAGTGGACATGATTGTTTCATGAACATACTCTTGAACCTTCCAAAGAATCCATTTATTAGGCCTTGGTGGATATCTATACAACTGAATATTTGTCGCTAGAACTAGATGTGAATCTAAGATTATTTTCTGTGTGTCTCAAATTATTCAAACACCGAAAGAGAGGAATATTTTAATGGATACCATCGAAGCCAAGTTCCGAAGAACTACCACCGACCCGTAGGGTACTCAATATCTTTGCCATCTATAATAGGAGAAGTCAACTTCTTTCTTTCTTTGATGCAACGACATAAGAAATAGTATGTTCCTTCTTCATTGTCTTTTGTTGCAATAACTGCAAACACATGTCCTATAAAAAGGTTTCATCTCAAATTTAAATTGTACATATTAAAATTTCAATGGAAAAAACAATACATAAATTGTAAATAACCATAAATACCTTGTCGCACCAAAATCAAAATTTCTTCAAAGTCCTTGGATGTTGCAACTTCATCTATAGAAACAAGTCATAATGCTTGTGGAGGTTTTTAACTAGCAAGCAAATTTATTGGCCTACAAATCCATCCATCAACCCATTCTTGTGAATCACACTCATTAGTGACAAATTCGATACAAGATGCACAAAAACATGTCAACTTTCTTGTCCATGTGGCCCACGAAGTAGTATCTGAGCTACAAAATGAGTGTAAATCACTGGACCTAGTGAGTATTATACAATCCTCATAGTTAGCAATTTTTTGTTCCTTTATCAACCAAAAATATCTGCCAACTATGGAAATTTCTTAAGAACCTTGGGCCATGTTTTCAATACACCATTCCACTAAACTCTTTGCATCTTTCAATTTAACACCATCTTTGTACTTCTACTATTCTCTTGCAAGATCTATTTTCACACATGACCCCCGCACCGACATGCTCTCCTTTTCCATGTCCAAACCTCGGTGAAACTCCAAATATGTTACACACCCATCTTGTCATGCATCTTTATCATATAATAAAACATTCATGCATTCTTAAACTTAGACGTGCAATTATCTCGACCACATATAAGGTTGTTTGAAGTGGATGTCCCTATAAAAAAGTTTCCATAAAATAATTGGAAACACCCTTGCACAAATTCAATAGAATGAGTATGATCATCATTGATATAAAAGTGGTACTCTCTTAAAAAAATTGATCATTTTATGTACTGTCAGGAGAATGTATAAATGTTATATGCACAAAAATGACAACTTGTACTCAGTTGTAATATTGTGATCGAACCTTCATTTGTGGTTGCAATGTGTAATTCTTTGCAAAATTGACCACTGAAACAATAATACAAATAGGAAATGTGTCTTTGCATATCTTGAATTGTTCATCCAACTATCGAGCTCGTGTGTGTGCCTAACATACTCATAAAAATTTCATCCTTAAATTTTCTCATAAATTAAAAACAGGCATATGTTCTGTAACTATCTCACACCATTTAGACTCTTTTCCATATTTCAACTGGTATGCAACTGATATATATTTATCAAACTCAAATAAATTATTTCTATTAAACGTTCAATTTTCTCATTGATGCAACTTTCCAGTTTAGGTAATCCACCACGTGTACCACAACTTCCATTTAAACAATCCCGACTATAAAAATTGTTCAACTTCTTTTCACAAAATATCGTAGGAATGAAATCCATGGAAGATATTGGTGGAACATGAACCCCACATTTTGATAACATAGTTTCAGAATGCAAAATAGAACAAATACATAAAAATTTAGCATAATGTATAGCAAATTAAACATTTTTCCCTGCAATAACAAGTGGTGCTAGCGTGGTTGATTTTCACATAGAATGGTTTTAACATTTGAAAAAAATGTTGACTAATTTTAATTTCTAGATGCTCTTGTTCAAACTTATGAAAAAATTGAGTTTGAGTCATATCTAAGAAATACTTTGGATGTGGTTCGCGATTAATAGAACCAACTCTCCATTTTACAACATCTCTTGTATTAGGTGAAACTCTAGTGTTATCATGCCAAAATTAAATAACAACTTCTCTTATAGCATCAATATTATATTTGTCCTTACATGGTGCTCTAGTAGAAAATACCCAAAAATCGGTGTTATTGAGTGATTAAAGGATATTACGTCTTTTAATTGCTTTCATTAGAGTTTTTCGATTAACTTGCAACATTCAACTTGTTTGCATAATCAAATGTTGTTTTTTTATTCATTCACTTACAACACTATTAGTAAGTACATGATGACACACAATATTACTATCCCTAGTGCGTCTCTTGACACCAACAAAGTGTGATATGCATCATGAAGGTTTTCAACAATTGTAGAGGTTTGACCATGTATATTAGATGTTGTCAATCCTAAGGTGTTTAATGTAGGTCTCATTTTATTCAATTTCATCAAACTAACTAACAACTGACATCTTTGGGAATCATTTAAAATTTTAAATTTATTATTCTAAATTTCGGTGGTTTTTCTTCCGATTTGCCGATCAAATAGTTTGTCACACATTGGTTTCAAAATGTTTTCATAAATTTCAATAAAATAATTAGGTTTCTTATGGAAAATCATAAGAGGTGTTTTTAGTCAAATTTTGTTTGTCTACAGTATCAACCTAAATTTCTTTATTCATATTTCCATTATCTCCTTCAATTTCAACATTTGCTACATCATGAGTATTTAAATCATCTTCAACATTGACATAAGAAAAACATCTTCAACATGAGTATTGAATTCAACTTCAACATTGATAGTAGAAACATTACATGCTTCCTCATTGCTTACAATAGTAGGGGTTGAAGATGAACCTCTTCTTGATTCATGAAGATTACGCATTCGCTCAACATTTTGAAAAAAATTCCTCTAATTCGTTTGGTGTTTTTACTTAATGACTTCTTTCTTGACTTCGTTTCTTGTCTCTCATGATATTTTACTACGGTGATAAGAAAAATGTGTAGAAAATGATAGAATTTCACATTAATTTGTATGGTAAAGTCAAACAGTAAAATTCAAATGGTAATTAGAACATTAGGATGTGTATAAATATGATTTATAAACCAGGATCGTGCTTTATAAAGCTGTACTCATGGTTCATAAAGTGTGATCGTGGTTTGTAAACCGTGATTGTGGTCCTATCTGTATCATCAAATCTGACCCTAAGGCTTGGGAAATCTTTGTTTTTCCCCAACCAAAGCTATGGAAGGTCATTATGAAGTGTAAAGGGTGAAAAACTTCAAATTTCTCTTGACCAGACTTGAACCATGCTAAAAACTTGAAAATATTTCACAAAAATGGTGCCATCACGTAGGGGAGACTGTTAGCTTCGTAGAAATATTGATTTGAAAGTGAATAGAATAAGATAAATATCATTTTTTAATTTTTTACTAACAAAAGGTCTTTAATACATTTTTCTCGTGAATGTTCATGTCTATGTTTAAGACTGCAACTTTTGTTTCGCTTATTAAAATGTGATAAAACTTATACCATCCCAAGCATGGAGAAATTCTATACACGTTAAAAAAAATTGATTTCGATATTTTTTGATATAGTTATGGTGGGCAAATGGAAAGTGCTCCGTTTTCTAAATCTTTTAGACCACTTTCATGGAAAAAATCATAAAAAAAATATTTCTTGAAAAAATACAAAATAAAATCCATCTCAAGATAGACAACTACATCTAAATTTTCACCAAAGGAAAAAAAAAAAAACAAGATTTGGTCATCCAAATCGCGGGAAAACGGACTACAATATTTTAGGTTTTTTCAAAAACAAAAACGAAGTCATATAATTTTAAGTGTTTAATATAGCTAAAATTGTCCATTTTCTAAAAAAATAGTATTTTAGAAACTAGATTTCAGATGCTACGATTCATATTTATATAATTTTTCTAATTTTGAGTGCACATATTGCAAATAATCCCTACAAATTGAGATTTCACTATTTTTTACAATGTGACATCCACTTATGACCCCTTTTTGTCCACCAACATGGTGCACTTACCCTGAAGATGATGAACAAATATGCAAATTTTTGTAGTAAGAAATTGAATTAAGCTCATAAGTAAATCAAGAAAAATTGCATCTTTTCTATGGTGACCAGATTGTTCAATTAAAGACAAACAAGCTACCTCAAATCTGGTCACACTTTAAGATATTTTTAGTTCGATGATTAGTTAATAAAGGATAAAAGAAATATTTAAACTCATGCAAATAACTATGAGGAGATCTTGGTGGATGATGAAAAGAAACTTTTTATCGGAAAGGTATGTTCCTCAACTGAAAAACAATCATTTATCAATTTATGTAAATAATTCAGAGATGTTTTTCTTGGAAATACCAAGATCTAAGAGGTTTTGATCCTAGTTTAGCTTAGCACGCCATAAAGTCTTAGCCAAATTCTAAGCTAGTTAAGCAAAGAAACAAAGGCCTGTAAATCTAAAGATTGAACCATTAATGAGAAAAGAGTTATCCAAGCTAATCGAATTAGGTATTATCTTTCCAATTAAGAATTCAAGTTGGGTAGCTAATCTTGTTCCTATTCGGAAAAAGAATGGAGAAATTTGGCTATGTGTGGATTTTAGAGATCTTAATAAAGCTTCATTAAAAGATCATTATCTGCTTCCGAACATGGATTATTTTCTAAGAACACTTTTAGGGTCGAGATAGATTGTTTCTTTTAGATGGTTAAAGTGGATACAATCAGATTCATGTGCATGAAGAAGAAAGATACAAAATAACCTTCACCACAAAGTGGGGTACTTATGCTTACAAAAGAATGCCTTTTATACTTTCAAATGTTGGTGCAACATTTCAGCATGCAATGGACATGGATTTTCATAGCCTATTAAATAAATGCATACTAGTTTACTTAGATGATGTTACTATATTTTCAAACAATTGTGATGAACATCTTAGCCATTTAAGGAAAATATTTCAGCTTTGCAGACATTTGGAATATCATTGAATCCCAAAATTCCATATTTTCAATCCATCAAGATAAATTTCTTGGACATATTATTTCTAGACAAGGTTTAGTTATTGGTCCTTTCATAATTGAAGTTATTTAACAAATATACTTGCCTCATCTTAAGAAGACACTACAAATTTTCCTTGGAAAGATCAACATTGTTATAAGATTTGTTCCAGATTTTGCAACATTAGTTAAGCCATTAACAACCATGTTAAAGAAAGATATAACCTTCTCTTGGACCAGCAAAAGAAGAAAAGGATTTGAGGCCATCAAGTCAACAATTTCAAAAACTCCTACTCTTGAAAATCCAAATTGTGATGAGGATTTCACAATGTATGCACTTGCAGGAGATGAAACCATTTCAGCTATATTAACTTAGGTTAATGATGAAAATATTGAGTAGCCAATTGCTTTCTTTGGACAAATTTTGCATGACTATGAGAAAAGGTACACTTTTCTTGAAAAACAAGTACTTTTAGCTGTTAGAGGATTAAAGATTTTAAGTACATGCTTTCCAATAATAAGATACATGTCTTAATCTCTCATCCAAGTGTTAAAGCATTATTATTGAACAAATAAAGAATGAGAAGAGATCAAGATGGATTATGAAGGTTATGGAGTATGATGTTGACATCCATTTTGTGAAAACAACTCGAGGAAAAGGTCTATGTGAATATCTAATTGCTAATATGGAAAAATAGCAGGATACAATATCAGAAAATTCAAAACAACATTCCGAGATCACATATCAACAAAGTTAGAAATCTTGGTACAAATGGAAATTAAGCAACAAGAACTTAGTTAAGAAGTTCAGGAATCAAGATGGATGAATTGTTTGGTTAACTACTTGCAAAGCATGGTAAAAAATTATTTATGGATAAGAATAAATGAAAATATTTCAAAGGTTGCAATTTGTAACTTATGTTTTCATTGATAGTGTGTTGTTCAAAAGAGATATAAACGGAAGTTTGTTATGATGTATTGATTATGATATAATTCAGCAGCTATTATCTGAGTTTCCTAAAGGACATGCATGAGATCACTTTTTAAGTACTTATTGTAGACTTAAAAATTATGAAATTTGGTTATTATTGGCCCATCATATTCAAGGACTTCTTCGAATGGATTAGAAAGTGTAATAAATGTGCTTTATTTATTGGAAAAGAATTTTTAGCTTTCGCTTACCCCCGCATCATTTTTAGTGGATCAACCATTCATGCAACGGGTTCTTGACTTCATTGGCATGATAATTCCACCTTATTCATAAGGACACAAGTGTATCTGGACATTACGGATTACTTTACCCATTGGATTGAAGCAAAGTACCTTTGAAAGAAGCTAACGAGACTTCAATATTATCATTTTATGAAGGTATAGTTTGTAGATTTGGTGTTCTAACAACTATCATTTCAGATAATGCTTTAGCATTTCTTAGTGCAAAGGTAACATACTAGGTTGTCAAGCATGGAATTTATTTAAGTACTTCATATAATTATTACCCACAAGGTAATGGATTAGCTGAAAGTACTAACAAAAATATTTTGAGGATCATCAGAAAGAACACTCAAGGATAACCAAAGAGCTTGGCATCTGATGTTAAATTCAACACTTTGGGCTGACAGAGTGACTCCTAAAAGATCAGTTGGTAATTCACCATAAAAACTTGTTTATGGATGAGAGGTAAGAATTCCTATCTCAGTTGAGTTTCCTACATTGGATTTATTGCATCAAATGGAATTACTTGAGAATGAACCATTACAGGTTTGTTATGTAGAATTAATGGAGCTGCAAGAGCTAAGAGATCAAGCTCATCTGAATATGGAAAATAATCAAAGATAGATCAAGAAAACATTTGATAAAAAGGATAAGTTCAGAGTCTTCAATGAAGGATACATTGTGTTAAAATGGGATGTTGATCGTAAAAATATAAGAAACCACACGAAGTTTGATATAATCTTGAGTGGTCCCTACGTTATTTCATCTTGTAAAGAACACAATGCATTTTAGCTTTCAAGGTTGAATGGATATGAACTTCCCATTCCTTTGAAGGATATGTCTCTTAAACATTGTTATTGAAAATCCTATAGTGTTTTGTTAGAGTAGGATTTCCCATTCAATAAGTGTAATTGATGCACATTACAATGTTTTTAATTTAATAAGTGCACTTGTGCATGTGATTTGGTTCACGAGATCCTTTCCCATCTTTAGTTTGTTTTTCGTAAAGGCGTTATTTGTTATATGCTTTGACTTCATGCCTAATGGACAAGAGTCGAGTACTAATCTACAAGCTAGCAGGAAAATTTCCCCATAAGATCTCCAGAAATGTTGACAATTTTGATACTCGTGCAAATATAGGCAACTCAAAACTTTGTTTTCAATGGAAGGAATTGATGAAATGGACCTAACGAGGGGGACGCATTACAATTTTGTTTTGTTTTTCAGTTGTAGAAATTTATTAACTACATGTAATCTGAAACTATGTGTGCTATTATGAAATATAAAACCTCACATACACTATCATTCCATGTTCATCTTCAATAAGGAAACAAAAAAACTTGAAGGACTAATGCATTTCCTTGATGAAGGAGGGAATAAAAATTTAGGTGAAATGTTAAATTCAGGAAAACCAAACATAGTAGTAGTTTACATGAAAGTGAGTTCATTATTAAGTTACATGTATCTCTAAACTCATTATTTCTACATGTTTAAATACATTTAGTTATGTGATTGAGTTTTTATTTCATTATACAATCAATATCCATGATAAAAGTTGAATGCGAGAAATAAGTATATAACTCAATTATAGAAATTAATTTTATTTATTCATGAAGAAATTCAATTTCTTCCACATAAGCTATGGGATGTAACTCATAACTACTAAAGAAAGAAGTACATGTGCATAAAGTTAAAAGTAAAAGAGTATATAAGAAACCCATCATTGCCTTGGGTTTTTCTTATAATCGTCTTATCTCCATTTCTAGCTCCATCTTTCATCCAACTCTCTTGGCAACTACAGTGTACTTGAAAAATAAAAGAAAGGGCATCAATATTGAGCTTAGGGTTTGATTTGTACTCATGTACTGTCTAACTACATGCAAATGGATTTCTAAATATCAGAAAAATAAGGTACATCAGGGGACATATACTGAATTGATAAAGCAATATTCTACAACAACACATATGATTCATACAATCATTACAGTAGAAGAAAGAGAAAATAAAAACTATGGAACATAAGAGAGGCCAAAAGCCTAATTATTTTCTAACTATTTTCTTAAGTGTGTAGGTACATGTAGCAAATAAAGAAAGAAAAAATCTTTACACAAATGATTATTGTACTTTAGGAAATCATTCAGGATTTTGATTTCTCAAGAGTACAAGTATAGAGATTTGTCAAAGCACTTATGGCTTAAGGAATCTAGATGGTACAAGATTGATAAATTCTAAGGAAAATGAAAATACAAGTAGAAAATATCAGTTTTCATCAAATTACAATCAAGTATAAGGTACATGAATGAATATCAAAATCTACATTTACTACTGAAATAAGACATGATCTATGGGATGGAAGACATTGGAGCATTGAATTAGAGGTACTAATTGCTTTCAACACTTAATAGTTTTCAAGGCTACAAGAGAGGAATTAATTCATATCTTTCACAATGATCAAGATACAGAAGTACAAGTATTCATATTTTCCACTCAAATAAGAATGAAGTTAGATAGTTCAAAGAAGATGCATTATGTTGCATAACTTGGGAAAATTATAGAGTATAGATTACAAGTTTAAATAGGTACATCGATGATTTAAATGTTATATCTTATCAACAGAAGCAAATTGCATTTAAAAGGTACAACATTGAATGAAGAGCACTTAACAGTTTTCAGGGCTCACATTAAAGGATAATCATGTTACTGTTCAAGTAAACTCTTGTTTATGATACAGTCAAGTAAAAATTCATGAGAACATAAGCTATTATGAAAGACAAGGTGATATTTCCATCTTAGAAACAAAGCTAAATGATCAAATTACATGTTCAAATATAATTTTCTATTGAAGAAATAAAAGTGAAAGCACATGTTTAAGATTTTCAACTCAAAGTACTTACCAAGCTTCAAATATCATCAAACATTACAGTCATGACACAAATTTACTAGTGATATCTCAATGAGATAAAGCCTTACAAGGTGCAAAATATTTTGAGAATGAAACAGAGTCAAGTTTAATGAGTAACAAGAGTTTAAAGTAAACCACTGTAGTACAAGATAATCAAAATACAAGTTCCTCATTCATGAATATAAAAAATCATTACCATACATAAAATAAGCATAATTGAGCTCAGTATGAATGTTTGAAATTTTGTTTTGAGAGTAACTAACTTCAATTTTATAGAAAAACTAAAGATTGCGAAGCTTCGAAAGGTTTCAATGACTTGAGATATATCATATAAAAATCACCAAGGGATAGATTTGTAATTTTTAATCGATTATTCTCAAAGGAAATTCAATCTTATCCTTAAAGGGTACCTACAGATTTAAAAGAGTGCAGATATCTTCATGGTAAAGCACAATTTCAATGTACAGGAAGAAACATCTCTTTCTAAGTATCAAGTTCAAAGTTTTCAAAAGTCAAGCATGATGAACTGAAATAGTCACCAACCATCAATCTTAGAATGCAGGATCAGAGTTACATGAAGAGAGAAATAGGAAAGGCTTATAGCCTTAAAATTTTCTAACTGTTACTTCAGATGTGCAAGTATAGTATAAAGAAAGGAAAGAGAAATGTTTATTCATCAAAGAAATTAGATTACCATTAGATTTCAGGCATATGAATCTCAAGTTTCTATCTTATAGAGCTACTATTTTTAGTTGTCCAATAAAGGCATCACCATCAAAGAAGACACAATATTCAAGATGGAATATATATACTAATCAGAACTTCAAAATGAGTCAAGTACAAATACTGTAGCTCCTAAAGGTGATGACTAAATCATATTTCTACAGAGTTTACAAAGTAATAATCAAGTAAGAGCAATGGAAGATGTCACCTACAGTCAACTGAAGAAGTGATATCACTTCTTGAAGTCAAGTTTTCATCCATACAAAGATGTGATGATAAAATAACAACTACTCACAAGAAATGCATCGAAAAACAACATGTAAAGCGAGTTTTTATAGTAATGAGATCTGAGATATTGGATGTTACAAAAAAAATTCAAGATTAGAAACAATACAAGATACAGTCCAACTCTCTTCAAGTGTGTAACAAAGCATTTCAAATGGAGCAATAAAATCTTTCACAATCAATTTCTAAGACATTGAAAAAATCTACAACCAGTGAGCAAGAAATATCTCAAAATTACAAACTAAGAAGGAAGATACAACTCAAATGACTTGAGTGAAATAATAAACACCCAGAATGCTTTTATGAAAAGAAGAGAAACACAATGTTCCATCAAGATATATAACATAGAACAGAAAGCTAGAGGTATCAAAAAGAGAGAAATTATAGTGATCAACAATGGCAGAAATTTTTTCAAAACTATAAATTAGAAACATTTTCAACAACAACCATCCAAACAGAAATTTTGAAAACTAAGTTACAGTATCAAATTTTGAGCTACAAGTTCATCACATAGGTAGGAGACATTATTAAAAACCGCATGAAAATTACAAACCTAATTTGGGTATAGATAAATGCATAGATGAATAATATTCAGGACATCTACAAATTCCAATAGACCAACTTGTCGTTACTCAAAAATAGAAATGAGCTACGAGGCTCGAAGAACGCCAAATGTTGCGGCACCATATCCGGGTGGATCTCAAGTAGCATATTAATAGTAGAAAAATAGTTGCAATAACATATTATGTGTTTATCAGACGTCAATGAAACTTTAAAGAAACTAGAATCTAAATGTTACACAAAGAAACCCCAAATGAAAGTTCAAATATCAACGCTTAAAAAGCCATCAAAGACTATATTGCCAAATACTAACAACAATAATTATCAGAAAGGTATACCATTTACCTTATGTTAAGAATGATTATTCAAAAAAAAAGAAGCTATAGTATATGTCGGCATGATCCATCAAATGAATATTCAAAAGGGGTGAACTATATTATATGTTATGTCTAACCCGAATAATAAAAAAGGTAGCTTTACCTTATTATATTATGCAATGGGTATAATCGAAAGGGGACCAGATTAATATCACAAAGATCAAGTCAAATGAAGGTGGTCAAGTAATAGATGGTTAAGAAATTATTTTTTAAAATGCCATGATTACCTTAAACTCCTCGAAGTTACCTTAATCTTTCCAAGGACCTTATGCTAAAGGATAATTATTTTCATATGAGTAGAAAGGTAATAGTCATTTATTCATGCAGATAAAGACAAAGACCAACCATTGGAAAGTGTCACATCAAGTGCAGAGAAGACAAAGATGATCATCTTATCATGCATATTAAGAAAAAGGTGGTCCCCACACATTGGGTGAATATTTTGCAAAGTATCAAAGTTAAAGGAAATATTTTACTCACATAGGAAGATTAATTTTTGCATGTGCATCCAAGGGGGAATAATTGCAAAGGTTCCTAAAATTATCATTGCAAGTGGATCAAGTTGCAAGTGTCACATCAAATAGAAGAAGATAAAGATTGCATACACATTGGAGAAGACTTGCATAGTAAGCAAGAGATATTATTAGCCAAATTATTCATCGAATTTTATTAAAAATAGATCAGTCAATTGCACTTGGACTAAATTTATTTTTGTAACTAAGGCTATTAATGCCTCATTGTAATCAACATGTCTAATTTTATTCCTTTATTTATTCATGATAAAGGGGTAAAATTAGCATGCATGGGCAAGTACAAATTTTAGCCTATTTTTAGGATGGGATGGGTGAATAATTTTGTTATATATTGTGTGCATTGGCAAGATACAAAGAGGAATTTTAGACGTAGGAGTGTTTGAAGAAATTTACTCCAATTATTCACAAGTGGAGTGTATCTCTTTGTTAAATCTTGTGAATGTCAATTCCTTGATTAATCATCTTACGTTATTGCAAATCTGGTAATTTCTGCATAGTATTAGTGTGCATGTTTATCTTATTGTGTTGTTATGATTTATCCCTCAATACATAAAGTGTTTTTCCTTAGAATTCTAGTGAAAACTGTTAATACATAAATTTAAAACCATTAATTATGGAATTTGAACTTCATAAGAAATAATAAGATATACACACCATCGCAAATAATTGGAAAGGTAGAAATCAATTCTCATTCAAAGGGAAAATCTTGCAAAATCTTCTTCAGCACTCCTATGTCTAAAAAGTCCTTACTTGTGCTTTGAAATTGCACAAAATATATAGCAGAATTATTCTCCCATCCCATCCTAAAAATAGGCTAAAATTTGTACTTTCCCATACATGCTTATTTTACCCCTTTATCATGAATAAATAAAGGAATAAACATAGCCATGCAAATACAATGAGGCATGAATAGCCTTGATTACAAAAATACATCCCAGTCAATCTACAATAATACTAAAGCAAAACCATTAATACATAAAGTCGAACTATATTATTGTTTTTCCTTAGTATTATGATTTATTGATTACAAAAATACATCCCAGTAAAACCCCTAAAAATTAGTTTATGATCCATCAAAAAGGAAATGGCCTTGATACTAGAGACTCACCTCAACAATAGGTATACCCACAAACCTAAGGTGGTTCAATTATATCTATGAAAGTGAGAGATCCCAAGAAAGCTTAGAACCACTAATGTCATGTCTCAACCTTGGTGCACTTTCAAGAGATAACAAGACCTATAAGATTCCATGAGACATAATTCATAGAAAAATAGACATGGAATATCCCTCTCCTTTCCCATCCTACAACATATATTTCAAATTTAAAATGATGAATCTATTGGAATGAAAAATAGATTGGTTTGAATCTAGTGGTTCCATTGGAATGGTGCACATCTTATCGCCATTTGGCCCAACATTCCCCACACAAGATCGAGAATAAATCCAATAGAAATAATTCAAAGTTTGCGTAGCATCCGCCATCCTAGAATTCTATTTTGGCAGAGGAGGCTTAAGTAGTTTTTGCAGGAGAAGAGATGGATGGTTATGGAGCCCAATGTTGCTTAGTAGAAGGTGGAGTAGCCTCCTAAGTGTTCTTACTTTCCACCTTCTTGTTACCAACCCGTGTCCAACCCCTATATGTTTCCACCTATGAAACAAAGACATTTTACACATTGGTAGGCTTGGATTGCTGGGTAAGTGAACAACTGCAAAGAAGGTGGTTAGACGCTTGGCGGTGGAATAAAGTGTTGGGTAAGTTGAAATAGAAAAACTTTTGTGAAATACACATCGACCCAACTTTATATCGATTTCATCCCACATATCGGAAGGTAAATCAACCTCCATAGAAACCCATTTTTACAGGCATGTATAAAAAAGCCGGGTTGTAAAAATCACATGACCAAGAGGGTAGACAATATCATTTAGAAAAGGCAAGAGATGTAAAATTAATCCCAAAATTTCAACCTGCATAAAAACTCGAAGCTAAACCTAGTTTTCTTGGTTCAAATCAAGGCTCCATCTAGATAAGACAAGCAAGGTATTACCTATATACTACCATGAAGAGTGCTCTAAAATCTTCTTAACTTACAAGGGCTCGTGCAATATAAAAATATAAAACCCTTTGGTGAGATTCTAAACACCAATAACTGGATGCCCGAGGATTTCCCACAAGATTTAACCCATTTTCGTGGGTAAGACTTACAAGGAATACGACCAAATAAATAAGCTACCAAATAGTTGTTATGATAAAATTACACAACATGATCAACAAAAGAAATCTCAATAGTAACATCTAAGGGGATTCATAAGCATTACCTTATCGTAAACTTTTGAAAAAAATTCCTCGTGCATTTGGGAGCCATCTTCACCACCGTTTGCAAAATATTTTGTAAGTGGTTGGTTTGATGCCATTTAAAGGGTTGAAATTGCCCAAAATGGATGGAATAAATACCCAAAACACTATGTAAAATGGAAATAATAAAAAAATATTGAAAATACTAGAGCAATAAGGCTAACACTGCGTAATCATACGGGAAAAACCCTAAAGCAGAGCCAACCGGCTATGAAATTTTTAATATATTTAATATAGAATTATTATACCTTAATTTTCTTAAAAGAGGATTATTCTCTACCATATTATTTGTGACTTGAATGGCATAAGGAATTACATTATAAGGAAATTACATGATATAGAATATATTTTTTCATAAATTAATAGTTTTTAAATATATTAATGTAAATATTCCTTTGATAATTTGGTTGGTTGGCACAATTACTGGATTAAAGATGATGAATGATAAGGTAACTTGTTGAGTTGATACATCATCTCGAATGAGTTAAGGTTATATAAATCATACTCGAAGGATCTAGTATCCACAAATTTTTATACAATATAAAGTTTATTTAAGATTATTTTATAAAAATCTAATATTAAAAATCAAGTATTTTTTATTACATATAATGACAATTTTTAAAATAATATTTTCTATTTTTATTCAAAATAAAGAAATGAATTTTTCTTACAAATAAATAGGTCAATAGTTTTTCTCAAAAATTAATAAATATTTGTTTAGATTTCAACTAAATATGAAAAATCTATTGTCAACTTAATATATTTCTATGTAAGTATTCATTTGAAAGATCAAATTTCAATGCGAATAAGAAAAAATCATCGAACTACGACTTACATATGAACTTGAAAAATGAAAAGGGAAATTCCTAAACTACTTTATGCAGAACCTTATGTGTTCTCATTTTAAAATATTTACATAAAAATGGGGTCTAATCATTTTACGATTTACAAATCATAGATGTTGAATGGATTAAATTATAGCATCTGGAACATCAAGTTGAAGGCATAATTCATGGCACACAAGATGTGGATGATCATGAATGGTATTGAGAAGGCTCTAACCGACATACAAGTGGAAATGAACAATATATTTGGATATCAATAGAAGGTGTAGGAGGTAATGTCTATAATATTGTAGAGTGTGAAGGATGATTTCCTTCTTCACACTAGGAATCAGGAAAGTTCAATTGAGGCTTAGAATTACCTATAATTAATACATGAAGGAAAAGTGTGAAGGGTGCTTACAGGATAAGCAATGTGTAAACCCATTCTATAGTCATCATGATGTGAACTCGCATAACCTTTGGAACTAGTCTACAATGATGTCAATGGACCATTAAAAGTTCCTTACCTAAATGGTTAAAGTGTGTATATGTTGGTACTTCAATTATTAATTATTCTTCCATGATTTAGTCATTCTTTTAGATGTGTTATCTATCGGTTTTATCACAAATTTAAAAGGCTTAAACTAGATAATGAAGATATATATGTTCGTAAACATTTTTAAATTATAAATTAGTACATAGTTACTAAAAATATTATTATATGCGTATCGAATGAAACTTGGGGACACCTTTTTATTTATATTGGAGACATCCAATACTAATTGCATATAATATATATTTTACAAGATTAATATGTTAAAATTGTTCAACATATTGGTAATATAACATAGTTAGTTGTTTAGTATATAGTTATTTAACCTGTTATAAAACTTGTGTTTAATCTATCAATTAAATTTTAATAGATGGTTAAAATTGAAATCAATAAATATTTATATTACACTTATTATAAATTCTATATGGTTATTATGAATTTAAACATGTTAATGTTGTGTTAAATATAAATATACAACTGGATATGTGTTTAATTTATTTGTACATGTGTCATTACTTGTAGTAGTAAAAATTAGCCAACAGTCTCCATTTCTTCTACTACGGTAGAGTATAGAAGTGCAATGGATAAAATGAAAGAATTCATGTGGCTAAAGTGGCTATTGGAAGAGATACCCATGGAAGGTAACAAAGTAATCCTATTTTATGTGATATTTCAAGTTGCATTAGTCTACCTAAAATCTAGTCCAGCATTAGAGAACACAACATATAAAGATTCATATGCATTTTATCCAAGAGAAGGGTCTCTGCAATGATATAGATCTCCAATAGTTCCCAAATGAATATCAATTTACATATATGTTTACAAAGCCATTATGTGTGCTATAAAGTTCTACAAATTTCGTGCAATGCTTGGCCTTTTAGAGTTATGATTGAGGGTGAGTGTGCAGGGCAATGTCACCTCCTAATGGTCGGTCATGTATTATCTCCTTCTCCTCTATTCTTATACTCCATTGTAAAGAATTGTAAAAAAATCTATTTTATGATCTTTGTAAACTTATCACTCTAAGTTTATAGTGTACAATCCAATGTGTTGCATATGTTGTAAATGAGGTCCTTGTGTTATAAAAGGCTCCTAGAGATGTTGGTTGAGATAGTTTCGATCACAAACTATGAGATGTAGTCTCACAAATCATTCTTAGCCTAAATAATTCATTACTAATGTATGGATTCCAAATCCTTTTGTACTATAAGGTAAGATGAGAATGATGAAGGTGTATAAATCCTTCAAATGTGATATAATAGCCTAAGCCTTTACTATGGTTTATGGATTTGTAAATCCTATTGTATAAATAGGTAATGTTTGTATATGTTCCCCACTTAATATTAAAGAGGAGTAATAGAGAATATAATGTTAAGTGTTCATGTAAATAAACTATAAACTATAATATTTTAATTTATTTAATATAAACTACATGTTTATAAAGTTAATTGGTTATTTAAAATCAATTAATTTTTTAGGGTACTTTGTGAGAATTCATAGTCGTTAGTTTTATTTATATTTGACTTTTGGGCTAAATTTAATTCATATGAACCGTAATTTTTATTTTAAATGGTAAAATCATAAGAGGAGAAAATGAGGGGAGGAGATGTCTTGGACTAGGTTTCTCATAAATGGAAAATTCTTTTTTGTCATTTTTACCATTCGGGGGTTTTCCATGTTAACTTTAGTGTTATTTGGTATTTAAATTTATATGCATTTGTTATAATGTTTGTAATTTTATTTAATTAATATTAAATTGTGTTTAATTATTTTACCCATTTGACCTCACATTATGAGATGTTATAGATGGGAATTTTATTAGTGAAATATGATTTGGCCAAGCCCGATCGATTAGAGGCATGAAAGGATTGTGAAGTTGTTATGTATAATGAAAAATAGTTCATTACAAGTGTATGCGTATAAAAGAAGGGATTTCACAATAGCTTCAATTGTTAATAAGGTGCGTGGATATTTTAAAGGATTCCCTAAAGCTAAAAGATAGGGTGTCGAATAAAGGTGAAGCTATAGCTAAAATATAAGGGAGTATAAAAGAATGGAGAAAACACATGGGAAAGGATTTCAAGCAAGGAGTGTGTAATATAATTTCTAGTTGGAAGATATGAAAGAAGAATGTGTCAAAATGTGTGCGATAAGGAGGATGACTAGGACCAATAATCAATTGATCCCAATGAAAAAAATAACACGATGCAAGAAAGTAACATCTAGATGGAGGTAGCTAAGATTTTTAAGGTACTCAATTTCAAATTTTAGTCGAGTTCAAGAGAATCTTGAAGCATATATAAATGACTAGCTTTTCTAAAAGAGAAAACCAAATAATGATAGAGAAGAGGAAACACATGGCTACAAAATGAGGATGAGTTCACTATTTTAAGGTTAGCATGAGCTACACGACACTAGAAAATTGGTTGGTTTAGAGATAATACCTAACTTAGTGGTGGTCATGTTGTGGAGTGGCCAAGGAATCTAGAGTCAAAATTTTCTAAATGTGCATGTGGGAAATTCCACACAATGGACTTCATACACATGCTTAAATACATGATTTCTGATCCTAATACAAGTATTTCATTATAAGGAAAAAAATTGTAAAACATCATTAATATATCTTAAAAACATCATTCATAATACCATTTAGGTTAGAAATATAAACTTCACACCTAAATCCTACATTAGGACACATGAAACTCTAAAGCCCTCAAACTACCCTCTCTCGAAAAGTAAGACCACTTACGCTGCAAGGAAATAAATGAAACTTAAGGAACACTTAGAAATGTTTTGTAAGCCAAAGACATGTCTCCTAAGAATATTTATCAACTTTTCACTATTATCTCTCATCGTTAAACCCTATGGATAACAGGGATAACCAAGATGTCGTATAACTAGTCTTCAAAGATTGAAGCTCAAACCCTCATAAAATCATGTCAACAATGAAAATGTGATATATCAACCGAAAAATCATGACCTCAAGGTCATCACCAAATTCTTACAACACTATTAATTTGACTATAGAAGCCCAAAAATACCTCTACAACTTGGTCACTTGAAACTACCCAATACTACTCCAAAACTAGTCTTCCAATATAGGCTTCCATTGACCTCATAAGGGATCAAAATATTTATAATAATACTTCATAAATGTAGTATAAATTATGTACTTCCTTGAAATTTATTTATTCATTTGTTTCAATGAAACTTGAGAGAACTATTAACTTCCTCACAACCTTGGAAATTTTAGTGGGGTCAACATCTTGTTAAGACACCTAAAAACCCCTAAAGAAATATGGATGATTCCTATACAACCTCCAATTATAAAAAATTATCACTAAATCCATTCAACACCACTAAGAAACGTAACTTTTGCATCACTTTTTAAACTAGCGTTTAAGTAGGGTTTATAAGTTGTTTACCTTCATAACGATTCTTCATAAATATTTTCCCTTAAACAAAAAAATAATGCTTGGAAATAAATATTAGGAGCCTTCCAAAACTACCATGAAGAGGTTGTACCACCATGTAGAGTTCACATATGCCAATAAGAATCAAATAAATAAAATCAGGCTTGGTTTCTCACTTTTAAGAACTCTTTAAGGGAAAAATGATATATCTTTCTTAATGTAAAAATCAGGCTTGGTCGAATGGGCTCATATCCGATCATGGTGTTGGCTCCATACCTTTTCCTAAAAATCATGTGTGACCAATCAGCGGTTGAAAAACACAATGCAAAATGTGGTGGCAAGCCTATGATGATACACTTTACAATGCAATCACATTGGGGCATGCACTTAATGTGAGGTTAAAATCCTTGATGACTCTAACTATTGTTATCATTTTCCCATCTAATTACACTATGCCCCTAGAGATGACTTTGTATTGAAGGCCCAATTGATCGGCTATTTGTTATTGAATTAAAAATCTACTTTCCCCAAATCAATCATGTAATTATGTACCATATTATCTCCAATGATCAATGAAACATAAACAGAGGAGGCTTTAGATTCTTACCTTGTTGTCCTCCATGGTTTCCTTTGGGCTGAGCCACATTGGTAAGCACTTTCTCTTGTTGGTTGGGGGTGGTATGAGGTTGACCAACTACCTATATAGTAGACTGAAACATGTCTCTCTGCCCTGGGATAACTAATGAATCCCACATTAAAATATTAACATTTGTTTTCTTCATTTATTTGATGATGTTAAATGGGGTTGAGCTATCCTTTTTCGCCCCTTTCTGGTACATTTTTATCTTGCACGTGGGTCATTCGTTACAACCGGTGCTGAATGGGTTTGGAAGGTAGCTTGGGATGACTCTCGCATATTGGGATTTTCACATTGAGTGGCAATACCTTGTGGAATAATAGAATGTTGAGGATTAAGCTGAGTTTCATGATTGTCCCTCTCCAATGTTCCTTTTCTTGGACCAGGTATTGGTAGCTACGCTTTCAAAAGGAGCTTTGTTAATTCCATAGAATCCTTGACCTAATAATTGACAAGCATAGTCTCACTTGGAGATGCCTCTTTCTAAGTTTCTTGCTACTCATTTTCCTCTTAACTAAAATCTTGGGACACACTCATGGTTTGTTCCATCAAGGTTTGGTTTAGTGATCCATTGAAAAACATATTTTAGTTGTGGGGCTGATTACATTAGAAACACCAATCAAATTCTTGTTCCATATTGTTTTGTGTTGTGATGTTGAAATTGTGTTTGGATCATATGACTGGAAAGGTCTAGTAGCTTAAGGTTGTCCTTACTTTTGGTTACGATTTGCAGCCTTAGCTGGTTGTCTATTTTTTTGATGTGGGAACCTAGCATGATACTAAGTTTGAGGCTGATATGGCCTAGAAATCTGAGCCTATTTCCTTTTTTAGTCACTAGCTCATTCCCTAGGTTCTACAACTATTGCATGACTTCTTATAGATCTTTTGAAGTGTTAGAAGATGAGGTGGAGGCTTCAGATGAACTCTGATTCCTAGGAGTAGGTATAGGAGCTAATGTGGGTGTTTGGCTAGTGCTTGGATCTCCTAGTTCTAGGTATAGAGGCATGGGTGGCCTAGGAGCAAGTTTGCTAGCTTAAATTAAACAATTTTTAGCTCTAATGGAAATGTTATAGGATACAGGTAAGGTGATACCTCTCATTGATTGAATCATTAAAGCAATATCAAAATTTAGAGCTCTAAGAAAGTATAAGAAAGAACCTTCATCTATGGGCCTTACAGCCAATGGAATCCTATCCCATGTCCTTTGGAATCTGAAGTTGAAATTTTTCAGTTGCTCATTAGGGGCCCTCTTGATGGTTTTCAAATTCTCTAACAAGGACATATTATCTCCCTTTTCTCCAAATTGGTTGTGGAGAGCTCACGCCCGAGATGGTCCCAAGTCTAAATAGAGCCTACTTGTTAGTCTACTAAATCATCATGAAGCCTTACCCTTGAGTGAAGAAGCTAAAAACTTGATTGCGATGTCCATCTGAGTGATCTCATGAATTACAAAATCATTTTCAATGTCTTGAGTGTGGTCATTAGGAGTAGTCTGGTTATCTCTAGTGAAATGGGGAATGCTCTTTAATACTGCAACCAGGACTAGATTTTGTGCATTGAGAGTGAGTGAGGTGTTTCAGTGAAATCGAAATAGGGGTTGGGTGGTTGTGCCATTATGATTGGCCAGAGAACCCTTGTTGATTAAATGAATGGCCTATTAGGTGGAGGTTTTGACAAGGTTAAGTTTGGTTGAGATGGAGACCTCTGGGCTCTTCTTCCCCTTCTCCCTCTGTCTAGGGATAAGTGTAGATAGACAAATAGTCCCTCCTCTCTAGTTCTTGACCTTGTTTGTATTCTTCTCATGAAATTGAAAAGCTTGGAATGTTGAAACCAATGGATTCTATCTCTTTGGGAGTCAAAAGATGTGTAATTTCTAAGCTTCTAAAATCTAAAATTACAACAATTGCACATCATTCTTACTGTAATAGAGATGGAGAACTCTTTGTCCCATAGAGCATGCCAAAGCTGTTAGTGCATAATCACGGCACCCACGAGTGTCTACATCTAGATGAGTTTAGACTCTCAGTGTGATTGCACAACATGGAGCATCTCCAAAAGTGTGGGACCTTGAAATCGAGAGATCTATCTAGATGAAGGTCAATCCCTATTCCTCTATTCAGATGCATAAAAATAAATTATAGAGGATCTATTCTAAAACCTACTCTATCTTACCAAGGAGACATGGTTGAGAAGATATGAGAAAATAAACCTAAGCTAATGAGGTGATGCACTAAAGGAATGTTAAACACTCATTTTGCAATTTAACATAGACCATAGAAATGTAATACAACTACCATGCACAGATAACCAAATTGTAATGAGAGATCAGAAAACAACAATAAACACATGAAAGGGTTGGGAATCATCCACACACATATATTATTACTCCATAATTAATAAAGTACACTACAATAGCCAAGAGGTAAAAAAATTTATTACAACTCGAATGGGAGGTTTGGAAGCTCCACAAATTCTCTTGCAGACAAGGGAAGAAGGGAGGGTGCAAAACAAAATTGTCCAACCCTTTACAATGAGCCCAGATCCTTCTTTTATAGATTTAGCATAGAGAGAAGAAGGAGAGAGGTGGGAAAAATAATTTGAAACTCAGCTACTGAGGCCATTAATGCCCCTAAAAATCCACCCACAATTTGTCAAATCTACCTCAATTTCTTGTTCGGTGTGATGAAGGATGAAGAACGACGGATCAGATTGAATCCGATCTAGTTATTAGAGCAATTGGATCCTAAATTAATGACATGAAGATTGAATGCTAAATATTCAAATGGGAATTAATGGTGGAAACCGATTAGAAGAATTGATCCGCATGGCCTAAAATTCACTTTGCGCACCTCTTTGCACAAAAATAAAAAATACAAAATTTTCCCCACAGTCCCACAATAGATTTTTTTTCAAAAAACCATCTTTGGGTCCACCAAATACCACTTCAAGGCCGGTCAGTCCGCATTTAATTTAGGCTGGAAACATGGCTCCTTGGGCGTGGCGAAGCATGACTCATTTTTATACTTTATGTCTCTTGGGAATAAAGCCAAAAAGTTATAATTACTCTGGAGACCCGCCTTCCCACTTTGACTTGGAACATGGCCACGTGGAGGGTTGGTGCATGTTTGGGGACCACTTTTGGATTTTACTTTTGAAGTTGCATCGAGATGACACATGGCTCCTTCCGCGGCTTTGCTTTGTTCCTTTATGTTTTTGACTAATTCCTTTTGTTTGGCGGGGCCATACATCTGACCAAGGACACGTGGAGGCTTGGTGCTTGTCTAAGGACCCGCTTTTAGATTTATCTTTGAATATGCATCGGGCTAACATGTGGAAGCGTTGCACTCATTTGAGTCTTTGCTTTGGGTCATGCCTTTGAATGTGCACCATTAAGACACATGGTGCCTTCCACCTGCACTCTTATACTTAACTAATTTGGGCCCACTTTGAATTTGACCTCTGTTGACCCCTGGCCATGTGGAGGGTTGGTGCAAGTTTGAGTCTCTACCTTGGGCTCCCATCTTGAAATTTTCGTTGAGATGACACATGGTTCTTTCTACTTGTTTGGAATTTTCAAGCTGCTTTGGATCTATCCTTTTAGGTCTAGGACACGTGGAAGCTCCGTGCTCATTTTAGTTTTCTTTTGAGTTTATCCCTTGGAGATGCGCGATGCGACATGTGATGAGCTTCAAATGATTCCCCATACTTATCAATTTTGGAATCATTCTAAATCATTTGTAGAGCCCGGAGACTTCGAGTTTTTCTCCATTTATTTTCCTTTAAGCCTCTAGTTTTCTTTGACACTATTTGTTTCCTTCCTCGACCTTGCTCCTCCATTTTAGAGCCCATCTACAACCTATTTTTTTGGATCTAAAATGTGGGCTCATAAATGTAACAGAACCGTCCCTTGAATTTATTTCTACACAAGTCAGTGTTTGATCAATTTTCCAGGGGAAAAATTGAGATAACAATAACAACAAAAATGACATAAATAACAACACTTCATGATAGTGCACACTATACTAACCATGCACGTACACTACACACATCACCATCAACACATACATTCTTCCCTAGATTCACTCTCATCAATTTTTTTGCCATTTTCATCTTTAGTTTTCACACTTCTCCATATTTTTATCATTCCATGCTTTTTCTTGTCCTTCAACGCGTTTCTACTACACTCTTTCATGGCATCAAGTATGCATCTCTTTCTACTATATGTTACGGAGTTTTCCACTCATAAACATAAAGTGGGGGTGAAATTTAGTCACAAAATCATATGCTTTAGA
Source organism: Taxus wallichiana var. yunnanensis (assembly GCA_018340775.1). Taxonomy (NCBI): domain Eukaryota; kingdom Viridiplantae; phylum Streptophyta; class Pinopsida; order Cupressales; family Taxaceae; genus Taxus; species Taxus wallichiana. The sequence continues at coordinate 809,984,836 of CM031237.1, forward strand.
AATTATTTATATGTTCTCATACTACTATTTAGATGGTTATTGAGTGAAGACATTATTAATTAACCACTATTTTTGGCCATATATTTTGTTTTATTTCATCATTACCAACCCTCTTCATCCACATGCTTAGTCTATTATGGTCATTTTCCATTATTTTAGCCTCAAGTTGGGGTGCTCAAGCTAGTATTGAGGTGTTAGTGGGTGCCCCAATCCCTTTTGCACTTTCCTACCATCTTTTGGGCTCTTTCTAGCCATTTGAGATCTTTATCTTTCTTGTGGTCAGCCTTTCTCGTGATTAATTATAAAATTAGATTAAGGAACCCTATAAATATTAAGTTACGAGACCATAATGAGGGAGTTATCACTATTCACTACTATCCTCGATCTAGAGATAAATCCATCTACTTCATTAGAGATCACTTGCATCCACATAGCTACATCATCAAGGCATAAGGTTAGGTGGTACGTATAATAGTTAATATGGGGAGGGATTAGGATATTTGTATCATAGTTAATATGGGGAAGGATTCTATGATATTCTATGCACACATTCTATTACATTTTCTACATGTAGGTATTGCTTGGTACTTAAAATAGTATGGTGACATAAGAGTAACCTAGGGCATGTTTATATAAACTTACACATAGAACTACATCGGGTATGAGATTTAGTGTAGCACTTAGTTAGTAAGTCCACCATTATGGCATATGAGGTCATTCCAACCCCTTCATATGCATTTTTATTTTTAGGGTTTGATTCTTGTTTTGGAGTCTTTTAGGTATTTCTTTCATCTTGGATTATTAGTGACACCATGCATGGGATATTGAGTCTAATGCAACAGACACTGAGGGTTTCAGACCATCTTCCAACCCAGTGAAGATTAGTTTTAGAGATTTTGTACGAGACCAAGGAACCCAATTTATAGACTAGAGCACTTATGGGCACCCCATTTCCTCTCCAAGCAATCCAATCCAACTAGATACTCCAGATCCATCCTTTTTGGGAATTTTGCATTGTTGTTCCTACTTCCAAATTTTCTTGTCATCTCTGTGACACAATCCCATAAGATTTTTATTTTCCTCTTCTCTCTTGCATGTTAGGGTTTTACTTTTATTACATTAGTTGTTTAATTCATTTATGTGCTTCTTTACTAAACATTTTTGTCCTCCTATATTAGATTAAGTAGTGTATATTATTTCCATTTTTAGTTAATCAACAAAAAGTGAACAACCACATTTACCTAGAGAATATAATGACATACGAGAATATCTCATTTGAGCATAAAAAGCAAAGTGTAACATGTGAGTATAAGTAAACAAGAGTAAGTGTAACCTAGATATGTAATATACTATGAATGAGTGAGATGGAATTCTATGCAAAGTTAATGTGATAAGAGTAGTGTCTTTGTCATCACCAATCTAGCACTATGATAATTCTTCACTGGGAAATCCTCGTCTTTATGATTATTAACAATTACACAACTTTTAGTTTGGTGGATGTAATCTGGAAACACAACAAACATAACACAAGCATACCATAGACTATGATAAGAAGGAATGATGATAAATCTGAAATATCGAGTAAATTATAATATTAACACGAAATTGTTACAATCTCACCCATGAGGTACTTCAAGTGTTATTGACTTCACTTTCCTTCCACCAATACTATGGGAGAAACTTCAAAATTACACCTCTTAAAGGCTTCTTTAACACACCTTCAAAATTATGGCTTCCTTTACACACTTACTCATACAATACTTCTCACTACTTCCTTCTATGCTAAATGAGGGGGTGGCCTCTTTATTTATAGAACTTCTAGGCTTATCCATCTTATCTCTAAGATAGGATAAGAAATCCACTCCGACGAATCATATTTCATACCTTAACTCTTATCTATACATGTAAGATTATCTTTTAAGATAAGATAAACCTTATCATTTCACATGGGTTCCACATTTTTAGACTTTTTACAAATAAAATACAAAAAATATTTATGACCTCACTCCTTGTCCTTATTACCAATAGAATATTTCTAATTCCTAATCATGTAGACCCTACTTCTCTACTTACCCCAACTTTGACATTTTAACATTACGGACCACTTACGAAAAATATTTACTTTTACCACAACATTCATATTGTACTTTTGACTATTACCATACTATACATTATTGGTGTCATCGTCTTGGCAGCGCCATTATCTTCTATTGGACACTACTACTGATTACACTTAACAACATCCTATTCCAAATACATACATTAATGAAATAGAAATTACGGAGGAAAATTTTATTATCGACATCTTCCCCTTCTAGCTTCTACTTCGTCCTCGAGTAGACTATTCTAGTGCTTGGAAAATATTCAACTTGTCATGGTTGACCCATTTCGTAATGGGAGTGCCATCCAATTTCTCCAGTCGGTACATGCCATTTTCATGCACAACTATTATTTTGTAGGGCCCCATCCATTTTGGAAGAAATTTTCTCTGTCTTCTTTTTTTGTATACGGAATCATATACTAGAACCAAGTCATTCACATGAAATGGAGACCAACGGATCTTTTGATCAAAGTATTCCTTCTACCTCATTTTATTCTTATAGCTTGTATCATTTGCTATTTCACTCATTTCCTCTAGAAATTGAATATGTACCAACCTTTCTTTTCTTGAATCACTTTCATCCATCCTTTCATTTTTCATAACTCTCACATGGTGGGAATATCAAACTCAATAGGAAGAGCTGGATCAATGCCATAAGCCGGATGAAGAGTATCTTGTTGCTAACTTTGATGTTACCCTATATGCCCACAATGTTGCATGAATCCTTTTATCCCACTTATGTACCTGCAATTTGCATCTTTTGCTAGAATTTGACACAACACAAAATTTGTTCGTTCCACCTATCCATTTGTTCTTGGCTTGTATGTTGTTGCCTTCTGCGCTTAATAGAAAACTTATTGACTAGGGCTTCTACCACCTCATTAATGAAGTGACTTCCTTGATACATACAATTTCTAATGGAAAACCAAATCCGGTGATAATGTGTTCATATATGAACCTTGCCACTTCATCCATGGAAGTTGTTTTCAATGGCCTAGCTTCAACCCACTTGGTTAAATAATTTATGGCAACTACAATATACTTATTTTGGCGTGGGGTAGTTAAAAGTGGACCTACAATGTCTATTCCCCACTTTTCAAAGGGAGCAAGTGGAAGAATAGGGCATAATGGAGTTGATGAAGTCTTACGGTTACCATGTGTTTGAAAAATATCACATGTCTTACAATAATTATAACAATCTCTAAAAAGAGTGGGCCAATGATAACCTGCATCCAAGATCCTTCTTATTGTAAGTTTTCTAGATAAGTTCCCTCCACATGTACCATTGTGGAATTCTTCTATCAGCTCCTTCCCTTGATCACGTCTAATTGCCCTCATATCGTCCATCAGGTCCTATTCGGAATAATACTCCATGCGAGAATGGAATATGGATGGTGGCATGAGTAATATTCTTCTTAGTCTTTGCATTCGCACCATTAGGAAACTTGAATTCATTCAGATAATTCCAAATATCTATGTATTCACTAGGGATTGTGTCGAGGATAACAATGTTGCATCACGGGAAATCATCGTCATCACAAGATGAACCTAATCCATCATAGGCTCGAGAGAGTGCATCTGCATTGACATGTTTCTTTCTGGCCTATCTTGCTATCCTCCCGATGGGTTAGGCTTATTTACAATATATTTTAGAGCTGATGATCTATTACAAGTATAATTTTTCCCTAGCAAGTAATTCCTAAACTTCTTTACAACAAAAATGATAGCTAGAGCCTCTTTTCGATTACAGTATAATTTACCTTAGCACTACTCATTTATTCCTCCCAAAATTAAAATGGATATTCATTCCCATTTTCATCCTTTTGGCTTAGAGTACTTCTAGTGCTGCATCGAGGCATCAGTGTACACAATGAATGGCTTGCTCTAATCTGGATTCTTTAGAATAGGTGAAGACACGGGGCTCCCTTGATTTTTAAAATCTTCATGTTCCTTATTTCTGGTTCATAAGTAACATTCTTCTTCAAGCCCGGGTTAGTGGTTGTGAAATCTTTGAGAAATTCTTGATGAACCTTCTATAGTAACCCACATGGCCTAAAATTGATCTCAACTTACTTCTATTCATAGGAAATGGTAAGTATTTGATTTTGAAACTTTATCGGGATTAGTACCAATACCATCTCTGGATACAACAATCCCTAACAAAACGCCTTTAGAACATCCAAAGACACACTTCGTAGGGTTTAGTGAGGCTTTGCTTCATCTAACCTTTGAAATGTTGTCTCCATCAGTGCAGTGCTCCATCCTACTCCCATATATGCAAAAAACATCCATAAATACTTTGATGAAGTTCCCAATGTAGGGTTCGAACACCCTATTGATCAAATGTTGGAGCGTTGCCAGATCGTTACACAACCCAAAGGGCATAAATCTATAAGCAAGTGTTCCCCAAGGAGTGGTGAACATGGTCTTCAGCTGATCTTTCTCTGCTATACGAACTTGGTTGTATCCGCTATATCCATCAGCAAAACTATAGCACTCCTGGCTAGCTACTTCGTCCAAGATCTGATCTGAGAATGGAAGAGGGTAATGATCCTTCTTTTTTTCCTTATTGAGCTTCCTATAATCAACACAAATGCGTAGCTTCCCATTATTTTTATTGAGATCACAATGGGAGAAACCCATTCTGAATTCTCCACAACAAATATGAATCCTGCATCAAGCAACTTATCTATTTCTTCTTTTATAGTCTTGGAAAAATTAGGATTCATTCTATATGGCATTTACTTTATGGGCTTAGCACCATCTACTAGCTCAATAGAATGTTCTACCCAACTTACTTGATGGAGTTCCTTGTAATCAAAATTGAATATGTGTATGTACCTTTGAAAAAGAGTGGAGGTAGCATTCCTTCGCACTCTCCATCACATCATCACCAATCTTTATTTGTTGGAGACGATCATCAATTTATTTTTAGATAATTTTATGGGTTCATGAGTCGGTGTGATTGGAAGGATATCCATGACCGAAACATCAACCTCACTTTCTTCATCTTTTGTGTCCACTTCATTGGTACTAGAGTAATTAGAAGATGTCAATCATCGGTTTCATCACTTGAATCCACGGGTTCTATCTTATGATCTTTGAGGATCACATTTATCTTCACCCTCTCTACCATGTCCAAGTGTCATGAAGCCTTCATTATAGTAGTTTCTTGCATGAACTCTCCTTAGCCATGGCCTTCCCAACAACATTGGGTATGCAACAGTACCATTTTTCATCACCTAAAAATATACCACACATACAACACCCATAATAGATATTGCCACATTTGAAAGTACACCTTCTAGTTTAGTTTTTCTGTTATTTAATGACCTTAACATAAGTGTTGAGGGTGATCAATTTTAAACCCAACATATTCATTACTGGACTTGTCATTACATTAAGCTGCAACACCTCCATCAACTAAGACATCATGAATTGAAATACCATCACATAATACCTCGGTTTGTGGAGTGTAGGGATCTGCCTCTGCCTCCAAAATAGGGACCTCAACCTCCTTCCTTCGTCAAGCATTGATTCCACTTCGCAGCTCCCGCCTTTTCTCAGAAGACATAGCCAAGAGTTGACCATATGTAATATTTGCAGGCCTTTTGGATAGATCTTCTAAGATGGAGTATGGTCCTTGTCCCTGTGAAATCAGAAAATCCTGCACACCCAACTTTCTTCTTCTATGTTTCTTACTAGTTTCTCCTTTCATCTTCTTAGGATCATTTCCATCTTGATTATCTTTTTCTTTCTTTCTTTTTGTTACAAACACATATACTTCATTATTTATGCTCTTATCTACTACATCAAAAGAATTCACAGTGCTTTTCCTTTATCTTTATCTCTTGTACAGATGTAGAAGCTATCTCGGACAATTATACTTATAATGACCCTTTTATAACAACCATAACATACAAATTCAGAAATATTTCTTTTTAGACCTCTATCTCCCCCTTGAGAACTAAATTATTTTCCTTGAAGAGGATTAATAGTAAAGCCGACCCATCTTCTTGAGCGAGATCTTCATACTCAATACATGTACTAGTAGAAAGATTTTTGCTCACCGAGAGTGGTTGTGGATTCGAACTAAAGGTGCTTTGGTTTAGGCTCTACTTTAGCAACAATTTCTTTGGGCTCTTCTTCCATGCTTTCTTCTTTCCTTCTCACAATCTCCATTACTTGTTCAATGGTAGTTGGGTGGTCATATTTCACTCGTTGTCTAATCTCGGCTTCATCCCAAGAATGAAGTACTTACGAGAGGAGATTATCCACGTCATTCATCAACCCATCTGCTAATCCTTCCTTTTGGATCTAGGCATCAAGCTTCCTCCTTAGCTCTAGAAAACGAGCATGATAATCCCTTATCTTCTCATTCTCTCCTTGGGATAGCATTGTGATATCAATCATGAGATCTACATTTATTTGTTGCTCACCAAATTCTTCAAGAAAATTTTCAGTTAATAAATCCCATGAGTTTCTCGCATTATCACCTAGTGTTTCAAACCACCTAAGGGCTGAACCATCCAAAAAGGTAGGAAAAAATTCAGTCCATTGTTCCCTTCTTATAAGGGCATTACAAATACAAGATCGTTTAAACTCTTGAATGAAAGAGGAAACATATTCATTAGATTGGGCTGAAAAAATAGGAATCTTCCCCATTTCCAAAAGTAACCACAGTGAAATACCAACCCACAAGTAATATCGACAAGATTTATGTGCACAAATAATTGGAATCACTATAATAGAAAATAGAAATGACCATGGTAAACTATGGTAAAACTTGACTTACTGTGGTATCATGGTAAAAAGTGACTTTAATACGGTAAAAAAGTTACTTTACCATGGTAACTAATATGCACAGTAAAAACAAGGTTACCCTCTAAATGATTTTTGACTAAGTGGGAATATCTCTCTAGAAAATCCACCAACGAGGAATGATCCTGGAAACAGAACCAAAATGTCATCACCAATCCGACACTATGATAATTCTTCACCGAGAACTCCTCGTGTTATGATAATTAACTAAAGCACAACTTTTAGTTTGGTGGATGTAATTTGGAAACACAACAAAAAACATAACAAAAGAATACCATAGACTATGATAAGAAGGAATGATGACAAATCTGAAATATCGGAGTAAATTATAATATTAACATGAAATTGTTACAATCTCACCCATGAGGTACTTCAAGTGTTACCGACTTCACTTGCCTTCCACCAATACTATGGGAGAAACTTCACAATTACACCTCTTAATGGCTTCCTTTACACACTTACTCATACAATATTTCTCACTACTTCCTTCTATGCTAAATGAGGGGGTGGCCTCTTTATTTATAGAACTTCTAGGTTTATCCATCTTATCTCTAAGATAGGATAAGAAATCCACTCGACGAATCATATTCCATACCTTAACTCTTATCTATACATGTAATCTTATCTTTTAAGATAAGATAAATGTTATCATTTCACATGGGTTCCACATTTTTAGACTTTTTACAAATAAAATACACAAAATATTTTTGACCTCACTCGTTGTCCTTATTACCAATATAATATTTCTAATTCCTAATCATGTAGAACCTACTTCTCTACTTACCCCAACTTTGACATTTCAACATTACCGGACCACTTACGAAAAATATTTACTTTTTACAACAACATTCCTATTATACTTTTGACTATTACCGTATGCATTTATACATTATTGGTAGCATCATACTGGCGGTGCCGTTATCTTCTATCGAACACTACTACTAATTACACTTGACAACATCCTATTCGTAATACATACATTAATGAAATAGAAATTACGGAGGAAAATTTTAGTGTCGATTAGTACCACGGGATCGAATGTGTACAGATGTGTATGAGATGAGGTTCATTTATAAATTCACCCATAGAACAATATTGTGTTATTGGAAAATGTTTTGAGTATACACACTAGATATATAGATCAATGAAGCATAAATCATAAAGAGTGAATGTGGTTAGGTTCACTTCAGATTTAGACCCTTAACAATCAAGTACAAACCATAGACCTAGAGTGCGTCATGGGGTAATTTTATGATTTGAGAATGTGATGCTAGAAATATGTGTTATGAATGATAAGTGATGGTAATGTGTGAACCTTAACACAAGATTGAATCATAGGGTTATGATGATACAAGTTGTGTAAATATGCTCATAAATATGGTGTATGAAGCATAGAGCATAATAGTGGAAAGAAAAGACACTGATAATGCTAGTAGGTGGGAGAATAAGCCCTAAGCATTTCAATGATGAAGATCTATGTGAAGACATAACATGCCATTATGGGAGAGCATTATCTGTGTCATGAGAGTTAGAAGAAAAATTAGGACTATGGGATGGTGGCGAAGTTTTAAATATGGCCTATCCATCAAAAGTAGAAGGAGAAATTTTTTTGACAAAATGAATCGGGAAAAAAGTTGAGTAGGATGGGGAGGAATATTGAATGATGGTAGCTAATGAAGGATTGATAAGGTAGTAGAAAAATCAAGAGGATAAGAGGATTGAATGATATTTTGAGGAATATTCTTAGGTGAATCTTGACTTTTAGTACAAGGAACATTAGTAAGGATGGCATGATGCTCATTAGACATAGATAAATTAGATTTAGGAACCCGGTGAGATTTAGAAATTAAGATGGGAATGTAGGATAATTTTGTGTTACAAATGAGATAAAATGATGAATCTCAAAGTGTTTTAATATTCATTTTAAAGCATAGAAATAATTTTCATTATGTTCATTGATTTGATGATAAGTAGAAAATGGGAAACCTTGATATTTGAGAGTTGATAAGTAGCTTGGAAATGAGTAGATGGTAAGATAATTAATTGATGCGTGAGGAGATGCCAAATAATATCGTGTTTCTTATCTAGTAAATCAAACTCTAGAGGTGCGAGGAGTGGTAAGACCCGGGGATTACTGATATGATCACATGTAGAAGACATAAAATGATGATGCTCGAAGCACTTGCATGATCCTAAGTAGCATCCTTAATATGTTGGATTTTAGATAAAAGAGATGTAATCTTGGATTTCATAACATTAAATTTATCTTGAAATAGAGAATGGAAATCTTGAATAGACTTGTAGATTGATTGATTGGCATTAGAAATAATAGAATTATTAGAGAGATGATCGAGGATGGTACTAGGCACTAATGGTGTAAATTAACTTGTAGCAATTAATATTGTTATAATTTGGATGGAATGTATAATTAAAAAATTATAGATTCACTAGATAAATGCCGAAGATTATAGATTATGTTGTACAGTTAAATAAGACACAAAATTAGCTTATTAATGATAGCAGATTATAGATCTTCATGAACAAGAGATAAAAGTAAATAACAGGAAAGTAAAGACATATATAACACCAGATTTAAGTAGATACACCCGAAGGAGAAAAATCCACCGATAAAGAAGCTGTGTGTATTAAGAATTCAATAATTTTAACGAAACACTTCCACTTTAATCCACAGTCTCATAGTAAATAATAACAAACTTATGTCTCACATTATAGTAGATATAATAAGTAGTTTAAGATTATATCAAATTGTCTATTACCTTATTAGCCTAGTAAAAGTTAACAATTCCACTAGGGATCATCCTACTTATATAGGATGGGTGGTAGGGTAATATTGTTCAACTCTTTAGATGTGAATACCGACTAAGATTATTAAAAATAATCTTTAAAAAATAGGTTGTTTAAGTGGTGGTCCACCAAATGGTATCCCCACTTGAAATTAACACCCCAACACTCCCCTTAATGTTAAGTGGGGAAACAAAACCAAACATGCCAACTTTACCTTTTTCTACAAAAGGATTTATAGATCCTTGAATCAACAATACTTATTAGCGATAACATGATAACAAAGGAAATCAACAGATATTCCCATACATAAATTCTTAACATAAGTGATTTATATATGAAGAATTACATCAGATTATGGATCCTTTTATAAACTAAGGCATACCCATAACTAAAGCTTCGTTGGGATTTACAAGTAACTTCACATAGAGTGACACAATTACTTATCAAAAATGGAGGAAGTATTGGAAGTTTACAATATCTGTTAAGAGGTGGAATTTTCATGTACAATCCCCCTCAATAGAAACTTTGATAGGCCCAACAAGACACAAAACTTGTAAAACTTCACAACACATAATGGTTTGGTGAAGATATCTACAACTTGATCTTTAGTAGAACAAAACTTGAGATCAATATCACCATTCAAGAATTTCTCTTGAATAAATTGTATATGAAATTCAATATGATTGGTCCTTTGATGTTGAAATTGGTTCTTTGCATGAGAAATGCAACTCTGGCTATCACATATAAGAGTATTTCTCCCTTTCACAACCATGTACGAGTTCATCAAACAATTTGTTCAGCCATATAGCTTCTTTTGCATCTTCTATACTCTAGTTTAGTAGAAGAGATAAACATTGTTGGTTACTTCTTTCTAATCCAAGTGATGGAACTTGTACCCAATAAGAAAATATATCCATAAGGAGACTTTCTATCTACATCATCGCCAACATGATAAGGATCACAATAACCAAAGAATTGTGCATCATTACAAGAAGAATAAAAAAACCATAATTGATTGTTCCTTTAATATATTTCAAAATTATTTTTCCATTTTCCAATGATCCTCATAAGGTTCTTGCATAAATATTTAAACTACTCCCACTACATAATAAATATCAGGTCTAGTAATAGTCAAATAAATTAGAATTCTAACTAATTTACCTATATGAAGTGGGTTCAAATTCGAGACAAGTTGGTTTAGGGTCTAACTTAACACCAAATTCAATAGGAATGGAAACAAGTTTAAAGTCATTCATGTTAAATTTTCTAAGAAAATTCACAACATAATGATATTGAGATGCAACAATAGACTTATGATCTCGAAATATAATCATGTCAAGAAAATGATGTAATAAACTTAAATTAGTCATTTACAAACATTGCTTTAACTATAATTTGATTCTAATAATTAAATTTTTATCACTTCTAGTAATCAAAGGATCATCACTATAAAGAATAATAATGATAATATTATTGTTATCAAATATAAAAAATAAATCATTATCAAAACAATAGTTAGAAAAACCAAGCTCCTCAAAGAAACTATTAAGCTTAGCATACCAAGATCTAGGAGATTTCTTAAGACCATACAAAGACCATTTAAGCTTACAAAAATATAGTTCCTTGCTAGGTACTTAAAATACTTTAGGCTGACTCATATAGATTTATTTTTAATTCACCATTTAAAAAGAATTATTAACATCCACTTGGTTAATCTCCTAACCATCTTTGGGAAGAGAATGCAAGAAGAAGTAAGGTTTCAGGGGGGGTAGATTGTGTCCCTGGGAAATTTCCTATATACCAGTCATAAGATCCCAGAGATTTTTATCCATAAAACAAGCTTTTAAACAAACTATGTAAATGCTATAGTTCATCTTGTTCAATAACCTGAGACTTATCTAAAAGAAAACTAGCAAAACTATCCATTTGAATTCTTAGAAGGAGAATAGAGACAAATTCAGCTAAAAAACAAGTCAAGGAATATAAAAAGATACAAAAATAAGCTATATATATTTTTAGTAGCTATAAGAATGTAAACATCTTGAATTTAATCAAAAACTAGCTTGATTTGATCGCATTTAAGATCAATTTGACAGATTCATTAAAACCCTCTACAAGAACCCATGAAGAGGATAGTTATAGGAGATGCCACAAATGAGAAAAGGATAAAAATATAATTTTAAAAGAATAGTGAAAAAAGATGAGCTTCATCAAGTCACATAATAAATCACAAGTATGATACAAAATGTAGTTTTTCATTTGAGAATATAATCTTTTCATCGAGTAGAGTTTAACAGAATGAGATCAAAAGGAATGAAGTAATATGTACATTTTGAATAAACTCAAGTATCATCTATCAGTGTACAAGAATTTCATCATTCTCAAAAAAGTAAAGACTATAGCAGGAGTCAATAATTAAAAGAAGTTAATAATGATAAAAATCTTGAAGAAGGTCTGACTTCATTAAAGAAAATTCATAAATAAAACTATCAAGAATGCAAATTTCAGGAGACAATGTAATCACGACAAAAATAGAGGTATAAAACAAAGTTTCCATTCATAAACAATAGTGAAAACAATTGGTAAGAGATTACTAAGTAAATACAGTGAACTCAACTCTAAAAGGGGTGCATTGAGCTAAGGAAAGGTTGAGTAAAAGTGAACATAGCAACTTTGGAGTGTAACATTTATAAATAACAACCTTTCTCAACACTATAAAAACCAACACATATACTTATGCTATGATTACCATTTGGTTACATTGATCTTCAAATGCAAAATCATAAAGGTTTAATGAGAAATCTAAAGTATATAATTACAAAAATTGTTCTCTCGGGAGCTTATATTGTACATTATTTAATTATTATTTAAGGTTCTTTTTGTGGAACTTGGAACAATTATATGTGGATAGAGTGGTCCTTGACATTGGCATGTAGATATAGTTTCTATAAAGAGAATAAAATGGCATAACAGGATAAATCGTGCCCAATTTCAGGTTGAAATAAACTCAGCAAACATAAAGGAAACTATTTGTTTAGAAAGCACAATATAGAGAAGCTATTTGGTAGAGTAAAGGTATTCCCAAAACGATTTCAGAGAGAAGAGAAATGAGTATAGAAAACAAGAGAAAATTTATGTTCAAATTAAGAAACATAATCAATGAGTGTTATCTCAAATATCAATACAAATTTCTTTGTAATCCTCGAGAGGTGTTCATGAACAATTACAATACAATGAGCTAGAAGATATAACAATACACATAAACACAAATCACAGGTCCAAGCTCAAATAATTTCAAGTAGGGAAGTCTAACAGTTCCATGTAAATCACAACTCAAGCCCTTGAAATAATAGCACAAGAATGCACAAGATAAATAACTTACCATATGTTTTAATAGAAGTTTGGATGACACGAATTGGAAAAAGTATGAGTTTCTCGAAATACAAAGTAATAATTTTTAGTGTAGAATCACAACACCCCTGAATGCTTGCAACCAGATGGGTTGATACTCTTAGTGTGATTGCACAACATGGAGCATCTCTCAAAGTGTGGGACCTTGCGAGTTGAGAGAGCTCTCCGGATTAAGGCCAGTTCCTATTCCTCTATTCAGGTGCATACAAATAAATTGTAGAGGATCTATTTTAAATCTACTCTATTTTACCAAGGAGACAGGGTTGAGAAGATGAAAGAAAATAAACCTAAGATAACAAGGTGATGCACCAAAGGAATGTTAAACACTCATTTTGCAAGCTAACACAGACCATAAAAATACAATGCAAACGCCATGCACAGATAACCAAACTGCAATGAGAGATCAAAAGGGAACAATAAACACATGAGAGGGTCGAGAATCATCCACAGACATATATTATTGCTCCAAAAGTTGATATAGTGTATTATAGTGGCCAAGAGGTAAAACATCTTGCACTACAACTTGAATGGGAGGTTTGAAAGGCTCCAAAAATTCACTTGCGAACAAAAGGAAAAGGGAGGGCACAAAATAGAAATGTCCAACCTTTTACAATGAACCCCGACCCTTCCTTTATAGTTTTGGCACAGACAAAAGAAGGAGAGAGAGAGGTGGGAAAAATAATTCAAAGCTTGGCTACAGTCATTAATTCCCTTGCAAATCTACCCTAAATCTATCATCTTTGCATCAATTACTTGTTCATTACATTGAAGGAGGAAAAACGGAAGATCATATCAAATCCGATTTGGTTGTTGAAGAAAATAGATGTCATATTAATGACATGAATACGTTTTTCCATTTTTCACCCACTTAGCTTCTTAAAATTTAAATTTTTAGATCTCCATGGGGTGGATGAGATCGAGATCTTTCCAATGGTGCCAAATTTATCAGATTTCGAGAACTGAATCAAAAGATATGCTCATTTGAATATTTGAGTCGGGCATGTACCAAAATGGTGGGAACTAGTTAACAAAATGGGTCTTTTTGAAATTGGACACATGGAGGGATGGCGCATGTTTGGGTACCACTTAAAATTTAACTTTTGAAGTAGTGCCGTGCTGACACTTGGCTCTTTCTGCTGACCTTTTCCCTATTTTGACTTTTCAACCCCGACCCTGTCCCCTTTTGGACTTGGGACATGTGGAAGGTCCGCACTCACTTGGAAACCCACTCAAGATTTTACCTTTGAGGGAGCATTGTTAAGACACATGGTGCCTTCCACCTGTACCCTTAAACTTAACCAATGTAGGCCTACTTTTGAATATAACCTCTGTTGACCATTGGCCACGTGGAGGGCTACCAAAAGTTTGAGTCTCTGCCTTTGAATCCCATCTTCAAATTGTGCCGATGCAACACATTTTTCCTCTTACTGTTTGAAATTTTTAAAGGATGGCTCTATCTATTTCAGGCCTAAGACATGTAGATGCTCCACGCTCATTTAGAAATCACCTTTTTCTTTGCCCCTTGAAGGTGTGTCATTTGAACATGTGGAGGCTTCCTTCGGTCTGCTATACTTAATCGTTTTGGGCCCAAATTTAACCTTTTTTGAGTCTAAGACATGTGGGAACTGGAACTTGTTCGAGGATACCTTTTGAGTTTAATCTTTGGAGATGCACCAATGAGGCACCTGGACACTTCCGATATTTCTTCCATACTTAGCTAATTTTGGGGCTCGTTCGAATCATTTTGCGAGCACAGAAGCTTTCTAGTTTTTGTTTCCTGCATTTTTTTCCTTATGGCCTCTAGATTTATTTCACACTACTTACTTCCTTCCTGACCCAGCTACATTCATTATAGATCCCACCTATAACCTATTTATTTGATTTGAAATGTGGATTTGTGTGACGAAGTCGTCCCTTTGAGTTCTTCCTGAACGGGGCCATGTTTGATTAATTTTTCTAGGGTAAAATGAGATAACAATTTGGCCACTCGCGGAGACATTTGCCTACTAGATGAAGAGATCAGCTGCCTTGTTGTATCCATTGGGTGTAGAGTCATGATTGGTGTCCTAGTGTTGGTCTTATTCTTACGGAAATGAACTCTTGAGACTCAATTTTATCTTCTTTGTATTTTTTCTATTAGAAATAAGAAAGCATTACGAAATTATGGGTCTCCTTGTTGCAAGATGTTGTAGATCCCTGGTGCATTCACCTGGAGGCATGTTAAACTATATAACAAGACAAACCTGGAGTAAAAAAACTTGTGCCACAATACTTAGGGAAATAAAATGTATACTACAACAAACAATGTGCATACACACTTAGGGAAATTAAAATCCTATGCTAATATTTACAAGGGTGGAACTTACCTTTCGATATGAATAATGTTTGAGATACAATTATTTACCATCAATTCAGTGACTTGGGAGGAATTACTACTCTTACACTCTGTGATCATGTAAGGGCCACTCCGGATGGCATCATATTTGGAATGCTTTCCTAGATTTTCTGATCTACATCCCACTTTAGGACTAAGTCCCCTTCTTAAAAGGTCCTCGTTCTTAATTTCTTGTCAAAACTCTTTTTATCAATTCTTGATCCTTTTCCATGCTCTACATTGCATGCTCTATTTATTCTCTTACATCCATCATCTCTGCATATCTGAATGCCATGGGATAAAACTCGGCTATCTCTAAGCTGTTTCATGAGCTCCACGGTGGGAAAATCCAATGATATTGGAAATACTACCTCCTTTCCATATACAAGCTTGTATGGGGAGTTACCTATGGATCTTTTGGATGTGATCATATCAGGCCATAGAGTTGATTTGAGATTTGTATGCAGGTTCTCGATTCTCATCAAGAGTTATTCGATAATCCTTAATAGGTTATTGTTTGTGGACTCTGCTTGGCCATTACCTCGAGGGTAATAGTTAGATGAAGTGCTAAGGTATTCACCATTCCTAACTGACCATTAAGTTATCCTTATACCAAGGAATTCCAATGCATTATCAGATATAATAGTGGCAGGGACTCCAAACCCGGTGGTCATTCCTTCGTAGAAATCCAAAATGTTGGATTCATTTGCTTCTTTTAGTGCTTAGTGCCTCAGTCCACTTGGTTAAGTAGTTTGTTGCTGCAAGTATTCATTTGTGGCCTTGGTTTGAATTTGGGTTAATCACCCCAATGAAGTCTAGTCGTAGTGCATGAATGGTTGATCTATTGAAATGGGATGAAGGGGTAGGGCTGTTAGCTTCTCCTTTCTTGTGAATAATGCACACTTTTTACACTTCTTGATCCATGAGTAGAAATCCCTAAGCACTGTGGGCTAGTAATAACCAGCTTTCATGATCTTGAGATATTTTGCTCAAGGGGAAAAGTGTCCTACTACTTCCCCATGATGAAACTAATGCAACACTTTCTCAATTTGGCATGTCCCAATGCACCTCAATAGAGCATTATTTATATCCCTATTAAACAAGATACCACCAACAAGTACATATGGGATGGCTTGTAGTCTGAAGTATCTCCTTTTTGCTTTGTTCCATTCTGGAGGGCACAAACCTATTTAAAGGTAATGCACGAAGGCTTGGGTCCAACATGGAGTAGGTACATCATTAGCTGGTTGTTCTTGATCATTTTGTAGTAATAGGACAACCTCTTCTTTATCCACTAACTCATCTTGTTGCTTGGAAGCGAGTTGTTCACATAAACCCTTGCCATGAACCAGTTTGGTCACCTTGATCTCAATGTCATATTCCATTACTTGAGTGATGCAACTTGATCTCTTCTCATAAAAGTACTTGTTCAGGAGAAAATATTTAACACCAACATGAGATACTAGCAGTTGAATATTATTGTTTGAGACAAAATGTATAAACTTCTTCAAGCTCCTAATAACAACAAGGACATTTTTTTCAATGAAAGAGTATTTTACCTCGTAGTCCTCCAAGATCTAATTGAAGAAGGCTATGGGTTGTTTTGAACCTTCCTTGTTGTCCTAGACCAAGATGGCTGAGATGGTGTTTGACCCTCCAAAAGCATACAACATGAAGTCTTTTGAGAAGTCAGGGTTAATGAGATTTGGAGCTTATGATATTGCAAGCTTGATGGCCTCAAAACTCTCTTTTCCTTTTTCTATCCATTTAAATGCAAGACTCTTCTTTAACATCATTATTAAAGGCTTCACAAGAGTAGAAAAATTAGGTACAAACCTGTGAACAAAGTTTATCTTCCCCAAGAATCTTTGGAGATAATTTTTTGTTTTGTGGCAATGGAAGTGCCTAGATGGCTTCAAATCTTTCAGGATCAATTGTTAACCCTTCGCTAGAGACAATGTGGCCCAACAATTTACCCTTATGTGCCAAGAATACACATTTATTTGGATTTAATGAAACACCAAACCTTCTACATCTCTAAAATACTTATCTAAGGTGAAAGAGATGGTCTGCAAAATTCTTCGAGAAGACAATGATATCATCTAGATACGCCAAGTCTATGTTGTTGATTAAGCCTTTGAATGCCATGTTCATAGCTCGCTCAAATTTTTCTCCAACATTTGATAGTCTAAATGGAATTTTCTTAGAAGCATATATACCCCATTTGGTGGTGAAGGCTGTCTTGAATTGATCCTCCTCTTTCACCATTATCTGGTTATAGGCTAAATATCCATGTATGATGAAAACTTGTCAGAGCTAGATACAACCTATAGGATCTGTCCCATTGATGGAAGTGGATATTGATATTTCAGTGATGCTTTGTTTAGATCATGAAAGTACACACACAGTTTGATTTCTCCATTTTTCTTTCTCACAGGCACCAAGTTAGAAACCCAACTTGAATATTTGATGGGGAAGATGATGCTGGCCTCAATTAGCTTGTTCAATTCTTTCCTCATGAGAGGCTCAATGTGAGGATTTATGGGCCTTTTCTTATGTCTGAAAGGCTTGACTCCTGGATCCAACTCAATTGTGTGTTGTGCCAGCTTTGGGTTGAAATCTCTCAAATATTTATAAGTCTATGAAAATACATCTGGGAACTCTTGACAGAGTTGAACAAATTCAGATTTTTCTTGTTGAGTGCTTGCCTTGCCAATCTGCAATGTTTTGTCTTCTTCTATAAAAATGGGTTCTGAATCTTCACCCTTTACCTGAATATTTTCCTTCTCCTTTCGAAATTGGTCATTTCGGTTGAAGATTGGTTCCAAAGTGACAAGACCCTTTGGTAGTTTGTTAGTCCTTAGTTGCACTACTTCATCACCATACTGATACTCCAGTTTATCTTGATTCCTTTAGGAGAACTCGGCTTCTTCTTGTAGGAAGTTTACATTTTTTCATCATTTTGAAAGACTTGCCAACTTGTGTTGTTGTCTGGGACAACTAGCCTCACAACCAACTTGATATGTGGATGTGAATTTTCACTCTTAATACTCTTCACAATGTCGAAGGCTGCTCTAATTAATTCTAATGTCTGCCGCTTTATGCTTCTTCCTTGGGATGGAGTTGATGTTGAATTCCTCAAAATCCTCAATGATGTCCCATAATATGTTCTTGTAACTCTTTAATAGGTATTTCTTGGCAGAATTTTGTCTTCAAACCTAATTTTCAACTAGATCACTATCACCAAACATCTGCAAGTTTTCTATTCCTCGTTTCCTTGCCCAATGCAATCTATGGACCAAAGCCTCATTCTCTTCTGTATTGTTTGAACAGGAAAATTGGAAATGAAAAGTTGAGTAGTATTTCATATCATGGGGGTACACAATCATAGCTCCTCCTCCACTCCTTGTCAACTTCTTGAGCCATCAAATAACAATTTCCATACCTCAAATTATCATCTTTGTGGTCTAGATTTATTATGCGGGAAGAGGGTGATTCTCCTCATGAAAATAGTAGAATTCTAGCTCAGATTCCTCCATCTCCTTATAGGGCTCAAAAGCATGCCTCTTGTTCACTCACTCATTGAGGGACAAGTCCAGGATACACCCCACCTTGGTATCTACTTCGTAAGTGCTCAAAAGATTCTCCGATCAACGGCTAAACAATTGACATTGATCGGTGGGTATATAAGACTCAATATGATAATCTACAATGGGCTCAAATATAATTATATCCTTAGCCCATAACTTGTTCTAAATAGTATGTGTGACCAATCATCGACAAATAGTCTCTAATATTAGTCAGTAAAGTCTCTCAACAAACACAAGGAAATATATGGTGGAAAGTCTATGAATGATATGTTTTGCAATACTGATCACATTTGGGCAAGCGTGTAGTGTGAGGCTCAAACCTTTGATGAATTCAATAGTTGTCACTACTATCCCATCCAATTGCACTACCCCTTGGAGATGAATTCATATTGAAGGCCTAGCTGATAGGCTATTTGCTTTAGCATTACAGAGTTACTTGCCCCCGATTCAATCATGCAATTATGTACCAATTTGTCCCTAATGATCAATGAAACATAGAATCGAGGAGTTTTCAAATTCTTACATTTTTGTCCTCCATGATTTCCCCCCCGAGATGCATTGGTAAACACTCTCTCTAGTTGGTTAGGGTGCTGATTTGAGCTTGACCAATTGGCCATAGCAGTCTGTAATAGATCTCTCTGTCCTAGAATGGCCAATGACTTCCAGATTGAAATGTTCACATTTTTCTTCATTTTCTCAATGATATTAAATGAGCTATCATTTTTTACCCCTTTACGATACATGTTTTTGTTGCACATGGGTAGAATTACAACCAAAGTGTCTGAGTGGATTTTGAATGTGGCTTGGGTCGGCTCTTCATCTTTGGAAGTTGCATTCGAGTTCCAATACCTTGTGGAGTAATGGAGGGTTAAGGATTACCTTACTTTGGTGATTGTCCCTCTCCAATATTCCTTTTCTTGGACCGTGTATTAGTAGCTACACTTTGGGAAGGTATTTGATTCATCCCACAAAAGTCTTGACCTACCCGATTGACTAGCATAGTCTCACTCTTAGATGCCTCTTATTGATCTCCTTGCTACTGATTTTCCTCTTGACTAGAATCTTATGACACACCACTGGTTTGTATAATCAACACCTTGTTTAGTGCACTATTGAAACACATTGACTGGTTATGAGGCTGATTGCATGGGAAACACAAGTCATATTCTTGGGGCATATTGTTTTGTGTTGGGACCAAGGCCCTTGATATTGAATTTGTATTTGGATCATATGACGTGAAAGGCCTATCATCTTGAGGTTGCCCTTGGTTTTAGTTCTGATTTGTAGCTTTGAGTTGTTGGTCTATTTTTGCTGATATGGGGGTCTAGCCTTATATTGATTTTGAGGTTGATATGGCCTAGAAATTTGGGCTTGCTACCTTTTGATAGTTACTAACTCATTCCCTAGGTTTTACAGTTGTTTCATAACTTCTTGAAGCTCTTTTGAGGTACTAGAAGATGAGGTAGAGGCTTTAGCTGAACTCTGATTCCTAGGAGTAGGTATAGGAGCCAATGTGGGTGTCTAACTAGTGCTTGAGGCTAATAGTTTTGGGTATAGAGGCATAGGTGGCCTAGAAGAAAGTTTTCTAGCTTGAATTAGACAATTTTCAGCTCTTATAGAGATGTTATAGGCTGCAGGTAAAGTGGTGCCTCCCATTGATTGAATCATTAAAGAAATATCAGAATTTAGAGCTCTAAGAAAGTATAAGAAAGCACCTTCATCTGTGGGCCTTATAGCCACTAGAATCCTATCCCATGTCCTTTGAAATATGAGGTTGAAATCTGTCAACTGCTTGTTAGGATCCCTCTTGATTGTTATCAGTTGCTCCAATAAGGATATATTATCCCCTTTTTCTCCAAACTGGTCATGAAGAGCTCTGCACAGATGGTCCCAAGTTTGAATAGAGCCTGTTGTTAGACTCCTGAATCATTGTGAAGGTTTACCCTTGAGTGAAGAGGCTAGTAACTTGATTGCAATTTCCATCTCATTGATCTGATAAATTGCACAAAAATTTGTAATGTATTGAATGTGGTCCTTAGGAGAAGTCTAGTTCTCTCTAGTGAAATATGGGATGCTCTTTAATGCTACAATTGGAACTGGATTTTGTTCATTAAGGGCAAGCGAGATGCTACCAATGAAATTGACATAAAGATTTTGATGTGCCATTGTGATTGGCCTGAGAACCCTTGTGGATTGAATGAACAACCTACTAGGAGGAGATGTTGAAAAGTTTCTATTTAGTGGAGATGGAGACCTCTAGGCTCTTCTCCCTCTTATCCCCTTTTCCGGGGACAAGTGGAGATAGAAAAATAGTCCCTCCTTTCAGGTTCTTAACCTTGTTTGTATTCTTCTCGTGAACTTGATAAGCTTGGACTATTGAAACTAGTAGATTTTTATTCTTTTGGAATTGCCAGATGTGCAATTTCAAATATTTTTAAAAGCTTAAATTATAGCAATTACACATCAATCTTGCTGCAATAAAGATGGAGACTTATTTGGTCCCACTAAGTGTGCCAAAAATATTAGTGTAGAATCATAGTGACCCGAATGCCTTCAACTTGATGGGTTGAGACTCTCAGTGTGATTGCACAATATGGAGCATCTCTCAAAATTTGGGACCTTCCGAGTTGAGAGAGCTCTTTAGATTAAGGTTGGTTCCTATTCCTCTATTCATGTGCATACAAATAAATTGTAGAGGATCTATTTTTAGTCTACTCTACTTTACCAAGGAGACATGGTTGAGAGGATACAAGAAAATAAACCTAAGCTAATGAGGTGATGCATAAAAGGAATGTTACACACTTGTTTTGCAAACTAACACAGACCATAAAAATGTAATGCAAATGCCATGCATAGATAAAAAAACTTCAATGAGAGATTAGAAGGGAATAATAAACACATGAGAGGGTCAAGAATCATCCACAGACATATATTATTGCTCCAAAAGTCGATATAATGCATTACAGTGGCCAAGAGGAAAAAATCTTGCATTACAACTTGAATGGGAGGTTTGAAAGGATCCACAAATCCACTTGTGAACAAAAGGAAAAGGGAGGGTGCAAAATAGAAATGTCCAACCTTTTACAATGAACCCCAACCCTTCCTTTATAGTTTCAACATAGAGAGAAGAAGGAGAGAGAGGCGGGAAAACTAATTCAAAGCTCAGATATCAGCCATTAATGCTCCTACAAATCCACCCAAATCTATCATGTCTACATCAATTACTTGTTTGACATGTTGAAGGAGGAAGAATGGAAGATCAGATCAAATTTGATCTGGTTGTTGGAGTAAATAGATATCATATTAATGACACGAACACATTTTTCATTTTTCACCCACTTATCTTCTTCAAAATTAAAATTTCATATCTCCATGGTGTGGATGAGGTCGAGATGTTTCCATCATGCCAAATTTTTCAGATTTCAAGCACTAAATCAAAATATATGCTCATTTGAATATTTGAGTCGGGCCCGTACCAAAATGGTGGGAACCGGTTAACAAAATGGGTATTTTGGAGATTGGACACATGGAGGGTTGGTACGTGTTTAGGGACCACTTCAAATTTAAATTTTCATGTAGATCTACCTTTGAAACTTGGCTCTTTCCATTGGCCTTTTCCCTATTTTGAATTTTCAACCCTAACCCTATCCCCTTTTGGACCTGGGACACGTGGAAGGTCCACACTCACTTGGAAACCCACTCAGGATTTTACCTTTGAGGGAGTGTTGTTAAGACACATGGTTCCTTCGCATGCACCCTTATATTAACCAATTCGGGCCTACTTTTAAATCTAACCTCTATTGAGCATTGGCCACATGGAGGGCTGGCACAAGTTTGAGTCTCCACCTTTTACTCCCATCTTGAAACTACACCGATGCAACACGTGTTTTCTCCCACCTATTCAGACTTTTCAATAGTTGGCTCTATCCTTTTTAGGCCTGAGACACATGGAAGCTCTGCGCTCATTTAGAAATTACCTTTTACTTTACCACTTGACGGTTCACCATTTGAACATGTGGAGGCTTCCGCCGGTCCTCTATACTTAATCGATTTGGGCCCAAAATTCAAATTTTTTATCTCTAGGACACACGGAAGCCTGGCACTAGTTCGATTCTACCTTTTGTGTTTAATCCATATAGATGTGCTAATGAGTCATGTGGAGGATTTTGATGTTTCTTCCATACTTAGCCAATTTTGGGGCTCATTCTGAATCATTTACAGAGCCCAAATCTTTCAAGTTTTTGTTCCTCCATTTCTTCCCTTACATCCTCTAGCTTTGTTCAAAGCGCTTGCGTCCTTCCCGACCTCGCTACATCCATCATAGAGCCCACATGCAACCTATTTTCTATATTTGAAATGTGGATTCATGTGATGGAGCCGTCCCTTGGATTTCTTCCTGCACGGGGTTGTGTTTGATTAATTTTGTCGGGGTAAAATTGAGATAACAATAACTCTAAGCACACCAAGGGTTTCGAGAATAGGCTTGAAGGGAATAATTAAAAATAAAATTAGGAAGGAGATAGACATATGGAGATTCACATGAATCAAGCTCCAAGTTATACAAGTTAAATATTAGAAATAATGAGCCATGGTGAACCCACGATGAAATGGCATTCATAATTTTCCATGGCCAAAAACACATTATTTAGAAGATCCATAATAATGAAATGGGAAAAATAAATGCACTTTGGGATTGAATCCCAAAATAAAACGATACCCCATAATTCTAATAATTATTGGTGAATGGCACAATGAAAATTCGATAGAGCTAGGAAAAACCATATCTCCATCCATCACTGCTAAAGGAACAATCAAGGCTTCCCCAATTTTTTTAGAGATCTCTAACTCATGGCACTCGTTTGCAACTAGAGCAGATCTTGAATATAATAAAAATCTAAACAATACTATCACAAACCCAAATCTTCAAATAACAAAAAAGATGGTATGAATATTAGTATCACTCAGAGACAAGAATAATCACAGAAATAGTAAAACAAAATCTCGAAGCACAAATAACAATTTCATTCCAACAAAACCCTCTTAGTGGCCATATTAGGAAAACATAGAGCTTAGGATCAATGGTACTTTGAACAAATGAAACATAACAGTTTCTTACCTTCATAATTTCTCAAATCGGGACCTTTCGGTGTCGAGAGAGTTTCAAAACTTTTAAATAATGATCATGTTTCCCATCTCTCTAGTAGGGAGGATTTAAAATGAACAAGATATCGAGAGATAATCATACAAAATGTGAAAACCACGACCAAAAGTGTACATTGCTGAAGAAATGATGAAAAATATAGATATACTCTCAAAATTACACAATAGTAATGGTTCAGAAGCTAAAATAGATCATTTCTCAGAGTGTACAGTTGAAAGGAGATTGCTCATAATTATTTCTCAAAAGGAATGACACAACCTTACCTTCAAAACCCTCGAAATGGTAACTTTGCTAGAGAATTCAAAGGCTCAAGTATGGAATGCTCAAAGAAATATCTAAATATGGCAAGTCACAGACCTTCAGGAAGCTCAAATGGTGCTTGACTTGAAGATAGTTCAATGGTGACATGATAAACAATGACTTAGAATTCATAAAATCCTCCACAGAACTCTCCATATCGGGTTATAAATCCTTAAGCCTCAATCCATGAAGGTCAAGACGATAAAATCTCATAGAAATATTGAATTAGAGACAAGAAAATAAAGGAACCGAGATTAGAAAAACTACAAAAACTTGTAGATGCTTGATAATCATAATACAATGCTCCCTCAGAGCTTCAAATACAAAATATCATGCTAAAAAATGAAACAGTGAGTTCAAATCGATGATAACAATGGCCACCTTTATCAAAGAATGATTACAATCTCAATACAAATGGAAATACATATATTAAGAGCCCCATAAAATCAATTTGCAAAATAAAATCGAGCTTCTAGATTAGTCATCAATGACAACCTGAAGAAAATTTTCTAGGGCTTTGCCCTCTAAAATGGGAAGGAAAAAGAAATGACAGAGTTCGAGTTACGAAATAAACATGCTTGCCAACCAACCCACGGTAACCAAACTCAACCACAATGAAGATATCAATGGCTCGGATCAGGTTAGTGCCAAGATCAATCATTCACATCCAATCGCAGCTCACCTACCCCTCTACCGGATCTAGAGCCATCAATGGTGTAAATCAACGAGGAAAAATATCAACAAAAGATAGATGTAGACAATTACCATGATCCATGATCAACATAAGCTATCAATTCAATAAATTCAATGCATTCCCTTGACTAAGTAAAGGAAAAGATCGACAACATAGATTTCAATGTACCAGATCAATGGTCATCATCCAAACCCCAAATTAACCATGGTTCAAACAAAAACATGCATGCGTCAAATGATGATGAAACCCTAATTAGGGTTTTGTTCCACCTAAAAAGGATCACGAAAGGGTCAATGCAATGTGAGGAAGGGGAAAAATTTTCCCACTATGTATTTTACTTCGAGTCTATGTCACAGCTCATCAAAGGGACCTTATATTTTCAAAAACATCATGATTAATCAAAAGGGTGGAAGTTTGATTAATCAAAAAGTAAACATTGATTAATCCCAAAAACCTGAAGAATATTTCATGCAATGATATCATAAAGGAGGCCCGTGACTATAGTATAAACCAAATCATATGCAACGGAGCCCAAAACATTATCAAATACCATAATTTATGCCAATGACCAATTCATGAGGGGCCAATGATAAGTGAGTGGAGTATAGCCAAAATATATTTTACCTTAGCATTTGCAAAGATTGACCTCAATATTTTGCAAAAAGAACCTTGTACCCTCAAGCGTGCACATCAAAGGTTGTCTTGAGGGTGGGTGGATTGGATTTTACTAATTTTTAGTAAGGCACTAAAATTAAAAGCATTATTTACAATTGCACATGAGTGAATTTGTCAAATGATCACAAGAGGACATAATATATGTCAACATCAAAGCTTGCGGTAGTCCCCCATGTAGATGAAAAGCATGGGTGAATATTTTTCCAAGTATTACAAATAAAATAATTGTTTTTGCTCACACATGGAGGTTATTTTTTCATGTGCATCCAAGGGGCATAATTAAAGAGTATTAAATTTATCATTGCAAATGGATCAAATTATAAGTGTCACATCAAACACTAGAAGACGTAGAGATTGCATGCATATTGGAAAAGACTTACACAACAAGAAAGGAATATTATTAGCCAAATTATCCATCCTACTTTATTAAAAATATATTAGTCAAGTGTAATTGGATTGAAACTTATTTTTGTAACAAAGTCTATTAATGCCTCATTATATTAGCATGTCTATTTTTATTCCTTTATTTAATCATCATGAAGGGGTATAAATAGGATGCATGGGCGAGTACATATTTTAGCCTATTTTTAGGATAGGTTCGGGGAATATCTTGTTATATATTATGTGTAATTGCAAGGCATAAGAGAAGACTTTTAGACATTGGAGTGCTGAAGAAAATTCTACCAAATTTGCCCCCTTGAATGAGAACTGATTTCTACCTTTCCAATTATTTGTAGTGGTGTGTATATCTCATTAATTCTTGTGAATGTCAAATTCCCTGATTAATCATCTTACCTTGCTGCCAATTTAGTATTTTCTACATAATATTAGTTTGCATGTTATCTTATGGTGTTGTTGTGATCATTCCCTCAATACACAGTATTTTGCGTTAATAATCTGCTTAAAACTATTAGTTTGTGCATCCAAAATTCACTTTAAAATTTATTTTGCATATACTTAGTCAAATCCTCAACAAGTTTGGTGTATCACCCCATTTACAATTCAGTTACATTCATCATTTTACCCTCAAAACCCCTAAAAATTAGTTTAGGATACATCGAAAGGAACCGACCTTTATACCAGAGAGAGTCACCTCAATAATAGATATACCCATTGGACTGAGGTGTTTCCATCATATCTACTAAAATGAGAGATCCAGAGAAAACTTAGAACACAAGAAATAATCTCTCAATAGGGTGCACTATCAAGAGATAACAAGAGCTTAGTCAACAACGAGGTACAATCCTTTTACCAGAAAAATTAGCTAATTATTTAATTAATTAATTAATTAATTAATTATGAGATTAAATTGATCTAAAAAATATCCAATGGCATATGCGAAATATTTTAAAAATAAGGTCGATGCCTTTTTGGGTTTGCAACAAAATTATAAAACTATGACCAAAAAGGGTGAACACAAAGTCGCAATAAATTAATATAGATAGAAGACTTATTGGGTCCATGATAAAAACACAAATAAATAAATAATTAAAACAATAACAAGACCGACAACAATGAAAAAAAAATACACCCGTCACTTTTTAATTAATTTGCACTTCACAAATGTAGCTAATAAGACAAAATAATTAATTAAAAATACATAAGCAGAAGCACATACATGTGTGTTTAATTTATTGTTTCATTATTTTGCACTCTAACACAATGTGAACAATATGCAAAATTAAATATATTATAAAAACTCAATCAATTACTACCACTTATCAAAAAAATGACTGGTAAAGAATAGACATGTGGTGGCTTTTTGCCAAACTTTAAATAGAATGTTGTGAGAAGACTTAAATTCCAAGAAATAAACCAAACTTTAAACAATTTTCGTGAGAAAAAGGTATAAGATAGGTGTCACAATCTAAGTGGCTAAGCCAAAGAAAATACTGACACCTTGACACTTGTGAAGGCTGACACAATTAAAATATTAATATATGTGTCAAAAAACAATTGGTTCATGCTTTGCAAATCTAAAAAAGGTTGACAACTAAGAAAAAAAAAGATGTACGTGTCCAAATGCTATTGGTTCGCACTTTGCAGTGTAACCAAAATGACTAAACCAAACTAAAGACATGTGGAGCCTTTTAAATGGCTCACTTTTCACAAGACTGAAAAACACTAACAAATGTAAAAAGGTGGCTAATTCTTATTGGATAACTATTGCCACAAATGAAAACTGACAAATGCAAAATATGGAGCAATTATATTGGCTCAAATTTCACAAATTTGACAAATGCAAAAGAAAAGATACTTGAACCAATCCTATTGGCTCAAATTTTTCATATGACAAAATCAAGCTAAAAAAGTCAGATAATGTGCAAATACAGAGCTACTTAGATATTTCTTATTGGTTTTGATTTCATAAATGTCGAGAAGAAGAAAAAAAGGACTGAAAATTTTAAAATACTAGGAGCAATATTATTGGCTCTAATTTTTCATATGACAAAAGAAAGCTAAAAAGATATGACAATGCGAAAATATGGAGCTACTTGGAGATTTTGTATTGGTTTGTAATTTAGCAACTTTCATAATGAACTAACAAAAGACTCGACAAGGAGAAACAATATGGAGTGCTTTGATTAGCTCGGTCTTTGGAGAAATAGAAATGTCTATTAATAAGACCTGACAATATGAAACTAGTGTTGATGTGTAATCACAACACCCCTGGATGTCTGTAACTTTATGGGTTGAAACTCTCATTGTGATTGCATAACATGTATATTTTCCTAAAGTATGAGAATTTGCAATCCGAGAAAGTTCTATGGATGAAGGTTGGTTCTTATTCCTCTATTCTTATGCACACATCCAAACTATAGAGGATCTACTCTATAATCTACTCTAACTTGCCAAGGAGACAGGGTTAAGAATATTACAAGAAATTAAACCTAAACTAACAAAGGTGATGCACCAAAGGAATGTTGAACACCTACTTTGCAGTTAAACACAAACCATTAAAAATGTAATATAACCACCATGCACAGATAACCAAAACTACAATGAGATATCAGATGAAGGAAATGAACATAAGAGAGGGTTGAAATAATCCGTAGACTTATTTTATTACTACACTAATGTAATATAGTGAATTACAAAGGCCAAGAGGAAAGATTTCATTTTATAGATTGAAATGGAGGTTTGGACTCCACAAATTCACTTTTAGAAAGAGAACAAGGGAGGGTGCAAAGCAAAATTGTCCAACCTTTTGAAAAATTCCCCTCCTTACAATATATATGAAGAATGAGAGAAGGAGAGAGATAAGAATTCGAATTCTTGCCTCAACCACCCAATTATGCATTGAATTCACCTTCAACAATGATGGGTTCCATTGGAAAACCCATGCCTCCATGTACTATGCCTTGTTGGGCAAGAAAGGAAGCCCATACCTTCATTATTGTGGTAGGTGAGAAACCTGGGACACCCTCTAAAATGGTGAACTGCATTTTTTATTTTGAAGAAGTTATTCCGACTAAAAGCATTCCAAAAATCCTTTCTTATGTAAATCTGAGCTTCCAGGTCAAAATTTATCGCCATCGAAGGTCAAGGTGACATTTTACAAAAATGCAAGTTCTCAATCTTCCCATTTGGAGTACGAAATGCATGTAACCTCCAAAATCTTGAAATTCAGACTTTCAGACATTTTTGTTTTGAAGTTGGGTTATTATTCATCTTCCCGAGTGCGTGAAAACTCGAAACCCCGACCTCGAAAGTATGAAATTCTCACTACATCAACTTCAGAAGCAAGTTTGGATTCTAACATCTAAACCCTTTGTTTTTTGACCTTCCGGATTTTAGACATTTTTGGTCACTTCTCCTTTATTTTCGTTGAAGAATCTAAAACTCTAAATTCTGCATCTTTGAAACTCTGAAACCTGAAAGTCTAAAATTTCAAACTTTCAAAATTTTGGAACCTTTCCCTTTTTAGACCTTTTTCACTGTTCATCCATTCGTGCCCACCAAAATCTCAAAAACTTCAAAATTTAAAAGTCTTAAATTCAGGACTTTTAATTTCAAACCTTTTTCTTAATTTTGTTCAATGGCCGTTTCCTTTCGTCGAAACTCTAAAACCCAAAAGTCTGAAATTTTTAACTTTCAGAGTTTTAGAACCTTTGGTTTCAAACTTTTTACCTCCACACTTACCGAGATCTCGAAACCTTGAAACCGGAAAGTCTAAAATTTGAGACTTTTAGAATTTTTTTCCTTTTCAGGCCTGAAATCCACCTTTAGCCTACCTCCGAAAGCTCAACCTTCAAAGTCCAATTTTTTTAGACTTTTACAACTTCTTTATTCTCCGAAATAGCTCAAGATCCCGAGCTTCTCCGCAATGTGTTCAGTTCTCTCAAAATGTAATATCTCTTGATAGAATCATTCCCATGTTCACAATGTGTAAATTCAAGCTTGTTCAATTTTTCTTGAGGGGAAAAATTGTATAACAACTAGCTAGTGAAAAATGATTTGCGCAAGTTTCATAGTTAAACAAACTTCTATGAAAATAAAAAGTCAAATAAGACTCAAAAATTGAAGCCGAGATGGTACTAGATTATTAAATTGTGCTTCACAAAGATATAAAGTCATAGAAAATTAAATATGTAATGAAAAAGATGACATATTGAAGCCACTTGGAATTCTAAGAGTGGATATAGTTTTACAAACATGAAAATAAGAACTACGAATTTTTTTGGAGAAATTTTATTTGTCCAAGCTTCATAAAATTGATAGGATCTAAATGAAAACTGATAAAGTGAAACTAGATGGCATAAAGATTAGGCTTTGTAATAACATATATATTGAAAAAAAAAGATTTATAAAGTCGGGAAGATTTGATCACTCTAAAATAACTAGATCTCAAGAAATCCTTTTGGATCCAAAGAGGAAAATAACCCTAACGGCTATAAATGATGCAAAAACATAAAATATGCTCATAAACAACAAATTTAAATCATGAACAACTAAAAAAAGATGCAGAATTAAATATCTAAGCATACAATATCTCAAACACGATCTAAACATCCATTTAGCCAATATTTCACCTATATTTCAAAAAATATTTAAGTAGGAATTTTAAAATTTAAAATTAGTTAGCTTGAAGATGACTATAAAATTTTTAGGGTTTTACATATCCATAAATAAACTTAAAGTTTCTTCACCTCTTCAAATTAAAATCTACCAGATCAATCTTGCACATGCATAACCACCAACTCTAATACCATGTTAGAATTTGGATGGAATGTATAATTAACAAATTATAGATTCACAGATAAATGCTGAAGATTATAGATTATGTTGTGTAGTTAAATAAGACACAAAATTATCTTATTAATGATAACATATTATAGATCTTCATGAGCAAGAGCTAAAAGTAAATAACAAGAAAGTAAAGACACAAACAACACACAGGTTTATGTTGATAAACTGAAGGAAAAAATGCCACTTATAAATTATTATATGTATCAAGAATTCAATAGTTTTAACCCAAAACTTCCACTTCACTCCTTGGTCTCATAGTAAACAATAACAAACTTTTATCTCGCAGTATAACAACTCGTATAAGTAGCTTAAGCTTAGATCAAATGGTCTATTAGCTCATTAGCCCAAAGAAAATTTAACAATCTTATGAGGGATCATCCTACTTATATAGGATGGGTGATCAGTCATATTGTACCACTCTTTAGTTGTGAAGACCGACTAAGATTATTAAAAAAAATCTTTAAGAAAATGGTTGTTTAAGTGGTGCTTCACCAAATGGTATCCCCACTTGACATTAACACCCCAAAAAATATGTTGTTCACTTATCCAATGCCATTTAAACATAAAAACTCTCGAAAGTTCACCCTTACAAGGATTTTATGCACTCTCGAAAGGTACAATCCAAAGTTAAAATATCTCAAAGATTATGCACTTTGGATTTCAACAATAATAGGGTAAACTTTCAATAATGTCAATGTTGTATGCACAATTACAAGGATTTTAGGAGGTATGGAAAGAAATTGTTGTCACAACAATGCTTGAAATAACAATGCTTGGAAACAAACTAAACTCATACTGAAAGTAAATAGCTTCTAAACACTATGAATAAGGCAAAGCATGTAAATTCAGAATGCAAATAAGAAGATAAATTTCTTGCTAATCTACTCATGTAATAAAACAGAGAAACAAAACTATGGAGGGATTTAGCAAACCACAAGTGGGCCCTACCTTGGGTGTTAATCCCTCCTAAGGATTGTAACTAAAAGCTACTAAACATAACTCAGATTCTTTATTGAATTGACATGAATATTACATTTAGTAATAAAGGCACTTTTTTATCTCCATATCCTCTAATCTCTAATTCACTATATAGATCTACATCCAATGCATTCCTATTATTAATCCTTTTATTTTATATTCCTCAATTATAATGAAACGTGAGAAAAATAGGTCAAGTAGGAGCTCAACATGACTAAGTAAAATATCTTCAATAAAACAAGTGGAAGATCTTAAATAGAGCAACAAGACTTTAAACACATATAATGAAACTAAGTAATAAATGTCTAGATATCAAATACATAATTCAAGTAACCATTAAGTTCCTAAAATCACGTATTTAAATGTTCGATCAGTTCTACAGTGAGTTGTAATAAGTAGTCAGATCTATTTTTGAGTTATCTTAAGTTCTCATTTTCCAATTTCTAATCTTTGCATCTTCGAGGACATGTACAACCTTGGAGAGTCATGCTTTCTATTCCCATATATCTTATTAATCACAAATCCTATGTTATAGGTGACTTTATTTGGCTACAAATGGGTTGTTGTGGACATGTCCTTTGGATGTAGTGAGTCCCTCCGGATGTGGACGAGTTTCTCCAGATGGGTCCTTTGCTACATATAGGTTGTTGCATATAAAAATTTTCTCACAAAAAAGAGTGGCATCGTACAAAACACCATTCAAATAACTTATTGAAACCATAAGAAAAAATGCATACTCAAAATACCACAAAATAAATTTAACTAGTAATATATATATTAATTAATATTCATGCCAATTAGTTTAGGTTATGATGATAATGGTCAATAGTATAACAAGGAAATACAAGGACATAGTCTCAATGGCTTAACAAAAGTACAGAGGATGAGTTGTTTATAAAGGAAATTTAATTAACTCATCACATCCCCAAGATTAATTTCTTGAATGTCCTCATTCAAGTTTCTTAGGTTCTTCCTGAATGGTGTTATATACTCATCTAAAATCCACAACAATATCTATCCCTTCCGATTCATAGAAGAAGTAACCTCCATTTCTATTAAGCATGTTCATGACTCTGTCCTATATTATTTCATTTAATGGTTGATCACCTGTCCATGTTGGTATTAGAAAGTGGAAGATTGGGGGATGATAGCCAATTGGGAACCATTTTTCTACATAACCAGTGGAAATGTGAATGTATGCATTCAATCTTCTTAGAGTTGGTATTATGTTAGGGTATGAATGCATTTCCTTCTGTTTCAGTTCAGGATACATTTCATCCTAGTGCATTCTACATGATTGAAATATTTGAATTCCATGATCTTTAATCATATATCTCACCTCGTCATGAGAGTTTTTCCTCATCTGCCAAATCCTTCTTCTAATTTCCTTCTTTTCCATATACTTTCCATATTGCTCTACAATTTATTTAGTGTTATTAGCTTCATCCCTAACCATCAGTGGTTGTACTTTCTCCAAATTCATGTAGTCCTCCATTTTTCTTTCTCTATCCAACTCATTCTGAAAATAAGAACAAAGTTCTTTAACAAGAATATTTCCAATATATAAGACCGGAATCCAATTCATATCATACTTAAGATCATAGTTATACATGTAGAGTTCACAAAGTAGAAGTTGAGTTTCATGAGGGCTATTTAGATACAACCTAAAGAAGTTCCTTGCTCCACTGATGTCAAATGGCATATTAGAGTTGATATAAGTAAGTTTGAGCTGTAAGATAATTTATTGTTAGAATATAGCATATACATTGGAAGGAGGCTTGTATTTGAATATATCATGGGCCATTGTATGAATGAAAATTGACACATGACCTTCAATTACACTTGACCTCCCAAGATATTTCTAGGATAACCAATGTGGAATGAGTGCATGGATGTGAGTATAAGTATATCGAATATGAGATATTTGGATGAAGTATGTGGAAATGGGATGAACAAGCTATCAAGGAAAAATAATGTCCTCAACGTGTAATATTGGGATCTTCTTATGAAGGGAAAGAAAGACCCTTTTAACCTGAATAGGTCTAATGGATGAGTCAAAAACAATAGCCACACGAAGACTCCAATCAATGTCGAGAACTATGGAAATCCTCTATATTGGTTGTGGGATATGTGGAAAATGAACGAGTTCCTTGTAATTATGTCCAAACAAGGTCATGGAATAAACGGAGAGGCATGGATCCTATAGATCTATGAGCGGTTAGTTGTTTGATCCGTAATGTGAAAGCTCTATAAGCATCTTCTCTCAAAATGTTTAGTTGTCTTGTCATATACACTAGATATGGGGACATTCTAAATACTAGTGACCGTAATCTAGTGTCTAAGTATAATTTATCTTTGGGCCCGTTTGGTTTCGGACCCTTAGATCACAACCATAAATTGTCTTAGGTTGTGGCCCAATAATGGTCATGTGTCCATTTGTGCAATTTAATCTATGAAAGAAAATAACAAGATAATCTAAATAAATAAAAGCTACACTATGTTTTTGTATTTTTTAATAAAATAAATAAAGCAATACAAAGCAATTAATCTAATTGAAATAAATATTTTTAAATTTTTCCTTAATAATAGTGTATATAGAAGAAGTGAAGAAATAAATTGCTTCTGATCCTAATTAAAAATCCTATAAAAATAAATAGTCGGATGTAGCTATTTATCTGTGCAATAGTGTACTAAATCTATTCTAATTTAAATGAAGCTTTTTCCAATTAATAATTGTGGATTAAATCCTCAGACACACCTTAGAGTCACGGGAAGAATTAAAATCTTTTCACAATATTTCTTCCCCTGAAACTTCCCCATGAAATTTAAGAGGGATTTAATAGAGACTAATTTGAATCTAATTTTGAATGCTTAAAACTATGCAAAATATTCTTCTAGAATCACTTCCTTTACAAATAAATAGATAGAGACAAGGAACCTATCTATCCTAAGAAATATTAGTAGAAGAAAATGGACTAACTATTTACAATAGATTAGATGACTTTTTCTAATCTATTTGATAATTTCTCAGATTAAATGACAAAGTGATACCCTAATTGTATTTGACAAAGTGATAAATAAAGAAACTTAGTAAAAAAAAGCAAATTTCAAATACAAGTGAGAGGTAATGCCGGTTAGGGTATCACTTTGTCCCCTTAGTTGTCTTTACCACCCTCTTGTGTCTACATGAGTATAGGGAACTAAGAGTGCAAACAAAGCAACAAGAATAAAGTGTTGGATAAATGACAACTTGATGGTAGTCTAGTTATAATGTAGGAAGAAGAAAGACAACACAAGAGAATAGAGCTTGGTTGTGTAATTTCTAGCAAGATTTTGGTAGCTCAACTAAGAAAGATACAAAAATAATCTCCAGCCATTTGCTTCAAAAGAAGCAATGGTTTTATAAAAGGTTGGTTGGGTAGTGCACTATCACACTTGGTATCAATGGGGTGCCACATCAACACATGAAGGGGAATTTAAATAGTCAATTAGAAATCACAAGTGAAAGACAATATTAATACAAATTAGTCAAAACCAAAATTAGCTAAAATGATTAAGAAATGTGTTCTCAAAGTGAACTAAAATGAAGCAACACATGTCTACTTCATGCATGAAGAGTTATAAAAAATTCACACAGACCATCGTTGTGCATAACGCAGCTTTTACAAAGCCACTACCCAAATAAGGAAGTGGTTACAAAACCATTGCTTTGACATGGTGGTGGTTATAGAACTTCCACTTAGGCTGAGCAACATTTTTGTAAATAATGGCCAAAACTAAGGAAAAATTGATGCGTAAAGCTACGAAAAGTAGGAAATGACTAAATAATATAAACTAGGCTACACATATAAGTTGTCAAAGAGGTTACCGAGCTTAAACAACTTTGGAAAATATCTTAATCATCATTAGGGCTTTGAACCATTTTTTTGACAATGTAGCACATGAAAATTTGGGTTTGCACATTTTCCCCCTCGAGATAAACATTTTAGCCATGAAGAAGTGTAAAACATAGAGTCCGAGAATGACTTTCCTAAAATGGGGAGTTAGAAGTTATACTTGACATGCCTGTGTGCTGAAATGTTGCCATCCAAGCTCACGCTACCTGTAAGAAGAAATAAAAACTCAAATGCA
Organism: Taxus wallichiana var. yunnanensis; assembly: GCA_018340775.1. Taxonomy (NCBI): domain Eukaryota; kingdom Viridiplantae; phylum Streptophyta; class Pinopsida; order Cupressales; family Taxaceae; genus Taxus; species Taxus wallichiana. The sequence goes on from CM031237.1 coordinate 810,021,127, forward strand.
GATAAATATGATATTAAAAATGAAACAAAAAAAAAATGATAAGAGGACTTACCATCTATGCAAGGATATAAGTATAATTGCACCATTGCTCCACCACTCGTAAAGAATATACACTCAAAAAGAAGTTAAACCAAAGAATACATATAACCAAACCATTCATTTTCAAATTCATTTACACATATCTTCATTGTGGTTTTGAGCTACCAACCATCACCATTTTGAGTGAGAGTATAGTGAAAATGACGAGTGAGATGATGCAATCATGGCCCCGTGAGTGAGATAACCAGAGACGAAGACAAAGGTTATTATTTTACGTTTTTTGTTTATTTGAAACCTAAAAATGTAAAATTTGAAAAATCTACACCTAGGGGGTTATTTTCGAAATTTCTTGTGTTAAAATGTTCCCTAGGAGGTAGTTTAGGTGGGTCTACCTTTTATTTTATCTAAAATTGTCTATTTTTGTATTTTTGAGTTTTTGGGTCAAAGCGATTGGATTGTCTGTTTTGGACGTGACCACCACCCAATGCAGGGTGGCGATCACATAACCGCCATAAAAATTACAAAACCACATGACTTTGCACGGGAGGTAATTTTGTAATTTTCGAGGCAAAGAGCTATTTGGACCGAGTTAGATGTTTTTTTGGATTTGGGTTGTTTTATATTATTTTTGATGAGCTTATGCATTGAAACATGTTGCTAAATTTCTATTTTACTTGTTTTTGTGAATGTAGAAATAATTCTATGTTTTTTGGAGGTAGGCAATAGACTTTGATTAGCTACTGTGTATTCTTGATCACCGACTCAGTGAGAGGGATTTTTACACTAGGTCAATTTGGGTTATAGAGGATTTCAAAGGTACCACACATAGAACCGTAAAGCCACATTGTGTGTGACTTATTGACTTATTAAGATGCCAACTAGACCACTTTAAAGTTTCTTGGTGTTAGGGGAGAGTGGACCATTAATCTCGAGGATGTCTACATGATTCTTGATGTACGTGTGATTAACAGATGGTTGATACTAGAGAAGGGTTCTCTCGAATTTAGATAGATATTTAGCATCGTATTTGGGAGATGATGGGCTGTCAATTATGGGTGAAAAATAGGGTATGGAGTTACTATCAGTTTCCTCTACACCTATCTCCACTCCATGTAAGGCCATCATTGGTATTTTCACTTCACATTTGGTGGGAGTTAAGGGCGGGACAAGCTCTTGTATTATTGGGCTCTCATCATTATGTAAATTAATTAGCATGGGAGGTTATTTTGCTGGTGTGTGGATATTTTGGGGACCACATACCATGACTTGTACCAAGTTATGAGCCTACTGGGGAATCCCTAAGCCACACTTCCTTAGTGATGTGCTATGTATATGAGCGGATCATCCCCTATTAGAGGGGAGTTGGCATACAGGATCCAGGGGCCATCAGGGCCACAAGGTTGACTACTATGGCCCCTCTCATAGGATCACATCATCCTGTTGCTTCCTTGAATGCAAATGATTTAATTGCTAGATTGTATTATGATATGATCGAGTTATTGGGTCGAGGGGACCATCCCGATCGTTTTGCCAACACTCCATAGTTAGTGGAAAATACTACAAGGGTGGAGGCCCACCCTCCTACTATAATACCCCAGATCGTTTGGGTTACCCTTTGATGATGCACTTCCGGATGTTACGATTGTCTACCGGAGTGTTATAGATGCTTACGGTGGACTTAAGGGCCTTCGTGGTTGGATAATTATTACACCGGGGTACCCATCAATGTGGATAGGGTCCCGGTTTGTAGAGTACCACTACCTCTTCAAATATATGCCACATCCACTCATAGTAGAGATGAGGAGGAGGAAGCCCACCTAGTTATATATACAAAGATTGAGGGTGAGGAAAGTGAGGAGGAGGACAATGATTTTTGCGGTGGAAGGTTACAAGTGATTTCTCCATGGCTGCGAGAGTAGAGGTGGAGGTGAAGTATGTTACTCTTTTTTCGAGGAGCCAATACCTCATGAGGGAGGTTGAGATGAGGAGTCCATGATGGGCTAGCACGTCACCTTAGGAAAGGGTGAGGACCAGGCGGGTTCTGTAGCAGCTCCACTATAAACAATGATCGCACTAGCCAACCCTTGTTGTATGTTAGGATATCCGAGTATGTAGATGCTCTTGTCTCAACTCTATTCGATAAAATTTTTAGTAAGCTATATGTTGTGTTTCTCTTTAGATTTTTGATTATTTATAACTTGTCATTGTTTACTTTACTTTTTCAGCCAAGATCGATGGTTTGGAGAGATCCTATTTATAAGATATGTGTTGATACTTTATTTATCCCTATGGGGAAGAATCAAGATTATTTGTTGGTAGATGTGGGAAAACCATTACATGTTAGATGACATACCGATGTGTTTACACCTCTTTGGAAGGACACAGAGGTCCCTTATTCTCAAAAGAAATAGATTTCCAGATATGAGATGGCAGAGAGGGTAATGAGTTAGAGCGACTCACGTAGCGAGGCTACAACCAGTGGCCAATCTCATATTCACTCTCACTATTTGATGAATTAATAACATAGGATCCACAACAAGATTCTAAGCAAAAATCATGTAACTTCTTAGTGCTTTCACAAATAGGTATAGACCACTTAATCCTTTATCAATTTGATTCAATTTTTTGAGCCATATATTATGTTTTTTTTAATTTTTTGATCCTTTTGAGCATTTATACCACACCTAAATGTGTGATGATATTATACACATACTTAACTATGATATATACAAATACTTCTTTTTTTCTTGCCTAGTTTGACTTCACTTATGGTTTTCTTCAAATGTGTATTCTAGATATTTATAATATTCTATTTTTACATCCCTTTTAGAGTGCATGTTGTGGATGATGATATGCTAATAGAATGATTTTTGTTTGTTGTTTAGTTTCATATGATGCTAATGCAAACACAAGGTAATGTTGGAATTTTGGTTTTTCAAGAAATATTTGATACTTATTTTTTCGTTTGGAAAAATGTTATCAATTTTGTATGATGAAAATATGAAATCACTCCACCGCTAACTCCAAACAACTAGTAAGATGTGAGGGCTCAACACTTTGAGAGATAGAAGGGACGTGGATTGTATGATTTTGTTGAATGAAAATGATGAGAGAAATGTAATATTTTGACAAAAATCCAATTAGGAATCTACAACATAAATCTACACATAGTCTATAATGTGGTTTAATTGTAAGTTTATCTATAATTAGACCCATAGATGGTATTGATTGAAAAATCTGGTTTTATTGTTCTAATTCTTTTGGAACATACACATATAACTCACTTTTTTGGAATTTATGATTTCAAAACATTTTTTATTGAATGAATTTCTTACAACGTACTAGCTTATTCGAATAGATCCCCTATACCTTGCCCCATGATACCAATAAGAAGCATGGGCTCATCACTAAGGATAAGGCATAAGAAAGTAAGCAAACTTCCCTCCTTTCCCAATCTCATATCACTAGTAAGAAACATGGGATCATCATCAAAGGTTGGTCCGGCAAGGAAGTGTATTTTTATTTTTTATTTTGCATTTTTTTGACATGGATTATAATTTTTTTAAAATTTTGAGTTGTAATTTTCAGAAGGATAACTTGACCCTATCCTCACCCCCACGCAGACTAGTAATATGCGATGGCTTATAAATGAAGGATGAGGTAGGATAATAAGAGATCCGGGTAAAATGTTTAGAATTATTTTGCTACCAAAGAGGTTTTTCATGAAAATATGTGACATCAAGAAGCTTCTAGAATAGACTATGGGCAAAGACACCTAAGATGGAAGAAAACTATGAGTAGAAACAATTTTGTAGGCCTTGGTAGGATTAATGTCAAAATTATGTATGATTAAGAATGATGATGACAATATTGCGTATATTTGAAGACATTTCATTCAATGTTTTTCCAATGTTTCTAGAAAATTTTTAAAGTTTCTTGAAAAATAATTTCTTTGATTACAAACTTATAAAGTGATCTAGCAGATGAAATGCAATGCAGATGCAATAGTGTATAGGTGGACATGCAGATGGATCATGCTTAATAACATTTTAAGTGAATCAATTTGATGGATTCATGAAATTATTCACCCTCTATTGTACATAGGAAATATGCCCAATTATTGTAGTCCTCCATGAATCGGTATGGGCTCAACCACTTAGGCCCGAATTTCCTTCCTTTTCTGATTTTCTTGTCTATCTAAATGTCAAGTCTCAATACCAGATCTCCAATGTATATTTCACATTTATATACCTTCTTATTGTACTTTCGGCACATCCGGTCGGTGTAGGCTGTATGGTGTGACTCATCTCGATTCGATATTCATCTAGAGTTTCTATCTCAACAATTGTTGCTTCATGATATCCTTCTTCTCCTAAGATTCCTTGTAATGATATCCAAAGACTGGGTATCTCAAATTTGATCGTTAAAACTACTTCTCAATGAATACTATGGAATATGGGGTTTCCCATGTTGGCATTCTTATTGATGTTCTATAGGCCCACAAGGTTGGAAATAGATTTAAATTCCAATCATGCTTGTTCTCCTTAAAAATTTTCAGGAGGATGGATTTTAGTGTCTTATTAGTTTCCTCAGCCTATCCATTGGCCTAAGGGTAGTATAGAGAGGTTGTGTGGTGATTTATCTTGAATTTTTCACACAACTCATGTACCTCTTCATTTTTAAATGACGTGCCATTATCAGAGATAATGATCTGTGGGACATCATATCTACATATGATTTGGTTCAAGATGAAATTTTTAATTAGTGACCCTAGAACTATGGCAAGAGGCATGGCCTCAACAAACTTTATGAAGTATTTTTTGGTTGTAATTACAAAATTGTGGTCGTCTATAGATGAGGGAGATAATTTCCCTATATAATCTAAGCTCTACATGGAAAAGTGCTAAGGTGTTGCAGTTGGCTGTAGATATTGGGTAGGTATATGAATCTTATGAGAGAATTCCTAGCACATTTGGAACTTACATTTGTACTCTACAATATCGTGTTCTAGGGTGGGCTAGAAATATCCCATCCTGTGTATCTTTCTATCAGTTGCATGTCCTCCAAATTGACCTCCCTAGACCCATTGTGGGCTCCATAGAGAATATTTTCATATTATTCCTCATTGAAACACCTTAGAAACATTTTTTCAAAACCTCTATGATAGAGCACTTATTTTATAATTACGTACTTTACGAGATATGATGCATAACCATCTTCTCTGCTTTGTGAAGGTTCTCCATGAAGGTATTTGTGGTCCATAATAAAATTAATAATATCTAAATACCATGAACATAAAAAAATGGGAGCTCGATTTCTACGTAGTATATTCACTCATCGAAGAAACTCAGTTTACTAATTCCCCACCATCTAAGAATTTGTCTTCCAACCAAGTGACAATGATTTTTCCTTTGATGGAATTTTGGTTGATATAAGTTAATTTGAATTCTCCCATTAAGGTTATTAAGCATCTCAATTTATTTTTCAGTCTATTTTGACAATAATATACATTTATTGGTTAAGCATGTAATTCCTTAACCATTTTTTTGCAAATACTATAGTGAGGCATTCCTTTTCTTCTTATGAATAACATGGCTTAGAGTCTAGCAACAAATAACTAATGAATTAATTTACACATTTACATTTCTCATTGTCTTCTTGTGCTAACATGTAGGCTAATGAGACATATGTTACTCGTGAGTATAAAATATTGGGGCTATCTCGATTTGGGAGGCATGGGTGTTGGAAGCAACGAAGGAATAATTTGACAAATTCAAATGCTCCATGACACTCATCTGTCTAGACGTTGTAGCAATCCTTCAAAAAATTATTTATTCGATGAATATAAAAGTTTAATTTAGGTATAAACCTATGGATCGCACAAAGGTTTCCGAGAAAGTACCTAATTCTTGACTCGTCTCATGGTGGGGTCATTTCTAGAACTATTTGGATTTTTTCCGGATCCACATTGATCCCCCGTAAAGAGATGATTAACCCAATAAATTTCCTCCCATCACACCAAATATGCATTTTTATGGATTCAATGTAACACTTGTATTCGATGAGTGAGGACAGGGATAATATGAAACACCTCGGGGTGATTGCATCACTTCTTGTCCTTATCTAGAATATCATCAACATATGATTCCATAATCTTTTGAATAAAATCATGGACTATATAGGTCATTTCCCATTGTTAGGTAGCTCCAACATTCTTAAGAATGAATCACATGATTGTGCAAAGTAATAGGTGCCCCAAGGAGTAGTGAAAGTGGTCTTCATCCGAGCCCCTTAGAGATCGGGAATTTTATTGTAACAACGAGAAACCATCCATTAGAGACAACATTTCATATCGGCTATTGCATCCATGATCACATTGATGGAAGGTAACGGGAAATCATCTTTTGGACATGCTTTGTTTATGTCTCAAAAATAAATGAATATTCAAATCTTCCCATTATTTTTATAACATTGACTATGTTTCATACCCACATTGAATAATATACATGTTTTATGAATCCCACCTGTAAGAGTTTCATAATCTCTTCCTTGACCATCAACACCACTTTTGGTTTCATAGGTCTTGACTTCTGCTCGATCGACATAGATTCAAGTTTGTTTATGAGATTTTGGAGTGTGTTGTGGGGAGAAATTCATGTCATATAATTATAGCTAAATGAAAATTATTTTGAATGTTCCTTGAGAACCTCCGTGTGAATTTCCACTTCTTTAAATGTTAATGAAGAACCAAGTTTCAATATCTTAGGTTCTTCTTGCGTCCTAATATTTATATCGATGGTTCACTTTATTAAATAGATATTTCCTTCTTCAAACTCGGGTTGGGACAAAGGTAGTTATATATCTTCCTCCTCCTCTAATTTGTAGATCTCAAGGCCTTCTGATCAAGAAGGATACATCATGTAATCTCTAAAATAGGAACAAGAGTGAGATATGAGAGGGAAACCACTCTTATGATGTGTGGGATGAATTTCAGTGTATGCATTGAGGTAACTTAGTATATCCACATCATTATCCACATAATCTAAAGTGGAAGGCTTCTTTTAAATTCCAATGTATGTTAGGATTAGATTAGTAGGCATTTTTGAAATAAGGGGTTTAGTTCAAATTAAAATAGTGAAATTGGTTTCTTCGAAATATCCACTTGGATAAAAATGAGAAGAAAAAGTAGCCATGGAATCAGATGAAAGGATCTATTCATGTGGGATAAATTCAATATATATGAAATAAAAACCTTTTCTCAAGTTAAGTGTGACATCCTTGTAGAGCCTCTGGTGCTTCGCTCTAGTCCTGTAAACTTCTGAAACTTGGTTGGTGATTACTTTTGAATCCCCCAAAACTCTAATATTATAAGCACCCGTCCTCTTGGATACAATGAGACCAAGAAGAAGAGCCTCGTATTCAACACTATTGTTAGTGCATTTGAAATTGAGCTTAAAGGAAAAATGCATAACCTTCCCTTCCAGGGAAGTGAGGACCACACCTGCCCCAACACCAAAAACAACACTTCACTCCATTATAGTTGAGCATCCAATAGTTTCTAGGGAATATTGATGTTTGATCATTTCTAGTTTCTTCTTCCTCCACTTCCAAAACCTCAACCATGCAAATCTCATCAACTAGAAGAGAGTCATGTCCTAGAGCATGTCATATGCCCAAGGAGTAAAAACGAAGGAGATTAGGTAAATCATTCTCCAATAAATCAAAAATATTAGCCATGGTTTTCATTGACACTATCTCAATAATAAAAATTTCATCTTTTATTGTAAGAATCCCTTTGATTAAACTAGTAGTTTCTATTTCCATTTTGAGAATCAATTTGGACTCTCAATTTACATATTTAGGTTTGTTTAGTTGATTTTCTAGGAGATCAAACTTCGTATGTACCCCAGGAGTTTCATCTTTAGTTGGATAGGTGAATATCAAAAGGTTTTAGGTCACCTTAAGCGATAGATAATCTCCACAAAAACAAAATATATGACTTCCTAAAACAATGTGGAAGGGATTTCCTTCATTCGATGGATCCAAGGTCGACCAAGAATCATGTTATAGTTGGTTTCCCTATCTATAATATAAAACTCAGGTTAGAATTGTCTTGGGCCCGAGAGTAATTGAAAGTACTATGATTCCTATGGATATTTCTTTGAGACCTGTCATAGGCTCCCAAAGATATTTCTAGTTGAGGAAACATTTATTTCCCCATAGCCTTAATTTTTAGGAATGAGAAAGGGACAACATTCATAGTTTTCGCATATTAAATCATATCACACTTAACCTAATTATTATAGATCCAAACCTACAACTAAAATGTTGAGTCACCTCTACTTGTCGGCTTGGCATCAAGGACATATTACTGATATCAAAAATTAATTCAACATCTCTTTCAAGTTTCCCAAGAGGAAAGACATACAAGTGTATATGGTTGATCTGTGCTTCCAGTGGAGGGGTAACATTAATCAAGTGACCAAGACCCAATGATTCTAACTAATTGTATCTAATAGTAGGGGAGTTATTAAAAAAATATAAGAGTGATATGTGATAAAAAATATTGCTTAAATCTGTGATTAGATCATATGCCCCTACCATCCTCATAAGTATTGGAGTGTCATCTCGATATAGATGTGGAGATGGTAATAGGATGTGTTAAGTTATCATAGGTTCTTATAGTTGTGTTAATTATAGGTTTAGTATCTAATTCAATAAGACCCATGATCTTAGTTTGTTTCTCGACCGTCAATGGAGGTGTAACTAAAGTGGGTTTTAAGAAGTAGAAGCTTTGTGATCATTGTTTCCCATTGGGTTACCCTTATTAGAACCCATGTGGTATAAGTTTCTATGTTTAGGATGTGGAGGAAAGGGGTCATTAAAGACCCTAAGAGAATTGTTTTAAGGGGAAATAGGTCCCATGGAAGTATTTTTTTCTAGCGCTCTAGGATTTTCCAAAAACATCTCAATGAAGAGTTGCCTTTAGTCTACTAGTAGGCATTTTATAAACTTGTTATAGTCACACAAAGTTCTATAATCTTTCCCTTGGATACTATGGAAGCCAAAATAAAGGATAGGATCATAATCTTAAGATATTTGATTTGTTTTCATTGCAGTCCAAAGTTCCAGTTATTATTTAGTTATTGGTTATTATAGTTCAAATACATTTACCCTTTTTTTGATATTACTTTTGGTACCCGTTTGGAGTACTTGGTTAGGCCTTTAGATTTAAAATTTTGTTTTGGGGTCAAGGATGATTAAAATCCACCAAGTTGACTACATAAGTGAATTTGTAACTCTTTTTATTGTTATCGTTTATGTTCTTGCTGAAATTTTTGTGCTTGAGATGTTAACCCCACATCATTCGTTGTAACCCCACAATTCTTGTTGAGGACCTTAGGTCCTTGATTTTTTTGGAACTATTCGGGTAGTTTGATTTACCATGAGATGGAGTGAATCAATCTCTCATTTAAACTATAATTCATTCAACCATTATTTATTGTTTCTTGGTATATATGGAGAGCACCGTCCAAGATTACCTCATAAGGGAGAATTTTTGAACATTTTCCTTTTTCCCAATTAAGGGAAGAATGAATAGATCTAAAGTATCTATTTGATCCATATTATGATTTCTTTCTAAAGCAAAGAGTACCTGCCACCACCTCCGAATGAAGTGGGTGGAAGATTCATTATGTTCTTTCTTTATGTGGAAGAATTCTGGTATTCCACTTCTTAGTAAAGTTTTCATATCAAACGCTTTAATGAAATCAGATACAAGTTTATTTAACGAGTGTATTGAGGCCTGAGGTATCTTATAATACCAATTAAGAGTGATTCCTTCAATATTATAAGGGAATAATTTTACTACAACCGCATCCCATGGAAGTAGCTCTATAAAAATGGTTGCATATGCTTTGATAAGTACACTTGGATCTCCTTACCATTTAAAATTGGGAAATTCAAGGAGACGTTGTAGAAGGATTACACTTCATATAGAAAAGATGTAGGGCTCTTTAATATTTTCAACATATGTGTGGAATGTGTAGGAATCTACTATAGAAGTCCCCTATTGAGGTGGTGGAGTGGAGATAGGAGGCAGCGGATATGGCGTAGCATAAACATTTGTAGAGGTATAAGAAATCCCCTACAACTAATTATATGTGATATGAAAAAGAGAACATGTTCCCTCGCAATGATTTGGAATACATATGCGGACATGGAAGATCATTACTCCGGTATGGAGTGAGAGACATGCAACCAAGGAACATCGCATTGCTTGCTATGATAACATTTGAGAAATCCCTTCTAGATGGTGTTTGTTGTGGGAATCCATATGAGGTGTGAGGGGAATAACCAATGTGCCGAATCCAAAGTGAGGATATCTCTAGAGCTATGAATTCTCATGTAAAGTGGAGGTGGATTTAGTGTAGTACGTACTTGACCAAAGTTTCACATATCATAAAGAATCCTTCCTTTCCAACTAGAAGATGAAGCATGAGTAGATTGGGAAAGTTCCAATTCTCTAACCCTATCCACTAATGTTGAGATGACCTCACTTCATGATGGTATAGATTTTTGTTTTAGCACGCATTTTTAAACCTTGTTAGGTTGGAAAGGAGTTTGATATCATGTTATGAACAATTCATTGTTTGCACACCCCTTATTAGAATTTTTTTCTATTATGGGAGGGGTAGAAGAGTAATTTTTAAGTTATCAACATATCATTGCATCCTATCGAAGGATGCATCCATATTTTTGAAGCGATGTTTTCTTCGGGCATAAAATGTTAGGTAATCCTCATCCAGTAATGGGAGTGAATTGGACTGCATACTAAATTACAGTTTGAATAAAACCCAAGGAGAGGAGCAGGACTTTCTTGTAAATGTCATATTGTTAGAATTTGAGAGTTCTAGGTTGTGGCCCATGTATAAGTTGATCAATATCCTCGATCCTAACCGAGGAGCCATTTCAGGACCCTTGAGGAGGAGTAGTTTAAGGTGAAGGGATATTATTTGAGTAGTTGTAAGCCCACCCAGATAGTGAAGGTGACTTCTGCGTACACATTTGGTAGTAGTATGCCTCATGACCCAAAATGGGTCGATCGTATCCTTGTCCCGACATATTTGGGGGCATATGAATACTCACAAAATAATGGTAGAAGAAGAATATGGATGAAAAAACGGAAATGAAAAGAGACTAGCTCTACATTTTGGGTTCATGAATTTGTACTAATGAAAATCGACATGCAACCTTGATCATTTGTTGAGGTTGTGATTGGAAAGTTGATATAGAATGACTAGATGTCTATGGGTAGAAGTATATCGAATATGTGATTGAAGGATGATGTATGTGGAAATAGGATGAACAAGATATCAAGGAAATATACTATCCTCCATGTAAAATATCAAGATATACTCATCAAGGAAAGAAAGGCCCTTCTAACCCAAATAAGTCTAATGGAAAAGTTGGAAAGAATAGCCACACAAAGAATCAAATAAATGTATATTTCCATTGAAATCCTCTCTAATAGTTGTGGGATATGTTAAAAACCAACATGTAACTAATAACTATTTCCAAACAAGCTCATGTAATAAATGAGAGAGGTGTGGATGTGCTAGATATATGGACGGTTGGTTGGTTCGATCTAGAACACGAAATCTCTATAAGCATCTTCATTTAAAACGTTCAGGTTATCTTACAATATTGATCGATGTAGGGGCATTCTAAAGACTAATGGCCATAATCCAGTTGTCTAATTCTAATTACTCTTTGGGCCCGTTCAGTTAGGGGACCCTCAAATCACAACCATAAACTCTCTCTGGTTATGTCCCGGTAATGGTCATGTGTGCATTTTTGTAATTTAATCTATGAAAGAAAATAACAAGATAATCTACATAAATGAAAGCTACACTATGTTTTTCTATATTTTTGATATAAAAGATATAATGTAATATAAAAAAATCAATCTAATTAAATGTTTTTGTATTTTATAGAATAACAAAGTGCATACGAAGAAGTGAAGATATGAATTGCTTCTAATCCTAATTAACATATCTTATACAAATAAATAACCAGATCTAGCTTTTTATCTGTGCAACAATGTAATAAATCTATTCTAATTGAAATGAATCTTTTTCAATTAATAATTGTGGATTAAATCCTCAAACACACCTCAGAGTCATGAGAATAATTAGAAGCTTTTCTTCCCCTAATACTTCCCTGGTAGAATTGAAGAGGGATTTAACATAGAATAATTTGAATTTAATTTTGAATGCTTAAAACTATTTAAAATCTTCTTCTAGAATCATTTCTTTTACAAATATATAGATATAGACAAGGAATCTATCTATTCTAATAAACCTTTATAGAAAAAAATGGTCTATCTATTTGCAATAAATACAATTATTTCTTCTATCTTAGTTGATAATTGTGTGTACTTTAAGAAAAAAATGAAAAAATGAAGAAACTAAATAATAACCCCCAACCTGGAATTACAGTGCAGAGGTAATGCTAATTTTTGTATAAAATTGTCCCTCGAGTTTTATTCACCAATATTTTGTGTCCACTTGAGTCCAGGAAACTATGAATGTAGAGGAAGCAATAAGAATAAATTCTAAAAGAAATGGTAGGTTGGTGGTAGTCTAGTTACAATACATGCATAAGAAAGACAACACAAAAGAATAGAGCTTGGCTATGCAATTTCTAACAATATCATGACAGGTCAACTAAGAAAGATACAAAAACAATATCGACCACTTTTTATAGAATAAGTGATGGGTTTATAAAATGTTAGATGGCTAGTGCACTATCAAACTTTGCAGCAATAGGGTTCCACATGAACACATGAAAAGGCATTTAAATAACAATTAGAAATCATAACTAAAATAGGAAATCGATAAAATTCAGTCAAGCCCAAAATCAGCTAGAAGTATTGAGAAATTTGTTCTAAAAGTGAACTGAAGTGAAGCAATATGCATCTAATTCACACATGAAGAGTTATAAGAAATTTGCATAGAATCGCTGCCCTGCATAGGGTTGTGGTTACAAAAATTGCCACCCAGGAATGGTGGCAGTTATAGGATCACCTCCTAAGATGGACAATGTTTTCATAACTAAAGGAAAAAAAGGAAAAATTAATGTGGGAAGCTACAAAATAGCAGGAAATGGCTAAGTAATGTAAACTAGGCTACAAATATAAGCTATAAAGTCGTTAAGGAGCTCGAACACATTTGGAAAATACATAAATCATCATAGGGGGCATTTGAAATATTTTGTTAAAATGTAGTAGGTACAAATTTGGGTGTGTATACTCACCTTAAATTTCTCTTCTTTGATTTTCTTCACCTTTCAATTTCTTTACATTTTTCCTCAATTTATTTCTTGTGTTGGAAGATGAGTTTTTCTTTTTCTCTTTCATACTCTCAATCTATTAACAAATGTTTCATATTGATTCACTAAGTAATCAGTCAATATTTTTGTTTTGACATCACCCTACAAGGTATGACAAGATCTCTTATAAAATCCTTGATGAAAATTTGCAGCTGCAATGGGGTGACTTTTACATGTTGCATGCTAGCATGTGATAAAAAGATGGCATACCTTTTTCAATCACATCAGCCACAACTATAGGGGTATGTTCTGTACCTATTCGACTTCCAAAAACATTTATCCTTCCTCAATTCCATGGACCAAATGGTCAATGACATCCTCAACAAATAATGCCATATGTTCAAGTTCAATTGGTTCCTTAATTTGTCCTTCTTTTTCTTCCTCTCTACGTTTTGATATATGAACTATTTGGTCAGATTTATTTACAAATTCTTTTCCGATTTTCTCCTAAAATCCTTCCATTTCACGAAGTGTCTCATCAAGTATGTATGATTGTTGCATACTCCTCAATTCACTCCTTAGGATACTCCTTTACAATTTGCCCTCTAACCTCTTCTTCATCTCTCTCTACATGACTTTCCTTGACACACACAAAATCCACATTATAGGCTTGGTATTCTTTTCCCTCTATATGCTCTTAAGGAAATTATTTCTCAAAAATGTAGCGTCAATACCTCCCTATACTATTTCCATTAGTTTGGACTCAATGTTTTCCTCTGTGGCTTCCCCATCACTACCAAGTGATATGGTTTGGGATTTTGTTGACTTGGAGGTTTTTGGCCTTCTATTGTTTATCTTATGAGAGTGCATGGGTGGTGTTGGAGTGGAGATGGAGGAATTCCTTTGAGGTAGATGATCCAGAGTAGATAATTTTAAGAGGGTTTCAGCAATAAATATTCTTGGAAGGGAGATAGAACAAGGTTTTCTTTAGTAGGTGAATTTTTTTCAGAAATAGGGTGTTTTTAAGGTTGTTTTTCGGTTGGGAGGTTGATGTTTCATCCCTCTGTGATGGGATCAAACGTACTCTCACTACTCTTTCTCTTCTTTCTCCTTTTTCCAAATAAATATTTTATATCTTTTGACCTTGAAAAATCTCGCCGCCTTAGTTTTGGGTGATCCTCTTTAGGGTATGCTTTACTATTATGGTTATGAGGGTGGTGTGAGAGTGCAGACGAATGCTTCTTTGCCTCCATACTCGGCCTTTTCAATATCTCATGTAAGAAATTAGGCCCACACACTTGTCTATTGTTCTTTAGATGATTGAGTAATTTAAAGTGAACTGTATTTAGCCTAGAGTATCTTACCTTATAGATAGAAAACTTGATACTATAATTTTCAATTTTAGATTAAAAGGCTTGAGAGAATCCTTGTGTGTACCTTTTCTATCATCAATGAATACATCATCTTTATCAAAAAATTCCCTTCTTTCTTCCTCTGGATTTACTTTCTCAAGAAATAGTTCACCCTATGTAGGAAGTATAGTTACCTTTGCCAAGATATCATCATTAATTATTATTTATAATCCCTTTATATTTAATTCTCCATCTATGAGTGTATTATAAAATTCTTCCAACATTTATTCGTTAAAAACATGGAATTGATTTATGTAGTATAGCCATTCATTATCTTGAAAATAATGTGAAATTTGAGGGTTCTAAGAAGCTGAGAGTGCTTTGTGGGTTCATGGAAAATAAAGTCTCCTCCCATTTTGAATATTATTCATGTTCTGGTATCAACATGTAATCACACAATTTTTTCTTAAAGAATGATGCTCAATTGAGTTGTGTCAATGTTTTGTGCATTTTTCAAATTTTGAGGCCAAAAGTATATGCAACATAGTTACGAGAGAGATTATTGATTGATTTCATCACATGAAGCATTTGAATTCAATTAAAGTGAAAACATGGGCTTGTGTGGAGGGATAGATCATGACATAAAAGGATGTGATATTATAAATACGTGTAATAATCAATGACATTGCATAAATATGAATTAATAATAATCATTCTCATCATATTTTAATAAAGTGGTACTTATGTGCACTTATCTCAATTTACTTTTAGAATGATTACTGTGCATGCTTATTAGATTACACCTTGGTTGCATTCAACCTTACTATCACAATGTGGATATTTTTTATGATGTTATAAGGATTATTTTGATTTATATTTTCCTCTTCTTCCTACAAGAAGCTAACTCTCGGGAGAGGAACAAAAATTTTTAGGGGTATTGTACAACTGAAAAATCAACATGTGACCATCAAGGGAACTCAACCTCCCTATGTCATGTTAGGATAACCAATGTGGAATGGATAGATTACTATGTGGAATAAAATACTCAAAGATGGGTGAGTATGGACAACAAGTTAATATGGGAATCTAATGTCCTGTACGGGAACTAAAGGAATCTTCTTGTCTTGGGAAATAACAGCCTCTCTATCCTAAATGGGCATGATGGAACAGTCGAGAAGGATACACACATGTAAGATTATATCCATGTCTATGTGTGAAACTCTCTTAATCGGTTATGAAATTTATGGGAATTTCCCTTTGTTTGCCTCATATAAATTTCTAGCCAAGGTCTTGGAAATGTTAGAGGAAACATGTGGATATGACAATTGATGGGCTATGGGCACTAGTTCTCGCCAAGGTTGGTGTTCTCAAATTTTGGCCACTTAGGTGATATTGGACAAACAAGACTCTACACAAGAAAAAATGAGGGATCAATTCAGTCATGGGAGTTCGCATTTTGGGATTGGGTGAGCACATTTTAGAGTAGTTTAGGAAATTAAGAAATTCAAGTTTCACTTTCGGACATCGGAGGTGTGGTCATTAAGAGGTAGGCTAAAGAAAAAAATTGTGACCCGGTGGAAAGATGCGCAAAAAGGGAGAAATTTTTCTTAAACCCGAACTCTGAAATTTTAGAGTTTTGGAAGTTTCACGAGCTCATGGTGAACAATGTTGTGGGTGGAGAAGAAAAGGTTGAAACCTAAACTCTAAAATTCATACTTCAAGATTTTGGAATTTCAGAGGTTTCATGAACCTAGATGGTTTAGGAAAACTTGAAACTACGAACCCCTAAAACTTTGAAACTTGAAACCCGAACCCTTGAAACCCAAAGCCCTGAAACCCCGAAACTCGAAGTCTTTAAACCTTGAAAAGGAAAAGGTTTGAAACCGAAATTCTAAATTTTAGACTTCAGTTTTTGGAATTTTAGAACCTTTTACTTGAGAATGAATAGTGTCATGCAACATTGTTTTTACGAGTCTAAACTCAAGTCCAATTTTTTTACTTCAGAGGTTTGGCATTTCAGAGCTCTCAAGCCAACTTGAGTGATGAACAATAACCTGAACTCTGAATTCAAAACACCTGAAGTCCCAAATACTAAAACTCCAAATTTTTGGATTTCAGAGGTTGTGATGCAAGTTTGGAGTCCGAAAAAATAGAGCCAACCTTTTGCATGTATTTTGCAATATGAAACCCTCATCTTCAGATGGCCATAACTTTTGAATGGAAGCTCATATTTGTATAAAATAATACTTTTGGAAATATCTCAATGTTTTCTACAAAACTACGATTGGATTTGTTAATTTTAAAAAGTTAAATATTTCAATATGTGAAAGTACAGTCCTCCATTTTAGAGGAGTGGTTTCAAATTTCTCACCTACCATAATGATGAGGTATGGGCTTCTTTTCTTCCCCAATAAGCAATGTACAATGGAGTGTGGGCTTGGTAGACTTTCCCATCACTCACACATGGACAATGATGGATTTTTCAGGATATTAGAGTGCATTTTAGGATTTTATTCTCTCTCTCTCACTCCTCATTTTCTTCCTCTATAAAATGTAAGGGGTGACATTGTGAAAGGATGGATCATATTTCTTCTCCTATGAACCCCATTTCTTCTTAGGGCTCTAAGCCTTCCTCCAAACAATGTAATGGATTCATGCCTTTATCTTACATGCACTATAATGTGTATACTTCATCAAATATAAAATTTAGTTTTTGTGTTAGTTGTTTTAACCTTTGCATTATTTTTTGTGTCTCTCTTACCTCTCAT
Source organism: Taxus wallichiana var. yunnanensis (assembly GCA_018340775.1). Lineage (NCBI taxonomy): Eukaryota > Viridiplantae > Streptophyta > Pinopsida > Cupressales > Taxaceae > Taxus > Taxus wallichiana. Next base: position 810,038,618 of record CM031237.1, read on the forward strand.
TGCAAATGGATGTTCTATGAATATTTCATAATTATTTCAAGATATAGGTATTCTATGTTTATAAGGAATGAATATTGTTTATATTTGGGGTTTTTGTTGTAGATATACATCCTTCGCTTAATACATTGGTGGAACTTGGGTTTTTGTTGACTTTTTCCAACCTCCTAAGGATTCACCCTTTCACCATTTTATAGGGATGGGAAGAGTGATCAACACTCCTTTCTTAGTGTATCATCACTTATGGTGTAGGTTTATTTCATGGAATCCTTCTTTCCATCTCCTCTTGGAAACATTATATTAGAATTAATCAAGAGTTTCACCGCATTAAGAGTAGTAAGTGGTAGGTAGGTTAGGAGCAGGAACCAACCTTCACTAGAGAGTTCTTTGATTCGCAAGTTCTTAAACTTCACAATAACTCCATGTTATGAAATCAAATTGAATGCACCAATCCATAAAATGTCTCATTGGGGGTGATGTGATGTCACCATAATAGTTGGTTTTTCTAGAATTCATGAAATTTCTTGGCTTCTTCATTAAGGATGTTTAATTATACGATGGTGATAGGTGGAAGTTGTGACGATAGGAAAATAAATATCCTAATACCTGTATGAGTGTTTGTCTCTAAGTAAGTTGTGTTTGCTTGTGGGACTCGATGATTATATACTTCATCTCTTGGTTATTGTGGTCCCTGAATGGTCATATTGAATGGTTGAATGGAGAAACACATGGAAAGTTATGAAAGTAACCTATGTGAAAGTTGATTTTCCCCAAACTCAAAATCTTTATTGTCTTCAACATTTAAATCCCTTAATTTTTATTGATAATAGTTATTTCTGAAGTGGTTTGGAAGATGTGAATTCAAAGGCCTTATTCAATACCGACAATGTTTCGTAGGTTTGGTTGTGGCACTATAGGTTCAAAAATGTAATTTTTTTAATCTCTAGGACCCAAAATGGTCATGCGGTATACATATTCAATTAATATAATGCAATAAAGAAAAATAATTAAATAAATTAAATATAATCTATTATTTTGTGTTTTTTTAATTATATAAAGGAAATAAAACAATAAACACCACTCTAATTAAATTATACTAATCATAAGATTTTATACTTTATGAAAAATAATGTAAGAAATGGAAGAAGTGAAGAAATATGATTGCTTCTACAATTTAACGTAAAAAAAATAAATAACCAGATGTGATTATCTATCTATGCTAAATGATTCTATCTGATTCTAATAAAAGAAAAAATTCCAAAATGTAATTGTGGATGTAAATCCTCTATTCCAACTCAGAGGGATGGGAAGAAGTAAAAGCTTCTTAAAAGCACTTCTTCCCCTCTGATTCGGTGGTAGTAGTAAAGAAGGATTCAATGGAGATTGAAAATTTGATGGAATTGTAATTTCATAAAATAAATGAAGAAGCTTTCCTCTAAACAAACATCCCTTGTAAACCCACAGTGGTTAGGCAAGGAAGAAATCTATCCACAAAATCTTTATGTAAACAAAATGAAAGCTACATTAATTACTTAACTATTGCAATAATTTGAATTGAAATGATTCAATACTCTAGTCAATAATGTGAATGCAGATTGAATAAAGAATTTAAGAAAGCTTCTAGAAATCCAAGTACACCCCCAACTTAGAATTTACATTTCTATGGAAAAGTTAGTTTTGGTTTACTCTTGTGTCCCCTCGAGTTTCTTTTCAAACTTCACAGTTCATGTGAATCCAGGAGATGTGTTGGGAATAGAAAATAAGTAAAGACTAAGGTGTTACAGAAATGTTGGCTTATTGACATTCTCGGTAGAAATGTAGGTAAAAGAACAATGCAAGAGAAAATTTTTGGGTTGTGTAATTTCTCACAAGATCACGACAACATAACGATGTGAATCACAACAAAAATATCCAAAAATGCTTCAGAAGAAGAATGGTTCTTATAGAAAAATAGTGGGGAAATGGTCTAATCTATTTAACAACCAAAGGATGCCACATCAAAACCAATGGGGGAAGTTAAATAAAATTACTCATCAAGGGAAAAAGAGGAAATTGGTACGTATCCAAAAACCAAAGAGTAATCATTTTTACTAAGAAACGTGTGCTAAAGTAATGTTTTAAGAAATGAAATGCATTCTAAACATGCCAAAAAGGTTCTAAAAACTGCATCTAAATGTCATTCTGTGTAGAGCGGCGGTTGCAGAACTGCTAGGGTGGTTACGTAACTATTTTTTAGGGAAGACTGTTGGTTGCGTAACCACCTTTGGGAGGTTTTGTAACATTTGTGGTATTTCCATAACTTAAGGTAAAAAATTTAGGGAAAAGCTGTGAAAGAGATAAATGAAATAAATAAAAACATGGAAAAGGTTAAGGGAAGCATACTAAGCCAAAAATATACACTGTAAAGAGGAAATGGGACTTGAACACCATTGGAAAAGATAATAATCATCATAGGGGACTTTTAACCATTTTCGTTAATGTAGCACATGAAAAATTAGGTGCATACATAATACCCCCTTAAAGAATCATTCTAAACATGAAGATGTGTAGAACATAGAGTATGAGTATGACATTCCCAAAATGGGGAGTTATAGGTTATACCTTACACGTCCATGTGTTGAAGTGACACAAATCTAAGCTTGTCTGCTACCAGAAGAAAAAAATTGCAATAAAGTCCAGATATATACGAAATTGATGAAAAATACTAAAAAAATTAAAAGAGAAGTTACCATATCTATGGGGATAGAAATATACCTACGTCAATCCACCATCCTTAAATAACACACACAAAAAAAAAGTGATAACACACTATATATAATCAAAACAACTATTTTTAGAAATCATTCTCACTCACCCACCTAGAGAATTTTTTATCTCTCGGATTACCTATGATAGTTTCACACAAGAGTACATCTAAATCAAATATCACATCAACGGGATGGTGGCCCCACCAACGGGAGGAGGAATGTCTTACTGAGATGGGTAAGTTATACGTATTTATTTATTTTTAACTTATAATGTGATAAACTTGAAAAAATTAACTAAGGGAGGGTTATTTTTGATAATTTTCTAGAAGAAACATTATTAGGGAGAACCTAGGTAGATTTTTCTTTTATTCGTCAAAAATGGTCAATTTATGTCTTTTTGAGCTTTTTTAGATTTTATGGTATGACCTTTCCTTTTCGAGACGGAATTATCGATCGTGCATGCAAGCGGTGGTTACACAAATACTCGTGGTGAGGGTGGTCTGTTAAACCGGCACGCCAATTACATAACTTCGCTCTACACGACAAATTATTTTGTAATTGTGAAGTCAAAGGCTTATTTTGACTAAGTAAAAATAAATTTCTTCGTTGTTTTGTTGTTTTACGATATTTTTGATGAGCTTATTATGTCTAAGATGTTCCTAACTTTCTCTTTTTATGTTTTAGTGAATGATGGCCCCATATATCAAATGGAGTAGGGTTACGGAGTGTGATTATCTTCCAGAGATTTTATCTTCTCTTTCTCATGCTAATAGAGAAATTTTACACAAAGCTAAGATATGGAGGATATCCCGAAAACCCTTGGTTTCACCTCCCGGTTATTTTTTAGCAAACATATTGAGTTATTGGGATGCATAACGAAACACTTTCCAATTTATGGGGTTCAAGGAGAGTGAACCGTCACTCTTGAAGACATATACAAGATTATGGGTGTTCATGTGATAGGCAAGAGACTAATTTTAGAGAGTGTTACATCAGTGGTAGAGTCCGATAGTTGGTAATCCTATATGGGAGATGTTTTGGCACTTGAGATTGGTGCCAAACATGACATTAAGTTTTTTTCAGTTCCCTCTACCCCCATCCCTACAATAATATGTATTTTGGCTTTATACTTGGTTGGAGAAAAGGGCAGGGATAAGTTACCCTATTGTTTGGATCTGATTATTTAGAGGATATATGACCATTTCTAGACCGATGCATGGGGATTCACATACTTGGGTCTACCTACCATGGTCTATATAGAGTTGTTCGACTAAAGGGAAAGGTCCTTAGTAATCCTACATTGGTGACCAGTTGGGTTTTTGAGCATATGATGCCAACAAGAGCGGTGTCTAGATAACAAATCTTAGGGATATCGAGCGCTTAGATGGAAATTCATGGGTCCCCTAAAGGGTCATCATCGGCGTGTTGCTACACTCACTACATATGACATGATGATACAATTGTATCATGATAAGGTCGATTTATGGGGTGAGGATTTTGTTATTGTGGTAGCATATAGTACCACTAGACATGTGAAGGACATGAAAATATAGGTGGAGATCAATCCATTTTATAGGGTGCCCCATGTTGGTACCCGAATCAGTCCTCCTTTATAGCCAGGTAACATACACCAGATGTTTAGAAGATGATAGATCTATATCATTGTCATTTTGTAGCCGAGGAAGCATCTCATCATCTCTTTATCACTCAAGTTGGGAATGATTCGGGTAGAACCATCTTGAGGGTATGACCTAGTCTCCTACTTTAGGAGCTAACTTTTTCTAGGGTGAGAGGACCCATTTTTTAGTCTATAATTGCGAGAGGAATTGATATATCAACAATATTTGGCACTCTTTTGAAATACTTGAGAAAAAAATTTAGAAGACATGGTCAATTCAAAAAGGATAAATCTCATGAGTTGTAACTTCTAGACAATGTAGATTTCTTCTAACAAAAGATTAGACTACTAAAGTAAATAAGGAACCAACTTTCTTTGGAATTTTTTTGCTTTAATGAGACAAGCATGGGCAATTCTGGTAGGATTAGTTATTTTTGGGTGTATCTGATTTGGGAAATTACACAAGATAAATTTTAGTATACCGATTCAATAGAAAATTCAACAAATGTTTTTATATATATCAAATACAAGAAAAAAACCTTAAAATAGCTCACAATTATCCTTTAACCGAGAAGGTGTATACTTATGAAAGCCCAAGAACGCATGGTTTCACACAATATTTAAAGGTTAAAAAAATAGCTCATGTTCAAGATTTAATAAAACATCAGAGATTCACAAATTTTCATGCCTAAGATACACTCAAAGGCTTACAAGAAATATTTAATAGATTGGTGACATAGTGACTTAAAAAAAAATTATTGCACAAATGAAATGAAATCTCTTCTCAATAGTGTAATTTCAATTTCCAAAATGCTACGCAAATAATAAAGTTATGTTTGACTTATAGGATCCCTAAAATAAGATTGAAATAGGAGCATGGAAAACTAGTTTACAATCTATCATCTTAACGGTAGATAAGACAATGCTCATGATTAGCACCGTTAATTCAAGACTCTTCAAATTTATCCACAAGGGAAAGTAAATCTACAGTTTCAATACTTGTCAAAGGCTGGACACTTGCAACCATATTGACATGATTAAATCTGAGTGCACAAATAAAATAATAGGTTTCTTAGATAAACTCTTGGAAAAATGGTTTTTGCTCAGAATCTCTTTTCTTTGAACATTTATAAGAAAATTTTAACCCCCATTCGTGAGATTTTTCTCATCGGATTTATACAATTCCATCCCTATTTTATTTTTGATGCTACACTTGATTAAAAATATATTTCTTTCTTCAAACTCAAGTTGAGATAGAGGTATTTATAGATCTTATTCCTCCTCTACTTTGTAGATATTAAGGCTTTTTGATGGAAGGATCCACCATGCAATCTCTAAAATAGGAAGAAGAGTGAGATATGAGAGGAAACCCCTCTTATGATGTGTTGGATGAATTTCAAAGTGTATGCATTGAGGTAACTTAGTATAGCCTCATCATTATCCACATAATTTAAAGTGGTAGGCTTCTTTTAAATTTCAACGTATGTCAAGATTGGATTAGTAGGCATTTTTGAAATAAGGGGTTCAGTTTGAATTGAAACAATGAAATTGGTTTCTTTGAAATATCCACTTGGACAAAAAGGAGAAGCTGAAGTATTCATGGAATAAGATGAAAGGGTCTATTCACGTTGGATAGATTCAATGTATATGAAATAAAAACCCTTGCTCAAGTTAAGCATAACAGCCTTATAGAGCCTTTAGTTCTCCACTCTAGTCCCGTAAAATTTTGAAACTTGGTTGGCGAATAGTTTGAAATCACCCAAAACTCTAATATTACAAGCACCCATCTTCTTGGATACAATGAAACCAAGAAGAAGAGTCTCGTATTTGACACTAGTCTTAGTACATTTGAAATTTAACTTAAAGGAAAAAGAATAATCTTCCCTTCCGGTGAAGAGAGAACCACACCTGCTCCAAAGTACCAAAACAACACTTCACTCCATCATAGTTGAGCATCCAATAGTTTCTAGGGAATATTGATGTTTGATCATTTATAGTTTCTTCTTCCTCCACTTCCGAGACCTCAACCATGCAAATATCTTCAGCTAGAAGAGATTCAAGTCCTAGAGCATGTCATATGCCCAAGGAGTCAAAAGGAAGGAGAATAGGTAAATCATTCTCCAATAACTCAAAAATATTAGCCATGGTTTTCATTGACACTAACTCAACAATAAAAATTCATCTTTTATTGTAATAATCCCTTTGATTAAACTAGTAGTTTTGAATTCATGGTTGTGGGAATCAATTTTGAATCTTGATTTGCATATTTAGGTTTGTTTAGTTGATTTTATAGGAGATCAAACTCATTATGTACCCTGGGTTTCTTCTTTAATTTGGATAGGTGAATATCAAAAGGTTTTAGGTCACCTTGAGCGATAAATATTTTCCACAAAAGAAAAATATATGACTTCCGATACAATGTGGAAGGGATTTCCTTCATTTGATGGATCCAAGGTCAACCAAGAATCATGTTATAGATGGTTTCCCTATCTATAATATAAAAATTGGTTAGAACCGTCTTTGGCCCAAGAGTAATTGAAAGTACTATGATCCCTATGGATGTTGCTTTGATACTTTCATAGGCTCTCAACATATTTCTAGTTAAGGAAACATTGTTTTCCCGTAGCCTTAATTTTAGAGGAATGAGAAATGGACAACATTCATAACTTTCCCATCTTCAATCATATCACACTTAACATAATTATTATAGATCCACACTGACAAATACAATGTTGAGCCACCTCTACTTGTCATCTTGGAATCACGGACATGTTACCGATGTCGAAAATGAATCCAACATCTCTTTCAAGTTTCCCAAGAGGATAGACATACAAGTATATTTGGTTGATCTTTTATCCTCGATGGAGGGGTAACTTTAATCAAGTTACGAAGACCCAATGATTCTATCTAATCGTATCCATGAGTAAGGTAGTTCTTTAACAAATCTAAGAGGGATATGCGATGAAAGATATTGGTTAAATCTATGATTAGATCATATGATCCTACCATCCTCGAAAGTATTGGAGTGTCATCTCGACATAGATGGCTAGATGTTAATAGGATGTGTTGAGTAATCATAGGTTCTTATAGTTGTGTTAATTTAAAGTTTAGTATCCAATTCAATGAGACCCATGATATTTGTTTTTTTCAACCATCCAATGGAGGTGCAACCAATGGGTTTCAAGAAGTAGAAGCTTTGTGGTCATTAATTTCACCAAAGTTACCCTTGTTATAACCCATGTGGTTTAATTTTCTATTGTTAGGATGTGGAGGAAAGGGGTCACTAAAGACCCTAAGAGAATTGTTTTTAGGGGAAATAGGTCCTATGGAAGTATTTTTTTTTAGCACCGTAGGATTTTCCAAAAAAATCTCAATGAATAGTTTCCCTTTGTCTTCTAGTAGGTGTTATATAAACTTGTAATAGTCACGAAAAGTTCTATAATATTTCCCTTTGATACTATGGAAGCCATAATAAAGGACATGATCATAATATTAAGGTCTTTGATTTGTGTCTGTTAGTCCAAAGTTCTAGTTATTGTTCGATGTTGGTTATTATAGTTCAAAGGCATTTACCCTTGGTTTTGATATTACTTTTCGTACCGTTTCTTTACTATTTAGGGCCTTGAGATTTAAATTTTTGTTTTCGGGGTCAAGGATGATTAAAATCCACCAAGTTGACTACAAAAGTGAAGTTGTAACTCCTCTTATTATTATCGTTCGTGTTCTTGCTGAATTGTTTTTTGCTTGAGGTGTTAACAAAATTTGGTTCTTTTTCTTTGTCTCGACATTGTCCGTTATAACATCACAATTCTTGTTGAGGACCTTAGGTCCTTGATTTTTGTTGGAACTATTGGGGTAGTTTGAGTTACCATGAGATGGAGTGATCAATCTCCCATTTAAAATATAAGTCATTCGACCACTATCTATTGTTTCTTGGTATATATGGAGAGCACCCTCCGGTACCTCCTAAGAGAGAATTTTTGAACATTTTCGTTTTTTTCAAATTTAGGGAAGAAGAAATAGATGAAAAATTTCTGTTTGATCCATATTAGGATTACTTTCTAAAGTAAAGAGTACCTGCCGCAACCTCTTAATGAAGTGGGCGAAAGATTCATTACGTTCTTTCTTTATGTGGAGGAATTCTGGTATTCCCCTTCTTAGTAACTTGTTCATATCAAAAGATTTAATGAACTAAGATATAAGTTTCTTTAACAAGTGTATTGAGTCTTGTGGTATCTTAAAATACCAATCGAGAGTGATTCCTTTAAGATTGTTTAGGAAGAAGTTTACTACAACCGCATCCCATGGAAGTAGCTCTCAAAAAACGGTTGATATGCTTTGATAAGTACATTTGGATCTCCCCTGCCCTTTTAAATTGGGCAAGTCAAGGAGAGGTTACAAAAGGATTACGCTTCATATAGAAAATATCTAGGCTCTTTAATATATTCAACATATGTGCTTTGAATGCATAGGACTCTACTATAGAAGTCCCCTGTTGGGGAGGTGGAGTGTGAATAAGAGGAAACTGATATGGCGTAACAAAAACATTCGTGAGAGGCATAAGAAATACCCTACATATGAGTATATGAGATAGGAAAAGAGAACATGTTCCCTCGCGGTGATTTTGAATACATGTGGAGATATGGGGGAACATTACTTTGGTACAGAGTGGGAGGCGCAAAACTAAGTAAAGTCGCATTGCTTGTTATGATAACATTTAAGAAATCATTTTTAGATGGTGTTTGTTGAGGGCATCCATATGAGGTGTGAGGGGCATACACAACGTTCCTAATCTAGTGAGGAGATCTCTAGAGCAATTAATTCCCATGTAAAGTGGAGGTGGATTTAGTGTAGTAGGTAATTGACCAAAGTTTTGCATATGATGGAGAATTATTCCTTTCCAACTAGAAGATGAGGCATGAGTAGCTTGGGAAAGGTCCAATTCTCTAACTATGACCACTAATGTTGAGATGACCTCACCTGATGATGGTATAGTTTTTTGTTTTAGCATGCATTGTTAAACCTTGTTAGGTTGGAAAGGAGTTTGATATCATGTTATGACGTATTCATTATTGGGACACCCCTTATTAGAATTTTTTTCTATTATGGGAGGGGTAGAGGAGTTATTTTTAAGTAAGGTATTGACATATCATTACATCCTATCCAAGGATTCATCCATATATTTGAAGTGATGTTTTCTTCGAGCATAAAATGTTAGGTGATCCTCATCTAATAATGGGAGTGAATTGGACTACATACTAATTTTCAGTCTGAATAAAACACAAGGAGAGGAGTAGGACTTTCTAGTAAATGTCATATTGTTAGAATTTTAGAGTTCAGGTTGTGGCCCATGCATAAGTTGATCAATATCCTCCATCTTAATCGAGGATCCATTTTTGGACTGTTGAGGAGGAGTAGTTTAAGGTGAATGGATATTAGTTGAGTAGTTGTAACCCCACCCAAATAGTGAAGGTGACTTTAGCCTACACATTTGGTAGTAGTATGCCTTGTGACCCAAAATGGGTCGATCGTATTATTTTCCCGACATATTTAAGGGGTATATGAATACTCACAGAATAATGGGAGAGGAGGAATATGGATGAAAAAAAAAAGAAAGAAAAGAGACTAGCTCTACATGTTGGGTTCACGAATTTGTACTAATGAAAATCAAAATGCAACCTTCAGTCGCTCTCGAGGTTGTGATTGGAAAATTGATATGTAATGATTGGATGGCTATGGGTAGAAATATATCGAATATGTGATATATGGATGATGTATGTGGAAATAGGATGAACAAGATATAAAGGAATTATACTATCCTCTATGCATAATATCAAGATATACTCATCAAGGGAAAGAAAGGCCCTTCTTACCCAAAAATGTCTAATGGACAAGTTGGAAAGAATAGCCACAAAAAGACTCAAATCATTGTAGAGTTCCACCGAAATCCTCTCTAATAGTTGTGGGATACGTTAAAAACCAACGGGAAAATCATAACTATTTCAAGAAAAGGTCATGTAATAAATGAGAGAGGGGTGGATCTGCTATATCTATGGGCGTTAGTTCATTCAAATCTATAATGTGAAATCTCTATAAGCATCTTCATTTAAAATGTTTAGTTATCTTACGCTATTCAGTGGATGTGGGGACATTCTAAAGACTAATGACCATAATCTAGCATCTAAGTCTAATTACTTTTTGGGCATCTAAGTCAGATCACAACCATAAACTCTCTATGGTTGTGTCTCGGTAATGGCCATGTGTGCATTTTTGCAATTTAATCTATGAAAGAAAATAACAAGATAATCTAAATAAATGAAAGCTACACTATGTTTTTCTGTATTTTTGATATAAAAGATATAATGTAATACAAAAAAATCTTTTTGTATTTTCTAGAATAACAGTGCATACAGAAGAAATGAAGAAATAAATTGCTTCTAATCCTAATTAACAAATCCTATACAAATAAATAACTCGGATGTAGCTATTTATCTGTGTAACAATGTAACAAATCTATTCTAATTGAAATTAAGATTTTTTTAATTAATAATTGTGGATTAAATCCTTAGACACACCTCAGAGTCACAAGAAGAATTAGAAGCTTTTCTTCCCCTAAAACTTCCTTGGTAGAATTTAAGAGGGATTTAACAGAGAATAATTTGAATTTAGTTTTGAATGCTTAAAAATATTTAAAGCTTCTTCTAGAATCATTTCCTTTGCAAATATATAGATATAGACAAGGAAGCTATCTATTCTAAAAAATCTTTCCAAAAGAAAATGTTCTATCTATTTGCAATAACTAAAATTATTTCTTCTATCTTAGTTGATAATTGTGTGTACTTTAAGAAAAAAATGAATAAATGAAGAAACTAAATAATAAACCTCAACTTGGAATTAAAGTGTAGAGGCAATGCTAATTTTTGTATCAAATTGTTCCCTCGGTGTTATTTACCAATATTTTGTGTGCACTCTAGTCTAGGAAACTATGAATGTAGAGGAAGCAACAAGAAGAAATTTTGAAAGAAATGGTACGTTGGTGGTAGTCTTGTTATAATACATGCATAAGAAAGATAGAACAAAAGAAAAGAGCTTGGCTATGTAATTTCTAGAAATATTATTACAGCCCAACAAAGCAAGATACAAAAACAATCTCTAAACATTTTCTTTAGAATAAGTGATAGGTTTATAAACGTTACTTGGCTAGTGCACTATCACACTTCACAGAATAGGATTCCACATCAACACATGAAGGGGAATTTAAACAACAATTAGAAATCACAAATAAAATACGAAATTAATACAAATCAGTTAAGCTCAAAATTAGCTAGAATTATTGAGAAATGTGTTCTAAAAGTGAATTGAAGTGAAGAAACATGCATCTAATTCACACATGAAGAGTTATAGGAAATTTGCACAGATCGCGGCCCCGCATAGGGTGCGATTACAAAGCTACCACCCAAATAGGGTTGTGGTTACAAAAACTACCTCCCAAGAATGACGGAAGTTATAGGATCACCTCCTAGAATGGGTGGTGGTTTTGTAACTAAAGGAAAAAAATAAGGAAAAATTGATGTGGGAAGCTACAAAAAAGTAAGAAATGGCTAAGTAAGGTAAACTAGGCTACAAATATAAGCTATAAAGAGGTTAAGGAGCTTAAACACCTTTGGAAAATACATGAATCATCATGGGGGATTTGAACCTCTTTTCTTAAAATATAGTAGGTACAAATTTGGGTGTGTATAGTCACCTTTAAAGTTCTCTTCTTTCTTTTATTTAGCCTTTCAATTTCTTTATATTTTTCCTCAATTTATTTCTTGTGCTAGAAGATGAATTTTCTTTTTCTCTTTTGTACCTTCCTTTCAATCTATTAACAAATGTTTCATATTGATTCACTAAGTAATTAGTCAAGTGTTGTTTGTGTTGACATCTCCCTAAAAACAGGTATGACAAGATCTCTTATAAATTCCTTGATGAAAATTTGCAGATTGCAATGGTGTGACATTTACATGTTGCATACTAGCATGTGATAAAAAAATGGCGTAAATTTTTCAATTACATCATCCACAACTATAGGGGTACGTTCTTGTACCTATTTGAATTCCATTCCATGGACCAAATGCTCAATGAAATCATCAACAGATAAAGCCATATGTTCAGGTTTAATTGGTTCACCAATTTATCCTTCTTTTTCTTGCTATATTCATTTTGATATTTGAACTATTCGGTTAGATTGCTTTCCAATTTCTTTTCCCATTTTCTCCTAAAATCCTTCCATTTCACAAAGTGTCTCATTAGTATGTATGATTATTGCATACTCCTCAATTCACTCCTTATGCTACTCCTTTACAATTTCCCCTCTAAACTCTTCTTCATCTCTATCTACATGACCCTCCTTGACACACACAGTCTCCACATTATAGGCTTGGTATTCTTGTCCCTCTATATGATATTAAGGGATTTTTTTCTCAAAAAAAGTATTGTCAATACCTCCCTACACTGTTTCCATTGATTTGGACTCAATGTTTTCCTCTCTGGCTTCCCCATCACTACCAAGTGATATGGTTTGGGATTTTGTTAACTTGGAGGTTTTTGGTCGTTTATTCTTTATCTTTTGAGAGTGCATTGGTGGTGTCGGAGTGGAAATGGAGGAATTCCTTGGAGGTAGATGATTCAAGAGTAGATAATTTTAAGAGGGTTTCACCAATAAATATTCTTTGAAGGGAGACAGAACAAGGTTTTCTTTAACTGGTGGTAAATTTTCAGAAATAGGGTGTTCTTCAAGTTGTTGTTCTGGTTGGGAGGTTGATGGTACATCCTCTATGATGGGATCAAAGGTACTCTTAGTACTCTTTCTCTTCTTTCTCCTTCTTCCCAATAAATATTTTATATCTTTTGAACTTGAAAAATCTTGCCACCTTAGTTCGGGGTGATGCCTCTTTAGGGTATGCTTTACTATTATGGTTATGAGGCAGTGGTGTGAGAGTGTAGACCAACACTTCTTTGCCTCCATACTTAGCCTTTTCAATATATCATGTAATAAATTAGGCCCACTCACTTGTCTATTGGCGTTTAGATGATTGAATAATTTAAAGTGAATTGTATTTAGCCTAGAGTATCTTACCTTATAGATAAAATACTTGATACTATAATTTTCAACTTCAAATTAAAAGGTTTGAGAGAATCCTTGTGTGTAACTTGTCTATCATTGATGAATACATCATATTTATCATTAAATTCCCTTCTAGCTTCCTCTAGATTTAATTTCTCAAGAAATAGTTCACCCTATGTAGGAAGTCTAGTTACCTCTGCCAAGATATCATCATTAATTATTATTGATAATCCCTTTATATTTAATTCTCCATCTATAACTATATTATAAAACTCTTCCACCATTGATTTGTTAAAAACCTAGAATTTATTTATGTAGTATAGCCATTCATTATCTTGAAAATACATGTGAAATTTGAGGGTTGCTAAGAAGATAAGAATGCTTTGCGGGTTCATGGAAAATAAATTATCCTCCCATTTAAAATATTCTTCTTGTTCTAGTATCAACATGCAATCACACAAATTTTTCTTGAAGAATGATTCTCAATTGAGGTGTGTGAATGTTTTGTGTATCTTTCGAGTTTCGAGTCCAAAAGTATATGCAACACGGTTACATGAGAGATTATTGATTGATTTCATCACATGAAGCATTTGAATTAAATTAAAGTGAAAACATGGGATTGTGTGGAGGGATAGATCATGGCATGAAAGGATGTGATATTTTAAATACATGTAATAATCAATAACATGGAATAAATATAAATTAATAATAATCACTCTTATCATACTTTAATAAAGTGGTAGTTATGTTCACTTATTTAAATTTTCATTTATAATAATTATTGCACATGCTTATTGGATTGCGCCTTGGTTTCATTCAACCTTAATATCATGATGTGGATGTTTCCTATGATGTTACAAATGTGATTTTGATTTATATTTTCTGCTCCTTTCTACAATCAGCTAACTTTGGGAGAGGGAACACTAATTTTTTGAGGTATTTTACAACTAAAAATCAACACGTGACCATCAAGGGAAATCAACCTCCTATGTTGTGTCAAGATAACCAATGTGGAATGGATAAATGACTCGTGTGGAATAAAATACTAAAAGATGGGTGAGTATGGACAATAGGTTAATATGGAAATCTAATGTCCTCTATGGGAACTAAAGGAATCTACTTGTCTAGGGAAATAAGAGCCTCTCTAACCTGAATGGGTGTGATTGAAAAATAGAGAAGGATACACACATGTAAGATTCTATCAATGTCTATGTGTGAAACTCTCTTAATCTGGTTATGGAATTTGTGGGAATTTCCCTTTGTTCACCTCGTATAACTTTCTAGACAAGGACAAGGAAATGTTAAAGGAAACATGTGGGTATGAAAAGTGAGTGGGCTATGGGCACTAGTTATACCAAGGTTGGTGTTCTCTAATTTTTTCCACTCGGGTGATATTTGAAAAAAATACACTTCAAAAAATAAAATGAGGGATCGATTCAGTCATGGGAGATCACAGTTTTGGATTGGGTCGAGAACATTTTAGAGGAGCTCAGAAATGAAGAAAGTCCGAACTCCAAATTTTAGATATCGGAAGTGTGGCCATTCAAAGGTAGGTGAAGAAATTTTTGTGACTCGAGAAAGATGCGTGAAAAAGGAGAAAAATTTCTAAAACCCAAACTCTAAAATTTTAGAGTTTTGGAGGTTTCACGAGTTCACAGTGAACAATGTTTTCCATGGAGAAGAAAAGGTTGAAACCCGAAATCTGAAATTCAAACTTCAGGATTTTAGGATTTTAGAGGTTTCATACACCCTGATGGATAAGGAAAACCTAAAACTACAGACCGCCTAAAACTTTGAAACTCAAAACCCCGAACCCCCGAAACCCTGAAACTTGAAGTTTGGTAACCCCAAAAAGAAAAAGTTTTGAAACCAAAAGTTTGAATTTTAGACTTTAGAGTTTTGGAATTTGAGAACCTTTTGCTTAAGAATGAATAGTGTCATGCAACATGATTTTGGATTCTAAACTCTAAAGTCAAAATTTTGGACTTCAGTGGTTTGGCATTTTGGAACTCTCAAGATGACTTCTATGATGAACAATAACTTGAACTCCAAATCCGAAAGGCCCGAAGTCCCAAATTCTCGAATGTCTAATTTTTTTGATTTCAGAGGTTGTGATACAAGTTTATAGTCCAAAAATAGAGCTAACCATTTTCATTTATTGTAATATGGCACCCTCATCTTAAGATGGCCATAACTTTCAACTCAAATCTCAGATTTGCATAAAATATTACTTTTTTGAAATCTCTCAATGTTCTCTACAAAACTACGATTGGATTTCTTAATTTTAATAAAGTTAAATATTTCAATATGTGAAAGTATAGTCTGCCAATTTAGAGGAGTGGTTTCATATTTCTCACCTACCAAAATGATGAGGTATGGGCTTCTTTTCTTCCCCAACAAGAAAGGTACAATGGAGTATGGGCTTGGAAGACTTGCCCATCACTCCCACAAGGACAATGATGGATTTTACAGGAGATTAGAGTGTATTTTAGGATTTTATTCTCACTTTCTATCTCTCCTCATTTTCTTCCACTATAAAATGTAAGGGATGACATTGTGAAAGGATGGATCATCTTTCTTCTCCTATGCACCCCATTTATTATTAGGACTCTAAGCCTTCCTCCAAACACTTTACTCGGCTTCATACCTTTATCTTACCTATAATAAACTATGTATAATACATGAGAAATAAAAATTATGTTTTGTGTTAGTTGTTTTAACCTTTGCATTATTTTTTTTGTCTCTATTACCTCTTATTGCAATGTGGTCTTCTATGTATATTTCATAGTTATTGTAGGATATAGGCATTATGTGTTTATAAGCAATGAATATTGTTTGTATTTGGCGTTTTTGTTGAACATATCCATCCTTCCCTTAATACATTGGTGGAACTTGGGTTTTTGTTGCATTTTTCCAACCTCCTCAGGATTCACCCTTTCACCATTTTACAGGGTTGGGAAGAGTGATCAAAACTCCTTTCTTAGTTTATAATCACTCGTGGTGTAGGTTTATTTCATGCAATCCTTCTTTCCATGTCCCCTTGCAAAAATATATTAGAATTAGTAAGTAGTTTTACCTGCATTAAGAATAGTTAGTGGTAGGTAGGTTAGGAGCAAGAACCAACCTTCTCTAGAGAGTTCTTTGATTCACAAGTTTTTAAACTTCACGACAACTCCATGTTATGAAATCAAATTGAATGCACCAATCCATAAAATGTCTCATTCAGGGAGTGTTGTATGTCACCATAACAGTTGGTTTTTCTAGAATTCGTGGAATTTCTTGGCTTCTTCATTAAGGATGTTTAATTGTGCGATGGTGATAGGTAGAAGTTGTGACGATAGGAAAATAACTATCCTAAGACCTTTATGAATGTCCTGTCTCTAAGTGAGTTGTGTTTGCTTGTGGGATTCGAGGATTATATAATTCATCTCTTGGTTATTTTGGTCCCTGAATGGTCTTATTGAATGGTTGAATGGTGAACTATGGTGAATGGAGAAATACATGGAAAGTTATGAAAGTAACCTATGTGAAAGCTGATTTTCCCAAAAATCCAAAGCTTTATTGTCTTCAATGTTTAAATCCCTTAATTTTTTTATTGATAATAGGTAGTTCTGACGTGGTTTGGAAGATGTGAATTCAAAGGCCTTATTTAATACCCGACAATGTTTCCTTCAGGATTGGTTGTGGCACTATGGGTTCAAAAATGTAATTTTTATATCTCTAGGACCCAAAATGGTCATGTGGTATACGTATTCAATCAATATAATGCAAAAATAAATAAAATTAAATAAATTAAATATAATATATAATTTTTTGTTTTTTCAATTATATAAAGGAAATACAACAATAAACAACAATCTAATTAAATTATACTAATCATAAGATTTTATACTTTATGGATAATAATGAAGAAATGGAAGAAGTGAAGAAATACGATTGCTTTTACAATTTAACCTAAAATAAATAAATAACCACATGTGATTATCTATATATTTTAAATGAATCTATCCTATTGTAATAAAAGAAAAAAATTTAAAATGTAATTGTGGATGTAAATCCTTTGTTCCATTTCAGGTACGGGAAGAAGTAAAAGATTCTCAAAAGCACTTCTTCCCTGCATTCGTTGGTAGAAGTAAAGAAGGATTCAATGGATATTGAAAATTTGATGGAATTGTAATTTCATAAAACAAATGAAAAAGCTTTCCTCTAAAGAACATCCCTTGCAAACCCACGGGGTTACACAAGGAAGTAATCTATCAACAAAATCTTTATGAAAACAAAATGAAAGCTACAGTAATTACTTAACTATTGCAATAATTTGAATTGAAATTATTCACTACTCTATTCAATAATGTGCATATGGATTAAAAAAGTATTTAAGAAAGCTTCTAGAAATCCAAGTACATCCCCAACCTAGAATTTTCATTTCGTGGAAAAGTCGGTTATGGTTTACTCTGTATCCCTCGTTTCTTTTCAAACTTCAAAGTTCATGTGAATCAGGGGAGATGTGTTGGGAATGGAAAAGAAGAAAAGAATAATGTGTTATAGAAATTGTGGCTTACTAACATTCTCAGAGAAATGTAGGTAAAGGAACAATGCAAGAGAAATTTTAATGGTTGCGTAATTTCTCGCAACATCACGACAACATAACAACATGAATCACAACAAAATATCCAACCAATGCTTCGGGAAGAAGACTGGTTCTTATAGAAAAATGGTGGGGAAATGGTCTAATCTAGTTAATAACAAAAGGACCACACATAGAAACAAGAAGGGGAAATCAACTACAATTACTCATCAAGGGAAAAAGAGGAAGTTGGTACGTATCCAACAAACCTAAGAATAATCATTTTTAATAAGAAACTTGTGCTAAAATAATGTTTAAAGAAACGAAATTCATTCAAAACATGCCAAACAAGGTTCTAAAAAACCGCATGTAAATTTCGACCGTGCAGAGGGGTGGTTACGGAACCTGTTAGGGTGGTTATGCAACTCTTGTCGAGGGAAGATTGGTGGTTGCGTAACCACTTGGGGAGGTTGCATAATGATTGTGGTATTTCCATAACTTAAGGTAAAAAAATTAGGGAAAAGATGTGAAAGAGATTAAAAAAGAAATAAAAGCATGGAAAAGGTTTAGGGAAGCATATTAAGCCAAAAATATAAACTATAAAAAGGAAATGGGACTTGAACATCATTGGATAAGATAATAATTATCATAGGAATCTTTTAACCATTTTCATCAATGTAGCATGTTGAAAATTAGGTGCATATATATTGCCCCCTTGAAGAAGCATTCTAACCATGAAGAGGTGTATAACATATATTCGAGTATTTCATTCCCAAAATGAGGAGTTAGAGGTTATACGACACATCTATGTGTTGAAGTGATGTCAATCTAAGCTCGTGCTACTGTAAAAAAAAAAATTCCAATCAAGTCCGAGATAGATATGAAATCGAAAAAAAATACTAAAACAAAATGAAAAGAGAACTTACCATATCTATGTGGATATAAATATACCTGCATCAATGCTCCATCCCTGAAAAACACAAACACTCAAAACAAAGTGATAACACACTATATATAATCAAAACAACTATTTTTAGAAATCATTTTAACTCACCCACCTAGAGAATTTTTTATCTCTAGATTACATGTGAAAGTTTCACACAAGAGTACATCTAAATCAAAGATCACATCGACATGATGGTGGCCACACTAGTAGGAGGAGGAACAACTCAGAGACGAGTAAGTTATCTGTATTTATTTATTTTAAACTTATAGTGTGAAAAACTTGAAAAAATTAACTAAGGGAGGGTTATTTTTGATAATTCTGTAGTAGAAACATTATTAGGGGAGCACCTCAGTAGATTTGTCATTTATTCATAAAAATGGTCAATTTATGTCTTTTTGTGATTTTTTAGATATTATGGTATGACCTTTCCTTTTCGATAGAACTCGTCACTTTACGTAGGCGGTGGTTACACAAATAATTCTCTGTGGAGAGGCGGTTGTTAAAGCTGGCATGATGATTACACAACTTCCACTCTAAACAGATAAATGATTTTGTAATTGTGAAGGTAAAGGCTTATTTTGAGAAAGTACAAAGAAATTTCTTCGTTTTTGTGTTGTTTTATGATATTTTTGATGAGCTTATTATGTCTAAGATGTTCCTAACTTTCTCTTTTCCATTTTTAGTGAATGATGGCCCCATATATCAAATGGAGTAGGGTTAGGGAGTGTGATTATCTTCCTAATATTTTATCTTCTCTTTCTCATGCTAATAGAGAAATTTTACAAGAGCCAAGATATGGAGGATATCCCAAAAAATCCTTGGTTTCACCTCCTGGTTATTTTTTAGCCAACATATTGAGTTATTGGGATGCATAACGAAACACTTTCCAGTTTATGGGGTTTGAGGAGAGTGAACCATCACTCTTGAAAACATATACAAGATTTTGGGTGTTCTGTGATAGGCAGAGACCGACCTAGAGAGTGTTACATCAATGGTATAGTCTCGTAGTTGGTAATCCTATAGGAGATGTTTTGGAACTTGACACTAGTGCCAAGCATGAAATAAAGTTGTTTTCAGTTCCCTCTACCCTCATCCCTACCATTATTGGTATTTTCTCTTCATGCTTGGTTGGAGAAAAGGGGGAGATAAGTTACTTTCTTGTTGGGATCCGATTATTCGGAGGATATACAAGCATTGCCACACCTATGCATGGGGATTCACATACTTGTGTCTACCTACAATGGTCTATACGAGTTGTTTGACTAAAGGGAAAGGTCCTTAGTCATCCTACACTTTGGTGACCGAGTTGATTTTTTGAGTACATGATGCCCTACGAGAGTGGTGTCTAGATAACGAGATCTCGGGGATATCAAAGTAGTTAGATGGAAATTCATGGGTCCCCTAAAGGGTCGTCATCATGTTGCTACACTCACTACATATGACATGATTGTACAATTGTATCATGAGAAGGTCAATTTATGGGGTGAGGATTCTATTATTGTGGTAGCATATAGTACCACTAGATAGGTGAAGGACATGACAAGACGGTGGAGATCCATCTAATTTAGAGGGTGCCCCACATTGGTACCCAAATCATTCCTCCCTTTATAGCTAGGTAACATACACCAAATGTTTAGAGGATGGTAGATCTATATCAGTTTATTTTTGTAGCGAGGAAGCATCTCATCATCTCTTTATCACTTATCTTTGGTAAGGATTACGGTATAACCATCTGAGGGTATGACCTAGTCTCCTACTTTAGGATCTAACTTTTTCCAAGGTGAGAGGACCCATTATGTAGTCTATAATTGTGAGAGGAATGGATATATCAACAATATTTTGCACTCTTTTGTGAAATACTTGAGAAATAACTTTGGGAAGACATGGTCAATTCAGCAAAGGCTAACTCTCACAAGTTGTCACTTCTAGACAATGTTGATGTCTTTTAACGAAAATTAGACTACTAAAGACAATAAGGAACCAACTTGCTTTGGAATTTTTGGGTTTAATGAGACAAGCATGGGAAATTTTTGTAGGATTAGATATTTTTGGGTTTATTTGATTTGGGGAATTAAACAAGATAAATTTTATTATACTAGATTTCATAGAAAATTCAACAAATGTTATGATATATACCAAATACAAGACAAAGAAACCTCAAAATAGCTCACAATGATCCTTCAACCAGAAGATGTATGCTTATGGAAGCCCAAGAATGCATGGTTTCACACAATCTTTAAAGGTAAAAAAATCTCATGTTGAAGATTTAATAAAACATCAGAGATTCACAATTTGTCATGCCTAAGATACACTCAAAGGATTACAAGAAACATTTAACAGATTGGTGACATAGTGATTTTAAAATTTTTTATTGCACAAATGAAATGAAATCTCTTCTCAATAGTGTAATTTCAATTTCCAAAATGCTACCAAAATGATAAAGTTATGTGTGACTTACAGGATCCCTAAAATAAGATTGCAACAGGAGCATGGATAACTATTTTACAATATATCATCTTAACGGTAGATAAAACAATGCTCATGATTAAGACCATTAATTCAAGACTCATCAAATTTATCAACAAGGGAAAGTAAATCTACAGTCTCAATGATTGTCAGTGGTTGGACACTTTCAACCATATTGACATGATTAAATTTGAATGCACAAATAAAATAACAGGTTTCTTAGATAAGCTCTTGGAAAAATGGTTTTCTCTCAGCTCTCTCTTTTCTTTGAACATTTCAAGAAAATGTTAATCCCCATTTGCAAGAGTTTTCTCATCGGCTTTATACAATTCCATCCCTATTTTCTTTTCAATCCCCCAAAAACGTGGATATTTCAAAAGTATATTCCTCTTTTACAAAATTTCAAGTGTATCAATGATACTTTTATGAAAATACTTTATTTGGCCTTGTCAGGTGTAAAGAGTACAAGCCTTCCTTATTTTCTCTTGTCATATATGATTAGGATATCATGTCATTGCTTGTGACTAATGATTTCATAATTACTTCCACTTGGTGATTAGATGGTTACTTCTAATATATTTTGATCATTCCAAGGTGACATCAATTGACAAATACTTTCCATGTACTATCCAAAAACACAACTTCGGTGTTATGCATTCCTTATTACATTTTCTTTGTTTAATTATCCCACATGGCTCTTGTCAAATCCAGTGAATTCATTAATCATGCTTGTTACATATTCACCTCAACTTTTAAATTTTCCTCGTTTGGGATGAGAAATATATTCCTTTATCTGCTGGAAATGATTTCTTTCAATTTAATCAATTTCTGCCATTTCTACTTTAAAACAAAGTTTTATCCCTACACCTGGATGCATTTCTCTTCTTATCCTATAAGTGAGGAAAATTTTCACAATTTTCTACCAGTGACATGGCGAAAGTACTTGTGGAAAATAGTTTGAAGGAAATATCATCAGAAGATTTGAATCAAATCTTTGACCTATATGGTCCTAATGAGACTTTCATTAGGGCCTTGTTTGACATAAACACACAGGAGACACCGAGATGACCCTTGAATTATAAGAATCTTCAGATTGCACTCCTCCTAAGACTGATCAATAAAATCATTCATGTTTTCTCATCCTTTCAATCCATGTATATTCATCTCTTTTGGTGGGAACACCATAAAACTCCTAAACACCCCTGGAAGAAATGCGGGTTGAAAGGAGGCCTCAAGTGTCTGTGAAAACCAATTATCATTGTCCCTTTTAATGTGATGAATAATTTTTCCTTAAGGATATTCCTAAGGAATCCTATATGTTGTATGAAAAGTTTTTCATTGATACGATGCCCATCATTTCTCATAAAATAATTAAATTAGAGTAGAGGATTATTTCTTTAGAAAAGGGGTAGCCAGAATATGTGCAATCAGAACCACTCATAGAGCCAATACCAACTTTAGGGAAGAGAAGGGGTGAGTCAAGCTCCCAACCCCCAATTATAATTTCTGATGGAGAAGAAGAGATGTCCTTGTCTTCTCGCTACTCTAGAGTGGAAATTTCTTCTACTAGGGATAACAGGGGTAGGTTTTCCATTTGTTCATCCACTCATTCAATGCATCATGATCCTCTATCAAAGCATGAATTTTTGGGACCTCATCCAATTCCTTCTCCAAGAGAATGCCCACCTCACACAAAGAGATGGGAAGCTGGATCTAGCTCAAGACTTTGTAACCCGCTCGAACTGCTAGGTGTAGTTCTTGCTCTTCCAATCACTCTAGACATTCCTTCTCAATTTTCTCCTAGTAAATCTACCCTTCACAAGGGGAAAGGGAAAAAAACATTCTTCACTTGTGTTTTATATATTTTACACTGGCTATCTTCCTATACGAATAAAATTGAGCCAGAAACGATTATGGACAGTCCCAAAATGAATCTTGACTCTTTGATAGGTATGGGGATGTCTCAGGATCTAACACGGTCATTATATTTTTCCAGACAACACATGGCTCAAATGAATTCATGTTGAGGAGAACAAGCTATTAAATAAACTTCCCCCACTGGGAGGAAATTACGAAGGACTGAAGGGTCTTTGATTATTATGTTTGTATTATTTGAGTTTGTTTTCAATTATGTAAACAAACCCTTTTACCATGCTTTGGGGACCCTATAGAATCCCAATTTTGAATTATATCTGAGACTGATTTCATGTGATATCACATCTAAATTCTCATTTTGACATGCAATTATTTTCTGTTCCTGCATTAAGGACTCTCTATCTTAGTATTAGCACCGGTAATGAAAAGAAACCACCACTATGCATTCAATAGTTCTCAATCATGCACTTTGCCTCATCCTCTTAGTGTATTGCATTATTTCAACCCTGGTGCAGCTCATCTAGAAGAGATGTCTAATTTTATGGTGATTCGCAACCTTCCTCGCATTGTCTTCTTAGTTCGCAACACTATCCTTGAATTGTATAGCTCTGAACATCAATTTGCGGGGATTTCCTTCCTTTCGTGGGCCTTTCCTTTTTCTAAATTACACACAGGAGAAACGTGAAAAATTCACACCCTCCCCTTTTTTGAATTTTCAGCTACTATGGGAATGCCCTCTTGGGCATAAACCATGTGGTCGATGCTCGCATGACTTGGGGGTGGGGAATGACGTGCTATACATTTTCAAAGGTTCTTCAGGGAAACACGTGGACACCCTTCCTTTCTTCCATGGGGAATTTGTCCTTTTAGTAGTTTATAAATTTTTTCTTTGACCATCCACCAAGTTTATAGAAATATTTTGCAGCTTGTAATTCATACTTGGGACAAGTGAGGTAACATTTGAAAAGGAAAAGAGTTAGAGGGATTTTCCAATGATGGCATACCTTTATGATCCTCAACCATAAAAGAGGATTTTCATAACACAGTGGATTCCACATGATCCAAGTCATGAATTTTCCCCTCGACATATACACATTTTAAAATAGATCAATTGGACATGAGGAATTTGAAGGCAATACTCAAAGAAAATGGGTGATATTTTTCAATCTCAACCCTAGCTTCAACTTAAGGATGGGTACCCCTTTCGGTACCAAAAGAACTATTGAATACGAGACCAAGTGCCAAAAATCCATTTGGTTAGGGAGTTAAGCAAGCACATATTGTGGCCACAACTGAAAAAATGAACCGAGGAACAAGGAAATTAACCACAATAGACCAGGGAAAGAAAAATGAAAACAAAATACATGAAAACAAAGAAATAAAACTATAAATTGTACATTTATTCATACCTTTCTCTGAAAGCTAATCAAGAAAATGCTTCAGGTGCCTACCATTGATAGGAAACTCAAGAAACTCTCCATCTAGGTATTTCAAGAAGAAAGTATGTTCACCAATCCTGATATCAATGGAATAAGGGCCCATCCATAATGCATCGAAATTTCCATGTTTTCCTTATCCTCATGTCTATTGTCCCATAACAATACAAGATCCCCAATGTTGAAAATTTTGGGAGTCACCTTTTTGTCAAATAATTTTTTGAGCTTTTCCCTAAACTTCAAATTCCTTTGGTGGGATTCTCATCTTTCCTCATCCAACTTAATGATTTGGTTTATTCTCACATTATAAGGGCTAACTTCCTCATCTTCAAGTTTTTGGATGAACTGATAAGAAGACAATTGTAGTTGTAAAGGAAGGAGAGCCTAGAATCCATAAACTAGCTCGAATGGACTTTTCCCAATGGCTCTCTTAACAGTAATTCTATATGCCCAAGTAGAAAACATCAATTGTTCCCCCACTTTCTTTTGTTGATTTCTAATGTCCTTCTAATTATCTTCAGTAAAATTTTGTTGCTTGATTCAAACTGTCCATTTTCTTTTGGGGTATAATTAGATGTATATGTTAAGTTTATACCATATTCTTTACACATAGAAACTAATGGTTTAACTTGGAAACTCATGGCATTGTCAGCAATTATCTTTGTAGGTACATAAAACTTGTAAATTATATGATTCAAGATAAAATCAACAACAACCTCATGAGTCACATTCTTTGTTGGGATAGCTTCAACCTATTTGGTGAAATAGTCAATAGCTACCAATATCCATATGTGGCCTACACTGGAAGGTTATGATTGATCCATAGGGATCCGAAATGACTATACTTCATCAAAATAATTAGCAAAAAGAAGGAAAAATGATACATAGAGGTTCTATATTATTAGTAACAAGACCGCCACTCTATGTAGAGTCGAGGTTATAGAACTGCCACCTAACTAGGATGACATTCCTGGGACCGCTAATCTACATTGGCTAGTATTCCTGGCTCTCGAGACAGAAAAAAAAAATGAAACAAACATCCCAGAATTTGGAAGGTTGTCTGTGTCTCTTCTCCTCCATGGCCTTTCTCATTCTCCAGTGCATGGGAGGACTTGAAAAATGCTATAAATACATGTTTGTAGAAGATAACAAGATCATCGGAGCATGAAACAAAGTGAGAAAGAGGTTCTTAAGGATGGAATTGTGTTTTGTAAAAGAAAGGAGTGTTGAGATAGAGAAAGCAAGTATTTGCGAGGAAGTGTGAGATATTATCTACTTCTCTTTCTTACTTATTGTAAATTTTGTATTTGTTATTTTAAATTGGCGAAACAGTGGGAAGAAAGAGAAATTTTCCTTCCGACTAGTTTTTCCTCCTTAAAAGGTTTCCAAAATAAAATTTGTTGGTGTTATGAGCTGAAATTATTTCCTTTCCTATAATTATGGATTCTAAGCATCAACACAATTAATTCACTAGCTATCTCTGTCAATTTCTAATAAAAAGTAAAACAACATTTTATTTTTGTGATCGTGGATAATTCCAAAGTTGAAGAGTTTATAGATCATTTTGGTATCGAGTTAACAAGTATCCAAGACTATGGTATTTGATCTTAGATTTTTATGATAGTGACAAGGTCTAAAGGTGATGAGGTTGTACCTTGCGATCCAGAAAATTCTACAAAGAACTGGAAACAAATAATTCAGGGAAAAATGGAGGAAGAGAACTTGGTCTGTAGAATTGAGATGCTAGAGACCATGATGGATAGGATGTTTAGAAGGAAAGAAGAGCTTGTTGATTTGCGAGAAGATAGCTTCTATCAAATAGGACTCCATGGACTCGGTGGTTCGGGGCTTAGCTGAAAAATTTTTGAATAGAAGGGAGCCAACATGAGGAAAGTTATGGGGAAGATCATGTGGAAAAGACTTCAAACACAATAGAAAAGATAAAATCCGATCATACTCCCTTTAAATTTTTGACGAAAGTTGATATTAAAAGCTTTGAAGGACAAGTAGATGTGAAGTTTCTTGATAAATGGTTAAAATAGTTAGAAGTATACTTTAGCATCCATAATGCCACTAAGGAATCGAGGATCACCTTTGCATGTCTCAAAATGGAGGGACATGCTCTGGTTTAGTGAGAACCCCATTTAACCACATGTGAAAAGAATAAGTGTCCTATTGTGAAATCATGGAAATAATTTAAAGAATTACTTAGAGCTAAATTCTATCTTATAGGCCACAAGACTGACCAAATGATTAAATGGAAGTATTTTAGATAAGGCAGTCATCAAAGTGTGTACGAATATACTACGGAGTTTCAGAGGTAGGCCATGTTGCTAAACATGGACTTGGAGGATGAGGATATTCTGACTAAGTACTTGGGAGGACTTCACACTCACCTTCGAAGAAAATTCATCTCCACCAAGCCCAAATATCTCAATGAGGCATGTGTGCAAGCATACTACATAGATGATGAAAAGAAGCAAGGAGAAGCAGAGCCAAGGGAAAAGTAGTCAACAAATCAACCGAGAAAAGAGTATGGGTAAACAAGTAACAAGGGTAAGTGGAAAGGGAAATGTAAAAAGATGCCACTACTCTAAATACTTGTAAAGATCCCAAGAATTTTTTCAAGAACTGTGATATTAACAGTCATATTGATGCTACATGTTGGAAGTTACATCTGGAGTTGCATCCAAAGAACTGAACCAAGGACTCGAAGAAGTCCATGACAGTTTTAAGAATAAAAAGGGGGGTGGAAATCAAAGATTACTATGATGTAGATGAAATGCTTGGATACATGGCCACGAACATGGAAAGCTAGGAAGAGGAGATGAGTAGACTATTCTAGATCAAAATCTAGATCAAGAGAACTAAGGTAAATGCTTTGGTTGATACCGGTTCTCAATCAAACTTGATTTCAGAAGTAGTTGTAAAGAAGCTTGGTCTTAAGACTTACGATCATCCACACCCTTATCCTTTGGATTAGGTGGAGAAGCGTGTTGAAATTCGTAACAAGAAGATGTAAGGTCAAGTTTGGGATAAATTCCTAGTATATTGATGTTTTGAAAGCTAACGTTATTCCACTTCATACTTTTGATGTTGTACTCGGGAGTCTTTACTTTTATATCGGGGATGCTATATTTATGAGAAGGGAAAACTAGTACAGATGGGTCAAGGATGGGATCAACTACAACATCCGGGAACACCAACATAAGACACGGGTTACTATGGTGAGTGCTAACAAAGAAAAATTGCTTGTTTAGGAAAATCATAATCACTTTTGTTTACTTTTGTTGAAGGATAAACAAGATGGGGTAGAAGTTTCAGAGATTTCTAACCAAGGAAAGCATGATTTGGATAGTATTATTCGGTGCTTTCAGAATTATTTTAGACTCTAGTGGGTTACCACCAAAATGGGAAGTAGAGCATGAGATTCAGTTATTGCTAGAGTCCCCTCTACCAAACATCAGATTGTATAGGAAATCCTTACTTGAGAGTACTGAAGTAAAGAAACAACTCCAGGAACTACTAGATCAAGGGTGATATGTTTGAGTACCTCACCATGTGGTTTTCCTATTGTGATGGTACCAAAGAAGAATGGTTCTTAGAGAATGTGCATCGACTACCGTGCTTTAAACAAGATCACCATAAAGAATAGATATCAACTTCCCCGCATAGATGATCTCTTGGACTAGCTTCAGCATGCCAAATTCTTCACGAAGTTGGATCTCAAGTCCCATTATGACCAAGTTAGAATGAGGGAGGAGGGTATATGGAAGACTACCTTTAAAACGAAACATGGTTTGTATAAATGGTTATTACTTCCTTTTGGGTTATACAATGCACCGCCACATTTATGAGATTGATGAATGATGTATTGCGAGGTTTCATAGATTCATGTGTCATTGTATATCTAGATGATATCTTGATTTTTATTGCTGCATGGGAAGAACATCTAACTCATTTATAACAAGTCTTGTAAATTCTCGGGAGAAACAACTTCTTTGTAATATGAAGATATGTGATTTTTCCAAAGAGTGACTTGTCTATCTTGGGCACATGGTTAGAGGATGAGAGCTACGAGTGGATTAAAAGAAGGTGGAATCCATCACCAATTGGCCAACACCAACAGGAGCCACATAGACTAGGAGTTTTGTGGGAGTAGTACAATACATGGAAAAGTTCATTCTGGGCTTCTCCATAATTGCAGCACCTCTACAGACAATGGCCGTAAGGAGTAAGGGTTTTGACTGGGGTAAGGGACAAGAAAAATCCTTTGAGTTATTGAAATAAAATATTAGTCATGCTCCAGACTTGCTCTTCCAAATTTTTAGTAGTGTTTTGAAGTAGAGACAGATGCCAACGATTACACCATGGGCGCAGTGTTTCTTCAACGAGGTAAACTTGTATGCTATCATTATGAAACTTTTACTTCAGAAGTTAAAGGATATTTAGTATATGATAAGGAAATGTATGCATTAGTTCAGGAAATTAAAAAATGGAAGCATTATTTCTTGGGTAAAGAATCTATTGTGCTGTGACCATAAACCTCTTGAGTATTTGCAAGCACGAGTCTAAATTGTAGAAATCAAGGCACTATAAATGGATGGGGTTCCTTCAACAGTTCCACTTGCTAATCAAATAAAAGAAGGGTAGTGAAAAATTGTTGTGCGAGACATGTTGTCTAGGCTAGCCGCACATGAGAAGTTTTCTGTTTGGTCACTATCTCTCAAATCAATCCATTCATGAAGGAAGCTTATAAGGAGGTGTATGCTCGGGAAAAATAATTTGGGGTGACTTCTCAGTGTTGCATTCCCAAGGGGCTGAAAGGACGGGGTTTGAATATTTTTATCTCAAGGACAAAGTTGTTCTACCAATGGGGAAGCTTTGTGTGCCTAAAGAATAAAGACTTATATTGATGAGGGAAGCACATACCTCAAAAGTAGCAGGAAATTTTGGTGTTTGTAAGACCCTATCCCGCTTGTAAAGGTATGTGTATTGGCCCAATATGCAAGAAGAAGTATCAAAATTTATACGTTGATTTAAACTTTGTTGTAATAACAACCCTAAGACTAGGAAGGAGGGGTTGTATATGCCTTTTCCAGTACTCTACTGCCGTCGTGGGAGGACATTTCTATGGATTTTTAGGAGGTTTACGTATGTCTAAACATGGCAATGACTATTTGTATGTTGTTGTTGATAGATTCAAGTAAGATGTGTATTATTATGGCATGTAAAAAGACCGTAAAAGAACATGAGGTAGCAAATCTTTGAGATTATAATATATGGCCGAAAGATTTGATTACTCTTACCAATTCAAAATCCTTTTTCCATAATTGTGTATTTCAATTCCACTCCTTGTAATGCTTTACCGCAAAAATAAACCGGCCTTCCTTTTCCCTCCTCATTTTTTGCAATAACATAGATGTGATGGTATTTTTAGATGCAAAAGAGAAAATTTGAAAATCCTCTTATAATGAGTGGAAGATAAGACATGGGCATTTTTAATGCCT
This sequence comes from Taxus wallichiana var. yunnanensis, assembly GCA_018340775.1. Taxonomy (NCBI): domain Eukaryota; kingdom Viridiplantae; phylum Streptophyta; class Pinopsida; order Cupressales; family Taxaceae; genus Taxus; species Taxus wallichiana. The sequence goes on from CM031237.1 coordinate 810,068,889, forward strand.
CTTTAATCTGGTGAAAGCTTGGATAGCTTCGTCCTCCCATTTAATAATTTTATCCTTCCTCAACATCTTCATGATAGGGATAGTCATTTCCGTAAAATTGGAAATGAATCTTCTTATGAAATTGATTTGGCCAAAAAAGACTGAATACCTTTCTTGTTCTTAGGGATAGGAACTTTCCCAATAGCTTCCACTCTCTCAGGGTCAATCATGACCCCTTCCTTTGATACGATATGCCCCAACAATTTGGCCTTTTGAACCCCAAAATGACATTTTTAGGATTCAATGAGATACCATATTCCCTACACCTCTATAACATCTTTTCCAAATGCTGCAAATGATCATCCCTTTTTCTTGAAAATATTGTCACATCATCCTAGTATATAGCTATAAAATCACTTATATATCCAGCGAATGCCACATCCATAGCTCTTTGAAAAGTGGCACCAGAATTCATCAAACCAAATGGCATTCTCACGTACACATAGGTACCCCAAGGAGTGGTGAAAGCATTTTGATTCGTTCTGATTGCTTCACAACCACTTGGTTATATCCCGAGAATCCATCTAATGTAGAAAATAGTTCTAACCAGTGATTAATTGCAACATATTATCCATGTTAGGAAATGGATAATTATCTTTCATTGAGGCCTTATTCATATTTCTAAAATCTACATAGATTCTTATATCCCCATTCTTTTTTCTAACTGGTACTAAATTTTCCACCCAAGAAGAATATCTCATAGGTTGTATAATACCTCCATCCCTGAGTTTCTTGAGTTATTCTTGCATTTTTAGGGATAAGAGAGGATTAATTGGCCTCTTTTTTTTTTTTGAATGGCTTGGCATTGGGTTCTAAAGGTATTTCATGTTGGAAAATATCCTCCATATATGCCTTTAATTCTGAATATGACCATGCCAAGCAATCCTGGTACCTTTTTAACAACTAGACATATGACTGCTTTTCTTCTTTACTCAGGTTACTACCCAGCCATATTTTTCTAGGTTTACCATCAGTCCCCAAGTTATGTTCCTCCACATCTCTTGAGGTTAACATATGCCTATTAATAATGTGGTCAACATTATCAAAATTTGACTCTAATGCAACCAAACCTCTTGGAATAGTATTGGTTTTTAATTGAATAATGTCTTTTCCAAATAGAGTCTCTTTACCCTCATAAACACAAACCATCGGTTTTCAGTCCATATTCTAATTTGTAAATTCTCCTTCATTCTGTAGAAACCTCTAAACCTAGGCATCATCTTCAAAACTTGCCAATGTTTAACATTGTCAGGGATAGATGGTCTTGTCAATATTTCTATATCATACTCATAGTAAGGAGACATTGTACAATTTTCAAATCTAGATCCCAATACTACCAACCTATCTACAACAATATTCTACATCCTATCATGGTATATTATGTTGAAAGAATCAATCATTTTAATAAAATTTGAAACTACATGCTTATACTGTTTCATTCTTTGATTTTTGGTTGCATAAAATTTCCTAACTTGCTTGACTACCAATTTTGAATCTCCTTTGACAACCACATATTTGATACCATACCTCCAAGAAATCCTTAATCCTAAAATTAGTGCTTCATATTCTGCAATATTGTTAGTGCATTCAAACTTAAGTTTAAAGGAAAAATTGAAAGTCTCATGATTTGGGGACACAAGGACAACTCCGACACCATTCCCTAAATTAGAACAAGCTCCATCAAACATTAAAGTCCAAGGGACACCCAATTTCTCTAGATACTTACATTTATCTATGCCATTCTCATTGAAATTAGCATAACCCAAAAAATTATCAACATCCACATCAATATACAACACCTCATAGGATGCATTCTTAGGATCCTCAATCAGATGCAACATTATTTTTTCTCCACATAGTTTAACAAGGATTCCTTCTATTGGTATAGTCACATATGAAAAATCCATCTGCACACTCCCTCCAACACTAGCATCCCATTTCCTTGATAACAACATTCCCCATTTAGCAAGACAATCCACAATGACTACATTCATGGTTAAACACTTTCCGGATAAGCTGCCAATTGCACTACCAATCCTTTGACATACCCAATCACTAGTACTTATCTTGAATCCATAGTAGTGCACTTTCCAAAAGTTTTTGTTACTTTGATATTCAATTCATTCATCACTTCAAGGGGCATCACATTACAAGAGGCCCCTAAATCAAACATGCAGTTGTGCACTAACCTATCTTTTATGATCAAAGTAGTATAAAAAGGGTCAACATCAAGTTGGGATTCAACAAGAGAAGTGCCCAAATATACCTTAGGTGGTTCTCCCAAATCTTCTAATACTTGAGGTACTTCCAATTCTGCAATGATAGGGGGAGTATCCACATTATTCACATTTTTACATGAGGGTAGTGCATCCTCTTTGAACCCCAAGTACTCAAATGCTCTTTTCTATGTTCAGGGATCTAAAGTAATTCAAAAATAGGAACTGTGACTTTTATCTAACTCAAAATATGGGCAATATCACATGGGACATATTTGGGTAAGATTGTGTTAGGAGGAAGAGTAACGGTTCCTTCTGGTGGTACAATATTTTTTACATTTTGGGCATGAAATGGGGTACAAGTTCTATTTGGGACAATCAAACCCTTAGTTGGTGTATCCTTCTTAGGAGACTCATTTGGGACATTGGTAAGAAGTGGAGTCTTGGGTTTGGGCTATAGTCCTCCTCCTTTAACAACTCAACTTTTGAGATTGTATTCCTTTTCTTGAGAAACAACTACATTCATGAGTAATTTCCTATCCTCCTCAGAAGGGACTCCTCCATCATACTTTTTTATCATCAAGGCCCTTAAGTACTCAAAGTCATGATTGGGTAATTCAAAATCCTACACCATATCAATCTCAACATCATTATTAGGAGAAAGCAGATACACCCATTGAATGCACCTCCAAAACTCTCTACATTCAATAGAGATACCTCATTATTGTGGATTATCAGAGCACTCCATCATACATACATCTCTATAAGTATCATCATTACCAACCTCTTCACTTTCTTCAATAGGTTCACAAGGGGAATGTGGAAAAAAACACCTATCACACCATTCAATAACATGATTTTCTTCCACCATGGCAACTCTAGTAGTCAAAGGATCAGGGATCTGTTTATTTTCTCTAATTTGTTGTTGTTTATTTCCTAACCCCATGGGTCCCTTTCCTCTTTCATATATTTTGTGATCACTCCTAAGATGATTTCCAAATCTTTCTTATTGGTTTGTACTGACCTTAAGAACTATGTCTTATTCCCTTTTCTTCTTGGGCAAGCTTATAAGATAATTCTTTAACTGTTCCAACCAAATTCTTCACAACATCCTCCAGATCCACCACCTTGTTTGATAGAGGTATATAAAGAATAATCAATTTGACACCCTCCCTCTTAGGGGTTTTCTAACTTCCTTAATATTGTTTTCAATTTTCAAGGCCATTGTGAAAGCCTGCCTTAAAGTTCCAGGTTTCTTATCTCTCAAATAATAAGAAACTTTCTTGTCAAAAAAATAAAAATATTTAATTAGGTAGGACTCATCACTAGGCCTCAAAATTATGGGTAGTCTATTTAAAGTCTTATTGAATCTGGTATTGAAATCCTAGAAAAACTCATTGGGATTATTCTTTATATTCTCAAACTCAAACAAGAGGAACCTTGGGTCTGTCTTATCCCCATATTGTAATATAAAAGCATTCTTCATCTCAGTCCATGAATCTATTGAGTTATCTAGAAAATATTTGTACCAATCATGTGCATCTTCTTCAAGAGTATGAATGAATAGATCTTTATATATACATATTCATATTCTATTTTGAAATCCTCCATCATATTAAAAAAATTCTTAAATGTTGATCACCAGTGATGGCATTATTTCCCTGAAATTTAGGCAACCTATTTCTTACATCTTGTGGTACAACATTAGGATGCCCAACCATGCCTCTAAAATTTATTGGTCCAAATGTGTTGACAAAAAAAAGAGGTCTAGGTGGAGGATGAGCCATGTTATTTTGAGGAGGTGATCCTACAAGAGGATTAAGATAGTGTGGGACCAGGGGTCTTTGGGATACAGGTGTATGATCTTCAAAGTAAATATCCTCTAGTGACTTAGTTTCAAAAAAAACCCTATTAGTCTTGAGTGATAAAGGAAAGAAATGAGGGACACCTATTCTAGATACAAATGATGGCCCTTCACCAGTTGGAGTATTTAAATTCACCTGAGGACTATTTGATTCTAAACTATTTGAAGATGTAGGATAATCCTCAACTATAGGTTGATCACTTTCCATGACTGGTACTACCTTCTCTCTTAACTCTTGATCCCCCAATGCTTTCCAGACTTGTCTCTTTTTTGGATTTTTTTTCCCAAGCTCTGGAAACAATATTCTAGTAGGATCCTTATTAAAGAAAGACCTTCTTCCTTCCAGATTTGCAAATATTAACAAAAAATATTAATTGACAAATCTTAAGACACTGACATTTACCAAAAATTTCAAACCAAAACAGAGTCACCACCAAGGATTTTCACCTTAGATGTGCTAAAGCACTATAAGTAACTTGTCAAGTTCCTATCAATACTCAATTTCTATAAATCTTGATAGATCTGATCATCCTTTGTCAATATTTATCACTAACAATACAAATCTAGTGTAACATTCACTTAAACTAGGAAATATTACTGACAATGAACTTCTGATCTTGCTCAATCTTTACAAAACTTAACAAAGGATGACATTTAAACAATGTATTTTCATCTAAACATGTAATAATCATTACCAAAGGTCGATATGCGTATGTATTTACGGTAGTAATTCCCTAAAAATGGCACTAAATCGGTGTTGGTACCCAAATCAGTCCTCCCTTTGTATCCAAGTAACATCAACTAGATGTTTAGAAGATGATAGATCTAGATCAATGTCATTTTTATCGGGAAGGATCTCATCATAACTTTATCACTCAATCTCGGGAGGATTCAGGTAGCACTGTGTTGAGGGTATGACCTACCCTCCTACTTTAAGTTCTACCTTTAGCCACAATGAAAGGAATCGTTTTGTAGTTGATAATTGCAAGAGGAATGGATATATCAACAATGTTTGCACTTTTTTTGAAAGAATTGAGAAGCAAGCATAGTAAGTAACCAAATTTAACTCTCATGAGTTGTCACTTTTAGACAGTGCATACGTATTCTAACCAAAGCTTAGACTACTAAAGATAGTAAGGAACCAACTTTCTTTGGCATTTTGTTGGCTTTAATGAGACAAGCATGGGAAATTATGGTAGGATTAGTTATTTTTGGGTGTATCTGATTTGGGGAATTAAATAGGATAAAGTTGATTATACCAGATTCCATAGAAACTTCAACAAATGTTAGGATATCTACCAAATACAAGACAAAGAAACCTCAAAATAGCTCACAATGATCCTTCACCATAATATTTACCCTTATAGAAGCCCATGAATGCACAATTTCACACAATCTTTAAAAGTTTGAACAAAAAATATTTTGTTGAATATTTAATAAAACATCAGAGATTCATAATTTGTCACGCCTAAGATACACTCAAAGGCTTACAAGAAATATTTAACAGATTGGTGACATAGTGATTTCAAAATTGTTTATTACACAAATGAAATGAAATATCTTCTCAACTATGCAATTAAAATTTCCAAAATGCTACTAGAATGATAAAGTTATGTGTGACTTAGAGGATCCCTAAAATAAGCTTCTAACAAGAGCATGGATAACTATTTTACGGTATATCATTTTGACGACAGATATAACAATGCTCATGATTAACACCATTAATTCAAGACTCATCAAATTTATCAACAAGGGAAAGTAAATCTACAGTCTCAATGCTTGTCAATGGCTAGACACTTGCAACCATCTTGACATGATTAAATTTGAAGGCACAAAGAAAATAACAGGTTTCTCAGATAAGCTCTTGGAAAAATGGTTTTTCTCTTAGCTCTCTCTTTTCTTTGAACAATTCTTAGAAAATTTTAACCCCGTTTCCTAGAGTGTTCTCATTTCCTTTATATAATTCCATCCCTATTTTATTTTCAATTTCCCCCAAAAATATGGATATTTCAAAAGTATATTCTACTTTTACAAAATGCCAGTGTATCAATGATACTTTTATGAAAATACTTTATTTGGCCTTGCAGTGTAAAGAGTACATGCCTTCTTCATTTTTATCTTTTCATATATGATTAAGATATCTTGTCCCTATTTATGACTAATGATTTCATAATTCCTTCCACTTGGTGATTGGATGGTTTCTTCTGATATCTTTTGAGCACTCCCAGGTGACTTGAATTGATAGACACTTTTCATCTACTATCCGAAGATACATCTTGGGTGTTGTGCATTCCTTCTTATGTCTTCTTGGTTTAATTATCCCACATGGATCTTGTCAAATCTAGTGAATTCATCAATCATGTTTGTTCTAGATTCACTTCGACTTTTATATTTTCCTCATGCACTCTAAGAAAGATATTCGTTTATCTGCTAGAAATGATTTCTTTCAATTCAATCATTTGTGCCACTTCTTTTATATAACCCAATTTTATCCCTTCACCAAGATGTATTTCTCTTCTTATCCTGTAAGTGAGGAAAAATTTCTGATTTTCTACTAGTGACATGGAAAAAGTACTTGTGGAAAATAGTTTGAAGGAAATATCATCAAAATATTTGAATCAAATATTTGACTTGCATGGTCCTAATGAGGATTTCATTAGGGCCTTGTTTGACATAAAATGTGTAGGAGACACCAAAGGACCCTTGAATTATTAGTAGGTCCGGCTCACACTCCTCCTAAGGATGATCAAAATCAATCATGTTTTCTCAGCCTTTCAATCCATGTATTTTCATCTCTTTCGGTGGGAACACCAGAAAAATCTTGAAGACCTGAAGAAATTATGGATTGAAAGGAGGCCTCAAGTGTCTAGGAAAACTGATTTTTAGTGTCCCTTTTTATGTGATGAAGAATTTGTGCTAAAGAAAATTCCTAAGGAATCATATATGATGTATGAAAAGTATTACATTGATACGGTGCCCATTGTTTCACACAAATTAATTGAATTAGAGAAAAGGATTATTTCTCTGGAAAAGGGCCATCTAGAATAGGTGCAATCAGAACCACTCACAGAGCCAATACCAAATTTAGGGAAAATAAGGGGTGAGTCAAGCTCCCAACCCCCAATTATAATTTCTAATGGAGAAGAAGAGATGTTCTTGTATTCTTGCTCTTTTAGAACAATAATTTCTTCTTTAGGGATAACAGGGTAGTTTTGTCATTCGGTCATCCACTCATTCAATGCATCATGCTTCTATGTCATAACATGAATTTATGGGACCTCATCCAATTCCTTCTCCAAGAGAATGCCCACGTCACACAAGGAGATGGGAAACTAGATGTAGTTCAAGACTTCATAACCCGCATAGCCCGCTAGGTGTAGTTCTTAGTCTTCCAATCACTTCGGATTTTCCTTCTCGATCTGCTCCTAGTAAATCTACCCTTCATAAGCGGAAAGGGAAAACGACAGTCTTCACAGGAGGTTTTAATATTTTAGACTGGGTATCTTTCTATCAAAAAAAATTGAGCTAGAAAATATTATGGATAATCCTAGAATGACTCTTGATTCTTTGATGGGCATGGGGATGTCTCGGGATCTAGTAGGGTCCATTATATTTGTCTAAATGACACAGGGATCAAATAAATTCATGTTGAGGAAGAACAAGCTATTGAAAAAACTTCCCCCACTGGGAGGAAATTATGAAGGAGTGAAGGGTCTTTGAGCATTATGTTTTTATTTTATGCCTTTTTTTTCAATTATGTAAATGGACCCTTTTACCATGGGTTGGGGCCCTTATAGAATCCCCATTTTGAATTATATCGAGTCTTGTTTCACATGATGTCATGTATAAATTCTTAGTTTTTACATGTAATTATTTTCTGTTCTTGCTTTAAGGAATCTCTAGCTTACTATTATGCAGACTTGGTAATGAAACAAAATCACCATTGTGCATTCAATGGTTCTCAATCATGCACTTTACCTCATCCTCTTAGTGTATTGCATTATTTCAAACTTGTTGCAGCTCATTCGGAAGAGATGACCTATTTCATGGTGATTCACAACCTTCCTCGCACTTTCTTCTTAGTTCATAACACTATATTTGAGTTGCACGGCTCTAAACATCAATTCACGGGGATTTCCTTCCTTATGTAGGCATTTCCTTTTTCTAAATTATGCCTAGGAGACACGTGGAAACATCCACACCCTCCCCCTTTCTTTGACTTTTCAACTTACTTAACCTTCCCTGCTACATATAAGCCATATGGTATATGTTCACAACTTGGGGGTTGACTTGCTATACTTTTTTAGAGGTGCATCGGGAAACACGTGGACAATATTCCTTTCTTCTATGGGGAATTTCCTTTTAGTGGTTTTTGAATTTCATCTTTTACCATCCACCGAGTTTATAGAAATATTCAGTAGCCTGTAATTCATACTTGGGAAAAGTAAGGTAACATTTGAAAAGGAAAAATGTTAGAGGTATTTTCCAATGATGGAATACCTTTACAATCCTCAACCATAAAAGAGGATTTTCATAACATAGATACCATATTCCACATGATTCGATTCATGAATTTTCCCATTGATATATACACATTTTAAAATAGATCAATTGGACATGAGGAATTTGAAGGAAATACTCAAAGAAAAGGGGCATGATTATTCAAGATCCAACACGCTAACATCTCGGGTTGAGATATATTGATGCCCTTATAGAATTTCCAATTTTTCATAGAGGCATTAGAAATGTTAGGTCTTCCTAGTAGGGAAATCTCTCATGAACTATATTTACACTTGGCATTCATATTGGAACATCACAGCCGGCCCGAGATATAGCCGGGACGGGGGTGATTTTATAGATTGATGTTGCCCTTACACATAGTGGGGAAGAGGAGGAAGATGACGAGGATGAGGCACATGATGATGAAGGATAGGAGACCGATATAGACACAAATTAGATAGATAGCAGAGAGGCTTATATTACAATAATGGTAGAGGATGAGGCCGAAGATGTGACTCTTTACTTAAAAGGTCCTCTTACATGCAAGGGAGGGGGAGATGAGTAGTTCATGATGGAAAAATGAGTATCTTTTGAGGAGGTTTCAGGTGAGCATGTGCCTTAAGTAGTGACACCACCACACACGGTGCCAATAGACCTATCATGTCGACCGGGAGATCCGAGTAAGTTAAAACTCTTCTCTTGACTCTACTATTTTAACTAGAAACTTTAGTGAGATATGCATTGTTCATACATATATAATTTTAATTTTTATAGAGTTTTCTAACTCGCCATTGTTTTCTTTTGTTTTGCAGACCCACTTTGTTGATGGTTGGCGAGATATTATTTGAAGAATCCTTATTAAAATAATTGTGCAACCCATGGGCATGACACAAGATGAATTACTCATGGAATCGAGGTATTTGATCATGGTGGAGCATTACACTAATTCATTTTATATAGTTTCAATTATAGCAGAAAAATTGACCAAGATGAGGATTGACCTAGGCTGGGTATCGGATGGTGAATAAGAGGAAACGTAGAGAGCATTATTGTAGTGAAAGAACCAATGGTAGATCACTCAGTTCATCATCTCATGGTCACTCTCATAGATCTGGGCACAAAGGATCTCACTCCCACCATAGGATCCGTATCGGGATCCTTAGTCATGCATCTTCATCTGGATCCCATAGAGAGGGATAGGCCATAGGCCTTATTGCTTTGGATCATTTTAACTATATATACTTATTTTTTTGGATATTGTTCTCCATTCTATAATTTTGATGACATTTAGAGCATGATGACATTATATACAAACTTGATTATCTATAGATATATATACGTATGAATATTTTTGGTGTGGATATCTTCTTCAATATTTTATCTCATTGATGACTTTAATCACTTGTGTACTCTTAGATGCTAAGAATTTTAAATGTTGTATATGCTTGTTGAATACATACTATAGATGATGATGTGCTAATAAAATGAATTTTTTTGGTTGTTTTTATTTATATGATGTTTATGCAAACACAATGTAATATGAAACTTTGGTTTTCAAACAATATTTAGTGCTTCTTGTTTTGTTGGGAAAATGTGAAGAATGTAATAAAACAAGATGATGAACTTGCTCCACTTATAACTCCACACAACTAGTAAGATGCAAAGTCTCAACACTAAGAGCTAGAAGGAATGCAAGTTATATGGTTTTGATGAATGTAAATTGTGAAAGGAAGAAAATATTTTGACAAAATCCAATTTGGAACCTACGACCTAACTCCACACATAGTTTACTACATACTATAGAATGGGATTTGCTTGTAATTTTTTCTAGACATAGATGTGCAAATGTCCTCTTGATTGAAAAAATATGGTTTTAATATTTTGACTCTCTTGGAACATATACATCTAATTCACTTTCTTAGGATTTGAAATTTTAAAGAACTTTTTATTTGCTAAATTTTGTATACCTTACTAACTGATTATCAAAAGACCTCCTACACCTTGCCCCATTCTACCAGTTAGAAACATGGGCTCACCATCAAGGACAAGATATAGGTGATTAAGGGAACTTCCCGTCTTTCCCAAACTCACTCCGCTAGTATGAGGCAAGGGCTCATCACCAAAGATTGGTAGGGAAAATAAGTGTAATTTTATTTGTAAATGAAATGTTTTTGTACTTATTGATTGAATGATACCATTTTTCTAAATTTGAGTCATGCCTTTGGGAGGGATATATTTCCCCTAGTCTCAACCCCATGCAACTAGTAAGATGTAAGGGCTCATCACCGAAGGCTGAGATAGATAAACAAGCAACTGGGTAAAGTGTTTAGAGTGATTTTTCTATAAAATAAGTTTCTTGGGAAAGATTTGACATCAGGAAGCTTCTAGAGTAGACCATGGGAAATGACACTTATGCTAAAATAAAACCATGGGAAGAATAAGGTATGTAGGCCTTGGTAGGATAAATGTTAGAATTATGTCTTAACTTGTAGAAATGATGAAGTGATTAGAACTGTTGATGATAATATGGTGGATATTTGAAGAAGTATGATTTAATTTTTTTGAAAATATTTAGAAGTTTTAGAATTTGTTTGAAAAATAAGTTTCTTGACTACAATTTTACAATATGATCTGACAAATGAAATTCAGTATGGATGCAGTAATATATGTGTGGGAATGGAGATCGATCATGCGTAGTAGTGTTTTAGATGAAGTGAATTGATGAATTCACCAAATTCCTCACCCTCTAATGTACACAAGCAATATGTGCCATTCTTGTAGTCCTCCATGACTTGATATGGACCCAACCATTTAGGTATGAATTTCCTTCCTTCATTGGTTTTCTTATCTATTCAGCTATCTAGTATTATCACTAGAACACCTACACATATTTTACATTCACAAAAATTCTTGTTGTACTAACGGGACATCCTGTTAGTATAAAAATTTTGTCACTACTTAGCATAAATCTGAGCTTCATCAAGGTTTTTCAATTGGACAAGTCATGCCTCTCGATATGCATCCTCATCTAAAAAATTCCTTATAACAATATGCAGAGGCTAGGAAACTCAACTTCCAGTGGGAAAACCTCTACGTAGCTGAAGATTAAGGAATATGGGTTGCCCTGTAGGAATTCTCACTAAATTCCTATAGGCCCACAAGTCCAAAAATATTTAACAACAAATATCATTCATTTATTCTAATTGACCTTTTTGAGAAGAATGAATTTTAACATCTTATTTGTATCCTCACCTATCGGTGGCATAAGGGTAGTAGTATAAAGAGGTTGTGTGATGTGAGATTTTAAATTGTGAGCATAACTCACACACCTCTTCATTATTAAATGATGCACTATTATCCCATATAATGACCTGTGGGACCTCGTACCTACAAATGACTAGATTAAAAATTAATTTAGTGATTATAGACCTAGGTACAATAGTGAGAGGTATGGTCTCCACCAAATTTTTCAAATACTTTGTGGCTGTAATGATGAAATTATGGCCATATATTGATGAGGGAGAAAAATTCCCTATAAAATATAAACCCCAAGTAGAAAAGGGCCAAGGCGTCACTATTGGTTATAGAGCCTGAGCCAGGATGTGTATCTCATGAGATAATTCTTGGAATTTATGGCACCTATGCACATAATCCACAATTTCGTGCTCTAAGGTGGGCCAAAAGTAACCCATTCAATGTATTTTTCATGTAGTAGCATGTCCTCCGAAGTGACCCCCATAGACTCTGTTGTGGGCTCTAAAGAGGATCTTATTTGATTCTTCTTCGTCAACACACCTCAAAAACATTCTGTTGAAGGATATGTGATAGAAAACTTTTCTACAATCACATATTTGGCGGTTATGACATGTAGCCATCATCTCTTTTGCTCCCTTAGGGTATGAATGATCCAAAATGAAATTAACAATATATGAGTACCATGGACACGAGGAAATGAGAGGATTGATCTCTATATAAATTATGAACTCATTGGGGAAATCAAATTCTACCAAATCTACAGAATCTATTAGGTTGTCTATCAACCAATCAGCAATGATATGTCCCATGAAGAAATTTTTAATTATAAATCTTAATTCAAATTCACCCATTAAGGTCATAAAGTGACCAACCTTCTTCGACAAGGAACCCTGAGTTAGATATTTTTGTAGTTGGTCTAACTTAAGAATTACTCATGTTTCCTGATTAAGCATATAATTCCTTAACCTTTTTTTCATGAACAATATAGCCATACATGCCTTTTTTTCCTGTGTATAATGTGTCTCATATATTTTCAAGGTATAAATAATGAAATAAATAGCTCATTCATGTTTATCATTATCTTCTTACGCAATATACAAGCTTACGAGACATCGGTAGCACGAGAGTAAATAACTAGTAGGTGGTCTTCCTTTGGTGACATGAGCGTGGGGGCTGACATTATAAATCATTTGAATGACTCAAATTCTTCATGAAATTCCAATGTCCACTCTTTAAAACACTCCTTTAATAGATTGTTAATTGGATGAAATAAACAGGTTAAATCAAGAATAAACCTATAGATTGCTCCAAGATTACTGAGAAAGGACATGACTCATGAATCATATTAGGGTGTTTTCATTTCTAGGACCACCCAAATCTTTTCAGATCTACATCAACCCTTCTGAAGAGATAATGTACCCTATAAACTTTCCTCCCATCACTCTGAATATGCACTTTTTCGGATTTAACATTACCCCATATTTAACGAGATGAGAGAGGATCATGCAAAACACCTTGGGGTGATCGCATTCCTTCTTATCCTTAGCTATAATATCATCCACATAAAATTCTACAATCTTATGAATAATATCATGAATGATGTACATCATTTCTTGTTGATAGGTAGATCTGGAATTTTCGGGCCAAATAGAATGACTGCTTAACAAATGGTCCCCTATAAAGTGGTACAAGTTTTTTTCTTGATCCTCCTCGGATATCATAATTTTTTTATATCCCAAAAAAAAATTCCATAAGTGACAACATCTCAAATCAGATATTGCATTTACGATAATGTCAATGGAAGGAAACAAAAATCATCTTTAGGACACACCTTATTTATGACCCTAAAATAAATGCATTTGCAAATTTTCCCATTCTCTTTGGGAATAGAGAGTATGCTTAAAAACCCCATTGAGTTGTCTCTGGTTTGATGAATCCCATCTATATGAGCTTCGTAACATCCTCTTTGACCATCAAATCCACTTTTTTTCTTCATTGGTTGTGTTTTTTTCTTTACGGGATTAACATCTAGCTTTGTTATGAGGTTATGAAGTACAACATGGGGAGAAATTCTTGTCATCTCCTTGTAACTAAAGATAAATGCATTTTATTTTTCTTTGAGAACCTTTGTATGTGCTTATATCTCATCTGGAGTAAGAGAAGAATCAAGCTTCAAGATCTTTGGTTCCTCTTTTGTCCCTATTTTAATATCAATGTTACCTTTAATCGAGAGTCATTACCATCTCTGAATTTATGTGGGGAAGGAGGTAGTTATAACTCCTCTTCCTCTATCTCAAAGATCTCAAGACCTTCCAATAAGGAAGGACATAATGCATGATCTCCAAAATAAGAGGAAGGGTGAGGTATAAGAGGAAAGCCTCTCTTATGGTGAGAGGGATGGAGATAATTGCATGCATTAGGAATCCCAAGATTTGATCATCATTCTTCACAAATTCCATAGTGGAAGGATCATTTTAGGCCTTGACATATGCCATAATTGAATTATTTGGCATTCTTCAAACTAGAGCTTTAGGTCTGACTGAAAGAGTGAACTCGATTTATTTCAAATCATCTCTTGGATAAAATTGAGAAGAGGAAGTAGCTATAGAGTTGGATAACAAGTTTTTATCACATAGTTTATCCTCAATAGAGATATTATAAAAAGATTTACTAAGGTAGAGTAGAGAGGTCTTATAGAGTTGTATATGTTCCTCTCTAGTCTCATAAACTTCTAACACTTGATTGGCGATAAGTTGGGAATCACCTAGAACCCTAATTTTATAATCATCCATCCTATTTAGTATGATAAGGAAAAAAAGAGCCTCATATTTGTCACCATTTTTGTACACTCGATTAAGCTTAAAGGTGAAGGACATGACCTTTACTTCATGGGAAGTAAGAATTATGCTTTCCCTAGCACCGAAATGACATTTTGCACCATCATAATTAAGGATCCCAAATTTACTTGCGAATATATATTTTTATCATCTTTGGCTTATTCTTCCTTTAGATATGTGACCTTGACCATACAAATATCTACGTAGTTACCGGTCACAAGAGAAGTAACCCCGAGAGCACTGCCCCATACCCATGGATTCAAACATAAGGAAGATCGGTAGGTCATTTTCCAAAAACTCCACGATCTTAGCCATGGTATTTGTCGATAGTTTTTCAACTATAGTGCCTTTGTATTTACATGGAATATGCCCTTCAATCACCTCTGGTGTTTCTAATTTTGTTTTAGGAATTATCTTAGACACTCATGTTGAATACTTGGATTTTTGTAATTGATTAGTGGGAGTTCAAACTAGGTTTCTTCTTTACATTACTTAGATGAATGTCAAAGGGCTTTGGGTCACCCTAACATATGAAGACTTTCCGCAGATGTAGGAATCTAACTTCTTGGAAAAGTGTGGAAGGGATTGGATTCATTCAATGGATCCACAATCGACCAAGAATTATATTATAGTTGGTTTTTTTATCTATACTATCAAACTTGGTTAGTACCCTCTTCATCGTAAGGGTAAGCTGGAAGCACTATAGCCTTAATGGACATTTATTTGAGACTATCGTAAGCTCTTAATGTGTTTCCCATTGAATAAAAATGGGTTTCTCCATATCTTAGCTTCAAGAAACGAAATTAATTATGTTGATGGCTGCTCCGCATCTATCATCGTACCTTTAAATAGTTGTTGTAACTCAAAACCTAGAGGTACAATGCGGATCACCTCTTCATGTCACTCATCCTTAGTTGGCATTTTTCTAATGTTGATATAAAACTAGCATCTCTTTTGGACTGCTCTAGAGGATAGACATCAAAGTCTATATAATTAGCCTCAGCCTCCAAAGGAGGGGTGACGTGAATTAAATGATCAATTCCCAATGCTACTAGCTAAGTTTGCTGATGTGAAGGAAAAATCTTTAACAAGTCCAAGAAATAAATGTGATAGAATGTCTTTGTAAAATACGTAATTAAATCATATCCCCCATGGGTTTATGATCCAATGGCATATTTTTGAAAATTAAGGGTACAAAAAGAAGAGGTTCGGAGGAAGAATCATGTGTAAGGGTTTTGCATTAACCTCAAATTTTTTCTTCAACTCAACCAAACCCATAATTTTAGTCTAATTCCAACCATCTAAAGGAGGGGCTACTATTGTGTTTGATGAGGTGTGTGCTAAGTGTTCATTGTTTCCAATTGTAGTTACCTTTTTGGTTCCACAGGGTTAAGCTTTCCATTATTAGGACGTGTTAGAAGAGGGTTTTTGAAAACCCTGAGAGTAAAATTTTGAGAGGACACAAAAACAATATGAGAATTTTGTGTTGGCACCATAGTATTAGCCAAAAACATCTCAAAAAAGAGGTGTCTTTTGTTCTCTAGAATCCATTAGATAAATTTGTTACAATCATGACATGTACGAGCATCATGTCCTCTAGCCCTACTCGGAATTGCAATACAAATCGGGGTCATTATCAAGAGGCCTTCGATTTAATTTTTTTGTGTTCCGTATTTTCTTTTGATATTTTTTCGGTTGTAATAATTAAAATTCAGGGGCATTTGGCCTTTCTTCTTGTATTTGTATTGGTTTGAATAACCATTTAAGTATTTAATCCATGCTTGGGCATGGAATTATTGAGGTAGGGGTATAACAAATGAATTCCACCATATTAATGGAAGGATAAAATTTGTTACTCCTTTGATAATTGTTATTCACTTTATTGTTACAATTATTCATATTGTTGGTGTTAACAACATTCGACTTCTTACATTGGTCATTCAAAAGGTCTATCCTAGCACCACGGTTATTATTGAGGACTTTGGGTCCTTGGTTATTTTTTTCAAACTGTTAGAGTTTCTGAATTACCCGAGAGGAGTTGACCAATGTCCCATTTGAGTTGTAAGTTTTCCGGTCACTATCAATCACCGGTTGGTCAATGCAATGAGCACCTTCTAAAACCCTCTCATAGCTTCTAAGAGGAAACTTTTGGACCTCTTTTTTAGTTTCTCAGCTAAGAGAGTCAAGGAACAAGTTGCAAAGCTCCATTTGGTTCATGTTCAGAGCACTAGTAGAGGAGTACAAAACTTTATGTCATCTTTGAATAAATTGGGTGGAAGAATCATTGTGCTCATGCTTGGTATGGAGGAATTATTTGATTCATGTTCGTAAGATTTTGTTCATATCAAAAGCCCTTAAAAATCTGAAATGATTTGTTTGAATGAAAATTTCAAGGTTTCGGTATCCTATAGTACCAGTCGAGAGTGATCCCCTCAAGGGTTTTGGGGAAGATCTTAGCTACAACTACATCCCATGGGAGTAGATATTTTATGGCGGTCGCATACGCTTTATATGCATATTTTGATCCCCCTCCCCTTTAAACATTGAAAATTCAAGAAACAATCATGGAAGCAATACACTTCAAATGTTAAAATCAGAGGGCTCCTTGGGATATTCAATATATGTGCCAAACACATAGGATTCTACCATAGCCAACCCCATATGCGGAGGTATAGGAGGCATATGAGGCTGATATGGCACAACATAAACATTCGTGGAGGCATAAAGCATCCCTTGAGGCTGAGAATATGAGCTAGGAAAGAAAAATATTCCCATGTAGTAATTTTAAATATATATCTAAATACAGGAGATAATTATATTGGTACAAAGTAGTAGGAAGAAAACTAGGAAACATTACATTGTCGGTTGGGATGGAATTCAAGAATGCACTTCCGGCTGGTGCCTATTGATGGTATCTGTATGAGATGTCGGGCGTACCAAATGTTCTTGATCAAGTGAGGAGGTCTCCGGGTATAGGAACACTTGTGTAAACCAGAGGAGATAATTTAACCAAAGGAACATAATCAAGATTTTGAGCATGGTAAGGGATATTTTCTTACCCAAAAAAAGATGAAACATGAAATGACTAGGAAATATAAAATTCCCTAACACGATATATCAATGTAGAAATTACATTGCCTAAAGATGGTGTTGTATTTTGTTTTGGTATGTTTTGAGCCTTGTTAGGAGATAAAGGTACATGATGTCTTGCTATAAATTGTTCTCTGGGAGGCCACCCCTCTTTGGGTATATTTTCCATTATAGAGGGAGGGGTAGTAATGTTGTTTTGAAGAAGAGAATCGGTATAGTCCTACATCATTTGAAGGATTGGTCCATGACATTAAAATAATCCTTTCCTAGGGTGAAACATGTTAGGAGTTCATCATTAGATGAGAGGTAGGAAGAGAAAGGATCAAACTACATGTTGACTTGGGGCCTTTACAAAACTCAAGGATAGAAGCATTTTTATCAATTGAATGTCGTATTGTTCAAGTTGGAGAATTATGGATGATTAATCTCCTCAATCCTACTAGACAAACCTGTTATCCATTTTTTCACACCCCTTGCAAAATGGATCAACCTACAGGTTTGGGCATTGATAGTCAATGAGATCAGTTTATAAGGTTTGGAGCAGGATTTGTATTAATGGTCAAACTAGAAAAATGTACAGATTTTCACCTTGTTGACACACGTTAACCTCTTTTTGTATCTCATGACAACACTTTCTTGCTCACGCGAGAGCGCTTCTTGTTGTCACGCAACAAAACTTTATTCCTTTTGTGTGAAAAATCTTCCCTGTTGCATGAATACCACCTCCCTATCATTTGACAACCACCTCTTCTTGTCACGTGAAAACAACCTTTGCTTCTTCTTTGTCACGTGTCAACTGCATCATGTCATGTGTCAACCATTATTCTTGACGCATGTCAATGCTCGGTTCTGTCACGCATCAACCTCCCTCCTTGACAAATGTCATTCTACCTTCTCCCATCATCACCTCCATCTCATTGCATGTCAACATCACCTCATGTCGGGTGTCGACCTCCCATCACCTTTCATCATACTATAACATTTCCTATTTTTGTGTGACATGTCTTTCCCTCATCAACGGAGACTCTTCCTTCTTATCATCGTCAACTAGTGGTTTCTGTTGGGTGACAACAAAGAGTTTCAGATATGGCTAGAACTTAGTGATACCGTACAAGGAAGCTCAACAACCATTTTAATGAGGTGTGGTGCCCCTATTAACTGTGCAAGAAAAGTACCATTGAAAAGTGAACCATCATGGTTTCCCATACCTACATATAGGCATTTAATGAAGGATGTTGGTTGGTGGCTCCTTTTCTCTATATATATGTAAATTCCCCTCATTTGAAGGGGGAGGATTTTTAAATTGTAAAGGAACTCTACCAAAATGGTTCGAGCACTTTTGTGAGCTAGAGGACTCAAATTTATGCATTTTGTGAAGGATTCTTACCTTTTTCCTATA
Organism: Taxus wallichiana var. yunnanensis; assembly: GCA_018340775.1. Classification (NCBI taxonomy): domain Eukaryota; kingdom Viridiplantae; phylum Streptophyta; class Pinopsida; order Cupressales; family Taxaceae; genus Taxus; species Taxus wallichiana. The sequence goes on from CM031237.1 coordinate 810,088,089, forward strand.
CATTAATGGATTGTGCATTAGTTTAAGCAATAAAATTAGGGTTGTGTGGTTATTCTTTCCCTACCTTGATTTATATTGTATTTATTGCTTTTTATTATTTTTGTAGGTGTATTGTGCATATTATGTTCCTTTACGGGCCTTAAACTTGTTGTGCCCCATGATATTAGAGGTTTGAATGTGTTTTGGGACTGAAAAATTTTATTTACCCTCTTCTTCCCCATTTTCCTCCACTTTCACTCACTAGGGATCTCTTTAGACTTGTTTTGGTGTTATCCCCCCTTAGTTTAGGATTTACATTTATGTATTTCTCTTCCTCGGTCCTTGGAATTGGTAGTTTTAAAGTAGGTCAACATTAGAATATGTCAAGAAATAGCCTTCTCTAGAGGTTTTCTCAATTGCAATGGTCCCACACCTTGAGACAATCCCATGTTAGTCAAAATTAGGGTTTTTAATGTGTAAATTCTAGGGTGTCACTTTTCGACATAACGATTTAAAGCATGCATGGTGGGACAAAATTCAATATCTTAATTTTTATTTAGATTAGGTGTATCTTGGTGAAATTATAGCATTTGGAGGCTTTGCAACGACACATCTAGTGACTCCATCACTCAAATCAAGTGGTGTTAGTATCCCAAGTTTATCAAGTTCACGAGAACAATCCAAAAATGTCAAGAAGTAGAGAAGAGGGGATATTTTTGTATCTACACTTATCAACTAGAGAAAGAATGGGAAGAAGAGCTAAAAGGTTTCCATCTTCACAAAATATATCTTTATCAACACCTCCATGAGGAATACTCTTTCTTAATTCAAATAGCATTCTTAGGCCACTTAGGATGGCTCATTTATAACCCCAAATCAGCCACCTCCAAACCCCTATGTAAATTTCACAGTAGCAGTCCACTTGCCCTTAATGCACAAAATCTATTCCCGATAGTAGCATTAAAAGATATCCCATCTTTCACTTTGGAGAAAATAATAGAACTCCCATCTACAACATTCAAGACATGCGTTCCCAGAGTTAGGAAAAGGCCCTAACAGATGAATCCCAATTTTCCGTGAAGGTTAAGGAGGAGATAGACAAAATGATAGCTTCAGGATCATTAAGGTTGTGGAAGAATCGAGTGGATAAGTCTCGATGGTAATCATCATCAAGAAGGGTGGGTGGATTAGGATCTGCGTGGATTATAGGGAATTGAATGCAGTTTGTGTCATTGATCCCTTTCCGACCCCCTTCATAGAAGAAATTTTGGAAGGAGTCACTGGGCACCAAATCTATTCCTTTACGAATGGATTTTCAGGGTACCACCAATTCTAGATTGCAAAAGGAGGACCATGAGAAGATGACTTTCGATCGAGTGGGGACATTTTACATACATGGTCATGCCCTTTGGGTTGAATAATGTGCCCGATGTTTTCGTGCATAGTGGTGCAAGCATTCCAGGATTTCATACATAAGTTTCTTTAGGTCTATTTGGATGATTGTATAGTGTATGGTCTAGTTAAAGACCATTGTGACAATTTAAGGTTAATGTTTGAAAGGTGTAGGTAGTTAAGGATATCCCTCATCATTAAAAAGTGTGTGTTTACTACACCCTTTGTGAATTTATTGGGGAATATCATATGTAAGGAGGGCTTGCTGGTAGATCCCGTTAAAGTTGTAGTTATTATGGGGTTAGGGGAGCCTACTAGCCAGAGCGTAGTGTGTGGATTCCTTGGTCTATGTCATACATGAGATTTCTGAGGTGAATGTTGTAGTAAATTTGTTGGCTTCTTCTTTCAAAGGAAAATCATTGCAATGGTTCAGAGGCTTCAGAGTAGGATCAATTTAGAATTGGGATCAATTGTGCACAACTCTCTTTAGCTAGTTTGAGGAGAAAGATGGAAATTTATCCCTTTTGGATCAGATGAATATAATCAAAAGGGCACCAACTAAACAAATGACAGAATTCAATTCTAGATTCCAAAGAACATGAGAAAGGATCCCAATTGCGTTCAGACCAAAAATGGAAGGTGCATTTCTCTATTTTCTTAAATCTCTAAATTCTTATATATATTTTATGATACAATATATAGGGGGAATAACCCCTAGGATGTTTATTCCATAGCTATTAGAGCTAATAATTTCCTAATTCAAGCCTATAAACTCACACCTAGGCCATTTATGCCTCTCTATATACATATGGGGAATCCTAATCCTACTCAAACACCTTTAATAGCTTCCATCCCTGCTCTAAGAAATTAGAGTTCAAATGAAGCTTCCACTTCTTCTATCCATTCAAGTGAACTCTAGGATGTTATGAAACAATTGTAAAACATAGGAAACGAGTTGGTAACTCTTAAGAGGTAGCAAGCTCAAAATTTTAGACCTTATCGACCTCAGTTCCAACCTAATAAACCTCCATATCATCCAAATAGGCCACCTGTTAAGGCTGCTAACTATAACCAAGGAAAACCCCAAACAGTTATGCCATTCCATACATATAACCCTAATGCGGTTTCAACATCTAGAGCCTTGATTCCATCTCAAAACAACATAGCAGAAGAATATGAATGGTGTTTCCCATGCATCCAACCGCATAATCAAGCAACATGCTTTAATGGTGATTTAAATCAAGAATTGATGGTGACTACGGTGGGTGTTCCTCAAAAAAAACCAAGAATAAAGTTAGGAAAAGGGTAGCTAATCAGGAAGCACCTAACAACAAGACAACACTTGTGAATTGACAAGCTAAGGATTTTTGTGGAATAAATCAGTCCCCTTCTCAAAGTGTGGCATCGAATAAAAGGTCTAAAAAATAAATATAGAGGAAGGGAAGTCATCTAATCCAAGTAATTCTTATCCTTCTATCACACTTCAGGGTATAAGCAATCCAAGTGCAGCCCCAAATGTTTAAAATCAGCCCAAACTACCTTCTAAGCCAACTCAAGTACCGGTTATAGTAGCCCATGCATAGGATAAATTCATGCCAAGTAAGGGGCAATAGAAGGAGAATCCATCTCCTTTTAACATTATTTATTAAATCATGAAGGCGAATGTAATATTTTCTATGTGGGAATCATTAAAAATTCTAGGCCAACGGGATTTGTTACAAGCAGCCATGAGAATTGGTCAGCATCAAATGAGTTTTCCAGGAATCAAGAGAAGGTGCTCACTAATGCAGCTCCAAAGGAGGGAGTTCATGGAGGTCATCATGGTAAAAGTATGAAGCCTCCTCCATTATATGTATCTTTGGTTATTGGGAACAATCTTGTACACAACTGCATGATTGACTCGGGGGCTAGCAATTCGGTAATGGTGAAATAGGTTGCAGATCAATTGGGCCTGATATACGACCTAGTTTCCAAAGGAGTGGTACATTTAGATGACATAATAGTGGGGACTATAGGGATCATAAAAGGTTTAAACCTTACATTGCACGCATGTCCTAATGTCACATTTAGCAGGATATATCAGTGATTGACTTTCCACCACTCTTTGTAGTGTGTTTGTCAAGAGACTTCACCACCAAAATTGGAGGCTACTTATAAGATGATTGGTTGCATATGCTCTTTAGAAAAAGGAATGGAGCTAAGGCTATAATACAGTCTAAACCTATTGCCTAATCAAATTAAATTACTCACCTTTGATCAAGAGTATTGCCCAATCAATAAGGAAATAGATACCAAAGTTGGGGGACTCTGGATTTGACTCTTGATGAATGGGCAAACAAAATTCACGAATATGATCCATACAAGGAAATAGAGTAGGCCGATTTGGGAGTTTATTATTTGCACGAGGAAAACACACCCCTTTATAGCCTCACCAAATCAGATTGTAAGAGTGATAATGAAGTATGTCATTTATTATTTGATGGCTCAAGGAGTAGCCAAAGTTTGGAGGAGGAGAAATTCTTTTGTCACCACAAGGTATGAAGTACTACTCATCTTTCCATTTTTAGTTTACTTGTTCAAACAATACCGCTGAGTATGAAGCTTTGATACATGGATTGAATTAGGAAAGAAAGAGGGGTATACAAAAATTACAAGTGTTTGGGGATAGTGAGTTATTTTTCAACCAGGTTAGGGGAAAACATACTACTAAGAATGATCGATCAAAGCCTACAAGCATCAGGTATGGGATCAAATTAATGATTTTGAAGCATTCATTATTCAAGCCATACTAAGGAAGAAAAATGAGGCCGTAGATAGGATTGCAGAAATTGGAGCAACATTTGATGATGTGGAAAATATTAAAAGAAATAAATTGTAGCCACATATTGATGTAATTGTGAGGCCATTTGTCATGGACAATAACACGAGTTGCGGCGGTAATTGAGAATGATCAAAAATAATTAATTTTTTGCGGGAGGTGTGTTTAATGAAAAGTTGCCATTATGGACGATCAGATAAGAGATAAATAAGGATTCATCACTTTGCATACATTAAACTTGAAATAAATAAGAAAACTAACATATTTAGTAATCCTCTACTCTTGAAAGCCTTAAAATGAACCTAGGAAGACTCTAAGAAATCAGTTATGTGATTATGAGAATGTGAGCTCACCATTAATCACTTCAAGGCTAATGCTTCTTCCCATTTACTCAATGCTTGGTGTGTAGTGTAATGGCAAAGCAATAGCTCAATGAAAGAAATGAAATAACTCTAAACCCTAAGAAAAATGATATAGTTTATGTTAGGAAGAAGGAGAGTTCTTAGAAATGAGAGGGGTTAGTAGGATATTTATAGTTTTCTATTTGGGAAAGTGGGGGAATTTTGATGCATGTGGGATTAAAGGATAAGCCAAAAATTTGATTAGGGAGTCAAAGAAAGATTTGACTAAATTTAGAAGAGGTTGATCATGGTTAGGACTAGTTAAACTAGGTTAGGATAGTTAAACTTGTTTAGAGGAGAATTAGGGTTTTGAGAGATTTTTGAGAGGTCTAATAAATCCAATGAAATGGATTGATAATCTAGAAATCTAGTAGAAGTAGTATAGAAGGGAATGAGAAGATGGTTTATTCAATAAAGGCTATATTAGCATGCTTAATTGATTTATAAGAGGAATACGAAGAAAAGAGTGTCATTAGATGGGAGTTAGATAGGTCTAACCGATGGTATGTCATCAATTTGTTAGGAGTGAGAATAGTTAGTGAAATATTAAAAATGATAGTGCTTTTATAAAACTACAGGTGTCTACATTTTCCCCTCTTTGGGGTGACATAAGCTACATCACTTCAAAGAAATTAGATAAGCATAAACGAGTAGAAATGTTTTCAATGGGTAGAAGAAAAATTTGTAGGATGAAGGATGCCCCCTTTAGTGTCAATGGGGTGATGGAAGAAACTCAATCGATGATCGAAAAGAGAATAGAAGAGAAGACGAGACAATAAAAAGAAAAGGGGATACTGAGATATCCATAAACCACCGCTTCTAAAAAAGTTGTAATCATCATTTTTCTTAGAATCCTCATCATCGGTCCTTATTAAAATGTAAGCATACGATGGGAGTGTAAAATGACATGAAAATCCAAGATACAAATAACTATCCATTTCTAACACAAAAAATACATACAACACACAAACATGAAATACAATACAAGAAGTAAACAAAGTCACTTAACAAGGAAATAAGTACAATCACACACACTTAAACCAATAACAATTGAGATGGTTACACAAATATTTTTTTATCGATTTTCAATCCCAAATTTTTGATAAACAAAAAGGGTTTATAATGATGCCGTAATCAATTTGGATCTGCAAGGGAAAGGATGGAGGACACTCGAGGTTCGATGAAAAGAAATGTACATGATGAAAACAGTACCAACCAACTAATAGTGCCCCAAAGTAAATACAAAGTAAGCATCATAGACTTTGAAAATGATTTTAGAGTTAGGTGATCTGCGAGTTTTCATTTTGAAACATGTGAAAATACCAGCAAGATACGAGATGAGTGCCATGTCGAGACACATATTTTAGATGCAAATGAGTTTTTACCAATTTCAATCTATTTTAGAAGTGTTCACCATTTTTTTGGATTTTTGAATGGTTTTATAATTTTTAAATTTTTGATCGGTTAGAGGAATTTAGGAAATGGAAGGTCACCTAAAATCATGTGAAAATTCCCCAAGGTAAAGAGAATGGGCGTCGGTGGCAATAAAATGCCCCGGTGAGAAGACAAATGGGAAAATAATAATTATTTAAAAATAATCATGGTGGTATATAAAAATAGAAGACATGAAGCACCTAGAAATATTTAAAGAAGCCCCTGGGGTGAAGAGATAAACACTAGGTGTAAAATAGTGCCATAGGATGGTTGATATGATATCCTATGTTTTATACATGAGATATTTTGGTAGATGTTATCATTTGGGATTATATTAGATGATATTGGTGCATGGGGGATAGATTTGTGATCATCCGCAATCCCTCTTTCCCCCATTGATGATACGATATGTGAGAATTAGATTAGTATACATGCATGATGTAAAACATAGAATTTTTGTATATCTTATGTTATATGTGATGTATGATAGATGGTAGATATGATAACAACAAATGTGTAGTAAACAAACATGCAAGAACAAGTTAACAAAACTACACAAATATACAACCAAAACTATACAAACTGATAACTAATTTGTTTTTATCACTACCTTTTTTTGTGGGACAACATTCATATTTGTTAATTTTTTTATGTTATCTAGAAAGATATGTATTCAAGGTTATTGTTCACATTGTTTTTGAGGGTTTCCCTAAGACAATGTTATGAATATGGTGTAGCTCCATCCCTAAAAGGGGATTTTCTGAATGTTTAGATTTTTGTGTACCTTTTTCTAATTTTAAAAATATTTTCTAAGGTCATGTTCGAAAGAAATGTATAAGAACAAAGAAGCGTGGATTTCCCAATGTAATCTGGGAATATGCGAGAGGGTAGAATGCCACATGTATATGTTTCAAGAATCTGAAATGTGAAGTTTCCCTAACTTTAGATGGGAATATACAAAGGAAAATCCTTCATGCATATATAAGCGTAAATAAGCTAGGTCACTGACTTGATGAAGATGGCTTGGTAGGGTTACTAGACCTAGCAAAGGAACTAACCATAGAAAGTGGTGAGAATTACCTTCCCGATGCGATAGTAACTCATGGTGGAGAATCCTCCTTGAGCACCGAGAAAATATTTTTATCTAAAGACTTACCCACTGTGCCACAATTTTATTGTTTTCACATGTGGATGACCTATTGTTTCTTTACTATTTTCTCAAATTTTCGATGTTTTGCTTGTTTTTCCTTTTTTTCTACTTTTAGGTATTATTTGATATATGCACCATGCTTAAGAATATAATTTCTTGAGATGCATGCATTTCATAGGTTCTAGAAGCTCTTCACCATCTAAATATGCTAGTTTATAAGATCCCGACCCATATTTAGCAACCACTTCATAAGGCCCAAGCCAGTTAGTCTCAAACTTACCTTTCTTTTCTCTTTCTTTGACGATATTCTTCCGATTTTCTTTCAAAAGTAGATCACCTACATAAAATTCATGATAGATGAATTGTTTGTTATATCGTCTTTATAATCTATTCTAGTAGACCTTGAGGTGACTAAGCGGTCTTATCCAATTTTCATACAACAGCTCAGCTCTAGCCCGGCCATTTGAGCTAATCTATAGTCTTGGTCCTTATCAAGATAGTCCTAGAGAGATATTCTTATGTAGGGAAGCTCAACTTCCAATGGTATGATGGCTTCAGTGCCATCAACAATTTAATATGGGGTCGAATTAGTAGGAGTGTGGATGGAGTTTCGATAGGCCCAAATGGAAAGATGTATCTATAAGTGCCAATTACAAACCGGTCTTACTTACCATTTTCTCCATGATCCATACAAGGATTTTATTCGTAGTCTCAACTTGTCCATTACCATGGGGGTAATAGGGGGTACACCACTTGAGTTGAATATGGGAGTGTTGACATAATGTATTAAGCTTTTTATTCTTAAAGGATTTACCATTATCTATGAGAATAGAGAAAGGGATTCCATAACGGTAGATGAGATGAATCATGATGAATTTGAAAATTTGTGCACTAGTGACAAAAGTAAGAGGAATTGCCTCTACCCATTTACTAAAATAATCGATGGCGGTGGTAATGTGGGTGTGGCCATTTAAAAAGAAGGATGGAGCTTCCTATGAGATCCAAGCCCCATTTAGAAAACATCCACAATGTTGTGATAGGTTGTAAAGCCTATCTTGGTGCATGTGTGAAGTTACCATAGTTTTGGCATAGCTCATATTTCTTGACGAAATTACAACAGTCTCTCCTTCCATTATGCGCCAATAATAACCTACTCTTAATGGATTCTTATCCAAGACCATACCACTAGTATGCGCTCCAAAAATACCACCATACGGTTTGTTAATAGTGTGGAAATGACTCATTAACATCCAAATAGAAAAGCATATTCTGTCGTAGCCACGATGATAAAGGGTTCCTCCTAGGAGGGTATAACGGGATATATGATGGATAAGGGATTTCTTATCATAATGGGTAATGTCCGGGGAAATTTTCCATCGTATAGGTATATAAATATAGGATTATACCGGGGAGGATGGACCAACAATCTCACATGCCAAACAGATTCTAGCATGTCGTATGTGGGTATTTGTAAATTCTCTATAATTTATGAAATTTTTCTCTCCCGAGGTGGAATGCATAAGAGATACCCAATTGTAGCCATAGCATCGTAAATATATTTTGTGACCTTGGTCTTTGCTCAAACACAATCTGTGTAAAATAATCCTTCAAGGTTTCAACTAATTTCTCGTATGGAAAAAGTTTCTCATCTTTAACTTTATACTCATCATTAAATTTATTAATAATGATTTGGCGTCCCCAATGAATCATATTTGTCTAATATTCCAAGGGATAGCTAGCTTCAGGCTAGTGATGAGTGCCTCATACTCTAAAATTTTATTAGTGCAAGGGAATCCCAAACAAAAAGTTCTTGGAATAACTTCACCTGTGGGAGTGATGAGAACTACTCCTGCCCCCAATCCATGGAAGGTGAATGATCCATCAAAATGAACTTCACATTCTATAGATTATTCAACATACATCATGGACGTATTTGGAAGATCCAGACATAGAGGTTCCATCCCTGGTAGAGAATCTTCTACAAAATGATCAACTGATACCTTTCCTTTTAAGGATTTCTAATTCACAAACTCGATATCAAATTCTCTTAGGAAAATTATCTAATTATTCATTCATCCCGTAAGGTCAGGTTTGGATAAAAGGTACTTGAAAGGGTCTACTCGGATGTTAGCTTAGTTTTATTGTTAAGGAGATAATGGCGAAGTTTTGAAAGTTGAAGAAAACTACTAAGAAGGCCTTTTAAATCTACGAGTAATTTAGTTCATAGGTAATCAATATGTGATTAAGATAATAAACTACCATTTCTCTATGGTCTAGGTCATATTTGACAAGCGGTCCACCAATAGGGAATTGGGTAGTGGATATGTATGAGAGGAGAGCTTTTCCTAGGATAAACAACATGAGTATAGGTTCTTTGATAAGGTACTTTTTAAGTAGCACAAATGCCTTTTGACACTCTAGTCCCCAGTTGAATGCATCATCCTTCTTGAGGAGATGTGTAAATGGGTGGCACTTATCCATAAAATGTGAAATAAAATAATAGATTTCTTGAATCTTCCCTTGTATAATTCTTAGTTGTTTCGAGTTATAGGTGGAGAAATTTCTGTAATAGTTGTAACCTTGGTAGGATCTACTTCTATGCCTATCTCGTGAAACAATGAAACCTAGTATTTTTCCTCAAAAAAACACCAAAGACACAATTCTTGGGGTTCAAACATACTTTTAATCCTAGAGAGGTTGGAAAGTACATATTATCATTCAAGATGCTCTCCTCTGCTTTTGGACTTTGCTAAAATATCATCAACTTAATCCTCCATGATGTCATTCATCATGTAATGGAAGATGAAAATCATTGCCCTCGATAGGTAGCCCCATTATTCTTGAGTCTGAAAGGCATGACATTGTAACAATATGTTCCCTAAGGCATGATGAAATTTTTCTTATGTTGATCCTCCTCTGTAATTTTGATTCGGTTATAACCTCAAAAACCATCCATTAAGGAAAACAATTCATAACCAGCGATGGAATCATGGTCATGTAAATATTAGGCAAGGTGAAGTAATGTTGAGGACATGCCATATTGATGTCACAGAATTTGATGCCAATACTTATTCCAAAGGGTTTTTATGAACATTGACTATGTTAGATAGCCAATCTAAATAGTAAATAGATTTAATGAAATCAACAACTAATAACTTTTCTAGTTCCTCTTTGACAAGGAGTGCAATTTTAGGGTGCATCTTTCTTAACTTCGCTTGATGGGTTTGGCATATAGGTGCACAAAGAGGTTGTGCACAACCAATTTTGGGTCAAAACTAGGCATATCAAGATATGACCATGCAAATATATCTCCATATTCTCTTAAAATCTCTACAAAAACCTTTTGCTCTTGAAGCGAGACCGAAGCTCCCAACTTTATCATTCTAGGTTACTTTTCCGAGTGAATGTTAACATAATGGTTTCTTCCAAAAGCATCTTAGAGGTATATTCTATCCATGTACGATTAGGGGAAAGAGTAAGGTCAACCTCCATAGGTATCTCATCACCATCCTTAAATGGATAGATCATTTTTTCCATAGGTTATTCGTTTTGTTTTTATACAAGTGCTTCAAAATGTTTGTCACTATGAGACTTGCATTTATTCCTTCCACAAGGTTTCTCTCGAAGTATTTTCACTATTACTTCCGAGATTCTTATTCAAGTGTCCACACATCTTTGCCTCTTCTCCGAAGTATGCATAGTTGTCTAGTTGAATTACAAATCCTTTCTTGTGATCCCCATCCGAATAGAATACGTGAGTCACATGAATTCTACAAATTCCTCATCATTCTCAAATAAATCGATTGGCACACAAAATTTTTGATCCCAATCTAAAATTTTGAGATATACAATGGTTACTTGGCATTTGTTTTGAGGATTAGATATGGATAAGGTAAGGAAAACTGAATCGGGAATAGGTTAGTGGAGGAAAGATCCTCATAGATGCTACATTGGGAATCCACATCACTATCGAGAATGAGATTAGTCATCCTCATGTTTAGAAGTGGTGGCATCAATTTCAAAGGGTGGATCATCATGTTTTATTTGTCCAATTTGAAGTGAGGGATAGGAATGGGTTATAATCTCCCTTATACATTGATTCCACATACAAACCCTTTATAACCCACACAGGACATCATACAATGTCCTTTAACATATAACAGGCATGATTGCATGAAGCCATGGTCCCTTTAGGTACTATGTTGGTGGAATCTTCTAACATCTTTTCTTTGGATAAGAAACCACTAGGAATGAAATATTCCACTAGTTTAGGGAATTGATCATGATTGATTTTGCATTGAAAAAAATGTTTTCCACATGTCATGGATGACACTGATAAATATGATATTAATAAATCTTGTTCAAGAGTTAACAAATCACCTGGACCATATTTTGCCAACGTTTCCTCCCATGATGTGAAAGGGTTGACCAACGAAGGAAAGTCTTGATTACAAGGAGTGAGTGAATCTGGATCCACACATTCCTTGATAGCCTCTATTTGTAAAGGAATAATAATGCTTGTAGAAGGGCATTCATGAGCTGCACAAAACAAGGCTCGCAATGTGTAAATGGTTCTAGATCACCCTGAATGGTGATTATATGTCCTTTATGGCACATCTTGATAGACTAATGGAAAGTTGAAGAAATTTCCTACAAGGCATGGATCCATGGGTGTCCTAAGAGCTTGTTGTATGGTAGATACAAGTCAAGGACATGGAATGTTGTATCATTACAAGTCATCCCTACTTCCATTAGAATCACTATAGTTCCTAATGACTCCCACTCCTCATTATCATAGGACATGATTGTAATAGTTTTGGAACCTAGATCTATTTCTGAGTGGCCTAGCTCCTTAACCAGTTTCAAGGTACAAATTTTTAGACTAGATCCACTATCCAAAAGTATTCTCTTGATCTTACGACAGTGTAAAAACTACTTCTAGATATAATGGTAAGTTATGCTCTAGGTCATTACATGGGATTACAATGTGATCAAAATTGATAGGATTGTTGGAATCAAGGTGTGCAATCATGGCTTGGAGGTGTGCAACATCTACATTGGTGGAGACTCTTGAACTTTTCAATTTTTTATAAAGTATGGTTTTATGGGTAGTAGATATTTTAAGGAGATCTAAAATTGATATCCTAGAAGGTGTTTTATCTAACTGGTCTATTAAATTGTACTGACATTCCCAAGGGATAAGTAGGAGTTACGGTATGATTAAATGAGCACCTATCATCCGTACTACATAAAAAAATTTAATATCCTAATAGTATTGACCTATTCATCAGTTGCATGGATACATCATATGAGGGAATCAAAGGGACTATCATTAGCGGGATAAACATAAGCAATAGTCTTATAGTCATTGGAAGTTTGTCTCGTGATCTAGCATCCTTTTATTTTTATTTGTATTGTTAGGAAAGGGATCCTTAAAGATATCCATTTTATCATTTGTCCCTTTTCTGAGTCGGGGGAGAATCTACGGTAATTTTACCCTCTTCAATAAGGTCTTGTATATAATAACATATTCTCAAGCACCTATCTGTCTTGTGCCCTTTAACGCGGTGGAATTCACAAGTACTCATGTTATTTGAACAAAATGGGTTTTGGAGTATTTTTAAGGTATGGTACTATTGCGGTTCAATATTCCACCATGTTTACATTATCTATAAGTTTTAGTATGGCACATAGGGATTACATTAATGGTGTGAAATCACATTTGGTTGGTGCCCTGGGATGAGGTTGTTGTGAGATCTTTAAAAGTAGAATAGTCTACAGTTTGGACTCTTTTGGAGTCCGTAATTCCATCACCAATGACATGTTTTTTCTTTTTGAAGAAATTTAGTTTATCTAAGGATTTTGGTTCATGTTTTTATTTGACAACCAGTTTTTGTGTTCCCTTTGCGATGAGGGCCTTTTCAATTTTCTGTCCTTCTCTATGTTTTCTTAAAAGGTAGAGCTGCAGTGCATTTACAAATGGAAGGCTATTTATAGGTTCAAATAAGGCACACATATGCTTACTAGCTAATTTTCTAGCAAGGAACAAGGGAAAAAAATTTCCAACCCTTTCCATCATTGTAAAAATCTTACAAAGGTTTCATTGGGCTTATACTTTGCATTGCAGAGGTCATTCATTGTAATATCATTTTCCATGTCTTAGGAATGATTTCATACAAATTTTTCTACTAACGTGAGCGGAATTGTAATGGATCCCTTGAGTATTCTCAGAACCATTCCAATTCCACTACCCCTAGGTGGTGAGGGAAGAGTCATATTAAGAATTTATCGTTGTATGTGACCTCTTGGCAAGCCATATAAAATTCTTTGATGTGATCACAAGGATCACTTTTGGTTTTATATTTATCAAATTTAGGAACAATAAAATGTTTTGGGAAGGGTTTCCATAACATGTCCTTATCGAAGGGGTAAGGTCATAGTTCTTCATACAAATACTTCCTACTATGTCCTACATTTCCCTCTTGTAGCGTAGTAAGCATGTTTTTCATTGATTGTAATTATCATTGAATAAGTTGTTCTTTTGTTGGAGACATTGGTATTTGTGCCTTAGCCACATTAAAGGTCGTGTCATTATACGGATCGAAGTGGAAGTTGCTAGATTTAATTTTGAGTTTGTCTTTGTATACATTTCTACTTGAAGAGCCTAAGTTTGCTAATTTTTGGCTCAATTTTAGGATTTTTTTTTGAAGAACCTCTTCTTCAATTAAAGGATCCTCTTCCTCATCAAACTTGGGTGGTGGTGAGGCTTTGTGCTTAATCTTCACTTTACGTGAAGCTTTGTAATAAGGTCATAATGGATCACCAAGTGCCTTGGATGGGTCTCCTTCGGTGAGTGTTACGATGTTGAAAAGAAGTATAAGTGTACCCTACATTAAAGGGATTATCCAAGCCTAATAGGGATATTCATTATTTTGTTTTATGATTAACAACCTTGGTTTTAACTGCGTTCCTATGGAATCTTATCCCCTAGTTCAAAGACACTTGCGAGTACCGATCTCGTTGTAATAAAGAATCTCGTCAAAGAGACCTAGGTCTAATTGGTGTTTTTCTTCGAAGAGTTAGAGTCCTCCCGCTATGATCAATCAATGAATCTATTTCCTTAACTTATGAAAAGAGATGTGTTAAGTTGTTGCCACTAAATGGGAACAATTTGAAAGTATTTTCTCCTAAGTCATGATCATTTGGTTTGGATGCCATCTTCATGATTCTAGGCATCACTACTCAAACTTTTATGAGGTTTCATCTATATGTGCTTCGAAGTTTACGTAAAACCTAGGCATATGTTTGTACGTCGCTCGATGTGATGTTAAAATAACCTATCGTGTTCTAGAATAAATGCTATGTAGTTATATTTATCACTCAAAGAACACTCATATGAACACTCAAATGCAACAATCACTCGAATTGTCACTTTGCCAATCTTATACCCTAACTATGATTCCGGTGAAGGGTCCAAAGCGGATAGTGACAATATCGTATCAATACATAGGTCAAGTTAGAATTGTAACAAGGCCTAAATATTAAGTGGTACTAATGCAATATCACGACGAGGTATACTAAAAAAGTTTGAATGTCGATGAAATCGAAGTTTTTGAAAATGGAAGTTGCAAGTATGTATAACGTAACAAGACTATCCTAATACATTAACTGAGCAAGCAAGGTGTTAGTATCAAGATGACGTTATTTTGGTATATATAAGGCAATATTGACACCGCCAAAAATACTTGGATGACGTCGAAACTAAAACTAAGCATGATTATAATAAGAAGTTGTTAGTTGTCCGAGCAGCCTAACCGCATATTAAATGGACTTACATCAAGTTCTCAAGAATTAGAAAACACAACGTAAGTACAAAAATTGTGTGATTAGAATTCAAGAAAAAAACTAGCAACCTAAGGAGAGATAAATGATGAACCAAAATCGTAGTAGTGAAGATGATATTGAAATCAAGATGAAATGACTATCAAAGACATGAAAATGTACCTACACACTTTAGACATTTTACAACCCACGTGCAAACATGGATGGGAATAAATGGAAAAAAATGTCAAGTACTATCTTTGATAAAACTCACGAGGTATGCTTCCTTATCACTCCAAATGGGCAGCAAGAACAGAAGGGTATAGATAAAAAGATGAAAATAAACTAAGTGCCACTTGGGTAGAGTTTTACCTCATCCAAAGGTGAAAACAAAAATGAGCTAAGTGAGACGTCCTTTAATTCCATGATGAAAATAACTTAGTTCTAACTTACATGGGCTCTTTTCCTTATTCAAGAAACAAGGTTCAAACTCCAAGTAAGTCATCACTTTGTGATGGCTTGACATAAGAATAGACTAGCAAAGTGGTCTCCAAGATAGAATGAATTCCCTAATAATATCTCTTAACTAGGTGTTATAAGTTGTCTAAGAGTGAGCTTAATTTACCCAAATAGTCACATTGACTAATTTGGGAGTATCTCGCTTAACTTTACCTCCTTCTAATACAATGATCAGATAGTCAATTCAGTTGTACTATCACTAGGGTTGCGATAAAGACAACTTTGACTCTAACTTTTAGTGTAAAATCTAGTCAAGTGGGTAAGAAAAGTGCTCCCTATTTCATCCATGAGGTTACTCAAGCAGTGTATTACTTTAGGGTTCCTAGAACTACCCCCATTGTTGTAGCTTAAGGCATTATATGAAAGGGGTTATGTTCTAGTTGAGAGGATAGGGACATAACCTTTTATGAAACCTATAATACATTGTGAAGTGAAATGGTGTGTTATTTTATCTTTCTTAACTTTAATGTGGTTTTAAGTAGCACAGTGTTTGGCAACCTCGCATGAAACATGTGTATTAAAATATTTTTTTGTCTTGAATTCTCCTTTCTTTGACAAACGTTAGGCCCTAGATGAAAGGATTTCCTAATTTTCCATCAAATAAGAAAGAGAGTTTGCATGTTGTTTTTTATTCCTAAGATCACCAAAAGGCACGAAGGAAGAGCATACAAAACTTGAAAATCCTACTAAAATAAGCCTTTGTGAAAAATAATTTGAAAGATAGAGTTCATTTTAGCCAACTTTGAAAGATTAATCCAATTATTTAAATGTAAAGTAAGTGTTTTTAAAAGTGACAAGGTGTTTTTAGAAGTGTTTTTGATTCCCAAGATCACCTAGAAGGTGTGAGGGAAGAGCATACACACTTTAAAAATCCCCTTTTAACTAAGAAAATGAAACACTTAAACCTTTTAGTCAAATAAAACCAAAAATAAACCTGTAATTACTTGTTAGAACTTGCACACAAGTTAGAAAACCAAGAAAAATTAGGAAATTTCATAAATCTATTTTTAGTAAATTTTCAATGGTTTTTTAGAATTTTACATTTTTGGAGGTCTCCAAGAACTTTGGGAGTTTGATTATAGATTTAATTATAGGAAAGGTAAATTTTTCTTCATTCTCTTTTCGACGCCTATTTAAACTCCAAAAATGGGTCAACGAGTCAAGAGATATGACCCAAATTAGGAGCTCTAAAAAACATATCAACAAATTCGGATCAAACAAAGATTTCTTCACCCCCTTCAAGGTGTATGTACACAATTTTTGGTATGTGCGTGTGGGTTTGGGTGTGTACATCCCTTTGTGTAAACCTAGTGGGTTTGTAAGGTGTTTGTGCTACCCGAGAGATGCTGCGCTAGGGTAAGTGTCTGCGCCGGAGAATAGGTGCCTATGCTAGGGGAACAAAAAAGGTAAAATTTATGACTGTGTGTGTGTGTTTGCATAGGGGCACCTACATAAGTAAAAGGGCATATGCACCATAGTTTGGGCTTGTGTGCATGTGGTAAAATTTTTTAATAGAGGATTGAGAGTACACAATGTGCTTACATGTGGGTTTGGGTGCCTTCACCACTAGTGAAATGACAAGTTACAGGGGTGTCCGAGCCGACAAAGGGCATCTACACCATGGTTTGAGCATGTGTGTCTGATTTTAGGTACCTACCCATGGTTTTTGGTGCCTATGTACCTCTACTAAAAATGATAGTTTGAGTGTGCCTGTGCTAGCAAAAAGGTGTGTGCACCCTTTCCTGAAAAACCACCAAAAAACATGGAAAATGAAATTTTAAAAGTGTCAATAGGTTAGAAATTAGCCATTAAATGTAGTTTCTAGCATAAAATTAACAAAGAAGCATGAAAATGAGGGTTAACTACATAAAACCTAGCTAAAAATCTCAAGGAAAAATATTTAACCCTACGAAAACATGTAAAAAGTTAGAAACTGAAATGAAAGCTTCAAAATGACCCCATTAATGAAGGATGGACTAAGTGTCCCCCTTTGGCGTGCCAACTATGTTCAATGAAAAGTTACAAAAGCCATGGAGATGGGGTAATATTATCTAAATAAACCCCAAAGACTCTTAACAAATTAGTTAGTGAACCATCATATAAGAGATAAACAAGGATTCATCACTTTTCATACATTAAACTTGAAAGAAACAAACAAAATAACATATTTAGTAATCCTCTACTCTCTTGACACCTTAAAATGAACCTAGGAAGATTCTAAGAAATCAGTTGTGTGAATATGAAAATGGGAGCTCATCATTAATGGCTTCAAAGGCAATGATTCTTCCCATTTACTCAATTCTTGCTGTGTAGTGCAACGACAAAGCAATAGATCAATGAAAGAAATGAAATAAGCGTAAACCCTAAGAAAAGTGCTATAGTTTATTTTAGGAAGAAGGAGATTTCTTAGAAATGAGAGGGGCATAGTGGCCTATTTATAATTTTCCATTTGTGAAAGTGGGGGAATTTTGGTGCATGTGGGACTAAAGGGTAATCCAAAAGTTTATTACGGAGTCAAAGTAAGATTTGACTAATTTTAGAAGAGGTTCATCATGGTTAAGACTAATTAAACTAGGATAGGCTAGTTAAACTTGTTTAGAGAGGAATTAGAGTTTTGAGAGAGTTTTGAGAGGTCTAATAAATCCAATGAAATGGATTGATAGTCTATAAATATAGTATAAGTGTTTTAGAAGGGAATGATAAGATGGCTTACTCAATAAAAGAATACGTTAGTATTCTTAATTGATTTACAAGAGGAATACGACCAAAATATTGTCGTAAGAGGGCATTTAGATAGGTCAAATTGATGGTATGTCATAAATTTGTGAGGAGTGAGAATAGTTAGTGTACTATTCATAATAATAGTGCTTTGATCAAATTACATGGTTCTATAGGAGGAGGTCGTGTTCTCGGTTACAAATATGGATAAATTAGAGCAATAATATAGTGATTAAGTGGTTCAAATGAGGAAAAATAAGCTACCAAAGGGTTTTGTTACTCTAGAGTCAATATTCAAACCTAATGATCAGTTTATGAGGGAAAGAGAAAAATTTAGGTTGAAGCCGTGGATTCAAAGCCAATTTCAGTTAGAGAAAGAAAAACACTTAAAATTGGCAAGGTAAGCTTTGAATTAGAAAAATATGAATTTATACTATTTTTCCAAGAATTTATATATGTTTTTGCTTGGAGATATGAATATTTGAAAGGATTTAATCCTAAGCTGGCAAAACACATGATTAAACTAGATTCAAGAGCTAAACCCATCAAGAAAAATGAAAGGCCAGTTAATCATCATATCAAGCCTCTCATGAAAAGAGAACTAAACAAACTCATTTAAGTAAGCATCATCTTTACAATCAAGCACTCTTCAAGGGTAGAAAATCTAGCGCTTGTTAGGAAAAAGAATGGGGAAATCAAGTTATGTGTGGATTTTCGAGACTTGAATAGGGCCTCTCTCAAAGACCACTACCCACTTCCTTCCATGGAGAAAATCCTACTTGGTTGTCAGATATCTGGTTTGAAAGGTTCTCATTACTTGATGGCTACTCGGGCTATAATCAAATCATGGTGAAAGAATATGACCATTTAAAGACATCCTTCACCATGAAGTGGGGCACATATGCTTATAGGAAGATGTCATTTGGACTATCAAACTCCGGAGCCACTTTCCAAATGGAAATGGATATGGCATTCAAAGGGCTGATCAATAACATAGTTCTTGTGTATCTAGATGACATCACTATATTCTCTAAGAACACAACAAGTCACCTCTTTCACCTCAGAAAAGTGTTCCAAAGATGCAGGAGATTTGGAGTGTCTTTGAATCTGAAAAAGTTTATATTCTTAGCTCATGAAGGCAAGCTCTTAGGCCACATTGTGTATAACGAATTTCTGTAAATCGATTCATAAAGGGTAGAAGCCATCTAAGTGTTGTCATTGCCAAGCCAAAAGAACACTCTCCAAATATTTTGGGAAAAATTAATTTTGTTAGGAGGTTTTTTCCCAACTTTTCCCATCTTTTCAAGCCACTAACGATAATGTCGAAGATGACCATGGTTTTCAAATGGACTACTAAAGGAAAATAAATATTTGAAGCTATAAAGAAGGCCATTACATAGGCTCCAACCCTCATAAATCAAGATTTCTTGAAGGATTTCATTTTATATGCTTTTGGAAGCATGAATGCAATATCTGCCATACTAGTACAACCAAATCAAGAAGGACTGGAGCAGCCTATCGCATTCTTCAGCCAAAACCTTTAGGATTATGAGGTGAGATATTCATTCATTAAGAAGCATGTCCTTTTTGTGATTAGAAGTCTATAGAAATTCAGACATCTAGTCTCAACTAACAAAATTTATCTTTTAGTTTCACATGTTGGTGTAAACTATTTTCTTTTAAACAAGGACCTTAATGAAAACAAATTTGGTCGGATAACCAAGGTCAAGGAATGTGATATTGATATAAATGTGACCAAATCAGTTAGAGGGAAAGGGTTATGTGAGCAGCTAGCTTCTAACCAACATGCTAAATCAAAAGAGGAGGCAGAAGTTGTTATAATGTTACAAGATAATCAAGCTTAGACTATAGGTGACTTACCTATTCCTTGTTGGACTCAGGATATTGTGCATTTCCTTCCTTTAATTCAAAGTCCTCAAGAATTTATTAAGTGCAAAAGGAGGTATTTTAGACTTCATTTCATCCCATACGTGCTTGTAGATAATGTTTTGTTCAAAAGTGATGTTAATGGTGTCCTTTTAAGATGCATAAAAAAATCAGATAAAAGAGGGCACGCACGATTTTCATGATGGAGATGCAGGTGGTCATTTTTCCCCAAAAGAAACAACCATTAGAATCATGAGGGCTGGTTATTACTGGCCTAATATTTTTAATTATTGCTACTCATGGATCAAGAAATGAAAGAAGTATTCCTTCTTCATAGGTAAAGAGAAGCTAACAGCCCTCCCACTCCATCCTATCTCAGTTGAGCAACATTTCTTATAATGGGGGCTTGATTTTATTGGGATGATCAATCCAAGTTCCATCCTAGGTCACAAATGGATTCTTATAGCCACATACTACTTCACTAAGTGGACAGAAGCAATTGCACTTAAGGAAGAAAATGAAGCTAGCATTCTGGACTTCTACGAAGGTATTGCAACAAGGTTTGGTGTTCCTTCCACTATAATATCAGATAATGCCTTATATTTTCTTGGAGAAAAGATATCTAATTGGGCTATTAGAAACGTCATCTACTTGATAAATTCTTCTAACTACTACCCTCATGGTAACAGACAAGAAAATTCCACAAATAAGAACTTTTTGAGAATCAGAGGACTTGGTATACCAAATTGAAATCAGCCTTGTGGGATGATAGAATCACTCACAAGAAATCAACTAGTTATTTTCATTTTATGTTGGTTTATGGAAGGGAAGCAAGGCTGCCAATATCCCTTGAATTATCATCCTTGGAGCTTATCAAGAAGCTGGAGTTGTTTGAGTTTCCAGCTATGGAATTTAGGTATGCAGAGTTCATGGAGATAGAAGAGTTAAGGGACCAAGCTCAATACAAAAGGACCAATCTCAAATCAAGATGAGCTTTGACAGAAAGGCCAAAAACATAAATTTTCAAGAAGGAGACCTGGTTCTGAAATGGGATGCAGACAGAGCTAAACCCGGAAGGAAATCCAAGTTTGATGCAATATGGAGTGGCCCCTACTTGAGTTTAGGTTGCAAAGAAAAAAATGCTTTCCAATTGATGAAGTTATATGGAGAATAATTGTAGATCCCAGTCAATGACATCTATCTCAAAAATTATTAATGATGGGAGTATCTTTCTTATAAATATTACTTTAGAGATTGTAATTCCTCCAAGTGCTTATAGCACATTGTTCTATTATAGCTAAGTTTTCTTTTAGATAAGGTTGTGTGAACTCTCTTCCTATTCCATTTTGGGATATGTATGTTTTTTTGTTTGTATATCGTTGTTCTTTGTTATTGCCAAACTTTCAAGTTTCGTGCAAGCTACAATGATAAAGTAATGTCTTAGTGGTGTTCTAGAGGAATAAGAGGTTTCAAACATCAAACCTATTTCAGCAATTAGAATGACTCCATTCCCAATGGATGTAAAATAACTGATCTTTTAGATCTAGAAGGTAGATTACCCCTTAAGTCACCAATTGTTATCCATTTTAGTACCCCCTTTTAAAATGGATCAACCTATGTGGTATGGGAAATGATAGTCAATGGGATCGGTTTACAAGGTTTAGAGTAGGATTTTTATTAATGGTCAAACTAGATAAATGTATGGATTGTTGCCTTGTTGACGCATGTCAACCCCTTATTTCTTTCATGTGAAAATACTTTCTTCCTATCACGTGACAACACTTCTTTTTGTCCTGTGACAATGATTTCTTCTTATCATGTGAAAACACTTATAATTGTTGTGCGAAAACGCAACCTCTCCCTATCTCACGACAACCACCTCTCCTATTTGTGTGATAACCACCTCTTCTTGTCACATGAACAAAATTTCTTCCTCCTGTCACACATCAAACACATCCTTCGCATGTCAACCATTCTCGTTGACACACGTCAATCTTGCTTCTTTTTGCACATCATCCTCCCTCCTTGACGTGTTTCATTACACCTTCCCCATCATTTCCACCCTCTCATTGTGCATCAGTGTGGCCTACTATTACTCGTTAACCTCCCTCGCTATCATGCAACAAAATTTCTTCTTATCATGTGAGAAGTATTTCCCTCATCACTTTGGTGACTCTTCCCTTCTTGTCGTGTGTCAACTAGTGGTTTCCATTGGGCAATAATAAAGAGTTTTAGATATGGCAGGTATTAGTGATATTGTACAAGGTATCTCAATAACCGGTTTAATTAGGTATGACACCCCTATTTTACGTGCAAAAAAATTACCATTGAAAAGTTTATGATCATGGCTGCCCATACCTACGTATAAACATTTAATGAAGGATTTTGGTTGGTTGAGGGAAATTGATGCATACTAAACTCGTGGAAATAAACCTCTAGACCTAGAAAAGTCCGCTCTAATCCTAACCCGTAGTATTTGGGGGTATATAAATACCCATAGAATAATCAAAGAGGAGAAGGAAGGATGAAAGAAGGTAAGACCATGGAAACAAAAAGGAACTAGTCCTTCACATTCGGTTCACCAATTTATACAACTAAAAATCAACACATGACCTTGAGCACACTCGACTGTCAAGGTCATGCCAAGACAACCATTGTGGGATGGATATATTATTATATGGAATGAAATACTCAAATATCGATGAGTATGGACAACAGGTTATCAAAGTGAAATCTAATTTCCTCTATGGGCACTAAAGGAATCTACTCGTCTAGGGAGATAAGAGCCTCTCTAACTTGAACGGGTATGCTGGAAAGGTCAAGAAGGATACACAAACATATGCTTCTATTAATTTTTGTGTGTGAAACTCTCTCAACTTGTTGTGGAATTTGTGGTAGTTTCCCTTTGTTTTCCTCGTAGAAATTTCAAGACAAGGTCATCGAAATAAAATAGGAAACACGTGAATAAAACAAGTGAGTGGGTTATGAGACCTAGTCCCACCAAGGTTAGTTCACCTATAAGTCATAGAATTTTTGACTTATTCATTAAGGAAATTTAACTACGCAATGGTGACAAGTGGAAGTGGTGAGAATCAGAAAATTAAAATCCTAAGACCCGTATCATTGTCTATGTCTAACTAAGTTGCGTTTGGTTTTGGGACTCGGGGATCATATACTTTGTCTGTCACTTATTGTGGTTCCTAAATAGTCATACAAAATGTGTGAATCGATAAATATTAAACATTATTTAATAACCATGAGGTGGTTCACTTTATAATGTATGGATGATAAATGGATGTATGGCACATAGCTATGAATTGGTGTGTTGAAGTGAGTTTGAGTATTGGGCCTAGTATTCAAATCTTTCTTTTAGTCCTTTCAAGTAGTTTTGAATATTGAAGATGAAAATGCATTTTTTCCATATGGCTCTTGCAAATGAGTCTTTGAAAGAAAATTAAAGGTGCATATGAATGTTTTAACATGTTTTTTTATCATGAAAGTGAGTTTTTGTGTTGGAAGCCTATTATACAAGAATGATTTTGGTGCTCTAAAACTCAGTTTGATCTATCTTAAAAGAGAAAGAATTTTGATTTTGTATATGTTGAAAATATTCATTTTATGGAGCTAATGAGTTAAAGGAGGTTATGATATTTCTTGAAAGGTTTTGTAGGATTCTTGGAAAAGTGATCGATTGTTGAAGTAATTCATTTTGTGAAAATGTTTTTTGGCTATACAAGCCCATTAGAACCTTTCCCACAACAAAGTGTCATTCTCAGTAACAAATATTAGAAAATTTTCTACATGGATTTAAAGGTGATATAGATATCACATACCACCTGTCTCCATAAAATGAGAATTTTTGAATGCTCAACCATTAAGATTTTCGAAGTATACTTATCAATGTTTTTTTGTTCCTCCATGAATTTAAAACTCAAGCTGAGATGAAAAGAAAAAATGTACCCTTCTATCTTGATCTCGAGTAATCCTATTCATGTGATGGTGTCATGAACATCATGAATATTTATCCTTTTTTTTTGTGTTTCATGACTTGAGTCTAAATTGTGCTCCATGCATCAAATTTCAAGACTAGTTTTGAAGTTCTTGCACCTATTAACAAAAATGAGATCTAATATAGTCTTAAGGTGAAATGGAAAATCATGAAGGTTTTCAAGTGTGTAGAGGAAAATGAGAGGAGTTGTGTAACTCATGAAAACCTTCATGAATTTTTTTGTATGGCCTAGTGTGCTAGGAGACAAATAAGAGTACGTTGAGAGGAAGAAGTCAAAAGAAATTGAAGTTACACAATAATATGTTAGTTTGTCGTTTGTAAGATGAATGGACTTAGTTGGTTTAGGTGATGAGGAAGATTAAGATTATATTATTGTCCCCTAGAGGTGTTAGGATTGTTATGACAACTCAAATAAGGTTTAAATATGTAATTAACATGTTTGTAAAAGTGATGATGAAAATGTGATAATTTTGATGATGTCATCATCAAGACACTTGCATTCAAATTGAACAGAAAGTATTTGAATGGTTCAGAATGTGATATTTAGAGAAATTTGTCCTCATGTATTTGTGTGCCTTAGAGGGATGTAGTGTTACTTTTTTATGAATATGTTTTGAAGTGGGTTTAGGACATGAAAAAATAGGTGGATCAAAGAGAGTATGATATGACTTCATGACTGCAAATTTTGTAGCATCACATATATATAAGAATGTGGGTACTTGATAGAGTGATCCAAGGAGAGAATATTCCAAGAATGTGTATGTGATAGAAGCCTTATATGAAAATTCTTTGCAAAATATGAATAAGTTGAGAAAGGAGATGAATCAAGGTGAGAAGCGGTGTGAAAAGATAAGATAGAGGAGTTGAATAAGAGATCAAAATTTATTTTGTGAGATAATTTTAGGAAGGTGATCAAAACATAATGAAAACTTATAAGTTGTATTTTTATTACAGAATCATTACCCTCGATTTGACTAAGTGTGTATGCTTTGAGCTCATGGTGTGACTAGGTAATATGGGTCTTATCTCCAAGTGTGGAACTTATTACTTAAGATAGACCTAAAGAGAAATCTGATTCTTCCCCCGAACTATCGCCACAATCTACTCTTAATGCATGCAAAAGTATCTTATCATAATGTAACTTTCAAGGGACTAGGAGAGAGAGTTCATGAAATTAAAGCTTATACTAACAACAGTGATACACTAGAAGAGGAGAGTATGAGAACAGTTTCCAATGTGTGGAAATGGAAGCAAGATACATATTAGAGAGGAAGATGACAATTCTCCACAGTCTAATGAAAACATTCACAATACCTTTCCATGAAAATACAATAATAATGAATTCCTACAGAGTACAACATGGACACAATATATTTGCAATGAGATTGAAGAGGCAAGAAGAATGAAAAAAGCACAACAAGGGAAGATACATCCAAAAAATTGCATCTATTACTTCATTGATATGCACAGTTCAAGCTATTACAAAAAAAGGCCTAGATCACCATGCAAGGATTCCACTACAAAGGCCTATAGCACATTGGCTTCACAAAACCAAAATGACAAAAGTTTTACTATTCAAACTATCCCCCTTTTAAAATGATCCCACACCTTAATTTATAAAATTTTAGAAGACAGAGAGAGAATTGAAATCCTGAAATCTACCTTTCAACCACTTATAAGTGATAATAAATGAAATGAACTGATGGTATGTTGCTTGCAAAAGGCTACCCATGTTGTCCCATATTATAAAGTTGTAAAAATCATGACTATGCCTTTTAATTGCACTCCCAACTAGTAATAAAATCATTACTTTGAACTTGGTTTGTTTTCTTTAAAATTTGCCATCAAATTCTAAATTACTAGGTTTTTACATCAGTCTTGGATACATGATTCAAACAAGACCAAATTTACATGATTTTGTTCAGAAAGGTGAAAGTTATAGCCTTCTAAACGCATGTAGCTACTTTGACATTGTCAGGATTTCTTGCATTTTATGAGACGAGTGTTTAAATTTTTGGATACGGAGTTGTTTATTTTATGGCATTGTGGCATAAGGGACATTGAGTCCTTTTTGAAAAGTCCAATTTTGACAAAATTAGAGCTCTAGATCAAAAGTTATGCCTATTTTAAGATCAGGGTTAGGGTGTTCCATGCAGACTCTCATTATCCACATTAAAACATTTTCCCTTTGATTTGTAGGTATTATGGGTTTTCAAGGAATTGGTGACACTAGGGTACAAGGGCCAATTGGGTCGTTGGGAACCGATTCATCAACAATTCACTTTTCCTCCTTTGATGTGCGCGATTTCATGTCAAGCACGGAACTCTCATCCCCACAGTTCTTCAACTTCCTAGGCCCCAAACTTCTTCCTTTACCATAATACATTGGACCTGCTTCACTTCGTATATAAATCAATTAAGTTGAGATTTCGAGGAAGTCATGGTCTAATGGAACTTGAACCGTTTGGGCCACCAGGACTCGATTTACTTGCAAATTATAGTTTCCTTACCATTTTAGACCCAAGTCGAGGACTTGTAACCCTAGTTCCATCCACGGTTGTTCCAACCACATCCCCTAGAGCTACAATACATTGAAATAGGTCTTTTTAAAAAAAATAGTAAATTTTCACTAGCTTCTTATATTTTTGTTGAATAGGGAAGTTAGGGAAAAGCAACAGAGGGCCTCCAAAATCTAATTTGTTTTTTCACCATTTACGGCTCTCAGAGTCTAAAGAAATTATGTAAGTTATAAAAAAACACCTCGGGGGTAAATTTCGGATAATGATATCTTAGTAAATAGGGATTTGAATCTTCCTTATAAGTAGTATCTTACACAAGTTCAAGTAGTAACTTGGCCAAATTTTTGAGTTGTAGCTTCAAGTTGAGTGGATGCTCAACATATTGAAATATTTGTTTTTTTATAGGACAATTATCCACACTAGTGCATTGATTTCAGTGTGGTTTTCTCCCTTTAAGGGTTCCCAACATTAAAAATTATATTCATGATTAATTTCTCTTCATTTTCTCGAGTTCGAATGTCCTGGTCATCTCATGGTAAAAGCTAATCAAGTTTGAATGGTTTCCTAAGTTATTGAAATGATTTCAAAGTTATGAAAATAATAATTTATTCTCACATCCCCTCTTAGTTCTTATATTTTCCAACAATTCGTATCAAATCCAAGTCCTTTTGGAGCAAGATAGATAGATTTAAGGAGATCGTTGTGAAACACTAGAAAATACTAGGCTTCAATGGAAATGTATGAAGAAGTGTGAAGATGAAAATTCTGGTTCAAGCATATAAAAAAACATGAATTTGACCAAGGATTCAAATTCATGACGGAATAAATGAGTTAGGAAACTAAATGCATCCATCTATGAAAGAACCTTTAGTCACTATTACTTTTGTTTTCATAATGTTGGACATATAGCTAAGGAATGTAGGAAGCATGTCATGAATGACCATCTTTGGAGGGATAACAAAAATGAGAAAGAAATGAGTATAGTATGCTTTAAATCTCAAGAGAAGGGTCATACTACTAATTATTGTCTTTTTAACCATCTAATCAATCTCGAAGAGAAGAAGGGACAAGAGGTGTGAATAAATTAGTATGCTATAATTGATATAAGGTTGGACAAGTTGCTAGGAAGTGTTATGATAATGAGAGTGATGATTATGGTTATAATGTCAGTCCACACCTATTTAGAAGAAAAATTAGTGTCATATGCTATAATTATCATGAACCAAGACAATTTTTTAAAAATGTTATCTAAATTCACATCCTAGATACAAAATTTTTCACTTGTTCAAAAGACAAAGAAAAAAGGTATACAAAGTAAAGATAAATCCTTAATGTGAGTCCAAGATAGAAATTTTTGAGACAGTCAAAGGAAAGAAGGTGGTTGAGCACAAATACAAGGTTAAAGAATATAAATCTAATCCTTCAGATGAAAAAATCATAGGAATACAACATGTCAAGATGGTAGAGATGTGAATAAATCAAAGAGATTCTAGTAAAATCAAGGTATTAAAAGGTGGTCATCAAGTTAGGAAGGAAGAAAGAACTGAGACTAGTCATGAAGAACTCTTACTCCAAACTGTGATAAAGAAAGTAAATAAGGTGTATCACGTATGCTTAGCAGGACTTTAAACACAAAATGAAGACATCCGAGAATGAATTATCACATGTAAAAGGATATCCAAGAAGAGTGAGAATATATCAATGGAATAAAATAAAGGATGGAGTGATCAAGCTCATTTAATGACTATTTACTATTTTAGTGGTCTTACAATCATGATGAGCCTTCTTTAGGAATTTAGAAGTCATTTTCTACTTGAAACAAGTGTGGTGAGTTCTTGAACAATTCATTACTATTAGAAATACTAATCGAAGTCTTCACAGGTTGCAAATGTATGAATAGTGATGAGGTATGTTTAATTATTCAACTTCTTAAGTTATATATAAGCATGTATGCTTTGTGTAAGAAAAGAGTATTTATTTCATGTATGTGCATATTGTGTTACGTATTCTCTTCATTATTCCATCAAACTAAACGAAATTAAGTCACAATGGTCCATAATATCCACACTAGGCTTTAAGAATACAGTCTAAATTGGACAATATGTTATTATTTGTAATAGGTATGTTTAGTCTCGAGATAGTTTTATTGACAAGAAGAGTGTATATATATTTATCATGCTTGTCAAAGGTTTTTGTAGCTCTCAAGAAGAATTGGTTTCTAGTATGACTAGTAAATAAAGAAGCAAGTGTCTAGTTTCATGCTAATCAATGTGGATAAGATACATATGCTCTAAGATTGTGATATGCCATATAAAGTGTGAAGGTGCGAGTCCATTGTGGAGATGAAGAAAATTAGTCCGATAGAAACATTGAACAAGGTTGAAGGATAAATAAGAATTTCACTATGATAATCATTTCATCAAAGCCTATTGAGACTTAAAAATAAAAAGGAAAACATATTGTCAAAGGTATGTGGAAGATAAGATGAATCATATTTAGGTAGGTGGTTTATTTTCCAATCCTAGATGTAAGAATGAATTCCATAACGTCATTAAAAGTATTATGAACCCTTTGGAGTCCGTGAAAGACAAATCATGTCATCATGAGGTAGAGTTATGTTATGAAATTTATCACATCAATTCAGAAAGCAATCAGGTGTATTTAGAGTCTTAGTAAAAAGGAAAAATTGATAGCGATTTTCTTTCATGGTATAAAAGTCAATGAGATGTTCAAAAGGTGTTTTTCAAGTGAATTTAAAATATTGAATTCAAGTAATTGATTTCAATTTCAATGTCAAATTCAAAGGTTTATCTTATTCAAAATTTGTGTTACATCAAGTCCTAGCATTACATGAGGGTTTCAAACTTGGTTGTAGTCATGTAAAATATAAGTCATGATAATATTCTGGTTTGATGAATTCTACAATGATGATGTAAGGTTTGTAGTCTTGACAATGATGTAAAGATGGTCAAGTGAAAATATGGTTATTATCCCAGGAAACTTTAAAAATTTATGTCCAATGTGTGTGTCATCATATTCTAAAGAGAGAGGCACAAAGGTATAAGTGAGAGTAATTCAAAGAGGAAAAATGTTTCATGATCATTACTTTAAAATTAATTCAAACTAATATGAAGTTATCTTAATTCTAAGGAAAGCCTAAGGTGAAGTGAAGAAATGACAATGTCAATAATCCATGAAGTAGTGTTATTCCATGCATGATCTTAAGATGTTAGGGTATTCTTTGCTCCATTTGATACTTCAAGAAGATGAGAAAGTAGATAAGCATAGGTGTTTTTCTCGACAAGGTTTTCAATCTATCATGAAGATGCTACAAACATTGTCATGATGCAACGATGATTGGTTTTAAGAAGAAGTGATCCTATTAGGCCTTTAAAGTGAAATAAAATAGTAATACAAGGAGATATATGAGGTCAAAAAGAGTTGAACATGTTCTTTAAGGTATTAATTCTGGTAAAGAGTTGGTTGAGTCAAAAAGATGTTGGAATCTTGAAGGAAAATAAACAATTCTATATGAATATCTTATTAGACTATCAATGACAGAACCTGAATGATACTTATTTGGTATTGTTATGAGTTTCATCATGCTAGATATAATGTCATAATCTATAGTTTGTATATAGGGAGTATCAAGTTTTAGTATTCTTCAAACATGATGTATGAAGAAGTGAAATTATCTATCACGACTAAAAATGAAGTGGATATGATCCAGTTGTTATTCACTATATAAAACATGTAGATGGTTGTTTAGGTGATATAGGATGTGTAACATAGTCTCAAACAAGAAGTCAAAAGAGTATGTAGGGTTACACATGTCTCGAATGAATAATTTTTGAGAATGAAATTCTATAGAGTTTTTGCAAAAGTTGGAACTTATGATATTTTAAGATTATGTACCGGTAAGTCGGCCATTCTCAATATGTACTTGAATTATCATGATGTAGTTACATTTTCAAGGTAATTTGACTAGAACCTAGAGTACATATTCACCTAGGAGGAGATGGTAGAAAGGTTGCAATGTTTATATGAGAAAATCATGCATTGTAGTGGGACATTATATATGGTTGGAGCTCCAAAACATATACCTACAAGTCGAGAAGAATAACTAAAGTAAGGGGTGTAGTTTGAAAGCTGTAAAAAAAGTGTGTAAATGTCGAAGAGGCTAAAATGACAAGATTATTGATTCTTTATAGGTTCTTTGAGTAGAGTAGAAAGTATTCTAACCATGAAAATTTCTATATCAATAAAATATGGCCATAATCACTTAAGAAACAATTCACGATAGAGGTTCTATTAGTTTCCTTTCTCCATGGCACACATTTTTGGACTAGACAAGTTAATGGAGATAGTATAACCTGGGGAGCAATAAGGAGGTTTTTCATGCAATGTATTATTTTATATAACATATGCACTAACATGTTGGTTTAGGGAACTTAGGCATACATGATGTTTGCAACCATTTCATAGCGAGTTAAGATATTTTTTTGTGTGGTAAGCTAAGATAGACATACAAAAAAACTTTTAGTGACATGTTTTCATAAATTCGTGAATTTTATTGGTTTTTGAAATTGGAAAAGACAATTTTTCAGCGGTGAGCTTCCACCTAGTTTGCCAAAAACTTCAGCTGATGGGTCATTTGTATGAGTCAGTTCACCTATTATTTACACTTAAAAATGAACTTATGCATGTATTTTTCCAACGTTACGAATCAAACTATGCTCATATTCACCAAGGTATAATACATATAGATTGGGGTTGCATGGCAAGATAACACGCTTATAAGGTTTGGGGGTTGCATGCCCCAACGGGGGTTCAAGGGTAGCACCCCAAAAGCCACTATATATATATATTCATTGTATTTATTCAGTTTTTGGCACATAGATAACCATCAAGCCGGTCATCCTACACCTATGATAGGCATGAAAGAGACACACATGTGCGCATGAAAGACATAAATGTAGAAGATGATCATCAACCCAATATAGTCTAATCATGTTAGATGATTGTCTAGTGTTGAAGAGATTGTGATGGTGGTAGACATACGCATAGACAATTGTCCTATACAGTTCTTTGTAACTTCTAGATATGCCCATACAACCCATCCAATTCTTAAAATTCGATCCACTAACTTAGTAAATGATGAGCATCATATGCAGTGTAATCTTACCTATAAAGATAGTCACCTAATCTAAGTCATTATCAAAAAAGGCCATCTAACCCAATAAAATATAGTTGTCCAACACTTGTATATTGAAAAATACAAACATCTAACCAAACCTCCATCTAATGCTACGTATACGGCTTTCTAACGCTCATATATCATTCCAAAACTTTGGAAATCTTTGAAATACGAATTTTCCTTTTCCATAAAACGTTTTTAATAGATTCACCTATTTTCAAAAGTCAATTTCTTATATTTTTCAACCATTCTACAATAAATTTTTATAGGGTGGTCTTAAAATGAACCTTGTAGAAATATTTTTTAGCTATGAGGTTTTTATCACCGAAATTTCAATCACTTGGCATATGTATATGCTATGAAGGCATCATCTTAGTGAAGCAACAGTAAATGGTGAAGACAAAAACATAGTTTAATAAGAAGAGACAAGAGGGTGATATTGAATGATGAGTATGGTTGATGTTTCCAACCAAGATGGGGCCTATGTAAGCTGATGAAGAAGAAGACCATGAAATAAATACATGCACTTTTTCATTAATGTAAAAAGGGTAGAAGATCCAAGAGGTTTTCCATCAATCACTAAGGGGGTTTTGTTGGAATGTGGATTTTTAGGATGAAGGAGAGAAATAGGAAGCTTGGAGTGAGTGTGATAAGGTAGGACAAAGTATGACATGAGAACATTTTATGGATACCTATCTTCATGAGTAGCTTTGTGTATATAATAGGCATAACGGTGACGTGAAAGCATGTGAAGATGATGTACTAGATGGTTTAGTAGGTATATGATGAGGAAATAAGTTTAGAATGATGAATATAAATGTGCGTGATTTGAATTAGTAAGACTAGATACATTTAGTAGGCCTAATGCCAGGCCTAGTCAACAAGTTGAACTGTAATGGTGGATTGAAGGTAGAAGGAAGATACAAAAGCATGTTCGAATAATTATAAACATGAATAGGTCATGGTAAGGTATGTACATGATGAAAAAATGGAAGGCTCTAAAACTAGCAAAATCATTCCTCATTCAAGGACCCGGTCTGAAGCTTGCATGGGTGTATGAAGAAAAATAATATAACGAAGGGTAGGATAAGTATGAGAAGTTTCTAGGGGCATCATAAAGAGGATTTATAAGATACTACATGGAATTTTCAACTATTAGAGGCATGTTTGGGGGCCTATTCATGATTTTCATTGAGGATAAGAAAGATTAATAGGTAAAAATGGTGTTGATCAATAAATTACAGGCCACTTTATGATAAAAAAATCCTTATGACACGTGAAAAAGGGTACTCAGTAATGTGGACCAATTTTCATGAAAATGTGAAGAAGAGTTTTGAATTTGTGATGTTCTTGGTTCTACTGAGCTCCTAAAATTCTCTTTCCTAGCTCAAGGGTAAACTTTGAAGAGTTCAAAGGCACATAAAACTTGTGCATTGTAGCCAAACATTTTCACCGGTGTTAGATAATGAATTTTGGATTACATGGAAAGTGGAATGAGTTTAAATTATGCGTTAAGCTCTATGAACAAACATTAACAAGCCAAGTCACTCCAAACCCTCTAAAAACCCTCCTTTAAGAGTGATATGTAAGATATGGTGTATTTGGACATAAAAATGCATGGTGATCTAAAAATGATGTTTTTTTAATCATAAAGGACTCCTTCAAGATCATGTTTGCATTTCTCTCATATTCAAGCACAACTTTGCAGTACTAAAACATATTTTTTTATATAAAAATTAACAAGTACATGCATACATGACACGATTTAAGATGAAAATATTGATGTGGAATATAGTGTGTGAGATGTGCATGATGTCCATGGAAATATCCAAGCGGGTTCTATGAAAAATTAAAGTGAACCAAATCAAATAAGTGAGACTACCACTAAACAGAAATAATCCAAAACTAGACAGGTTGGATTTGAGAGAGTGTCAATAAAATGACATTCTTTCAAATGTAATATTTGTATGAAAAGGTGCGATAGGTCCAACATAATTTTATCCCATGACTTGGTTTGTTGATGTGAGTTTGAGTACTAAGTATAATGATGAAATTTTCCCTTTTAGCCCTATTAAGTAGGTCTCTACGGAATGGAGATGTAAATTTAAATTTTCCATATGGCTCTTGTAAGTGATTGTTTGGAAGTGAATTACAACTCCCATGTCAAGTGTTCGAGATGATGGTATATCATGAAAGTGATTTTTGTGTGTTAGAATCCTATTATACAAGACTATGTTTTGGTGCTCGAAACTCTCCTTGATCTATCTTAGAAAAAAAAAAATTTGATGTTGCATATCTTGAAATGATAAATTTTATAGACATGATGAGTTAAAGGAGGTTGTGTGCTTTCCAAAAAGGTTTCAAAGGTGTCTTGACCAAGTGATTATATGGGTGAAGCAAGTCATTGTTTCAAAACATCTTTTCTGGGTATACAATCCAATTAGATCCTTTCCCAAAATTGAGTGTCATTATGCAACACAGATTTGAAAATTTTATGCATAGCATTAAAGGTGATCTAGATATAAAATTACACTATTTTCATGCATTTATAAAGTTTGAAGGATCGACCATTGAGATTGTTGAAGCATACTTATGAATTTTCTTTTGTTCCTCCTTTACTATGAAACTCAAGATCAAATGAAAATTAGAAATTATCTCTTGTGTTTGGATCTTAAGAATCCCATGGAGGTGATGGTGTCATGAACATCATGAATATTCCTCCTTTTTTATATTACATGACTTAATTCTAAAGTGTGCTCCATGCACCAAATATCTAGACTGGTTTTGAAGCTCTACCATGTAGTCACACAAATGAGCTTTAATGGCATCTTAAGGTGAAATGGTGAAGTATGAATTTTTTTAAGTGTGTAGTGGATAAGGAGAGGAGATGTGAAAGTAATTCAAACCTTCATGAAAATTTTTGTATTGTGTAGTGTGCTAGAAGACAAGAAAAAATATGTTAAGAGGAAGAAGACAAAAGTAATGGAAATTACACAAGAAGATGTCAAATGTTATTTTTTAAGAGGAATATATTCAATTGGTTCAAGTGTTGAGAGACCTTAGGATTGTTTCCTTGTCCCTTATATGTGTTAGGGACATTATGTTAACTCAAATAAGGTTTGAATATGTAATTGTCATGTCTACAAGAGTGATGATGAAAATGTGACAATTTTGATGATGTCATTAAGAGAGTTGCATTCGAATTGAATAGGCATGAAGTTGAAGGAGTAATAATAGGAAGAGTTATAGGATTTCATCCTCATGAATTTGTGTTCCTTAGAGAGTGGTAGAGTTATCTTTTGATGACTATTTTTGAAGTGGGTTTACAACATGAAAAAATAGGTGAATCAAGGAGAGTATGATATGCCCACATGACTAAAAATTTTGTAGCAACATGTATACATACAAGATTGGGTGCTTGAGAGAGTGATACAATGATAAAATATGACAAGAATGTGTATATGAAAGAATCCTTCTAAGAAATTATATTTCAATACATTGAGAAGGTGAGAAATGAGATGAATCAAGTTGAGGAGGGTTAAAAGAGAAGATAGAGGAGTGAATAAGATATCACAATATGTTGTGTGAGATAAATTGAGGAAGGTGATAAAAAATCTTGAAAAATTTGAAGTTTATATGTAGATAATAAGGATTTGAGGCTTCCTTTTAAGTAGTATCTTGCAGCAGGTCATGTAGTAACTTGGATAAATTTTTGGGAGTTGAAGGTTCCATGCAAGTAGTAGCTTCGATAAATGTTTAAGATATAGCTTATACTTAATTGGGTGCTCAACATATTGAAATGATTTTAATCTCTATAGGACAATTTTTCACACAAGTGCATTGATTTCTATGGGTTTTATCCCTTTGAGGGTTTCCCACATTAAACAATGTGTTCATGTGTACTTGATCTTAATTTTCTCATGTGTGATTTCCATGATCATCTCATGGTCAAATATAATTAACTTTAAATATTTTTCTAAGTTATTGGAATTATTTCAAAGTTTTGAGAAGTACTGATTCACCCCTCCCATCTCAATTATTTTGATTTCAAGCAATAGCCCTCTTAAATTGACAACTAGAATAATAGTGATCATGTTATGTATATATATGAGTCTCTTTCTTTAATTTGAACACTAATGACACAAAAAAACAACTACAAATGAGGGATTAGGATAAGGATACAAATAAATCCGTTCACGAATGATAAAATATAAAAAAATAATAAGGAAGATAGGAGCACCCATAAGGGACACAAGTACACAGGCACTAATATCTGGAGTGGGTGCTAGTGTGCTAAGACCATGAACAACTGATGTGACAAAATAGATAGACAAGGATCCTTGTGACTGACTATAATTAAATGCAGCGATGAGATTTGTAGAATAGATTCACAGAAATCAATCAAAGCATGTACTGAGGACCAGGAAATTCTCACCAATGATTACTTTTCTTACTTTAGATTCACGTATATAACAATATACTAATGGCATAGTAAAGTGGTGATACCTTCATAATTATGTGTCTACATTTCCCCATTATGGTGTTTGAATGAAATTAAAATAGTGTCAAGGAAGTAATGAGAATAATTATATAGATTCTGGAGAATCCATGTCTTAGAGTGCATGTAGAACAAAGAAACTTGTAGTGTGGTGAGATGTGGATCAAGGATTTTACCCATGTGGAATAGAAGGAGATAGAAAAGCATCATAAGGAGAAACCTAGTGAAATAGTTGTGATAATATTGGATATTTCTTATTTTTTTCAAAGGTTATAGATAAGGTAGGGAGCAATCAATTCCTAATCCAATTTTTTGATAATTGAACATTTGGGGCATCCTTCCACCCGATGAAGAGTGTTAGGGAGAGATGTTGATTTTTCTCTCCTTCCATGATGCTTCCCTAAAAGTTCTAATTATTTTAGATAGATTATGAACAATTTTTTACTTTTTTAGTTCCATTTACAACTTGTTTGTCCTGTCAAATAACCCATATAGGAGTGATACATGAGAGGTGATGATGTTTAATTTCCCTCACTCCGATAGTGACAAGTGTTCTAATTTTAATATTGTTATATGTATTCCAAGTTAGGTCATCTGGAAGTGATGGTGATGTAATAGTGCTCCCAAGTTAGGTCATTGGGAAGTGATGGTGATGTAATGTTTCTCCCAAAGTTTGATCATCTGCGAGAAATAGTAACCATGGTAATTGTATTGATTGACTAGTTTAGAGTTATAAAAGTTTATTAAATAACCCGCATTTGGAAAATTACTCAAGGAGATACTTTCTTTTTCTGAATATTAGGTCATTTTTGTAATGTCTTTTTCATGAATGATATCATAACCAACTTCTTTAAATTGCAAACATTGATATATGACTTTAGTTTTGAGATGGGTTACTCTCTTATGATTGGTCATGTTTTTGGTTGAATAAATAGTTTTTTTAAACTCCTCTAAAATCTTAATTTAATAGGTTTATGATAATATTGAATCTTATACATGGGCTCATTAAGCTATGTTGGAGGTATAATCATTTTAAATCTCATAAATGAGGTAATTTTAGTCTTATGGACTATGTTGCAAACATACTTGAGTTTAATTAATAAATTTGTATTGTAATCTAGTCACATTCGGGAAAAAGGGTAGACATACCTTGGATATGGGTAAGTTCACGAAGTTGGGGTTGGGGGCCAAAAAGCAGAGAATAATCCAAAAAAATAAAAACATGTACGTGTACACATTATAACGTGTACATGTTACATAATGCGTACACGTTATGCCTACTATAAACAAAAAGAGGCCCAAGCCTCTATCATTTTATCTCCCTCAAATGCAAGTTTCAGAGCTTAACTGTACCCTCGTATTTTTTCTTTCAGCTGGATCTCAAGCTCAAAGGATCATTTTTGGATCATTGGGAAGATCTAAATCGATGATGGTGCCACGGAGAAGAGGTAAGCACAATTATTTTCTCAAAATTGCATTGAAATATGATAATTATAGATTAAAATTTGAATTGAATACATATTTTTGTTGTTATAGTTAAAGGTCGATGGAATCACCACAACCAAACCTGTTATTCTGTCATCCCTCCCAACACTCCAACAATTGCTCAACATCCCTCGGTAGTCAAGAAGATTTAGCAGCCCCAGTTGAAAAAATAAATGAAATTGAGGATTTAATCAAAACAATGACGGATTGACAATCTACAAACCCCCACCGTGCCTCTCTTGCAAAAAATTAGAGGCATTACTTGTTCAAATTGACATGGAAACGGGGAAAATTGATTATTAGACAACTTATAGAGAGGGTTGTAGGGTTTGTTATTCCAAAAAAATTCATATGCGGATGTAAACAATTTCCCATCCATTGGTGCAATAATAATTTTCTAGTTCCATTGTCATGTAAACGGTTTCCCATCCATTAGTGCAATAATAATTTGATTAAAAATAATTTTTGGGACCGATGGTGGATGGTGTTTGATTTTCCACCTTGTAATAACAATGAGGTTCTACTATACTTTCTAAGGAAACTCTATTGCGAGTTTATCCTTAGCGAGATCCCAAATTATTTTTATTTCTAAGATTTCTAAGGCCGGGGAAAATGATCGGCATAAGATGGACTAGGTACACAACGTGCACCTATTCAACATGGAATATTCCCATGTATAGAAGCCCCCTCATCCTAATATTGTCCCTCAAGCAATGAAGGAGAAAATAGAGATTGATACACTCCACGCGCTTCAAGGGCTATCTGTGACCCTTGTTCGACATATGAGGGATATTTCTGAGCCAGATGCTCATGGAGGTACACAAATTATTCCCTCATGGAGTATTAACATGAGGCCACATCTTTTTTCGTCATGTGGTAGCATATTTTTGGGCTGAGGAGGATGATACTTTCATGCGTAGATTGATTTTGGTGCACTGGTGCTAGGGGGGTACACGATAATGTCACTATGTCAAATGTCCTTTTGAGTGAGACATTTGGATTACATTGATCGTTTTCACCTTCACAGGTAAATTTCTTATGTTTTGTTATGTGTGTTACAAAATTTTTGGGGTACTTGATTTACTTATATATCTTAAATTTTTGAAATAATTGTATTTGTACATGTATATGCATTGATATTACAGTGCTTGCAGAGAGGCACATATTTATCCCGACCATAGGCAAGTGAGCACCATGCATACACATACATTCACGAGACATAATTTAGAATGTTAATTATGTAAAGTTTTCACATACATGTGTATATATATATTTGCATGTACATATGTCTATATATATATATATTAGTTTTGAAGTCAAATATATTTATGTTCTTGTATGTCCGTCTAACTCACGTGATATACATGTTTGACAAAGATGTTGAATTCACTAGACACCTCACCATCTCTGAAACAAGTACATAAGTGTTGTCGCTACGATTTCATCTGCGTAACAACTCTTGATGTATTCAAACAACATGTACATTTTGTTAAATTTCTCGTGTAATTCATATTATGTTAAATTACATATTAGTAATGTCTTTCATTGTAGAATTATTAAATTATGTTAATAATGTCCTTCATTGTGTATATACAAAAGTTGCCTCTGACAGTGTAGCACCCCTTTTATTTTGATTCACAGGCATGGCGAGGTAAAAATAATAGTTCTTTATTGATAAAATTAGTTAAAATATTGTCATTATGTACATACATGTACTTATTTCTATTTTCACTAATTATGATGTTAGATTTTCTAATCTTATGTGTATGTGGGGAACTTCAACCCCCTCCATTTTGACTTCGAGGGCATGGACTCCTCCATCTTGTCATCTTCGTACCCCATTCATACTCCAAGAGTTCCGATGACTCATCTAAGCATGAGATGTGAATTTGGCGTGATCGAAAACTTGCGGTAAGTTTGTGTATTTATGTAAATACTTTCATTCTAGCATGGTCTTAAATACATGTTGAAAACATATATAAATTAAGTTTTGACAAAAAAACATTGTTTGCATTTACAAACTCATCTATAGGCGAGTGTTCAGTGGAAGAGGAATCAAAGGATGGGATCGGACAATCCAAAGTCATCTCATGGATCTCCATATTCGTCTAAGGGAGGGCATTCTTCGAATAAGGCAAAGAGAGGGATAGATTTGATGACTAGGAAATATATATGTCTTACACGGCATTGTTTTTATATGCCTATGTGTATGGCATTGTATGTACGCCTATATGGCATTTGAACTTGATGGTATATGACCTATTTGGGCATTTTTGTATTTATTATGCACATTAAAATACTATTTGGAACTTCATAATTTTGTATGAGACCTTACATTTCTGAGATTATTTTCACATGAAACTAATATGATGTGCACTTGAAAATATTTAAGACATTATGGATTATTTTTTCATTTATTGGAGATGTAAATGTAATATCATTTTCAATGTATAATATGCATCAAAATTTGGAAATCAATATTTATATAATGTAAGTATATAAAGAGTTACCTAATACGAGTAATTATTCATTCAATTTATCAATGTGTATTTACCTTACTTGTGCTTCTTCTTACTCATAGTCTCTTTGTATTAGTTCCTATCTTATCATGCACTTACTACATTCTTCTATGCTTCATAGTATTCTCCCTTGTTAAAACACCTAAGAGTCGTCACAATTTGATGCCTTTCACTGTTGATATTTTGAGAATATCTCTCCATTTACATTACTCCAATGCTTGAGAATGTCCTCAGATGTAATGACATTTTGATTCGAAACTAAATAATTCTTGATTGTCTAAACATGTCCAATTCATGTTATTACCTTTAAATCTATAGGCATTTCAAGTTATTTATAAATCATATCATGTACCCTTCACTAGGATTGATGACTACCCCTATCCTTTTGAAGGAACTTTTGAAAGCATCCATGGGTTTATCATAGCATAAATTATCAATGAATGGAAGGTCACTAAGTCATAGGCTAGCTAAGTCCCATCCAGAACTAAACAATAAATTTTTATTAGGTGATTGATAACTCTGTGTGTTCTTAGACATACCCCTATCAAATTCATTCTTTAGCCAATCTAGTCATTTAGAGATCTTAAGGGACTACACCTAGATGAGGTATCCCAAAGCATAGGAGTGTAGGAAACAAAAAAACAAACTCCACTAGTGTTCACCTTGCCACCACAAAATGTTGGCATAGTTGGTTATCCCACAAGATTCATTTGCAAACACCAACGTCTTGCAGCCCTACACCGACTCAAACCGCACTATTTCACGGGTTTGCAAATAATAGGACATCGAGAAAACCAAATGGAGATGGATAAAACTTCGATAGGATTTCGTAGAGGGCCCCGACATGGAGGTCTCGGATCTAACAATAAATCTTTAAGTACCCTGAGTCCGAGAAATCACCCGTGAAGATATGACATGTTTGGGCCTTATGGCTCTTAAGGGACTATGTTTGGACAAGGTAGCTCGAAAGCACGGGGAGCGTAGGGAACCAAAACAAATCCTCTACTAGTGTTCACCTAGCCACCCTGACATGTTGGCGTAGTTGGTTTGTCGACACTAAAATTTTCCTCCTGTAATTTCTATTTCATTAATGTATGTATTAGGAATAGGTTGTTGTTAAGTATAATTAGTAGTAGCATTCAATAGAAGATGATGGCATTGCCCGATCTGACGCCGCCAATAATGTATAATATGACAATAGTCAAAAGTACAATAGGAATGTTGTGGTAAAAAGTAAATAGTTGTCGTAAGTGGTCCAGTAATGTTAAAATGTCAAAGTTGGGGTAAGAAGAGAAGTAGGGTCTACATGATTAGGAATTAGAAATATTATATTGGTAATAAGGACAAGGAGTGAGGTCATAAATATTTTGTATATTTTATTTGTAAAAACTCTAAAAATGTGGAACCCATGTGAAATGATAACGTTTATCTTATCTTAAAAAGATAAGCTTACATGTACGGATAAGAGTTAAGGTATGGAATATGATTCGTCAGAGTGGATTTCTTATCCTATCTTAGAGATAAGATGGATAAGCCTAGAAGTCTATAAATAAAGAGGCCACCCCCCTCATTTAGCATAGAAGGAAGTAGTGAGAAATATTGTATGAGTAAGTGTGTAAAGGAAGCCATCAGTTTAAAGGTGTGTTGAAGAAGCCATTAAGAGGTGTAATTGTGAAGTTT
Source organism: Taxus wallichiana var. yunnanensis (assembly GCA_018340775.1). NCBI lineage: Eukaryota > Viridiplantae > Streptophyta > Pinopsida > Cupressales > Taxaceae > Taxus > Taxus wallichiana. The sequence continues at coordinate 810,130,115 of CM031237.1, forward strand.
CTCCCATAGTATTGGCAAAAGACAAGTGAAGTCAATAGCACTTGAAGTACCTCATGGGTGAGATTGTAACAATTTCATGCTAATATTATAATTTACTCTGATATTTCAGATTTATCATCATTCCTTTTTATCATAGTCTATGGTATTCTTGTGTTATGTTTGTTGTTGTGTTTCTAGATTACATCCACCAAACTAAAGGCTGTCCATTAGTAAATAATCTTATAGCACGAGGAGTTCCTGGTGAAGAATTATCATAGTGTCGGATTGGTGATGACATTTTGGTTCTATTGCTTGGGACCATTCCTCGTTGGTGGATTTTCTTGAGAGATATTCCCACTTAGTCAAAAATCAATTTGAGGGTAACCTTATTTTTACTGTGCATAGTAGTTACCATGGTAAAGTCATTTTTGCCGTGAATAGTAGTTACCATGGTAAAGTCATTTTTCTTTGTGAATAGTATTTATCACAAGTAAAGTCACTTTTTACCATGAATAGTATTTACGCTTGATAACTTCACTTTTTACCGTGAATAGTATTTACTTGTAACTTCACTTTTATTGTGAATAGTGTTTACCACAAGAAAGTCGGTTTTTACCGTAGTAAGTCAAGTTTTACCATAGTTACCATGGTCATTTCTATTTTCTGTAGAAAGGTGTAAAGTCACTTTCTATTAGTGATTCCAATTATTTGTGCACATAAGTCTTGTTGATTGTACTTGTGGGTTGGTATTTTATGGTGGTTACTTTTGAAAATGGGGAAGATTCTGTTTTTCAGCCCAATCTAATGAAGATGCTTCCTCTTTCATTCAAGAGTTTAAACGATCTTGTATTTGTAATGGCCTTATAAGAAGGGAACAATGGACTGAATTTTTCCTACCTTTTTGGATGGTTCAGCACTTAGGTGGTTTGAAACACTAGGTGAAAATGTGAAAAATTCATGGGATTTATTAACTGAAAGTTTTCTTGAAGAATTTGGTGAACAACATAAATATGTAGATCTCATGATCGAGATCACAAAGAAATCCCAAGGAGAGAAAGAGAAGATAAGGGATTATCATGCTCGTGTTTTAGAGCTAAGGAGGAAGCTCGACGCCCAGATCTGGAAGGAAGGATTAGCGGATGGGTTGATGAATGGCATGGATAATCTCCTATGTAAGAACTTCATTCTTGGGATGAAGCCGAGAGATCGAGACAATGAGTGAAGTATGACCGCCGCCTGCTACCATTGAACAAGCAAAGGAGATTGCAAGAAGGCAAGAAGAAAGCATGGAAGAGGAGCCCAAAGAAATTGTTGCTAAAGTAGAGCCTACACCAGCACCTTTGGTCCAGAATCCACAACCACTCCTGGTGAGCACAAATATTTCTCCTAGTACATCTACTGAGTATGAAGATCTACTCAAAAAGATGGGTCAGTTAACTATTAATATTCTTCAAGGAAAAGAATTTAGTTCTCAGGGAGGAGATAGAGGTCCAAAAAGAAATATTTCTGAAGTTGTATGTTATGGTTGTTATAAAAAGGGTCATTATAAGTATAATTGTCCAGATAGAGCTTCTACATCTGGTAAAGGAGATAATGATAAAGGAAAAGTACCTATGAATTCTTTTGATGTAGTAGATAAGAGCAGAAATAATGAAGTAGATGTGTTTGTTACAAAAAGAAAGAAAGAAAAAGATAATCAAGATGGAAATGATCCTAAGAAGATGAAAGGAGAAACTAGTAAGAAACATAGGAGAAGAAAGTTGGGTGTGCAGGATTTTTTGATTTCACAGGGGCAAGGACCATACTCCATCTTGGAAGATTTATCCAAAAGGCTTGCAAATATTACATATGGTCAACTCTTGGCTATGTTTTTTGAGAAGAGGCGGGAGTTGTGAAGTGGACTCAATGCTCGACGAAGGAAGGAGATTGAGGTCCCCTGTTTGGAGGCAGAGGCAGATCCCTATGCTCCACAAGCTGAGGTATTATGTAATGGTATTTCAATTCATGATGTCTTAGTTGATGGAGGTGCTGTAGTTAATGTAATGACCGAGTCTGTAATGAATATGTTGGGTTTAAAAATTGATCGCCCTTCAACACTTATGTTAAGTTCATTAAATAAATAAAAACTAAACCAGAAGGTGTAGCTTCAAATGTGGCAATATCTGTTATGGGTGTTGTATGTGTGGTAGACTTTTAGGTGATGAAAAATGGTACTGTTGTGTACCCAATGCTGCTGGGAAGACCATGGCTAAGGAGAGTTCATGCAAGAAACTACTGGAATGAAGGTTTCATGACACTTAGACGTGGTAGAGAGAGGGTGAAGATAAACGTGATCCCTCGACATCATAAGGCAGAACCTGTGGATTCAAGTGATGAAACTGATGATTGGACATCCTCTGATTACTCTAGTACCAGTGAAGTGGACATGGAAGATGAAGAAAGTGAGGTTGATGTTTCAGTCATGAATTCCCTCCAGTCACACCAACTCATGACCCCATAAAATTATCTGAAGAAGATGTTGATGATCGTCTCCAACAAATAAAGATTAGTGACTTTGTGATGGAGAGTGAGAAGGAATCCTACCTCCAGCTCTTTGAAGGTACATACACATATTCACTTTTGATTACAAGGAACTCGTCGGAGTAAGTTGGGTAGAACATTCTATTGAGCTGGTAGATGGTGCTAAGCCACATAAACAAATGCCATATAGAATGAATCCTAATTTCCAAGATTGTAAAAGAAGAACTAGATAAGTTTTATTTGATGCGGGATTCATATTTTGTGGAGAATTCGAGAATGGGTTTCTCCCATTGTGATCTCAATAAAAAAGAATGGGAAGCTACGCATTTGTGTTGATTATAGGAAGCTCAATAAGGCAACAAAGAAGGATCATTACCCTCTTCCATTTTCAGATCAGATCTGGATGAAGTAGCTTGTCAGAGTGCTATAGTTTTTTGATGGATATAATTCTACAACCAAGTTCGTATAGTAGAGAAAGATCAGCTGAAGACCACATTCACCACTCCTTGGGGAACATTTTCTTATAGAGTTATGCCTTTTGGGTTGTGTAATGCCCGGCAACATTCCAGCGTTTGTTGAATAGGGTGTTCGAACCCTACATTGGGACCTTCATCGAGTATTTACGGATGATTTTTACATCTATGGGAGCAAGTTAGACCACCTGCACTAAATGGAGACAGCATTTCAAAGGTTAGATAAAGCACAAGCCTCACTAAACCCTACAAAAGTGTGTCTTTGGATGTTCTAAACGTGTTTTGTTAGGGCGTGTTGTATCAAGAGATGGTATTGTGCTTGATCCGATAAAGTTTCAAAAATCAAAGAGTTACCATTTCCTATGAATAGAAGTAAGTTGAGATCATTTTTAGGCCATGTGGGGTACTATAGAAGGTTCATCAATAATTTCTCAAAGATTGCACAGCCACTAACCTAGTTCTTGAAGAAGGATGCTACTTATGAACCAAGAAATAAGGCGCATGAAGCTTTTGGACAACTGAAGGAAGCCCTGGTGTCTTCACCTATTTTAAAGAATCCAAATTGGAGCAATCCATTCATTGTGTACACTGATGCCTCAGATGCAGCACTAGGAAGTACTTTGAGCCAAAAGGATGAAAATGGGAATGAACATCCAATTTACTTTGGGAGCAGACAAATGAGCAAAGTCTTTGAGGTAAATTATATCAGTAATGAAAAAGAGGATCTAGCTATCATTTTTGCTTTAAAGAATTTTAGGAATTACTTGCTAGGCAAAAATTTCTAGTTATAACAGATCATCAGGCTCTAAAATATATTGTAAATAAGCCTAACCCATCAGGGAGGATAGCAAGATGGATAATTTTGCTACAAGAATTTGAACTTGATATTATAGATAGGCCAAGAAAGAAGCATGTCAATGCAGATGCACTCTCTCGAGCCTATGATGGTTTAGGATCATCTTGTGATGATGATGATTTTCCCGATGCAGCATTATTATCCCTTGACACAATCCCTAGTGAATACATAGATATTTGGAATTATCTGAATGAATTCAAGTTTCCTAATGGTGCCAATGAAAAGACTAAGAGAAAGATTACTCAAGCCATTCGTCCATATTCTATTCGTATGGATTATTATTTTGAATAGACCGATGGACAGATCAAGAGGGTAGTTGGATGTGATCAAGGGAATGATCGCTCGAAGAATTCCACAATAGTACATGTGGAGGGCACTTCTCCTGGACAACTTACAGCAAGAAGGATCTTGGATGTAGGTTATCACTGGCCCACTCTTTTTAGATATTGTTATAAATATTGTAAGACATGTGATATTTTTCAAACACATGGTAACTGTAAGACTTCATCAGCTCCATTATGCCCTATTCTTCCTCTTGGTCCCTTTGAAAAGTGGGGAATAGAAATTGTAGGTCCACTTCTAACTACCTCACACCAAAATAAGTATATTGTAGTTGCCACGCATTATTTAACCAAGTGGGTTGAAGCTAGGCCATTGAAAACAACTTCCATGGATGAAGTGGTAAGGTTCTTATATGAACGCATTATCACTAGATTTTGTTGTCCATTAGAAATTGTAACAAATCAAGGAAGCCACATCATTAATGAGGTGGTAGAAGCCCTAGTCAATAAGTTATCTATTAAGCACAGAAGGCAACAACATATAAGCCAAGCACAAATGGACAGTGGAACGAACAAATTTTGTGTTGTGTCAAATTCTAGCAAAAGATGCAGCCTTACAGGTACATAAATGGGATAAAAGGATTCATGCAACATTGTGGGCATATATAGGAAACATCAAAGTCAGCAACATGATACTCCCCATTTCAGTTGGCTTATGGCATTGATCCAGCTTCTTCCTATTGAGTTTGATATTCCCATGTCGTGAGTAATGAAAAATAAAAGAATGGATGAAAGTGATTCAAGAAAAGAAATGTTGGTACATCTTCATTTGCTAGAGGAAATGAGGGAAAGAGCTAAGGATATAAGCTATAAGAAGAAAATGAAGAAAAAGGAATACTTTGATCAAAATATCCAGTGTCTCCATTTCATGTGAATGACTTGGTTCTAGTATATGATTCTAGATACAAAAAGAAGACAGAGAAAATTTCTTGAAGATGGATGAGGCCCTATAAAATAGCAGTTGTGCATGAAAATGGTACGTACTAATTGGAGGAATTGGATGGCACTCCCATTACGAAATGGGTCAACCATGACAAGTTGAAGATTTTTCAAGCACTAAATAGACTACTCCGAGGATGGAGTAGAAGCTAGAAAGTGGGAAGATGTCGACACTAAAATTTTCCTCCGTAATTTCTATTTCATTAATGTATGTATTAGGAATATGATGTTTTTAAGTATAATTAGTAGTAGCGTCGATAGAAGATAACGGCGCTACTACCAAGTATTAACGCCAATAATGTATAGTACGGAAATAGTCAAAAGTACAATAGGAATGTTGTGGTAAAAAGTAAATAGTTGTCGTAAGTGGTCCAGTAATGTTAAAATGTCAAAGTTGGGGTAAGAAGAGAAGTAGGGTCTACATGATTAGGAATTAGAAATATTATATTGGTAATAAGGACAAGGAGTGAGGTGATAAATATTTTGTATATTTTATTTGTAAAAATTCTAAAAATGTGGAACCCATGTGAAATGATAAGGTTTATCTTATCTTAAAAGATAAGATTACATGTACTGAGATAAGAGTTAAGGTATAGAATATGATTCGTCAGAGTGGATTTCTTATCCTATCTTAGAGATAAGATGGATAAGCCTAGAAGTTCTATAAATAAAGAGGCCACCCCCCTCATTTAGCATAGAAGGAAGTAGTGAGAAATATTGTATGAGTAAGTGTGTAAAGGAAGCCATCGGTTTAAAGGTGTGTTGAAAAAGCCATTAAGAGGTGTAATTGTGAAGTTTCTCCCATAGTATTGGTGAAAGGAAAGTGAAGTCAATAGCACTTGAAGTACCTCATGGGTGAGATTGTAACAATTTCATGCTAATATTATAATATACTCGATATTTCAGATTTATCATTATTCCTTTTATCATAGTCTATGGTATTCTTATGTTATGTTTGTTGTTTTGTTTCCAAATTACATCCACCAAACTAAAGGCTGTTCATTAGTAAATAATCATAGCACGAGTTCGCGGTGAAGAATTATCATAGTGTCGATTAGTGATGATAGGTTCTATCTCACGAGCTTCCATCTGTAAACTACAACATCTGACAGACTACACCTTGACTTCGGATTTGTAGTATTTCTTACGTTTACAAACAATAAGACAATGAGAGAACTAAATGGAGATGGATAAAATAATGATAGGATTTCGTAGAGGGCCCTAACATGGAGGTCTTAGATCGACAAGGCATCTCTAGGTGCCATGGAGTCCGAGAAATAACCCATCAAAGATATGGTGTGTTTAGGTCTAAGGGCTCTTAAGGGACTATGCCTAGAAGAGGTATCTTAAAAGCACGGAGAGCATTGGGAACAAAAACAAATCCTCTAATAGTGTTCACCTAGCCACCCCGATGTGTTGGCATAGTTTTTCGGTCCCAAAAGCTACCATTTGCAAACTATAGCATCGATAGCCTTACACTAACTCGAGACTCTAGTATTTCATGCCTTTACATCAATAGGATAGTGAGAGAACAAAATGGATATGGAGAAAACCGTGAGATAATTTCATAGAGCGCTTCAACATGGAGGTCTCATATCCGACAAGATGTGTATAGGTTCCATGAGTCTAGGAAATCACCTATTAAAGATATGGTGTGTTTCCACCTCAGGGATCTTAAGGGACATAATGACATCCTCACCTAATTTTTTTCTTCACGATGTTCATTGTCATCTAAAGTTGAAGAATTTTTTTATATGGCCTTCGACTTCTTTTTGGGCACAAATGACCTTTTATAATGTCCACAAAAATTCCAGCTCTTCATTCTCTATTTGATTGAAGATATTCATTCTTTCAAAATGAATAATTAGAACATTGGTGGTCTCCCCAACAAAACTAAGTTAATAATATACATACTTGCATCCTGTGGAAAAATCATTGAACATTGGTGGTTTCCTCCACCCATGCTTTCGGGATACCTCATTCGAGTAGTAGTCCCTTAAGAACCCCGAGCCCAAAACACACCAAATCTTCGACGAGTGACTTCTTAGACGTCATGACACCTAGAGCCGTCTTGTCAAATCTAATACCTCCATGTTTGGGCCCTCTAAGAAATAATATCAAGGTTTTATCCATATCCATTTGGTTCTCTCGTTGTCTTATTGTTTGCGAAAGGAGTGAAAAATCGAAGTTTGAGTCAAATGTACGGCTGCTAGATGCTATAGTTTGCAAATGGAAGCTCATGGGACCAAACCAACTATGCCAACATATAGGGGTAGCCAAGTGAAATCTAGTGGAGGATTTGTATTAGTTCCCTAAAATCCTCGTGCTTTCAAGCTACCTCGTTTAAGCGTAGTCCCTTAAGATCCCCGATGCCCAAACATGGCATATCTTCAACGGATGATTTCTCAAACTCCATGGCACCTAGAGATGTCTTGTTAGATCCAAGAACTCCATGTTGAATCCCTCTACAAAATCCTCTCATCAGTTTTTCCATATCTATTTGGTTATCTTGTTGTACTATTTTTACAAACACATGTAATAGTGCGATGAGTCGGTGTAGGGCTGCCAGAGGTGTAGTTTGCAAACACAAGCTTGTGGGACCAAACAATCTATGCCAAAAATGAAGGTGGCCAAGTGGATGCTAGTGTTATATTTTTTTGTTCCCTACACTCCCTGTGCTTTTAGGCTACCTCATCTAGGCATAGTCCCTTAAGAGCCCTAAGGCCCAAACACGCTATATCTTCGATGGGTGATTTCTTGGACTCTATGGCACCTAGAGACATATCGTCAAATCTAATACCTCCATGTCAAGGTCCTCTATAAAATTATCTCATAGTTTTTTCCATCTCCATTTAGTTCTGTCTCTATGTTATTGTTTACAAAGGTGTGAAATATTGGAGTCTAAATCAATGTACGGTTATTAGATGCTCTTGTTTTCAAATGGAAGCTCGTGGGACCAAACCAACTAAGCCAAAACATCAGAGTGGCCAGGTGAACACTACTGGAGGATTTTTTTGGTTCCCTACACTTCCGGTGCTTTTGGGCTACCTCGTGCAGGTGTAGTCCCTTAAGAGCCCGAGGCCTAAACACGCCATATCTTCGACGGGTGATTTCTCAGACTCCGTGGCACCTAGAAACATCTCGTCAAATCCAAGCCCTCCATGTTGAATCCCTCTATGAAAGTATCTCATAGTTTTCTCTATCTCCATTCGGTTCTCTCATTGTCCTATTGTTTGTTAAGGCACGAAATAATGGTGTCCGAGTAAGTGTAGGGATGTCAAATGTTGTAGTTTGAAAATGGTAGCTTGTGGGACTAAATGAACTATGCCAACATATCAGGGTGGCTAGGTGAATGATAGTGGAGGCTTTTTTTTTTTTCCTATGCTCCTTGTGCTTTTGGACTACCTTGTGTGGTCGTAGTCCCTTAAGAGTCATGAGGTTAAAACACGTCATATCATCGATGGGTGATTTCTTGGACTCCGTGGCACCTAGAGACATCTCATCAAATCCAAGACCTCCAAATTGGGGCCCTCTACGAAATTATATCATGGTTTTCTCCATCTTCATTTGGTTCTCTTGTTGTCTTATTGTATGTAAAGGCATGAAATATCGGAGTCTCGAGTCAATGTACGGCTGCTTAGATGTTGTAGTTTGCAAATGGAATCTTGTGGGACCAAACCAACAAAGTCAAAAAAATTAGGGTACCCAGGTGAATGCTACTAGAGGATACATTTTAGTTCCCTCTACTACCCATGATTTCGGGCTACCTCGTCGAGGCATAGTCCCTTAATAGCCTTGAGGCCTAAACATGTTATGTCTTCGATGGGTGATTTCCCATACTCTATGGTACCTAGAAACATATCATTAGATCCAATCCCTCCATTTTGAATCCCTCTACAAAATCCTCTCATGGTTTTCTACATCTCCATTTGGTTCTCGCACTATCCTATTGTTTATAAAGGCACGAAATACTTGAGTCCGAGTCGGCGTAGGGTTGTCAGATTTTGTAGTTTGCAAATGGAAGCTTATGGGACTCAAACAACTATACCAATATGTTAGGGTGGCTAGGTGAATGCTATTGGAGGCTTATTTTTGGTTCCCTACACTCCTTATGCCTTCGAGCTACCTCGTCTGGGATTAGTCCCTTAAGAGTCATGAGGCTAAAACATGCCATATCGTCAATGGATGATTTCTCGGACTCAGTGGCACCTAGAGACATCTTATCAGATCCAAGACCTCCATGTTTGGGCCCTATACAAAATCCCACCATAGTTTTCTACATCTCCATTCGTTTCTCTCGATGTCCTATTGTTTGCAAAGGCACAAAATACTAGAGTCTCGAGTCAATATACGACTGCTAGATACTGTAGTTTGCAAACGAAATCTCGTGCGACTAAACCAACTACGCCAACACGTCGGGGTTTCCAGCTTAACACTTATGAAGGATTAATTTTGGTTCCTTGCACTCCCTATGATTTCGAGCTACCTCTCGTGCAGGCGTAGTCCCTTAAGAGCCATGAGGCCCAAACACGCATAATCTTCAATAGGTGATTTATCGAACTCGTGACACCTACGGACGTCTCGTCAGATCCGAGACCTTCATATTGACGAATCGTATGTTTTTCGAGAGGTGAAGATTGTGAATCCCTATATGAAAGAATGTCACAATTTTCTCCATCCCTATTTGGTTCTCTCAATGTCCTATTGTTTGCAAAGACGTGAAATAGTGTAGTTTGAGTCAATGTATGCATGCCAAATGTTGTAGTTTACAAATGGTAGCTCATGGGACCAAACTAACTACATAAAAATATAGGGGTGGCCTAGTGAATGCTAGTGGAGTATTCATTTTTGTTCCCTACACTCCTCGTACTTTCGGACCATCTCATCTAGGCATAGTCACTTAAGAGCCCTGAGGCTCAAACATGTCATATCTTTGACGGGTGATTTCTCAGACTCCGTGGCACCTAGAGATGTCTCATCAGATCCAAGACCTCCATGTCGGGGCCCTCTACGAAATCCTATCAAGGTTTTATCCATCTCCATTTAGACCGATTTAAGATGTAAGGTTTTCCATTTCAATCACCGAATAATATAGGTGGTGAAATGAGAATTTTAATCGGATACTTTTATAATATAGGTGGTGAAATGATAATTTATGTTTATTATTCCTTTCTAATATTTAATTTCTCTTAGATTTACTTGGCTTCAAGAATAATAAATTCTTTACTAATAGTGCCAACCACGTGAAGCTAGAATATTTATTAGCACCACTAACCTACATAAACATGTTAGTAAGCAATTAAATAGAATTTTAAATCATACAAAATTTAAACAAAATCATTTAAATAAATATTCAAATTAAATTCATGAAGAACATATCTTTGCAAATTCAATCCAATAAACCACAAGGATCAATTCTATTCATGACGAAAGAGCAAGAATTGCTTCATGATCTCGATTCACGAACTGTGGACATTAAAAATTTTCCTCCGTAATTTCTATTTTATTATTGTATGTATTAGGAATAGGATGTTGTTAATTATAATTAGTATTGGCATCCAATAGAAGATAATGGCACCATCAGTATGGTGCCGCCAATAATGTAGAGTACGGTAATAGTCAAAGTACAATAGGAATGTTGTAAAAAGTAAATATTTGTCGTCGGTGGTCCGATAATGTTAAAATGTCAAAGTTGGGATAAGTAGAAAAGTAGGGTCTACATGATTAGGAATTAGAAATATTATATTGGTAATAAGGACAAAGAATGAGGTCATAAATATTTTGTGTATTTTATTTGTAAAAATTCTAAAAATGTGGAACCCATGTGAAATGATAATGTTTATTTTGTCTTAAAAGATAATCTTACATGTACGAGATAAGAGTTAAGGTATGAAATATGATTTTTCATAGTAGATTTCTTATCCTATCTTAGACACAAGATGGATAAGCCTAGAATTTCTATAAATAGAGAGGCCACCCCCTCATTTAGCATAGAAGGAAGTAGTGAGAAATATTGTATGAGTAAGTGTGTCAAGAAGCCATCATTTTGAACGTGTGTTAAAGAAGCCATTAAGAGGTGTAATTGTGAATTTTCTCCCATAGTATTGGTGCAAGGCAAGTGAAGTCGAAACACTTGAAGTACCTCATGGGTGAGATTGTAACAATTTCATGTTAATATTATAATTTACTCGATATTTCAGATTTATCATCATTCCTTCTTATCATAGTCTATGGTATTCTTGTGTTATGTTTGTTGTTGTGTTTCAGATTGTATCCACCAAACTAAAAGTTGTGCATTAGTAAATAATCATAGCACAAGGAGTTCCTGGTGAAGAATTATCATAGTGCAGATTGGTGATGACATTTTGGTTCCATTGCGGGACCATTCCTTGTTGGTGGATTTTTACGGAGAGATATTCCCAATTAGTCAAAAATCATTTGGAGGGTATCCTTGTTTTTACTATGCATAGTAGTTACCATGGTAAAGTCACTTTTTGCCGTGAATAGTATTTACTGCATGATAAAGTCACTTTTTGCCATGAAAAATATTTACCTCTATAACTTCACTTTTATTGTGAATAGTGTTGACCACAAGTAAAGTCAATTTTTACATGAGTAAGTCAAGTTTTACCATAGTTTACCATGGTCATTTCTATTTTCTATTATAGTGATTCCAATTATTTGTGCACATAAGTCTTGTTGATTGTACTTGTGGGTTGGTATTTCACTGTGGTTACTTTTGGAAATGGGGAAGATTCCTATTTTTTCAGCCCAATCTAATGAAGATGCTTCCTCTTTCATTCAAGAGTTTAAAAATCTTGTATCTGTAATGGCCTTATAAGAAAGGAACAATGGACTGAATTTTTCCTACCTTTTTGGATGGTTCAACCCTTAGGTGGTTTGAAATACTAGGTGATAATGTGAAAAACTCATGGGATTTATTAAGCGAGAGTTTTCTTGAAAAATTTTGTGAACAACGAAATATACGAGATCTCATGATCGATATCACAAAGCAATCCCAGGGAGAGAAGGAGAAGATAAGGGATTATCATGCTTGTGTTCTAGAGCTAAGGAATAAGCTCGATGCCCAGATCTGGAAGGAAGGATTAGCGAGATGGGTTGATGAATGGCATGGATAATCTCCTTGTAAGCACTTCATTCTTGGGATGAAGCCGGAGTTCGATAACGAGTGAAGTATGACCACCCAACTACCATTAAACAAGCAAAGGAGGTTGCAAGAAGGAAAGAAGAAATCATGGAAGAGGAGCCCAAAGAAATTGTTGCTAAAGTAGAGCGTACACAACACCTTTGGTCTAGAATCCACAACCACTCCCGATGAGCACAAAGTTTTCTCCTAGTACATCTACTAAGTATGAATATTTGCTCAAGAAGATGGGTCGATTAACTATTAATCTTCTTCAAGGAAAATAATTTAGTTCTCGGGGAGGAGATAAAGGTTCAAAAAGAAATATTTCTAAAGTTGTATGTTATGGTTATAAAAAGGGTCATTATAAGTATAATTGTTCGGATAGAGCTTCTACATCAGTACAAGAGATAATGATAAAGAAAAATCACCTATGAATTCTTTTTATGTAGTAGATAAGAGCATAAATAATGAAGTAGATGTTTTGTAACAAAAATAAATAAAGAAAAAAATAATCAAGATGGAAATGATCCTAAGAAGATGAAAGGAGAAACTAGTAAGAAACATGAGAAGAAAGTTAGGTGTGCAGGATTTTTTGATTTCACAGGGACAAGGACCATACTCCATCTTAGATCTGTCCAAAAGGCCTGCAAATATTCCATATGGTCAACTCTTGGCTATGTCTTCGAGAAGAGGCGGGAGCTGCGAAGTTGACTCAATGCTTGAAAAAGGAAGGAGGTTCGGGTCCCTGTTTTGGAGGTAGAGGTAGATCCTTATTACGCACAAACCGAGGTATTATGTAATGGTATTTCAATTCATGATGCTTTAGTTGATGGAGGTGTTGCGATTAATGTAATGACTATGTTTGTAATGAATATGTTGGGTTTAAAATTGATCTCCCTCAACACTTATGTTAAAGTCATTAAATAAGGGAAAAACTAAACCGAGAAGGTGTTGTTTCAAATGTGGCAATATCATTATGGGTGTCGTATGTGTGGTAGAATTTCAAGTGATGAAAAATGGTACTATTACGTAACCAATGTTTTTGGGAAGACCATGGCTAAGAAGAGTTCATGCAAGAAACTCTGGAATGAAGGTTTCATGACACTTGGACGTGGTAGAGAGAGGGTGAAGATAAACGTGATCCCTCGACATCATAAGGCGAGAACTTGTGGATTCTAGTGATGAAACCGATGATTGGACATCCTCGATTACTCTCATACTAGTGAAGTGGACACGAAGATGAAGAAAGTGAGGTTGATGTTTCAGTCATGGATATCCTTTCAGTCCACACCAACTCATGACCCCATAAAATTATCGAAGAAGATGTTGATGATCGTCTCCAACAAATAAAGATTGGTGACGCTTTGTGATGGAGAGTGAGAAGGAATCCTACCTCCAGCTCTTTCGAAGGTACATACACATATTCACTTTTGATTACAAGGAAATCCATCAAGTAAGTTGGGTAGAACATTCTATTGAGCTGGTAGATGGTGCTAAGCCCATAAAACAAATGCCATATAGAATGAATCCTAATTTTCCAAGGCTGTAAAAGAAGAAATAAATAAATTGCTTAATGCGGGATTCATATTTCTTTGTGGAGAATTCAGAATGGGTTTCTCCCATTGTGATCTCAATAAAAAAGAATGGGAAGCTACGCATTTGTGTTGATTACAGGAAGCTCAATAAGGCAACAAAGAATGATCATTACCCTCTTCCATTCTTAGATTAGATCTTGGACAAAGTAGCTGGCCAGGAGTGTTATAGTTTTGCTGATGGATATAGCGGATACAACCAAGTTCGTATAGCAGAGAAAGATTAGATGAAGACCACGTTCACCACTACTTGGGGAACATTTTCTTATAGAGTTATGCCTTTTGGGTTGTGTAATGCTCCGAGCAACGTTCTAGTGTTTGATGAATAGGGTGTTGAAGCCTACATTGGGAAATTCATAAAAGTATTTCCAAATGATTTTTACATCTATGGGAGCAAGATGGACTACATGCACTAGATGGAGAGACAACATTTCAAAGGTTAGATGAAGCAAAGCCTCACTAAACCCTACATAGTGTGTCTTTTCATGTTATAAAGGTGTTTTGTTAGGGAATGTTGTATCCAGAGATGGTATTGGTACCGATCCCGATAATGTTTCAAAAATCAAAGAGTTACCATTTCCTATTAATACAAGTAAGTTGAGATAATTTTTAGGCCATGTGGGTTACTATAGAAGGTTCATCAAGAATTTATCAAAGATTACACAACCACTAACCCAGTTCTTGAAGAAGGATGTTACTTATGAACTAGGAAATAAGGTGCATGAAGATTTTGAACAACTGAAGGAAGCCTTGTTGTCTTCACCTATTCTAAAGAATCCAAATTGGAGTAAGCCATTAATTGTGTACACTAATGCCTCGGATGCATTACTAGGAAGTACTACTGAGCCAAAATGATGAAAATGGGAATGGACATCCAGTTTACTTTAGGAGCACACAAATGAGTAGTCTTTGAGGTAAATTATATCGTAATCGAAAAAGAGACTCTAGCTATCATTTTTACTCGTAAATAAGTTTAGAAATTACTTGCTAGGAAAAAATATATAGTTCTAATAGATCATCAAGCTCTAAAATATATTATAAATAAGCCTAACCCATCGGGGAGGATAGTAAGATGGATAATTTTGCTACAAGAATTTAAATTTAATATTATAGTTAGGCCAGAAAAGAAGCATGTCAATGCATATGCACTCTCTCAAGCCTATGATGGTTTAGGTTCATCTTGTGATGATGATGATTTCCCAGATGCAACATTGTTATCCCTTGACACAATACCTAGTGAATACATAGATATTTGGAATTATCTGAATGAATTCAAGTTTCCTGATGGTGCCAATGTAAAGACTAAGAGGAAGATTACTCAAGCCAATCATCCATATTCTATTCTGTATGGAGTATTATTTCGAATAGGACCTGATGGATAGTACAAGAGGGAAGTTGGACGTGATCAAGGGAAGGAGTTGATAGAAGAATTCCACAATGGTACATGTGGAGGGCACTTCTCTAGACAACTTACAACAAGAAGGATCTTGGATGTAGGTTATCACTGGCCCACTCTTTTTAGAGATTGTTATAATTATTGTAAGACATGTGATATTTTTCAAACACATGGTAACCATAAGACGTTATCAGCTCCATTATGCCCTATTCTTCCACTTGGTCCCTTTGAAAAGTGGGGAATAGACATTATAGGTCCCCTTCAAACTACCCCATGCCAAAATAAGTATATTGTAGTTGCACATGATTATTTAACCAAGTGAGTTGAAGCTAGGCCATTGAAAACAAATTCAATGGATGAAGTGTAAAGGTTCATATATGAACGCATTGTCACCATATTTGGTTGTCCATTAGAAATTGTAATAGATCAAGGAAGCCACTTCATTAATGAGGTGGTAGAAGCCCTAGTCAATAAGTTTTATATTAAGTGCATGAAGGAAACAACATACAAGCCAAGCACAAATGGACGAGTGGAACAAACAAATTTTGTGTTGTGTTAAATCATAGCAAAAGATGCAGCCTTGTAGGTACATAAGTGGGAAAAAGATTCATGCACCATTGTGGGCATATAGGGAAACATCAAAGTTAGCAACATGATACTCCCCATTTCAGTTGGCTTATGGCATTGATCCAGTTCTTCCTATTGAGTTTGATATTCCCACTGTGAGAGTTATGAAAAATGAAAGGATGGATGGAAGTGATTCAGTAAAAGAAAGGTTGGTACATCTTCATTTGCTAGAGGAAATGAGGGAAATAGCGAAGGATACAAGCTATAGGAATAAAATGAAGCAGAAGGAATACTTTTATCAAAAGATCCGTTGGTCTCCATTTCAGGTGAATGACTTGGTCCTAGTATATGATTTGAGATACAGAAAAAGAAGACAGAGATAATTTCTTCTAAAATGGATGGGACCCTACAAAATAGTAGCTGTGCATGAAAATGTTACATATTGATTGACTAGAGGAATTGAATGGTACTCCCATTACGAAATGGGTCAACTATGACAAGTTAAAGATTTTCAGAACCAGCAGAATGTCAATAAGAGTCTACTCAAGGATAGAGTAGAAGTTAGGAAGGGGGAAAATGTCGACATTAAAATTCTCCTCCGTAATTTCTATTTTATTAATGTATGTATTAGGAATAGGATGTTGTTAAGTATAATTAGTAGTGGTGTCTAATAGAAGATAATAGTGCCATCAGTATGGTGCTACCAATAATGTAGAGTACGGTAATAGTCAAAGTACAATAGGAATGTTGTAAAAAGTAAATATTTGTCGTAAGTGGTCCGGTAATGTTAAAATGTCAAAGTTGGGATAAGTAGAGAAGTAGGGTCTACATGATTAGGAATTAGAAATATTATATTCATAATAAGGACAAGGAGTGAGGTCATAAATATTTTGTGTATTTTATTTGTAAAAAGTATACAAATGTGGAGCCCATGTGAAATGATAAGGTTTATTTGGTCTTAAAAGATAAGCTTACATGTACAAATAAGAGTTAAGGTATGAAATATGATTCTTCATAATAGATTTCTTATCCTATCTTAGACATAAGATGGATAAGCCTGGAAGTTCTATAAATAGAGAGGCTACTCCCTCATTTAGCATAGAAGGAAGTAGTGAGAAATATTGTATGAGTAAGTGTGTAAAGGAAGCCATCAGTTTGAAGGTGTGTTAAAGAAGCCATTAAGAGGTGTAATTGTGAAGTTTCTCCCATAGTATCGGTGCAAGGCAAGTGAAGTCAAGTAACACTTGAAGTACCTCATGGGTGAGATTGTAAAAATTTCATGTTAATATTATAATTTACTCGATATTTCAGATTTATCATCATTCCTTCTTATCATAGTCTATGGTATTCATGTGTTATGTTTGTTTTTTTGTTTCTTTGATTACATCCACTAAACTAAAAAGTTGTGCATTAGTAAATAATCATAGCATGAGGATTTCCTAGTGAAGAATTATCATAGTGTTGGATTGGTGATGACGAAAAATTCCACAAATTCTTGTTTGATGGCCGACCTTGATATTGATCAATTTAATATTTGTTGTAAGGACCAAATGTGAATAGTGAAGTATCTTCCAATGTACTTCATAGTCTTAAAACAATGAAATGTTTGATTTGTTGATAGGATATCATCAAAACCAAGTTCAGATGACTACCAATGACCCAATGGGATACTCAAGGTCTTCACCATCGATGCCTATGGAAGCCATATTTTTTCCCCCTCTAAACAATGAGACTTGAAGTAGTATGTTCTCTCTTAGTTAAATTTCGTCACAATAACTACAAAAATGTATCCTATGTATCACAAAGTAAAAATGTTCAGTCAATTTAAAAAAATTAAGAGTTGACCATTTAATAATATATAAATCTAAAACATGGCATGTACATATATGTATGTACCTTTTTCACTAAATCAAAGACTTGGTCAAAGTCAGTGATGTTGTCATTTGATACGAAGACCCTACAAGTTGTGATTCTAATGGAACTTGTTGTGTGTCAAGTGTAATTAGAGGTCTAAAAGTCCATTTATCCACCCATTGTTGTAACTCACATTCATTCCACGTAAAATCAATGCATAATATACAAAAGAATGTCATGCACCTAGTATAAATAGTCCAAGCATTCGCATATGAACTATGAAATGAGTGCATATCACTTGATCTATGCAATTGTCATATAATCTTCAAAGTTTGTTATATGTTGTTCCTTTATCAACCAACAATATCTACAAACCATTGATATCTCTTGACATTCATGGCTCATATTCTTAACACACCAATCAACAATGTTTTTACATCTATAAATTTAGCATCATCCTTGAACTTTAACTATTCTCTTGCAAGTTCTCTTTGCACACATGCTATTGTACCATCATGCTCCCCTTTTCCATGCCCTACCTTAGTAAAACTCTAGATATGTTGTACATTTGTTTCTTTTTGCATCCTACTTAGCTAATAAAACATTCATGCATTCTTGAATTGTGATGTGTAGTTGTCTAACCAAATGTAATGTTGATCGAAACTAATGTTCCTCTCATTCAAGTTCACATAAAACACCTGGAAACAACCTTGTACATATTCTATAGAATGTGTCCAATCATCACTGATGTAGAAATGATACTCTCTTAATATTTTTTGATCTTGCTCAGTGCTTTCAGGAGAGTGCATGAATGTTATATGCACAAAAATAGAAACTTGCACTGAGTTATAATATTGAGACTGAACCTCCATTTGTGGCTGTAATGTGTAATTATCTATGAAGTCAACTACTGAAAAAATAGTACCAAATGGGAATGTGTCCTAACTTAACTTTAATTGTTCATCCAACCATCGAGTTCTATGTGTGTGCCTCGTATACTCATAACAAAATTCCTCTCTAAATTTGACCATATATTGATACAGGTAATTATTTTCTAACAAGCTCACACCTCTTAGATTATTGTCCACCTTTTAATTTATATGTCACTGATTTATATTTTGTGAAATCAACCAATTATTTTCCTATTGAATATGTACCCTCCCCATGGATACAAATCTTCATATTTGGCAAGCCACCACATATATTGCACGTTCCATCCAAACATGCTTTGTTATAAAAAAATCGTCTTGTTGATTTTTCACAAAATATTGTAGGAATAAATTCCCTTGAAGATTTTTGTGGGACAATTATTCCACACTCCTGCAACATTATATCGTATATGCAAAACATGACCTATTTGACAAAAAATGTCATAATGCATTGAAAATTCAACATGATGCCTGCAACAACACATGGTACATGAGTGATTGATTTTCACATAAAAAGGTTTGCTCATTTCAAAGAATAATTAGCTAATGTTAATTTCTAGATATTCACTCTTAAACTTAGAGAACAATTCTATTTGAGTCATATCTAAGAAATGTTTTGCACATGATTCAAAATTATGAGAACCTATTTTTCATTTTACTGTATCTCTTCTATTCGGTGACACCCTTGTGTTCTCATTCCAAAATTTTACAATTAATTCTTTTATAATATCAGATGTATTCTTATCTTTTCAATGAATTTGGCTAGAGAAATCTCATGAGTCAATGTTATTGACTAACTAAAGACGTTTACGTATCTCTATTAATTTTATTAGTGTTTTTTTATTTATATTCAAATCACTGATTCTTTTTCTAATGAAGCGTTTATTAACTATTTTATCACTTACTATACAATTACTAAGTGCACACCATGTAGCATTACTATCTTTGGTGCATATTTTACCACATATAGTTTGGTATGCTTTATGTATGTTTTCAACAATTGACACATTTTTATCAACAACTTTAGATGTTCTTAACCCTAGGGTCTTCATTATAGGTCTCATATTAATTAATTTCATCAATGAAACAAATAATTAACATCTTTGTGTGTCATTTAAATTCTCAAAGTAATTATCCAAAATTCCACTAGCTTTTCTTCTCGTATTTCTTGGACATTTTGTTAGGCATTGGTTTTATAATGTTTTCATCAATTTCAATTAAGTGAATTTGTTTTCTTCACAAAATGGAAGGAGGTGTTCTTAGAGTTGAAGATTCATTTACAAGGTTACTTTCTTCATTCGGTGTTTTCATACAAATTTTGGGGTTAACATTTGGATTCTCAAGTAAGGGTTCAACAATTGGATTCATATCAATTTCTTCATCCATCCCAACATTATCATTCAAATCAATATAATTATTCATTACAAAATCATTATTCTCTACATTTTCCTTATGTATTTCATCCCCATTTTCTAATACATTAGCTACATTTGATATAGCGAGATGTACCTTGCCTCGCTTTCGAAGTTTTTACGTTCTCTTCAAATTATTTATTCTCTTCTCTTCCAATTTCTCTCGGTGTCTTTTTATTAACTTTCCTCGTGTCCTTACTTTGAAGTTCACCACCCATGATTAGAAAAAATCAACTAGTGGGGTAGGGGACAAAATGAACTGCTAAAAAATCGTGCAACAATGTAGAGAAAATTGTAGACAAAACAGAATATTTGTAGAATTCCTTGAAAGAGATGAAAGGGATGTTGGGGGTACAATATATAAAACAAATTAAAATGCATACGCCTTATAACACGTACGCATTTTGTATTTTATCTTTTTCCTAAGCATGCCTCAAGGCTTGGGATCCAGTTTGGATCCCCAAGCCTGAGGCATGGACCTGTACAAACACAACAAACAACGTGTTTTTGCAAGAAAATATAAAAAATTCACTTCCTCTATGATAAATACAAATAAAACAATTGATCCATTTTAAAAAAATTATACCATGACGTAGAGCAGAGTTTCTTCTTTCTAAAAATATAATTTATTAATTTTTTGACTAATATAAGGTTTCCCTATTAATTATTTTCTAACTATGCCTTTTTATAGCTATTTTTGAAGTGTAAATATGTCTATCTTTCATGGTTTATCTTTTTTTTAGGTGATCGAAATTTTAAAATAAATTATATTAGCCTAAAATAGGCATAATTCTATACATATTAAAAAAAAACCAAATTTTTGATTTTTTTTGAGGTAATTAGGGGGCATCACAGTCAGAGATCCATTATTTTTCAGAACATAAAATTTATGTACTAGAAAAATCATAAATAAAAAAATATTTGCTAAAAAAATATTTTAAAAAATGGAGCCCAAACTAGATGCTCCTAGCTATCTTTCTGGCAAAGGGTTTTCAAAAATACTAAATGGTGCTCAAAAAATGGTGGGGGAACAAAAGTTACTCTATTATGTTTTTTAACAAAAACATGAGCATACTGTTGGTATTTTAGTTGTTTGACCCACTTAAACTTATCTACTTTAAAAAAATTAGTATCTTAGAAACCAGACTCAAAATTCTATGATTCATATTTCTACAACATCTTCTAATTTTGAGTGCAACTAAATCAAAAAACTCGTACAAGTTGATTTTTTTTTTAGAAAAATGCGTCTACTTAAGACCCCCTTTTGGCCCCCAACTTGGTGCACTTACCCATACATTCCAGTGATCCAAGGCATACCTTCGATCGATATGCGGTACACCCATTTAATTAAGTCTATATTGAATTTGTTACATTCAAACAATGTCATTCTGTTTAGTCTCCTATGAAATAATACCATTTAAATACCTGGAAGCACTCCATGAATGAATTCGTGTAGCTAAATCTATTACTTTGGAAGTGTGTTAGTTTTTTTCTTGCTAAATCAGTTGGATAACTTGTATATTAGCTAAGAACCTTACCAAAAATGCACTAAGGTGTTAGGCATTCTAAACCTATGGTTAGTAGACATTTTTGCCCTAATCTAAGAAATGAATGGGTGTATTTTTGGAAGTGGCATCCTAATTCCTACACCTCCCTAATGAACTATTAAATATCCTAATCTATTTTATGGATGACACTATTTAAATAAAAGGGACCTAAACCTAAGTGGGACTTAAACCTAACCTAGAATTTGACCTGTGTTACATAACCCTAAGTTTAACATCATTGTCACCAATTACAAGGATATTAGTTTCCATTAAGGGGTTAGGATGTGGATTTGGGTGCCAACCTACACAATACTAAGGAATAAAATTTTCATTCAATGAAATTCTGTGCCATTTTGGTGGTAGCCAAGGACAGACTTAGCGGGCACTTATCTCTAGTTGGTTAGTTATGTCATCTCTCATGTCTATCTATTTATATTCTTAGCTAGATTTATATGGCGGTTGGTGAATTGTTGGAAGGACTATAAAACTGTCCAGGCATTAATTGATCTTGAACTAAGTGTGAATCTCGCCTTGAAATTCACACAATGGTTTTGGGAAAAAGGAAAGAGGTTTGTTTTGCTTTTCATTTTAATATCTCGAGCTCTATGACTTTATATGTGGATTTTCCATTTTTTGAACTGTTAGTTCACCTTTGTTGTATTTTCAAATTTTCCATTGCATGGCAAAAATAGTGGAGGAAATTAATGCAAAAGTTATAAAAATGAAGGATGAAGGAATGAGGAGGTTCTAGAGGGGTCAGTTTAGAATTTTTAAGGAATCGAGTTGCTAACACATGTAAGAAGAGTTGAAAACATGAAGAAGGGTTTTCCGAGCACTACTAGGCATTATAGGCTCTAACCTATTATGATTTTTGTGTGTTTATTAGTCTCATAAAAAGAAATCTTCTCATTTTTATGGTATTTCTTCCAAGTTGATGTTTTGGCTGGAAATTTATGGTTGTTCGTTTCTCTGGTTTTTCTTTTTAAATGCATGAAGAAACCGAGTTAGGTATTGTGGAGCCAATCTATTCTTTTGTAAATATTATCTAAGAATATTTTAAAAAAGGTTTAGGAAAATGAGTTCGTGTGTATGTGGATTCAATCTATTATTTTATAAATATTAACTTGGTATATTTGTGAGATATAGTGGTTAACTCTATTGTTATAAATATCTTGATTGTGCATTATGATTTGAATTCACATTATCATACTTGCGTATGAATTCTTTGTCAAATATTTTCCCTTCCTTAACATAGAAGGTTATGGTCATTCTACAATTTGGTGAAATTATATTTATGATGGTTACTTTAGATTGTTTTTGGGTTTTTTGTAACCCTTATGGGTTTTTGTGAAGGAATAATTTCATGGCGTATCCTTGTGAATAAAAAGCTATTTAACTCTACGATTTGGGGTTATTTATGAGTGTTATTCTTTGCAGGTCTGGTTTGGTTATTTTGGCCATTATTAAGGTATTGATGCGAGAATAATGTAAAGTGAACCATTTCAAAACCCCTTATGGGCATGTTGGCCAGTTACTATTTCTGTTTCTAGGACAATCCATTGGGAGCTTTGTGTTAAACGGGTTTTTATTTTAACCATAACCCTAAAATATTTGGGTTCTTTTTTTTTTTAAAATATTTGAGTCTCACGGTGGGGTGGAGATGAATGGTGTTTCCTTGGAAAACCTATTTAGGTATTTATAGTTTGTGCTGCTTAGAAGGTATTATCAACCTCTGCATCGATATTAATTATGAGAGTTTGTTCATTTCTCGATTATAGGGGAGTTTATTCAAAATTAGATGATTGTTGAATTCAAAATTTGATTGTATATCTTTTGTATAAAGCATTTATTGATGGGTATGAAATAGAATACCACGACTTTGGTGTTAGGAAACATGCATTTGTTGACCTTGAAGTTGATTTGTCGTGGTATTTGAAAATTGGATAATTGGGTGATTATGACATTATTTGAGATGAAAATTTTGATAGGTATAACATGTGGCTCGATCTGCCATCATACAATGTCCGGTTGATTACTTTAAATGATTTCAATACCATTGATTTTTAACATGAACCTATTTACTAGTAGAATATATAGTTGTAGAATTGAATGAATTTTGAATTCTAAACATCTAAATCATAGGATTACCTGATTATAATCTCAAAATGATTTTCATTCTGTATTATGGAACCATGATTCTAACTCGAATGAAATTTAATCTTTGGCATATTTGGGAAAAAGGTTCATAAAAAGGGTACATAGACTTATCTTTCCAAATAACATTGTGGCATTTTGGTATTCTTTGAAAAAGTTACCGAATTTGAGATCTTAAAACAATTTCATTAAATAGAAGGATTCTTTTTATGAAATTGATATATAGTAGCAAGTTGTTCTAATGTGTTAGATCTTATCATGCTAAATTATTGTGAACTGAAACATGCTAACAATGTGCAGATGGATTTTGTGAAAAGTGAAATGAGAAATACTTATAGGAAATTACTTTTTTTTTTTTATGATGTTTGATTAATTGGATATAAGAAAGTGTTAAAAATTATTACAGCATTTCGTTATGAGTTGTGTTGCTTTGGTGCCATTGTATAACTATAATGGCTAGAAAATGATTTTATTTTGTGATCAAAATGTTTATGATATACTATTATCTTCTTGAATAACCAAATGTTGCCTTCACAAATTGACTTGTTTGAGAAGATTTTTATGGTAATGTCTTATTTGTATTCTATGTTGTTTGTACACACACACACATCCTTGTGAAATTACTTAAGAAAAAGTAGATAACTTGGGGATTATTTGAGGAATGCATATTGAATCATTTGATGTGGTCTTACTTTTTTACACTTATCCTTGTGAGCTACTTAAACTATAACTATGATATAGTTAAGTATTATGGCCATGAGGATAATAAATTGCAGGAATATGGTAAGTAGTGTATATCTTATGAAGTAGAATAAACAAGTATGTTTAGAACTTGTGATTGAATATGTAGGATCCTATTTAGTAAAAAAAAACAATGTGCTTATCTAAATTTAATGGTCTAGGAAATGAACTTTGTCTACATTAATGACTAAACAAAATTTTCTGGTTATTAAATCTATCTAATCTTGGGATCAACATTTAAAAATGTGAAAGGTTATTAGGATACAATTATGATCATGACTTACTATGATAAGTTTAGTTCCTTATGTTGAAAAAGTAAGTAATTTACCTTATACATGAACCAACTGTTAGTGTAGGTTATTATTTATCCTTTTATTTATTTAGTAGGATAATACTTATACTTGTGTTATCCCTACACTTGTTGGGTTATCTTGCTTACGTGTACTAGTTGTGTGGAGTTAGCTTACTAGTTGTGTTGAGTTAGCTTCTCGGTTATGTGGAGTTAGCTAACTAATATTTTGGAGTCAACTTAACTACCGGTTTAAGTTAGTGGGATTTCTTCACCACCGATTTAGGTAGTATTTTTACTTCTCTCCTCCTATATGTACATCTTTCTTATTGAGTAATTCAATTCATTTTATTGTAATGTATTGAGCATTATGGATTATGATGGATTTCCACATATGGTATTTTAGCTCTTCCGTTTTGTAAATCTAATGTGATGTGCTATTATCATCTGAGATCATGGCTTGGAACAATCATATTATAGTTCCTTTCACCAACCAATAAAAAAGAGAATATATTTGGGATAAGATAAAAATGGAAGTATATTAACAAATAAATCATTATGTCAATCCTTAAGTTATACTTGTACGTACTATTAGATTACCTTCAAAGGAAGATTGGATGATGATATTCTCAATTAAGTTTGATTTGATAATGAGAATATAATGAATGAATTACTAAGTAAATATGAATTCACAACATATTGCAGATTTGATTTGCATACACTTATTTGATGAAAGGGAATGTTAGGGAACCCTTAACAAAGGTTTATATCATTTCAATAATATTTTATCTCTTAAGTATGTGCATTATTTAATAAAATTAATTATCAGGTGAAGGTTAATTTTCACAATGTCTCTTTAAGTATGAAAGTTGTATTATAATTACTTAGTGTGTTAATGCAAAGTATAACTACTAGTGGAATGTACCCCCTTAATGATGAAACTCATTAGGTGGATAGAATGAGTCATCTGTTATGCCTCATTATCCTACTCATCTCTTCTAACTTGATTATCATAAGTGGGATTCTAGTTCATAGTTATACTCTAAACTGAGATAGACATATAATCAAGTGTAGTAGTCAACTCGTGTTGACCTAGGGTGAATAAACACACTCAAATTAATGTGAGTTGATTTGATTATGTCTACTTACCTTTAGTCACCACAAGTAGACTATAACACTAGGGTATGTGAGTTATCATTATATAGATAAAAAATTTATTGGAATTGGTTGACAAAAGTCAAGGAAGACTAATCTAGATAACTAGATTAAGTGGGGTGAAAGACATATTCCTTTTGATGAGTATGTCATCTAGGAATGAAAGCATGGTAAACATGTTTAAAACTTTATCCAAAGTATCACAAACTTTTGGTTGCATTATCTTATGTCACTTTGTCTAAGGTTGCAACACTTTTAATGAGTGTCGGTATTAGACACTCACATAGAAAAATTAGATACTAACACTTATATGACTTGTAATGGGGTAAGGAAACCCAATTATACTTCGTATAAACAAAAATAATGAACATGAGATATCGGTATAAAACTAAGTCATTACAACTGCATATGGTTTTCTATTATGTGATGGATTTGAAAAGGAATGTGTGTTCTAAATTATGTAAATTTAGAACAGAGAACATTATAAAAAAATTCTCTTGTTTTCTAATTCATAAATGAGGATGTTACATTTCAGTATCAGAGTTGAAATTTATAGCTCTTAGACCTATAAAGTCCATATCTAATAAAAAATTAATTTCTTGTTAATAGAAAATTGTTAGAACATGGGAGGTGCTACAAATAATTTTCTCCAGGTTGAGTGGAAACTACCACACAAAAACTTGACGATATCCTTGCTACGCTATTGGACATAAGAGATCATCTTCTTGTACTTAAAAAATAGGTAATGGGAAACCAAGAGGAGAAAGATGATGTTGATAATAATAATCAGCCACCTCCAGGAAACAACGCTAATGCTAGAAATCACGGTGTTAATAATAGTAATGTAGCCAATAATAATGTTGCAAATGCCAACATTAAAGTTGTAAATAAAAATGCACCTAATCATCCCGAAAACAAAATTACAAGGTTGGCAACTAAACTTACTATTGACATACAAATTATAAGTCCACCAATTTTTGATGGCACTACACTAGGTGACGGGGCTGAAAATTGGGTTAGGGAAATGGAGAAGTACTTTACAATAAGGAACTTCTCAGAAGAAAGTAAGGTAATATGGGAGCTTACCAACATTCCCATGAATCATCCTCCTAGTGGGACGGCCTTAATTTGAACCGAACATCGACAAAGAAAACATTACATGGGATCATTTTAAGAGATACTTTAGGAAATGTTGGTTTCCACAACTCTATTATGATAAAAAGTTACAGAATATCATAATTTAGTACAAGTAAAATTATCTGTAGCTAAATTTCGGGAGAAGTTTACTAAACTTCTTAAGTATGTTCCACAATATAAAACTGATCAAAATATCTAAATGCACAAGTTCATTATGGAGTTGAATCATGTCATTGGAGGGGAGGTAGATGTACACAACCCAACCACCATGGAAGGGGTTCTAGAAAAACCCATATGGTAACAACAAAACTTGAAAGAAATTTTTGTACATAAAGAGGAGAATCAAAAGAGAATTACCAACTCTTCTTCATCACTTGCACCTAAGAAGGTGGCATGGAAAAATTTTAGAGCAAAAATCAATTTTGTGGCTGATAAATGATAAAAAAACAATAAAAATAAACCTGCTGCAAATAACGAAACAATTTTGTAAATAATAACAATAATGGACAGAAAGCTTATGGAGGTCAAAACAATAATTTCAAGACTGGAAATAAGTTTGAGCCAAAAAGGGAGACAGTAGGGTTTTTATACCTATGGTAAAGACCACTATGCAAATCAGTGCCCTTTAAGGAAAGATGACAACAAACGAGAACATGAGATACATGTTGTTGTAATAGATAAGTAAGTTGAAAAACAAGTTACACCCATAAAAGTGCGAGTAAATTATTTGATACACCTATTACCATAATTTTTATATCTTTGGTGCTACAGAATGTTTCATTTCTAACAAATTAGCTACAAAATTAAAAATAAAATCTAGAATAATGGAAAAATCATGGACTGTTCATTATGGTAATAATGTTGTCCATACTATTAGTAAATGTCTATTTGGAGCAATATTAGAATTGCCAAGTTTTTACTAAAGTAGACCTTTATGTTACTCCTTTGGAGTCATATGATGTCATAATTGGTGTGAATTGGCTTGATAAAGATAAGGCCAAAGTATATTTTAATGAAAAACACATAATTTTTGATGATTTGTAGAAAACAACAGTCATACAAGGGGTAAAGACAAATATTTCAGTCAAAAAAATGATAGCTATGTAGCTTAAGAAGGCCAAAAATAAAGGATGCATGTTTTATGTTGTAAAAAAATTGAAACAACAAAATTCGGCAGGAATATCTTAGAAAAATCTTCTTTATTAAGGGATTTTAGTGATGTGTTCCCAGAAGAACTACATTGTCTTCGCTTAAAACGAGAATTTGATTTCACAATTGAAATCAAACTTGGAATAGAACCTATTTCAAGGTACCTTAAATATGAATACAACAAAATTAGTGGAACTTAAGGAACAATTACAAGAATTGTTGTCTAAAGGCTTGATAACACCGAGTTTCTTGCCTTAGGGAGCCTTTGGTCATTTATTTCAAAAAGAACTATAGGACACTTATACTTTGCATAGATTATTGAAATCTAAAAAAACAACAATCAAGAACAAATATCCTTTACCTAGGATTGATGATCTATTTGTTCATATGTGTGGTGCATAAATTTATTTAAAGTTATATCTTCGATCTGGGTATCATCAATTAAGAATTAAGGATGAAATTATTCATACAACAACTTTTAGAATAAGATATAGACATTATGAATTCACTATTTTACCTTTTGGTTTAACAATTGAACATGCAACTTTTATGAATTTGATGAACAACATATTTCAGGAATACTTGGAAAAATTTGTGCTTGTATTCCTAAATGATATTCTTATCTATTCTAAAAGCATAGAAGAACACAATGAGCATTTAAGGATTGTACTTGAAATTTTGAGGAAGAGAAAATTGTATGGTAAATTGTCAAAATGTTCCTTTTATGAAACAAAAGTACATTATTTAGGTCATGTCATAAGTAAAGATGGAATATCTGTGGATCCATCAAATATTGCAGCCATAATTGAATGGCCAACACCTAAGAATGTACATGAAGTTAGAAGCTTCATGGGGCTTGCAAGATATTATAGAAAATTTGTTAAGGACTTTTCAAAATTTTCTGACCTAATTACTTCGTTACAATAGAAGGATAACTATTTTGTATGGGGTGATAAATGTGAAACAAAATTTAAAAATCTAAACAACTAACTTCAAAACCTATTATGACTATTTCAGATCCAAATGGAATTTCTACAGTAGTTGTCGATGCATCGGGGAGAAGGTTTAGGAGATATATTACTTTCGAATGATCATGTCATAGCTTATGAAACCAAGAAGCTCAAGTTATATGAGCTGAATTACGCTCCCAGATTTAGAGCTTGCCACCATATTTCATGCACTTCAAGTATGGAGACATTATCTCTTAAGTAGACCTTTTGAGTTAAAAATTGACCACCTTGGGCTAAAGTATATTTTCACTTAGTCAAATCTAAATGCAACACAACGAAGAGGGTTAGAATTTTTGTCACAATATGATTTTGAAATAAGCTACATTAAAGGTAAATAAAATAGAGTGGTAGATGCATTAAGTCATAGGAAACATATTTTCACACTTGTAACTTTGATAACTCAGTTTAACGATGAAGTTAAGAATGCCATGAATTATTATTTATATTTTTGGCAAGTTATAATGACGCTTGATGCAAATCTTAATGATGCTAGATACAAAGGTTTCAGTTTTTATAACGAAGGAATCTTAAGGTATGAACATCGAGTGTATGTACCCTTAGAAAATGAGTTAAGAAGGAAATTGATGATTGAATTTCATAACTCTCCTTACTCAGGACATCCCAGAGTTACAAAAATGTTTGTTGATGTAAAATAAATAAATTTTTGGAAACGGATGAAGAAAGTCATATATGAATTTGTCTCACGTTATCTAGATTGTTAGCAAGTTAAGGATGAACATATGCATCTAATTGGTTTACTATATCCGCATAGCATACCATAATATAAGTGGCAAGTAATTAGTATGGATTTTATTCAAGGGTTGGCTATGTCCAGAAATAAACATGATTTAATTTTAGTTGTGGTTGATAAGTTAACAAAGGTAGCTCATTTTTTTGCTGAAAATTTTAAAAGACGATTCACCTAATCTTGAAAAAAGATTTTTACATGAATATTTTAGATTACATGGTGTGCCTGAATTGATTATTTTCAATACAATTCCAAGAACGACTTCATTATTTTGGGAAACAATAAATGTAGCCTTGGGAGTGAAACAAAATTTTAGTTCATAATATCATCTCGAACACGAGATGGGAAAATAGAAAGAGTAAATTAGGTAATGGAAGATATGTTGAGAATGTATTGTATGGACTAGCAGTACAAATGGGAAGAATACCTTCCTTTAGTGGAATTTACATACAATAATACTTATCATTCCTCTCTTAAGATGGCATCATTCGAAGCATTGTATGGACGGAAGTGCAGAACCCCTGTTAGTTGGGATAACATTGAAGATAGAGAGGTAGTTGGATCAGAAATGCTCACTGAAATGGAAAAATAAGTAAAATTAATTTGTGATTGTTTAAAGGAAGCTGTGATAGGTAGAAAAGCTATGCATATCTGAAAATGGTTGATAGGAAATTTGAACTTGGTGAAAAGGTATTTTTATGTGTTAAGCCTAAAAAGAGTTTGATTACTTTTGGAAAATAAGCCAACTTATCACATCATTGTGTGGGACCTTTCAAAATTGTAGAAGTGATTAGCCCTGTAGCTTATCGCTTAGCATTTCCTCGCACATTGTCATGAATGCAAGATATTTTTCATATTTCTTTTCTTAAGAAATACATTTCATACTTGTCACATGTATTAAATTAGAATTCCTTAAAGGTCCAATAACTAGGAATAATCATATTTGAACCCATTTGGGTGCTGGAAACATGTAAGTTGCACTTGCAAAATCATGAAATCAGCCAATGTAAGGTCTAGTGGGATCACTTTATTAAAGAGAGTGCAACTTGGGAAAATCTTGAGGACATTGAGACTACTTTTCCCCATATTTTTGAATAGAACTAATTCTAAATTTTCTTGATATTTGACCTTTAAGGTTGAAATTTATCAGTCATTTTTGCTAGCTTGGGTGAATACTTATGTCTTTATTAATTGGGACAACAAAGCTATGCTGTAATAAGTTTAAGGAAACAAAAAAACTTCTACAAAACTAATATCTATTATAATTTTTTTATGAATGAATAAGTTATATTTATTCCTATAATCTTAAAATTTATGTGGACTAAGTTAATCATTGGGACGATGATGCTTTTTTAGTGGGAGGTATGTAATGCCTCTACCGTGAATGATATCATAACTAGCTTCTTTAAAATGAAATGTTGATATATGACTTTAGTTCTAGAGACAAAGTTACTCTCTTAAGAGATTGATCATGTTTTTGGTTGAATAAATGGTTTAATTTAAAAAAAAATCCTCTGAAATCTTATTATAACAAGATTATGATAATATTGAATCCTATACATGGGTTTATTAGGATATGATGGATGTATAATCCATTTTGATCTGATAAATGAGGTAATTTAAGTCATATGGAATATGTCGGTATGATACTTGAGATTCATTATTAAATGTGGATTGTAATCTATTCACATGAAGGAAAAAGTGTAGGCATAACTTGGATCAATTCTATTCATCCACGGTATTCCTTAGATTGATATGTGGTACGATCATTTAATTACATCTATATCAACATTTTTACATTCTAAGAATGTCATTTTGTTCGGTCTCCTATGAAATGATGTCATTTTAATACTTGGATGCACTCCATGAATGAATTCCTGTAGCTAAATCTCTTACTTTGGAATGTTAGTGTGTGCTATTTTTGTTCTTTCTAAGCGAGGTTTGATAAGCTGGTATATTAGCAAAGAATCTTATTAAAATTACACTAAGGCATTAGGAATTCTAAACTTATGGTTATTAGATGCTCTTTCCCAATTTGAAGAAATGTAGGGGCATATTTTTGAAAGTTGCATCCTAATTCATACACCTCCTTGATGAACTATTAAATATCCTAATCTATTCTATGGATGACACTATTAAAATAAAATGGACCTAAACCTAAGTGGGACTTAAACCTAACCTAGACTTCGATCTGGGTTACATAAACCTAAGGGGTTAGGATGAGGCTTTGGCCAACCCACATGGTAATAGGGAATTGAATTTGCATTCAATGCAATCCTATACCATTTTTGGTGGTAGCCAAGAAATACTTGGCAGGAATTTATCTTAAATTGCTTAGTTATGATATCTTGCATGTCTATCTATTACTAGTCTTAGCTAAAATTTTCTAGCGGCTTGCGAATCGTTGGAAATATTTTCAAACCGTTTCAACATTAATTAGTCTTGAACTGAACGTGAATACAATCTTGGAAGTTGCATGATGGTTTGGGGGAAAAGTGAAAATGTTGGTCTTATTTTTCATTTCAATATCTCGAGGTCTATAGCTCTGCATGTGGTTTATTGATTTTTCGAAATGTTAGTTTTCCTTCATTGTATTTTTCAAACAACCATTGCATGGTAGAAATAATGGAGGAAATTAACATAGAGGTTATAACAATGAAGCACGAAGGAATGAGGATGTTCTAGAGGGGTCTATTAAGAAGTTTTTCAAGGAATCTGTTGTGAATACATGCAAGAAGAGTTGAAAACATGGAGAAGGTTTTTTCAACGAGTACCAGGCATGATAGGCTCTAACCCATTATGATTTTTGTTGTGTTTATCAGTCTCATAAAAAGAAATCTTCTCATTTTTATGATATTTATTATGAGTTGATGTTTTGGCTGGAAATTTATGATTGTTTGTTTATCTAGTTTTTATTTTAAAATAGCTGAAGAAATTGGGTTTGGTTTTGTGGAGATAATATGTTCTATTATAAATATTATCTAGGAATGTTTTTTGAAAATGGTTTGAGAAAATGAGTTTGTGTCTGTGGATCCAATATATCATTTTATAAATATTAACTGGTATATTTATGAGATACGGTGGATAGCTCTGTTGTTTAAATATCTTTATTGTACATTGTGATTCAACTTCATGTTATCATACTTATTTATGCATTATTTGTCAAATCTTTTCACTTCATTAGCATAGAAGGTTATGGTCATTTTGTGACCTGGTGAAATTATACTTATGATAGTTGCTTTAGTTTCTTTCTAGTTCTATCATAACCCTTACGGGTTTATATGAAGGAATAATTTCATTGAAAGTATCCTTGTGATTCAAAATCTATTTAACTGCGACTAGGGTGCTTTCTAAGTGTTCTCCTTTGAAGGTCTTTGGTTCGAGTTATTTTTACCATTTATTGAGATATTGATGCAAACTCATGTAAAGTGAACCATTTATAAATCCCTTACGGGAATGCTTGTCATTTTTGTTTTTATTTGTATTAAAATCCATTGGGATATTGGCATTAAATGGGGTATTTATTTTAATTGTAACCCTCAAATATTTGGGTTCTTATTTGTTTAAAATCTTCGGGTCTAACCCGGTGGGATGGAGACAAATGGTCTTTCCTTAGAAAACCCAGTTGGGTCTCTGTAGTTTGCGTTCGGGAAGGTATTATAGAACTCCATGTTGATATTATTTCTGATGGTGTATTTGTTTCTCAATTATAGGGTAGCCATTTTATTGGAAATTATATATGTATAGAATTATTGATTTATCTATAAGAGGACGACTATTTCGAACAAACATTATCCTATATGTTTACTTCTTTCCTTCTATCATGGTTCTATGAACTTTTTGCGAGTATATTTGTTGAAAGTGTGCTTATTGAGGACCAATGTTTGAATGGTATTTTAGTCTTGTTTTGGTTGTACGTTATGTTCGGTCGTAGGAGCTGTGTCAATTAGTGACTAGGTTTTTAGTCATTCATATTGTAATGTTTTTGGACTATTGATTGATTTTTTTGACCAAATTCTAATTGGTATAGCTTGGAAAAAGGATTTTTGATGGGTATGAAATATAATACAATGAATTTGATGTTAGGAAACATGGATTTTTGAGCTTGAAGTTGATTGTCTTGGTATTTGAAAATTGGATAATTGGGTAATTATGATATTATTTTTTTGAGATGAAATGTTTGATAGGTATAACATGTGGCTCATTTGTAAAACAATGTCGGTTGATTAATTTAAATTCTTTCAATAGAAGTGATGTTTTAATATGAAGTTATTTACTTTTTGAATAGATTATTGTAGAATAGAATGAGTTTTGAATTTTAATCATGTAATCCATAGGATTACTCGATTATAATCTCAAAATTATTTTCATTACTGTTTATTATGTAACCATGATTCTAACTCGAATGAAATTTAATCTTTGGCATATTTTGGAAAAGAGTTCATAAAAATGGAAAGTAGACTTAATTTCCTAAATAGCATTGTGGAGTTTTTGCATGATTTCTTTAAGTTACTGAATTTGAGATCTTAGAAAAATTTCATTAAATAGAAGGATTTTTATGAAATTGATATATAGTAGCATGTTGTTCTAATGTGTTAGATCTTATCATGCTCAGTTCTTGTGAATTGGCACATGCTAACAATGTGCAGATGGATTTCATGAAAAGTGAAAGGAGAAAGACTTATAGGAAATTATATTTATTTTTATGATGTTCAATTAATTGGATATTCAAAAAAAATTTAAAATTATTATAGGATTTCCTTATGACTCGTGAGGGATTTGGTGGCCATTGTATAAATTTTATGGCTGGAAAATGATTTTATTTTTTTATTGAAATGTTTATGATATATTATTGTCTTCTTGAGTAACCAAATGCTACATTGACAAATTGACTTGTTGTTTAAGAAGAGTTGTATGGTAATGTCTTAGTTGTATCATATGGTGTGTGTGTGTGTATACATATATGTAGATATATATATGTGTCAAAGTAATTAAGATGGAGTAGATGACTTGGGGATTATTTGAGGAGTGAATGTGGAATAGTTTATTGGGGTCTTAATTTGTTACATTTATACTTGTAAACTACTTAAAACATAAATCTTATATAGCTAAGTATTATGGCCACAAGGATAATAAATTGTAGGTATACGAGTAAGTAGTGTATCTTGTATCATAAGTTAACTAAATAAGTATGTTTGGAACTTGTGATTGAATCTATAGGATCCTATTAAGTAAAAAAAAAACGTTCTTATCTAAATTTAATGGACAAGGATATGAAATTTGTCTACATTAATGACTAAACCAAAGTTATTGGTTATTAAATCTATTTACTTTTGGATCAACATTTAACAATGTGAAAGATTATTAGGATACAATTATGATCATGCCTTATTATGATAAGTCGTTGAGTTCCTTATGTTGAAAAAGTAAGTAATTTAACTTATACATGAACCCACCAATAAAATGAGAAAAGATATTTGGTATAAGACATTAATGTAACTATATTAATAAGGAAATAATTAATTCAATCCTTAAGTTATACATGTACATATTATTATATAACTTTCAAAGGAAGATTGGATGATGATCTTCTCCATTAAGTATGATTGGATTATGAGAATCTAATGAACAAATTGTTAAGTAATTATGAATTCACAACATAATGCAGATTTGATCAGTATACACGTAAATGATCAAAGGGCATGTTAGGGTACCCTTAGCAAAGGTTTATATCATTTAAATCATATTAGATCCCTTAAGTATGTGCATTATTTAATCAAATTAATTATTAGGTGAAGGTTAATTTTCACAATGTCTCTTTAAGTATGATAGTCATTTTCTAATTACTTTGTGGGTTAATGCACTATAACTCAGCTATCGCAATGTACCCCCTTAATAACGTGAAGTCATTAGGTGGATACGGTGAAGCAAACTGCGGCCGTTACGCCACATTATCCTACTCATCTCTCCTATATCGATTATCATAAGTGAGATTCTTGTTCAAAGTTATACTCTAAACTGAAATGGGAATATAATCGAGTGTAGTATTCAACTCGTATTGACCTAGGGTGAACAAAAACACTCAAATAAATGTAATTTTATTCATATATGTCTATTTACCCTTAGTCATCGCAAGCAAAGTGGAACACTAGGGTATGTGAGCTATCCCTATTTAGTGAAAAACCTTGATTAGATTTGGTTAATGGAAGTCAAGGAAGACTAATGTAGATAATAGATTAAGTCGGGTAATATACATATTCCTTTGAGCGAGTATTCCATATAAGAATGAAAGCATGGTAGACATGTTTAAAAATTTGTCCAAAGTATCAAAAACTATGGATTTCATTGTCTTATGTCACCTGGTCTAAGGTTGGAATATTTGTAATGAGTGTCAGTAACACACAGTCAAATAGGCATCTTAGCTAGTAACACTTATATGACCTGTAATAGGGTGAAGAAACCAAATTATACTTCGTATACACAAGAACAAGTAACATGAGAGATCAGTATAAAACCGAGTCATTATAGCTACATATGGTTTTCTGTTATGTGATGGATTAGAAAAGGAATGTGTGTTCTAAATTATGTAAATTTAGAATAGAGAACATTATATAAAAAACAAATTTACCTTGTTTTCTAAGTCATAAATGATGATGTTACAATTTGGGGGAATGAATTTGAAATAACAAGAGTATTCAATTATATAGACTAAATGTAATTATATTTGAATGAAACAAGATAAAATGTGATAGTAGCATATTAGGAGTGTCAATTGATTATGTTGTATCCTAAGAGGGATTATAATATGATCTTGATTGTATGCCCCCTTACGATAAAATGATGAGAAATGGAGAAATTACTATTGAGATAAAACATATATGTTATGGATGGTATTACTAACCAAACAATAGAATATGAGA
This sequence comes from Taxus wallichiana var. yunnanensis, assembly GCA_018340775.1. Taxonomy (NCBI): domain Eukaryota; kingdom Viridiplantae; phylum Streptophyta; class Pinopsida; order Cupressales; family Taxaceae; genus Taxus; species Taxus wallichiana. The sequence goes on from CM031237.1 coordinate 810,166,970, forward strand.
TGGAGTAGTGTTGATAGAATATGGGTAAATTATGAATAGTGTGTGTGCCACAATTTAAGATAGAGTGTTTAGAATTATATAGTATGGTACTATAGGAATTGTTGATCTAGAATTCATAAATGGGTAGGAAAATAGAGTAATGAGGCTCAAGATATGAGATGAATAGTGTGCTTGTAGTATTTGAAATGGTAGCAAGTATCGAATATAGTATAGTGGAAAATTTGAGTTACTATCTATAATAATATGAAATAGGTGAATAGTAACTTCATTTGAAATAAGATTGATTGTAATTTTGAGCTCTAAGTTATGAGGATGCCATGTGTCGGGAGGCTAGTTGTATGATATTCGGGAGAGTAACGGAAGCTAGGGCTACTGATAACCCGAGAGTTTGGTATGAATGGCATATTGTGGAAATGTTTTTAAAATATGCTTGTTGTTATTAATTTTTAAAAAATTTAAATTTGTAGAATTTGACATTTTTGATTAAAATAGAAGAAGATATGGAATTTTTTTCCTTCGGGACACTAGTGCCCAATCTGTGGCACTAGTGACCTACTATGGGGCACTAGTGTCTAGGGGTTGGGATTTTATACTATTTTATTGATGGAGCACTTTTTGATGTTTTTTAGTATTGATTTCAAATTTGGGATGTGTGCTAACAATGTGTTTTGTTTTCTCTATTATGCAGAGAGATATACACTCCATGGAGCTTTGTGGAGGATGCCATTTGAGTACATTTCTTTGACTGGGGTTGATTGATGATGAGTGGGATATGTTAGACCATATCAGATTATAACACATCAATAGACTAAGGGAAATTGTAACACCCATGACAGTTGTTATTTTCCTCCTTTGTATTTCAAGTGTTGACATGTGATTTTCATTATAAAGATATGTTCTTTTGATTTTAGGAGATCATGCTTGGTATGGATAAATCATTTCTGTTCTTATGATCCTTTGACTGAATTGGAATGGTTTCCCTTGAATTCATTTTTCACTTCTTGTAGGTAAGTTGCAATCTGGTTTAAGAGTTGTAAACTTATCTATTAATCTGACTCATCCTTGGATCAATTTTAGTGATCCAAGGAATGTTTTAAATTTGATTTGTTGAACGAATTGCAAATCAACATTCAATGAATTAAAATACATATGAAAGAACTTTGTTGGTTACAAGTTCTTTGATTTTTGTGTGAACGTGTTCTATTCAGTCGTATGTTGTGCTTGGGTCTTTGGAGATTGATCTTGACAGAAAACACTGACACAAATGAACTATAGCCTATTTATGGCTTACGAAATATTATGATTCCTAAAAAAAAAGGGACTGTCCTATGGAATCCTAAGCTAGGTAAGAATATATATATTTACTACCTAGCTATGTTAATTAATTAAATTTTATCCTAACCTAAGATTTGTGCTAAAGGATTATGGAGAGGTTACTAGGTTATTTAAATTACCCTAAAACCTAATGCTATATGGTTATGTGATGATCTAACCTAATGCCTAAAAACTATTGTGTTGGAATTAATATAACCTATGTGGAAACTACCCAAAGTGGTAATTCATTGATTGGGTTATATCCTAAGGTTACATATCCTAAGCTAACCTAAGATCTAACCTAAGAAATTATGTCTACCCTAAACTAATGGGCATGAAGGGGGAATTGGTGGTCACATGTATCATAGGCGATGGTTCCAAGGCATTTAAGTTGTTGATAAGGTTTTTAAAAGCATACGTGCTGCTATTTGTGGCAGGGGCTAGTTGACTTGGTGGAGGCTTATGTGGAAACTTCACTAAAAATGGAGTTGTATGTTAATTTTGATTTGGCATTCGCCAAACTTGGAAGGCGGTGGCAAGGAAGGATAGGCGGGAAAATAGGAATTAATGGAATTTATTTTTTTGGTTTTTGTGCTCAAACCATTTTGGTAGGCATGCAAACGGGTTTGTATGGGGTTATTTCACTTTGCATGTTTTGTGATTTTTTCTCTGCATGCTCTCTAGTTTTCAGAATCAATGGATTGAGGTACACTTAATGGCTATTTTTGAGGTTTTAGACCTATTTTCAGTTTGTGGGATATATAAGAGGCATTGTGGAAAAAGAATATGGTTGTTTGATCTTTTGTGGAGAAGAGGAGAAGTTGTGAGCTTGGTGGAGGTTCTCTTCGATTTGGCGGAAGCACTATTAGGAATGATAGGCTCTAACATTTAAGATCTCTTACTCTCCTTTAAATGTTTTGTTAAAATAATTTTGCTCTTTGAAGATTCCTGGATTGTAAGTCTTATGTGGTTATTTTCTTGATGGGTTTATTAAATCTTGTGATATTGATGAATCCTTGGTAAATGATGTTCTTTTTGGAAACTTACGATGTGTAGTTCTTTAAAAAAATAAAAATAAAATCATGCAAAATGTATTTCGTTCAGATTTTTCATTCGGAATGGGTAAGGGAAGTGTTCGATTAAATAATCTTCGTTTCTATTTAAATATGCTTGAGTCTTTGGGAAACTTAGGTTCCATATGATCTTGTTGGAGTTTGTGTTTTATTTGATCTTAATCTTGTGTAGAACTCATGTTTTAGTTGATCCTTTATTCGAGCTCATATTTGATTTGGAACTTGGTCTGGTTTCGTGTTTAATGAGAGTGGTGATGGAGGTTCTTGTTGTTCTAAACCGGTGTTGGAATCTTGGATAACCATGGACTGTTGTTAAAGTTCGTATATAGCTTGGTGCTCTTGTTTTATTTTCCTTATGATAATCTAGAATGTTAATGTCCGTTCAAAATGTACATGGTACTTGTATTTTATTACTTGTTTTTGGGCTCAAAATTTGGTGAGAAACTTGAGTTCTATTGGAGCTAATATTTATCTTCGTGTTTTGATATGAATTTGTGTTGGAGCCTCTAGTTGTTCTAAACCAGTGTTGAAATCTTGGGTAACTTAGGACTGTTGTTGAAGTCGTATGTGGCTTTGTACTTATGCTTTACTCTTGTGGTATTTTGAACTATTAATGGATATTCGTATCTTATATTTCCTCACACCGAGATATTGTGCACATCTAAGCTCATGTTGAGTTTTTGTAATTCGACACTGTACATGAAATTTAGTACTTAGTGTTTGGAAATTGTAGTAGGAACGATGTGTCGGTTCTGTTCTGGTATGTTGAGTTTTCTTTATTATTGATATAAACTTGGATGGGAACTTGTTGTTTCCCTGAACCCATGAATAATTACTTTGGTAGTCCTATACCTTTGTAAGAAGCTTGTGTTCGTCACTATGCTCATATTTTTACTTTTGGGCTCGAAAGTGGTAGTATTATCAACATGTTCGATTTGGTTTTGGTATTTGAATTGGGTTTTTAACTTCTTAAAGAGTTTAAAGCTCAAAAATCTTCTAATCAAACTACTTACTCAAGGAAATATGGGAGAGTAGATTAAATCGAGTTGTTTAAATATCCTTGGGATTTAACTGGAAACATTTTCTAAGAATAATGGGATTGATCGTTGAGATTTTTGATGCTTGATCTGTTGAACTTCTTGGTTGGATAGTTTTCTCTCTTGTTGGATACAATAAATACACCTTGTGTCTTATAAAAGAAAGGAATGTGATTCCTTTAGAACCGACTGTGTTTTAGGACTACTATTTTTATTTCATTCTGAGTATGGAATTGAAACTCATGTTCTTTGAAAGTAAATAAGTGTAATGAATATGGCAGTGTGCTTTCTTCCTCTTGTATAGATCATTGGTTGAACTTTTCTGTTTTTATTCTCTTTACAAATGGTATTTCTTTATGAGTTGTTTGGTTTTCCTTGTTCAAATCTTTTGTAGAAATGATGTTGGAAGAGATTAGATTATTCATTTTTATTTAGCTAGAAAATGTAAGCTTGTTTGGCAAACTATTTGTTTGACAAGACTTTACTTGTTTGGTTTGAGATGAGTAAGTTTTGTCTCTTGTATTCTATCTTTTTGTGAATTATCCTTGGATGGACTCAAGTAGAGATTAACTTCGGTATGATTCTACCTTGATTTTTGAATGATTGTTTCAGATCTTTAAAAATTAACTTCTATATGTGGAAGTAGTTTTAAACTTGTAGGTAGACCGTTTGATTTTCTATTCCTTCTTGGATTAAGATAGAATTCTATTCTGATGAATATCTTAAATGTTAATTTTTTTAAGGTAGTTGTCCTTTAAAAGAAACAGTTAAATCACATTTTGAATCTATTTTGTTTCTCAGATGTTTGTGTCTAGGTATAGTGGTAATGATTCTCTTCTTCTTTTGCTTAGGAGCTAGGTGAATCATCCTAAGTAGAACCATGATTTAAATCCTTCTTTTGGCTTGAAGCAAAGATAAATGTTGTATTCTATTATGAAATATTGGGAACAATGAGATGTTATGATCTATTGTTTTCCTAAGGATAATTGATAGGATCAATTAAACTCTAATTTTGTAAGGCTGATATAGTGGATTATATTTTGTCCTTTTCTTGGAAGTGAAATCAATTGTTTAAAATGTACTTCTTTTTTCGTTGCTATTGATGTATTGATATTATGATGTAATAATTATCTCCTTAACAATTTAATATATTAATATGATGTGGAATGAACATTCAAGTAATAACTATTGAATTTTTAAATGATTTATAGGGATGTTAGGCCCTAGCACTTAATCATGTAAAGGAAGTTTCTTCCTCTATCTTAAGAATAAAAACAAATGGAAGACGTGATTCCTTATCATTAGAATTAATTAATAAAGTCTACTTAGTTACAACCTAGATGGTTGTTACACTTTCTTGAACGGTTAAGTCTCAATAAATAGAACTTATGATGTTGTTGTCCTGTTTTGGTTAACGGATTATTAATACCATTAAACGAATGTTAAAGGAAATCTTAAGTTAAGGAAATTATTTAACGATCAATTGAATCTATTATAGAAAAGAACTTAAGAAGTGTTGGATTAGGGTTTTGCAAGGTTGTTGATATCTGTTTTAATAATCCAGATTAATTATATTATAATAAGCTCCTTATGGTATGTAAATATGGATGAGGTTGTTCTATAGAATGCCGGAACATGCCAAATGTAGGATTGTATCTTTGAGAAGATTAGGATCTTCTCGAGGATACAATAATATAGTTAACATGTGGTAACACCCTTCTGCATTGATCATCTAGATATACAAACAATGGACTTGAACTTAATTTCTCTCTAGGTCTGGTTAGTAGCATGGTTAAGATAAGGAGTAGCCCTCTAAAACTCAAGGTACCTTGGAACATGGGGTTGACTTAGGTGGACCCAGTATGCCAACTTACCCTAAGTTTTTGTGAGCCTCCCCTATCATAAAATATGTTGCTAACTCAAACTAGGGTTAAACCTTGGGAAAGTGGACTGACGAAATTTAGTAAAGGACATTCTAGATAACAATAGAGTGGGGTCAAGGATGTATTCTAGATTGATGAGTATGTAATCAAGGAATAGTAATACAAACAGTATGTTAGAAATCTTTGGCCAAAGTATTGCAAGCTACTGGATGCATTTTCCTATGTCACCTAGTCTAAGGTTCGTGATGCAGATGAATATTGGTAACAAATATTAAGATATGTTCCTTCAATAGATCACTCAATACGCTGAACAGGGAAATATAACCAAGTATATGTAGTATACAAAAAAATATTCAATACTTAAATGTTAAACATGAATAGATCGGTAGTTTACCAAGTCATGAAATTAATAGATAGGTATCACACCGAATCATTACAAATGCATATGGTTATTTGTTATATGAATGATTGATAAACAATGTGTGTTCTGAATTATGAATTGAGAACAAACAAAATTATTTATAAAATAAATTCCCTTGTTTCTAAAATCTTAAAATGGGAATGTTACATCTTGGTATCAGAGCTAAAGGTTGCAACTCTTGGACCTATTGTGTCCACCATCTGATTAAACTTAATTTTTCTTGTAACAAAAATGGTGAGGACAATAGGAAATGTTGTGAATAACCCTCTACCTATGGAAGTAGTGGCAACTTCCTAGAAACTTGATGAGATCCTTACTACCCCGTTGAACACAAGAGATCATTTGGCTGTGCTTGAACAACAAGTAATGGGAAATGAGGAGGAAGAAGAAGCTGATAACAATAATCAGCAACCTCTAATGGACAATGCTAATGTGGTGTTGATAATAGCAACATTAACATACCTATTAAACTTGAGAACAAAAAGGCTAGACTAGTAGTGAAACTCACTAATTACATAAAAAGGACAAGTCCACCCAATTTTGATGGCACCACATTAGGAGATGGAGCTGAGAATTAGCTCAGCAAAATGGAGAAGTAATTTGCAATAAGGAACTTCTCATAGGAAACCAGGGCTATATGGGGAGCATATCAGCTTTCCCATGAAGCATCTTCAAGGTGGGATAGCCATAAGGATGACTTAAATATTGATGAAACTAACATCACTTGGGATCAATTAAAAGTTATTTTAGGAAGCGATGGCTGCCACAACTCTACTATGATCAGAAAATCACTGAATTTCAAAACTTAGCTCAAGGAAAGCTACTTGATAACTAAGTATTGGGAATGGTTCACAAAACTCCTCAAGTATGATCCTCAAGATCAAAGCGATGAGAAGTTCGAGATACAAAAATTCATTATCGGATTGAATCCCATTATCGGGAGAATTTGATGTTCACAACCCAACCACTATGGAAGGGGTTGTTGAGAAAGCCATAAGGTAGGAACAAAAATTAAAGGCTATTTTTGCTCATAAGGAGGAAGTAAGGAAGAAAGTTTCAAACCCCTCTTCAGCTTCTCTTGCACCTAAGAAGGGACCATCGAAGAAGTTTGGTAATAAAAGCAAGTTTTTTAGCTGATAATAATAAGAAAACAACAATGAATAAAACCGCTAAAAATGTAGGGAACAATTTTGCCAAGAATAATAACAATGGACAGAAGTCCTATAGAGGTCAGAATAATAACTATAAGGCTAGAAATAATTCCAAATATAGAAAGGTACCTATAGGAGGTTGTTATAATTGTGGCAAGGATCATTATGCAAATCAATGTCCTTTGAAGAAGGATGATCGTAATCAACAGCACAAGATACATGTTGTAGTAGCTGACAAGCACGCTAAAAAGCAAACTACACCTATAGAAGTTCTTGGTAAGTTATTTGGCACACTGTAACTATTCTTTTTGATACTGGGAGCTACTGAATGTTTTATTTCTAGTAAACTTGCTTTGAAACTTAAAAGAAAAGCTGGAAAAATGGATAAATCATGGAATGTACATTATGGTAATAATTCTATTCATATAGTTAGTATGTGTCTTTTTGGAGTAGTCCTTGAATTACCTAACTTTTCCACAGAGGTTGATCTTTATGTTGCACCTTCAGAGTATTATGATGTAATCATAGGGGTTAACTTGTTAGCAAAACATAAGGATAAAATGGACTATTTAGAAAAATGCATTAGTTGTTTAGATGACCTGCAGAGACAATAGAGATTCAAGGTGTGAAACGTGAGATTTCCATTAGGAAGCTGTTAGATATACAACTTAAAAAGGCTAAAAATAAAGGATGTACCTTATATACAAGTAAAATTTTCTAAATCTGCAGAGGAAAACAATGATTTCATGGAATGATATCCACTATTATGAGACTTCGGTGATATATTTATGGAAGAATTGCTAGCTATTCCACCAAAAAGGGAATTTCATTTTACGATTGAGATCAAGCGTGAACCGAACCTATTTCTAAGGCACCATATCGAATGACTACTATAGAATTAGTAGAGCTTAAGGCTCAATTGCAAGAAATTTTGTCTAAGGGTTTGATTAGGCTAAGTGTTTAACCTTGGGGAGCTCTAGTGATGTTTGTGAAAAAGAAAGATGGAACACTTAGATTGTGCATTGATTACAGGATATTAAACAAAGCAACAATCAAGAATAGATACCCACTTCCATGAATTGATGATCTATTTGATCAGATGCATGGAGCATTGGTATATTCTAAGATAGATCTTTGATCTAGATATCATCAATTACAAATTAAGGATGAGGATATTCATAAAATAGCTTTTAGAACAAGGTATGGACATTATGAGTTTACGGCTTTACCTTTTGGATTAACTAATGCACCTACGACATTTATGAATTTAATGAATAATATATTTCAAGAATACTTGGACAAATTTGTGTTTGTATTTTTGGATGACATTCTCATATATTCTAAAAGCATAGAAGAGTATCATGAGCATTTGAAAGTAGTTTTGAAAATTATGAGAAAGAGACGGTTGTTTGGTAAGCTATCCAAATGCTCTTTTTATGACACAAAAGTCCACTATTTTGGCCATGTAATAAGTAAGGATGGAATTGCTATAGACCGTTCAAAAATTGTAGCTATAAAAGAATGGCTCGCACTAAAGAATGTACATGAAGTTAGAAGCTTCATGGGACTTTACAGCTACTATAGGAAATTTGTAAAAGACTTTTCTAAGATAGTTGCACCAATAACTTCCATACGTAAGAAAGATAAAAATTTTGTTCGGAGTGAGAAATGTGAAATTGCATTTATAACCTTGAATAAATAGTTAACTTCAGCACCTATTCTTACAGTACCAGATCCTGATTGAGATTTTATGGTGGTAATTGATGCATCCAGTGAAGGTCTAGGAGGCATTTTGATACAAAGTGGTCATGTTATTGCATACGAAAGTAGAAAACTTAAGTTACATGAGTTAAATTATGCTCCACATGATTTAGAGCTTGTTGCCATTGTTCATGCACTTCAAGTTTGGAGGCATTATCTGCTTGGTAAACCATTTGAGTTGAAAACATATCATCTTGTACTGAAGTATATTTTCACTCAGCCAAATCTGAATGTAAGACAATGAAGGTGGTTCGAGTTTTTGTCTCAATGTGACTTTGACATAAGTTACATTAAAGGAAAAAAAAATAGAGTGGTTAATGCTCTAAGTCATAGGAAGCACATTTCTACTCTTATAACACTTAGAACTTAGTTTAAGAATGAAGTAAAAAACGTTATGGAATCTGATTCTTATTTTCAACAAGTAAAAATAGCACTTGCTGCAAATTCGAATGATTCGAGGTATAAATGTTTTCACTTTGATCAAGAAGGAATCTTACGATTTGAAAATAGAGTTTATGTACCTTTGCTTAATGATTTGAGAATTAAATTGTTAGCTAAATTTCATAATTCACCTTTTTCTAGACACCCTGGCATTACAAAGATGCTTGTTGATATAAAACAACAATATTTATAGAAAAGAATGAAAAAATATGTTATTGATTTTGTGACACACTGTCTTGAATGTCAACGCGTAAAAGCGGAACATATGCACCCATTCGGTTTATTGTATCCTCATAGCATACCACAGTATAAATGGCAGGTAATAAGCATGGATTTTTTACAAGGCTTTCCTATGTCAAGAAGTAATCATGATGTTATTTTGGTATTTGTTGATAAACTAACAAAAGTAGCTCATTTTATTGCTAGAAATCTAAAGGATGATTCTCCTATTTTGGATAAAATATTTGTACACAAAATTTTCAGATTACATGGAGTACTTGAATTAATCACATCTGATAGAGATCCTAGAATGACATCAAGGTTTTGGTAAACGCTTAATGCAGCTCTAGGAACTAAGCTGAATTTCAATTTTGCATATCACCTGGAAACAGATGGACAGACTGAAAGATTAAATCAAGTTTTAGAAGATATGTTACGGATGTATTGTATGGATCAGCAGTATAAGTGGGAAGAATATCTTCCATTAGTTGAATTTTCTTACAATAATACATATCATGCTTCTCTTAAGATGGCACCTTTCGAGGCACTTTATAGAAGGAAATGTATAACCCCTGGTAGTTGGGATAGCATTGAAGATAGAGAGGTAGTTGGACCTGAAATCCTTATAGAAATGAAACAAAAAATTAAAATGATTCGTGAACACTTGAAAGAAGAAGTTGATATGTAGAAGCATTATGCTAACTTAAAGTGGGTTGACAGGAAATTTGAACTTGGAGAGAAGGTTTTTCTTCGAGTTAAACCGAAAAAGAGTTCTATAACTTTTGGCAAGGCTACCAAGTTATCACCACGTTATGTTGGACCTTTTGAAATAGTTGAAGTAATCAACCATGTAGCTTATCGTTTAGCATTACCACCTGCTTCATCACGAATGCATGATGTTTTCCATATTTCTTTCCTTAAGAAATATGTTTCAGATTTATCGCACGTGCTAAATTGGAATTCCTTATAGGTCCAAGACATAGGAATAATCATGGTTAAACCCATTCGAGTGTTGGAAACTCACCAGTTGTATTTAAGAAATCGAGAAATAAGTCAATGTAAGGTCCAAGTGGGACCATTTTATCAAAGATAATGCAACTTAGGAAAATCTAGAGGATATGAAAACTAATTTTCCATATCTATTTGAACAAAATTGATTCTTTGGATTGGTGAAAATTTATGATTTTATCTTTATGTGACAATAAGTATGCGAGTTTTGGGCGAGATAATTATTTGATTTGAATAATGACTAATTAATGCTGATTTCTTGAACCATAAGATTTTAATGGATTTTCACTTATGGTAAGAGAAGTGAATGAAGTGATTGTCCTGAGTTATATTGTTAAAAAAAAAAGAGTAATCATCATGATGATGATTCTTGTTAGGAGGTGAGCATGTAACACCCTTGACAGTTGTTATTTTCCTCCTTTGTATTTCAAGTGTTGACATGTGATTTTCCTTATAAAGATATGTTCCTTTGATTTTAGGATATCATGCTTGGTATGGATAAATAATTTATGTTCTTATGATCCTTTGAATGAATTGGAATGGTTTCTCTTAAATTCACTTTTCAATTCTTGTAGGTAAAATTCAATCTAGTTTAAGAGTTGTAAACTTATCTATTAATTTGACTCATCCTTGGATCAATTTTAGTGATCCAAGGAATGTTTTAAATCTGCTTTGTTGAACGAATGGTAAATCAACATTCCATGAATTAAAAGACATATGACAGAACTTTGTTGGTTACAAGTTCTTTGATTTTTGTGTGAACATGTTCTATTCAGTCGTATGTTGTGCTTGGGTCTTTGGAGATCGATCGTGACAAGACAACGCTGACGCAAATGAACTATAGCCTGTTCATGGCTTAGGAAATATTTTGATTCCTAAAATGAAATGGACTATCCTACGGAATCCTAAGCTAGGTAAGAATATATATATTTACTACCGAGCTATGTGAATTAATTAATTTTATCCCAACCTAAGCTTTGTGCTAAAGGATTATGGAGAGGTTACTGGGTATTTAAATTACCATAAAACCTAATGTTGTATGGTTATGTGATGATATAACTTAACGCCTAAAAACTATTGTGTTCGAATTAATCTAACCTATGTGGAAACTACCTAAGGTGGTAATTTATTGATTGGGTTATATCTTAAGGTTACATATCCTAAGCTAACCTAAGATCTAACCTAAGAAATTATTTCTACCCTAAACTAATGGGCATGAAGGGGGAATTTGTGGATGCATGTATCATATGTGAAGGTTCCAAGGCATTTAAGTTGTTGATAAGGTTTTAAAATCATACATGCTTTGCCGGTTGTGGCGAGGGGCTAGTTGAGTTGTTGAAGGCTTATGTGGAAACTTCACTAAAAATGGAGTTGCATGTTAATTTTGATTTGGCATTTGCCAAACTTGGAAGGCGGTGGCAAGGAAGGATAGGCGAGAAAATAGGAATTAATGGAATTTATTGTTTTTGGTTTTTGTTATCAAACCATTTTAGTAGGCACGCAAATGGGTTTGTATGGGGTTATTTCACTTTGCATGTTTTGTAATTTTTCTTTAAATGATCCTGGTTTTTCGAATCAGAGATGGAACTACACTTAATGGATATTTTTGAGGTTTTAGACCTATTTTCGATTCGTGGGATATATAAGAGGAATTGTGGAAAAAGAATATGGTTGTTTGATCTTTCGTGGAGAAGAGGAGAAGTTGCGAGCTTAGCTGGAGGTTCTGTTCAATTTGGCAGAAGCACTATCAAGCATGATAGGCTCTATCCTTTAAGATCTCTTGCTCTCTTTTAAATGTTTCATTAAAATAATTATGCTCTTTTGAGATTCCTGGATTGCAAATATTATGTGGTTATTTACTTGTTGGGCTTATTAAATATTGTGATATTGGTTATGAATCCTTGGTAAATGATGTTCTATTTGGAAACTTACCATGTGTAGTTCTTTAAAAAAGAATCATGCAAAACTTATTTCTGTAACTCACCTTTTTCATTTTGGAATGGGTAAGGGAAGTGTTCTAATTAAATAATATTTGTTTCTATATAAATATGGTTCGGTGTTTTTGAGAACCTTAGGTTCCATTTGTTCCTTTTGGAGTTTGTGTTTTATTTGATCTTAAGCTTGTGTAGAGCTCGTGTTTTAGCTGAGCCTTTATTCAAGATCGTATTTGACTTGGAACTTGGTCATGTTTCGTGTTTAATGAGAACTGGTGATGGAAGTTCTTGTTGTTCTGAACTAGTGTTAGGATCTTCGATAACCCTAAACTCTTGTTGAAGTCCGTATAAAACTCGGTGCTTGTGTTTTATTTTCCTTATGATAATCTAGACTGTTAATGTTAGTTCATAATGTACATGGTACTTGTATTTTATTACTCATTTTTGGGCTCGAACTTTGGTGAGAAACTTGAGTTCTGTTAGAGCTAATATTTGGCTTCGCATTTTTATATGATTTTTTGTTGGAGCCTCTAGTTGTTTTAAACCATTGTTGAAATCTTGGGTAACTTGGGAATTCATGCATTGTTGTTGAAGCTATATGTGGCTCTATACTTGTGCTTTACTCTTGTCATATTTTGAACTGTTAATGGATATTTGTATCTTATATTGCCTCACACTAAGATACTGTGCATATCTGAACTCATGTTGAGTGTTTGTAATTTGACACTATAGATGAAATTTAGTACTTAGTGTTTGGAAATTGTAGCAAGAACGATTTGTTGAATATGTTTTGGTATGTTGAGTTTTCTTTGTTATTGATATAAACTTGGATGGGAACTTGTTGTTTCCCTGAACCCATGAATAATTACTTGGGTAGTCTTGTACCTTTGTGAGAAGCTTGTGTTCATCACTATGCTCAGATTTTGTACTTTTGAGCTATAAGCTGGTAGTATTATCGACATGTTCGATTTGATTTTGGTATTTGAATTGGGTTTTTAACTTCTTAAAGAGTTTAAATCTCAAAACTCTTCTAATTGAACTACTTACTCAAGGAAATCTAGGAGAGTAGATTAAATCGAGATATTTAAATATCCTTGGGATTTAACTGGAAACATTTTCTAAGGATAATGGGATTCAGTCGTTGAGATTTGTTGATGCTTCTGATCCTGTTAAGCTTACTGATCGGTTATTTTTCTATCTCTTGTTGGATATAGTAAATACACCTTGTGTCTTATAAAAGAAAGGAATGTGATTCCTTTAGAACCGACTATGTTTTAGGACTGCTATTTTTATTTCATTCTGAGTATGGAATTGAAACTCATGTTCTTTGAAAGTAAAGAAGTGTAAGGAATATGGCAGTGTGCTTTCTTCCTACTATATAGATCATTGGTTGAACTTTTCTGTTTTGATTCTCTTTAAAAATGGGATTTCTTTATGAGTTGTTTGGTCTTCCTTGTTCAAATATTTTGTAGAAATGATGTTGGAAGAGATTAGCTATTCAGTTTTTATTTAGGTAGAAAATGTAAGCTTGTTTGGCAGACTCTTTGTTTGATAAGACTTTACTTGTTTTGTTTGAGATGAGTATGTTTTCTCTCTTGTATTCTATCTTTTTGTGAATTCTCCTTGGATGGACTTGAGAAGAGATTAACTCCGATATGATTCTACCTTGATTTTTGAACGATTGTTTCAGATCTTTAAAAAAAATAACTTCTATATGTGGAAATGGTTTTAAACTTGCAGCTAGACTGTTTGATTTTCTATTCCTTCTTGGATTAAGATAGAATTCTTTTCTAATAAATATGTTAAATGTTAAAATTTTTAAGGTTATTGTCCTTTAAAAGAAATAGTTAAGTATTGTTTTTAATCTATTCGGTTTCTCGGATGTTTGTGTCTAGGTATAGTGGTAATGATTCTCTTCTGCTTTTTCTTAGGAGCTAGGTGAATCATCCTAAGTAGAACCATGATTTAAATCCTTCTTTTTGCTTGAAGAAAATATAAATGTTGTATTCTATTATGAAAGATTGGGAACAATGAGATGTTATGATCTGTTGTTTGCCTAAGGATAATTGATAGGATCAATTAAACTCTAATTTTGAAAGGCTGGTATAGTGGATTGTATTTTGTCCTTTTCTTTGAAGCAAATTCAATTGGTTACAATGTACTTCTTTTCTGTTGGTATTGATGTATTGATATTATGATGTAATAATTGTCTCATTAAAGCAAAGTTATTTTAATGGAACAATTATTGGAATGCACTTCTTTTTAAAGCCTAATGCTTATCATGCTCAGTTCATTGAACTGACCTATGCTAGCAATTTTTACAGATGGACTTTGTAAGTGATAAGGAAGGCAAAAACTTATGTGATGCATTGGCTGATTTAAGTCTAATTTTTGTGAAGAACTCTAAATCGTTCTTGAGATTGTATTGAAAAAGAAAAGTAGTATTCTTTTGTAATGAAGGCGGTTGTTATGTAGCATACCTAAATGTATAGGTTTTAGAGATGAATTAAATGTTGAGAATTTATTTACAGTGGATGTGTAAATTATCTTGTACTTTCATTACATAGATGAAATCCTATCTTGTTAATATACTCCATATTATGTATATGCTTAATGGGGTATTCTTAGATAAGTTTGATAGTGGGAATTGGAATAAAATCCCTAAATAGGATGCAACTTCCTAAGTTACAGAATTTGATGGTTATAAATAAACAATTCAATATAGTAATATGATGTGGAATGAACATTTAGTAGTAACTATTAAATTTGTAAATGATTTATAGGGATGCTACGCCCTATCACTTAATCATGTAAAGGAAGATTCTTCCTCTATCTTAAGAATGCAAACAAAATGGAAGACGTGATTCCTAATCATTAGACTTCGTTAATAAAGTCTACTTAGTTACAACCTAGATGGGTGTTACACTTTCTTGAATGGTTAAGTCTCAATAAATAGAACTTATGATGTTGCTGTCCTATTTTGGTTAACGGATTATTAATACCATTAAACGAACATTAAAGGAAATCTTAAGTTAAGGAAATTATTTAATGATCAATTGAATCTATTATAGAAAAGAACTTAAGAAGTGTTGGATTAGGGTTTGGCAAGGTTGCTGAAATCTGTTTTAATAATCCAAATTAATTATATTATAATAAGCTCCTTGTGGTATGTAAATCTTGATGAGGTTGTTCTATAGAATCTTTGGAACACACCAATCGTAGGATTGTATCTTCTAGAAGAATAGGATCTTCTCGAGGATACAGTAATATAGTTAACATGTGGTAACACCCTTCTGCATTGATCATCTAGATCTACAAACAATGAACTTGAACTTAGTTTCTCTCTAGGTCTAGTTAGTAGCATGGTTAAGATAAGGAGTAGCCCTCTAAAACTCGGGGTACCTTGGCACATGGGGTTGACTTAGGTGGACCCAGTATGTCAACTTACCCTAAGTTTTCGTGAGCCTCTCCCTATCATAACATATGTTGCTAACTCAAACTAGGGTTAAACCTTGGGCAAGTGGACTGACGAAAGTCAGTAAAGGACATTCTAGATAACAATAGAGTGGGGTGAAGGATGTATTCCAGATTGATGAGTATGCCATCAAGGAATAGTAATACGAACAAAGTATGTTAGAAATCTTTGGCCAAAGTATCGCAAGCTACTGGTTGCATTTTCCTATGTCACCTAGTCTAAGGTTCGTGATGCAGATGAATATTGGTAATAAATATTAAGATAGGTTCCTTCTTGATAGATCACTCAATACCCGAAAAGGGAAAGATAACCAAGTATATGTACTATAGGGAAAAATATTCAATACTTAAATGTTAAACATGAATAGATCGGTAGTTTCTTCGAGTCATGAAACTTACACGTCTAGCGTAGGAAAGGGTTCCCTCACTTGAATCACCCAATTGGACTTATGGTATGCCACCTTGAGAGACCATAGCCATCAACCCCTAGAAACTTAGATGTTTGGTGTAAGGAAGAGTTCCTTCACTTGACTCACCCGAACGGAATTGTGGGAGGCCATGCCTATAACTCTTCTTTATAGTGGATTTTTGGTGATGTAATTTATAATCTATGGGGTTATATTCTTCTCAAAATTGTACCATAAATCAAGATGAATGTCAATTTGTTTTACCCATTCTTGTAGTTGTGCGTTTTCTTGGACCAATGGAAGAATGTCCGAGGGTGGTGGATTTTATTGAATTTGACACCATCTTTATTGAGATATTATGAACTCTTGTTGTATTTTGACTATTTTATCTATCCATCGTAGTGTTGCATTCTTTTATTTCTATGATTTTCTTTGTATGCATCCTTTGCTTCATTTGGCATTTCTCTATAATTTCTTCAAGTTGGATTCTCTAAGCTCCATCTTTGTCTTTGCTAATGTCATATTCTATAGATTTAATAGGGATTTGTTGTTCTAATTTTCAAGATCTTCCATCTCTTGTTGGGCCTCATCGGGCCACCCTACCATGTATGTATAGAATGCCGAGGAATTATTCAAATCTATCTCAAGTTTACTTACCACATTTTGTATTGTTTTCCTTTTTAAATTTTTTTACAAAGTCTACGGCTTTAGGATTTTTTGTTTGTATTCTTGTACTACTCCCTCACGAATTTTCTTCTTATCTTTCTCTAAGTTATGTGTATCTTCTATTAATATTTCTTCCACATACTTCTTGGCTCATACTTCTATTTGTATATTAGATGTGAGAATAATAATTGGTTTGGATATTGTAATTGAGAGCAATATTTTCTACATTGCTTCTTTTATCTCAACACATCGTTGCATCCAATAATGTTTGCCACTTTGTTCTAGTACTTGGCTACAAGTTGTTTTTTTGTAAGGGGGTGAATTTGTCCAAATGTACCTTATAACCCCATGTGATGTCTTCCACTACCCCTTGGTATAATTTTATTGGGTGCTCCTTTTTCCATTGTTTTTGTGCTTGTTTGTTTTGTCAAAAGAATATCAAGGCGTTTATAATGGTATCATACGTGTGAATATATCTGGAGTGATGGTACCATGTTGTTGCATTTCCTTCATTTATTGTTCTATATTTTATTGCTTCTTCTTTTCTTCTACTTCTTTTTCTTTTTCCTCATATTTCTTCTTTTGATTTTATTCATTTTCCTCTTCTTTTTGTTTCTTTTATTTTTCTTCTTTTTATTTCTTCAATTGTATTTCTTGTTGTCTTTTATTTTTTCTTTCTTTAGTTTTTGTTCATTCTTTTTCTTCTCCTTATTTTATCTTTCTTCCTTCTCTCTCTATTCTTTTCCTTCCTTCTCCATCTTCTCCTTCTCTTCCTTCTTGTGCTTTTCTATTTCCTCTTTATTTTTTCTATCTCCCATTTCTCCTTCTTTTATTTATTTTTCTTTCTTCTTCCATCTTCAATTGTTTTTCTTTTTTTTCTTGTTTTTCTTATTTTTCTTGTTTTTTCCTTCCGCTTCTTCTTTCCCTTTTCTATCGAATCCCGTAAGTCTTTTTCATTTTTTTCTTCAACTACTTTTTAAGATTCCTCAATTTCTTTGAATTTTTTTCTTATTCTTTATTTTTTTCTTATGCCTAACTACCTTCACGGATTTATGTTTTCCTTCTTTTATGCCTTTCTTCTTCTTTTCCACTTCTTCTTGTGTATCTTCGATTTTTGGGTTGTATCTTTAGTGATTATCTCTTCTATCTCTTTCTGGATTTAATAAGAGATCCAATTATGTCCTTCACTTATTGTATTTGGTTTAGATCTGCAGCCATCTTTTTCTTCATATGCTTCAAGGAGGTTCTTTTTTTGTTGAAATGCTTGAAAATGACTTGTTTTTGCTACATCTACTTGTTCTTAGATTTCCTTGACTAACTCAGGTGGAAGTAATTGAATGATATCTCATATTAACAATGTAAATTTTTCCATGTAGTAGTTTATGGCTTCATCTTTAGCCATTTTTTCCCTTTTCATGTTGGCTTCGTGACTCTAGGATACTTGGGAAATTCCTCCATGAGTTAGGCATTTCTTATAATACCCATATGATGTCTTTGTCAAGGATTTTTCTATCCAAGTATTTTATTCTTTTAAAAATGGGGTCCTACCTATTCTTGTGATGGTGGGGGAGATGGATTTTTCTCCTCTTATGATTCAAAAATTTCTTCTATCTCTTGAGAATCCTTTGTGTCTTCTTCTTCTTCAATTAGCTGAGCTTTTTTAATTTTTCTTTAGCTACTAATATTTTTTTAAGGTTTTTATTTTGTATGTTTTAGGGCTTAATTTACTTTATTGTTTCTTTCCATATTCGGCTAGCTATTTCTACCAATATTCTTCCCATGTTTCTTTAATGAAATCATTACATTTAGGAAAGTTTTGTTTCCTATGATCCATGGGGAGATTTTCGAATGCTTCAACTGATGTGGCTACTAGTTCATTAGAAGCCTCATTTGGCAATGGAGGTATGTGTTCTATACATGGAGTTTTGGGATGAATAAACTTATAATTAATATCAGCAAAGAAGTATATCTCCTTCTCACATCGTGCGATAATTTTGTTTGAAACCCTTACCCTATTTCCAATTATTTTCCTTATCCTATTTACCCACCCCAATAAAGATGTAATTTGGGTGACTGCATCTAAATTATTCATATGTTCCCAATTTTTTCATCCACCAGTGCATTTGACTTCCATTGTACCAATTCTACTTTTGGGGTAGTTTTTTTATTAAATACATCATTAAGCATATTGATATTGATCCATAACAAAATGTATGTTTTCCTTATTTTATTTTGTTTGTGTTTCGTGGAACTTCGTGGCTAGTAGTTCAACTAAGTTATACTTTCAATGAAAATTAACCATATCTAGGGATATCCATGCGCTAAGACCGTGGGCCCCATCCTATCTATTGGTATGATAAATATTTAAGTATATGGCCTTATCGGTATACTTGAGTGAATGATTTGTGATATCTATGATGCGTACCTCGGGTTTTGTCTTTATCACTCCCATTTCCCATGTCCTATCTTTTAGTGTCATATTTTTCTTTATTATCACCGAATATTCTTCTTCCCATAATCCCATAACCCTAGCCATGACTTCTATATTAATAGGGTATGGTTGATCCAAATACAACATCCGATCATGTAGCTAGCTTAGAAGAATTTGAATTACTTGATATTCCATAGGAAAATATGGAATCTAAATCCATGCATCATTATTCAATTCTTTGATCACTTTGGTAGTATTTTTATATACTAACTCCTTTGTATTGGGGTCTTCTTCTAAGAGTAACACTCTTTGTACTTAGAGTAGTTTTTGGTCGTATTTGGAAATATGAGAATGAATAGACTTTTCTAAATCCCATGTACAAGTGAATTTAAAAGGTAATATGTTAAAATTCACCTTATAGATCATATTTGTATGCATTCATGGCATGCCTCAAGAATTTTGGCTCTAGGAGCTCTACGTTTGTGATCTCAATTGGATTGTCCATGTTTTTCTTCTCAATTTTCCCTAGTTTTCCATATCTCTCTTCTTCACACTTTCTTTGGTAAATAGATATTTATCTTCTTTATCTTTTTGTGCCTTAGTGTGTTCTAAGTGGAATAATTTTATAACCTTCCTCCTATAACCTACCAAATTTATTACATTTTGGTGGGATAAATTTTTATTTTGTCCATATCTTTCATGCTTCATTCGTGTATTTTTCGTGTTCCGAGTTTTTCCTTCGTCCCACGATTATTCCTTTATTGTGTGCTTTTCTTCTTCATAACATAGCTTCTTCATCTTATTCCTTCATTACACAAATTTACTTTCTTCCTTCCGAGTTTTTATTATCCTTTCATTTCATGGCTTTCTTTTTATCGCATATTTTTCTATGCATAATTCCACGGGTCTCCTTCCTTTATTGTTCTTCTTTTCTATTTATTTTTCTTTATTACACGCGTATGCTCACTCGCACTTATTCCTTTTCTTTATTGCGTGGGTATTCTTCCTCCACATTTATTTTTTATTTTTGTTTCTCTTGTTTCTTACGTTTATTAGAGTAAGGATGCCCTTGCCGATTATCATCATAGCCTCATCATATCCACCAAATTTATGGTTATTAGATAGGCCAAATTATATTTTTATTTATTTATTTTAACTTTATATATTTTAATCTTTCCCCATTTATATAGCCTAGTAGTTTATTTAATTTTATTATCAGTAACTTTATAGCTCTTGAGGGTAATATATACTTAGTGATATAGGGTCCACACCATCTCACCTTGAGTTTCCTGGATGTTTCCATTTACTATCATAAAGAAACACCTTATATCCAATGTTAAATTCCTCTCGTTTAATGTGGCGGTCATGCCAAGCCTTCTTTCTTATTTTTCTTAGGTCTGCGGTTGTATGCATTTAGGAACCTCTTCTCATCTAGTTTATCCAATTCAATCAACCTC
The DNA here is from genome assembly GCA_018340775.1 of Taxus wallichiana var. yunnanensis. Lineage (NCBI taxonomy): Eukaryota > Viridiplantae > Streptophyta > Pinopsida > Cupressales > Taxaceae > Taxus > Taxus wallichiana. The sequence continues at coordinate 810,187,647 of CM031237.1, forward strand.
TCATGTAATGAAGTATCTTCATTCTTATGAAATGTTAATTCCAATCTTAAACTTAGGAGTATAAAATCTATAGGGAGACTTCTAATCAAGTAGACTAATATGAAAGGAGAGTATTTTGGAAATCTCTTGTAAGTTGTGCGGTAAGCCCATAGAGCTCCATGTATATTCGAGATCACAATCTACTTATTGTAATTAGAATATATTTGTAAGAATCTTCTCCAATACTTTTTTGAATGCTTTGGCTACCCATTTTTCTTTTCGATGATAGGGCGTACTATGGTTATGATTTATAAAGAAATTATCTTATAATTCCTTCAAAATAGCATGTACAAAGTGCTTATATTGATCACTAGTAATACTCGAGAGGACAACAAAATTTAGTAATTATGTGTTCATAAATGAATCCTACATTTTTTACAAGACAATATTTAGTTGGGATAGCTTTGTGCCCATCTCATAAAGTATTATGTCCATGTAATATTGAACCTTTCCGGGATTTTCATACGACGAGTTCGATTGGTCCTATGAAATCTATTATCCACTTTTAGAATGGTGTCAATGCTAAAACTATTTTCAAGGGAATTTTATCACGAGTGTTAGGTTTTCCTACCCGCTGATAGATCTCACTAGACCTCATATTTTTATGCATGTATTTAAAAAGTGTAGGCCACCACAAACCAACCATCATCACTTTCCTAGTTCTTTGATCTCCTTTGTTATGTTGTCCAACTACGCATTCATGAGACTCTATCAATATGTTCTTTCTTTCATGTTCTAAGGCCACCCTCTTGAGGACATCATCTTTTCCTTTCTTATATAATTGTCCCTAAATCAATGTAAAGGAAAATATAGACTTAACAAATTCCTCTTCAATTGCTTTGTGTATTCACTGGGAAATTCTCTTGTGTGTAGTAATTGTGTTATTTAATCAAAATCCTTTGGAATTGCCTCTATTTGGAATAGATGTGAACCAGGGAAATCATCATTAATTGGTCCCTCATCTTCTCCTATCTCAAATCTTAATAATTAGTCTGAGCCATTGTATTTTCTTCCTAGTTTGACTACAATTATGAAGTTAAATTCTTGGAACAATTTGAGAAAACGACATATCCTTGTAAAACATTTCGTTTAACAAATATTTTATTGGATCATGATCGATATAGAAAACAATAAGTAGCCAATAAATATTGTCTATATTTTTTTGCAAGGCATAGACAATTATTAATGTTTCTATCTGTATAGCGGTGTAGTTCCAATCTGCTTTAGCTAACTTCATGCTTGCAAATGCCACTAGATGGTCCATTTTTCCTCTAGGTTCTGCCGGGACTACCCCAATGATAATGAAAGATGCATCAATATGGATATGGAATGGAACTTTTGAGTCTGGAAATATCAGTATTTGTGCATGCAATATTTTTTCCTTCAATACTTCAAAGGCATCCGTGCATTGTTTTCTCCATTGTATTTGCTTGTTTGTTCTTTTCTTTAATAACTCCTCCAAAGGTGCACTTATCTCTGTATAGTTTCTTATAAATTTTCTATGGTATCTAGTATATCCAAGAATTTTTTTGACATCCTTCTGTGTTTTGGGAGGGGGAAAATTAACAATCATTAAAGTTACCATGGATCAATTAATAATCCTTCTTTACAAATTATGTGTCCCAATAATGTGCCAAATGGGGTTAAAAATATGCACTTCTTCAAATTCAAAGATATTTGCAATGCTCTACATTTTTGAAACATCAATCTCAATACTTGAATGTGGTTTTTCAATAATTCATAGATTGTCCAAGCATCATAGGTATACCTTAAAGAATTCATTAATGAATTCTTTAAATGCAATAATCATTATTATAAAAACATTTTTTTAAATTCTTTATTCCAATTGGAATAATAGTGTACTTAAATTAACCCCTTTCCATTGAAAAAGTAGTCTTTGGTTGGTCTTTAGGGGCAATTATGACCTGGTGGTATCAAGAGAAAACATTATTGAACGAATAAATTTCTCTCGACTATAACATTTTCCAAAACTTCTTCTATAAATGACATCAGAATGGGTCATGTACACAAGATTTATTTAGGTCTATATAATCCACACATATTATTATTTCTCCATTCTTCTTGTTTTGAATTACCATTTGACTTATCCACTCTGAATCATCAACAAGCTTTATAATTCTAACATTCAACATTTTATCTATTTTAGTCTTCACCTTGACTTTTAGGTTAGGATTTAACCTATATGGTCTCTTTTTCAAGGGTTTGAACCCTTCTTTGATTTGTATCTTCATTGTGCCAACTTATTATTTTATACCCCTCAATTCCTTGAAATATTTTGGGAATATGTCTTGGAATTATTGAAGAAGTTCAACTACCTTTGTCACTTCTTCTTCTGACCAGTAGTCTCCTATCTTGGCAAGTTTCTCTTCTCCATTGGTCCCAATATTTTTTGTTCTTATCTTCAGAGGTTGATAATAATATTTGTCTTCTTCTACCTTAGTCTCCACTACTTCCCTTTCTCCTTCAATTGTTTTTTATTTTAAATTTTAGTCCTTTCATGTTTCTCTCACTTTTCTACTCCAAAGCAAAATGCCATTTCTAGATATTTGTTTAGGATTTATTGCCTTACATGGTTCTTAAGGCTATGTTGTCTTCCATGAGTATTTATCTACGGCCACTTCTAGGGTTAGGAATAGAAAAGTCCTATTCTTTTATAGTGCTTTAAGGAATTTTCAGATCTACATCCCATAAACTATATGTATGGAAAAATACTTGATGATTTGGTACCAACTTCATGTTTATCCTCTTAGTTCTTGGTGCATGTACCAAGTCCACAAAGATGGCTCTAAACGTCCATATAAATAGTTATATCCATACCAAGGAGAATTATCTCAAGTAGATTTTCTATTGTCTTTCAAAAATCTGGATGTCTCTTTGATGATCACTTTCACCAATTGTAATATGGCATTTCCACGTAGCACCCTCAATTCTTCAAAAACACAATCTTGAGATACACCGTTACATAATTCTAGTGAGAGGTGTTTTTTTGTGTGTTTCCCACCACCCTATGGTGTTAGTTGTTAAAGTTTCATCTAGATCTTCCATTCATGCTTTCTCATTTGAAAATATTTGCTTCGTTTCTCTATATAACCTTCTAAGTCTTCAAATCCTAAATACTTGGGTAAAGTTTGGTGTGATTCCTTGTGGATCAATTTATATACCATTTTTATTGGAATTTTTTAATTTATTTTTTGGCAGAATGGTATTTGTCTTCTTCTTCAAACTTATCTTTTGTGGGTCAAAAATATTATTCACAACATCATCTAATGCGATTACTTACGACAAGTACTCTTCTTGCATAATGTAATTTTCTTGTTCTAGATTCTGGGAATCCATGTATCCATGCCTCTATAACAATGTCTAAATCTTTAGTTACAGATTTAGTTTTTATTGAAATTTTCTCATCCGAGTTTGTTTCAAAATACTTCTTAATATTAAGTTTTTAAAGGCATAGACTCCTTGAATATCATCAAAATATTCTCCTTTTGTATCATGCCATACTTCTTCAACCCATGCAGCACTCATCCTTGCATGTAATGGTACATGTACACAAATTCCATCTGCTTTTATTGTTACTTCCTCTTCTTCGACTTTAATGTAACATTATAATCTACAAAGCATTCTACAGATAAAATGACATTGTAGGATGGGTTTATAGGCACAATTTCAACAACTTTAAAGTTCATGGACTTCTTGATTCCCATAAAGTTTACTTCAATGTTCTTTAATGCACCTATTGGTTGTCTTGATGATCCATCTACCAATCCAATGAGGTACTGGTAAGTTATAAGGAGTCTTACTTATTCTCTCCTTATAGGTTTTGACATCATATTGGAATCTTCACCAAGATCAAGAAAATATTTTTAATAGTAGTATTAATGATGTCTATGTCTAAGTATATGGAAGATTTATGTTATTTTATTTCAAAGTGGGGAAGACATTCCTTTTCTTCGATGAGGTCTTTCTTCAATTCTTCGAACATGAGGACTATTTTCATCCTTGTTGCACTATTTACTGAATTGTTTTAATTTATCTACAAGTCCATCCCTGATTGTTAAGTTGGCTATTTCCTTCAAGGAAATGATCTCCTCGTCAATGAAACAATTATTTTATGTTTATTTTTGGATTTGTTCCTTCTTTACTACTTCTTCACATTTCTTTACTTATTTTTCATGAAGGTCTAGTCTCATCTATCCAAATTTCCATTCCTCTCCACTAGAGGAAATTTATTCCTTAGGTAATCTAATTATTTTAATTTTTCTAGGTATAGATTATTTCCTTGCTCCACTTCTAGTTGCAATCACACTTGATATTTTGGTTCCTTAATATTTTTACCTTATCTAGAGGCTTTTATTCTTAGATTGATTTCTTTGGAGTATTCCTTCACATTCACATTATCTAGTCTACCTCTTGAGCTATATGCTCTTGCCTTTTCTTTTTCTATTTTCTTGTCATCCCATGAAATTTTTGTAATGTTTTGTACATTCTTTTTAGCATCTGTTCCTAATCCCTTTGATTTTGTTCCTCAATTTCTATAGAATTCGGATGCTTTGGGGAATCTTAAAGAATAATGTTATCTTTTATGAAATAATCTTTAAGGATCGGGTTCTATGCAATTCCTAGCAAAATGTCCATATTTCCCACATTTATAGCACTGCATGTGTCTCTAATCCTAGTATCCTCCCCTTGGTTATCTCTTCCTTGATATCATTGATATAATTGGTATCCTCTTCTTCCTTAGTAGTTATCATAGCTACACCTATATCCTCCTCGATATCCTCCCCTATAACCTCCTTTGAAACCTCCAAGGTATCCTCTGGGGTATCCTCCATGAATGTATCCTTGGTATTTAAAGTTATAGTTGTTTCCTTGATAACGTCCTCCAAATGGGGCTTTCCATTGTGATGATTTTGATATTAAGGGCCTGTATTTATTAGTTGGTAAGGTGGAGGTTTGGTGTTATCTTTGGTTGTGTGGGGTATGATATAGGCTTTTTTTTCTTCCCGGCTACCATTACTCGGTGGTTGTTATGTTCTTTTAATTCTTATATTGCATCTACTGAAGGGCATGTATGATGATAATGATTATATCACCCACAAGATGTACAATACATCGAGTTGACTAGTGGGTGGAACCACTTCTAACAAAGGATAAGTATCTTGTGTATTTTGGTCCCATAACCTACAAATACCACACCATGTTCTTTCTCATGAGGTACTTTGGAAGAAGATCTCTATGTTGACTATTGCCTAACCACAATGACTCTTTTTTCCTTTCCTATATAGGGGTGATTTTTTTACTATTCCCTTAAGTAAAACATACCATCCACCAAATCTTAGGCATCAAATAACTTCTTTGTGGTGTATTGTTTCTAATCTCTTTGTTCTTCTAGATTTGTTGTTGAAGTTTTAATTTTGCTAGTTTGAGTTGTACTCTTTCCAATTATGGTTTTCGTTATGCTTCTCTTTATGTGTGCCATGGTTGGGACTCCTATCTAATCACCATATCTATTTCATCTGCTAGAGTGTTGAGTTGTTGTCCATCCAATGTTCCTATGATATAAGGGAGGATCCCGATGTAAACCATTCAATCCATTTTTTTCTCTATGACAATATCCTCCAACTTCCTAGTTATACATTTAAATCTATGGATAACATCCTTAATTCTTTCCTTCTATCCTCTAATGAGGTATCTCATCTTACTCACCCCTTCTAATGGTGCTTCTGGAAAATGGAATTTTGTCATGAAATCCTTCCCAATATTATCCCAATCCTTAGATCTTTGGGAATTAGTTTTCATAAACCACCATAATACATCATCCCTCGAGTGGCAATGAATTCATATCATTTTACTATGTTATTTGTGATGTTTTTTTCTTCAACTAGGACTCTAATAGAAATAAATGTTCCACAACATCACTTTTGTTTGAATCAAATATTGATAACTTAATTTTTTTCCATGTTTCTAACTTGTTGACAATTTATCCGAGGATGACTAAGTGTTTCTGCTTCATTGGTTTCAGCTTCTTCAATTGGTTATGAATCTTTATTAAGTTAGTGTTCCTTCCATTATATCTAGATAACTCGATATCATAATATAATTTCCCTAGGATTTCTCTAAATTATCTTATAATTTCTTGTCCGTTCGACTCTCTTCTTGCAATTTATGATATCTTTCTTCAAAGATTTCTCCTTTTTTGTCCTTTAAATTGTTGTTTCAATCTTGTTGAAATGAAAACTGATCAAGGGGTCATCTTCTTTTGTCTTATGTGATGGTTGGGGATGCACCCTTAGTTGGTGAATTTTTGTAATTATCCTTTTCCATAACTACTTTCCTATATAAAATTATTTCTTAATCTATAATTGTCTTCTAATCGCTCATCACTCCTCTTCTTGTTTTGTTTTTCTTCCTCCTTTTCTTTGATTTTCTTACTTATCTATTCACTCATATTTCTCCTCTATTATCTTTATCTTTTCTCCCTCTTTTTTCTCAACATTATCTTTTTCTTTATCTTCCTTTTACACTATTTGTACTTTCTTTAAAAATTCTCAACTATCTATCTCATCTAATCAAATTCTTCTTGTTCTTCTCCATTTTTTTAATTAAAAATGATGTTCTTTCCATCATTTCTTCCAATCCTATTGAGCCTACTATTTCTATAATTTCTAGGCTTAATCCTCATAGTAATTTTTCTAAATTCCTTACTAACATAGCATGCCTTGATAACAATTTTTGTATGGGGCTATTAAAAAGATATGGATCCATGGTGAATTATGGTGTAACAAAAATTTGTTAGTATTTGCATGGTGGTGGTATTATAGCAAGACTTTGTGTGTCTACCTCCATTTCTTAGTGATCCAATTATTGGCCTCCACTTGATGTGGGTGTTTCTTCCTTCTCTAATTTCTTAACCTTATTCAATTTTTCTTTCCTTTCATTCAATTTTTCTTTCCTTTCATTGAATATATTCACTCTTTCTTCCCTTTCTATCCTTTGTTTCTCTAACTTCTTCTCTACTATTATCTTATGTCTTTCTTCCATTATACTCATTTCGATTGTTTTTGTTAATGTACTAAACTCATCTTAATTCTCTTAATTATATTTTTTCCAACTATGTAATCTTTTTTATTTTTCTTTTCTTCATGTCGTCTTATTTCTATTATGCTAACCATCAACCCATTAATTATGATAAGTTATATCTCTTGAATTACCCCCTTCATGTACACCACCCCAAAATGTCTATCCCCTAAAGGATCTTTTCCATGCTTTTGATTAAGCCCTTCTCAAACATCAAAACCTTAATTAAGAATCAAACTAATTTTAGAAATTGACCTCTTGCTCCACTTAAAAATTATCCATCCTTGTATGGCCCAAGTAATTATTTATGAATCCAATATATTGTTGTAACTATAATCAATATCTCTCACCCAAGGTTTTTCCAAATGATTAAGTATATTTAACTTTGTTGTAGTCCACGTAAAGTTCCTCTCAAGTGTAATCTTGAAAACTCTATTCTCTTAGCGTGCGCTAATAAGAAAGTCCACCGTAGGTGAGGAAATTATTACCAAAATTATTCTTTGTAATCCCCAAGAAATTTTGCTTCTACCTTGCCTTAAATGATGCTTTCAGTCTTTTGGCTTCTCCTTTAACGAAGTTATGAATTAGCACTTCCCACAAATCTTCCATCTCTGTCGGTGTGGGTTTCAAATATTTATTTGCTGATATTTTTCCTAACATCTGACTAACAAAAGGAACCTGGGCTCAGACACCAAATGTTGACCTTAAACCTTGACAACAGTGTGATATTTAAGAATTTTGACCTATTTTTAGTGATGTATGTAGGAAAAGTAAACTATTCTAAATTGTGAATAAAAATAATGTAAACACACATAACAGACTTTGCTCCAGAACATCAATTTTTCATTCATATTTCAATATTCATTACATTAGTCTCAATTACATATTCAGATCTTTCTCTATTCAATATTTCATCTTTCTATCTCTTACAATTCAATATCTCTCATATGGCATTCACTCTCTATCTCATGTGATGCACACATATACAATGGATTAATTACAATAAATATACAAAATACAAAACATCCAAGAGTCACTTATTTTGATTCATGCCTCTAGTTTTTCTTATCCAATATTATTTTGATTTTCCTTTATTCCACGACTCTTTATCGGCTTCCTATATTGTCTCGCAACTTCTTTCAATGTATCACAACATTTATAGTTACCATGGATTTATTAATATACTACTACTTTCCTCCCTGTTATCTATGGATTGTTCTCGGTCTTCCTTGGATTCTAGCTAGCTTAGGTGTTTATTTCTCGTAACTATGAAACTATCTCAAAATCTAATGAAGAAGCCTATTGCTAAATTGTATTAGTTCTAGCTTCATTAGTGGTCATGGAGGGAAGTGGATTTTTAATTATATATAGCATCGGTGATATTTGTTGGAGTATAAAGGAGCACGATACTAGATATACATGTTCATGATTTGTGTTCACCCACTTATACAAGGATTTTTATTAGTTTACACGGAGGACCACGTAGTTGGAGTAGGATGTACTACTCTATGCATGTATGGGAGGATGAGTATATAGCTATAATGAGTCCACTCATTGGGCCACGAGCCAAATGGACTCGATTAGAGATATTTACGAGTGAGATGGGTGGGGACCCGAGTAAGAGGATGGACATGACCACATATAGGTCATTGTTAAATCGGATGGGCGCTAGGACCATCTTATGGAGGATGTATAGAGACTATGGAGGATGGGAGGAGGAAAATGTTGAGTTGCAGTAGATTCAATGCACCATGTGGTTAGAGGATTAATTTCTAGGTTTACAAGAGTTGTTCTAAGGTAAGCGTGTGTGTCGACATTTTGTTATGGATCAAGACGTTCCCAAGAGCCATATATATGGCATAAATATTTGAGAGTAGCATGAAAACTACGGTTAAGGATAGGCCCCATAGGAGCATAGTTAGTGCCACCATGTCCAGATGAGGTAGATATGGCAATACAACCATTACGGTGGATGACATGGGGTGCACTAAGGACTAAAGTCAGTGGTGAATGACATGCAAATGGGTGTTGTTATTTCCAATGGTTGTAGATGTGGCAAGTGGGTGGAAGTTGGAAGAGTGGAGGGATAAGCACCCACACCCAAGGTAGATGATGTACCAATGATGGGAGAAGAGTGTATGTATCATATATTGTACTTGGTTTAATGGTTAAGTTTAGTAGTGAATATGATGATGTATAAGTTCTAATATGGGGTATTTCGTATGTGATTGTACGTGACGCCTATTGGAAATTAATTGTAGATACCTTCATATGCATGTTGAATTAGAATATTCCCATAAATGCGCTCATGGGAGGAGGGATGATAAAGCAGTGGACACAATTATAGGTAAGCTTGCCTACTTATATGAGCATGTGGTGATATTTGAGGCTATGTATACAATGTTGTTGATCAAGCACAATGAGGATTGTACAAAAAAATAATGAGTGACAAAAGCCATGGGAGGGGTGGTCTAGCTTAGGATGTATTTCCACAATATGTGGATCTCCATGACTAATATGTATAGCATATCACGAGAGAATTCCATATTACAAAGTGATCCTAAGAGATTCGGATCCCTAGATTGATGACATAGGGTTAGCGGTGAAGCTTCTAGTTCTAGATCTCCCACGATTGTAGATAGTGATAGTGAGGATGATATATGATGTATTATAGAGGATGTACTAAAGCATGGGAACTTGGCCCCCAATGATTGTATATTGTAACTATTATTTTGGATGCTCGATATATATATATATATGTATGTATGTATGTATGTATATATATGCATGTTGATGTCATATTTTTTTAATATTCATTTTATATTATGCAATGATTGTCATTTATATTTAGTAGTGATTATATATTTTGATGGATTATATATGCATTGTTTGTATGGTTTACAAGATATATGTTTGTAGTCTCTGTTTACCTCTAACTTCAGTTAAAACCCAAAATGCATCCGCTTATCACCAAGTCTGAATAGGATTTCACCCGAGGCATGCATGGCATGGATCCTCCTTTATATGAGCTTTGCAAGAATTTTTAACACCATAAGAGGTAGAATGGACAAATATAATTGTATGTATTCTAATAAAAACAAGGAAACTAGATTTAAACATAAATGCATCATAATATAAGTGAAAACATCATAATAACAAGGAGGAAACAAATCTAAACCATGATCAATGTAAAGAACACAATGGTCTGGATCCATAAGCATAAAAGAAAATATACATGTCAAAATCTATAAATCAGATGTTTAGAACCACTCTTTTGTATTAATTCATCAACATATCGAGTATCGAAACATTAAAGATTCCATGAATGGAGATAATACATCAACATAGTCTTAGTATGATTTTTACAATATCTTATATAAAGAGGTTACAATCACACACTCACGTTCTCTATCCATCTCTCTCTCTCTCAATATCATACCCCATGTTTCCATGAAAATCAATACATATGAAAGAACAAGGAACGAATCTACCCTAACTGGATCATCATTACCTATGAACATGCAAAATGTCATCATGTATTTCCCTAATCAAGTATCCTTAACATACATATGCTACCTAGTTGTAACTAACTCCACCCACCTTTATAGCTCCTAATCCTTTCATGATAACCATAATTATTCCTAGAAATATCCTTTTCTGCTTACAACAAGGATTTATAGCTTAACATTATCCATAATCGAATCCAGTCACCTTTCCACATGTTCCCCTAACACAACTTTGAATAATGCTCAAAAGTGACTAAGTTCTTAACCCTTCTTACCTAGGCACAATCCTTCACACATCACCAAATGCAATTATCACTAGCATTCCTTTCCATCCTATACGTGCTTCACAACCCTCCATGTCTCATGTACTTATTCATTTCTAGGGATCAACATTACCCGACATTAAGGTGATTTCTTCCCATTGAAATCATTGGTTCTCATCGAACAAAACTCCAATGACAAAAATTATACAAAAATATATTGAGGAAAAAAGATACGTACATGTTGTTGCCGCCTATAAGATACGTACATGTTGTCCCCTTTTACCTTTTTCTATGCCTCTAGCTCTTTGAATTTTTTCCCTGGAACTTCCCCTATGATGCTAGGCACTTGATCTAATGGAAAATATTCTAACTTCTCCTTCAGCTCCATGATCACCACCACCAACTCCATGTAAATTCCTAGAGTTCTCAAATTAGGAAATCAAATTTCTCATGATTGGTCATTATTTTATCTTTTCACACAATAGTGTCAACAATTAACTAGGCTTGCTCAGAGTTGTTTGTTAGGAACTTCTCCTATAATTATTTAAGAGTGGATTCTTCCTCTCGCTACCCATGCATCAACTTTGGGATTGTATTTCTTGCAGGTGTTTGAAGCCCATGTTTTCCAAGATTTATTCCTCCTTGAGCTAGGTGAGAAGATATTCCAACTCCAAAATTTTGGCCTCAATCGTGACTTTATTAATCTCCTTCTTCTTGGAATTTTCCATGACTTACGGCCCCATGTCATCCTTGACATTGGTAAGCAACATTCCCACCAATTCCCCAAATACTCCACTTCATCACCATAGTCTACCCTTTCCGGCTTACCGGTGTTAGACATTGCTCAAAGATACGTTTGAATAGAGTGTTACATAGATCATAAACCTCCTTCATTTGCACTTTCTTTACCTTAACTTAGTGGTGTTGTTATTATACCTCCTTTTGTTTCTATTTCTTATTTGTGACTAAGGATCGAACAGTGGCCCTCGTTTCCACACTACGGAGAATCACCTCCAAGGACATATTTTGTAAAGCATTGTATGCCTCCTCATCTTTGAGGTGGCTAGGATCCACCACCTTGTATTTCCCTCCTCCTTTTTTATTCAAAGGAATGGTCTCAATCACATGATCGATGACTTAAAATTTAGGCTCCTCTACATGGCAATGTAGGTTCCATCCTATCATCTTCCTAGTTCTTCGAATGTACCCTTCTTTATCTAAAATATGTCGTGCATACATTTTTTCCACGAGAAGGCTACCTTGAAACCTCATACGTAATACCTTTATGGGGTCATCCATGAATTCCATAGGTGGGGAATAGGTGTCCACTTCTTCCTTACATCCTTACACTTCGTGCACTATTTCTTTTATCCTAGAAAAAATCATTTGTCCTCCTTTATAACAAAGGAATCCCCATTTATTTCTTCCTTTCAATTTGTGGGTTGTGGAAAATAATACTCCCACACTAGACTCTCCTAAGTTTCTTCCACATAATGATACTTCTCCTTGGCATGTGCATCAACCATAACCTTAGTGTTTGTTAGTGAAAAATCATAGCACACCCAAATGAGTTCTATAGATATTCTTTTCTAAGGTAGAATCATTTGGTGTGATCCATATAACATTGAACTTTCCCCAAGGTGTGGGACCTTGCAAATGGAAAAGCTTTCCAGATTAAAGGTTGGTTCCTATTTCTCTATTTAGGTGAATACATGAGAACTTGCAAATGATCTATATATATACCTAATCTAAAATTTGCCAAGGAAACAAGGATGAAAAGGGATATAAGAAATAATAAATGACTAAAGTAGAAGGTGATGCCTTTGAAGGAATGATGAAACTTAGTTTTACCGATAGACACAAACCAAAAAAATACATACAATAATCAATCACGAGATAACCGATTTATAATGAAAGACCAGATGCAAGCAAAAGAGACAGAAAGGATATAAAATTGATCACAAACGTGTTTTTTTCTTTGTAGATTGATACAATGCATTAGAAAATATCCAGAGCCAATAAACATTCTACAATTTTAATGGAAGGCTTGAACTCCATGAATTCCTTTTCTAGAAGGAAAGGGGAGCCTATAAAACAAAAGAATCTCCAACCCTTTACAATAAGTCCCGATCTCGATATTTATAGACTCAAAGTGAGAGAAGAAAGAGAGAGAAACAGGAAAAGTAGGTTGAAGCTCAACCACCGATGTTAATACCTCGACAAAATATGCCACGAGATCCATTTTGAATGTATTAATCTTTGGTTTGGTGCTGAAGGAAGAGGAAATGGAGGAACAAATCGAATCTGACGATCTGGTTGTTGAGGCAAGAAGATCCTACATTAAATGGTAGAATATGTTTCTCTATTTTTAACCTAAGAGGGCCCTAAAATATGATTTTTTTATCTTTCCATGGCGTAGAGGATGATGAGATGCTTCCAACAGTGTAAGATTTGCAATATTTTAAGCCCTGAGTCAAAAGATATGCCCCTTCAAATTTTGTATCGGGTCCGTACAAATGGGAGGGAAAATAGTTTGAAAAATGGATCCCTTTTAATATGGGGCATGTGGAATCTATATTTGGGAAAAATTGGGTTTGCTGGTCTATGATTTATCCCTTCCCCCTTTTCACAAAAATGTAAAAATAATATAACTCCCAAGGCCCCGACGCTCTGCGTAGACATAAGGAACCCTTTGGTTGGCCAAGGAGATGCACTTCAATTTTTATCTCTGTGCCTTTGTGAAAAAATGAAAATTTTCACTTACTCCTCCGAATCCCGCTTTGACCTTGACTCGGGCTCAAACTATGACTTTTTCCTTTGGGCGTAGTTATAGCCCATTTTGGAACTTTTAAACCTTTGGAATAACAAGGGGTAAAAAACAAACATTCCCCCTGATGGTCCACTTTAGCACTACTAGTTTGCGCCTTCCATGTAGCATTTCCTCTGCTACCTACCCAATTTCTATGTTTTTGGCTAACTCTTTTTCTTCCCGGGGTCATATCTCTTTACCCGGGACACGTGGTAGTCTGGCACTCATTTGGAAACCTGATTCAAAATTTTCCTTAGAAGGAGCATCGATTTGACACTTATAACTCTCTACCGGTGTGCCCCATGGATTGACTATTCAAACAACACTACCCCTTTTTTTAAGACTAGACACGTGGAGGCACCATGCTCACTTCAAAGCCTGATTCTAAATTTTCCTTTGAAGGAGCGTCGAGTTGACACTTTGAAACCTCCACAGGTCTTGTGGATTTTTCAGCTTTCCCTTTTATCCTTTTGGACTCTAGGCCACGTGGAGAGCTCATGCTCATTTGGGTCTCTGCCTTTGGACTAACTCTTGGAGATGTGCTAACTTGACACTTTGTGACCTCCGCTTGCACTTTATACTTAGCCAATATTTAGACCCACCTTATCTACCTTTTGAATTTGTTTGATCATTTTTTACATCCAAGGCTGGCACAAGTTTGAGTCAGACCTTTGGGCACCCATTTTAGATTTCTTTGGTGACACTGCACCTTTTTCCTTAGTTGAATACTTTTAAATAGCCCCAAAAATTTTGGGACTCGGGACGTGTGGAAACCTCGGTGCTTGTTTGGGATTCAACTTTGGAGAAGCACTACGTAGACATGTGGTTCATTCCACTACCTCCTCTATACATAGTCAATATTGGAATCTTTCCTAAATGTTTTCGATCCGAAAACTTTGAAACTTCACCATTTTCCCCCTCTTACTCCCTGGTTCTTCTATGGCACCGCTCTTCTTATTTGTCCCGATATTCCATCATTGAGTCTACCAGTAACTTAAAAAGTGGATTTTATATATGGAAATGGATTGACAGAGTCATTTCCTTTTTTATAGGGTCATTTAACCATTATCATCCCCCACCACTCCATTGTTGAGTCCTTCGCGACCTATTTACCGAGATATGAACAAGTTTTCTCGGAGTTCTTTCTATGCGGGTTCATGACTGATCCAATATTTTTCTTGGGGAAAAATATGGATACCAATTTGGCGACTCACGGGGGTATCTTATGGCTAGATGAAAATACCAATTGGCTTGTCATATCCATTAGACATGGAGTTGAGAATGACGGTCGATCATTGATTATGCCTTTGATTCACAAGTCCGAATGTTTTCACTCTCAATTTTCATAAGAAATATTGAAACGAAGGTTTCTAAGAGTGGAACATTGTTTTGACACTGGGGCTTCATCTATCTCTCTAAATGGACTGTATAAGAGCAACAAAACAACACCACAACTATATACAAAAATTTGAAATCAGACATGTTCCAAAAAGAAAATGCAAAGCATGCAAAGAACTTAGTAGAAAAGTAACCTAAGCTTCAACAAGACAATGTGCACAAGCACTTAGAGGAAAAGAAACTAAGCTAATATGTAAAAGGAGAACCTTGGTTCTAGTAGCAATGTTTAAGATATATTTCATTCATTGGAATATGCAATTCTTCACCATCCAACATAGACTATTGGAAAGCATTGCTACTTTTACATCTTTTGACCATGTAGGGGCCACTCCAATGGCATAAAACTTAGAATGCCTTCTGGTTTCACCCAATTTGCATCCCATTTCAAAACTAGGTCTCCTTCCTAGAAGGTCCTTGTTTTTACCTTCTTGTCAAAGCATCTCTTGATTGAGGCCTGATCTTTATCTAATGCTTGGAGTGCACGTTCTCTAGTTTCTTCTAATTCTATCAGCTTCGTATACCTAGCCTCCATCAGTTCAAATTAAGACATCTCTAGCTACTTCACGAGTTCTAATTCTAGAAACTCAAGTTATATAGGAAACATTACCTCTTTCCCATAGACAAGTTTGAATGGAGAGTTTCCTATCGATCTCTTGGGTTTTATCCTTTCAACCCATAAGGCTGATTCGAGCTTTGTGTGCCAGGTTCTCTGATTTTCATCAAGATTTCTTCTCATGATCTTTAACGGGTTCTTGTTTGTGGACATAGTTTGGCCAGTACTTTGAGGGTAATAGTTTGATGAAGTTCTCAAGTAAGTCTTGTTCTTAACAATCCGTCCTCATATCTTGGAACATAAGAATTCCAATGCATTGTCTAATATGATAGTGGCTGGTACTCCAAATATGGTCACTATCCCCTCATAGAAATCTAGTATACTAGACTCATTAGCTTCCTTGAGTGCCAATGATTCGATCCACTTGGTGAAATAGGTTGTCTCTATCAGAATCCATTTTTGGCCTTGGCTAGAATTTGGATTGACGACTCCAATGAAGTTCAATACCAATTACATGAAAGATTGGTCGACAGAAATTGGGTGCAATGGAAGTGCTGCTAGCTTTTCTTTGCCTTTGAAGAATTAACAATTCTTGTAATTTTTGATCCATGCATAGCAATCACTAAACACTCTGGGCCAATAATAACATGCCTTCATTATCTTTAGTGTTGTAACCCTTGGATAAAAATGACCTCCAACTACTTCAACATGGAATTCTTGTAGTACTCTCTCATCAGAATGTCATTGATGTCTCTCTTGAACAAGACAACACCAATAAGAACATATGGGATGGCCGTAGTCTGAAATATCTCCTTTTTTCTTTACTCATCCCATGAGGACACATGCCTATTTTAAGGAAGTGCACCATTTCTTGAGTCCAACAAGGAGTAGGTACATCCTCATTTCCTTCGCCTTGATTATCCGTAGAAAAAAACAACCTCCTTTTCATTTTTTTCTTCGTCTTGTTGACCTAAGGCTAGTTGTTCACACAACCCTTTCCCATAGACCAGCTTAGTGACCTTGATCTCAATGCCATATTCCATGACTCGAGTGATCTATCTTTCATGTTTTTCATTCAGATCCTTCACGAGAAGGAATTCTTTAACTCCCTGCATTAGAGACCAATAATTGGATTTTGTTATTTGAAACTAGATGCTTAAACTTCTTTAATCCTCCGACACGCCGGGACTTTCTTTTCAATTAAGGGGTATTTAATGTAATAGTCTTCCACACCTTTTCTTTGAATAAAGCAATTGGTTGTTTTTTACCTTCTTTGTTACGGTGAACTAAGATCACATAAATTGTGTCACTTCCTCCAAAGGCATACAAGATGAAGTCTTTAGAGAAATCAATATTCACGAGATATAGGGCTTGTGGTATATCTTTCTTGATGGCCTCAAAGATTTCCTTTCCTTCATATTTCCATCCGAATGCTAATCTCTTCTTCAACATCAACGTTAGTGGCTTAACAAGGACAACAAAGTTTGTTACAAACATACAAACAAAATTGATTTTACCCATGAAGCTTTGGAGAGATTTCTTATGGTTTGGTAATGGCAATGCTCTTATTGCTTCCACTCTCTCCGAGTCATTTCTCAATCCTTCCTTTGATACAATATGGCCTAGAAACCTACCATCATGGGCCAAGAATATGCATGTTTTAGGATTCAATGATACCCCAAAAGTCTTGTATCTTTGAAACACCTACCTTTGGTGGAAAAGGTGGTCTGCTGCATTTTTGGAGAACACAATAATCTTGTCAGATTGATTAGAGGTATTTTTTTATTATCATTTTGAATGCCATATCCATATCACTTTGGAAAGTTTCACCAACATTGGACAATCAAAATAGTATTTTTTTGTAGACATAGGTACTCCATTTGGTTGTGAATTTTTTTTTGAATTGATCATCCTCTTTCACCATGATCTAGTTGTACCTTGAATAGCCATGTAGGACGGATAACCTCTCTGATCAAGACACCACTTGCAAGATCTACTCCATTGAAGGGAGTGGGTAGTGATCTTTGAGACAGGATTTGGTCGAGTCTTAAAAATCTACACACAACCTAATCTCTCCATTTCTCTTCCTGACTGGGACCAGGTTTGTAAACTAGCTTCAGCTTTTGATTGGAAATATAATACTTGCCTTTATCAACTTGTTCATCTATTTCTTCATCGAGGCTATATGTGTGGATTGAATGGTCTCTCGCTTTTTCCTTATGGGCTAAGCAACTTGATCTAGTTTGATTGTGTGTTGTGCTAGCTTTGGATTGAACCCTCTTAGGTCTTCATAGCTCCAAGAAAATACATCTAGAAATTCTTGGAAAAGTTGTATGAATTCATAATTTTATTTCTCAGGGACCAATTTTCCAATTTGAACTGTTTTGCCTCCTCCAACTGGGATTGACTTTGAATCTTCTCCTTTGATTTGTATGTTAGCCTTCTCTTTTCTAAACTGATAATTATGATTGAAGATAGAATCCAATGTCACTAAGTTTTTAGTAAGCTTGTTTGTATGTAGTTGGACTATTTGATTCTTGTATTGCTGCTCTAATCTACTTTGATTTCTAGCTGAGAATCCAACTTCTTACAAAAAATTAATGATCTATCGATCATTCTCGAACACCTACCAGCATGTGTTGTTATCTGGAACCACTGGTCTCGCATCCACATGGATATGTGGTTGTTCTTTGTCTCTCTTGGTGTTGTGCACCACATCAAACATTGCTCCAATGCTGCAAGCCTATCAACATATTTGTTCTCCTTCCCGGGTATGGACACAATGTCAAGGCCTCGAAATCCTCCATGAGATCCCATACCCCACTCCTGTAATTCTTGAGTAGGTCATTCTTGCTATCATTAAGTCCTCTAACTTGATTTTCAACCAGTTCACTATTACCAAACACTTGCAATTTATTTATTCCTAGCTTCCTTGCCCAATGAAGGCCATGGAGCAAAGAATCATATTTAGTAGTGTTATTTGAGCTGAAAAACTTAAATCTGAAGGCTGAATAATATTTCATACCTTTGGAAGACAAAATCATAGCTCCTCCTCTAGATCCTTGCCTACTCCTTGATCCATCAAAGAAGAGTGGCCATACCTTATTTTCATCGTTATACAGTTTTGGATTAATTAGGTCAAAAAGAGGATGATTCTCTTCATGTAGGCAGTAGACACGTTCCTTATATTTTTCCATCTCCTTATAGGGTTCAAAATAATGTATTTTGTTGTCCCATTCATTGAGAGTCAAGTAAAGGAAACATCCCACCTTGATATCTACTTCACACATGCTTAGGAGGTCTTCTTGATCAAAATATGAGTAGTTCACATTGATTGGGCTAGGCACATAAGACTCAATATGATAATCAACAATGGGCTTAGATCTGATTGTGGCCTTTTCCTCATACCTTGTTCTAAAGAGCATATGTAACCAATCAAGTAGACAAATAACCTCCAATTTCAGATCAAGTCCCTAAGACAACACAAAGCAAAATGTGGTCACAAATCTATGATTGATACATTCTCAGCCAAAATAGTCACATTAAGGTAGGCATGTAGAGTGAGGCTCAAATCCTTGATGATTCCAATAGTTTTCACTACTATCCCATCTAACTTCACTAACCCTCCTGGAGATGACTTCATATTAGAGACCCAGTTGATCAACTATTTACTTGGGAATTACTGGAACTACTTGCCCTTAGAATCAATCATACAATTGTGGACCAATTTGTCTCCAATAATCAATGAAACATAGAATGCATGAGGTCTCAGGTTTTTACCTTGTTGCTCTTGATGCTTTTCCCGAGTTTGAGCTATATTGGTAAGCACTTTCTCTTGCTGGTTAGGGGGTTGAATTTAGCTTGACCAATTGGCCATGGGAATTTGTAATAGATCCCTCTGCCCTAGAATGGCTAGTGACTCCCATAGTGAAATGTTCACACTTTTCCTCTTCATTTGCTTAATGATATTGAATGAGATATCCTTTTTTTCCCCTTCCCAAGAACATTTTTTCCTTGCACATGGGATGCTACAACCGGTGCTTGAGTGGATTTGGAAGGTGGCTTGGATTGAATTTGCATGCTTTGGGAGTTACATTTAAAGACCCAAAAAAATTGTTGAGTGGTGGAAGGTTGAGGGTTATGTGAGTTCATTGGTTGACCTTCTCCAATATTTCTCATCTTGGACCATGCATTGGTAGCTACACTTAGAGTCGGAACCGATTCATCCAACATAAATCCTCGCCTTTCTAATTGACAAGCATAATTTCACTTGGAGATCCTTCTTGCAGAGTTCCTTGCTATTGATTTCCTTCTTGGCTAGGTTCTTATGGCACCATACTTGTTATGCACCATTAAAGCACATTGATTTGTTATGTGGCTAATTACATGGGAAGCACTAATCATATTCTTGTGCCATGTTGTTCTATCTTTGGAACCAATGCCCTTGATGTTAAAGCTTTGTTTAGATCATATGACCTCAAAGGTCTAGCTACTTGAGGTTGTCCTTGGTTTTGGATTTTATTTACATTCGATATGGTGGTCTATTTTACCGATATCTGGGGGTGAGGTTGATATGGCCTAGAACTCTTAGCTTGCTTCCTTTTGATGGTTACTAACTCATTCCCTAGGTTCTCAAGATATTCTATACTTCCTAGAGTTATTTTGAAGTGTTAGATGATGAGGTGGAGGCTCTCCCAAGCTGAGCTTTGAATCCTAGGAGTAGGTAGAGGGGATAATGTGTGTGTGTCGGCTAGTACCTATGTTTTGTAACTCGGGGTACAAAGGCATGGATGGACTAGGAGAAATTTTTCTAGCATGAATCAAATGATTCTTAGCCTAAATGGAAAGGCTATAAGCTATAGGTAAGGTTGTGTCCCCCATTGAATGAATCATCAAAGAAATATTAGAATTTAAATCCCTAAGAAAGTATAAGAAGGTGCCTTCATTAGTGGGATTTACTGCTATTGGAATCCCTGTCCCAGTTCTTTGAAAGTCGAGGTTGAAATTTGTCACCTACTCATTTAGGGCTCTCTTGATTGTTGTTAGTTTCTCAAACAAAGATAAGTTATCACCTTTTTGTTCAAATTGGTTGTGAAGAGTTGTACACAAATGGTTCTAATTTTGGATAGAGCCCGCTTCAAGGCTCTTGATAAATTGTGAATATTTACCTTTGTGTGAAGAGGCAAACAAATTGACTTCAATGTCCATCTCATGGATTTCATGGATTGTATAGACATTTGTAATATCAAGGACATGATCACCTGGAGAAGTCTAGTTTTCCTAGTGATAATCAACAATGGGCTCAGATATGATTATGGAATTTTCCCCATACCTTGTTCTAAAGAGCATATGTGACAAATCGGGAGAAAGATAGTCTCTAATTTTTGTAGTGAAGTCCCTAAACAAATGAAAAGCAAAATGTGATGGCAAATCTATGATTGATATGTTTTGCAAAAAGTCGATTGGGGGAGGCATGCAGAGTGAGGCTCATATCCTTGATGATTCCAATAGTTCTCACTTTTGTCCCATCTAATTGCACTACCCCTCTAGAGATGACTTCATATTAGAGACCCAGGTTGATCAGCTATTTTCTTGGGCATTACAGTAACTACTTTCCCGTGAATCAATCATATAATTATGCACCAATTTGTCTCCAAGAATCAATGAAACATAGAATGGAGGAGGTATTAGGTTCTTACATTTTTGTTAGTGATGGTTTCTCATAGTTTGAGCTATATTTGTAAGCACTTTCTCTTGCTAGCTAGGGGGTTGACTTGGGCTTGAAAAATTGGCCATCACTTTGTTTGTAATAGTTCCCTCTCCCCTGGAATGGCCAGTGACTCCCATAGTGAAATTTTCACACTTCTCCTCTTCATTTTCTCAATGATATTGAATGAGCTATCCTTTTTCTGCCCCTTCCTAGGCACATTTTTTCCTTGGGCATGGGTTGCTACAACCGGTGCTTGAGTGGATTTGGAAGGTGGCTTGGATTGACTTTGCACATTAGGAGTTTTATTTTGAGCACAAAAACCTTGTGGAATAGAGGAAGGTTGAGGGTTACCTAAGTTGAATGGTTGACCTTGTCCAATATTTCTCCTTTTAGACCGTGTATTAGTAACTACACTTTGAGTAGGGAACTCGGTCATCCCACATATATCCTTAGCTTGCTAATTGACAAGCATAGTTTCACATAGAGGTCCTTCTTGCTGAGTTCCTTGATACTAATCTCATTCTTGGCTAGGTTCTTATGGCATGATACTATTCTGCACCATCAAGGCTTGATTTAGTGCACCATTAAAGCACATTGATTGGTTATGTGGCTGATTGCATGGGAAGCAACAATCATATTCTTGTGTCATGTTGTTTTGTGCTGAAACCAATGCCCTTGATGTTGAAGTTGTGTTTGGATCATCTAACCTGAAAGGTCTAGGAGCTTGAGGTTATCCATGGTTTTGGATCTGATTTACATTTTGAGATGGTCGTCTATTTTATCGATCATCTGGGGTCTAGCTCGATACTTGGCTTGAGGCCGATATGGCCTAGAACTCGAGGTTGCTTCCTTTTGATGGTTAATAACTCATTCCCTAATTTTTGAAGCTATTTAATGACTTCTTGGAGTTATTTTGAAGTGTTAGATGATGACGCAGAGGCTCCAGTTGATATTTGAAACCCGGGAGTAGGTACAGGGATAATAATGTGTGCGTTTGGCTCATACCTACGTTTCATAACTCGGGGTAAAAAGACATGGATGGCCTAGGAGAAAGTTTTCTATCCCGAATCAAATGATTCCCAGCCTCAATGGAAAGGCTATAGGATGCAAGTAAGGTTGTGTCCCTATTGAATGAATCATCAAAGAAATATTAGAATTTAAAGCCATAAGAAAGTATAAGAAGGCACCTTCATTAGTGGGCTTCATTGTTGTTGGAATCCTATCCCAATTTCACTAAAATCGAGATTGAAATCCATCACCCGCTCATTCGGGTATCTCTTGATTGTCGTTAGTTTCTCTAACAAAGATAAGTTACCATCTTTTTGTCCAAACTAGTTGTGAAGAGTTGTGCACAATCTGGTTCCAATTTTGATAGATCTCGCTTCAAGGCTCTTAAACCATTGTTAAGCTTTACCTTTACGTGAAGAGGTGAAAAAATTGACTACAATGTCCATCTCATGGATTTTATGGATTGTATGAGACATTTGCAATATCAAGGACATGATCACTGGAGAAGTCTAGTTTTCCCCAATGAAATATGGGATTCTATTTAATGCTTCTATTGGGACTGGGTTTTGTGCATTTAGAGCGAGTGGGCTGCTTTGCTAGTGAAATTGACATAAGGATTTGGCAGAGCCATCCGAACCAAAGATGAGAACCCCTCTTGATTGAATGAACAACATCTGGGACGAGGTGTCAATAAGGCTCATTTAGTGGGGATAAAGACTTATGGGATCTTCTTCCTCCACTCCCTCTATCTAGGGATAAGTCTAGATAGACAAACAATCCTTCCTCTTTGGTTCTTGACCATGTTTATATCCTTCTCATGAACTTGCTTGGACTATTGAAACCAGTGGATTTGTTTCATTTGGGAGTCGCGATGTACAATTTTAAGACTTCATAGAAGTTATAATCACAGCAAGTGCACATCAATCTTACTGTAATAAGATGGAGACTTCTCTGTCCCACCGGTGAGCCAAAATGTTAGTGCAAAATCACAACACCCAAAAATGAGTTCTATAGATTTGATTTTCTAAGGTAGAATCATTTGGTGTGATCCGCATAACATTGAACTTTGTTAAAGGTGTGGAACCTTGCAAATGGAAAAGCTCTTAAGATTAAAGTTTGGTTCCTATTCTCTCTGTTTAGGTGCATACATGAGAACTTGCAGAGGATCTATCTCTATACATAATTTAATATTTTCCAAGGAGAAATGGATAAATACAGATGTAAGAAATAAGAAATGACTAAACTACAAGGTGATGCACCGAAGGAATGATGAACACTAGTTCTGCTGATAGATAGAAACCAACAAAATACATACAATAATCAAGCATAGATAACCATATTTATAATGAAAGACTAGATGCGAGTAAAATAGATAGACAAGATCTATAATCGATCACAAACGTGTTCATTGCTATGCAAATTGATACAATGCATTATAAAGTAGCTAGGAGGCAATAAACATAATACAATTTTAATGGAAGGCCTGAAATCAAAAATTCCTTTTCTAGAATGAAAGGCGAGCACTGGAAAACAAAAGAATGTCTAACCCATTACAATGAGTCCCGACCAAGATTTATAGATTCCATCGAGAGAAGAAAGAGAGAAATAGGAAAAGCAGTTGAAGCTGAACCACTACCATTAATGCCTCGAAAAAATATTCCCCTGATCCATCTTGACTATATTAATCTTTTTTTTCGCACCTTTAAGCAAGAGGAAATAGAGGAACAAATCGACTATGATCTGGTTGTTGAGGCAAGAAGATCTTGCATTAAAGGCTCGAAGACATTTCTCCATTTTTCACCTAATAGGGCCCTAAATATGGTCCGTACAAATGGGATGGAAAAGAATTTGAAAAATGGGATGGAAAATAGTTTGAAAAATGGGTCCTTTTTATTATGGGGTACGTGGCAAAATGATTAGGGAAAAATCAAGGTTAGCGGGTCCGTGATTTATCCTTTCCCCCTTTTTACAAAAGCAAAAACTCATAAAAATCCCATAGCCCCGACGCTTCACTTGGACACGTGGCACCCTTTGGTTGGTGGGGAGATGTGCTACAATTTTTATCTCTGTGCATTTTTGACAAAAGGAAAATTTTCACCTTTTCCTCCGACTCCTCGCTTTGACCTCGACTCAGGCTCAAATGCTGACTTTTCCTTTGGGTTGATTTGTGTCCCATCTTGCAACTTTTACACCTTTGGAATAAAAGGGGCAAAACACCAACTTTCCGCATTGATGGCCTACTTTAGCGCTACTAGTTTGGGCTTGCCACTTGGTTTTTCCTCCACTTCCTACTCCATTTCTATGTTTTTATCTGGGTCTTTTACTTGCAAGGTCATATCTCTTGACTGGGACACGTAGTAGTCTGGTGCTTGTTTGGAAACCTGATTCAAAATTTTCCTTTAAAGGAGTGTCAAGTTGTCACTTGGCACTCTCCACCGGTCTCCGCCCATGCATTGACTATCCAAATAGCACTACCCCTTTTTTTTTAGAATGGACACATGGAGGCACCGCATTCGCTTGAAATCCCGATTCAAAATTTTTATTTTAAGGAATGTCGAGTTGACACTTGGTATCCTCCGCAGTCTTATGGACTTTTCAACTATCCCTTTTATCATTTTGGACTGGGCCACGTGGAGAGCTTACGATCCTTTGGGTCTCCACCTTTGGACAAACTCTTGGAAATGTGCCATGCCGACACTTGACAACCTCCTTGCACTTTATGCTTAGCAAATTTTTAGACCCGCCTTGTCTTCCTTTTGACTTTGTTTTGACGTGGAGGGCTGGCGCAAGTATGTGTCTCCACCATTGGCTCCCATTTTAGATTTGTGTCAATCTAACACCTGGCACTTTTTTCCTTAGTTGAAGAATTTTCAACGGTCCCACAACTTTTGGGGATCTAGACGCGTGGAAGCTTGGCACTCATTTGGGCTTCCCTTTTGGGATCCAACTTTGGAGAAGATCCACATACACACATGGGTTTTTTTTCTTCCTTCTCCATACTTAGTCTATTTTGGACTCCTTCCTGAATGATATCAAACCTAAAAACTTTGAAACTTCACCATTTTCCCCCCTCTTTATCCTAGTTCTTCTATGACACTACCTCTTCTTGTTTGACCCTAATATTCCATTGTTGAGTCTACCTATAACTTGCAAAATGGATTTGAGACATGGAAACAATCGGATGATTTGTTTCTTTTTTTTTTCATAGGGTCATTTAATTATTCGCATCCTTGCCACTCCATTTTGAGTCCTTCGCAACAAATTTACCAAATCGCATGAGCTTTCTTAGGTTCTTTCTATGTGGGGCCATGGCTGATCCAATATTTTTCGTGGGGGCGAAATATGAATAACAATTTGGTAACTCACAGGGGTATCTTCGCCTAGATGAATGGACCAAATTGCCTTGCGAAATCCATTGGGAATGTAGTCGAGAACGACGGTCTAATACCGATTATGCCTCTAATTTAAGAGCACGGTTTTTGCACTATAAATTTTCATAAGAAATCTTGAAACAATGGTTTCTGATAGTAGAAAATGATTTTGACATGGGGCTTCATCTGTCTCTCTGAATGGACTGCATAAGAGCAACAAAGCAACACCACAACTATATACAAAATTTGAAATCATACATGCTCCAAATAGAACATGCAGAGCGTGCAAAGAACTTAGGAGAAAAGAAACCTAAGATACAATAAGATAATGTGCACAAGCACTTAGAGGAAAAGAAACTAAGCTAATATGTACAAGGTGAGAACCTTCCTTCTAGTCTAAGTGTTTAAGATAGATTCCATTCACTAGAATCGGTAATTCTTCACCATCCAATGTAGACAATTGGAAAGCATTGCTACTTTTACGTCTTGTGACAATGTAGGCACCACTCCGAATGGCATCAAACTTGGAATTCCATCCTGGTTTTCCGGATCTCGCATCTCATTTCAAAACAAGGTTTCCTTCTGAACGCCCTTTTTTTTCCTTCTTATCAAAGCATCTCATGATTAAGGCTCGATCCTTCTCTATTACTTGGAGTGCATGCTCTTTGGTTTCTTCCAATTTTATCAACTCCGCATACCTAGCCTCACTCGATTCAAATTCAGACATTTCTAGTTTGCTTCACGAGTTCCAATGCTTAAAAATCAAGTGATATAGTCTACACTACCTCTTTCCCATAGACAAGTTTGAGTAGAAAGCTTCTTGTAGATCTCCTTGGTGTTATCTTGTCAACCCATAAGGATGATTTGAGCTTTGTGCATCATGTTCTTTGATTTTGATCAAGAGTTCTTCGATGATCTTTAGCAGGTTCTTGTTTGTGGAATCATCTTGGCCATTACCTATAGGGTAATAGTTTGATGAAGTGCTCAAGTAGGTCCCATTCTTAACATCCCATCCTTTGAGATTTGAACCTATGAATGCCAATGCATTTTCTTATATAATGGTGGTTGGCACTCCAAATCTTGTCACTATCCCTTCATAGAAATCTAGTATACTAGACTCATTAGCTTCCTTGAGTGCCACTACCTCACTTTCAACTTGGTGAACTAGTCCATCACTATCGTCAGAATCCATTTATGGCTTTGGTTTGAATTTTTATTGATGACTCTAATTAATTCCAATCCCGATTGCATGAAATTTTAGTCGACTAAAATTGGGTGCAATGGAAGTGTTGCTAGCTTTTATTTGCCTTTGAAGAATGCACTAGTAACTAAACACTCACTAAACACTCTGGGCCAATAATAACCCACATTCATGATCTTGATTGTTTTCACCCTTGAGAAAATTTTTCCTCCAACTACTTCAACATGGAATTATTATAACACTCTCTTAGCCTAATCTGTCTCAATGCATCTCAAGTAGAATGCCATTGATGTCTCTTTTGAGTAAGACAACATCAATAGTAACATATGAGATGTCCTATAGTTTGAAATGTCTCCTTTTTACTTTACTCATCCCATGAGGACACATTCTTGTTTGAAGGAAATGCACCATGTCTTGAGTCCAACAAGGAGTAGGAACATCATCATTTCCTTCCCCTTGATTATCATGTAGAACAAAAACAACCTCCTTTTGACTATTTTATTCGTCTTGTTGACTGAGGCTAGTTTTTCACACAACCCCTTCCCACGGAATAGCTTAGTGACCTTGATCTCAATGTCATATTCCATGACATGAGTGATCCATCCTACACGTTTTTCATTCAGATCCTTTCCTAGAAGGAATTATTTAACTCTCGCATGGGAGACCGACAATTGAATTTTATTATTTAAAACCAAATGCTTAAACTTATTTAATCCTCTAATGACTTCTAGGACTTGATTTTTAATGAAGCATTATTTTAATTCATAGTCTTCCAGGACCTTTTAAAGAAGAAAGTAATTGGTTTTTTTGTACCTTCTTTTTCTAGTGAACTCGAGATCGCATAAATTGTGTCACGGCCTCCAAAGGCATACAATATGAAGTCTTTAGAGAAATTTGGAGTCACGAGAGTTGGGGCTTGTGATATAGCTTCCTTGATGACCTCAACGCTTGTGTTTCCTTCAGATTTTGACCTAAATGTTAAGATCTTATTCAACATAAACGTTATTAGCTTAACAAGGGTAGCAAAGTTTGGTACAAACCTATGGAAAAATTTATTTTTCCCATGAAGCTTTGAAGAGATTTCTTTTGCCTTGGTAATGGCAATTCTCTTATTACTTCCAATCTCTTAGGTCAATTTATAGTCTTTCCTTTGATACAATATGTCCTATAAGCCTACCCTCATGGGCCAAGAATATGCTTTTTTAGGATTCAATTATAGCCCAAAAATGCTGCATCTTTGAAACACCTACCTTAGGTGGAAAAGGTAGTATCCTGCATTTTTGGAGAACAGAATAATGCCATCCACATATATTAGCACTATTTTGTTGATTAGACCTTTGAATACCATATCCATAGCCCTTTGGAAAGTGGCACCTACATTGGAAAATCCAAATGAAATTTTTATGTAGGCATAGGTGCCCCATTTGGTGGTGAAAATTGTTTTGAATTGATTATCCTCTTTCACCATGATCTGGTTATACCTTGAGTAGCCATCTAGGAGGGAGTATATCTCTGATCTAGACACAACTTACAAGATCTAATCCATTCAAGGGAGTGGGTAGTGATCTTTGAGAGAGGCTCTGCTCAAGTCTCAAAAATCTACACACAACCTAATCTCACCATTTTTCTTCCTGACTGGGACTAGGTTTGCAACCCACCTTGAGTGTTTGATTGGAAATATGATACTTACCTCTATTAGCTTGTTTAACTCTTTCTTCTTTAGAGGATGAATGTGTGGATTAACCGATATGTTCTTTTACCTTATAAATTTTGAGCGAGATGGATCTAGTTTGATTGTGTGTTATGCTAGCTTTGGATTGAACCCTATTAGGTCCTCATAGCTCTAAGAAAATACATCTATAAATTCTTAGCAAAGTTATATGAACTCATGATTTTCTTCCTCGGTGGGCACTTTACCAATTTGACTTGTTTTTCCTTCTCCAACTAGGATTGACTCGAATCTTGTCCTTTGATCTCGTATGTTAGCCTTATCTTTTCTAAATTGATCATTAAGATTGAAGATAGACTACAATGTCAATAAGCTTTTGGGAAGATTTTTTATATGCAGATATACTATTTGATTCTGTATTATTACTCTAATCTACTTTGATTTCTAGTTGAGAATTTAGCTTCTTCTTGCAAAAAATTAATGATCTGCTGATCATTCTTGAACACCTACTAACATGTGTTGTTATCTAGCACTGCTAGTCTCACAACCACAAGGATATGTGGTTGTTATTTGTCTCTCTTGATGTTGTCCACCACATCAAACTTTTCTCCAACTGCTGCAATCCTATAAGTTGGTTCGTTTTCCTTCCAGGTATGGACACAATGTCAAGGCATCAAAATCCTCCATGAGATTCCATACCCTACTCTTGTAATTCTTGAGCAAGTTATTATTTATAGCATTAAGTCCTCTAACTTGATTAGAAATGAGTTCTTGTCACCAAACACTTAGAAGTTCTCGATTCCTAGCTTCCTTTCCCAATGAAGAGCATGGAGCAAAGCCTCATATTCAGCAGTGTTATTTGAGTAGGAAAATGAAATATGAAGGCTGAATAATATTTCATACCTTTGGGTGACACAATCATAGCTCCTTCTCCAACTCCTTTCGTACTCCTTGATCCATCAAAGAACAATTTTCATACCTCATTGTCATCTTTATATTCTCGCTTAATTAGGTTAGGAAGAGGACTATTCTTTTTATGTAGGTAGTATAAACCTATCTCATATTCTTCCATCTCCTTATAGGGGTCAAAAGAACATTTTTTTGGCCCACTCATTGAGAGTCAAGTCTGGGATATATCCCACCTTGGTATCTACTTCACAAGTGCTTAAGAGGTCTTCTTGATCAAAAGCTGAGTAGTTGGCATTGATTGGGCTAGGAACATCAGACTCAATATGCTAATCAACAATGGGCTTAGAACTGATTGTGGCCTTTTCCCCATACCTTGTTCTAAAGAGCATATGTGACCAATCAGCAAACAAATAGCCTCTAATTTTGGCAATGAAGTCCTTGTACAAACATAAAGTAAAATGCGGTGGCAAATCTATAATTGATATGTTCTATAAAATAGTCACATTGAGGCATGCATACGAGTGAAGCTCGGATCCCCTGATGATTCCAATAGTTGTCCCTATTTTCCCATCTAATTACACTACCCCTCTAGGGATGACTTCATTTTGGAGACCCAGTTGATTAGATATTTGTTTAGGAATTACAAAACTACTTTCCCTAGAATCAATCATACAATTGTGCACCAATTTTTCTCCAATAATCAATGAAACATAGAATGGAGGAGGTCTCAAGTTCTTACCTTTTTGTTCTCGATGGTTTTCCCTAGTTTGAGTTGTATTGGTAAGCACTTTCTCTTGCTGGTTAAGGGGTTGACTTGAGCTTGACAAAATGTCCATGGCAGTCTGTAATAGATCCTTCCACCCTGGAATGGCCAGTGACTCCCATAGTGAAATGTTCACACTTTTTCTCTTCATTTTTCTCAATGATATTGAATGAACTATCCCTTTACTGCCCCTTCTTAGGTATAATTTTTCCTTGCACATGGGTTGCTACAACCAAAGTGCTTGAGTAGATTTGGAAGGTGGCTTTGATTGACTTTACACGTTGGGAGTTGCATTTGGAGCACCAATACCTTATGGAGTGGTGGAAGGTTGAGGGTTACATGAGTTCGGTGGTTGACCTTCTATAATATTTATCCTTTTGGATGTGTATTGACAGCTACTCTTTGAGTAGGGAATTGATTCATCCCATAGGAATCCTCAACTTGTAAATTGAAAAGCATAGTTTCACTTAGAGGTCCTTCTTGCTGAGTTCCTTGTTGCTGATGTCCTTCTTTGCTAGGTTCTTATCGCACCATACCTTGGTTTACACCATCAAGGCCTGATTTAGTGCACCATTAAAGCACATCGATTGGTCATGTGGCTAGTTACATTGGAAGCACCTAGTCATATTATATTACAATGTTGTTCGTAACATTCCCATTTTAAGACTTTAGAAATAAGGAATTTTTTTTTTTTTAATCATAATGTTCCATGTTTTAAATAAAAATCATTTAGAACACACATTGCATTCAAATCAATCTCATAACAGATGACCATATGTATTTGTAATGACTCGATATGCTACCGATATCTCATTCCATGACTTGGTTGCCAATCGATCTCTCATGTTGACTTAAAGTATAGAATACTTTATGTATACTACATATACTTGGTTCTCCTACCCTATTTTAGGTACTGAGTGATTTGTTTAAAGAACCTATCTAAATATTTGTTACCAATATTCATCTAACATCACGTTGCTTTAAACTAGGTGACATAGGACAATGCACCAAGAAACTTGCGATACTTTGGTGAAAGATTATCAACATACTTGTTCATGTTACTAATCCTAGATGACATATTCGTCATTTCAGAATACGTCCTTCACCTCACTCTATTATTATCTATAATGGTCTTTACTGACTACCGTCAGTCCACTTTCCCAAGGTTTGACCCTAGCTCATGTTAGCAACATAATTTGTTATAGGAAGACGCTCACGATGACTTAGGGTATATGGGCATACTTGACCGACCTAATTCGACCAAATGTGCCAAGGTATCGTGAGTCATAGAAAGCTACTCCCTATTCCAAACATGCTACTAACTTGACCTAGAGAGAAAACTAAGTTCAAGTCCAGATGTGTGTAGATCTAGGTGAACAATACGGAAGGGTTTTGCCACATGTAAACTACAACACTTTATTCTTGAGAAGTCCTTAGAATTCTCAAAATAATTCTATATTGGCATGTGCCAACATCCTTTCAGACTGATTCATCATGATGTACATATCCCTTAGTGGTCATTAGATTAATAATTAAATTGGATTAAGATTCAGATTGCAGCAATCATGCCTAACCCTAATTCTAACATTCATTAAGTTCTATATATATATTTAACCTGATTTGATATTGAGAACTTCACTAACTCATGTTTGCATTAATTTTTACTAACGTGGAATAAAAAGTAGTCATCTCGAAAAATAGGACAACAAACATCAAGCATTTAATTCTTTACGCAACCTAGCTATCCAAATCAAGTGTGTCATCCACCTAGATTTAGCTAGTGTTTACTTCTTATAAACAAAGTACAAAGATTAAAGATCATAACCACTATTACTTTTTATCTTTCATTCTTTTGAGAGAGGAAGAGTCTTCCTCTACATGATTAGATGTTAAGGTTAACTTAACCTTTTTACCAATATTTACTCATATAGTTTAATTGTATGTCCAAAGCATATTTTATATTAAACTTTAGTTGTGTAAATAAAGAATGACATCTTTGTAGTTTAACAAGTTCATTATAATAAGGGAATCATATTATCCCCTTAATACAACTTATAACATGATAACAACAATAATATAAAAATAGATATAAAGAATACTGCCAAGATATCACTACTATTTCCATCATACAAGTACAAAAGAATTCACACCATAAATTAAATTCCAACTAAAAACTTTCATTTCAAGGTGATAAATATACATTTATAAGACTATGCATTTCAACCATACTACATTTCAATCATTATTAATTTCATAATGTAACACCCTTTTTCTTTTCCAATACAACTCAAGAATGAATCAAAAATTCTTTACATAATATCTAAAACTAAATAATCCAATGCATCATAAAATTTATTTCCTTCTTTTATCACTTATGATGTCCATCTGAAAAAATTTCTAGACGGGTCATTTCAATGAACCGATCATGATAAGCACTAAGTAATAAAAAAAAAAAAGTGCATTCCACTAATTGTTCCATTAAAACAACTCTACTTTAATGAATCAATTAATATATCATACAAATAAGCATAAGTAATATCAACCAGAAAAGAAGTACAATTAAAGATTCTGAATTCACTTTTAAGAAATGAGCATAATATGATCCACAACATCTGCATTATAACATATAGTTTAATTGATCCTATCAATTACTTTTAAACAAATAAAAGGTCTTGTCATCCAATTGTTTCATAATTCTATCCAAATAGAAAGACAACATTTATATCTACTATGCAGCAAAGGAAGTTATTTACAACATAACTCATATTAGGATGATTCATCCTTCCATATAAGAAAAAGAAGAAGAATCAATTCATTCTATTCCCCATACACTAATCATCTGAAAGACAAAAATAGGTTCAAACACTCATAACTGCTTCAGTTCAAAGATAACAATATGGATTCATTATTAAAGAGACAACATCTAAACAAGAATCCTATATCAATCCATGAAGGAATAGAGAATCAAAACAGTCTAACTGCAAGTCTTACTAACTTCTACATGTTAGAAGATATCATGCAAAGATCTGAAACCAGATGTTCCACCAATCAAAGCTAGACTCACATAGGGTTAATCTCTTCTAGTGTCCATCCAAGAAGGGTTCATAATAAGATAGCATACAAAAATAGAAAACCTTCCAATATCAAATCCAAAAGAAGAGTGACTCAATCAAATAAGTAATCAGTCTAAGCATGTTATTATTTTCTCTTCAATAGATCGACTTAGCTATTCTCTTTCCACATCATTACCACAAATGATTAGTACAAGTAGACTAAACAATCCACAAGGAAATTCCCATCTCAGAAGAGTGGTTCCCCACTATTTCCTACAAGATAGAAGGATAGAAAGCCAAACCCCAGAAGTCGATCAGACCTAAGAGAACAATCATTCTACAACCAAGAAGAGAATCAAGATTCAGAGAAGTTCTATCAAATGAACTTATCTTTTCAAAAGTTAAAGGATCTCAAAAGGAAAAAGGTCCAATAAAGAATTCATTTCATTTCTAATATCAAATGAATTCCATCTCTAATTTCCAACTCAGAAGTTCTTATACAAGTTCCCAAGGAGAAAACAAAACTGAACATATAGTTAGAAGAAAGCACACTTCAAGTTTCCCTTCAAATCATTACCACCTAGTTTATCTATTCCAATTCCTTAAACACAAGTTCAAATTCAATTCATGGAAAGGAGTACATAGTACAGTCCCAAAAATAGTATACTATCAACAAGAGAGCATATTCCTTTCTCTTTTCATTGACCCAGAGATTCATTCGATGAATCCAACAAAGAATAGAAAACCAAAAATAGTATAAGATAAACAAGTTTCAATTAAACTCTCGAACCTAAAAGAAACTGCATTCCCAACTTCTAGGTCTTACATGGCTCCAAATAATAGAGACATAAAGTTCATGGTCCTCGTGAAGACAAATTAAGTGAAACAACCCCGAACCAGAGGTGATAAATCCTATCAACAAGATTCAGAATGAGAGAGTATTCAACTCTTCCTTCCTTAAAATACAAAATTCAATTTAAGAGGATCAGGAAGTGAGTAAGAAAACCCAATAAACATATAAGTCAAACAATGTCTCCACTTTACCTCCTACGTGACTGAAATAGAATCACAACAAAGACTCTCAAGTTCCATCTATAAAGATTGTGACAGAGAAGGTGTTCATTTCAAACGTTAATCACAAAAAGGAGAATGCATACTGCATTACCATAAAACTTCAAAAACTATTAACGACTATTCCAATGAACTCTATATCAAACCAAACCCACAACAAGATACATTTCCAGTCATTAATCCTTCAAACACAACAGTCAAGTCTTCAAAGTAAGATGTGATATTTCTCAAGGCTGAGGAGGAAAGAATAACCTCAATACTTACATGCCCTTACCATTTCAAGAACACGGTACAGTCTCAAAGATATAAGTACCACATCCATTCCAACTCAAAAAAATTACAAGGAGAAGATCTCAAAAGAGGTTAACAAATCTATCAAACCAAAACTACTTTCCCCAAGCTTCTTCAAGAAAATAGTCCCATAACAAGTTCTAAGTATTCAAAACCTTGAATACGAGTAAAAAATTCAATCTGTAACACAAGTACAAAACCAAACACCTCAACTCAAATACTAGTTGAGGACATGCAAGTATTGAATATGAGTACAGTGTTAAACACGAAGCTTCGAACAAAAGTTCAAAACAACACAAAGTTCCAATACAAGCTCATAACAAAACATGAAGCTCTAATACAAGTTCAAACTAAACACAAGGCTCCAAATAAAATTTCAGAATGAAACACAAGGAAATGAATGCCAGATCAGCACAACACCATCCTTGAACACATGTTTAGAACAAAATACAGATCTTCAAATACAAGTTTAACATGCATGTCAACACTAATCTTGCACAAAAAAAAAGTTCCCAAAGGGTAACATTATTTAGCAATGGATTTATATTTTAAAAAAGCATAGATTCACAAAAGCATGAAAGTAATTAGTCGACAGTCATGAAAACATTTATCTCATGAGAGTAGAGTTGTTTTAATGAATCATTTAGAAGAAAGAAAGAAATCTTAATGGGTAGAGCCTATCATGCCTGATAGTGCCTCTACCAATTCGAAGGAGACTTCTAGCCGAGCTTCCCACTCTTTTTCTTCTCCACAAAATATCAAAAACCAAACAAATTTTCTTCCAATGCCTCATATACATTCCCTTGATCAAAAATAGACCAGAGAAACCAAAAATAGCCACAAAGTAGAAGTCGAACTGCTGGTTCAAAGAACCAGATAGCTCCATGCAGAGCAAAATTTGTGAGACATGCAAGACCAAACAACCTCCCACAAATCTGCCTCCCTTGTTTCCAAGATGGTTTGCACGCAAAAACAAGGTCCATAAATGTAATTACTACCAAATCTCCCACTTATCTCTCCTTGCCACCGCCTCCCAAAATTGGCAAATGCCATTTCTAATTTAACATGCATTTCCATCTTTAGTGAAGCCTCCACGTATGCCTCCACTAAAGTTTAGTAGCCTTTGCCAAAAATGGCTATACCTCCCTTCAATTAACCCAATCAAATCAATTAAATTCCATTGGAATTTTCGCCATAATGCCATGTGACCCCTTACGTTCCCTTTTAATAGTTTAGGATATATTTCCCACAACTTAGGTTAGTCTAATAATAATTACCTTAGCTCTTAAAACATTGTGATAGGTAATTTTCACCTTAGGTTAGGTCAAATTCCTAACCATATAGTATTAGGTCTTAGATCAAATAGCCTAGCATTACTTTAGTAATTTTCTCCCTTATTAATTTAAAAAAGAGCTTAGGTTAGGACGTCATCAAAACACAATAGAAATAAGAAGCTTAGGTTAGATTCTAATCCAATTAAGTAGACATGGCTAGGAAGTAGGTGATTTTTACCTAGTATAGGACACCATTGGGATAATCCTTGAGTTTTAGGATTCAGATTTCCGTCATAGTCATGAAGAAGACTATAATTCGCTTAATCCGATAATGTTATGAAGAGATCAATCCAAAATATCCAATCACAATCATACAACCGAATGAAGGCATGCCATACAAGACCAAC
The DNA here is from genome assembly GCA_018340775.1 of Taxus wallichiana var. yunnanensis. Classification (NCBI taxonomy): domain Eukaryota; kingdom Viridiplantae; phylum Streptophyta; class Pinopsida; order Cupressales; family Taxaceae; genus Taxus; species Taxus wallichiana. The sequence goes on from CM031237.1 coordinate 810,224,040, forward strand.
TAAGTTCTAACATACAAAGTTCATTCCACTATGTCTCTCAAACTAATGAATGTTGATTTATCATTTGCTCTGGTAAGGAGATTTAAAACATTCCTTGGATCACTGGAATTGATCCAAGGATGAGTCAGTAAAAGATATCAGTTGGCAACTCTCAAAGCTAGATTGTAACTCACCTACAAGAAGTGAAAGTGGATTCTTGCAAGCCATATCACTCAGTCCAATGCATCCAAGAGTAGAAATGATTTATTCATAACAAGCATGATTTTCAACAATCCAGGAACACACCTCATTCAAGAAAATCACATGCCAACACTTGTAATGCAAAAGGAAAATATAATTGTTTGTCAAAGGTGTTACATACTTCCCTCCTAAAAATAATCATCGTCCCGATGATTGTCTTATGTTTAACCATTGCATTAAGGATAATCAATTTATCTACTTACTCAACATATGTTTGCAACAATATCAGAATTTAAAGTTCTAGCCATCAGCATTCACATAGTTGTTTATTAAAAAAAAAAAAAAATAGTTATCTGCCCCAAACTGGCAGACTTATTGTCATATAAAGATAAAATCACAAATTTTTATCAGTCATCATAGTCAATTCTTATCAAATAAATATGGAAAACCATTTTTCATATCCTCCAGGTTTTCCCAAGTTGCACTTTCTTCATTAAAATGGTCCCATTGGACCTTACATTGACTTATTTAATGATTTCTTAAACGCAATCAAGCGAGTTTCCAAAGACTCGTATGGGTTTAACCACGATTATTCTTGGGTCTTGGAACTGCAAGGAATTCCAATTTAACTCATGTGATAAATCTGAAATGTATTTCTTAAGCAAAGAAATATGGAAAACATCATGCATTCATGACAAAGTACGAGGTAATGCTAAATGGTAAGCTACATGGTTGATTACTTCAACTATCTCAAAGTGTCCCACATAACGAGGTGATATCTTGGCAGCCTTGCCAAAATTTATTGAGCTCTTTTTTGGTCTAAGATGAAGAAAGACTCTCTCACCAAGTTCAAATTTCATGCTAACCCACTTTAAATCAGCATAACTCTTGTTCCTATCTGTTGCTTCTTTCAAGCGTTCATGAATCATTTTAACTTGTTGTTCCATTTCTGTAAGGATTTTAGGTCAAATTACCTCTCTATCCTCAATGTTGTCCCAACTAACGGGGGTTATACATTTTCTTCTGAATAATGCTTCGAAAGGTTCCATCTTAAGAGAGGCATGATATGTGTTATTATAAGCAAATGCAACTAGTGGAAGGTAATCTTCCCACTTATATTGAGGATCCATACAATACATTCGTAACACATCCTCTAAAACTTGATTAACTCTTTCAGTCTATCCATCCATTTCTAGATGATACACAAAACTAAAATTCATCTTAATTCCTAGAGCTACATTAAGTGCTTGCCAAAACCTTGACGTCATTCTAGAATCTCTATCAGATATGATTAATTCAGGAACTCCATGTAATCTGAAAATTTCATGTACAAATCTCTTAGCCAATACAAGAGAATCATCCTTCAAATTACCAACAATAAAATTTTCTCCCTTTGTTAGTTTATCAACAAATACTAAAATAACATCATGTTTATTTCTTGACATAGGAACACCTTTTACAAAATCAATGTTTATTACTTGCCATTTGTACTGCGGTATGCTATGAGGATACAATAAACTAGGTGGGTGCATATGTTTAGCTTTAACACATTGAAATTCTAAGCAATGTGTCACAAAATCAATAATGTCTTTTTCATCCCCTTCCAAAAATATTGTTGTTTTATATCAGCAAGCATCTTTGTAATACCAGGGTGTCCAGAAAAAGGTGAATTGTGAAATTTTGCTAACAATTTCTTTCTTAAATCATTTAGCGAAGGTATGTATACTCTGTTTTCAAATCTTAAGATTCCTTCGTTATCAAAGTGAAAACCTTTATACCTCACATCATTTGGATCTGCAGCAAGCACTGTCTTTACTTGCTGAAAGTAAGAATCAAATTCCATAACACTTTTTACTTCATCCTTAAACTGAGTTCTCAATGTTATAAGAGCATAAATGTGCTTCCTATGACTTAAAGTGTCAGCCACTCTATTTTCCTTACCTTTAATGTAATTGATGTCAAAATCATATTGAGACAAAAAATCTAACCATCTTCGTTGTCTTGCATTAAGATTTGGCTGAGTGAAAATATACTTCAGCCCAAGATGATTAGTTTTCAATTCAAAAGGTTTACCAAGTAGATAATTCCTCCAAACTTGTAGTGCATGAACAATGGCAAGCAAGCTCTAAATCATGCAGAGCATAATTCAACTCATGTAACTTTAGTTTTCTACTTTCGTAAGATATGAAATGATCATTTTATAGCAAAATACCTCCTAGACATTCCCTAGATGCAACCATAACTATCATAAAGTTTCCATTAGGATCTAGTACAGCTAGAATAGGTGCTGAAGTTAACTGTTCCTTCAAAGTTCTGAATGCAGATTCACATTTCTCATTCCAAACAAACTTCTTATCTTTTTTCTGTAATGAAGTTATTGGTGCAGCCACCTTAGAAAAATCTTTTACAAATTTTCTATAGTAACCAGCAAGCCCCATGAAGCTTCTAACTTCATGTACATTCTTTGGTGTAGGCCACTCAGCTTATAGCTACAATTTTAGAAGGATCTATAGCAATTCCATTCTTACTTATTACATGTCCCAAATAGTGCACTTTTGTGTCATAGAAAGAACATTTTGATAGCTTACCATATAACCTTCTTTTTCTCAAAATTTCCAAAACTATCTTCAAATGCTCATGGTGTTCCTCTATGATTTTAGAATATATGATAATGTTGTCAAATAATACGAGAACAAATTTGTCCAAGTATTTTTGAAAGATACTATTCATTAAATTCATAAATTTTTCAAGTGAATTTGTTAATCCAGAGGGTAAGACCATGAACTCATAATGTCTATACTTTGTTCAAAGCTATTTTATGAATGTCCTCATCCTTAATACGTAATTGATGATATCCGGATCAAAGATCTATCCTAGAATATACCGATGCTCCACTCATCCGATCAAATAGATCATCAATTCTAGGAGTGGATATCTATTCTTGATTGTTGTTTTGTTTAAAATTCTATAATCAATGCACAATCTAAGTGTTAAATCTTTCTTTTTCACAAAATTACTGGTTCTCCCCAAGGTGAAACACTTGGTCTAATCAAACCTTTAGAAAAAAGTTATTAAAATTAAGCCTTAAGCTCTAATAATTCTATAGTAGTCATTCAATATGGTGCTTTAGAAATAGGATTAGTTCCAAGATTTTTCTCAATTGTGAAATCAAATTCCATTTTGGGTGGAAGACCTGGTAACTCTTCAAAAAATGCATCACTCAAGTTTTGTAACAATGGATATCATTCCATGACATCACTATTTTCTTCAGTTATTTCTGTAATCTTTATAGCATATGAGGTACAACCTTTGTTTTAGGCCTTTTTAAGTTGCATAGCTGACATTTTCCTAACAGAAATCTCACATTTCACATCTTGAATCTCTATTGTTTTCTACAGATCATCTAAACAACTAATATGTTTTTCAAAACAATCCACCTTTTCCTTATGTTCAGTTAACCAATTAACACCTATGATTACATCATAAGACTCCAAAGGTGCAAAATAAAGATCAAATTCTGTAGAAAAACTAGGTAGGTCAAGGACTACTCCAAAAAGACACATACTAACAAAGTATAAATAACATTGTTTCCATAATGTACAATACATGTTTTATCCATGTTTCAATATTTTATTTTTAGTTTGGATGCTAATTTACTAGAAATAAACATTCAAGAGCTTCGATACCAAAAATAATAGTTATAGGTATGCCAAATAATTTACCTCGGAACCTCTATAGGCATGACCTATTTTTCAGCCTGTTTGTCACTACTACTACAGGCGTGTATCTTGTGCTACTAATTATGATCATACATTTTCAAAGGGTAGTGACTCACATAATGATCTTTTCCACGCTTATAACAACCTCCTACAGGTCCCTTTATAGGCTTAGATTTATTTCCGTGTCCCTTTATAGGCTATAATCATCCATAGGACTTCTATCCGTTATTATTGTTCTTGAAAAAGTTGTTTTGTGCATTACAAATTGTCTTATTTGTTGCTACTTTCTTATTATTATCAGAGAAAACTTACTTTTCATTCTGAATTTCTTCCATGGTCCTTTCTTAGGTGTAAGAGATGATGAAGAGGAGTTAAGAAATTTCATCCTTACTTCCTCCTTATGAGCAGAAATTGCTTTCAATCTATGTTCCCCTTACGGATTTTTCAACAATCCCTTCCATCATTGTTTGGCTATGAACATCCACCTCTCCTCCTATAATGTGGTTCAATCTCATGATGAATTTATCTATCTTGAATTTCTTGTCAGTTTGATATCGAGGTAAATACTTAATGAGTTTAGTAAACCACTCCCAATACTCGATTCATGATTAGCTTTCCTTGAGCTAAGTTCTAGAATTTAGTCATTTTCTGATCATAGTAAAGTTGTGGCATCCAACGTTTCCTAAAGTAATGTTTAAATTGATCCCATGTGATATTAGTTTCATCAATGTTTAACTCAGCCTTACGGCTATCCAACCATGAGGATGCCTCATGGGAAAGCTTATATGCTCCCCATATCACCTTTGTTTCTCCTGAGAAATTTCTTATTGCAAATTACTTCTCCATCTCGCTGAGCCAATTCTCAGCTCCATCTCCTAATGTGGTGCCATCAAAATTAGGTGGAATTATCCTTTTTATATCATTAGTGAGTTCATATGCCACCTAGCTTTTTTGTTCTCGGGATGATAAGGTATGTTCAAATTGTTATTATCAACACTGAAATTGGCATTTTCCTTAAGAGGTGGCTAATTATTAGTACAAACATCTTCTTCCTCCTCATTGTCCATTACTTGTTGTTCAAGTACAGCCAAATGATCTCTTGTGTCTAATAGGGAAGCAAGGATCTCATCGAGTTTTTGGGTAGTTGCTGCTCCTTCCTCGAGTGGAGGATTATTTACAACATTTCCTCTTGTTCTAACCATTTTTTGTTAACAAGAAAAAATTAGGTTTCATCAGATTATGGACACAATAGGTCCAAGAGCTACAACCTTCAACTTTGATACCAAGATGTAACATTCCCATTTTAAGACTTTAGAAACAAGGGATTTTTAAAAAACATAATGTTCTCTATTCTAAATAAAAATAATTTAGAACACACATTCCATGCCAATCAATCTCATAACAGATAGCCATATGCAGCTATAATGACTTAGTATGCTACCGATCTCTCATGTTGACTTGAAGTATAGAATACTTTATGTATACTACGAATACTTGGTTCTCCTACCCTATGATGGGTACCGAGTGATCTATTTAAAGAACCTATTTGAATATTTGTTACTTATGCTTATTTGTATGATATATTAATTAAGTCATTAAAGTAGAGTTATTTTTAATGGAACAATTAGTGGAATGTACTTTGTTTTTTTACTTAGTGCTTATGATCCTCGGTTGATTAAACTAATCCATGCTAGTAATTTTTGTAGATAGACATCGTAAGTGATAAAAGAATGAAATTTTTTTAATGATGGATTGGCTTATTTAGTTATAGATCTTATGTAAAGAATTTACAATCCATTCTTGAGTTGTATTGGAAAATAAAAGCGTGTTCTCGCTATTAATATGTCGAGATAGAAAAATAATCCCTCCTCTTTGGTTCTTAAGCGTGATTATATCCTTCTCATGAACTTCTTGGACTGCTAAAACAAGTGGATTTGTTTCTTTTGGATTCACCAGATGTACAATTTTAAGACTTCTTAGAAGTTAGAATCATAGCATGTGCACATCAATCTTACTATAATAAGATGGAGACTTCTCTGTCCCACAGACGACGTGCAAAACTGTTAGTGTAAAATCATAGCACCCCCAAATGAGTTCTATAGATATGATTTTCTAAGGTAGAATTATTTGGTTTGATCCACATAACATTGAACTTTCTCCAAGGTGTGGGACCTTGCAAATAGAAAATCTCTCTAGATTAAAGGATGGTTCCTATTCCTCTATTTAGGTGAATATGTGCGAATTTGAAGAGGATCTATCTCTATACCTAATCTAAAATTTTCCAAGGAGACAAGGATAAAAATGGATATAAGAAATAAGAAATGACTAAACTATAAGGTGATGCACCGAAGGAATGATGAACACTAGTTTTTCTTGATAGACACAAACCAACAAAATACATACAATATTCAAGCAAAAATAACTAGATTTATAATAAAGACCATATGCAAGCAAAAGAGACAAAAATGATCTATAATCAATCACAAACATGTTTTTTTGCTCTGCAGATTGATACAATGCATTACAAAATAGCCAGGAGGCTATAAACATTCTACAATTTTAATGGAAGGCCCGAACTCCACGAATTCCTCTGTTAGAAGGAAAGGGGAAATTGTAAAAAAAAAAGAATGTCCATCCCTTTACAATGAGTCCCAAAGTAGTATTTATAGACTCGATCGAGAGAGAAGAAAGAGAGAGAAATGAGAAAAGAAGGTTGACGCCAAAACAAAGGCTATGAATGCCTCTAAAAAATATGCCCCCGAGATCTGTCCCGACTCTATCAATCTCTGGTATGGCACCTTGAAGGAAGAGCAAACAATGGAACAAATTGAATCTGATCTAGTTGTTGAGGAAAGAAAATCCTGTATTAAAGCCCTAAAGACGTTTCTCCATTTTTAACCTACCAAGGCCCTAAAATGATTTTTATCTTTTCATGGTGTAAAGTATGTCGAGACACCTCAAAGGTGTAAGATTTACAATATTTTGTGCCTTGAGTTGAAAGATATGCCCCTTTGAAGTTTGTATTGGGTCCGTAAAAATGGGTGGCGAGGACATTTTGAAAAATGGGTCCCTTGTTAATATGGGGCATGTGGTAACTAGATTAGGGAAAAATCAGGTTTACGGGTCCGTGATTTATCCTTTCCACCCTTTTAAAAAAATGCAAAACTCATAAAACTCCTACGGCCCCGATGCTCTACTTGGACACGTGGCACCCTTTGGTTGGCTAGGAGATGCGCTTCAATTTTTATCTCTGTGCCTTTTTGACAAAAGGAAAATTTTCACCTTTTCCTCCGACTCAATGCTTTGACCTTGACTTGGGCACAAACACTGATTTTTTTCTTTGGGCGGAGTTATGGCCATTTTGCAACATTTACACCTTTGGAACAACAACGAGCAAAAAACCAACTTTCCTCCCGATGGCCCACTTTAGCACCGTTATTTTGGGCCTACCATGTGGCGTTTCCTCTCCTTCCTACCCAATTGCTATGTTTTGGATTATTCTTTTTCTTGGTGGGGTCATATCTCTTTACCTTGGACACACAAAAGTCTCGCCTTCTCGTTTGGAAACCCGATTCAAAATTTTCCTTTGAAGGAGCATCAAGTTGATACTTAGAACTCTCCACCGATCTGACCCATGCATTGATGATTCAACCAAAACTACTCCTATTTTTGAGACTAGACATGTGGAGGCCCCGCGCTTACTTCCAAGCCTAATTCAAAATTTTCCTTTAAAGGAGCGTCGAGTTTACACTTGACAGCCTTCCATAGGTCTTGTGGACTTTTCAACTATCCCTTTTATCCTTTTGGACTCTATGCCACATGGAGAGCTCACACTCATTTGGGTCTCCGCCTTTGGACTAACTCTTGGAGATGTGCCAAGCTGACACTTAGTGACCTCCGCAAGCACTTTATAATTAGCTAATTTTTAGACCCGCCTTGTATCCCGCTTTTGACTTTGTTATACCATTTACTACATGGAGGGATGACATATGTTTGAGTCTCCACCCTAGGCTCCCATTTAAGATTTTTTCTGAGCCAACACCTGGCACCATTTTCCTTAGTTGAAGACTTTTCATCAACCCCAAAACTTTTTGGAATCTGGATGCGTGGAAGCCTAGCACTCGTTTAGGCTTCCTTTTCGGGATTCAACTTTGGAGAAGCACCACGTAGACACATGGTTCTTTACACTACCTCCTCAATACTTAGTCAATTTTGAACTCTTTCCTTAATGAGTCTCAAGCCGAAAACTTAGAAACTTCACCATTTTTCCCCGTCTTGCTCCTGGTTCTTATATGGCACTACCTCTTCTTGTTTGATCCCGATATTCCATTGTTGATTCTACCGTAACTTAGAAAATGGATTTAAGAAATGGAAATGGCTCGACAGAGTAGTTTATTTTTTTGCATAGGGTAATTTCATCATTCTCAACCCCGGCACTCCATTGTCGAGTCTTTCTACGTCCTATTTATCGAATATGAACAAGTTTTCTAATGTTCTTTCAATGTGGGGTCATGGCTGATCCAATATTTTTCTGGGGGTGAAATATGAATAACAATTTGGTGACTCACTAGGGTATCTTCCTGTTATATGAAAGAACTGATTGTCTTGTCATATCCATTGGGCACGTAGTCTAGAATGACTGCCGATATTGATTATGCCTCTTACTCACGAGCCCTACTGTTTTCACTCTCAAATTTCATAAGGAATCTTGAAACAAAGGTTTTGATAGTATAAAATTGTTTTAACACGGGGCTTCATCTATCTCTCTGAATGGACTACATAAGAGCAACAAAACAACACCACAACTATATACAAAAATTTAAAATCATATATGCTCCAAAAATAACATGCAGAGCCTGCAAAGTACTTAGGAGAAAAGAAACCTAAGCTACAATAAGACAATGTGCACAAGCACTTAGAGGAAAATAAACCAAGCTAATATGTACAAAGTGAGAGCCTTCCTTCTAGTAGCAAGAAGTGTTTAAGATAGATTCCATTTCTTTGGAATCTATAATTCTTCACCATCCAACGTAGATACTTAGAAAGCATTTCTACTTTTACATCTTTTGACCATGTAGGGGCCACTCCAAATGGTATCAAACCCTTAAAACCCTCCTGGTTTTCCTAGTCTCGCATCCCATTTCAAAACCAGTTCTCCTTCCCTGGAAGGTCCTTGTTTTTGCCTTCTTGTGAAAGAATCTCTTGATTGAGGCTTGATCCTTCTCTATTGCCCTGGACTGCATGCTCTTTGGTTTCTTTCAATTCTATCAGTGTCTACATACCTAGCCTCAATTGGTTCAAATTCAGACATCTTAGATGCTTCACAAGTTCTAATGCCGACAACTCAAGTGATATAGGCAACACTACCTCTTTCCCATAGACAAGATTGAATGGAGAGCGGCATGTAGATCTCTTGTGTGTTATCCTATCAGCCCATAAGGCCAACTTGAGCTTTGTGTGCTAAGTTCTATGATTTTCATTAAGATTTTTTTTCGATGATCTTTAACAGGTTCTTATTTGTGGTCTCGGCTTGGCCATTACCTATAGGGTAATAGTTTGATGAACTGCTCAAGTAAGTCCCATTCTTAATAGCTCATCCTGTGATCTTGGAGCCTATGGATGCCAATGTATTGTCTCGATATAATGGTGGTGACACTCCAAATCTGGCCACTATCCCTTAATAGAAATCTAGTATACTAGACTCATTAGCTTCCTTGAGTACCACTACCTCGGTCCACTTGGTGAAATATTCTGTTGCTGTCAGAATCCATTTGTAGCCTTGGCTTGAATTTGGATTGATGAATCCAATGAGGTCCAATCCGCATTGCATGATATGTTGGTCGACTGAAATTTGGTGTAATGGAAGTGCTTCTAGATTTTCTTTTCCTTTGAATAATGCACCATTCTTTCACTTTTTGATCCATGCATAGGTCACTAAACACTCTAGGCCAATAATAACCAGCCTTCATGATCTTGAGTGTTGTCTCCCTTAGAGATAAATCACCTCCAACATCTTCAACATGGAATTCTTGTAACACTCTCTTAACCTGATCTATCTCAATGCATCTTAGTAGAATGCCATTGATGTCTCTTTTGAATAAGAAATCATCAATAAGAACATAAGGGATGGCCTATAGTCGAAATGTCTCCTTTTAGTTTACTCGTCTCATGAGGACATAGGCCTATTTGAAGGAAGTGCACCATGTCTTGAGTCCAACAAGGAGTAGGTACATTATCATTTCCTTCCCCTTGATTATCATGTAGAACAAAAATAACCTCCTTTTCACTATTTGCTTCATCTTGTTGACCCAAGGCTAGTTGTTCACACAACCCCTTCCTAGGGACCAGCTTAGTGACCTTGATCTCAATTTTATATTCCACTACACGAGTGATCCATCCTACACATTTTTCATTCAGATCCTTTTGAGAAAGAATTCTTTAACTCCCGCATGGGAGACCAAAATTGGATTTTATTATTTGTAACTGATGCTTAAAATTTTTAATCCTCTAATGAATTTCAAGACATTATTTTCAATGAAGGAGTGTTTCACTTTGTAGTCTTCGGACCTTTATGAAGAAAGCATTTGGTTGTTTTGTACCTTCTTTGTTCTACTAAACTAAGATCGTCGAAATTGTGTCACCGCCTCCAAAGGCATGTAATATGAAGTCTCAGAGAGAAATTTGGATTCATGAGAGTTGGGGCTTGTGATATAGCTTCCTTGATGGCCTCAAAGCTTTCCTTTCCTTCAGATTACCACATGAATGCTAAGCTCTTCTTAAACATCAACGTTATTGGCTTAATGAGGGAAGCAAAGTTTGGCACAAACTTGCAGACAAAATTGATTTTTTCTAGGAAGTTGTTGATGGTGAATCACAACACCCTTGAATGTCGTAACTCGATGGGTTGATACTCTCGGTTTGATTGCATAACATGGAGTTGTTCCTAAGTGTGGGACCTTGTGAATCGTGAAAGCTCTCCGGATGAAGGCCGGTTCCTATTCCTCTATTTAGGTGCACACAAACAATTTAGAGGGTTCACTAAAAAACCTAATCTAACTTGCCAAGGAGACATGGTTGAGAAAATGCAAGAAAATAAACCTAATCTAACCAAGGTGATGCACCAAAGGAATGATGAACAACTGTTTTTCTAATAAACACAAACCATAAAAATGTAATAAAATAAACATGCACAAGTAACCAAAATTGTAATGAGAGATCACTTGAATGCAATGAATACAAGAGAGGGTTGAAATCATCCACAGACTTGGTTTTTATTGCTCCAAAGATTGATACAGTCCATTATAATGGCCAAGAGGCACAAACATGTATTACAGTTTGAATGGGAGGTTTGGAACTCCACAAATCCACTTGCTGATAAGAGAAGAAGGGAGGGGAAAAACAAGAATGTCTAACCTTTAGAAAGAAGCCCCTCCTTATAATTTATAGGAAGAAAAGAGAGGGAGAAGAGAGGAATTCAAAATCTACCCCAACCACTTCTAGATTGCATTTAATTCATCTCATTATGGTGGTAGGTGAGAACCCTAGCAAACCCAAAAAATGGTGAACTATATTTTGAATTTTTGAAGAACTTGTTCTCACCCAAATAAAGATATAGGACCCTGTAAGCTTTCCAAAAATTCCTCTCTTGCGTGAATCTGAGCTCCCTGTGAAAAGTTATGGCCATTTGAATATTTGCCGCATCAAGGTTTGGTTCTTGTTAGGTTTGGAGGGTGCCTTGACATGTGTTTGATGATTATGTTTTCCTAAAACATGCTTCCATTGATGTTTCAATATTTCCTTTGTTTCGGGTTCGGAAGTTGGACTTGCATATGCATTGGGTTTTGAAGGTGGCTCGACATGTTTTCACCCCATGCTTTCCGACTTGTTTCCCTAACTTCAAAACCTGATTTTCCTAGGTAGTGTTTCAGGTTTTCAAAATCCCAAGCATCGGGACATGTCTTGCGATTTTCATGCTTCATGTCTCATGTTTCTCGAAACCTGAAACCTGAAATCCTTTGTGTCGGGTTTTCGGACTGCGCAACATATTTTCTTTGTGTCAAGTTTTTCAGCCATGCAATGCATCCCCCAAAACCCGAAATGAAGGATTTCGGGACTGGGGACCTATTTGGCAACCTCTAAAACCCAAAATGAAGGATTCAAAATTCCAAACTTGTTTTGCATGCATGAAAACCTGAAATGACCTTGGCAGAGTAGAGGCATGCAATGCACCCTCTGAAACCCAAAATGAAGGATTTCAATTTTCCTTGATTTCCATATTCTGCTATTGTCTATATTTACGGGGTAGATATATATGAGAAGATTTAGAGATCTTTCTTGTGACTTGGCAATGGAAATGTTCTTATTGCTTCCACTCTCTTGGTCAATTTCAGTCCTTCCTTTGATACAATATAGCATAGAATCCTTCCTTCATGGGCCAAGAAGATGAATTTTTAAGGATTCAATGATACCCCAAAATATTGCATCTTCAAAACACCTACCTTAGTTGGAAAAGGTGGTCTCTTTGCATTTGTAGAGAGCACAATAATGTCATCCAGATATATTAGCACTATTTTATTGATTAACCCTTTGAATGCCATATCCATAGCCCTTTGGACAGTGGCACCAGCATTGGACAATCCAAATGGCATTTTTCTGTAGGCATAGGTGTCCCATTTGGTGGTGAAAGATGTTCTGAATTGATCATCCTCTTTCACCATGATCTGGTTGTACCCCGAGTAGCTATCTAGAGGGGAGAATCTCTCTGATCCAGACACTACTTGCAAGATCTACTCCATTGAAGGGAGTGGGTAGTGATCTTTGAAAGAGGCTCTGTTCAAGTCTTGAAAATCTACACACAACCTAATGTCTCATTTTTTCTTCCTAACTAGGACCAGGTTTGAAACCCATCTTGAGTGTTTGATTGGAAATATGATACTTGCCTATATCATCTTGTTCATCTATTTCTTCATCGAGGCTCAATGTGTGGATTGACTAGTCTCTTCTTTTGCCTTATGGGTGAGCAACTAGATCTAGTCTGACTGTGTGGTTTGCTAGCTCTGGATTGAACCCTCTTAGGTCTTCATAGCTCCAAGCAAATACATATGGAAATTCTTAGCAAAGTTGTATGAATTTATACTTTTCTTGCTTAGTGGCCACTTTACCAATTTGAAGTGTTTTTCCTTCTTCAGTGGGATTGACTTTGAATATTCTCCTTTGATATGTATGTTATCCTTCTCTTTTCTATACTAATCATTAGGATTGAAGATAGAATCCAATGTTACTAATCCTTTAGGAAGCTTATTTGTATGTAGTTTTACTATTTGATTTTTGTATTGCTTATCTAATCTACTTTGATTTCTAGCTGAAAATTCAGCTTCTCCTTGTAAAAAAGTAAGGATCTCGTGATCATTCTCGAACACCTACCAACATGTGTTGTTATCTAGTACTAATGGTCTCACAACCACATGGATATGTGGTTGTTATTTGTCTCTCTTGATGTTGTCCACCACATCAAATGATGCTCCAACTTCTACAAGCCTATAAGTAGCTTCGTTCTCCTTCCTAGGTATGGACACAATGTTAAAGGCCTCAAAATCCTATATGAGATCCCATACCCTAATTTTGTAATTCTTGAACAAGTTATTCTTGATAGCATTAAGTCATTTGACTTGATTGGAAACCATTTCACTGTCACCAAACACTTGTAAGTTCTTGATTCCTAGCTTCCCGCCTAATGAAGACCATGGAGCAAAGTCTCATATTCAAAGAGTGTTATTTGAGTAGGAAAACTGAAATCTAAAGGCTAAATAATATTTCATACCTTTAGGGGACACAATCAAAGCTCATCCTCCATCTCCTTTCCTACTCCTTCATCCATAAAAGAAGAAATTCCATACCTCATTATCATCTTTATATCCTAGCTTAATTAGGTCAAGAAGAGGATGATTATCTTCATATAGATAGTAGACACCTAGCTCATATTTGTCTAGCTCCTTATAGGGGTCAAAAGCATGTCTTTTGTTGGCCCACTCATCGAGAGTCAATTCGGGATAGATCCCACCTTGGTATCTCGCTTCACAAGTGCTTAGGAGGTCTTCCTTATCAAAAGCTGAGCATTTGGCATTGATTGGGCTAGGCACATAAGACTCAATATGATAATCAACAATGGGATTAGATCTAATTGTGGCCTTTGCCCCATACCTTTTTCTAAAGAGCATATGTGATCAATCAGCAAACAGATAGCCTCCAATTTTGGTAGTGAAGTCCATGGAAAAACACAGAGAAAAATGTGGTGGAAAATATATGATTGCTATGTTCTACAAAATGGTCACATTGGGGGAGGCATGCTAAGTGAGGCTTATATTGGTGATGATTCAAACAGTTTTCACTACTATCCCGTCTAATTGCACTTTGTCCCTCTAGAGATGACTTCATATTGGAGACCCAGGTTGATCAGAATTTGTGTAGGCATTATAGAACTACTTTCCCTAGAATCGATCATACAATTGTGCACCAATTTGTCTCCAATAATCAATGAAACATAGAATGGACGAGGTCTCAAGTTCTTACCTTTTTTTCTCGATGGTTTTCCCTAGTTTGAACTATATTAGTAATCACTTTCTCTTGCTTTGGTTAGGGGTTGACTTGAGCTTGACCAATTGTCCATGACGACAGTCTGTAATAGATCCTCTCTCCCCTGGAATGGCGGTGATCCCATAGTGAAATGTTCACACTTGTCCACTTCATTTTCTCAATGATATTGAATGAGATATCCTTTTGCTGCCCCTTCCTAGACACATTTTTTCCTTGCACATGAATTGCTACAAGCTGGTGCTTGAGTGAATTTGGAAGGTTGATTGGATTGAATTTACACGTCGGTAGTTGCATTTGGAGTGTCAAAACCTTATGGAGTAGTGGAAGGTTGAGGGTTACTGAGTTTAGTGGTTGACCTTCTCCAATACTTCTCCTTTTAGACCATGTATTAACAGCTACACTTTGAGTAGGGAATTGATTCATCCCACAATAATTGTTAGCATGCAAATTGATAATCATAGTTTCAGTTAGAGGTCCTTCTTGTTGAGTTCCTTTCTGTTGATCTCCTTCTTGTATAGGTTATTATGGCACCATACTGGTCTATACCATCAAGGCCTAATTTAGTGCACCATTAAAGCACATTGATTGGTTATGTGGTTGAATGCATGGGAAGCACCAGTCATATTCTTATGCCATGTTGTTCTATGCTAGAACCAATGCCCTTGATGTTTAAGTTGTGATTAGATCATATGACCTAAAAGGTCTAGTAGCTTGAGGTTGTCCTTTGTTTTGGCTCTAATTTACATTATGAGATGGTGATCTATTTTGCTAATTCTCGGGGTCTAGCGATCATCGGGCCTAGAGCAAATACGGCCTAGAACTCGAGGTTGCTACCTTTTGATGGTTACTAACTCATTCCCTAGGTTATGAATTTGTTTCATGAGTTCTTGGAGTTATTTTGAAGTGCTAGAATGATGTAGAGGCTCTAGCTGAGATTTGACTCTGGGAGTAGCTACAGGGGCTAATGTGGGTGTTTGGCTGGTATGTGGTTTTCCTTGCTTGGGGTATAGAGGCAAGGATGGCCTAGGAGTAAGTTTTCCAATCTGAATCAAATGATTCTCAACCTCTATGGAAAGGCTATCTGCTGTAGGTAAGGTTGCGCCCCTCATTGATTGAATCATCAAAGAAATATTAGAATTTAAACCCGATCGAGTATAAGAAGGCACCTTCATTAGTGAGCTTTATTGCTGTTGGAATCCTGTCCCAAGTTCACTGAAATCTGAGGTTGAAATTTGTTAGCTGCTCATTGGGGGCTATCTTAATTGTTCTTAGTTGCTCCAACAAAGATAAATCATCAACTTTTTCTCCAATCTAGTTGTGAAGAGCTATGCACAGTTGGTTCCAATTTTTGATAGAGCTTGCTTCAAGGCTCCTAAACCATTATGAAGCTTTACCTTTGAGTTAAGAGGTGAGAAACTTGACTACAATTTCCATCTCATGGATTTCATGGATAAACTGAGACATTTGCAATATCTTTGACATGATCACCAGAAGAATTCTAGTTTTCCCCAGTGAAATATGTGATGCTCTTTAATGTTTCTATCGGAACAAGGCTTTGTGCATTTAGAGCAAGTGGGTTGTTTCAGTTAAATTGACATAAGGATTTGGCTAAGCCATCCGATCGGCTTTGAGCACCATTCTTGATTGAAAGAATGGCATGCTAGGAGGAGGTATCGATAAGACTCTATTTGGTGGGGATAGATACTTCTCGGGTTCTTCTTCCCCCTCTATCTCGGGGATAAGTCTAGATAGAAAAATAATCCCTCCTCTTCGGTTCTTAACCGTGTTTATATCCTTCTCATGAACTTGCTTGGTCTGCTGAAACCGGTGGATTTGTTTCTGTTGGAGTCACCGGATGTACAATTTTAAGACTTCTTAGAAGTTAGAATCACTTTGTAAGCTCACATCAATCTTACTATAATAAGATGGAGACTTCTGTCCCCACCAGCATGCCAAAAGCTGTTAGTGTAAAATCACATCACCCCCAAATGAGTTCTATAGATCTGATTTTCTAAGGCAGAATAATTTGGCGTGATCCACATAACATTGAAATTTCCCCAAGGTGTGGGACCTTGCAAATGGAAAAGCTCTCAGTTAAAGGTTGGTTCCTATTCCTTTATTTAGGTGCATACGTGAGAACTTGTAGAGGATCTATCTCTATACCTAATCTAAAATTTTCCAAGGAGACAGGGATAAAAAGGGATATAAGAAATAAGAAATGACTAAACTACAAGGTGATGCATCGAAGGAATGATGAACACTACTTTTTTTATAAACACAAACCATCAAAATATATACAATAATCAAGCACGAGATAACCAGATTTATAATGAAAGACCAGATACGAGTAAAAGAGACAGAAATCATCTATAATCGATCACAAATGGGTTTTGTTGCTCTACTGATTGATACAATGCATTAAAAAATATCCAGGAGGCAATCAACATACTAAAATTTTAATGGAATACTTGAACTCTATGAATTCCTTTGCTAGAAGGAAAGGAGAGCCTATAAAACAAAAGAATGTCCAACCCTTTACAATGAGTCCCGACCTGGTATTTATAGACTCGATCGAGAGAAGAAAGAGAGATAAACAAGAAAAGTAGATTGAAGCCAAACCACTACTATTAATGCCTCTCGAAAAAATATGCCCCGGATCCGTCTTGATTGTGTCAATATTTGGCTCGACGCCTTGAAGGAAGGGAAATGGCGGAGCAGATCAAATCCAATCTAGTTGTTGAAGTAAGAGGATCCTGCATTAAAGGCCCAAAGATGTTTCTCAATTTTTCACCTACCAGGGCCCTAAAAATGATTTTTTATCTTTCCATGGTGTAGAGGATGTTGAAATGCTTGCAACAGTGTAAGATTTACAATATTTTGAGCCTCGAGTCGAAAGATATGATCCTTCAAAGTTTGTATCAGGTCTGTAAAAATGGGTGGGAAAACAGTTTGAAAAATGGGTCCCTTTTTAATATGGGGCATGTGCCTACTAGATTAGGTAAAAATTGGGTTTACGGCTCCGTGATTTATCCTTTCACCACTTTTCGTAAAAATGCAAAACTCATAAAACTATAGTGGCTCAGACGCTTCACTTGGACACGTGGCACCCTTTGGTTTCCTGGGGAGATGCGCTTCTATTTTTTCTCTATGCCTTTTTGACAAAAGGAAAATTTTCACCTTTTCCTCTGACTCCCTGCTTTGACCTTGACTCGGGCTCAAATGCTGAAATTTTTCTTTCGGTGGAGTTACAGCCCATTTTAAAACTTTAACACCTTTAGAATAACAACGGGAAAAAATCCAACTTTCACCCCTATGGCCCGCTTTAGCGTTGCTATTTTGGGCCTTCCACGTTGTGTTTCCCCTACCGCCTACCCAATTTCTATGCTTTTGGCTAAATATTTTGCTTTGCATTGTCATATCTCTTGACACGGCACACGTGCGATCCGGGCGCTTGTTTTGAAACTTGATTCAAAATTTTCCTTTGAAGGAGCGTGAATTTGACACTTAGCACTCTCTATTAGTCTACGCCCCATGCATTGACTATTCAACTGACACTGCTCCCATTTTTTATCTTTGGACAAGTGGAGGAGCCGCTCATTTGTAAAGCCCGATTCAAAATTTTCCTTTTAGGGAGCGTCAAGTTGACCCTTGGCAGCCTCCGTAGGTCTTGTGGAATTTTTAATTTTTCCTTTTATCTTTTTAGACTTTGGGCCACATGGAGAGCTCGCGCTCATTTGGGTCTCCACCTTTGGACTAACTCTTAGAGATGTGCCAAGATGACACTTAGCGACCTACTCTTGCACTTTAAACTTAGCTAACTTTTAGACCCACCTTGTCTGCCTTTTGACTTTGTTTGACCATTTTCTACAAGGAGGGTGGCGCAAGTTTGAGTCTCTTCCTGGGCTCCCACTTCATATTTACGCCAAGCCGAAACTTGACACCTTTTTCCTTAATTAAAGGCTTTTCAATGGCCCCACAAATTTTGGGGCTCTCAGACACGTGAGAGCCTTCCACTGCTTTTGCTTACCTTTCAGGATTCAAATTTGGAGAAGAACCACATAGACACATGGTTATTTCTGCTACCTCCTCCATAATTACTTGATTTTGGACTCTTTTTCGGGACAGTCTCGAGCCCGAAAGCTTTGAAACTTCACCATTTTCCCCCTCTTGCTCATGCTTCTTCTGCGGCACTACCTCTTCTTATTTGACCCTGATATTCCATTGTTGATTCTACCTAGAACTTGGAAAATTGATTTAAGACATGGAAACAGCTCGAAAAAGTTGTTTCTTTTTTGTATAGAGTCATT
Organism: Taxus wallichiana var. yunnanensis; assembly: GCA_018340775.1. Lineage (NCBI taxonomy): Eukaryota > Viridiplantae > Streptophyta > Pinopsida > Cupressales > Taxaceae > Taxus > Taxus wallichiana. The sequence goes on from CM031237.1 coordinate 810,242,839, forward strand.
TAATCATTCTCAGCCCCACCACTCCATTGTTGATTCTTTCTGCGACCTATTTACTAAATCGAACAAGTTTTCTCGGGTTCTTTCTATGCATGATCATGGATAATCCATTATTTTTCCTGTGGGGTGAAATATGGATAATGAGTTTCTACCTAAACCCTTATCTTCTCTTATGCCTCAAGCTCAAGTTCAAGTTCTTCCTGGCAGTCACATTATCTTCTTCTAATATTGTTTTTGTTGCCAAACTAACAACCTCATGTACCTTTTGTTTCTTCTTTTCTAGATCCTTTCTTTCTAGTAACTCACCTCCCTTACACCCTACTTATGAGCCCTTAGCACTGAACGAATGTGATGAACTTGCACCTCAACTTCTACCTCGGGAGTATAGTATTTTATATTCTGCAGGTCTCTAACTTTCCTTAACTTTCTTCATATTTTACTACTACTTCATCTTCTTCCTAAACCATTGTTATTGAAGGGATAAGAACTTATCATGGCCTAGGGAAGGTGACATCCTTAACTTCTATTTCAACTCCTCCTTATGAGTTTGGGCATAAGCGTACAAATACCCAATGGATGTATCCCTTGATGGCCTCGGGGTCTCCGGATAAGTTGTCCTCGAGTTATATCTCTAGGTCATGGACATGGTGTGAACATCAACATCCACCTTATTAGCATCAAAGGTTAAGTGTTGCATATCCTTCAGCCGGTTGATGACACACTTCATATATTTAGCGGTGAATACAAATGAAATTTTACACCATAACCCTTGATTATCCTTTGTCTATCCTCAACTATGCTAGACATAATTGTTGTGTAATTACAAACTATATTTGGTTTTCAAAAACATGTATTAGCTCATCTATAATGTTCCATTCAATTTCAAAATATCCACATAGAATATCGTACCACTAGTTTGTTCATGTCTTATACACATTAGAAATTCTCCCATCACAAATGAATTGCTTGACCTATATAATAGGAGACATGCGCATTAGTGGGTAAACCCACATGTTCCCTTATAGTCCATCTAGGACACCAACTTCCCAAAATATAATGAGTAGTAGTATGGACCCCCAAGTCATCTTTTCTCCTAGGTCATTTTGTACTCATGCCTCCTTAATGATACTATATGCAATAAATTTAGTAAAGTTGTAATGTCTCTTATTGGAAAATCTATAGACCACATACAAGAACATCCTTATGATTTTCGTTCACCTATTAGATGTTCCCAACTTACAACTGATTATTTGGGAAGTGACTCGAACACTAGGTCAAGTAGGTTTGTAATAACTTATGCCCTTCCCCTTTCTCATAGTTTAATTGTTTTGCTAACTCTTCCACTTTTACAAAGTGGCACCCAAATTGAGGGCCATGTATTCACCCTTTTTCTACATGCCCATTACCCTACGAACTAAATTTCTTATGTGTATCATACTCCACCTGTAAAGTAGAAAAATTATTCATCCACTTGTGACATTACCCATTAGAATGTAATGCCCCATTCTCTCGATGACCATGTCGCTAAGCTTTTAACGTTGTGGTGCTTATGTTGACCTCTCATTGGCTCTTGTTATTTCGATTAATAAGTATTAATAAGTGGTAATAATAATAATAATAATAATAATAATAATAATATTTTTATTTATCGGTCGACGTTAACCTCGCCTTCTGATCGTCGATTTGATACCAACCCTGTTGTTAAATTTTGATAAGCGATTACATAAATTAATGCAGGAAATGAGGATGAAGCTCTATCCTGCTCGGCATTTAAGGTGAACTATTTAAATATGGTTTAGGGTTGTAAAATCTTCTAAGGCGTGCTCGAATGGGGAGAATTTAGGATTTGCGTATCACATGGATCTCTCTCCAAAATAGACGTCTTTTCTTGTAAACCGTGTTGGACCTTCCCTGGGATCTGGGGAAACGTGTTTGAAATCGTATTGGGTTTTGGCCTGCGTTTTGTCTTCGTGATTCGTTATGGCTTGCTAGCCACGTTTTCTTTGTTTTGGGGATTTGCGTGCTCAGTAGTTTGGGGATCTGCGTGCTCAGTGGATTGGGGGTCGCGCGCCCAGATGAAAATCTCACATTTGTGAGTTTATTGCAAGTTTCCTTTCTGTGTGGTCGTTTTCTGGTGCGCAGATCCTGGGCGCGTCCTTTTTTGTCTTCCTTGGCCGCAATGAAACCCCCTCATGCCTTATGCTGGTGCGCAGATCCTGGATGCCTCCCTTTTTCCTTCCCTGGCCGCATTGGATCCTGTTCACGCCTGGAGCTCGGGGGCGTTTGGAAAACGTGGAGGAAGGTTTTCTGAGCGTGGAGGAAGTTTTGCTGAGTGCGCAGGACTTTGGGGCGCCTTCCCTGCTGGCTGCGTGGGCTCGTGATGGCGGTTATAGATGAAGCTACAAGCTGGTGCAGTAGGCGTGTTACCTCCTCTTTCATTGGGTGCTGCGGGGTGTGTTCTTGTTGGGGATCCACAGCAATAGACGGCAACAGTTTTTAGCCAGGCAGCAGGCGTGTGCAGTATAGTAGAAGCCTCTTTGAGCGCTTCCAACAAGCAGGCTGTCCAACAATGTTGTTACCTGTTCAGTATTGAATGCATCCTCAAATTTGGGATTCTCCTTCAAGTTTTTATTTTTATCAAAATCAATTAGTGACAGTAAGAGTGTTACCAGGAGACCTGATGAAATTTATTACAAAAATTCTCTATTGAGACCTTACTGGTTTTACGATGCAACTCATGGAAGAGAATCTCATAGAGGAGGATCTGTTTCATATCAGAATATTCATGAAGCACAATTTGCTGTTGGAGAGCCTGGTAATAAAAGCCTTCATAAGTGTGGCGCTTGCATTATTCATAGCAGGATGGGCTGTTCGGCGGAAGTCTTTAAATCTGTCGGGTGGTTTTGCCGGGTTCCTGGTAATGTCAGCATCTATCATGGCTTCCTTCAGGTTTGGAGCTCTCCTCCTCGTGTTTTTCTTCACATCCTCAAAGCTCACAAAGCTTGGTACTGAAAAGAAGCGCAAAAATGATGCTGAATACAAGGAGGGAGGCCAACGGGATTGGATGCAAGTGCTAGTGAATAGTTCGATTGCCACAGCACTAGCGTTAGGAGTTGCTTATTTGACAGGCTGGAATGATATCTGTTTGAACTCAGAAAAGGCACCTTTGGTTACTGGTCTGATTGGTGGTATACTTGGGCACTATGCATGCTGTAACGGTGATACTTGGTCTTCGGAAATTGGTGTTCTTAGTAGCAGCCAACCTCGGCTCATTACTACCTTCAAGGGCCTGTTTCAGCGTGCCCTTGTCTTGGGAAGCGCATTAAAGGCATGATAAGCCCTAACCCTCTCTCTTGATGATTTATTTCCTTTAGCATTTAGATAAATAAATCTCTGCAATTTTGTTTAAATTCTGTAGATGTGAGTTTCTTTTGGATTGTTGCTGCGTTATTCTTTTACTAAGAAAATAACGTTCGGACTCATGATATTATTTAATAATTATTTACATACATATGTTGACTCTTTCTTGGAAAGAGATGCCCAAAAAGAGATGGGTTTTCGAATGACTTTTAATCATAATTGCATGAGCTGATCTCTCTCCAGTGATTCTCGCTTATCGATCTTAGAAAGTTGGTTTATCATTTTGCCATGATTACTCCTGTGAACAGTGTTTTCTGTAGAAAATATTGTGGTGTGTGAATGAGATTTAGAATTTTTCTTGTCTTGTTTTTATTATGTAAAACATGGCTTGAAAATGGGAAATTTTCTCAGAAGACTGTGTTGGTCTTTTAATGTGGATTGGTAATAATATAACCCCCATTAGGATTGGAGGCTTCTATTTGGGGAGAGTCGTACTGGTTCTTACTGGTCCTTCTAGATACTATCCGACTCCTTTGATTATCGTTTACTTTGGGGATTATTGAAAACCCCTCACCAGGCCCTCTACTATTATTATTACTATGAGCTTACTTTTAGATTGGAACGCTCCTGAAACATGTGTTAATGGGGTTTCTATTTTGTGACCTTTTTGAATACGGTAAGCCTCAAGACGTTAGTTTGTGTGGATAACTATATGGCTTAAGTTTGAGGCGCTTCTTAGATCTTCGAATCAGTTAAAGTAATAATGGATACATCGAACTCTCATGAATGTGTACATTCTGCAAGTTTGATTGACATGTGATGGCCCTCAGGCATATGAATTCAGACAATGCTTGAAATATGAGATTATAAATTTATCCTATACTTTGACTTCAAAGCTTGTTGAAATGCTTGTTGGTAGGAAAACAGATGAATAGGGAAGTTATGAGAACTACCCTAAAATGGATTCATACACAGCCTTAAGTAAAGGTGACAACTACCATAATGGGACTGTTCATACCTTATATGACGTTAAGGATAGAAGTCGACCTGAAATTATTTAACTTCATTATATAGGACAATGATTAATACCCATAAATTGAGATATGCAAGTGGAGGTTGAATTATATAATATGATATATTATGCTATCAGGCAACCAGTAAGGATAAATATGTTATTTCAATACTTGGTTAACGCGTGGAATATTTTCTGGCATTTACGATGATTATTATGTTAGCTAAAAATTGGTACTTGCATCTCAATTGTGAGTTGAGATAATGTTGATACTTGCATTTATAGTGGCTCGGACCACGCTTACATATTTTAGCTAGCCAAATGTACCTTCTACTCATTAACAAAGTATGACGGTATTGTTGTTCGTAATTCATTCCTCTGAGTTGGACTCTTATACTAATGGAGGCATATAGAGACATGATAATAAACAACCGATAGGATATCTAAATAATATATGAACTTGCTGATTGGTGGAACCCTTGTTTACATAAGTATATTCTTTAAATTGTGAGATAAATATCAAAAGTATACTTACATATCCTTGATTTTCTATAAAGGTTGATACTTGGGTAATATTTATTATATAAGCTTAATGTCGTTGGTGCTTTTATTTAATTGAAAGATAATATTGTTGGACACTTATATATGTGAAGTAGGTTGAGGGTATTAGGTGAGCATTATTATTGCTACTGTAGTTTAATTATGATTAAATGCAAGGTTAAGGTTGCATATCTTCTAGCCACTTGGAAATTTTGTTCATATGTAAGCAGATTTTAGGGAAGTGATCAATGATGGGTATGAAATGTATTATCATGAGATGTGCAGTTAAGATTTGAATACATGACTAGGAATTATTTGATAGGGAGTATTGCAAAATTTCATTTATTTAAATGCTAGATGGCATAAGTTATTAGGTGAGGTTTATATCTTATCATGCTCAGTTCTAGCGAACTGACTCTAGTAAATATTTGTTGCAGATGGAATTTTAGCGAGTAGATGAGGGATAGACTTGTAAACCTGTGCATCAACCTCAGCTGAGAAGTTCTTACATGAATCCTTTTTATATATTGTTCAACTATTGATAACATACAGTGGAAAATGTAGGAGAGGATCATGGTCTTAGTATAATGTATTTGTGGACTTTGTCATCTTAACTTTGGACACCTTGGTTTGTTTGACCATCATTGAAAATATTAAAATATTGGTTACTGATTGTTGAGTGACCTTATTGGATTATTGGTATTTTAAGTGTGGATGTAACCTTGTTTTGTTCTGGTGAATGAGTGTTATTAAACTCTACCCTTGAAAATAAATGTTGAGTGAATCTTGCTATGACTTATTAATAATGCGACATAAGTAAGATAACGTGGGTTGCTTAATACTTATAAAAGTTGAACTAAAAGTTATATTTAAATAAATTAACGTAGAGGTTACCAACTTGAGAGCAAGGAATTCTTTAAAGAAATCATAGGCGAGACTATCATTGTGAGTAAGAATTATATAACAGGATAACCCTAGCTCCTCTAGTGAACATTATTCCTTTTATGGTGAAATTTGTAAAATAACCCTAAGGTGAAATGAACTGTTAATTGTTAGAAGAGGATAAGATTTAATAAGCCAGAGAAAACTTAGCATTGTAAGAAGCATTGTACAAATCATATCTAGAGTCTTAGCAAACTGTAGTTAAGGATCGAAAGAGGTTACATAAAAATAAATAACCATCAATAATTTCCTCATTGTGGCTTGCCCTATCTGTAGGTGTGTTAAGTGGTGGCTTCTTATGTTGTTTTGTCAAATAGAAAAGTAAACCATCCTTGGTGGGTGTGAACATTTCCGTGCTACCCTTGTGGTCATCCTTGTATTGAGTTATCCACGGAGTTAGTTGTGACCTCGGTGGTGGCATGTCGTGTCGTGTTATGCGTAAAAAAAAAAATTATCCTGTATTTTACTGTGTTGTTTAGGTGTAAAATTTTGGGTTGTTACACGGTGCGGGTTTAGCAAAAAATGACAACTCCCAAAGCTGTAAAATCCCAGTTTTTTGTAATTACTTCTTCACCAAGTCATCTACCCTAGGGTTTACTTTATTTTCCATTCCGAGTAGCTCCTTGTAAAAATTCACCCACATCAAATCTTCATATTTGGTGGTTTTTGGTTCAACTCTCTTATTTTACATTTCTATAACTTTGAGCTCCAACTTTCTACCTTAATAATCCCTGGGGGATACGGAATTTCTGAATAAACATGCACGTGCTATTCATTTTCCACCATTGGTATCTTAATCTTACCCTTATTTGGTGCCATCTCCTTTTTGTCCTTTCATGCCTTGGTTGTTCTTTATTTTCCCTTGTATTCTGAACTTGATGACTTGAATTGATTCTCTCTCACACAACCCCTTTTTGATACGTTGTCTACTTTCCCTCTTCTTATACAAAAAGATCACACTACAATTCATACAACTCTATTGGATGGTTAAAAGTACCTCACTTCCTTCTCAAACCCCTCGTCGTAATTGGAGTCTAGAGCAAAAAAATCTATTAAGGTAAAGTAGTTAAAATTACCACATTTACCCTCTATTTATACATTTTTAAAACACCTTAATGTCCCTCCAACCACATCTCTTAATTTAACTTTTTAATAAAGCACTTTTTCACCTAAGTTAGCTTCTATGACTTACCTCCTTGCTCCTGTCAACACCAATCGACACTATAATAATATTTCTTCGATAACTCCTCGTGCTATGATTATTTCAGAAATGCACAACTTTTTTTTGGTGGTATTAATCTAGAAAAACAATAAGAGACACAACACAAGAATACCACAGAATATGACATAAAATAATGATGAAAAATCTGAAATACAAATGTAAAATATATTATTAACATGAAATTGTTATAGTCTCACCCATGAATTACTCCAAGTGTTACCAACTCTATTTGTTTTCCAACAATAGTTATGAGAGAAACTTAACAATTACTCATCTTGATGGCCTCTGTAACACACCTTCACAATGAATCCTTTATTCATAAAATAATTATTACAAATTTATTTTATGCTAAATGAGAGTGGGTGGCCTCTCTATTTATAGAAATTCAGGCTTATCCACCCTATCGTATAAAATATCTTCTAGATAATCATATTCCATGTCTAAACTCTTATCTTTACATGTAGGCTTATCTTTTAATATAAGATATACCTTATTATCTCACATGGGTTCCACCTTTATAGATATTTAATATTCAAAATATTTATGACATCAATCCTTTTCATTAATACAAATATAATATTTCTAGTTGTAAATTATGTAGACCCTACTTATCCATATACCCTAACTTTGAAATCTTAACATTAACGGGACCAATTATGACAAATATTTACTTTTTACCACAACATTCCTATTGTACTTTGATTGTTACCATACTATACTTTATTGGTGGCATCGTACTTGCAGTTTCATTATCTTCTAGTGGATGTTACTACTAACTATACTTAACAACACCTTATTCCTAATATATACATCAAGGAAATAGAAATCATGGAGGAAAATTTTAGTATCGACATCTTCCCCCTCATCTTCTACTCCATCCTTTGAGTCGACTATCATGAACATTCTGAAGTGGGTGCTTGGAAAATCTTTATCTTCTCATGGTTGACCCATTTTCTAATGGGAGTACCATCTCGATTTCTCTAGTCGACATGTACCATTCTCATGCACAACTACTATTCTACAGATCCCTTCCCTTTTGAAAGAAGTTTTCAATGCCTTCTCTTTTGTATTTGGAATCATATACTAGAACCAAGTCATTTTCTTTAAATGGAGACTAGAGGATCTTTTGATTAAAGTACTCCTTATGCTTCATTTTTTCTTATAACTTGTATCTTTCATTGTTTCCTTCATTTCTTCTAGCAAATGATGATGTACCAATTTTTCTCTTACTGAATCACTTTCATCCATCCTTTCATTTTCCATAAATCTCATAGTGGGAATGTCAAACTCAATAGGAAGAAGCTGGATCAATTCCATAAGCTAATTAAAATGGGGAGTATCCTGTTTCGAATTCGAGTGTTGCTCTATATGCCTAAAATGTTGAATGAATCCTTTTATCCCAATTATGCACCTCCAAAGCTGCATATTTTGCTAGGATTTAGTAAAATACATAATTTATTCCCTCCACCTACTTGATTTGTACTTGGCTTGTAAGTTGTTGCCTTTCCACGCTTAATAGAAAATATGTTTACTAAGTCTTCTACTACCTCATTAATGAAGTTGATTCCTTGATCTGCTCGAATTTCTAATAGACAACCAAATCTAGTGACAATGCATTCATATATGAACCTTTCCACTTCATCCATGGAATTTGTTTTCAATGGCCTAGCTTCAACCCACTTGGTTAAATAGTCAATGACACCTATAATATGCTTATTTTGGCATCGGGTAGTTGGAACTGGACCTACAATATCTATTCCCAAATATTCAAAGGGACAAAGTGGAAGAAGAGGACATAATTGAGCTAATGATGTCTTACGATTCCCATGTGCATGAAAAATATCACATATCTTACAATAATTATAAAACACTCTAAAAAGAGTTAGCGGTGATAACTTGCATCCAAGATCCTTCTTCTTTGAGTTTTTCGGAGAAGTGTCCTCCATGTGTACCATTGTGGAATTCTCCAATTAGTTCCTTTCCTTGATCACGTCCAACTACCCTCTTGTACATTCCATCAGACCCCATCTGAAATAATACTCAATGCATAATAGAATATAGATGTCTTGCATGAGTAATATTCCTCTTAGCCTTTGCATTTGCACTATCAGGAAACTTGAAATCATTGAGATAATTCCAGATATATATGTATTCAGTAGGGATTATGTCAAGATATAACAATACTGTATCTATAAAATCATCATCATCACAAGATGAACTTAAACAATCATAATCTCTAGAGTGTGGATCTTCATTGACATTTTACTTTCTGGGTCTATCTATAATATCAAATTCAAACTCTTGTATCAAAATTATCCACATTGTTATCCTTCATGATGGGTTAGGCTTATTAACACTATATTTTAAAGCATGATGATCTGTTAAAACTATATTTTAGAGAAAGTAATTTCTAAACTTCTTTACAATAAAAACTATAGCTAGAGCCTCTTTTTTAGTTATAGTATAATTTACCTCAACACTACTCATTTGTCTACTCCTAGAGTAAACAAGATGATCATTCCCATTTTCATTATTTTGTCTCGAGTACTCCTTAGTGTTGCATCTGAAACATCAATATACATAATGAATCACATGCTCCATTATGGATTATTTAAAATAGGTGAAGACAACAAAGTTTCCTTTAGTTTTTCAAAACCTTCATGCACCTTCTTTCCCAATTCATAAGTAGCATCCTTCTTCAAGAAATGGGTTAGCAGTTGTGAAATATTTGAGAAATTCTTGATGAACCTTTAATAGTAACCCATATGGCCTAAAAATGATCTCAAATTACTTTAATTCATAGGAAGTGGTAATTGTTTAATTTTGGAAACTTTATCGGGATTAGTACCAATATCATCTCTAGATACAACATGCCCTAAAAAGACACCTTTGGAACATCCGACGAAACACTTTGTAGGGTTTATTAATTATTTTGATTCATTTAACCTTTTAAATGCCACATCCATCTGATGAAGGTGTTCCATTATGCTCCCATATATGTAAAAATCATCAAGGAATATTTTTATGAAGCTTTTAATGTAGGGTTCTAACACCCTATTCATTAGGCACTAGAATTTTGCTAGAGAATTACACAACCCAAATGGTATAATTATATAAGAAAATGTTCCCCAAGGTGTAATGAATGTAGTATTGACTGATCTTTCTCCCCTATACGAACTTGGTTGTACCGCTATATCTGTCTACAAAACTATAACACTCTTGGCTAGCCACTTTGTCCAAGATTTGGTTTGATAATGGAAATGGGTAATGATACTTCTTTGTTGCCTTGTTGAGATTCATTAATCAACACAAATGTGTACCTTCCCATTATTTTTATTGAGATCACAATGGGAGAAAACCATTCTGAATTCTCCACAACAAATATGAATTTTGCATCAAGTAACTCATCTATTTCTTGTTTTGATGTGTGTTGGAAAAATTAGGATTCATTATATATGGCATTTTCTTTTTGGCTTATCACCATCTACCAACTCAATAGAATGTTCTACCCATCTTACATGGTTGAGTTCCTTATAATCAAAAGTGAATAAGTGTGTGTACCTTCTAAATATTTGGAGGTACGAATCCTTAGTTTCCATCATGACATTACAAGTTTTTATTTGTTGAAGACTATCATCAATTTCTTCTTCAAATAATTTTATGGGTTCATCAGTCGGTGTGACTACAAGGATATCCATGAATGACACATCAACCTCAATTCATTCATATTTTGTGTGCACTTCACTTTGATAATAGACTAATAAGAGGATGTCTAATCATCGATTCACCACTTGAATCCACAAGTTATACCTTATGATGTCGAGGCATCATGTTTATATTTATCCTCTCTCTGTCACATCCAATTGTCATGAAGCCTTCATTCCAATAGTTTCTTGCATGAGCTATCCTTAGCCATGGCCTTCCCTAAAACATTAGGTATGAGCAGTACCATTCTTCATCACCTAAAAGTCTACCACACATACAACACCTTCTCTGGTTTAGTTTTTACTTTATTTAATGATCTTAACATAAGAGTTGATGGGAATTCAATTTTTAAACCTAACATATTCATTACAAACTCAACCATTAAATTAATTGTAGCACCTCCACCTATTAAGATATCATGAATTTAAATACCATTATATAATACCTCAACTTGTGGAGTGTAGGGATCCACCATTGCTTCCAAAACAGGGACCTTATCCCCCTTCCTTTGTTGAGCATTGAGTCCACTTCATAGCTCATTCCTATTCTTAGAAGACATAGCAAGAATTTGTCCATATGTAATATTTGCAAGCATTTTGGATAAATCTTCTAAGATGGAGTATGGTCCTTTCCCCTGTGAAATCAAAAAATATTGCACACCCAAATTTCTTCTCCTTTGTTTCTTACTAGTCTCTCCTTTCATCTTCTTCGGATCATTTCCATATTGGTTATATTTATCTTTATTTTTCTAGAAACTCATCATATTCATTGTTTAGACTCCTATCTACCACATCAAAAGAATTTACGAGTGTTTTTCCTTTATCATTATCTCTTGTACCAGATGTAGAGGCCCTATCTGGACAATTATACTTATAATAACACTTTTTATAACAACCATAACATAAAACTTCAGATATATTTTGTTTTAGACCTCTATCTCCTCCTTGGGAACTAAATTCCTTTCCTTGAAAAAGATTAATAGTTAACAAGCCCATTTTCCTAAGGGGATCCTCATACTCGGTAGATGTAATAGGAGGAAGATTTGTTCTCACCAAGAGTAGTTGTGGTTTCTTGACCAAAGGTGTTGGTGTAGGCTCCACCTTAGCAAAAATTTCTTTGGGCTCCACTTGCATGCTTTCTTCTTTCCTTCTTGTAATCTCATTTGTTTATTCAAAGGTCATTTTGTATCATACTTCACTCCTTATATGATCTTTGGCTTCTTCCTAAGAATGAAGTGCTTACAGAGGAGATTATCCATGCCATTCATCAACCCATCTATTAATGTTTCCTTTAAGATCTAGGAATCGAGATTCCTCCCTAGCTCTAAAACATGAGAATTATAATACCTTATCTTATCATTCTCTCCTTGGGCTATCTTTTTGATCTTGATCATGAGATCTGCATATTTTCATTGTTCACCAAATTCTTCAAGAAAAAATTCAGTTAATAAATCCCATTTGTTTTTAACATTATCATCTAGTGTTTGAAACCACCTAAGGGACGAATCATCCACAAAGGTAGGAAAAAATTTAGTCCATTTTTCCCTTCTTATGAGGCCATTACAAATGCAAGATAGTTTAAATTATTTAATGACAGAGGGAGAATATTCATTAGGTTGGGCTGAAAAAATAGGAATCTTTCCCATTCTAAAAACTAACCACGGTGAAATAAGAACCCACAAGTACAATCAATAAGAATTATGTCCACAAATAATTTGAATCACTACAATAGAAAGTGACTTTACACCTTTTATGGTAAAATAAGAATGACCGTGGTAAAATTACATTTACTCTGGTAAAAATTGAATTACTCAAGTAAAAAATAAATTTACTGTGGTAAACACTATTCATGATAAATAGTGACTTTACTATGGTAAATGTTATTCACAGTAAAAAATGAAGTTCTTTGTGGTAAATAGTATTGATGGTAAAGAGTGAATTTATTGTGGTAAATACTATGCATGGTAAAAGTGACTTTACCATGGTAACTACTATGCCGCAGTAAAAACAAGGTTTCCCTCAAATGATTTCGACTAAGTGGGAATATCTCTCCAAAAATGCACCAATGAGGAACGGTATTGAAAAGAACCAAAATCACAACACCAATCCAGTAATCTGATAATATTTCACAAGGAACTCCTTGTGCAATGATTATTCGAGTAATGCAAAGCTTTTGGTTTGGTTGTACTAATATGGAAACACAATAACAAACATAACACAACAATACCACAGACTATGACATAAAATAATAATGAAAAATATAAAATACAACTATAAAATATATTATCAACATGAAATTTTTACAATCTCATGCATGAATTACTCAAGTGTTACCGACTCCATTTTTTTCAACAATAGTTATGGGAGAAACTTTACAATTACTCATCTTGATGGATTCCTTAACACACCTTCACAATGAATCATTTATTCATAAAATTATTTTTACAACTTTATTCCATGCTAAATGAGAAGGGGGTGTCTCTATTTATAAAAATTTAGGCTTATCCACCCTATCTCTAGAAACCTCTTTCGGCTAATCATATTCCATGTCTAAACTCTTACCTTTACATGTAGGCTTATCTTTTAAGATAAGATATACCTTATCATCTCACATGGGTTCCACCTTTATATATATTTAATAAACAATATATTTATGACATCATTCCTTGTCATTATTACAAATATAATATTTTTAATTCTAAGTCATGTAGACCCTACTTATCCATTTTCCCTAACTTTGAAATTTTAACATTACAGAACCACTTATGACAAATATTTACTTTTTACCACAACATTCATATTGTAATTTGATTTGTTACCATACTATACTTTATTGGCGTATGTACCGGCAGCCCCGATATATTCTAATGGGACGCAATTACCAACTATACTTAACAACACCTTATTCCTAATATGTACATTGAGGAAATAGAAATGATGGAAGAAAATTTTATTGTCAACACACCATAGTTGTAACCTTCCAGCGTGCTAAGTCTACTTTAATTCCATATAGCTCCTTTGTGTGCCTCACCGTATCGAAGTACACAACCTTTACATTATCCACCAAGTAGTTCCCATGGTTTTTCCTACCACATGTTACACCGCGTGATCATTTTTCCTCTCGTGCGGTCATATTTTACTCCTAGAAACCCTTTTAAGGGCACAAATTTTACCACCTTCTACACAAGAACACATTGGAACACCTCGTCTACACAAATCATTCATCTCCCTTTCCCTATTCATCCTAGAATGATTTCTCTAATAGTCAATCTTCTATAGAAATGTGCCAAATATTTTATGATTTTAGATGCCAATCGGCCTCACACTATAAGTATGTGTGTTCCTATGCTCATGGAATTACTTATAATGTAGTTATCTAAAGGCACAACAATGCGCAACACAACACCAAATAGAAAGACAACGAAAAACGATGAAGTAAGGAAACAAAATAAAAGGGAAAATGATTTAAGGGAAAACCTAAGCTAAAATGGATATACAACCTTATTTAAGAACACTAAGAAAACTTATTTATAGTAGGGATTCAATCTACTCCCATCAAAGATACTTTGAGAAACCGTGTTCCATTTAGCGCTTCTAACTTGAAAGCGTTTGAATCAAGTATATACGTGATAATGTATGGTCCCAACCAATGGACTTTAAAATTCCTAGGATGGCGTAAAAAAATTTAATCATACAAGAGAACCATCTACCCCACCTCAAGCTTCTTATTCTTGATATGCTTTTCATGCCATGATTTTTACCACGATTTTTTCTATTTTGTAACTCTATTGTGTTATGGCATGTCTCTCATCTAACCGCATCAATCTATCAATATGTTCCTCAAGGATTTGTTCATCCTCCAATCCTCCAAAGGTGCATGCAAAGATACTGGGGATGGTAACAAGAATTATATGGGTAACACATCCTCTGTGCCAAACACCAACTGAAAGGGTGTTACTTTTTTCAAACTCTTGTAAGTAGTTTAATACAACCATAACACGATGAAGAATTTTTCATCCCAATATTTTATTACCACATCACAAATCTTAGTTAACGTCGACTCAAAATTTTGTTAAAGGCCTTAAGCAATGCCATTGGCTTATGGGTGAAATGGCGTGGTGTTTTGATTTGCCACCATAAATTCAGCTAATAATATCTGAATAGTTTCATTTAAAAACTGTGTTCCCTATTACTTGTCAAGATCAATAGACATCCATACCTAGTTATTATATTCTTCCACAAAAATATTGTTGTTTTAGCTGCAATACAATATTTCATAGCACTCGATTTTTCCCATCTTATAAGATAGGCAAGTCAATTAACAACATAACACGAACATGTCATGTGTGCCGGTGCGGAAATAGGTCCCACAAAGTAAATTTTCCATTTCTCAAATGGTTTTCCACTAGAAATAGGCCATAATGACATTCCATCATGATGCCCACGCTTTCAAGGCACTAAAATTGTCACATCCCTTTTCATATTCCACATAATCCTTATATAATGTCTCCCACTATAAACCAACCATTAAAATATTTTGCATGGTGGCTCTCCACATATAATTTCCACCTACAATACCAACATGATATTCCTTGATATTTTAAGTTCCCACTGGTGCAAAACTTCATCACTGCCTAGTTTATACAAGTCTCCACTAATCAACATGTAAGGCGTGGCGTGAATGGAAATGTTTTTCTTCTCTATGCTCTACATTCCTTTAGGAGCCGCACCCATTTGCAAAAAGATAAAAATATTCCAAAGCGAGAGGGTGCGCGTTGCATCCTAAATAACCGAGCATCCAAAATTGTGTCCTCAATGCTCTATGTAACCTCACTTGAATTAATCCTTGAAAAATGATCAGGTCCTAAGTTAATTTTCCCTGGTTTCACCACAACTGTAAACTCAAACTCTTGGAACAATAATACCCAATGACATATGCACCCTTATAAAATGGGCTTGTTCACCAAATAATTCAAATCCATATGGTCTGTGTATATGATAAAGGGATTTTCTAAAGCAAATACTACCTAAATTTGTGCAACACGTAGATCATTGAAAATTCTTTGCACTCTTTTGTAGTATAATTTTTTTTTAGCGAGTTAGCTTCCTATTGCAAAAACATCGGGGTGTTCATCAAACCCCTCTCCATGATGTGCTAAAACCTCTCTAATTTCAATACGAAGCATGTACATATACATGAAATGGCTTACCCCATGAGGGAAAGTGTAGGATGGGCGCAGTAGTAAGTTTTTCCTTTAAAGTGTCAAATGCCATCAGTTGTGCCTCATCCCAATAAAATTTCCCTTTATGCTTTAACAACTCCTATAGTATCATGGCAATTCAGGCATAACCCCTAATGAATTTCTTGTAGTACCAAGACGCCCTAGAAGTACACACATTGCATTCGATTGGTGGGTTCCTTTAAGCCCAAAATTACAACAACCTTGGTAGGATCCACCAATAGACCCTCTTTAAAATTGATATTATAAAGTCATGCACAAAAGGGAGTGGCGAAATACACTTCTTAATATTTAGAGAGATTCTCTACTACCCGCACCTCGAAACATCGATTTAGATTGTCGCAATGATCATTTACTAACACATACAAAGTACAATCATCAAGGTAGACTTGAAGAAATTTGTGTGTGAAATCCTAAAATGCTTACGCTACTATGCATGAAAAGACAATAGGCACATTCGTTAGCCCAAATGGTATAACTTTGTAAGAAAGGATTCCCCATTCCATGGTGAAGGTAATTTTCTCTAAGTCTTCCTTTGTAATTCTCACCTGGTGATATCCTCAAAATCCATTTGTGAAATAACAGATATCGCACCTCATAGGTCCAATCCACGTACCTCCGCTCTATCTCGTGAAAATCCATCATCAAAAAAACTTCAATAAATAGAAAATAGAGGAGAAGATGGTGATTTGGGTCCATGTATGATGCCACATCATTCCTCCTCCACTCCAGATCACATGGTAAAAGCTAATCACCAAAGCACAATAAATTGGTGGTTTTGGAATGACAACCCTCTTACACACTATAACTCAAACCCACGCCTATAAAGGAAAAAATTAAAAACATATGTAAGGAAAGTGCAATAACTACCACACTTTTGTCTTACAATCACATAACGGGGTCTATTTTTGACCCCTTAACCCATTGGGGTAGTTGGTAGGTGAAACTAAGAGGTGTGGGAAAATTTTAACTTTTCCCATAAGCCTCTAAAAATGGAGCTTAATACAAATTTCGAATTTTACATGGAATTTTGAGTACACAACACTCAAAATTAATGAAATCCTTTCAAATCCAACACAAATAAAGAACTATCTACCCACATTAAGTACCCCACTTTGGTTTCTTTAACTTACACTAATAAAGGTGACTCACAATACTTAAATAATATAAATACTCACAAAATAAATAAAAGCAGAAAAGGAAAACAACTTATTTACCTAAGGTCACATTTGAAGCCACATTCCAATGGGGACCTCCTAACAATCTAACAACAATAAACAACATAAAATTACATAATTTACAATGGTAACTTATTGCCAATACTAAAAATTCCTTCATTATTGGTCTCCTATCCCATTTTTTTGTGGTGTTACAATTTCCTGCAAAAATCAAAACAATACCTTTCTAGCCTTGTATCCATATTAACAACATCAAGAGAAAAAATACACACATATACATATCAATTCACAAAGATAAAATATCATAACTAAACCATCGCTAAAAACAAGTAATTTACCAATTGTTCACAATTCCAAATATTTTAATTCTATCAACTCATACATTAGCAATAACATCACAAAAAAATTAAATCATCTGGAAACTCTATATATCGAACTCAATGTGTCAAGTATAGTAGTATCCCTAGATCATCAAATATTGATATGTCAATCCATGCATATAATCCATCATATAAGACAAATCATGTGAAAATTCTAACACATCTATATTGTCTATGAAATAAGTTAATCAAATATAGTAATTTCCATCTATCAATTTCTAAAGATCAAATATGATAACAATATATATGGATCTAATTTAAATTAAGAAAAATTATAGTACTTTCAATGTCGAAGAGGAGTGGGCACTAAATACCCCTCCCCTTAGACTCAAATTCCTCCTAGAAGTCACTAGAACAAGTGTGAGACATGTACCCTCAAAGGTGTGGTGTCCTACCATGTAGCTGTTATCTCATCGTATCAATCCCCTTTGGATGGGAAAATAATCAATACCTCTATCACAAAGGCCAAGGTTCATGAGCTCTAAAATGCACATAGGCTCCACCATTACTTGCATCTGATCCTACACCTACAATGTGGTCCAATCCAATACATGAGAATGATTTGGAATGTACCTCCTAAGCATAGAAACATGAAATACATCGTGGATGTGAGACAAGCTAGGTGGCAAAGTACTAGATGGTAAGCCTAATGACCAATCTAATTCAACATATCAAAGGGACTCACAAAATTAGCATCAAACTTAGAACCTTTTCTGTAATGGATAGGGCTCTTATGAGGCCTAACATGAAGAAACATCTACGGGCCCACCTTAAACTTATGATCTATCCTCTGCTAATCTCCATACTTCTTCTATCTATCTTGAGCCTCCTGTAATCTCTGTCAAATCATGAAAAACTACTAATCCATATCTCTTAATAAAGTTTGCCTAGGAGATACCCTATCCTCCAACCTGTACTAACTCAAGAAGTGTTATGCACTCCGTACCTTATAGTTCCTAAAATGGAACCATACCAATCGATCTCTCGAAAATTGTTTTTGTAGGAAAATTCCACTAAGTTCAAGTTCTCCTCCCACTTCGACTCATGGTCCATAAAATACATCCGGAGCATGTCCTTGAAGATCTAATTCACCCACTCTATCTCGTCCATTTGTCTTAGGGGATCTACTGTACTGAAGTTGATCTTAGTTTTGAAAGCATGCTATATGGTGGTCTAAAAGTTAGAGGTGTACAAGGGATCACGGTGGAAAATGATATTCCATGAAATCCCATAAAATATAAACATATCATCCAAATATACTCATGCCCCGCACTAGTTGTATATGTCGTCTTCACTTGAGAAAAATGAGCCACTCTCGTCAATCTATCCACCTTGACCATGGTGGTATCTCGACGTAGGTATCCCTATAATGAAATCCATGGAAATGGTGTCCCATTTCCACTTTGGTATGGAATGAGGATATAGAAGGCCAACTAAATGATGATGTTTAGCCCTTACCTTTTCAAAATCTAAATATTCAGACACAAAATGATCTACATCTCTTTGTAGCCATCTCCAATGGTATAATCTGTCTTAGTGGTGTGCATCTTCTTCACTCTTGGATGAGCTGAATAGCATGCACAATGTGCCTCAACAAGGGTATCCTTCATGAATCCTCCATCTATGGGTACATATATCTCAACTCTATGTCTATGAAGACCATCTTCCTTTAATAAAAATCCATCAAACTTCCCCTCAAGGGGTCTTTGAGACTCGATCTCTACTCGAATGAAAGGTTGAAGTTGTCATGCGAAGTTGCTACAAAATCCTTTTCCTCAAGTATGTAAAATGTTGTAGCCATGACCAAATTTCTCTAATGAATCAAGGCTTTTATAACAATAGTATCCTTCCCTTTCACATGCTCTATCTACATTTCATACTCACAAAGAAACTCCATCCAATGCTACTAACAAGAATTGAGATGGGGTTACGTGAAGAGGTGACAAAAACTCGAGTGATTTGTGCTAAGAATGGATCTCCTACCTAAAAGGAAATGCCTCTATTAAACAAAAGCATGCACCACTATTGAAATATCAAGGTCATAAGTAAAATAATTAAGCTCATAATCCTTAAGTTTATGAGCCTCAAAGGCTACTACAAAACCCTCCTCAATCAATACACCTCTCGAATCCTACCAAAGAAGAATCTGTGCATATGAAGGAATATACCTTTGGATCTGGAACAACCTGGATGGGTGCTGTCATAAGGCATACCTTATGTGTCCTAAAGGCCTTCTCACATCTATCTCGACGAAGAAACATTCTTCTCTTTCCGTTGAAGGGAATTGATGGGATGTGCAATACGAGAGAAATCCTGAACAAGGATCATGTAGTAACTGTCAATTCCATGCAACTACGTATGTCGAACAAACTAGTAGGTGTTAGCCAATCCATAATATCTATAACCTTTGAAGGATTTAATTTGATACCTTCCACAAAAATAATGTGGCTCAAGTCTTGAACTCTCGAGTGGAAGAATGCACACTTCTCCGAGGTTGCCATATAGTTGTTGCTCATGAAGACACTAGGAACCCGACGAAGGTGCTCCTCATACTCCTCACGTGTACATGAGTAGATCAAAATGTGATCAAGGAACATGAGAAAAATTTGGTGTAGAAAATTCCTAAACACCTCGTTCATCAAACTCATGAACATCAGGGGGCATTTGTTAGACCGAATGGCACCATTGTGAATTTGTAGTGGCCATATCTTCCATGGAAAGCTATATTTTGTATATTGACCTCTACAATCCTCATCTAATGTTAATATTTCTTAAGATATATCTTGTAAAAAAATGTATCCCACTTCATTTGATCGAACAAATCATCAATGCGAGGAGGGGGGTAACGATTCTTGATCATTACTTTGTTTAGCTACTTGTAGTCCACACACAATCACATGGATCCACATTTCTTCTTCAAAAAAAATCACTTTGGTGCACCCCAAGGAGATACAATAGGATGGATTAGGCCTTTTGCAAGAAGTCCCTTGAGATGAAACTTTAGCTCACATAGCTCAGGGATGGTTATCCTCTATGGAGGGCATGAGATAGGCTCCGCTCCTAGAACAAAATCAATATCAAAGTCTATCTAACGTGGTGGAGGTAACCCTAGTATCTTTCTTGGAAAAATGTTAGAAACTACTAGAAAATATGATGATCATAAAGTGAAGGTCCTCTAGCCTCATCCTTTGACCTATCACTAACTCTAATAACATGAAACAGAGACACCCACATCACGCATACCACTTAAGTTGTATAATGTAAATAGTACAAATAGAGATGGGTCTCGTAACTCCCAAATCATCTCGCACAAGATATAACCTTATTATAACAATCAACTTTAGTTCGTGTGTAGATAACCAATCTATGCCAAATATAACTCCATAAGAACCCAAAGGAAGGATACAAATATCCAAGGTAGTGGTAAAGGGTCCTAGGTCCACTATGCACTCCTTAATTACAGAGTATACTCGAGCTTGGATCAAGAATCCATCTCTACATCTCAGCCTAAGGCCCTACCTAACTACCACCATATTTCATTGCTCTACAAAATATGGCACAATAAATTAATTAGACAAGCCATAGTAAAAAAAAAAAAGGTAGGGATACCACTAATGCTAATTATAGTCTCTATCATTTTGCCTTGATCATCGTGCTGGAAGTTCTCGACCATTACATAGATCAAATGTATACGTCCCATGTTGCTAATCGTAGGCTCAAATAGGTTCCTTACCCTTGTTATTAGGGTTATGAGGGAACTCTATCTAGTGGTTTCTAAGTACATTGATCCATAAGAATCGCCTAATCTCGTATAATGAGATGAAGCTCAAGTGAGTACTCTAGTTGTTTGTGTTTTGGATCTTGATGATCCTATCATGGACTGATATGGTCACCGCTCAGAGCTCCTACTAAGTGAGATCTAGGCACTCCTATATCCCGATGGGTCCTCAGTAGGAAGAGGTCCCCTACTCAATCCCCTCCGAGTATCAAATATCCGTGGAGGACTAAGTGGCGAAAGATTTTTTGTTCTTGAGGTGGCTATCATCAGGTCTAAAGGAAGACCGTGATAAACTATATCCGCCACGATGAGGAGGAGCTAAACCCATTGACCTATTATCCTACAACTACTAAATAAGGCTACTCGATTATTGTTGGCATATTACATCTTCCCCTTAGTCTCCTTTATAATGTAGGCCTTATCAATAGCCCCATCTAAGGTTTGTGGATAATGAAGGCGTCCTGCACCACCCAAATCCAAGTTTAGGCCCTTGATGAACATGTGAATCCTACCCTGCTCATCCTGCATGTAGTCGACATACTGAAGCAATTCTAGAAACCGAATCTCATACTCCTTTACTATTATGGATTCTTGATGCTGGTCATGAAACTCATCTATCCTCTAATGAATAAATCTCCTGGATAAGTATTTACTCGAACCATTCTTTCGAGAGGACCCAAGTAACTATCTCTAAGTCTACATGGAGCTTCTACTCCTTAGTCCTCCACCAAACACCTGCTCCATCCCTCAGAAGATGAATCGCAACATGAGCCTTTATGTTACTAATACATGGGAAAATCTTGAAGCATCTTCTCAAGCTCACTAACAAAGCTTCCACTTGAAAAAAATCAAGTATCACCAATATAATGAAATGAATGTAGCTCAATATCTCCACAATATTATCTCGAATTTGATGATTGTCATCCATAGGTCTCTTTACATGCTCATCCCTTGGCCTAGGGATCCTAGATCTATCTTTGTGTCCTGAAACCCTATCTCCATGTACCCTCTGAGGTGAATCTTATCTAGTTGACTCCATGTGGGAGTTCTCACGCCTTATGCTAATCACTATGTATCAAATGCTATGAGTCTCATGTGATGGATATCTATCATAACGGCTAGGTCGTGCTCCTAATGCTCCACTTTGGATAGCTACATTGACATCCCTGCAATGTTTGTAGTATCTCGTGGTAGTATAGTGGCAACCTCAAACTCTTGACGTGGTATATCTAAGTCCAAATGAAAAATCACCTCGTCGGTTCATGCCTCCCCGCATAAACCAAGACATGAGTTAGTTTACATTAATCTATGTCATGTTTCAGATTTTCTAGGTTTTTGACGTTTTAAAATAAAAATATCATGCAATGTTGTGTGATCCGGTTCTAGGTTATATACTAGGTTAATTTTTTTGTTTTCAAGTGTGCCCAAGAATCCAAGCCTTGAACCCGCGACTCCAATACCAAGTGTAACTCTCACATGTTTCGTCAAAAACCATGACAAACCGAATGATTAGTTATGAGAATTTACAGACTAATTTTTTTATAAAACAGTTCATGATGGGATAACCTTCAACTAGATTTAATTATTTCACGATTAATAATTCATTCGTTTTAATTAACAATTAATTATTATTATTTTAATTTGAAATTTTGGCTTAAATCCCTTTCTAGGGTTCCCATTAAATTTCGTTAATCGATTCTGACAAGCCATTAGCTAAAATACCCTTATTACATTATTTATTTAATTTAGTATTATATTTCTAATGTCATTTATTGACTTAATATCCTAAGGTTAAGGTCTCATTTACCCTAACCATATAATTTAATTGAAATGTATTTTAATCCCTATTATAAACATTCTCTAGTTATCATTATGTAATTTTAATTTAATCGGTTTGTAAAGTCAAGGAAATAATAAAAAGTCACTAAACTAAAACAATAAGGTGACATTTTAATCTTACCTCCGAACACCCCTTTACTTGCCCTATTCACAAGTTACACATACATTTTATCTAGAAACATTTTCTCACCAAAATCCCCACTTAAATTTTGTAGGGTTGAATCACAACCATTAGATGGATTCATTTAAAGCCCTAGGATCTAGATATTCGACTAACCCTAAACATCCTTATGAAATGTTGTTATTCATTTATTTTGACTTATTTCCTCGTTTTCATTTTGCAGATTTGGAGGAGAATAAGGGAGGTCATGGGATTATATTCAAGCTCAAGGATGGACACACATTTTTATAGTTTATTCCATTTGTAACCCTCTTCTAGGATTTGTTTATATTGTTATTTGTTATTGTACAATGTATTTACATTTGCCTTATTTTGGTATGGGCATTTTTGCCACATTTTTAATAATATGGTGTTAATGATGTATAAATGCTATATTTTTGGGGTATATATATATATATATATATATTTCTTAACTAAATAAATATGTTATTATAACCGAAATTGTAGAAGTATGATAGGAAAAATAATACTAATTTCTTATTGGTTGAAAACATGTTTAATAGTAACTTGTTAAAAGTGGAGTGAAAGTTATAGTCACCCTTCTAAAAGAAGGGATTAATAAAATCACACTTCTTATTCTACAATACATTAACTAACATTTACAGTTTTTAGAATAGCTTTGCAATAAAATTGATTTGCTCATATATTAGATGTCAATATATTTTTTGAGTAATTCACACTTTTTTAATAACTAGGTTTAATACAAATTTGGATTCGAGCTCACCATTAGCAACATTAAAGTTTATCACAATTCAAAGTATTTTATTATTATAATTAGAGCAAGACTAGCTATACTTTTCAAACAATTGTTTGATGACAAGTAATTTTAAGTATTATCTTTCAAATTATAAAGACCAATCATTAATACAATACACATAATATTACGGAAAATAAAATTAATTTATTTTAAGATTTTTAATATATTTTTATAGATAACAATATAATTTCTATATAAATCTATACAAAAAATGATGGTTATTTTTAAAATATATAAGTGAAACATTAGATTGTTTTAAATTTTTCATAAATATTTCAAAACAAAACTTATTCTAAATTCAGGTACATATACACCCTTATTTCTTTTCTCAAACAAAATCAGAATATATAGGCTTGATTCATTTGTCGCGCCTAGACGAGAGATTAATGCCCCGTCTGCCATATCTATATAGAGGGTGACATGCCCGTCATATATCTAAGATATCTTATCTTAGATATATGAGTCCCCTATTTATAATTCGGGCTCTGCCCTCTGGCGGAGAGAGGGAGTGGGGATACATCATCTATAAATATTAGATATATTAGAAAATCAAACAAATAGTACAAATAAAATAAATATGATGTGCATTCGTTAGTGTGAACTACGGCTATGCACCCTGGTAAAAACTTGCAGAGTGCGGGTTCCAATTGGACGGGAATTACAGTCACCGGCACACTACGAATTCTACAACTCCTTAGCACCAAAATAATCCCAACTTAACATGTTTAATGTTTACAAAAATTCTACCAGTCTTCGCAGTTGAAGGATGGGTGAACTACAAATTCTACAAGTTCTTAGCACCAAAATAAGCGTTACTCAACATATTTACTGTTTACAACAAAATCTACAAGACTTGGCATTTGAATTGTGGGCGCAGTACAAATTCTACATGACCTTTGCACCAAAAAAATGTCACCATGCTTTACTATTTACAGCACAACCGTGAAATTTCAACCCTTTCAATGCTGAAAAATGGAGAATTTAAAAACTCCCGAATTGTAGCGGCGAGTAGTTCAAATATCTTCTTCTTCTTCTTGCTCAGGCATACCCGCCACTCTTTAAAAAAGAAAACTGAAAAACGCAGAAAGTCGTGAAAACTTTCGGGAATCGAGCGACTTGACGATTTATTGATACGAAACAGACAGTGATGGATTGATACGTCTAAATTTACTGTTGATTTAACATGCAAATCAAAATAAAAATACACAACACTGGAAAGACAATAACGATAATGACTGCGTATGCCTGGACGAATCCTTCTTTGTCAATCAAAGGTCACTACTGCACCATGGACCTAGACTTGTGTTAATGGCCTTCATTACACTTATTTTGTTATTTGTGTGTCTGTGTGCAGCTACGAGACGCAAACTTTTACCTACGTTTCCACGTTCTTCGGCTCCTCTGTCTCGATTACGGTTCGGCTATGATTTTTTTGCTTCTTACCCAGTTGCTGGTGTTTTCTATTTTCCATAAATAATGTGGATTAGGGAAATGTTATTATGGCTTTTGTTGTTAGCTTTATCCTAGGTCACTGCCAAGCGAGACGCCAAATTTGGTGTATGAGATCCCCACCAAAAGGGAATAGTTTTTTGCATTTACCATATATATTTTTCGTCGAGGTGTACAACCCTACCCCACTCTGGGATCGAACGTGCGCCTCTGATATGGGATATGCGCACCTTAAAGTTGTAGGATTGAGGGCTTCTCAACATTTTTTACCACATTAGTGAGCACAATTCTCTTAGGCACGGGAGTGGGACAACTTAATCGATGAGATGTTGATGCCGGAGCATCTCCATGATGCATGAAGGCATGAATAAGCCATTATTATTTTGGAAATAGGCATGCAAGTGTGTACTAGGAGCTGGACTAGTTTTCCTCCAATTATCAAAATTAAAATTTTATCTTGTAATGGGTTTTACTATGATGTAAGAGTGAAAGGTGGGTTTTTTGAGTCTTAGGTAAGCATAAGTTGTCACATCTTCATTGATTGAGGAAGAAATATTCAAACACGACCTTGCACAGGGAAATGGAAAGGTTGGTTAAGTCGTGCGGGCTCACATTCGATCCCAAAATCAAGTTGTGGGGGCTCAAAAACATAGGAAGCTAACTAGGTATGTAAAAATCGAGCCCAAAAGGATTCAACTCAAAGCAAAGCAACGGACTCTCGAAGGTCCCACGTGTGAGCTCGGTGCAGTTTCAAAAAGTGAAAGTGAAAGAAAAGGAACCGCGGAAGGAGCCATGTGCCTCATTAGCACAACTTGAAGGTGAGACAAAAGTGGGGTCCCCAAATGAGCGTGGGCTCTCCACGTGGTCAGAGACCAAGAAAGGCAAAGTGTTCACTCGAGGCCTGAATCAACTAAGTATACAAATGGCTAGCGGAGGCCTCCACATGTCTATTCGGCGTAATTTTGGTATGATGCTCAAAGGCG
This sequence comes from Taxus wallichiana var. yunnanensis, assembly GCA_018340775.1. Lineage (NCBI taxonomy): Eukaryota > Viridiplantae > Streptophyta > Pinopsida > Cupressales > Taxaceae > Taxus > Taxus wallichiana. Next base: position 810,269,401 of record CM031237.1, read on the forward strand.
GGTCTCCAAACGAGCGCAGCTCTCCACGTGTCCAAGTCTCAAGAAAGTTGATCACCGGCCGTTGAAAAGTCTAATAGGCTAGTGGAAGCCTCCACGTGCCTCAAAGCAGCAACCTCAAAGGTGCGCGCAAGCGGGGTCTCCAAGCCGAGCGCAGCTCTCCATGTGTCAGGGCCCGAGAAAGTTACACTAGCCATTTAAAAGTCAAAGGGCTAGTGGAAGCTTCACGTGTCTCTTTGACACACTTTTTGTATGACACTCAAAGGTGGAGTCTCCAAATGAGCGCAGCTCTCCACGTGTCTAGGGCACGAGGATAGTTACTCTAAATGAAGGAACTTAGCCAAAACACAAAGAACGTAGAGCAAGCTCGCAGACAATGCCAAGTGTCAACACGTCGCATTCCTAGGACCCTAAAAGGCAAGAAAATATTAAGAATGCGATGGGCTTCCACATAGATCTTGCGTGTATAGACTCCCAACCCAACCCACGTGGAACGCCCAACCTCGACCTTCGATGGCCATAACTTTTGAATGGGATCTCATATTTGAGCAAGATAGAAATTTTTGGAAAACTTTCAACGTCTGCTACTCAGTTATGACTGGATATCTTTAAATTAGTGGGAATAAATTCTTAAAAATGAAAAATACAGTCCACCTTTTTTGAGGTTGTCAGGACTCTCACTACCACTACAATGAAGTATGGGCTTCCTTTCTTGCCCAACAAGGAACAAAACATGGAGGCATGGTTTTTGCAGTGGAACCCATCATTGTTGCAGGAAAATTTAATGCTCTTTTGGGATGGTTGAAGAAAAAATTAGATTTCTTCTAGATCTCCTTCTCTAATTCTTCGTATATATGGTAAGGAGGGGCATTTTCTAAAGGCTAGACATTCTTGCTTGGACCCTCCCTTCTTCTTTGTTCTGTAGGTGAATTTATGGAGTTTTAAGCCTCCCATTTAGATTGTAATACAAATCTTTCCTCTTGGCCATCAGAGTGTACGATGATCAACCTTGGAGCAATAATGCATGTTTGTGGATGATTTCAACCCTCTCTTGTGTTCATTGATTTGTCTAATCTCTCATTGCATTTTGGTTATCTCGTGCATGGTGGTTGTGTTGTAGTTTTAACGGTTTGTGTTTAATTGAAAAGTAGGTGTTCAACATTCCTGGTACATCACCTTTGTTATTTTAGGTTTTATTTCTTGCATCTTCTCAACCCTGTCTCCTTGGCAAATTAGAGTAGATTTAGAGTAGACCCCTTTGCGAATTGTTTGTGTGCACTGAATAAAGTAATAGGAACCAACCTTCATCCAGAGCTCTCTCAATTCATAAAGTCCCACACTTTGAGAGATGTTCCATGTTATGTAATCACACCGAGATTCTCAACCCATCAAGTTATAGAAATTCGTGGGTGCTTGTGATTCATCATCAACAATCATTTGTAGTAGTTGTCAATAGGTCAAAAATAAAAGATTAGGTCCTAGTCTCAAGCAAATAAGGAAGAAATATCACTAGAATCTTACAAAATTTGTCAAATATGAACCAAGAGATAACAAATTAAATTTTAATAAGGAGGAAAAAAGGGATAAGAGGTCTATTTCATGAAGGTAGAGAAAATGAAGAGAGAAACTTGCATGGAGAAGTGGAGTTTGGGAGTCAAGAATCAACAAATGCATGAGAAAATGGTCTAAGACTAGTTAATATAATGAATAAATATTGTTTTAAGTTCCATGAGCTTTGATTGAGGTAAATCTTCTTTTATTTCATATGTTTTGATACATTAGAATGTTATTAAGCCTTATCCATGAACCATAGATCCTTAATTACACATATTTGTATGGTTCTTAACTAATGTGTAGTCAAATGGTTTTAGAGGGAAATGAGGTGGAAAACCTCAACACTCCAAATTCATCATCAAATCCTCCACGGTCAATTTAAAAAGTTAGAGGGGTCAATTTAAAGATCATACCAGTTTATTCTAGCTTTTGAAACATATCATGAGGATTTCTACAACAAATTGTCTCCTCTCGGGTCCGATTTAGGGCATCATATAAGTTTTGATTCCACAAGTGAAAATATTATAATTTTTTTGAAATTATCTTTCCTAGCCTAATGAATAAGAACCCCAATTTTCATTTGGAATAGATTTGTGCTTGAAACGATATCGTTGATTGTGTATTTTTGTGTTAAGGATGAATTTCAGCAGTGTAACGAATAAAGAAGAGAGTAAATTTGATGAAATCTAATACACTATGCTTTGAGGCTTGTCATGTAGGATTTTGGGAGTATATTTAGAGTCCTTGAATCGATTTTAGTAGGAATAAACTAATAAAATCACAACATTCAAGCTTCAAGTATGACTGCAGCATATCAAGGAACTTACCTAAGTCACCTTTGTGTAACTTGGATAAAAAGGTAAGTTGGGAAAATTATAAATAGAATTAAACTATAAGAGTTTGGGAACATCCTACTCTTATCTAATATCATCTAAAACAATCTTATGGATTGGTAAACATTTTTTTACATTTTGACACTTGGCTGCGTGGATGAAGGGACATAAGGAATCTAAGCCGAGTATTAAGACATGTAAAGAAGGACTAGTGCATGACCAAAATCTAGAAGAAATTATTATTTCTAAATGAAATTTCCATCATATCTAAGATAGGTATGAGTGATCTACTTACCCTATGACATATGAATGTATGAAATAGAGTAATCCTAAAGAAGGATTATTTGGATAAGTATGAAATGACCGTGGAGCCTGAAATAAGCCTTCTTAGGACTATAAATCAATGTGGTGAAGGTGAGAGATTAATTCTCAATGAATTTCATATATCTAGTGGCTACCATGCAATGACCTTAAGGAGTAAATTATGTTCTCATTCAAACCATGGTAATATTCATATGTTGTTGAATGATCCTCCATCGCATACATATGTCATAGGGTTATAAAGGTGTATTGTTTTATTTGTCATGAATGCTTGATATAAAAAATAAATCCATATTTTTCCCTTTGAGATACAACAAATACCATTGTGCACTTTGACAGAGCAAGAATGATGAAATATATGAGTGTCCATGCTAGCATGACATCATCCTTAATGGGAAAAATATATTAACTTGAACACAATGGGAACCACAAGAAGTGATCTTCATTAATGAGATAATCAGGAGTATATCCTCTTAAGAGAAAATTTAGTGCATGAGGTATAGTTGTTATCAATGTAATTGATAACAAATGTTACATGGAAGCTAAATTAGGTATATAGATTAGAGGTAAGTCATCTTGACTATTTAGTCACTGGGATTACTCTTGCAAGTATGAGGTGAAAGTATGGAGGATAGAGTACCTTTGGTTTTAATGGATCAATATATATGACATATCAATTGGAATACATATGAACAAAGTTTTCTATGTTCTAGTGAGATGGATACTTCTTAAAGGTGGAGTCAAGTTTGAATGATATAATTTCATGAACTTGATCTTAGTCTAATATGGATGGATCTAGAACTCAAAGAATGAAGTCTTGAAAAACCATTATAAAGCACTATGGGGCTTAATGAGTAAGTATATACATAATATGATCTTCAAGAAGGGTTTTATATAGGAGGTTGGCATCATTTGTGGTATCAAAGAATCTGATATTTCTATATTTTCTTATTTTTATGCTAATAAGTACTTGTTATTTTTTATTTAGAAGAATATTTTATGAATGTTTTTTCTAATGGGATGATGAATGCTTATATGTAGAGACTTCAGGATTGTAAAGAAGGAAACCAAGTGATGAAGGCTTAAGATCGAAAAGAAGTAAGAAAGGAATATGATAGCTATTCAAGCTCAAGTGAAGGAATAAGAAGTGATTTTTGGAGGACACAAAAAGAAGAAATAATGGAGATAGAAACAATATTGAGAGTGATGAGATAACTATCTAGAACTAATAATAAAAATAGAAAGGAAAGAGAGAGAAAGTATTAAAGAGAAGTGGAAGAATTCAGGGAAGATTAAAGAGAGAATTGAGGAAATAGAGATGATGATGGATACCATGATGAAGATAAAAATCCAAGGATTTTGATAGAGAATGAGAAAGAGAGTGAAGCTTGCATTGAAGCTACTTATAAAGACGAGAAGATAAGTGATGATTTCCAAAGAGAGGAAGAAGAAGAGTGAGTCACCTAATGAAGATGAAGAGGTTATAAAGGAGGTTCTCATTGTATAGAAAAACATGAGGAAGAAGAATAGAAAAGTGTCCATGATGGAGGCACTTGAGAAGGTGTTTTGGTATTTTGTTATGATTTCTAACTCTGCATTTTAGTTTGTATATGCAGGTATGAAGGACAACTTTGAAAAGGTCAAGAATAAGACCTTGAAGATAGTAAGAAATGGGTCAAAACCCATGAGGAGATATGAGAGATTTGGTAATAACTCAAGAAGAAGAGATGCACTTGGAGGCATCCAAAGAAGACGATAATAGAACCATGCAGCTAGAAAGAAAAGGTATAGAAGATGAATATGAATTTTATGATGCATTGGAAGACGAACTATTTTAGGCACATGAAAGGAAGAGTCCTCATATGAATAATTCTTGAGAAAAAAATATGACCATGCAGGATAATGATGAGAAGGTAAAGATAAATACAAATTTTGATTATTGTCATTGATATAACAAGGAAATTGTAAAGAGGCAATTCATACAAGAAAATGCATATACACATGAGGTTTCCAAAGTGGATTTAGTTTCTAAATCTAATATTTTCCATACTTCTAAGAATTCAAATGTAGATGCACATGTTATGAATGAGGTGAATGAAGAAAAAATTACAAAATTGGCTAGTGATCATGGCTACATAGTTCCTAAATGTCTTAAAAATCCAAAACCTCTAATGAGGACACAAGTTTGAATAGTTAAGAATGTAAATAATGATGGAGAAACATCTCATGAATATGTATATCATGGTGATGGACATAAGAGAAAGATAATGATGACACCAAGAATCCTATAGAATAAGGTTGAGGCAAGCTCAGATAAGCAGGAGAGTGAAGGTGAAATAACAAGCAAACAAGAAGCATTCCAGAATCTTGAGAAATATACAAGAGAAATGAAAGGTAAAGAAGTTTTGGATGATGATTTTCATGAGTATACTTCTAACTTATTATCTCTAAAAAATTAAATGATTTATCTACTAATGATGAAGGTTATAACTTGGCTTGTAAGAATTATTGTCGTGATCAAATAATGGAAAATAAATAAGAAGATTTGCACCTTTTCAGATAAAACAAATGATAAATTCTTGATGGAGGAAATGAGAGAATATGTTGCTGAAAAGCAAAGATTCTAGAATGGAGAAAATAATGAAATTAATAATGAGATGAGGATGTAGTTTTGAGTGAATAATTTGAAATGATAGAGGAATTATTGAATTTTCTTAGGGATTGTGTTTGAAAGGGATGATCTGATAAATGCATGTATCGATGGAGGAAGAGGAAAAACAAGAAGGAGAGAGAATGAAAATGACTAATCGGGACATGGTAAATGAAGAAACAAAGGAAAAAAATTATCATCTCTAGGAGGACACTCAAAGAGATACAAGGCCTAAAATTTTTGCTTCTAATATTTCATTTGTTATTGTAAATGCAGGTATAGAAAAGATAGTTGAGGACACAAATTCAATGCTCAAACTTACACACATAGAAGAAAGTGAAGACATAGAAATAATACATGGTGATTAAGGATGGATATTTTCAAATTAGAAAGAGTTGAGAAGAATCATGTACAAGAAAAGAGAGAGATCCAAGAAGATGAAAGAGAAAAACCATTTGAAAGAGGGTCAAGAACTCGACACTATATAAAAGAATATGGGATCTTGGTATTAAGTGAAGGCTAAAGAATGATAAATAATTACATTTGAACCAGAGTTAAAATTCTTTTTGTGTGGGATTATGATTCAAGAGCATCTTCATGATCCATAAAAGGCATTCATACACCACTATTATTTTGGAAATACTCATGCACGTGTGTACTAGGAGATGGACTAGTTTTCCCTCCAATTATCAAAATTGAAATTTTATCTTGTAATGGGTTTTAATATGATGTAAGATGGAAAGGTGGATTTGTTAATTCTTAGGTGAGTATAAGTTGTTAGATCTAGGTTGATACATGAACAAATATTCTATAGTCGGTTGTAATAGTTGTCAATATGTCAAAAATAATAGATTGGTTCCTAGTATCAATAAAAGAAGAAAGGAATGTAACTAAAATCTTGCATATTTGGTCAAATATGAACCAAGAGATCAAATTTTCAATTTCAATAAGGAAAAAATGGATAAAAGGTCGAATTCATGAAGGAAGCAACAATGAAGAGAGGAAATTGCATACGAAGTGGAGTTTTGGAGTCAAGAATCAAGAAATGCATGAGAAAATGTTGTAAGATTGGTTTATATAAAGAATAAAGATTGTTTTAATTTATATGAGCTATTATTTAGATATATATTCTTTTATTGAATGTGTTTTAATAGCTTACAATGTTATTAAGCTTGATCCATGAACTAGATATGCTTAATTGTACGTATTTTTCTAGTTATTAAGTCTTGTGTAACCAAGGGTTTGACATGATAGTGAGGTGGAAACACTAAACACTCCAAATTCATCATCCTTTCCTCCATTATAAATTTGAATAGTTATAAGGGTCATTTTAAGTCTCATACCAATTAATTATAGCTTTTGAAACTTATCATGAAGATTTCTATAGCCAATTGTCTCCTCTCCAACATGTCATTTACAAAATCATGTAAGTTTTGATTCCATTGGAGAAAATATTAATTTTTTTTTAAATCTTTGCCTTAGCCTAATGAAGAATACCCAAAAATTTCATTTGGAATCTATATGTTCTCAAAAATATATCAGTGGTTTTTTTTTTTTTGTTAAGGATGAATTTCAATGTGTAAAGTGTAAGAGTAAGAGAGTAAATTTGATGAAATCCCATCCACTATGTTTTGAAGCTTCTCATGTAAGTTATTAAGAGTATATTAAGAGTCCATGAATGGATTTTATGATCAATACACTAATAAAGTCACAACATTCAAGCTCCGAGTATAAGCATGCATATTAAGGAACTTATTTAAGTCATTGTGTAACTTGGATAAAAAGGTAAGTTGGGAAACTTTTAAATAGAATAAAATTAGAAGATTTTGGTAAAATCCTACTCTTGTCTAAGATCATCTAAAACAATGATCTTATGGTTTGGTAAACCTTTGTTTATATTTTAACACTTGGTTGAGTTAATGAATGGTCAAAAGGAATCCAAGCTACAGATTAAGAAAAGTAAAGAAGGACTAGTGCATGACCAAAATAGAGATGAAATTAAAGTTTCTAAATGAACTTTACATCATGTCTAAGACATGTATAGTGATCTATTGATCGTATGCACAAAATGAGTACATTGTAAGCAAGGAAAGCTCAAGAAATATTATTGACATACGCATGTATGAAATAGATAAATCTTAAAGAAGGTTTATTTGGATAAGTATTAAATGAAATTGAACCCTGAAATAAGCCTTCCTAGGATAGTAAATCAATGTGGTGAAGGTGAGAGATGAAATCTTAATGAAGTTTATATACCTAGTGAATACCCTATGATTACCTTAAGGAGTGAAATCTATACTCACGGTCAAACCAAGGCAAAGTATTGATATGTTGTTGAATGATCCTCCATTGCGTACATATGGAATAAGGTTATAAAGGTGTATTGGTTTATTTATAATTGAATTATTGATATCAAGAAGAAATCCATCTTGTTCTTTTTGAGATGCAACGAATACAATTATGGGTTTTGAAAGAGCAGGATTGATGAAATATACAAGTCTCCATGCTAGCATGACATCATCCTTAAGGTAATAGACCTATTATCTTGAAGACAATGGGAACCCAAGTAAGTGATCTTCATTTATGAGATAATCAAGAGTATATCATCTTAAGATAAAATTCAGTGTATAATGTCTAGTTGATATCAATGTAATAAAAATGTTACGTGGAAGCTAAATCAAGTATATAGATCGGAGGAAAGCCATCTTTACTATATAGTCATTGGGATTACTCTTGTAAGTATGAGGTGAAAGTATGGAGGAAATATTACCTATTGTTTTCATGGTTTAATATATATGACATATTATTTGGAATAAATATTTTTCTATGTTCTAGTTAGATGGATACTTCTTAAAGATGGAGTAAAGTTTGAATGATATAATTTCATGAACTTGATCTTAGTCTTATATACAAAGCTTTTGGAAGTCAAAGAATGAACATTTTAAAAAACATTATGAAGGCTGTAGGGATTAAAGAGTAAGTATATACATAATATGATCTTTAAGAAGGAGCTTATCTAAGAGGTTGGCATCAGATGCTAGTGGGAAGGAACAATTCCTAGCATCCCATATGTCGTCATTATATTTCTTTCTTTTTTATTATTTGTATTTTTTGTAGATATGAAAATTACATAGAATAGAATAGAATTATCGATGTTATCTCAAACTATTGAAGTAAGTCTTTGGAATTATTTTTTAGTTTTATTTTGAGTTAGTTAGACCTGTGGTTGGCTTACATATGCTCACTGGGAATTAGGATGCAAATTTCAAATTTTTGTTGCAAAGCTATAATTGAGATGAGAAAATGTATGGTTTATTAGAGGGTAGGTTATATTGGTGGCATAAGGATTACACTTAAATTCAAGATGAATTAACTCATTCCCTTCAACAGTTAAAGACCCAATAGTATCACTTTTGTACACCTAGTGTTGGAAAGTTATCCCAGCTCCCTCCTTTAAATGGATTACTATTCATCCTGCAGATTTTATTCTCTAGCATGGCCTCATTTTCAAAAATTATACATAGATTTTCTCTTTCATTCATGAAAATCTCACAAGGAAGTATTTTCCTGGTAGCCATATTCATCCTCATCTCACATGAAGGATTTTATAGGACAACATTATGTAATTGTAATCCAAGTTTGGTTGAAAATTTTACTTCTAAGTATGTCTTTTGTATTTATTGAAAAATCTTAGTTGTGTATGTTACCATATTTCTATTAAGGATTTGGTGAATATGGTTCATCTTTTATTGTGAGTGTTTATTTCAATTATTTTCAATCTCAAATTTGGTTTCTGCAATTATATAATCTTAGATCTATGACCACCCTTAGCTTCTCGCTTATGACTAGAAATTACTCCATTACAGTATTCTGCTTGCAAAATCTCCTTATGTGCACGTATAAGATTACTCAATGCCAACCATTGATATATACTCATGGAAGATAATCCTCCATTTTCAACACCTTCTCCAAAAATGTTCTGTTCTTCCTTAACATGAAAATGGTTGAGCTCTACATGGCTTTGTCCTGATGTTCTAGTTGATTTTTGTGAAGGTCCATAATATATTATATTAATGAAAAACTTGAGATTCTAAATATTTACTCTGCGGAAAACCTATTTACACCCCAGCACGTTAAGCCAGAGAAAATAAAATGTTTTAGGTTGCTGAAATCAACCGTAGGTTTTTCTAGCAATATTTAAGTTTTCAACTAGACTTCGCATAAAAATATGAGAGGATATTATATTTGTTAAAACCAAGCTTATATGATAAACACTTCAACAATTATGTTTGAAACAAAAATATTCAAACAATGATAATAACTATATTATCAATTGTAACTTTAAACTTATTTTAAAAATGACATAAGACTAAAAGATGGCATGGGCACCTTTCCTATATAAAAAAACTAATTATGACTTCATGGAATCACTTGCGTTGGACGAAATTCTATAGGTGTCCCTCTATTCCTACATCTGGGGGCTCAAGTCTAGGGTTTATCCATGGCATCCATTTTTTTCTACAACACTGCATAATACAATTGTTCTTACTCTATCCAAAAGTCATTTCAGTGTGTTGCAATCACTACATTATGAGGTACTTAATAATACTTTATGTACCAAATTTTTAGGATTATCATAGTAGCCATGCAGTAAAACAATAAGGTGGGAACATATAGTGCTTGGGAAACTGCTAGGTACTAGACATCCTAATATGCCTCTATGATGTTACTCCTTTCCGGATTTTACATTATTTGTATATAGGAATATTCTCATTTATACTCAATGTATCCTTACATTTTGTGTCAAAACCTTGAAGGAGAACCCAAAGGAGAAAAAATAGAGAAGCACTCAATTTATTAATTTATTCGAAGGATGGAGGGGTATTTATAAAATAATGTTTAACATTAAGACACTAATAACATTTCCCAATAGTTTACGAGAGTTCTAAAAAATAAGAATAATGGAATATGGATAAAACAACCTTTCCTAAATCATTAGCTATGTTGTAATTACACCAACATTCCCCCTCCCGCTTATTACATTATTTTTGAAAATGTAAACCCTAAATAGTTCAAATTTCACTTTTCGAACAGATTTTACGAGAATATCAACTACTTTTGCTTCTTTAAGACAATACTAGAGATGAATGTGGTAGTTAAAGACATTGTCTCGGATGAAGTTAAAATCGATCTCAATGTGTTTTGTTCATTCATGAAAAACTATATTATGCATGAGCTTTAACACACTTTGATTTTCATAATAGAGAATATGTGACTTCTCTTCAAGAATGCCCATGTCATCCAAAATGTGATGTAACCATATTGCTTCACACATATCTCCTCATGTGGTGCAATATTATGCCTCTTTGGATGAAATAGAAACAACATTAGTATTCTTGCTCATCCACGAGATTGGTCTGGACCCAAGATGACAAATTTATCCTCGTAGTTGACTTCATGTCATCAACAGATCTCGGCTTTGTCTGAGTCGATGTATCCCTATAAGAAGAATTTATCATTCTTCTTATATTCAAGACCATAATTAGTGGTACCTTAGACATACCTCAAAACATGCTTTTCTATAGTTTACTGACATTTCTTCAGATTCTGCATGAACCTAGATAGATATCTGATAGCATAACATAAGTTTGGACTAGTATATGTCAATTAAATGAGCCCTCCAACAAGTTGCTTGTAGAGAGTAACATCTACTTGAGGTGAGTCCTTGAATTGTGAAAGTTGCAAAACATTTTCAATAGGAGTGGATATAGGTTTATAGTTGGACATTGTGTTTATAGGATTTTCTTGGCATACTTTATCTGGGAGACAAAAATATGATGCTTCTTTTGCCATATCTCCAAGACAAGATAGTAATGTAGTAGCCCCAAATAAGTCATGTCGAAGGTTATTTTGAGATAATTCTTCACGATATCAACCTGATCTTATGAATTGCCAATGATCACAAGATCATATGGATACAAAACAAGAATGGAAATTTCTTTACCTACCTTATTTATGTACAAATTATAATTTGAGGAGATACAATTGAAACCTTGCTACAAAAGGTGATCATCTATCTTGATGTAACATGCCCTTGTATCTTGTTTTAGTCCATACTGTGATTTGATGAGACAACATACCTTATTAGGATAGTTTTCATAAATAAATACTTCAAGTTGGATCATATACACTTATTCATTCAGATCACCATTAAGGAAATGCCTCTAGACTCCTATCTACTAAATTTTCCACCGCTTTTGGCTTGCTTGCCAATTTGCAAACCACTCGAATTGTCTTGATCTTTGCAATGGCTGAAATTTTTTCTACATAGTCAATGCCCTCTTTTTGAGCATATCCCTTTTCTACAAGTCCTGCTTAATGTTTTTTGATGGATCCATCTTCCTTTTTTTTTAAACACATTTCAAGCCTATGGGTTTCTTTACTTCAAGCATTAAAAAAAGTTCCCACATCTGATTATGCATGAGTGACTCATATTTTACATCCATGGATTCTTTCCACCGAGGTCGATCGAGCTTCATGAACATTATCGGGATCGAGCTTGGGATGGAAGGTTCTCACCTTAAACGGATCCCTATGTTGTTTTCCTATAAGACAACGAGGGTAAATAGGCAAGGAACTAGATAACTTGTGAAGTCCACATACCATTTCTTTTGAACTTAACCGGTGTAAACATAAAAGAGAAGTGACCACATCGCAATACAAGAGGGTGGTAGATTCTAATATTGAGGTAGATAAAGCTACTACAGAAGATGAAATAATATCTAAAGAAAATAACTTATCTTTTAGAAAATCTCTAGCAATAATTGTACCTTGTCTCAAGATCAAGCATGATTTTATGCCATTTTTAGTGAGAAATTCTACCTTCGATGATGATTCAAGAGGTGACTCGAATGACAACAGCTTGGTTGTAAATCCGGGAACATAAAATACGTATATAAATGTACATTTTTGTGTTCCAAGAGGAATAGTGACCTGACCTATTCCTTCGCAATGTACTCTTTATCATCTACTATTTAGAGTAGATCTCGAGTGGGTTGTTATGTCATCGTATTGAACATTTTATTTTCACATGACATGTGCTTAATGGCACCCGATTCTATCAACCATAATATCTCGCACAGGGTGTAAGGTCTGGAGACTCGACATGAGGTTATTACTAAAATTGGCTCCTTCTTGTGTTTCCTCATTATATTCATCATCCCGTTGGAAATGTGAGATGTCCCTTATGCTTTCTTCTATGAGAGTTCTTTTCATTTTTTAAATATCATCGCACCTAGATGTGATTTCTTGATTCAAATACGCATGTTTCAAGCCAATGTACCAATAATTATCGAGTATCATGGTTGTTGGTTCCTTGAGATATGACACAACCTCTTTGATTTTTGAGATTTCTACTATTGATGTTGATGTTTCTATGATTTATTCTCCTGGGGACCCTTTCGATACTTTTGGCCACGTTATGGCTTCAAGAAAATGGATTTGTCTTGCTCTACATCTTGACTGAATTCATGGGTTGTTCTTGTTGCAACAAGTTCACGAGTTCTTGAAATGTAACTTTTTGTTTAGATACATTCAATGTCTTAATGAACACATGAAAATTAGAAGGGAGTCCCTCAAGGTGATCATAACAATAATTTTTTCTTCTATTGTCTCACCGAGTTCTAATAACTTTGTTCACGGCTCATCCACCTGATGTAGCAACTCCAAAACTTTCTCATCTGACCCCATAGAGAGGGTGTGTAGTTTTGACTGAAGATTGAGGATCTTAGTCTGATTCTTTTCCTCAAAGATGGTTGCTAACTTATCTTAAGATTCCTTTGGTTTCTTTGCATCCCGAACATGTGGTTGCATGTCATCGGTGATACTCAGCATAATCAACATCATTGTTTGAATACTAGCTATCTCATATTTCATGATCTCATCAGGGTTAGTAGGAATTGTCATGGACCCTGTGACGATGCCCCATAATCCCTCATACTGAAGGATGGTGCACATCTTTGTTTTCCAGGCCACATAATTTTGTCCTTTGAGTAATTTTGCATTGGACAGAAGCAACTTTTGAGCAGACATTGTAATAAAAATAATAAAAACTTTTATTAATTTCAGATAATTATTACAAGTCTTCACTCACTGTTCAGAGAATCAAGCTTTGAAATGTGGTCGTTACTCATGTGTTGATAGATGGCAACACTTTTTCAAGCATTCTTCCTTGTCTTCATAGTACAACTCCGTAGCCATTTTCAAGCTCTTATCTAACTCTCTTTGCTTGGCAACTGACGTCGATCAGGAAATATTATAGGATTCCTTTTCTAACCAGTTCATCAAATACAAGATTTTTAGTGTTGTGAATCTCGTCAAGCAAGGAAAAATAGAACCCTGATCTTTCTTGAACATCTTGATGGTGCTCTATGGTTTTCGAGTCTTTATGTTGGCTTTCGACAGTCCCTACACTTTCTCTTATGCTCGACATACGAAGAAGATTTGTAGCACACAACTTCGATTTGTTTGAGGCTCTTTCAATGCTCGTAGTTGAATCCTTTACGTTGATGTCCTTTCAGCAAACCAGATCAAATAACTCCTTTTAATCACTGAATCAGATGCCTTTGAATATTTTGGACTTTTGTTTGCATCCAAATTCCAATCAACCACCTTTTAAACATTGATAATGGATTTTCCACGCATTGATTTGAGTGTGGGGCAGAAGATGGCGATTCTAATGCAGATGAATGGATAGAGGATTTGTGTCTACCCATGTAAGATTCACTCGCAAGATTCAATGTTGTCCAAGAAATTGAATTTAAGCTGGCAGTTGTTCTACTGCTCTCTTCCCATGTCCAAGCTCAACAATACTTAAACGTCTTAGCAAAAAATATCAGGTCGCTGTCCAAAATGCTATTCGCTGCAAATATACATGTAGGTATCTTTAATCATAGCTAGTGAATATGTATTTTGCCACGTGCATATTAAAACCACCAGGTCGCACTCCAAAAAGATTTCCAAATTATTCCTCCATGTGCGCAAGAAAATGTGGTAGAAAAAATTGCTGCTTATGGCCACGTTTGCAAAAAAATGTAGGCCTAAAATGCAACAAAATGCCACATATGGGCAAAATTAAATTGTTTCCTCCTTTTTTTAATTGAATATACAAATATTCCTGAACGTCCCATTTTTTTATTTTACAAATAAAAAATAGCAAGAGGAGACAATGTTGGCACTTGAAAAGAGAAACCAAAAACAATGCAACTAATTTTGCTCCCACATTTTTCTCCAAGGATCGTTGTTGCTTTATCTTGCCTATAGATTTTCTCTTACACAGGCCCAGAGAGAAGAACACTTTGATACGAGGTTTAGGGAGAAACCAAAGGCGATAATAAAGAGAAGAACTCAAGTTATTGATTTATTCAGAAGCACGGTGGGGTATCTATACAATAATGTTTAACATGAAAACACTTACACCATACCCCAATATTTTATGGCAGTTCTTAGAAAATAAGAATAATAGAATAATGCTAAAAGAACCGTGCAAAATTTTTAGCTACATTGTAACTATGCCAACAACCCTTCCCTAAGATTCTTCGGAGTCCTTTACTTGCCACTACATCTCTTTTCTTATCAGATTCTATGGTTTTGTGTTTTCCTTTGCAAAATTCTTTTTTATCTAGGCTACTAGAAGCTTTTGTGGTTGCTTTGCATGAGCACTGTCCATCATCCGATTTGGAAAACATGGTGGCTTAAGACCTGTACTTTATGATTCATGGATGACATTAGTAGTTCTAGAAAGCTCAAGCATTCAGCAATTAAACATACCAGCTGGAAATGAGAAAGGACTACGCTATCTATTGTTTGAACTATAATATTAAGTCCATCATAATATATAGTTTATATTTAAATAATATAGAATAAATTATATTAATATTATATAAATATAAACTTTATATTAGAGGTTGGTTAAATTATTTAATCAACTAATTCAATCGGGAGATGTGCCATGTCACTTAATAAGGTGATAACCCTTCGGAGTTATTCAAATATGGATATAGGTCATATTCGATATAATCATGTGAATCAATAGATTATAGGTAAAAACATAGAGCACAAGTGAGGAAGGAGTTACTAGACCGATGTTGTAAAATTTTCTCTATAGAGGATTATTATTTTGTGTTTTTAGCCATTTAGGTGTTTTCCACGTTAAATTCCATCTCAATGTGTTATAATGTTCTTTACTTTATTTAATTTGCTTCAAGTCTACAAAGTTGTTTATAATATATGTTGAAACATTGATCGTTATATATTTTTAATATCTTGACCCGACATGGTACAAATAGATTAATTTATTACATATAATCCTTATGTAACCTAAGGATATAACAATTGGGAAGGTAGTTGAAATATTTGAAATATTATTTAATCCCCCTTCCCATTCCGCATAGTTGGTTGGATGAATATTGCACAGGTGAAAAGGTATTGTGGATTTTTAAGCGCATGGAAAGAATTTTACTCAACCATGAAACTAAGGTAAGGATTATGAATCTTAAAAAAATTGTATATAGTTTTATATAGTTTTTCACGGATTTAGGAAATAAAAAGGTGAAGTAAAAATCCCAAGTTAAATTTGAGTTTACAGGGGGAGATAAGATTTGAGAAAATAAGTTTTTCTATTTTTTTCATTATCCAAGTAAATTTCTTATCCCTTGTAATTCAATTTTTGTACATTTGTTTTTGAAACCCTTATTCATGCCCCTGAATAGGGCCCTCATTTTTTTCTCCCCAATGGTTTTTAAAATATTTTATATTTTATAAAAAGTATTCTTTATATATATGTATAATTTTTATATGTATAAAAATTATTTGAGTTATAAAAATATATGTTTATGTTTTTATACATATATAGAAAACATTGGTTTATATAAACCTAACTTATGTAAACCTAATCTTCTAAGCCTAACATAAATCCTATAAAACTAAACCGATGCCATACATACATACATACATACATATAACCTTAATAGGGGTGGCTGCTGTATATTTCCCCCTCTTAGATTTGTACCAAGTGGAACTCACTGCTAACAAAGTGTACCCCTCATTATGCACCTACCACATGTCATGTGGGCCCTCTACTACTTGTGATCTCTCCACCTGTGTCTACCCATCTATCTCGTGTGGGTTTAGTGGAGCATGTGGATGACACGATAGTGATGAAGGATTCAAAATCCTTCGCATGATGTTTCGGTGGTGTGACTTAGGTCATAACACCCCCTTTGTGTTATGACTCCGCCGGCATGATGCTTAATTTATTTAAGTGACTAGGCCATGGGTCATGTGCATATTGGTTAGTTTTGAATCAGAATTAACATTCGGTTTAATATTTGTTTTTGGTAATATGGTTTAATATATAATAGCTCACCGAGGTAGCTTTTGGAATATAATGGCTTGTAAGTTGATAGTTACATGGATCACCTAGTTGATTATCTAATCAAAGGGAAAGGTCACCAAATATTTTTTATAGATATATAAAAACGATTTCTAATTTTTTAGAAAATAATTCGTTTATTCTTTTTCAAAATATAGACAATTTTTAATTTTTTTGTGAAATAGTAAAATTATCATTTTTTAATGATATATACTCACATGACTATAAGCATATTTGTATTCAATTTGTTACAAATATAAAAAAATCATTCACATTTAAATTTAAGTTTTGATATCGTTCTAATTTTTTTGCATATGGACTATGTAATTGATAATACCTCCTTTTGTGGATTGAAATGGATCACGGTGGATTACAAATATTAAAATACGATAGGGAAAATTTCTATAAAACTCTTATTCCAATCCTTGTTTGTTAATCATTTCTTTATCTATATTTTATGAAAAACTAGGTTCTAATCAATTTTCAATTGATAAATCTAAGATGTTGAATGGAAAAAACTATATCATCTGAATATTTGATTGAAAGAAGAATTCATAGCTATAATATTCTAGCCATTTGTAAATGGAATATAGAGAGCTCTACCGGAAGACATCCAACTACTTATAATGTCATTGCATATCAACAGAAAGTACATGAGGCGATGTCTATTATCTTTGGAGCATATAGGATGACTTTTTGCTTCATATCAAAAATATAGAAAGTCCTAGTGAAGCTTAAAAAAATTGGAGTCGATGCAAAAAGGTACGCATTTATATAAAATTATAAAATTAGTTTTAGAGCTTATGAAAACTCCCATGAAGGGAGATGAAAAGTTGATTAATTATTTAGAAAAAATAAAAATATTAAGTCATAGTTAGATGCATGTGGTAGTAATTTGATTCATGAAAAAATTCTCTATTTTATTATCCGATTAAATATTCATGAAATTTTTGAAATTTCATTTTAATTTTGAATTTTAAATATCAAACGGAAAAATAAATTCTAGATTTACAAACCCTTAGTTCTCTTCTTGTACATGAAGAACAAGTAATTACAAATTTTTATTCTAAAGAGAATGCCACATAGCCACTTTTCACTCAAAAATTAAAAGGAAAAACTCTTAATTCAAGAAAAACACAAAACAAAGCTTTAAACCTCCAATTAAGTATAAGAAACCCGGAAATTAAAGAGTTAGCTTTGATGGAAAATGTCATTGTTGAAATGTTTTGCACTTGTGCAAAATGGGAAACTTGAAACTTTGTTATGATGGAAGGCATTGATGAAATGGACCTAACTAGGGGGATGCATTACAATTTTATTATGTTTTTAGTTACAGTAATTGATTAACTACATGTAATTTGTAGCTATGTGTGTTGTTACAAAATGTAACACCTCACATAGACTGTCATTCTATATTCGTCTTCGTAAAGAAAACAAAAATCCTCGAAGGACTAAAGCATTGCCTTGATGAAGGCGGGAATCACATTTTAGGTGAAATGCTAAATTTGGGAACGACAAATAGAGTTTCTATTTTTAAGAAAGAGAGTTCATTATTAAAGTTACATGTACTTAAAAACTCATTATTTATACCTTTTTAATATACTTAATTATGTGATTGAGTTGTTTATTTCATTATACAATGAATATCTATCATAAAAGATAATTTCATAAATAAGTATACAACTTAGTTACAGAAATTAATGTTATTTATTCATGAGGAAATACAAATGTTTCCCAAACAATCTGTGGGATGTATTTTGTAACTACTGAAAAAAGTGCATGTGCATGAAGTTAAATGTAAAAGAGTATATAATAAACCCATCATTGCCTTGGGTTCTCTTCTAGTCCTTTTGTCTACAATCCGAGCTCCATATTTCAGCCATATTCTAAGCAGCCATAGTGTACCGAAAAATAAAAATAAAAAGAAGTCAATATTGAGATCATGGTTTGATCTATACTCATGTACTATCTAACTACATGCAAATGGATTTCTAAATATTAGAAGCATAAGGTACATCAGACACGATAAACAATTGATAAGAGCAATATTCTACATTAGCACGTATGGTTCCCAAAAAAATTTCAAAAATAATAAAAACTATGAAGATAAGAGATGCCAAAAACCTAATGCTTTCTAACTACCTTATCTAAATTTGCAGGTATAGGTAAGAAGAAGGAAATAAACACTAATTGTTGTGTTTTCATATCAAAAGTATTACATTCTACAAGTTGAATCAAAGAAGTGCATTTATTTCATAATGATCAATACTATCATAATTTTAGTTCAGAATGAATGATGAATATATAAAGATAGAGTTGTACCAATCGATAAAAGAAATACAAGTTCAATACTGCAGATTCTAACAAATGGAATGCATACAAAAAGTGCAGAATAATGATGTTGACCTAGCTTCAGAGCCTCATTATAATACCAAACTGAATCATACATTAGAATAACTTGGAGAAAAGGAAGATTGTACATTTCATAAGTCAAGGATACAAATCCAAGATACCATCAAAACTATGATACATGCTCAATTTTAGTAGTTAGCATGCTTCAAAATAGAAGAATTCATTCATGTCTATCACAATGATCAAAGTACAAATTCCAAGGGCACATTATTTTGAACAAAACCATCAAGTACAATTTTCAAGATGAAATAAGTACACTTATGCAGTGCAAAAAGAAGATTGCAATCTCATACTATCTCTAAACCTACTATCTATAGGATAATACCATCATATCGTTAATGATTGACATAAAAGGAGTATTTTTAAGGACATAGTAATGATAATGTACTAAAAACAATGCATAAGGGGTGAGTTCAGTTGATTCAAAAGAATAAGACAAGATTTTATAGAGAGTTAAACATCAAATAATACATGCTATACTAATTAACTATAGTTATATCATATTGATCAAGATACAAAAGGTATAGGTCGAGAATGATTTGGAAGTACAAATATCAAAATAATTTTTTTCAAGCAAATATCTTTAAGTACAGAGTATGAAGTCACTATGAAGTAAATATTATCAAGAGCCTGAATAAATATACTTTGTGGTCATACAAGAAAAAGACATTATTTTTATCAAAGTTACAATTAATTATAAAGAGTAGATTACGAATACTTGGATAAATTTTTAAGAAACAAAAAGTTGAAACAAACATCAAGTATCAAGAAAGGTTATGCATTCATTTCTTTAAAGGAACTCATCTATAGGATGTAATGTTTCAAAGAACTATGCTATAGAAATAAGAAGTTTATTCAAAGTCACAAGAGATACTGCCTACATGATGGATCAAGTAATTCATACTATATCATATTGATCAAGATACATAAATGATCCACATGCCAAAGCTCATCAACCATTCAGTGCAATAACACACTTCCTTAAAGTTTAATATGTATCAAAGAACATCATGGATTGAGTCTATTACAAACTGTAAGGTTTAGGAAGCAAAGGTGGGTTCGCAATGACCAAGATAAAGAAAAGACTGAGTTACATCTTATATTAGCTCCATTCTCAAATCAAAGAGAACAAAATACACAAGATAAGTCACATAAAGCTTAGAATGTGTTAGCAATGTCAAGGGGTTGAAGCCAATGAATGAAAAATATAGATTTAGGTTACATTAAAGCTAAAATCATGGAAAATCTACTAGTAATCATAGATTCAAATGAACAAAACTAAACTAGCATATGTAAATTTACAAACAAGCATTACTTGATAGATCTAAGAGTTGCATCAATAAATAGGTGAAATTTTTGCCACATCTCTATGAAAATTAAATAATCAAATATATTCATACTTTACATCAATAGATTGGATTTTACTAGGTATGCATCAAATCCAATAAGGAAACTATCACATAGTATTACATACATACTAGAAGGCGAAACAAACATAAATGCAAGTTACATATTTTTTCAACTACAACCATCTTATTCGAAGAAATTCCATATTTTTAAAGCTTCATCACAACATTGAGAGAAGATAAAGAAATGAAAAGACAAAAGGATGTAGGATGCTATCAAGTTTTCAGTCATCAAAGAAAAGAATTAATTTTGGTTAAAGTTCCATAGAATGATAAATTTTAGCACAAAGTTATTTTGAAACACCATTGAAATAGCTATGAGATCACGGAAAAAAGGTAGAAATAGAACGAAAATTTAAAATATTTCAAATCATACAAATACTATGCTAGATAAGTAAAATGTTCAAGCAAGTAAGAAATGAACAAGTTTAATATGTCCCACCAAGGGGAATCTTAGAAATCACAGAGAAAAGGTAGTTTTATGAAGCAAAAGATGCAAAATTGAAAATATAAATTGAACTCGAAAATAGTGAGCATTAAAGAAATCAGTTCGAGATTGAATGGCCAAGTATCTAAAATTTGTAGTAAAATAAGAATACCTAGAGTTGTAAATAGAGAAAAGCGACAACCTATATCATTTCAAGTCCAAACAATATTCAAATGCACAACTTATATAGATTTTAAAAATAGCAATGGTGGGTGAAACATGAATAGAAGCAATCAAGAATGAATGCACAAGAACATTAGAAACATAACTCAAATATTTTCAACCAAGGCGTCCTATGAATCCAATAACGAAAGCACTAGAAGGAGTTATAGAATGTTTCAAAATATATATGGATAGTGTGAGAATCGAAGAATATATTCAAAACCATTTGCATCAGATCAACACATGAGTTTTGACTTCCTCATTTTTGAACAAATAATATCAAGAAATGAGAAAACATAAATACCCATCAACATTTATCATCTTATATTTCAATTTTCAAATAGAATCTCCATCTTCAAGAAAAGGAAACAAAAGGGAAAAATATTTCAAGTACCCATTGAAGACAGAATGATGATTTATTATTTTGAGCCATAGTACAAAATATACAAATAAAGATAAGGGAATAGCTCATTTTCTCCATGGCCGTTATAGATCTACTAAGAGTTTTGCACAGAGATTCAAGATGGAGCAAAACTCACCCTGTTGGAGTCAAAACGGTGAAACCATGGAGGGATTTAGTCAATAATGAATACCCATAACGTTTCACAAGTTTGTAATGGTGTCACAGAATAGAAAATGATAATAAAACCACAAGGGTTTCATAATCAAGAAAAACATGATAAAAATCTCAAAAACTCAATAATGGAAGCATTATTTACAGTTTTCAAACAAGAGGCTTACCTTTTTATTTCATGACGGCCATTAAAGCTTCCACATAGCCCTTTCACAATGAGAACGAAGTGCAAAATAGATATTTCATAAACTTCAAACCATTCTTGTGTACAGAGGGAACAACCACACCAGAGGACCAAAGAATAATGAAGTACGAATGCACAAAAATCCTCAAAGTGAGCTCAAAGGTTTTAACAATGGTGTCCATATTGTAAATATTTCACATATAATATTGAATAGTAGCAACAATGGTAGAGAATAGGAAAACCCACACACAGAGCCAAAATGAGTTCGTAAATAAATTTAATGGTGTCCTAGTAAATTTTTTTCCAGGCTTCGCACACCATGTGCTCAAAAATGCAAAACAACTAAGTGATAGGGTTCAATATCATTTTTCCAATCTAACTCAACCATAAATCACCTAACTTACCCAATGAGTTAATATGGCTGATGGAAACATGAAAATTACAAAATCAACGATGCAAATGATAACCCAAGCCAACCACCGTAGTCAGAAAAGAGTTACAATCAACTATTCAGATCACTTAGTACAAGATCGATGGATCAAATTCATCGAATTCAATACATTCCACCTATCCCTCTATCAAATATAGAGAAATCAAAAGCAGATATCAAATGGTATGTAGATCGACGGTCTACATGGGTTGATCACCTTTTTTATGCAAACCCCGATACAACCTAAGTTTGAAATAATGCAAGGTGCAATCTAACCATGAAACCACAATCAACTCGTGGTCCTTTCGAACAATAAAACATGTGAAGGATCGATCCATCATGGAGAGGGGGCTAGTCTCATGATTAAAACAAAAATCATTACATTGACCAAGGTATGAAAACATGCACATGCCGACAATGATTATCAAAAGGTAATGTTACCTTATGACTATGCGTAATTTTTAAAATCTGAAAACTATTATTTGTAATAATTTTTAATCAAAAGGGCCTGAATCATGTGGCATAATGGAGTGAAAGTGTGGTTGATATAGATTTTATAATTATTCAAAAGGAAACCTTAGATTAAGGTGTGTATACTATTTTCCAATCATAAACCAATTAAAAGTGGTCACCTTTTCAACTATGTTGACACCAAAAAGGTGAATGTCATGCCAATTCAAAGGAATCAATATTCCTTAAAAGAACCAAATTACCTTAATATCCTTGAATTGTAGAAGGAGAAACAATTGACAATTATTCATGCAAGGAGAAGGATATTCCTTTTACACATGTGCAAAGGTGGTCCCCACATGGGAGTTGAAGACAAAGCATTATATTCTACTTGCAGGAGAATAATATATTGCATGTTATTAGAAAGGTGGAAAAAAAGGATTACTTCACCATGCAGATAAAAAAACATATGTCAACATCGTAGTCTCCAGGTGGTACCCACACATTGGGTGAATATTTTGTTGAAGTATTGAAATTAAAAATATATTTTTGCATCCAAAGGGGCAAAATTTAAGAATGCCTAAAATATCATTGTAAGTGTCGATCAAAAAAGAAGACAAATATTGCAAGCACATTGGAGAAGACTTACACAATAGAAGGGCTATTATTAGCCAAATTATTCATCCTATTTTAATAAAAAGAGATCAGTAAACTCACTTAGATGAAATTTTATTTTGTAACTAAGTCTATTAATGCCTCTTTTTCAGAATCAGCATGTCTATTTTTATTCCATTATTTATTCATAATAAAGGGGTAAAATTAGAATGCATGGGCGAGTATAGTATTTAACCTATTTTTGGATTAGATGGGAGAATAATCTTTCTATATATTGTGTGCAATTGCAAGGCACAAAGGAAGACTTATTTTGACATAGGAGTGTTGAAGGCAATTTTTCCAATTTTTTCCCTTGAATGAGAACTCGATTTATGTGTTTCCAATTATTTGCAAGTGGTGTGTATATCTCATTAATTCTTGTGAATGTCAAATTCCCGAGTTAATCATATTACCTTGCTACAAATCTAGTAACATCTACATAATATTGGTGTGCATGTTTATCTTATTGTGTCGTTGTGACTCATTCTAAAAATACAAAAACTATTTTGCCTTAATATTTTTCTTAAAACAATTGGTTTGTGGATCAAAAATTCATTCTCAATTTGATTGTGCATGTAATCATTCAAAGGCCTCAAGAATTTTGGTGTATCATCCCATTTTCAATTCATTTACATTCATCGTTTACCCTCAAAACACCCAAAAATAGTTTACGCTAGATAAAAAGGAATTTTCCTTGATACCGAGACTCACCTCAACAATAGTTATACTCATAGACCTGAGGTGTTTCCATTATATCTACAAAAGTGAGAGATTCAAAGCAATCTTAGAACCTCTGCACTCATCTCTCAACAAGGGTGCACTTTCAAGAGATAACAATCATGACTGTGGTAAATTTGGACATAAGAAAGAGGAGTGAAAATTTAAAAATAAAACAAATCCTATATTTTAAAGGGTAACAAATCCATTCAAGACCAAAATCAAAATCAAAATTAAAACAAGAATAACAAAAATAACAAAAAATCAAATGGAATTTCTTTGTAATCCACTTTTGTCACCGCTAAAACAAAATGAATGAATATTAGATAGTGGTGCTTCTAGGAACATGAATTTTAGAACTGACATGCTATCTAAACTTAGTGAATGTAATGAAAAATATACTTGGGTGATCATTTCATTCTTGACGTTCATGGCTAGGGAAAAGCAGAAGTATCAAATAGTTTTATTAACAATGTGTTATTAGTACCTAAACTAAAAATGAATTTTCTTTTTTATTCTCAATTAACTCAAAATAACTATAGTTTCACATTGTTAAAAGATAAAAGGTTTATTAAAAGTGAACATAATGGTACTATAGTTGAAGGAATTCGAAGAGATGGATTGTATGTTATTTTTTTATTTACCTTTTACTTCTATTTTTAAAAAACAAAGAAATGACTTGCATTAATGGCATGAGAGGATAGGTCATGTCAATTTTAGGAGCATGTATGACATGTCTCAACTAAACCTAGTAATGTTCTTTAGCCTATTTCTCAAAATCATGAAAGTTCTCAATGATGCTTACATGGTAAGAAATCTGGTAATCATTTTCACTGAGTCATCATGATGAAAACTCTTCTAAACCATTATATCTTGTCAATATTGATGTCAGAGGACCTCTATAAGTTACTTCTCATAATGGTTCTTTGTATTCTATAACTTTCATTGATGATTTATCTCATATGATTTGGTCATATTTCAATTAAAAGGAATCAAATGTTTTTTCAACATTTAAAGAAGTTTAAAATTTAGTTGAAAACTCTTCTATGTATAAAATTAAGAGGTTTAGAACTGACAATGGGTTAGAATATATGAGTCAAGCTTTTGACTCATTTTGTGTTGTATGTGGTATTCAAATGGAATTAACTACTCGTTATTCCCCTTAGCATAATGATATTATGGAAAGAAAAACCACACTATTCGTAAATGGCTAGGAGCTTGATGCATTTTCCTCGAGTTCCTAAGTTCTTGTTATCCCCGAATCACAGCACCCCTGTGCATGTATTTGAACTCACAGTGTGATTGGATAACATGGGTACTATCTCCAAGTTGTGGGACTTGCTACTTGAGACAGACCTCCAGAGAAAGCTGGTTCTTGCTCCTAAACTACCTGCCACAATCTACTCTAATGCAGGATAAGCTAACTGTTCTAATCTAAATTTCCAAGGGACCAGGGAGAGAGAATACATAAAATGAAATCCTACACTAAAGCGGTGATACATTTAAAAGGAGGGTGTGAGTGTAATCTCCAAATGTGTGAAATACAGAGGGAAAGTGCACACTAGAAGAGGCGATGATGATTCACCATAATCTAGCAAAATGCATTCACAACAATATTCCAAACATACACAATGTTAGTGAATTTCTGCAAGAACATAATAATAGACACAATATTCTTGTAAAAAGATAAAAGGGGCAAGAAGAATGCAAGAAAAACACAAAGGGGAAGATACATCCACAAACTTTGTATTTTATTACTTCTGGTATGCACATTCGACTCTATTACAAGATAAGGGCCTGGATCACCATGAAAGGAGTCCAATACAAGGGCCTGCAACACACCGGCTTCACAAAGAAATTTTGTGAGCTTTTCTACCCAAAAACTCCCTTTTACAATGAGCCCAACACTCCAATTTATAGAAAAAATGAGAAGGAGAAGAGAAGGGAACATGGAAATCTGAAATCTATCCTTCAACCACTTGTAAGGGGAATTAAATTGAGTGAAATGGTTATACATTACTTGCAAAAGGCTCCCCATGCTGTCCCATGTGCTGCGCGAGAGAAAGAATGATGACCATGCCTCTTAATTGCACTCCAGCCTACCAAATAAAACAACTGCTCGAATCCGGCCACGTTTTCTTAAAAACAATCAATTTCTGATCAAATATGGAATTTCTTGAATTCTGTGCATTGGGCTCGGAACCACGATTCCAACGGTACCAATTTTTGCGATTTCGTTGAGAAATGCAAAAGTTATGGCCTTCTGAGTGCGGGCAGCTATTTTGGGTCTCGCAGGCGTTTTCTGTCATTTGACGGGAATGAGCATTAATTGGCTGGAGCCGAACACGTTTCCTTTATTTAAATATATCTACCCTCATTAAAAATAAGAAATCCAATTTTTGTGGCGTAGAGGACGTCGTGCTCATTCCAGAAAGTCCAATTTTGTGAAAATCGAAGCTCGGAGTCAAAAGTTATGGCCGTTTGAAGTTTCGCAGGTCAAACGTTGACTTTTCCTCTTCTGTCTTCGGCTGATTCACGCTTTCGCGTCCCACGCGTCCCTCGCGTACTTTTGTCCCGGCTGTCCCGGACGATCCTTCACCCATTTCACGCTTTCGGCGTACTTTTGTCCCTGTCCTGCACGATCCTTCGCCAATTTCACGCTTTCACATCCCACGCGTCCCTCACGTACTTTTGTCCCAGCTGTCCCAGACGATCCTTCTCCCATTTCGTGCTTTCGCGTCCCACGCATCCCTCACGTACTTTTGTCCCGGCTGTCCCAGACGATCCTTAGCCCATTTCACGCTTTCGCGTCCCACGCGTCCCTCGCATACTTTTGTCCCGGCTGTCCCGACGATCCTTCGCCCATTTCGCGCTTTCGCGTCCCACGCGTCCCTCGCGTACTTTTGTCTCGGCTGTCCCGGACGATCCTTCGCCCATTTCGTGCTTTCACGTCCCACGCGTCCCTCGCGTACTTTTGTCCCGGCTGTCCTGTCCCGATCCGATCCTTCGCCCATTTCGCGCTTTTAAGGCCCCACGCGTCCTCGCGTACTTTTGTCCTGGCTGTCCCGGAGACCAAGACTTAGCCATTTTTCATGATTTTTCCTGGCCCAAGCCTGTCTTCTGCAACCTTTCCACATTTTTTCAGAGCTTGCTCTTTCTTTCTTGGCCGGGAGTTAGAAAAAAATCATGGGGACCCCAAGAACTGATGCTTTGCCTTGAATCAATATAATTGCTTGGGACTAAAGAATTTGATGTATTTTATCAAAATTTACCTTGGGGGTGAATTTTGGATGTGATTCCTTTTAGCAGAGGCTATGAACACTATTGTTCATATCTTGAATAGAGTTCCCACCAAATCCTTGGTAAATTCAACTCCTTTGGAAAAGTGGTCAAACCCAAAACCTAGTATATCTCATTTACTAATCTTTGGTAGCCTAGCTTCTCTCTTTCTTCCAAAATCAAAATGGAAGAATTTGGATCATAAATCCTTTCATCATATATTTTTCAGATAGGGTATACATAACAAACCTAGATCAGATTTATAGAAATGTACAGCAACAAATTATACACAAAACAATATCTCTTCTATTCATCACAGTAAGCTTCTCTAATATTATTCACGGAATAATAATGTATCTTCCAATTCATTAGGATGCATTACATAGGATGCACTTACAAATATATAGGCACATAGTTTCCTATAAATTAGGAAACTACTCTACTAATCTTGTGAGTTGTTTGTAACAACCAAACAACTCAACACACATTCATTATTAGTTGTTTTATATAACAACTAAATAACAAATTACTAATATAATAATAATTACCAAATGTAATTATTATCTACACAATGTAAATACTAATTCCTAACATTCCCCCTTAGTGTTTACATGGTTCAATATATCTCATTCTTTGATTGTAGCATGCCACCTCTGTGTGCTCATGATCAACTCCACAAATGTGCAGCATTGGGCTTGCACAAAACTCGAACATGTGCCAACACACATTTCTTCCACTGATGGTTTTCTCTAGCTTCTACCAACAACCTTACCAAATTGGTTTTGTAGGTGTACCAATAACCTTTCACAATTGGTTTTATAGGTTTACAAAAAACCTTTCACAATTGGTTTTGCAGGTTCACCAAAAACCTTACACAATTGGTTTTATAGGTTTACCAAAAACCTTTCACAATTGGTTTTGCAGGTTCACCAAAAATCTTCCACAATTGGTTTCTGAGTTTACCAAAACCTTACACAATTGGTTTTCTGATTTACCAAAACCCTTTCAATTGGTTTTCCTGGTTTACCAAAAACCTTCACATCATGATTGCTACAATACTTTTTGATCAATATTATACAATGTCACTACAAAAGGGAATCATGTAGGAAATACTGCTTTCAAAACTAAACAATAAAACATAATGGAAATGGAACAATGAGACCATGTTCCCCCACAATGTGAACATTTCACTTATTCAATCCAAAATAGGAACTCTGAAATCATACTACATGTGTAACACCCATAATTTCACACGCAAACAACACCGTAAAATATAGGGTAACATCTTTTTTTAACACAAACATGACACAACATGCCACCACCGAGGTCACAACTAACTCCGTGGATAACTCAATACAAGGATGACCACAAAGGTAGCACGGAAATGTTCACACCCACCAAGGATGGTTCACTTTTCTATTTGACAAAACAACATAAGAAACCACCACATAACACACCTACAGATAGGGCAAGCCACAATGAGGAAATTATTGATGGTTATTTATTTTTATGTAACCTCTTTCGATCCTTAACTTCAGTTTGCTAAGACTCTAGATATGATTTGTACAATGCTTCTTACAATGCTAAGTTCTTACTTTTACTTTGAAGAGAAATTTGTTCTAATTCTTCTCTATTATGGCCTTTATTTGCTTAATTCGTTTATCAAGAAAAAGGAGTATTTAAATTCCACAAGGCCATCTGTTCACCACTAACGCTACTAAGACTCGTTCTTGCCCACAAGACAACATGGTTTTAAGTTCAACACACTTAAGAGAAGAAATACAAGGTGCCTTGGAAAAAGGTTAGAGGGAGAAGGTCGAGATGAAAACATCTTTAGGACCTCATTAGTTATTGCCAGTATTTAATTGAAGCTAGAGCTCTTAACCAGAATTATCAACGATTTTACTTAGGCTTCGCTAAATGAGTATTACCAAGGAGAAAAATTTACTTTCCAAATGGCGGTGAGAAAGATTGTGAGATCTCCAATTTGTTTTCTCTGGCTTATTAAATCTTATCATCTTCTAACAACTAACAGTTCATTTCACCTTAGGGTCATTTTACAAATTTCACCATAAAAGGAATAATGTTCACTAGAGGAGCTAGGGTTATCATGTTATATAATTTTACTTGCAATGATAGTCTCGCCTTTGCTTACTTAAAGAAGCACTTGCTCTCAGACCCCTACGTTACTTTATTTGGATACAACTATTAGTACAACTTTCAAAAGTATTAACCAACCCACATTATTTTACTTATGTCCCATTATTACTAAGTCATAAAGCAAGATTTAACTTCACATTTATTTTCAAGGGTAAAGTTGTAGCAACACTCATTTACAAGAACAAAACTAGGTTACATCAAATCTTAAAATACCGATAATCTGAAAAGACACTCAACAACAAGAACCAAATTTTCTTATATTTTCAATGATGGTCAAACAAACCAAGGTGTCCAAAGTTAAGATGACAAAGTCCACAAATACATTATACTAAGACCATGATCCTCTCCTACATTTTCCACTGTATGTTATCAATAGTTGAACAATATAAAAAGGATTGCAGGTAAGAACTTCTCAGCTGAGGTTGATGCAAAAGTTTACAAGTCTATCCCTCATCTACTTGCAAAAATCCATCTGTACAAATATTTACTAGAGTCAGTTCGCTAGAACTGAGCATGATAAGATATAATCCTCACCTAAAAATTTATGCCATCTAGCATTTACATAAATGAAAGTTTGCAATACTCCCTATCAGATAATTCCTAACAATGCATTCTAAAACTTAACTGCACATCACCTGATAACACATTTCATTCCCATTATTTGTTCACTTCCCTAAGATCTACTTACATATGAACAAAATTCCAAGTGGCTAGATTTACAACATTAACTTTGTAATTAATTATACTTAAATTACAGTAATAATAATATTGCTCACTTAATACCTTGTGTCTACTTCTCCTATATAAGTATCCAATAATATTATCATTTAATTAAACATAAGCACCAATGACATTAAGCTTCTATAATAAAAACAAGTGTCAATATTATGATATTCATCAATAGTACCCAAGTATCGACCTTTATACAAAATCAAGGATATGTAAGTATACTTTTGATATTTATCTCACAATTTTAAGAATATACTTATCTAAACAAGGGTTCCACCAATACGTAAACTCATATATTATTTAGACATAATTTCAGTTGTTTATTATCATGTCTTTATATGCCTCTATTAGTATAAGAGTCCAACTCATAGGGGTGAGTTACGATCAACAATACTGTCATATTTTGTTAATGAGTAGAAGGTACATTTGGCTAGCTAAGATATGTAAGCGTGGTCCAAGCCACTATAAATACCAGTATAAACATTATCTCCACTCCTAATGAGATGCAAGTATTAATTTTTATATAATCACTCAAGTAGATACTATTGTTTATAACAGCAAATGTTTCCTCGAAATACCAAATAAGTAAACCACTTATCGGGATCCTAAAGTTTCCATGACATGAATTGGATTCCGTTTTCTCATGATATTCATATACTGAGTCTCCTATTAGAGAGAAGGGTTACGGTCAAATAAAATATGCATCATGATTCCATGTACTCCAAGGAGGCCCTACGAAAGACTCCGACCGTCACTTCGTGGTCTCGCCATTAATAGTATGTCCATGGCTCTAAGTAGAGAATGACTAATGTGTTTTTTTAAGACAAGGTAAACCTTAGTTACCTCAAAAATTACAAAATTAACATACCCGGCAAGAATTATCGATCCAATGACAATATTCCAGACTTTTCAGAGATTACCCTCAAGGCCCATTACAATTATCTGTTAAGGAAAAGACGGATAACAGAAAACAATAACACCCCGAGATTCAGTCAAAAGAGAGCACGAAAGATGCGATATAGAGACTCACATGTGTGACTGCACGTCTCTAATAATCAACCCATTATTCCAAGCAAGCTCTTAACAACTCATAAAGCCTAGAGTCATGTTTACCTCACCAAAACAAGTCGAAGCATGTTCCACCAACAACTCACTCTCTTAAATGGCATTCAACACAAATAAACGATACAAGGTACCGTTATAGTTTATAAAACCAGACCATCAGACAACGAAACTATATTTGCGAGTAGTTTACATAGAACAGGGTTTCAGGGTCAAACAACAAGGTCTTACAAAATCACCTATAGCTCCATATAGACATCAGATAACAACTGGTTCGAAATCCTCCTCCAAGGAAGGGAATGACGACTATTAAGACATGCAGAGTACCCATAATATCAGGGAGTTCACCTTAACTAGTCAAATGATAACAGAGGTAGCTTTCACGAATGAAGAATACAGGTTCCATAGCTCGAATCAAAAGATTTGATGGAGGCGTCTACAAGTTTTCCCATGATACCCATATATTTCTGATTTTTTTTTTGTATTATAAAAAAGAAAAATACCAGGAAAATATATATCTAAATGTCCTCATAAGCCAGAGGTTTTCACCCCAAGAAAAAAGAATAGAACAACAAGAATTGCACAGATTTGATTTACACAAATACTACATGGAATAAACCATTAAGGGAGGGTTAAGAGCTTATCATGCCTACAAGTGTAGAAAATCCCCAGGAAGAGCCACGAGTTCCCAACAGGTGACCTTCCCCACGCCCCCTTTTTCTCCATTTTCAAGGCACCCATCCTTCACTCTCCTCCACGCCAGTACAATGGAAGCAAGCAGTAATGGAGGGGTTCTAACCTGCATAGCATAGATATGCTTGGAAGATCCCACGCAAAACCACAGTCCACACAAAGAAAACTCCTTCCACGCTCACCCATGCGGCCAGGGCAGAAATAAAATGGCATCCAGGTTCTACGCATTACAACAGTCCACACAAAATAAAAACAAAATAACTCCATCCATTCTCCCCACGCACCAGATTGACCAAAAAAATGCTTCCGTGTTCTGCGGCACCGAGTTAACCAACCTCGCAAAGCAAGGAAAAGTTGAAATAAACTCACAAATGTGAGCTTTCCACCTGGGCGCGTGACCCCCAATCCACTGAGCACGCAGATCCCCAAGAAAAATGGCATGGCTAGCAAGCCATTACAACTCACGAAGACAATACATAGAAAAAAACCCAATAAGATTTCACTCACGCTTCCCCAGATCCCAGGGAAGGTCCAACATGATTTTCCCCTACAGAAGGCACGTAGTGGCGGCGAAGCTACTTCCTCATGCAGCCATTTTCAAAACTAAAGTGAAATCCTTCCAAAACATACGCCAAGTTGGACAATAATAATCAACACGGTTTACAAAAAAAAAAATGTCTATTTTGGAGAGAGATCCATGTGATACGCAAATCCTAAAATTCTTCCTATTCGAGCACGCCTTTTAAGATTTCACGAACCTAATCTAAATTTAATTAATTATCCTTAAATTTCAAGCAGGATAAAGTTTCATCCTCATTTCTCTGCATTATTTTATATTATGGATTTGTTTCAAAAAGTCTGGTACTAGGATCTGATTGGAAATAAATAAAAGCATACAAATAGTATTATATAACGCCTTAAGCGTAAATAACCATGTATAGTTTTAGGTCAGAATGAAAGAAGCCCTCTCCTAATTCGGTATTAACATCTCCAAAGGCACTTAACGTGATAGAAACCAGGAATAAATAATGGATCCACAATATCCACTTTAAAAGACATCCATTTAATAAACATGTTGTACACGGTATCTCTGAGAACCGAAATGTGAAGCGAAGAGCAAGGAGGAGAGCTGGGTTATGGCGGGAGCAGCGTGGTAGGTTGGTGGTCAAATTCACCACTAACCTGATAATTATCTTACTTGGCATACATGGACCAATTTCATCACAAGGGGAAAAGAAGAGAAAGCGGTTGAAGGCATTTACCCAAACATTTACAAAGCATACCAGGGCGCCTAGACGGCCAAGGATAAAAACTTTGAACCTTACACAAGAACACTACGTCCTTGACGATGGCGCCACCCAAGAACCAGCTTCCCTTGCGCGAATCAAGGCTCGATCCGTGAGGTGACCAAACTAAAACAATAAAATCGCTTATCAAAAATTAACAACAGGGTTGGTAACAAATCGACGATCAGAAAGTGAGCTTAACATTTATCGATAAATAAAAATATTATTATTATTATTACCACTTATTAATACTTATTAATAGAAATAACAAGAGCCAACTTGCGAGCTCGATAAATCGAGTGCACAGTTTTCCTTTAATAGGAGGAAAACGAAATGGATGAGGCGGGAACACCCACAGTAAACATCGACACGACGCGAGAAGACAAGACGGAGTGGGAGAATTCCAGTCATTTTTGTGACAAGGAGAAGCCAATGAGAGATCAACATGAGCACCACAACGTTAAATGCTTAGCGACATGGTCGTTGGAGAATGGGGCATTACATTCTCCTCCCCTTAAGAAAGCATCGTCCCCGATGCGACAAGGCATAGAGGAAAAGAAATGATAAGCTACAAGGAATGGAAAAAGACAAAAGTGCACTCTAAGGTTAAATCTCAGTTGATTAAAACACGGCCACGAGGTGGCCTTAGGAACATTTGGTGCAAATTTTAACTTTTAAGGTTCTGTGAAGATTGGTAGTTCCCTCTTATTCATTGTTTCATTAGACTCCTCTCATTTCATCACTTCTAGTTTCAATTCTTCAAAATTTTATTGTTGTAGATTTTTTTTTTGTTAGTTTATTCCTTATTGTAGGTGCCCAACATGAACTGCCAACACAACACCCTATCGGGTTCAGACAAGACACTACAAATTCACGAACACACAAGTATATACTTCATGACTGTATTACACCACAAAATATTACTCAAATACGGAAGGGAATATGCACGGTCCTCATAACATAGTACTTGTCACACAATCATGAATGAAAAATAGAATACTTGAGCAAAGTGTACTACGACAACCAGACATTCCCTCAATTTCACAGATAAAAAAATTCACATAACTCCAAACAAAAGCTACAGGTACATAGGGTACACCTAGGAGTCACAACCATAACCAACTCTCATGAGCACACACACATCATAACACTACCCCCCCAGAATATTACCAGCAACACCCTATACCACCCAAAACATCAGAAAATAACCACCTACTCCCAAGTATTACAAAGCAACTCCATATAATCTCCCAAAGAGAAAGAAACATAGTGCCAAACCAAGTCGGGTCACTCAACCATAGAGCCCCATCAAGAATATCAGGTCACTCAACCATAGAGTGCCATAAAGAATATCAGGTCACTCAACCATAGAGGCCTGTCTCCTTTCTCCTTTTAATGAGGTCGGGTCACCCTATGGCCCTGGCACATAGAGCCCCGTCACCCCCAACCCAAGTGACATAATAACTCATGGTCCAACAACCCGCTAGTTATCTGTAACTCCTTGGGGCATACCCCCATACAACGAAGTGGGTCCATGGGCCCAACCATTCCATGGTGCATCCCATGACCCTAATCCACACATCACGACAATAGAACCAACATAACAATCTGATTAGAATGCCAAGTGGCAAAGTACAAGCCTTGGGCAAGGCGGTAAAATCATAAAACTTAGAAGAAGATCCAAAACCAAGCAAGACAAATGACCAAATGGCCATAGTTAGTGCAAAAATCTGCGTGTTAGTACCAAAACCAAGGAAATGCCCAAAATGTAAAACATGGAAATCAAGAAAACTGCTGGTCCTTGCAAAAGTAAAGTAAAAAGGTTCAATTTATGAATAAAATACACATATAAGAATAGCACATTACTATGACTACGTGGCCTTATCTAGCCACCAAAGGGGTACTCAACGAGTTGCTAGCACTCGGAACATCGAGCCTCAGCTCGTAACAATATATATCAATAATACAACTGTCATCATCTCAATCTGAATCATCTCGCCACAACTTCAACAAGGCTCAACATAGTCAAAATCACATAGGTAGAGTCCATATGACAACCATATCGGGAGAGAGAAAGAAAGTACATGTCACCATCTACTGAGCCTAAGGTGTCCGAAACACAATATGCATGACACCCATTGAACAAGTGTCACACATACCAAACAAACGAAAGTGGGTTTTCAGCCTATGTAAGGCTCCACTTCCTATCTCGTACTCAGCTTAAGTGACCGGTCAATGGTACCCATTTTCTCACTCCATACATACACAATTTACCAATTTCCTTGGGGTTAGTTAGTGTAAGGCTCACAACATAACAAATAACTACATCACTAACACCATGGTGGTACACACATAGCTACCATAACGTCTCATGTATGGTATGTATACAGGGTAGATCACAATCATACATCCACAGGGTGTAATACATCACTTTACCACATTCTGCACCCCAAGTGCAATCACTATACGATAGGGTTCATACACTCACCGTATGACCCTAAATCACGACATGAATCATTACATATCACACAAATCATACATATGATGGACATAGTAACAATCACAACATAACATTCATTTGCTACATACAAGGTGATACACACATTTCTTCAAAACATGGTAAAACATCATGATACAACTTAATTCACCTTACATCAATCCAGTCATACACATATCGACACACCCACATAACACAATATGCCACAATGCTCCAACACCCCATCATCCACCTTAGAATTATTTTCACACATTCCAAGTAGTAATCCACACGTGAACTCTTCATAGAATCCACATGAAGGAGAGAGAAAACTCCCATCCCCAGCACAACAACAGGATAACAAATGCACACTAAGTGATATACACCTCATGTGCGTTCACACTATCACAATTACGACATAGATCACATCACTCTTAAAACACATTACTCTTCCAATTTATTTTTTTATCACCATCATGAAACACCATCACCATCATGCAAAGTCATCACATCTCCAATCCATCCCAGAGGTTCGAGAGCATGAACCTCGCTCTGATACCAAATGTAACAACCCATAATTTCACACACAAACAACACAGTAAAATACAGGATAATTTTTTTTTTGACACAAACACGACACGACATGCCACCACCGAGGTCACAACTAACTCCGTGGATAACTCAATACAAGGATGACCACAAAGGTAGCACAGAAATGTTCACACCCACCAAGGATGGTTTACTTTTCTATTTGACAAAACAACATAAGAAACCACCACATAACACACCTACAAATAGGGCAAGCCACAATGAGGAAATTATTGATGGTTATTTATTTTTATGTAACCTCTTTCGATCCTTAACTTTAGTTTGCTAAGACTCTAGATATGATTTGTACAATGCTTCTTACAATGCTAAGTTCTTACTTTTACTTTGAAGAGAAATTTGTTCTAATTCTTCTCTATTATGGCCTTTATTTGCTTAATTCATTTATCAAGAAAAAGGAGTATTTAAATTCCACAAGGCCATCTGTTCACCACTAACGCTACTAAGACTCGTTCTTGCCCACAAGACAACATGGTTTTAAGTTCAACACACTTAAGAGAAGAAATACAAGGTGCCTTGGAAAAAGGTTAGAGGGAGAAGGTCGAGATGAAAACATCTTTAGGACCTCATTAGTTATTGCTAGTATTTAATTGAAGCTAGAGCTCTTAACCAGAATTATCAATGATTTTACTTAGGCTTCGCTAAATGAGTATTACCAAGGAGCAAAATTTACTTTCCAAATGGCGGTGAGAAAGATTGTGAGATCTCCAATTTGTTTTCTCTGGCTTATTAAATCTTATCATCTTCTAACAACTAACAATTTATTTCACCTTAGGTTCATTTTACAAATTTCACCATAAAAGGAATAATGTTCACTAGAGGAGCTAGGGTTATCATGTTATATAATTTTACTTGCAATGATAGTCTCGCCTTTGCTTACTTAAAGAAGCACTTGCTCTCAAGTTGGTAACCTCTACATTAATTTATTTGGATACAACTATTAGTTCAACTTTTAAAAGTATTAACCAGCCCACATTATTTTACTTATGTCGCATTATTACTAAGTCATAGCAAGATTTAACTTCACATTTATTTTCAAGGGTAAAGTTGT
Organism: Taxus wallichiana var. yunnanensis; assembly: GCA_018340775.1. Lineage (NCBI taxonomy): Eukaryota > Viridiplantae > Streptophyta > Pinopsida > Cupressales > Taxaceae > Taxus > Taxus wallichiana. The sequence continues at coordinate 810,307,005 of CM031237.1, forward strand.
AGCAACACTCATTTACAAGAACAAAACTAGGTTACATCAACTCTTAAAATACTGATAATCCGACAAAGACACTCAACAACAGTAACCAAATTTTCTTATATTTTCAATGATGGTCAAACAAACCAAGGTGTCCAAAGTTAAGATGACAAAGTCCACAAATACATTATACTAAGACCATGATCCTCTCCTACATTTTCCACTGTATGTTATCAATAGTTGAACAATATAAAAAGGATTGCAGGTAAGAACTTCTCAGCTGAGGTTGATGCAAAATTTTACAAGTCTATCCCTCATCTACTCGCAAAAATCCATCTGCACAAATATTTACTAGAGTCAGTTCGCTAGAACTGAGCATGATAAGATATAATCCTCACCTAAAAATTTATGCCATCTAGCATTTACATAAATGAAAGTTTGCAATACTCCCTATCATATAATTCCTAACATGCATTCTAAAACTTAACTGCACATCACATGATAATACATTTCATTCCCATTATTTGTTCACTTCCCTAAGATCTGCTTACATATGAACAAAATTCCAAGTGGCTAGATGTACAACCTTAACCTTTCAATTAATTATACTTAAATTACAGTAATAATAATATCGCTCACTTAATACCTTCAGTCTACTTCTTCTATATAAGTATCCAATAATATTATCTTTTAATTAAATATAAGTACCAACGACATTGAGCTTCTATAATAAATACAAGTGTCAATCTTATGATATTCATCAATATTACCCAAGTATCAAACCTTTATAGAAAATCAAGGATATGTAAGTATACTTTTGATATTTATCTCACAATTTTAAGAATATACTTATGTAAACAAGGGTTCCACCAATCAGTAAGTTCATATATTATTTAGATATCCTTAGGGTTGTTTATTATCATGTCTTTATATGCCTCTATTAGTATAAGAGTCCAACTCATAGGAATGAGTTACGATCAACAATACTGTCATATTTTGTTAATGAGTAGAAGGTACATTTGGCTAGCTAAAATATGTAAGCGTGGTCCAAGCCACTATAAATACCAGTATCAACATTATCTCCACTCCTAATGAGATGCAAGTATTAATTTGTATATAATCACTCAAGTAGATACTATTGTTTATAACAACAAAGGTTTCCCCGAAATACCAAATAAGTAAACCACTTATAGGGATCCTTAAGTTTCCATGACATGAATTGGATTCCGATTTCTCATGATATTCATACGCAGTCTCCTATTACAGAGAAGGGTTACAGTCAAATGAAATCTGCATCATGATTCCATGTACTCCAAGGAGGCCCTACGAAAGACTTGACCATCACTTCGTGGTCTGCCATTAATAGTATGTCCATGGCTCTAAGTAGAGAATGACTAATGTGTTTTTTTTTAAGACAAGGTAAACCTTATTTACCTTAAAACTTACAAAAGTAACATGCCCACAGAATTTATCGATCCAATGACAATATTCCAGACTTTTCAGAGATTACCCTCAAGGCCCATTACAATTATCTGTTAAGGAAAAGATGGATAATAGAAAACAATAACACCCCAAGATTCAGTCAAAAGAGAGCACAAAAGATGTGATATAGAGTCTCACATGTGTGACTGCACGTCTCTAATAATCAACCCATTATTCCAAGCAAGCTCTTAACAGCTCATAAAGCCTAGATTCATGTTTTCCTCACCAAAACAAGTCGAAGCATGTTCCACCAACAACTCACTCTCTTAAACAACATTCAACAAAAATAAACGATACAAGGTACCGATATAGTTTATAGAACATGACCGTCAGACAACGAAACTATATTTTCGAGTAGTTTACATTGAACAGGTTTGAGGGTCGAACAACAAGGTCTTACAAAATCACCTACAGCTCCATATAGACATCAGATAACAACTGGTTCAAAATCCTCCTCCAAGGAAGGGAATGACGACTATTAAGACACACAGAGTACCCATAATATCAGGGAGTTCACCTTAACTAGTCAAATGATAACAGAGGTAGCTTTTACGAATGAAGGACACAGGGTTCCATAGCTCGAATCAAAAGATTTGATGGAGGCGTCTACAAGTTTTCCCATGATGCCCATATCTTTCTGTTTTTTTTTTTGTATTATATAAAAAGAAAATACCAGGAAAAGATATATCTAAATATCCTCATAAGCCAGAGGTTTTCACCCCAAGAAAAAGAATAGAACAACAAGAATTGCACAGATTTGATTTACACAAATACTACAGGGAATAAACCATTAAGGGAGGGTTAAGAGCTTATCATGCTTGCAAGTGTAGAAAATCCCCAGGAAGAGCCACGAGTTCCCAACAGGCGACCTTCCCCACGCCCCCTTTTTCTCCATTTTCAAGGCGCCCATCCTTCACTCTCCTCCACGCTGGTACAGGTCAGGAGCAGCAACAATGGAGGGGGTTCTAACCTACAGCGCACTGCTTGGAAGATCCCACGCAAAACCACAGTCCACACAAAGAAAACTCCTTCCACGCTCACCATAGCAAAGAGGGCAGAAATAAAATGGCGTCCAGGTTCTGCGCATTACAACAGTCCACACAAAATAAAAACAAAATAACTCCATCCATTCTCCCCCACGTGGCCAGGCAGACAAAAAAAATGCGTCCAGGTTCTGTGCACTGAGTAAACCAACCCTACAGCAAGGAAAATTTGAAATAAACTCACAAATGTGAGCTTTTCACCTGGGTGCGACCCCCAATCCAGTGAGCACGCAGATCCCCAAGAAAAATGGTGTGGCTAGCAAGCCATTACATCTCACGAAGACAATACACAGGCAAAAACCCAATAAGATTTCACTCACACTTCCCCAGATCCCAGGGAAGGTCCAACACGTTTTCCCCTACAGGAAGGCGCAGAAATGGCAGGCAGTTACTTCCTCATGCGGCCATTTTCAAAACTAAAGTGAAATCCTTCCAAAACATACGCCAGGTTGGACAATAATAATCAACACGGTTTACCAAAAAAAAAACGTCTATTTTGGAGAGAGATCCATGTGATACACAAATCCTAAAATTCTTCCCATTCGAGCACGCCTTTTAAGATTTCATTGACCTAATCTATATTTAATTAATTCTCCTTAAATGCCGAGTAGGATAAAGTTTCATCCTCATTTCTCTGCATTATTTTATATTATGGCTTTGTTTCAAAAAGTCTGGTACTAGGATCTGATCGGAAATACATAAAAGCATACAAATAGTATTATATAACGCCTTAAGCGTAAATAACCATGTATAGTTTTAAGTCAGAATGAAAGAAGTCCTCACCAAATTTGATATTAACATCTCCAAAGGCACCTAATGTGATAGAAACCAGGAATAAATAATGGATCTACTATACCCACTTTAAAATACATCCATTTAATAAACATGTTGTACATGGTATCTCTGAGAACCGAAATGTGAAGCGAAGAGCAAGGAGGAGAGTTGGGTTATGGCGGGAGCAGCATGGCAGGTTGGTGGTAAAATTCACCACTAACTTGATAATTATCTTACTTGGCATACATGGACCAATTTCATCACAAGGGGAAAAGAAGAGAAAGCGGTTGAAGGCATTTACCCAAACATTTACAAAGCATACCAGGGCGCCTAGACGGCCAAGGATAAAAACTTTGAACCTTACAAAAGAACACTATGTCCTTGACAATGGTGCCACCCAAGAACCAGCTTCCCTTGCGTGAATCGAGGCTCGATCCATGAGGCGACCAAACTAAAACAATAAAATCGCTTATCAAAAATTAACAACAGGGTTGGTAACAAATCGACGATCAGAAAGCGAGGTTAACGTCGATCGATAAATAAAAATATTATTATTATTATTACCACTTATTAATACTTATTAATAGAAATAACAAGAGCCAACTTGCGAGCTCGATAAATCGAGCGCACAGTTTTCCTTTAATAGGAGGAAAACGAAATGGATGAGGCGGGGACACCCACAGTAAACATCGACACGACGCGAGAAGACAAGACAGAGTGGGAGAATTCCAGTCATTTTTGTGACAAGGGCGAAGCCAACGAGAGATCAACATGAGCACCACGATGTTAAATGCTTAGCGACATGGTCGTTGGAGAACGGGGCATTACAACATGTAACAAACTGCAATTCTAAAATGAACAAAAACTCACACACACACACACACACACACACACACACACACACACTACCACCACAACTTCATGTGGCCCCCGTCGTTGGCGACTAATGAGAGGTTCTGAATGACCTCCATCCTCCCGTGCCTCCATCCTCCATTATGACGCCATTTGTTAGCTCTCGGCGAATGTGAACATGAAGCTCAATTTTAAGTATTGGATGTCGCATTCCGGTGATAATGCATCCGTAAGAAATAATTATTTTTTTATTTTTATTTTATTTTCTTACAATTTTTATATTGACCCTTTTTTGACTTTGACATTAACAACCTATTATTCACCTAAACACATTTTGACGACATAATGACAATGAGTGACATATATGATGGAAAGATGACACAAAATATATTGATGAACCTAAAACAACATGCACTATTTGACAACACTTTTTTTGATGTCAACATTTGAAAAATTAATTTTAACTTGACACTCCTAATAATACAAACATTTAATTTTACTTAAAGTACTTAACCTATGAGACAAGAAAATAATAAATAAAAAAACACAGAGACTCCATTCGTAAACATATTAGGAGACCAATGACTCAACAATTACCATGAATAATAAAACGCAATAAACTTATCTTATAATTAGTGTCTCATTAGCCATAAAGGAAACTATCCTCCTACGAAATCAAAGATAGGAGTCTTCAAAGCATGATATAGGTTCCTATGACTGTCTCAGTTTCCTTTGGAAAATGGCGTGGAATGGAGTATAATTTGCATTCATTGAAGGAAAGACAACGCACAACTGGATAGTAGCAGATGCAGATCTGAGTGATAAACGACAAAGAATCTATGGATATATCATTTAGACAAATCTGGCAGAGACCTGTACGTGGCAGGGACCATGAGTTTTCATGCTCCATCCACAACATCGCTCCTTGAAGAAATATGACCTCGTTACATAAGCAATTATCAACAATGCATTGCTAATGGTGACTAACAACCGAGATCTTCTGGATTTGTAGAAATAATTCGTCACATTAGGAGGTTCATAAATACATAAATCCTCTTTTGATTCACAATGCTTGCAAATTTTGCTCGATTCCCAATTATTGCCAAATATGAGTATGCAGATAATGACTTCTGCAAGCTACAAATCTAAACCAATACAACACAGTCCACAGAAAATATGCAAAGATGATTTATGTAACTCGATGCATCTGAGTCGAGAAATATGGAGACACATTTCCTATAAATTGCACGATCAAGGATAGTTGAAAAATGAATCACGGAGAGAATGCGTTTGATAAAATTAGGGCTCGAGTCTCCCTTATTCTTATACTTCTATAGATATGAGCGTATCTCTATAAGCTTGAACTATAGAAATTTTTCGATATTGAGAGACAAATTGAATCTATTGATTAACCTTGAAACGTGTTCAAAATTGACTCTTGAATTTGCAATCCAACGCTATGAGAGCTATGGAGGAAAGCGACGCATATACAAATTTTTAGCAAATAAAAATACAATGCATAGGTGTGGCGAGCAATTGTCAAGACACATCAATACCTTGCAATACGACTCAAATTCCAATAGAAACAAATGAACGCCCTCTCCTTATCTGCGCAACGCATGTCCATCTCCAGGTTTGCAAATAAATGATACTCAAGACAAAATTATGAATGAAGACTTAAAAGAATCTCATTCAGATGTTCTCGCTCTGATACCAAATAATGGACCTAGATCAGATTTATAGAAATGTACAACAACAAATTATACACAAAACAATATCTCTTCTATTCAGCACAGTAAGCTTCTCTAATATTATTCACGGAATAATAATGTATCTTTCAATTCATTCTGGATACATTACATAGGATGCACTTACAAATATATAGGCACATAGTTTCCTATAAATTAGGAAACTACTCTACTAATCTTGTGAGTTGTTTTGAATAACCAAACAACTCAACACACATACATTATTAGTTGTTTTATATAACAACTAAATAACAAATTACTAATATAATAATAATTATCAAATGTAATTATTATCTACACAATGTAAATACTAATTCCTAACAATACACACTAAAGGTCTTAAGATCTTTGATCCATAAAAATAGAAGTTATAGAAAATAGGAATGTTAAAATCTTGGAAAAACCTTTTTGTTCTTCTGCTCCGTCATCTTCTGTTATTTATGATGTTTTAAATGAAAATGAAAATGAATTTGAATTTGAAAATTATGAAAATGATGTATGTAATGAAGAAACTAGTTTTGAGCCTAAAGTTGAAAATGAAATTGTTCCTAGTTCCTTTGTAACTAAAATACCTAGATGGGTTGAGTCTATTATTCAAGACTCTAACTCAGGAAACCTTCAGAAAATGACAAGGAGTCATCATACATATCATGCTTTGATGACCTTGTATGAACTGGATCCCAAAAGTTTAGAGAAACTTCTTTGAGGAAAGATGGTTAGATCTTTATGAAACTGGGTACACCACTCTAATTAAAAATAAAACATGGGAATCAGTCCCTCATATTGAAAAATAAAGTATAGTGGGATACAGATGGCTATACAAAATAAAATATAAAGAAGATGACAACATACATAAATTCCATGCCAACCTTGTAGCTTGAGGGTTTACTCAAAAAACCAGTATCCACTATGTTGAAACATTTTCATGAGTTACAAAAATGAGCATAGTAAAGGTTTTGATTCCATTAACTACTAATTATGGTTGGGAAATCCATCAAATGGATGTAAAAAATTATTTTTTGAATGGTGATTTACAAGAAGAAATTTATATGACTCAACCTAAAGGATTTGAAGAACCAAGAAAATAAATGTATGTTTGTAAATTAAAAAAATATTTGTATGGTTTAAAACAAGCTCCTAGAGCTTGGTATTCTAAAATTAATATTTTTTTAATGAAATTGGTTTTTCTAACTGTGCATTTGACAATGATTTATTAGCTAAAATTGAAGAAAATGTTATTATTCTCATTGTATTGTATGTTGATGGTTTGCTTATCACTAGTAATTCTAACGCTTTAATTATTAAAATTAAATGAAATTTAATGCAATATTTTGAGATGACAAATTTAGGATTATTGCATCTTTTTTTAGGCATGAGGATATTTATAGATAAAAATTATATTATAGTATCTCAATCACAATATGTAACTAGTTTGCTTAAAGTATTTAATATAATTTATTGTAAACCAAATTCTATCCCTATAGAAGTAGGATGTAGACTTGATCCTTAGCCTTGATGTAAAAATATAATCCTACATTATACAAGAAACTTATAGGTAGTTTGTTTTATCTAACTATTACTAGTTTCGATATTGCTTATGCAGAGGGATTACATCAAGGTTTATGTAGGAACCTTATAAGGATCACTCAAAGTTAGGAAAAATAATTTTATGTTATGTAAAGGTAACTATCAATTATGGTTTACATTATATTTCATCTAACAATTTATATTTACATTGATGCTATGATTCTAACCATGTTAGTGATGTGATAGTTCGTAAATCTACAAATGGATATATATTGAATTTAGGTGAAGGTGACATTATTTGGAGCAATAAATAAAAGTCAAAAGTTTCATTTTCTTCTATTGAGGAAGAATATTAAAGTGCAATGGAAGCAACAAAAGAATCCATGTAGCTAAACAGGTTGAAAGATATTTACATGAAAGTTAAAGGAAGTAATCCTCTTCGGTGTGATATCCAAAGTTATATTTCTCTCACCAAGTATCCATTTTGGCATCAAAGAATGATGCATATCGAGATACATATGCAATTTCTTCATGAGAAGGTTCTCAGTGGTGATATAGATCTCTAGTACTACCCAATCAAGACCAGGTTGCAAACTTGTTCATGAATCCATTGTGTTCGTGAATTTCGCAAGTTCGTGCAATGCATGTAATTTCGAGTTTCCATTGAGGGGGAGTGTAAATGGTAATCCCACCTCCTAATGGATGAATTTTTGATTAACTCATTCTTCTCTATAATTCTTCTTTGGTTTAAAATCATTGTAGAAGATCTTGTATGATATAAAGTACACTAATAGAGTTTACATGAAACATACACTCCAAAGTGTGCATTTGTTTGTAAAGGAGAACCTTGTGTTATAAAAGGATCCTAAATCTGCAGTATAAGAATATTTCCACTAGAAACAAGTGAGATTTAATCTCACAAATAATACTTAGCCTAAATCATATTTCTGATTTATGGATTCCAAATCCTTTTTACTAAAAGGTAAGTTGAGCATGATGAAGGTATTATAAGTCCTTCAAAAATACATGTGTTGGCCTAAACCTTTAGGTTTTATGGATTTGTAAATCATGTTCTACAAATATGTAATGTTGGGATATGGATCCCACTTAATATTAAAGGGAAGTGTTAGAACTATAATATTAAGCGCATCATAATCTATAGTTTATATTTAAATAATATAGAATAAATCTGTATTCATATTATTTAAATATAAACTTTATATTATGGGTTGGTTATATTATGTAATAAAATAATTAAATTGGAGAGGTATAACCCATCACGTAAGAAGGTTATAAGTTATCGGGTTATTTAAATATAGTTATATGTCATATTCAATATAATCTCATGAATCAATGGATTCTAGGTAAAAACATGGAGTAGAAGTGAGGAACAAGTTACATGACTGATGATGTAAAATATTATGTAGAGTGGACTATTCTTCCATGATTTTTACCCATTTAGGGTTCTCCACATTAAATTTTGTGTCATTGTGTTATTAAATTTCTTACTTTATTTCATTTGTTTCATGTTTATAAATTTGTTTATGATATATGTGGAGACATTGATTGTTATATTTATTTAATATCTCAGCTCCAACATCTATCCTCGCAGCATTCTCCTAAGGTTTAATGGTGAAATGACACCTCTAGCTAGAAGCATAACATGACATTTCATGATCACATGAGCTATATAAATGGACAGGATCTTGTGGGTACATCATTGAGATAAATGGAAAAATCTTCGTTAAATGGTCTATAATTATGTCCTTTTTCATTGGCTATATCCCCTTGGAAAAAACCTGTGTTTCAATGTAATTGTCTCCTCAAGCCTGCTTTGTAGCTGGTCATAGCAGCCCTCTTTGATCAATGCCAATTGACCTTAGTCCCCTTCCACTTGTAAGTATTGGATTGTTTAATAAGAGATACCTTAACCATTTCATTGTTTCAAGAAAGCTTCCATCTAAGCCATATTATTAATGGTCTTGTTTAAATTTAAGGCATAGAAATCCTTTGTTTTCCTTCAAATTTAAGACATATATGTTGTTATAGATTCTTAAATTGTATTGATTTTGTAGTGGATATGTTATCGGTGAATCACAACACCCCTATGTTCATACAAGTGCATATACTTGAACTCACGGTGTGATTGGATAACATGGGTACTATCTCCAAGTTGTGGGACTTACTACTTGAGATAGACCTCCAGAGAAAGTTGGTTCTTGCTCCTAAACTACCTACCACAATCTACTCTAATGCAGGGTAAAATAAATATTTTAATCTAACTTTCCAAGGGACCGGAGAGAGAATGCATAAAATGAAAGCCTACACTAAAGTGGTGATACACCAGAAAAGGAGGATGTGAGAGTATTCTTCCAATGCGTGAGATACAGAAGCAAAGTGCACACTAGAAGGGGTGATGACAATTCTCCATAATCTAGAAAAATGCATTCACAACAACATTTAAAACATACACAATGATAATGGATCCCTACAAGAACATAAAAATAGACACAATATTCTTGTAATCAAGGTTGAAGGGGAAGGAAGAATGCAATAAAACACAGCAAGGGAAGATGCATCCACAAACTTATATTTTATTGCTTCCTGATATGCACAATTCAATTGGTTACAAGATAAGGGCCTAGATCACCATGCAATGATTCCGAACAAGGGCCTGAAACACATTCACTTCATAAAGCAAGTTTGGCAGAGCTTTGCTACAAAAACTACCTCCCTTTACAATGAGTCCAACACTCCAATTTATAAGAAAATGAGAAGAGAGAGAGAAGGGGAAAATAGAAATCCCGAAATATTTCCTTCAACCACTTCTAAGAGGCATTAAATGGAGTGAAATTATTGTTTTTTACTTGAAAAAGGCTCCCCATACTGTCCCATGTGCTGCAGCAGAGAAAGAATGATGACCATACCTCTTAATTGCACTCCCAACTACCAAATAAAACACTTTGTTATGCACCCGCCACGTTTTATAAAAATACCCACCAATTTCTTATCAAATATATAATTTATTGATTTTTTTTCATCGGGCTTGGAGCCATGATTCCAACGGTACCAATTTTGTGTGAGTTCATTTAGAAATGCAAAAATTATGGCCTTTTGAGTGCGGGCAGCCATTTTGGAGTGGCGGGTGTTTTCTATCTTTTTATGGGAATGAGCATAAACTAACTAGAGCCAAATATGTTTCTTTTTGGCATAGAGGAAGTCGTTCTCATTCCGAAAGTCCAATTTTGTGAAAATCAGAGCTCCGAGTCAAAAGTTATGGCCGTTTGAAGTTTTGGGAGTCAAACGTTGACTTTTCTTTTAAGTTGCGGATATTGTGGAAAAATCGGGGCCGCGTGTTTTGGCTGTCCCGGACACATTCTTCCACATCAGCCGATTTGGGCTTCCATGTCCCCCTTTGCAACCTTTTCACCTTTGCATGTCTCGTGCGCCCCGCACGCACTTTTGTCCTCGGGGTGTCCCGGATGAAAATCTCGCACCGCCCGCATGATTGGTCGACTTGCGGAAAATCGGGCCGATTCGTGTCCCGCATGTACCGATGTCCCAACCTGCCCCACGGATTTGCCTGGGAAAAAAATTTGACTTAGCTGATTTTATTTGTATTTCGCCACGAACTTGGTATGAAGAACCTTGCAGTACGACCATCTTGACTGTACGATCCGCACCCTTCGGACACGTAATGCTTAAAAAAATCCTGTAACCTTATTTTTACATTTTTGCATTTTTTCCATTTTTTCTAACTTTTTGGGGATTTTTCTTGGATGGGAGAGTTAGAGAGAATCGAAGGGCCCCAAAAACATGAATTGGGCTTGAATCAATCTATTTGCTCAGGACTGAAGAATTTGATGCATGTTATCAAAATTACCTTGAGGAATGAATTTTGGATAATGAGATACTACTGAAGTAGTTAGGGAATTATAGCATGATTTGATTTAAAAATCACCATCGTTAGACTACATCCAAATTCATCGAGTTCTCAATCTAGAAAGGAACTTAAATTCACGGATGAAGACTCGCTCCAATGGCATAATGTAATTTTGGCGGCATAAATTTTTTATCCCTAGACATCACTCGATTCCCATTATCGATCTCCCATTTTCTTAATCCAACACATAACGATATTAGAACCAACATAACAATTTGTTTCAAATGCCAAGTGGTGAAAATCCAAAGCCTTGGGTTAGGCTAGAAAAAATCAAAATTGAAAAGCAATTTTTAAGTTAAGAAAAACAAATTACTACATAGATGTAATAGTTCAAAGGCCATTGGTAAACAAAAATCATATTATACACCCAAATTTTTAGAATACATCAATCAAGAAAACTACGGGTTTTTATAGAATAGAGAAAAATGTAAAAGAATAATAAAATAAGAACATAGATATATCAAATTATGGTCACTACATGGCCCTTCTTCATCAACCAAAGGGTTACTCATCTATTTCTTTGGCACTCGGATATCGATCCTCAACTCACTAAAATATATTTAACCGAATGAGCATATCTCAATATATCTTCCAATGACATATACAACGATCCACACAAAGTGAATATCACAAAGGATTGTTTAATGGAAAACCAAAATAAGAGAGAAAATGGAATCTATTTTTCATAATTTTAGCCTAAGGTGATGCACATCCTCACTATAATGAGCAAGCTCAAAGTATACTAAACCGATAGAAATGGGTTTTAGTCTACATGATTAATGCAGCTAGAATTTACTAGATAACACCCTAGACACCTTTGGTACATCACTCGGCCTGTGCTAAGTGGTCACCCAAAGCGCACAAAGGTACCAGGTCCCTCTTTAGGGTTGTTGTAGCAGGATGTTAGTGAGATGAATGTAGAAACATATAGATCAATAACTAATCCCTCATTCTATAAGGCATGTCATATTCAGATCTAAGAAAGAACAAGATTAAATGATAATCATGATTGAATCAAGAACATGCACCACTCAATTACACATATAAATGACACTTAGATTCAACCAATAACTTCTATCTATTAATAACCACATAATATCCTTACAATAATAGCATTCTATACCAATACGTGCATGGATCTGATATAGTAATCCAGTCATATGCACATATCTCTCTTCTCTATCTCTATATATATGTATTACTAAGTGCTTCACATCATTTTTATAGGGTGGGAACTTTCCCTTCACCTCTTATCTATTCCAAAAATAGGATGCATGCTATTAATAGCCATGTACCGTTTACAGGCATATCCACACATGCAAGTGTGCTATCTATAGACCTCTTACAGTTAACTGAAGTGACAATCCTATTCTTATCTCCTCTCCATGAAAAATTCTTCTATCTAATCCTCTAAAGATAGACAATGCATGGTGTGCACGTCTCTACATTGTTGGTGTGTTCTACACACCATCTTCTAAAAATAGGCCTTCATGCTCAAAATTGACTAAGTCCTGATTGTTGAACTTGCCCTCCACATCAGGGTTCTTCCCATCCATTCGTGCCCTTACACCTATCCTTTTTTCCCACATGGACTTCTTGTGTGAGTTCTATCAAGTGTTATTTGATCAACATTACCCCACTCTAATTTCATTGTCACCCCGATAATGGGTATCTCCAAAAATTGAAGTAAAGAATGTTGAATGGAAAGAATAAGAAAGAATGTAAATGATTTTTTTTTTTTATGATGCAGCCTCCCTTGTATAAGTTTGAAAGATCAAATTTGGATACTCTTCCTTTATTGCAACCTCCAAATCCTACCACTCGCTTAATGCTTTCTCTACTTGCTTTAATATGTCCAAAATAATAGACTCAAGTTTATCTTGGGTAACTTCACCTTTCTCATTCTACAATACCAACATAATGTTGGACATTTTAGTATGTTGTCCTTCTAGCGCATCCATATTTTGTGCGATGAGTTTCCCAAGCTCATCTAATCATTCTTTGTGTGGCTCTTACACTTCGTTGCTAGGGGCTTTCACTTTTTCTTTATGAGTGTTAACAACTCTACGCAGCCCAAGGTATCATCCTTCTTAGCCTTTTGGACTACATCATATTCTTCCGTAATCTTTACCTTTATTAGCACCTGGAGCTGCCCATATATTTAAGAAATGATTCGCCTTCTTCAATTCTTCTTAGAGTGCTTGCAAAGTAAGCCTTTGTATGATGTAATCTTTCTAGCGACTGCAGCCTTCGCCCTTTCTACCTCTTTTTCAGGATTCCTTGGCACTGGCATGCACAAATGTTCATTTTTAAGCACCGGGTCCAACAAATTTGCTACATAATGTATCACCGAGGGAAACATTTGTGGTACCTTAGTCTCTAAGTGTGGCCTAGCTGTTATTACATTATATCCAATCTTCTCTGCGATGCTCATAAATACTTCCTTCTTCTTTTGCACTAAGTCCCTCTCTTGGGTTAGGTGTGCTATCAATTTGCATCCTTCGTCTTTAACTCCTTGCGCAATTCTCTAATTTTTGCGGCCTTTTCCACATTTCTTCTTGTAACTTCAGTAGAAACCTTCACCAATGTGTTGCTGACCTACTCATCTAACATGACAATAGACTTTAACATCATATGTCTATCTTGGGGTTCCTTCTTCACCATCTCTAAATGCAAGACTCCTTGCATACATCAAAGTCAATCTCATCCACGTGGGTATGCATTGACCATGAGAGTTACTTTAGAGTGTGCACAAATCACCATATCCCCATCCATTAGTTCCTAGCCTAATAAATCCTTTTATTCTATAGTGCTTTGGAACTATGCATGGGTAATTTTTCAATTTTCCTCTGCATAGCCCATGATTGATGCACTATGTTCCCCACTCATTCTCTTTAATCTAGGTCCCTTGGGAATTTTATCTTCAAGGTTAGTAGTCTATCCTATTATAGCTTGAGCAAAGTCACATGTGCGAACAAAGAGGTTTCCTTCTCTCTTTCTTCTTCGTCCTTCATCTCTTCATCTTTTTCTCTTTCTTATTCTATGGCTCATCTTATTGCTCGAATGGGGTAGGAGATTCATGCTTGCTCTCCCCGATTCCTCTTCTTCTTCATCTAACTTCAAATTTCTTCTCCTTTTTGGCTCAATGGTGTCCTTTTGTGGAGAGAGATGAGGTCATTTCCTTACCGTATGTGTGGTTCCACCTTAAGTCCTGTTAGAGTAGGTATTTACCTTAGCTCATGTTCACCTAGGTACATTATTTACCCTTATTGTATTTATCCTCACCCAATTATGTGTGTGGATATTTGTTTTATCTTATTTAGATATTAGGAGATATTATCTAGTTGTTAGGTATAGTTCTTTCCTTGATCTATGGTGTTGACTAGATCCTTGATGTCTGGTTCTCTCCTGAATCTATGGTCTTGACTAGTTCTTCGATGACTAGTTATTTCCTTGATTTATGGCTTGATCTACGACCTTGACTGGTTCTTAGATTGTTATTCCTTGCTTATTTAAGCAAGGCCCATTCTCAATGTATTGCATTGAGTTCCATAATAATATATGATATTGCTACTCATTTGTTTGCAAAGGTTTTATGTAAAGTTATTCTGGTGAATTGATTTCATCTTATAGATCATGGTGTTTGATTAGCATTTGTGTTCTTGGCTTGGTACGATCTAGTTATCATTCCTTTCAAGTTCTTGTGCATCTATATACTCTCTTAAATTTTTTTCTCGCACCGCTTAACCTATCTATCTTCCTTTTTGTCTTATCCCTAAGGTGGAGAGGTCACATGTTGTGATTCTTCTCTATCATATGGTTGCTTTCTTCGCACTTCAATCCTCCACTATCTTCACGCTCCTCTTCTTTATCCTCTACCTCAACATTTTATGTTGGCCTTTACATGGGTATGTTTTCCATTGTGTTCTTACCCTTTGGTAGCCCTAGGAGCACAAATTCATTCTCCACATACTTATTGTTCTCCATATTGGGATTTAGTGAAGATATATTAATGATTCTCCTACATCTGCTACAACAAGACTTATTGGATTGATATTCAACACCTCGAAAAGTGCTTCTCATCATAGGCACTTCTTCCTTGATACACATACTTCTTCCTCAATGTGTGGTATTCATATTCTATCTTATCTGCATTGAATACTAGTCGGTGTGTGTCTATGAATCTATAAATAAATGCTTGGAAATACCTTGTAGTGAATGTGTAAGGAAATTTACACCAAGGGCTCTAAACTCCATCTCTCATTGGGAAGCACATGATGCATAAATGCTGATATACAAAAACTGGACTTGTTTCCCCACTACCGATGGTAGGTCCTTTGGGATGCACCACTCTTCTCCAAATTCCACACAGAGCTTGTCATACCATTTCTCCACCCTATGCTTGACGTCATCTGTTATGGACCCTTTACATAAGTACTTGTTGAACCTTTTAGCTGGCGACTTATTCTCCATGGGGTATTCCCATAACATTTCCTTCGGTCCATCTAGTACTCAAATTTCCATGAATATTAGTGATAACAGAACAGCCCCGATTTTATCCTCCCTCGTGTGCATACTTCCTCAACTATCTACTCTGTAATGTAGCCTGCAATATTGTAGACTACTCCTTCTGACATTTTGTGTGCAAAGTGTAACCACATAGTATTTACTTGTGACCACCGCTCTTGATCATTCAACTTTGTAACAAGGTGTGCTACTGCTTGCACAACCAGATAGTTCTTTAATTTTTCTATATCCATACTACGTAGACCCTTTAGGTACCCCAACTCTTTTCTCGGTCTTTAAGATCAAAGATTTATCTACGAGATCATTCTTAATATCCTCCTCTATGGCCTTCAAAATTTTCATTCATGAGATAAGAGTGGATAAGATTCTAACTTTGCATCTTGAAAATTAGAAGAATTCCTCATGTACTCTACTCATGAGCCACTCGTAAAAGGGCTCATACTTCCCGAAATATGGAAGCTCTTATAACCTGGTAGACCCCAATTTTCTTGAAGCTTCTAGCCTACATTTTTAGAAAGTAGCATGTCATCCACCATACATTTATTTTCCCTCGTAGTGAACAAGGAATAAAGATCCTTCTTGTTCTCTGAAGTCATGTGATTGTATTCACTTACATTGCTATTTTTGATGTGTGAATCCCATTCTTGACCGATGATGACTCCTTCTGGATATTACATTTCTATAAAATTTCTTTCAAGTTCCATCTCTTCCTCCTCAATGACCACCTTCTTCTTTTCTTTTTCTCTTGTTGTAGCTTCCTTCTTGGGTGTCATTTTTACCTTGCAATCATGGAAAATTTGTACCCTAACTCGATTCAATCGCACCCTAGGTGGAAACTTTATGCCCTAACTCCTCTCTGTCACCTTGCTTCATTGAAACCCTTCACCACGGGATGTAAGATCCTTTTCACACATATTTGTTTGTCACGCTTGGTTTCACGCCCTTCACACTTTAACCCGATCACTCAACTCTTTGCACTTAGCTCTTTCTTAAAATAATCCTAGTCATAATGGTAAAAATTAACTCGCATCCCATCCCTATATAATTTTCACATTTTAATGCATTTATTTCTCCTTCACCTCTCAAGTATCCTCTCATTCATTGACCAAATTTATTCATTCCACGTTGTACATCTTTACGCCCCATCTATAACCTTCTAGCGCACCTTACTACCCTTTGGTTACAAACTTCTCTTTAGCACATGCCCTTGCGCCCGAGTACCTCATCACTATACATTCTCCTGGTAGTTATCAAGGCCTCTCCTTTCCTCACGTTATATTATCCTTCCATTCATCTCCAAGGTATTTCCTTACAAAGCACACCCAGTAGCAGCTTATTCCTTTCATCTTTTAATTCCCACAGTATTGTTCTTGGATTAAATACATCCACCCCACACTAAAATTATGTGCAGTCCTTTGCGCATAAACATTCTTCACATAGTAATCAGCTTCATGCACGTAAACGTGCTTATTACACAATAACAATAACTAAATTCACAAAGCATAGCGACAATGAAGGAAAATCATTAAGGAAATACAAAATAGAAATGTAATCTTAATGTCAATGTTGCCTTATTACAAACACCACGAAGAATTACTTATAGTAGGGCTTCACCTAATCCCGTTAAAGTAACCAGGTAGTCATGTTCCATCAAGTGCTTCTAACTCACAAACACCTGATTCAAGTATGTAAGTGATGACATATGGCCCTAACCAATTTACTTTAAGTTTGCCTAGATGGTGCAAGAACTTAGAGTCATAGAGAACTACCATTTGTCCAATCTCAAACTTCTTATCCCTTATGTTTTTTCATGCCATACTTTCTACCTAGACTTTTCTTACTTCTAAATCCAACATACTATGGCTTGTCACTCATTCAATTGAATCATCTTCTCAATACGCTCTTCTAGATCCTTCTCATCATCTAGACCTCTAGCGCGTAATGTGTAAAGAAGGTAACATAAATTCTATAGGGAGAATGACTTCGTGCCAAACATCAACTGAAATGGTGTGGCTTATTTAAATTATTATAATTTGTTCTATATGCCCAAAGAATAGCTGACACTTTATCACCCCAATTCTTTCTTCCAACATCACAATTTTTTGTCAATGTCTAGCTATAAATCTTGTTGAAAGCCTCATCAGTTCCATTTTCCTGAGGCTGGTAAGGTATAGTCTTATGGTGGGCAACAATAAACTCATCTAATAGAATCCTCGATGGTTTTGTTTAAAATGTGTGTACCCTAACACTTTTCAAACTTAAAGGACATCCATATCTTGTAAGAATATTCTCCCATATAAACCTAGTTGCTATAGTTGTTTTACGATCCTTCGTAGGTGCTTTGCTTCGCCCATCATGTGAGATAATCTATGCAAGTAATGATATAACGTGATCCAGTCCTATGTGCGGCTAGCGAAATAGGTCCTACAAAGTCGATGCCCCATTTCTCAAATGGTTCGGCAATGATAATAGGTCTTAGTGGCATTTCATCTCTTTGTCCTAGTTTTCTTAGGCAATGAAAATGGTCACATGCCTTACAATATTCTTTATAGTCTATATACAATGTCTCCCACCATAATCCAATGAGTAGGATCTTCCGGAAAATCACATCACTTACATAATGGCCTCATATAATACCACCATGGGATTCTTTCATAATATCCTTGTGCCCATGCTCTAATACATAACGGAACAATACTTCATCTCTACCTAACTTGTATAGGTCACCACCGATCAACATAAATGGTGTCATGCGTATAACAAGCTGTATCTTTTCTAATCCCGTCATTCCTTCCGGTGCCACACCAATTCCGTAGAAAGACAATAGTTTCTTTTAATTCTAATGGCGCGCATTATAACCTATATAAATGTAAATCGGAATGGTTTCTTCAATTGTTTGTGCTTCCTCCCCGAGTTAATTCTAGATAAGTGGTTTGGTCTGAGTTACTCTTCCCTAGCTTCGCCACAACCATGTGAAATCAAGTTCGGAAATAGAATTACCCATTTGTAGGTACACCATTGTAAGATGGATTTTTCACCAAATACTTAAATGCCATGTGATTCGTATAGAATAAAAGTGGTGTAGCTAGAAAATACTATCAAAACTTGTGTAATGCATAGATCATGGACAAAGCTTCATGCTCCAAAGTTGTATAATTATGTTCAACAAGATTTAGCTTCCTTGGAAAAGAATATAGGATGATCGATAATACCTTCTCTAGGTTGAGATAACACAGTGCCAATGGCCATGTCAGAGGCATCCACATGTACATGAAATGGTTTGTCTCATGAAGGAAAACTTAGGATAGGTAAGGTAGTAAGTTTCTCCTTCAACTTTTTGAACGTGCACTCTTGCTGCGATTCTTCCCAATAGAATGTACCTCTTCCTTTTAGTAACTCCTCCAAAGGAACCAAAATTTTGGCGTATCCCTTGATGAATTTTCTATAATATCTTGTGTGACCTAAAAATCTGCACACCTTGCTCTTACCGATAGGTTCTTCCAACCCGAAAATGACTGCAACCTTATTTGGATAAACAAACAATCCCTCCTTGCAAATTATGTGTCCTAACAGTATTCCAAAAGGTGTAGAAAATATGCACTTTTTGATGTTCAACAAGATACTCAATTGTCTCGCACCAGTCAAACATTAAGCTGATGATGATCTCATTGATCCTTAACAAGCCCATATACTCTTCAATCATCGAGGTAGACCTACAAGAAGTTGTGAATACAATCTTTGTATTCCTAAACCACTATCCGCAAGAATACAACATGCATGTTTTACAATCCAAAATGCATCAAAGTATAGGCAAAACTACCCCATTCAGTAGTAAAAGTTTTCTTTTCTTGATGCTCCTGAGAAATACTAACCTGATGATACCAGAAAACCCATCTCAGTAAAGGAATAGATTTCGTACCCCGCAACTCCCTCTATTATTTCCTTAGTAAATGGCATAGGGAATGGGTCTCATTATCGATGCGTAATTTATCTCCCGTAGTCCACACATATTTTTGTTCTACTATCCTTCTTGATACTAATCACCATTGGACTAACCCATTCTAACTCATCTAAAGGTTGAATGATTCAAGACTTCAACATTTTATCAATTTCTTCTTTTACCTTTTCACACAAATCAAGATTCATTCTCGTAAGATCTCTTTCGCACAAGACGCGCATGTTCCTTAAGTTTTATCTTCATTTCCCCAAGTGATTCATGCACACCTTTTAGTTCATGATAACCTCGAGGGAATAAGTCATAGTAATCTTGTAGTAACTCAATAATATTGGCCACCTTTGAGTCCGACTAGTTGTCTCTAATTATGGCCTCCTTAGGCTCAGCCTTGGATCCTATGTTGACCTTCTTTGTCTTCATGGGTTCGTGACAGAACGCGTATCCTTGTCTCCGCACTATCCAAGACCTCACGTATCGCTTGTGTATGTTTAATATCAAGGTTCTCAACTTCCTCATCATCCACAACGTAAACCATATTTCCTTTTTATTTCTCAAGATAGGCTCCATCAAACAATATGACGTATTGTCCTTATTCTTCAAAATGAGAACTTGATTGTGTCTTGCTAAATAAGTCCCGTATGCATTCCTCCACACTTGCACTATCTCCCAAGGTTAAACACTTAACAAATTTTAATTCCTCTTATATTGGAGGTTGGGAACAAAAGTAGTAAAAGGTTTGGATCATTCTTACAAAGTCAATTTTTTTCAATTCCCAATCTCTCATTGTAGTTCGGTGTATACATACCAGGTGTGTGCACATCCTTGTAGAGTAGAGTACAATCTATGAACCTAGAGTGATGGTGGTAATGTTTCTTGTCCTACTATCCAGAGTTTCTCACACTACTGAATGTGATGTTGAGTAGGTTTATCACCATTATAAGTACAGATCTACATAGGTACTTTTATCCTTACAAACCCAGTAGATAGGACGACTCTAATATCATTCCATTGCACAAAATTATCTTTATGAACTACCCACTAGCTCATTATTGTCCCATGCAAGACATATGCTAACATGTATCTTATCCTCGACCTAGTCTATTCACTATGCCTCCATGGCTTAGAAGAATACATGAATATATTTTGCTCCTATATACCAAGGTATGCGCTACCTATCTCACAAACAAAAAATTCCATTCTTGTGAGAAACCACTCTTTTTACCTTGTGTCCTACTAGTTCATATGTACCATGAGCCCAATTTTCACAAGAAATACTCGTAGTAACCCTAATAGAGTGAGAATCCTCCCATTGTAGGATTCTTTCCTTTGATGGCTCATTGACCTCTGGGTCCTAAATAACATGTACATAGATTCTATTTAAGTCCTCCTTACTTAAAGGCTCAACATATGGTGTAGATTTCCCATATTTCAAAGGTATCACAACCCTATCTTCCTTGTTCTCAAAGATGATATACCCCTTATTGAATATCAAGTTAGCATTAATCGCATAACACCAAGGGCATCTAAGTAGGGATAGAAAACTGTTTTCTTTTGCAAGTGCTAATACCTAAAATTCCCAAAGTGAATTTGGACCCTTTGATGGTTATAGATGCATCCTTCAAAAATTCTATGGGAGTGGATTTAGTTCAGTTTTCCATAAACAACACATCAGATGATGGCTGCAATGGAGGCCTCCCATTTGTACCCATACATCTAATGTAAGAAAATTCACTTCCACACCTATGTTAATCAAAATATTGCTCAAAATCCATCCATCTACAACAACATTTAGAGTGATATCTTTATCATAGTCAATGCTATAAGGGGGAAGATTCACATGTAGGATCTGTTGTCTAGTCTCAATAATTACGTGTAGAGTATTCCCTTTTAACCAAATTCCTAAAAGTGGAATGATGTTCTCCTGGCACAACATTTTGCACACTTCTCTCAGCTCATCGATATCAGTTTGGACTATCCGATGCTTTCTTCTACTCGTTTAAGTATTGTATCTCACCCTAAAGATTCCTTAGCACTTCCATGGTATCCTGGTAAACTTCCTTTTGATGAGCAGGATCTGGGTACCTTGCATGAAAAACCTCCTCCTTGGTGATCATAGGCTTATGGTGTAATGTCTCTCTTGCACGTGCCACTTTAGCGTGTAGTAATCTTCATTGTTAATGCCTTGGGTCCTTCTGCTATCTTAGGCATCCACTAATCTTCTATCGCATGCTGAATTCTTACCATCCCATCACATTTGTTCTCTTGCTTATGTTGCTTACTCGGATGCTCATATAAGTCCAAGCACTCTTTATAGCTATAGTTCTTTCCACAAAAAGAACATGCAATATTCGGACGACATTCATGCCTATAGTGATCAAGAGATCCACACATATAACATGTTCCATGAGGGAACTCACCTCTTCCTCTACCATGGCCTCATTTTCCATATCCACCGTGATATTCATGTCCTCTTCCATGATCTCCTTCAAAATACCCCTCATTTCTATCATAACGTGTTTTATTATGATCCTGATCCTGGTGCTCATTCTTACTCTTAAAGTTATCTGTTACACTTTTCTGTCATACCCCAATGTCTATAACATCCTGGATCTAACCAATCATCAAACAATCTTGATATCATAGGTCATGGACCAAAAATTTTTACAAAAGAATAAGATACATTCTTCCTTATCGCATGTTGTAACTAAGGAAAATGACTAGCATCATGATTTAAAATACGAGATCTCACATTCCAACAAAGAATAAGCATATTGTTCTACGAGGACAACTATCCTTGGTGTTTTCTTCCACTTCACAATCTATACACCAAATCCCTAAGCACATTTTATGAGCTGAGTTTACCAATAATATTTATATCTATTTTTCCGTAGCTGCAATTTGTGCCTCTAAGAATGGACTAACACCGTTTCAAGGCTCCTAATTTCCTTATCACGCAAAGCTAGTTTTAGTGCTTCACATGGATTAGTGTATGTCTTATGTGACAGTGCTCTTCTAAATGTTGTAATCAATCCTCTAACAAACCATTGTGCATGCTGGCTAGCATGAATATCATAAGACATATTAGATAGAAGTGTCTTAAAATGGGCATCATACTCACATACACTCTCAGTAGTGCCTTGCTTAATATCCTTGAGCATGCTTATACTCTTCTACTCAAATTTAGAGATATGGAACTCTTTTAGGAAAGCATCCTTCAAAGCACTACATAATCCACGCAAGTTTGATCAAGGTCAAACTTCCTATACCATTGTGTGTAGGTCCTTGTAATGTAGTAGAAAATTGACTTGTATTACCCTCGAAGCCATGATCCCTTTCGTGTGCCATAAGATTTCACATGTATGCACATGTTTGGAAACATCCTCTATATCTTTATATTCTAGGAGATGAAGAGACATCTTCATATAGATATTTTGTGGTTTCTACGGGCCTTGACCACTTGATCCAAAACAACACGTGTTTCCTCTACCTTAAGAACCACCAAATCCACGGAACTAGAACCACCTATACCTCTTGATCCTCCACCTGTAGCTATATTAGGACTTGTAGTTGTACTCCTATGTGCTTCAACAAGATCTTGCTAAACTAAACCCCTACAATATGTTAGGTAGTTCCACTTCTAGAGGTGAATCCAACATTCTACGTGCTCACATTATGTGTAAATGATGAGATTTAAAATGTTCCTCTAAATAACATTGAATCTTTCTGTCTTGCCATTGATGTACTTACTCCATGACTTACACCTGCTCTCCTATGTCCTAAGTTCACTTTCTAGTTACTTGGCGTACTAGATACAGGAAAACCAAGTGCAAGGGCTAGGTCACCATGTGGATTAAGATGCACGCCCACGGCCTAGGTAGTCTTATCAGCGGAGACTTCTGTGTGAAGCCAAGGGGGGATCTTTGTCATGCTTTCCAAGATGGGGGAGTTCTTGATGCTCTGGATCCATGTCTTCTATGTGAGCTTCAAATCCTTCACAAGCCATCTCTCTCCTCAATTTCATACTTTATGTAACAATATGCTACTTATTTATCTCCCTCTCATGCACCTCATTATACTTAAGCCACCTTTCCTCTCTCTTCTTTACAGCCACTAGGTCTACCATATTTCACCAAACCTATTTTTTCCTCGCGCAAGGCGAGGTTTAGTTAGCCATTGGTTTACTATATAGGTTCAAAGTTACCATCAAGATATTGATTGCCAATGGAATTCCTTGCAAATACAGTCCTCTAAGATATCGCAAAAATTGAATTTAGCTACCTCGGGAAAGAATACATCGAAATTGAATGTTCCGAATATAACTGTTTAGAACACCACAAAACCGCGTATCCACAACACGAGTCAAGATCAAATCAGCATCATAAAGGGCCTGAATTTATTCGTGTTTCCAAAAAAGTTTGAGATATCTCCAATTTCACTTAGATGCATACGCAATCAGCCACCCATATAGTTCTAATGGAAATATGGTGAAAACCCTATCCTATAAGTTGTCATATAGATTATGTTCTACATAAGCGTGTGTGCTAAACTCAGATCCAATGTTGAACTGTCATGCGTATTCTTCCTCTAGATCATGTATCCACTCCTCAATACTTGCTAGAGTTAATCGATATGTTTTCATTGTGAACCATCTTGAAAACAACTAAAAAAGAGGTCCCGAAAATGGAACCAATGATGTAGCCTAGAATTTACTAGATAAGACCCTAAACGCACTGGCACATCACTCACCTAGGATGAGCACACACCCAAAGTAAAAAAAAGGTACTAGGTCCCTCTTTAAGGTTGTTATAGCAGGATGTTAGCACGATGAAGGTAGAAACATATAGATCCATAACTAATCCCTCATTCTACAAGGCATGTCATATTTAGATCTAATAAATAACAATCTTAAACAATAATTGTTATCCAAAATTCACCCTCAAGGTAATTTTGATAACATGCATCAAATTATTCAGTCTCGAGCAATTAGATTGATTCAAGGCCCAAAATCATGTTTTGGTGACCCCCTCGGCTTCTCTCTAACTCTCCCATCGAAGAAGAATTCCCAACGAGTTAGAAAAGTGGGAAAAGTGTAAAAAATAAGGTTGCAGGACTATTTTGAAGCATTTCGGGTCTGCAGAAGGGTTTGGGTAAATCTGAGGTTCCTTGTACCACGTTTGGAGGCAAAATATAAAGAAAATCGGCTAAGTCAGACAATTTTGTCCCAGGCGGCCCATGGGACAGTTGGGACAAAGGGATGTGCGGGATGTAAAAAGCTGAAATTGCCGAAAGCAAGAAAAATCCTCACATTTTTGTTTCACGCGGTTTGGGATAGCCGGGACAAAAGTACGTGTGGGATGCAAATCGGCCGATTTGTTGAAAGATGGTCCATCTCGAGCAGTTCGGAAATTTTCATCCGGGACAGCCGGGACAAAAGTACACGTGGGATGCGTGGGATGCAAAAAGGTGAAAAGGCTGAAAAAGGGACAAGGAAGCCCAAATCGGCCGATGCAGGAGATATTCATCTCGGGACATTCGAGATAGTAGTACGCGTGGGACGTGAATCGGCCGATTTTTGAAATAGCTGCAACAAAGAAGAAAAGTCAACGTTTGACCCATCAAACTTCAAACGGCCATAACTTTTGACCCCAAGCTCCATTTTTTAACAAGGGTAGATATATTTAAATAAAATAAACATATTCGGCTCCGATCATTGTGCTGCTCCTCACAAATGACAGAAAACGCTTGCAAGACCCAAAACAACTGCCCGCACTCAGAAGGCCATAACTTTTGCATTTCTCAACGAAATCACACCAAATTGGTACCGTTGCAATAATGGCTCTGAGCCCGATGCACAAAAATCAATAAATTATAGATTTGATGAGAAATTGGTGGGCATTTTTATAAAACGTGACCAGGTTCATAACAGTGTTTTATTTGGTGGTTGGGAGTGTAATTAAGAGGCATGGTCATCATTCTTTCTCTGCTGCAACACCTGGGACAGTATGGGGAGCCTTTTTCAAGTAATATATAATCATTTTACTCCATTTAATGCCTCTTACAAGTGGTTGAAGGACAGATTTCAGGATTTCCATTTTCCCTTCTCTTTCTCTTCTCATTTTTTCTATAAATTGGAGTGTTGGGCTCATTGAAAGGGGAGGTATTTTTGTAGCAAAGCTCTACCAAAATTTCTTTGTGAAGATAATGTGTTACAGGCCCTTGTTGTGGACTCCTTACATGGTGATCCAGGCCCTTTTCTTGTAACCGATTGAACTGTGTATATCAGGAAGCAATAAAATATAAGTTTGTGGATGCATCTTCCCCTGATGTGTTTTCTTGCATTCTTCTTGCCCCTTCAACCTTGATTACAAGAATATTGTGTCTATTATTATGTTCTTGCAGGGATCCATTATCATTGTGTATGTTCGAAATATTGTTGTAAAATACGTTTTGCTAGATTGTGGAGAACTATCATCACCTCTTCTAGTGTGCACTTTTCTTACGTATTTCATGCATTTTAAGAATACTCTCACACCCTCCTTTTACGGTGTATCACCGCTTTAGTATAGGATTTAATTTTATGCATTCTCTCTCCTAGTCCCTTGGAAATTGAAATTAGAATAGTTAGCTTCCCGCATTAGAGTAGATTGTGGTAGGTGGTTTAGAGCAAGAACCAACTTTCTCTCGGAGGTCTATCTCAAGTAGCAAGTCCCACAACTTGGAGATAGTACCCATGTTATCCAATCACATCATGAGTTCAATCATATGCACTTGTGGAAGCATAAGGGTGTCTTTGACTGACTCGCTGATAACAATAATCATGATTGAATCAAGAATATGCACTACTCAATTACACACAAAAATGACAAATAGATTCAACCAACAACCTCTACTATTAATAACCTTAGAATCTCCTTAAAATAATGGCATTATATACCAATGCATGCATCGATCTGATATAATAATCTATTCATATGAACATATCTCTCTTCTCTATCTCTCGTATATTTATATGTCGTACTAAGAGCTTCACATCATTTTTATAGAGTGTGGACTTTCACTTAACCACTTATTTATTCCAAAAATATGTCGGATGCTATTAATAGTCACATGCCATTTACAGGCATATCCACACATGCAAGTGTGCTATCCATATACCTCTTATAGTTAACTAAAGTGACAATCCTATTCTTAGCTAGTCTCCATGAAAACGCCGATCCGATCCTCTAAAGATAGACAA
The DNA here is from genome assembly GCA_018340775.1 of Taxus wallichiana var. yunnanensis. Lineage (NCBI taxonomy): Eukaryota > Viridiplantae > Streptophyta > Pinopsida > Cupressales > Taxaceae > Taxus > Taxus wallichiana. Next base: position 810,334,069 of record CM031237.1, read on the forward strand.
TGTGTGGTGTGCACATATCTACATTGTTGGTGTGTTTCGCACACCATCCTCTAAAATAGGTCTTCATGCTCAAAATTTACTAAGACGTGAATGTTGAACTTTCCCTCCACGCCTAGGTTCTTCCTATCCATTCACGCCCTTAAACTTGGCTTGTTTTCCTATGCGGACTTCTTGTGTGAGTTTTGTCGGGTGTTCTCTTATCAACAATGATAATCTACTTCCTAACTCATACTCATCTCAAGGTTATGAAAACTTGGTCCAAGTCACCTCTCTCACACATAGACTCTTAAAAATTGCTTCCCTAGGGTCATCTAGTGTAAGGTAGAAAACATAGATCATAACTACATTACTAACACAATGTTGTTTTACAACCAATAACCATCTGTCTATATACGCTTGGTAAAATTATAGTGTATAACACAACAATGTCCAAAAATTACAACACACAAAATTTCTACACAATGCACCAAAATTGCAAGTACCATACAATAGGTGACATATGATCATTGTTTGCCCCCAATTCAAGAAACACATTTTATCACATAACACATGAATACATATATATGATGAATATAGTGATTAATGCTAGTACATATACACAATTACAAAACAAATGTCATGACATACATCATGATACATCATAATATGGTGGCAACAACATGGTATGATACAAAATATCAGGAACCACCCTTTGGTACACAGCACATTGATACAAATACACAACATCATAAGATGACGAAACACCACCACACTTTCACCGTTCACATTAACATTGTTTTTCACCCAACAAGGTGGTAACATACGGGTAATACACGTTTAATCCATGAGAGAGATAACTCTCATCACCATACACATTGAAAAAAAATATAATGCACACCAAGTGGAAACACAACAAATACATTCACATGATCACAATTACAAGTTGTCACATCACAACAATATTATCACATTACACTTCCCATCTCCTCCACCACCATGCATAACCATCACAACTCCAATATATCCTAGAGGTTAAAAATTATGAACCTTTTCTATAATGCCAAATGTAATAGCCACAAATTTGATGCATAAATACAACAATAATAATACAGAATAATATTTTTAACTTGCATTTCTTGATATATGACAACACAAGGGATTTCTTAGGACAACACATAACACATGAGATGCTTTCACAAACACTATCCCACATAGATAACATAAAAAATACATGATGCACATCAAGGCCACCTTTTCCTAAATGATAAGGCACAACATGAAACTTCAACTATAGTATAACTGTTGTATAGGCACCATCCATGACACAACAATTTTCTGGTTTACATATTTATTACCTTGATATTTTTTTATTGACCTTAATTATTTAATAATCACTTATTAGGAAGTCCTTCATCCATATTTGAAATAGATTACATTATCTTTATTTTACTTTACATTTAACTTGTAATAATTCCCTCTTATTTTTCTTGTTTCCTTATCAAAATATAATGATTTAAACTAGTTGTTGATATGACCATATTTTCCCACATGAGGCTACTTTTGTTTGTTCTAAGGATTTCTTGTCTAAGTTTCATGTTTTCTAGTGTTTTTATTTATCTCGGTTATAACAAGGAAGCTTCACATGAAACAAAGGAAGTTTATTCGTTTAAGAGTAAATAGATTACATGTTCCCTTATTAATATCGTTAAGCACTACAATTACACTATTTTTATTTAGGTTATTACGAATAACCGTACATTTTAACTACTTACCTTAGATACGTAGTTTACAATGATCATGATATGCAATAGAGGATTTGCCTCGAGTCAAAAGGGTTAATCCTCAAATTTATTTATTTTTCTTAATTTTAATCATTTAATAATATTGGTTAAAACTGCGTTGAGGGGTGTGGTGATTATGTTCATCCCTTATGTATCACAAGTTTCCCCATTTACTGGGTTAAAATATCACTAAGGAGACATTATTTTACTTTTTATTTTATTTTATAAAAATCATCTTAGTCGTCTTAGAATGTTGACATCATTCAAGTATATGCGATAATTAATATCAATTCCAAAATATCCTCTCATGTTCTTGTAACCCTTACATCATTACGTTGACCTCATGATGACTTCTTTTTAGGTCAACTATGGTTCATATACTATTTTTCCTTTACTTAATCACTAAGATCCTAAGGAGTATGATTTCACACTTAATCAAGTTTGGATTATTCCTAGGAAATTTAAGTATTAGATGCATATTACAAGTTGATATGTAATTTTAATGTTTATACACCCTATGATCCTATAACGACTACCCTTTGACCGGAAAAATTATAAAATGTGTAATTCACCCTAATTCTCATAATAGGTCTAATTTAAACTAATGTCCATTATCACCTCAAAGCCCCTATAGGATACCAATAGGAAAAACTAGATAAAAAAATATTCTTACCCTACAAATTATACACAACTAGAACACTCAAGCCATGATAACACCCCCACTTGTGAAGAGAAAGGGATTCTAACTCGCAAGTTTCATAAAATAGTATCTTATGATGTGGATTCCCCTCAGGTTCCAAACCCTTATTTCATAATTACATAACATGCTTTATGCTAAGTCTATGGGATGAATAATGAGATTTAATTTACATTACGTTCAACACCTCATTAGGACCTAGTACCGAAACTAGGATATTCTTTGTCGAGTGGAGATCATAGAATATGGAAGAAATATCGGTTTTTCTAAACTATATAGTTTCAAATCCCACCTACTAGCCATGCAATAATCAAGGGAGGATGTAGAATTGAAGGGGTTTTAAGCACAATTCCATTTAAATTTATAAAAATATACTTGATATTTCTTCCATACATGATGTAAGTTTCACAACATAGATATAAATGAACTAAAAAAGAACATTAAGTAATATTTGGAAACCTCTTAAAACTTGACAACAAGGAACAATTACAAGTTTACTTAAAATTCATGTATGACGAGGATAATATTTTATTTGAAAGTAGATATGAAAATGTAACTTTAATAAAAATGTAATGATACATATCTTTTTTTCCATAAACATTTACAAACTATAACAACACACAAAATAAATTACACCCACATCATTTTCCTATCTTACATGCATCCTATAAAACCATGTGAGCATGAGTCAGCAAAAATTTTTGGCTTGACATCCACTTAAATCTAGCACAATTAATATTTTTAGTTCCCATTTACATAACAAGAATAATTTACTGCAACAAGATATAGTTAGACACTCGATATTCATTTCATTTCATTTCTTAAGGGAGGAGAGAGAAAGAGATAGGGAAGAGAGAGAAGAGAGAAGCACTATTTTTCCAAAAGTTAGATTTCACACAAAAAGCCACAAGAGAGAGTTGTATACAGTTAATTATAAGTGTTAATAAGTTTTCATGATGGTTTATTGTCTTAACTAGGGTCTTACGGCCTTATTTTACATTTTTATACTAGTTGTGAAAATGTCAAATTTTCGCTGGGAGACTAAAGAACCATGATCTAAAACTATCTTCTGATGGTAAAACTTACATTGGTTGATTTCCTACATGTACTCATATACACAAAGAATTCACAAAAAATAGCATAATTTAGAACCGACAAATGGTGCTAGTTTTCGGAGCCACCATTGTAAATGGTCTAGTTTGACCTAGTAAAACATTGGTTGGAGGCTTATAAAAACCACATTTCTAAAATAGCTAGATATTTTTTTTCCCAAACTAAATATTACATGTAATTTCCTAATATTAATACTAGAGATTTGTGAAGAGGTAAAAACATTCCTTCGCTCGGGGTCCAAATGGTGGTCCGAAATGAAAACCAACTTTTCACTTTTAACATCTCCCTAAAACTGTAAAATGGGGTAACATGGCTCCTAGAGGGGTCGAGATGAGGGAACAAACAATAAATTGGGGTAAATATATAGCTTGATGCAACTCCTCACATAACAAGGGACATAGATGAAACTTAACATGCCTTTATCGGGTTTTAAGGTTGTCTTTTCATGAGTCTCTAAATATTACTTTTTTTTAATTTTACAACATAGAAAAAATGGTGCTTTGAGTTGACGATTCATATAACTATCATTTGAAATAATGAGCACGAGCACCTAATTATGATACCCTATTTTAGAATAAAAATACAAAGTTTTATTGTGTCGTACTAACAATTTGGTTTAAATATGTTATTATTTAAGTATCTAATGGTTTACTATTTCTATTAGATTTCAAAAAAAACCAAATTATATCAAAATTATAAAAGATGAAGGTAAGGAGACCATTCCTGGAAAAACTAGTGTTCATAGTGTATGAGGTTCTCTAGGTGGAGTTCACCCACATTCCACAAGGATTCATCCTCTTCTACGCATTCTCACAAATAGTTTGCATGCATCCGTAACAACCTTTCACTATCATTTTCTCAACCATCTCTAAATCTTCTTCAAAGCAAAACTATTTGTGCACATCCTTAAATTGAAGCGTTAAAAGAGGCTACATTTTTACGATGCATTTCGTTAAACACCTCATGTGTTAAGTGCAAGATTCTAAATTTTACATGCCTATCCACCGACAATATTAGTTATAAACACTAACAAAATACCATTGGTTCTCCTATCATTGCACTCCAAGAATTTATATTTCCATTAGAAACTTTCACAAATAGATTGTGTATATTTTTTTATTCTACATAGCTCCCATCTTGATGCATTATCTAAGTACCCCGGTCAATGTAGTGTTATCCAATCTAATACATACCTTTTGTAGTTGACAAAGAGATTAAATGGTATCCAAAGTGCATAATAATTCTTGAGAAAACACCACCCCTCCTTAAATATCAAAATCCACAACACCTTATATTGCACACACATTCCACTCGTATATATGAAATTCATCCCATATATTGCCACATTTTTTATAAGTTTCCACAATGAGTATTCTCCAGAGGCACAAGTGGGATAACATGATACTTTCAATGTCTTAAAAATAAAATGAATAGTATAAATAAAAGATGAAGAGCAGGAAAATGAAGTGATTATGTAAGGTTACAAAGGTGCATGTAGTACAAGTGCGTAGAAGAATAAGAAACCAAAAATAATACAATAGATACTACACCCAAATGAGGTACCTTGTAATAATCAATCTTCTTTCTCCTCATAAACCTGAAAAGGTAGGAATTATTTTTTCTAAGAAAATATAATAAATATATATAAAAAGGTAGGAATTATTTTCCTATCTAAGAAATATAAAATATATATATATATATATAACTAGATTGATGATTTTACGTATAGTAAATGATGAGATATTTTGGCTTCTACTTCATCCCCATATGCGGGAATATTTTACTCATATATGTATCGATTCAAGGATGGATATTAGTGATATATCCATTTAGTTTATTTTCCTAGGGCCCACCCATTTCCTATGAAAAACCTCATCTTCAAATTAAAAAATTCCTTGAGATGACATCTAGTTGAACAATTTTTTCAAACTCTGTTCATGTGCCTTTAAAGGAGTCTACACCTCCTACGAGTGTAAAAAAAAAGACACAGCATATGTTTCCCCTCGAGACATTTGATCCTCCTTCAAAAAAAGATGCAGATCTAGATAACTAAATTTATATCTATTAAAATGATGAGGTATCTAGGATTTTTACTATTTTATTTTTTAGTTTATGTCATCGTTATCTCTCAAAATTACACCCTAATTGAGGGATAATAATAGGTATTCTAATATTTATTTCCCTCACTACTGTAGATACAATAGAAACACCTCAAGGTGTGGGTATCCCTATTTTGAAGTAATTAACCGGATTACGAGGTTGGTTCCTTATTGATGTATCCTAAACTAATTTTTTGGGGTTTTAAGGGTAAAAATATTGTTGTAACTGAAATTTAAAATGGGATGATACACCAAAATTATTGAGGGATTTGATTGAGTATATGCACAATATACCGAGAACAAATTACGTAAGCATGAACTAATGGGTTTCAAGTAAATCCTAAGAAAAACACTTATGTGTGGAGGGATAAATCAAAACAACATAGTAGCTAACATACAGACTAAGACTATGTAGAAAACATAAAATTTGCAGCAAGGTAAGATAATTAATTCAGGGGATTAAAACTCACAAGAGGTAATAGAAAGATACACAACACTGAAAATAATTGGAAAGGAAATAATTGGTTCTCATTCAAGGGAAGAAATGACAAAAATTGCTTCAAAGCACTCATTACATCCAAAATTCCTCCTTGTGATTTTCCAATCCATAAAATATTCACCCAATCCTCCAAAAATAGACTAATCCCTAACTGCACTTGCATGTTATTATTAACCTTCATTGTGAATAAATAAAAGGTTAAAATAGACATGTTGTACATGAGGCAAAAATAGCCTTCGTTTCTAAAAAATAGCTCAAGTCAAAGTTTAGTTGACTCCTTTAATTCTAAAATAATGAATACAATCGAGTGAATACTTTGGCTAATAATAGCCCTTGCTTGATGTGCAAGTCTCCTTTTGTAAGTGCATGTTGTTTGTCTTCTTCTACATGATGTGACACTTGTTGTCATAATCTTCTTTGTCTTAATCTGCATGATTAAAATAATCATTTTTATTTGGCATTCTTGGAGTTGGCACTTTTTTATCTAAATTGTTTTATGGAATGTTCTCACATGTAAAAGAAGCCTTAACTGTATTCTCCCTTAACAGTGTGAGGCTATTTTGTAATAAATAAGGGAAATTTTCAAATTTTAATGTAAGAACCTTTCTTGGCCTTCATTCACCATCCTTGGTCACTTTTTACATGGCCATGGCACATAGTATTATTGGCTCCTTTTAATAATAACCGTGGTGTATAATATGATTGTTTAGAAAGCATGGGGCTTTTGGTTTTACATTGCATATAACTAAATAATAATTATTTACCCCCTTTTGGCTAACATATGGTGTATACTTTGAAATCATTTCCATATTTGATTGGTTTCGGGCCTCTCCTTTGATCATTCAATAGACCTTAGAAATATTAAGGTCATTTACCATAATCAGTAGCCGGCCTTCTGACAACAATCATGTCATAGACCATAGTATAACCTTCGGTCAAAACGTAATCATTTTAGCGAGAAATCATGTCCACTTTCTCGCAATGCTTTGACCCTTAATTGCTTTGTTGGTGGAATTTGACTCAAGGATAACCATGCTGGAGTTTAGTGTTTGTCTTGAAATCTACCACATTTGTACATTTAATTTTGTTGTCGAGTTACTCTAAATTGTGGTTAACGTTGGAGTTTGCATAGAGGATGGTGATTTGGAATGTGACCCTTGATCTCTTTACTCACCTGATCTATATCCTTGACTCACTAACTCTTTGGATGAGTTATGTTTACGGTGATAGATCTAGAGTTGGTAAAACACTCTAAACCTTATCTTCATTTTCATTCTAGCATCCAAAAAGAGGGTGAATCCATGGTAAAATTTTCCCAAACTACCATTATTATGTTCTTCAACCTCAAATCTATGTAATTTTTATCCTCTGCGAAACTATGTCAGTGTGAATACTTAATTTTTTCGTCATTTTTACTCCTTCCTGAGTTTTCTGTGAATTTTTATTGGATGTCCACCATTATTTGGAATCTCGAGCTCATTCTTTGAATCTTTGTGTCGTTGTTTTATTGAAAAGACAGTAATCTCTTGGTATTTTCTCTGAAAATGTTCTTAGTTATCATTTTTGTCTCTCTTATACTGATACATCGTTTCTTTGTATTTTTCCTTTTTTTTCCTTTGAATGGAAATAATGTCAAATTTGAAACTCATTATGGGAATTGAATATTTGATCTGCAACTTGAGAGTTTGAAGAAATATTTTCAGAATTGTGATTTCTTGCTCTATTCATGAATCCTTCGTAAAGCTTTATATAAATATGGAACAACCGCGAGAAAGATTGTTGTTTCTAGTTTTTTCCTGAGCGTAGAAAATGAAATTCTAATATTTTCTGAGTTTGAGGGCATCTGTAAAATAGGATTTGAACTTTTTCTTGCTTGAAGCTTTGTATGAGTTCATTCTATACCCAGAAAACTTGCATAAGTTTCTATGAACGTTTTTATGTCGCCATTATTTTTGCCTATTTTACCTTTTTAAGGGATTCAAACTTACTTTGTTCCATTCCTCTTTATCTGATAGCTTTGTTTGTCGAAACTTCTGTACCCAAAACTGGGTTTTTCATTTTAGAATAATAAGCTCTTCTCAGTCGATTATATCTGTAACTGTAGGAGTTCGCATAATCCTTTGGATGATATTCAATTTACACTTAAAACTGGGTCTGCATTTTGATCAAGTTTTTGTATTGAAACTATAGCATAGTTGAACTCTTACCTGGAATATTGCTCGAATACGTGTATTTATCATTGTAAAATACCTGCGAGATCAAACTTTATTTGGGTAATTGTAGTTTGACATTATGTTTCTCGCAACTACTACGTATTTTCAAAATTTTCACTCAAAAAGGTGATTTTCCTTTTGATTTTGAATCTTTTACTCTAACCTATAGAAGTGAGCATCTTGAAATTGTTTCATCTTCCTCGTTTGTTACTTTTAGACTTCGATGAAATGGGTATCTTTTTGAATGAGTTCTATTATTTTTCTATGTTTTGGGTTTGAATTACTGTTTTTATCCTTATACATTCTATCATCATAATTGTATTTGATCATCTAGAACTTATAAACAATTTCTACACTTTTGCAAAAATGGACAACTCAAAACTTTGTTTGCAATGGAAGGCATTGATGAAATGGACCTAACTAGGGAGATGCATTAAGTTTCATTTTATTTTCAATCACAAGTAATTGATTAACTACATGTCATCTCGTAGCTATGTGTGTTGTTAGAAAATGTAACACCGTTCATAGATTGACATTCCATGATCATCTTCAAGAAGGAAACAGAAAATCCCCGAATGACTAATGCATTGCCTTGATGAAGGTGGGAATCATATTTTAGGTGAAATGTTAAATTTAGGAATAGTAAACAGAGTTGCAATTTACATAAAAGAGAGTTTATCATTAAAGTTATAGGTACCTCAAAACTCATTAATTCTACATGTTTAAATATATTAAAGTATGTGATTGAAGTGTTTAATTCATTATACAATCAATATCCATAATAAAATTTAAATGCGAAACAAGTATACAGATTCGATTATAGAAATTAATGTTATTTATTCATGAAGTAATTCAATATTTCCCACACAAGTCATGGGATATAACTCATGACTACCGAAGAAAGAAGTCTATGTGCATAAAGTTAAAAGTAAAAGAGCATAGAATAAACCCATCATTTCCTTAGGTTTTTCTTCTAATCTTCTTATACCTAAGCAACTACAAAGTGTACCTAAGAAATGAAAGAAAAATGATATCAATATTGATCTCAAGGTTTTATTTGTACTCATGCACTATCTAACCGCATGCAAATGGATTTATAAATATCATACGCATAAGATACATCAGAAACAAATTCATAATTGATAAATAAGTATTCTACATTAGCACACATGATTTCTAAAATCATTACAGAAGCATAAAAGAAAAGAAGAAAACTATGGAACATAAGAGAGGACAAAAGGCTGATTATTTTCTAACTATTTTCTGAAGTGTGCAAGTACATGTAGCAAATGAAGAAAGCAAAAATATTTTGCATAAATGATTATTGTACTAAAAGGAAACACTTTTTAAAGGAATCTAAATAGTACAAGTTTACGAGTTGTTCCAAGAAAAAGGAAAATGCAAGTAGAAAACATCATTTTTCATCAAATTACACTCAAGTAGAAGATACAAGAGAATCAAAATATAGGTTGCTCATTCACGGAGATCAAACAACATCATAAGCATGAATATAAAGCTACAAGGAAGTATTTAATAATGTGTTACATTACGAAACCTTATTTCTAAATTGAGCAAGTTCCAAAAATAAAGCAACCACTTTGAATTGTACAACCAAGCATGGAATAGTTTCAGTTAAGCTACATAATTTGAATCAAATTTGCAATAAATTTAAATAAAACTGTAAGGAATATACTACAATATCATTGTTTACAATCTTAAGAGTACAAGACAATATCAAAGAGATCCCCAAAGTGTCTTTCCAGAAGTATAATTACAAACAAAGTATTGATTCAAATCAATTTATCAATGCATAAGGCTGAGGAAACTCTCAAAATACATATAGAAACCAAGTATAACAATACCTGTATCACCAATTCAGGTTCTTATTATAATCCAGGTGAAGTCAAATACAAACTCAAAAAAGAATTTTTGTTCATAGCTTTGAAAGAAAAGCTATTAGATACAAGTACAAATTGTGAACATAACATCTATGTTTTCATTTATACCAACTAAGGAATACACTATTTAGTGATAGAATAGAAATATTATAACAAAGTGCAAAACTTGAAATATATGTTGTGTAGGTAAAACATCAAGGATGACTCATGAAATAAGCTTTTCAAGTTTAGAAGTCAAAGTAGTTGAATTTAAACTCGAATGTACTTGACTTATCTTAAAGTATTTAAAATCATAAATCATTAACAGAGGGTTACATTTTTCAATAATACAAATATCTATCTACATTTTTCAGAGAGTCAAGGAATGTTAACTTTGGAGTGTTATTTTTCAACTTAATAGAAAGATACCAACCATATAGCATGCCAGGTTTTCCTATGCATAAATTTTCAAAGTAAGATTGAAATAGTATAAAATTTCAAACTGACTTTAATGTCTTCTACTTTAGAAAGAATAGTTTCCATAAAAGTTGCAAGTGAAACTATAAATAAGTAGTTACAACCATGCAAGTGCCAAAAGAAACAGATTGCATTTCTTTTCATAGAATAAAAGCATCAAATTCAAGTAGAGACTGCTTTAGGTGTTATCATCAAGAACAATGTATGGGCTTATTCTTGCAACTGGTCTTAACCAACACTTTCAAAGTCGAGAGAGATGGTTATTTAGAATGAAGCTAGACCATATAAAGTTCATCATGTTACTACTAAAGATGCTACGATATAATTCTGAAAATTATAGATTCAAATATGAATGTCAATCAAGAGTTAAATTTCTCCTGTTGGATCTTCAAGAAAATGATCCTATTGCCATCAAGTGAAAGCTAAGTTTTGTTGTAGAATAACTATCATGATGAATAAGTGCGAGCTATAGTTTCTCAAGAAAAGTGAGTCACAACAATAATGAATAACCAGTCATTCAATGCAAGTATTTCAAAACTCAACTCAAAGTGAACAAGATGCATCTATTCATGAACCAAGAGTACAGCTTTTCTACAATTTTCAAGGTTACATCTATAGTTATAACACATAGTTATGTTTAATAGTACTTCAAGATAATGTAGCAGTAAAAACATTTCAAGGAGTATGAAATTAATCGATGCAGATGTTCATATTGATAGATTTGTGAGCTATGTTTCTTTCAAGAAATATGAAATTGATCGATGTGGGTATCGTGAGCGGGATGATTTTCCTGAGACTTTGATGTTTTCGCAGCCTCAAAGGATGTTAAAAACTTGGCCTAGACACAAGGGGTAAGCCTGAAAAATGTGGTCAGATAGCGACTTGGATGGAAAAGAGAGACAATCATATGACCAACTGTTAAAGACATATCAAAACTACTTAGCATGTTCATATCCAAAATGGCAGGAACTTGAAGATTTTCCTTGATTGTTTTCTTTTAATTAGTGTACTCCATTATATAGTGTATAATTTTTGGTTTCTTTTTGTTTTCGTGTTTTTTCTATTTTGTTTCATCCTGGTGTTTTGGTGGTTGTTTTGTTGGTTTCTTGGTTTGTCCTTGGGGGAGTTAGTTATTATTGTCTTCTCATGCAAGCTTATTCTTTGAATCTATTTCCGAATGGATTTTTGGCACTTGGTATGCTCTATTTGTGCTTGTGACACTAAAGAGTGCCCATCCTTGAGTCGAAGCTGATGTTGGTGGTCAATTTGGTCTCACTCCATTTGTCATTGAAATTATTCATTTTGTGGGCTCTGTCGTGTTTTCTATCTCCCCATATTGATGCATGAAATTTTTTTCCTCCATTTGGTTTCCATGATGAGTCCCTTCCTTCATCGAGGATCACTTAAAAGCCAAGAATTTATTTTTTGTTCCTCTCGTCTGTGTGAAATATTCTCGTAACTTGAGTGTAAAATCAAGTTTTTTCCCTTCCTTCCATTTTCCACAATCACATTTTGTTGTCCTTGTATTTTTTTCGCAAGTATGTGTGAAAACGTGATTGGATGTGGCTCAGAGGATCATATTTGGGCCTTATATCATTTCTAAATTCTCTTTCTTGAAAGAAAGATTCATTTCTGACCTTGAATGGTGATTTTCCTCCATTTTACACACTTTGATGGGAGTGTTTTTCCTCATCAAATTTACATCTCAGCATCTGTGGAAATGTGGCCCTTTCTAGTTTTATGCGGCTTGACGAGGAACTTATAAAACTCTAAGGCCCAATTCAACTCAAAACTTGTCCACGTGGAGCATCAATGCTCATTTGAAAATTAACCTTTTAGTTTAGCCTTAGAGTTACGTAGGGGAGACACTTGAAGATTTTCATTATATTGCCCATACTTAGACAAATTTGTTATGTGGCTAGTATAGTTTTGGTGAACCATGGAAACGTGGAGGACTAGCACTCATTTGAGGATCCACCTTAAGGTCCCACCTTAACAATTGTGACAAGAACACATGTGGAGGATTCTGCTAGCTCCACTCTGTACTTAAAATTTCTAAAGTAATTTTGAAAGGCCTGGGACACGTGGAGGGACTGCATTTGTTTGGGGACTGGCCCCTAAGTTTTATTTTGAAGAAGCACTAGGAGGACACTTGGAGGCTTCCACACACTCTACCCTTGCTTGGACTTTTCAATGGCCAAAGAAAACTATCTCGGACCCTAGACACATGGCGCCTTCCACCGATCCTTTAAATTTTTATCAACTCGTGAGACTAAGACACGTGGTGAGCCTTTTCTTGTTAAGGGTCTCGCTTTTGAGGACCATACCAAAAGTGCACCATTGAGACATGTGGAGGCTTCCGCTAGATCCTTTTTTGCCGAGACTTTTTAAGAGACCAAAAGGTGTTTTATTGGGCCCAGGGCACGTGGAAGGCCCATGCTTGTTTGGAAACTTACCCTTGTACTTCTCATTTGCAGTTGGGCCAAGGAAATATGTGGATGATTATAAAATAAAGTGGAGAAGGGACAGAAACAACAATTGTTGTGCATTGCATCTATTTTTCTGCCATTTTTTCTCCAAGACTCCTTGAGATGTGAATATGCATTATTTTTCATCATTTTTTGATAAAATTCCTTGTCGTCTTTGTCTGTAAAGTGTCATTTAATGGATTTGGAACTTAATTTGTGAGTCCAAATATTTTTAAGGTCAATATTTTGAAGTTGGAATTGCTCAGGCACTTGCAAAAATGAGAATTACCAGAGAAGCTAGATGCAGGACAGAGTTGCAAAGGAAAGAAAGGGAAAATGATGAAATGATGAAAGTTGTAGGTGCAAAAGATGAAAAAGTTGTTGCCTTCAAAGTGCAAAGGATTACTTGTGATATCCAAATTGCAAAGCCTCTCAAAATGATTAAAAGGGATTTCTCACATAATGTAATCAAAGTTATTAGAAGGATTGCCAAAAATTTGTGGCATGGAATCCCAGTGATTAGTCAAGGGCCCAAGAAATTTGATCAGTTTACAATTGATCCACTCGATTGCATTTTAGATGTGAATTTGTTAAATGTCACTTTCTGAGGAAAATTGGTAACAAGCAAAGGTCCCTTGAATATTCTTCTCTTTTGGAGGAAAATAGAGTGAGTAAAATGTATAAATGCAATCAGAATACTCCTTGAAAAGGATGAGGGTTGGATTCTTAAGAGAAAATTTGAGAAAAGTCATCTTCCTAAGAGACCAATCCGAGATAACCTATTAATTTCTTCGTGTTAGATTTTCTATCATGTCAAGTTGGTTACAAATGTATAGCCATTGATGAGCACTAAGATTTCTCTGGAAGCTTTCCCCGCTAATGAATTTAAGCAATTTTGAAATTAATTTGTGTCAATCTTGGAGCAATTAGTGTCTTCTTTGTTTCAGAATGTCTAGAAATGGTTTCTTTCATTCCTATTACAATCTTACATTAAAATCTTTGTGAAATCACACAGATCTCATCCTGTGACAGTTTAGTGGAATTTAAAGTTTCATTTCAAGAATATCCTTCATCCGTGATGAGATAAATGATTTAGAATCACTCCATTGTCATTTGTTGATAAATATTGTCTATAAGTCTTTGGGTGTTCGTTAGGCATGATTGATCATAATTTTTTTGTTTAATTAAGTCTTTTAACTCGAGCCTTCATGTTAGATTCTCAAAGATTGTGTGAAAATGTGATGATCGGGCCTCAATTGAAGCACACCTTATACAGTTAAAGGAACATCTTAACTATTCTCAAGATTTTTGTTGTTGATTTGTCTATTATTTTTAAGTTTCTCAAAGATATAGTATAATGAACTTTATCTTGCTCAATATCCCCCACCAAAATTATTCAAAAACATGAATCCATCCCGAACTACCCATGTTTATACTGTATATCAAAAAGGAACAAAATATATTTCCTAAAATATGCAGAACATTCAGGATCCCATAATGTGTTCAGTAACCTTAGCCTTGTTTTGAAAGTATCTCCATCTTTTAGAAGTGATAACTCTTAAGAGTTAAATTATGGATTGTTGACCATATTTTCCCAAGGTTTTCTTCATAAAATTTGTGTAAAAGAATGATATCTCCATCTCCTTCATCAAACAGAGGTTACACTACGGGTCCTCTCACCATGGTTGAAAGGCACGACCTAAAGTAGTGAGGATAGGTAAAATCCTCTTGAAGGTGCTATCCATCTCTCCACAAATATGTGTGACAAAGGTCCAGTTAGATCTAATCCCCAGATACAAAATTATATACATCATGATCTATTTGTCTCTAAGATCCATGCTAAATCGTGATTCCGATCACTTGAAAGGGAGAACAAATTTGGATACCAACACTCATGGCGTAGTAGCTAGAGATTATTTGAGCTCCGAGATCTATTTTTACGGAAAAAACACTCGTGGCATCATTGTCAAGGATTATTTGAGCTCCAGGATCTATTTGTGTGGAAACAACACTCATGGTCCCATTCCGGGGATTATTTGAGCTCTAAGATCTATTTGTGTGGCAACAACACTCATGGTGCCTTTTCCATGGATAGTTTTTTGATTTGTTGCTAGTTCAAATCCATTATGCCTGACAACAACATTCATGGACGTCGTTAAGATACGAGACTCAGTAATGTTTCCTACATGATCTAATACTGGGATTCTTTTAAGTATTTGAACAAATGTAGTACATATAGACCCTAGTAATGTTTCCTCTACATGATCTAACGCTGCAAATACATTTACGAAACATCAATATCTGTAAGAATTGTTCAAAGTTGTAAGTTTTGAACGCAATATTTCCAGCTTATATAGTTATCTCACTAAAGTTTGTATCATGATTGTTAAATTTGGGTAGAAGAAGAGTAGATCTTGTAATCTTTGCATGAATCTAGTATTGACATGACATTTGATAGGTCTTTCATAGTGCATTTGTAAAAACTAAGGTGAAAATCCTTAGTGTTGACTTTGTGTTGTTTAAATTCTTAATAAATACCAAAGTGTCTTAACATATATTAAGTAAGATTTGTCATTAATCTCTACAAACCTAGAAGGAAGAAGATCTGCGTCTCTAGGGACCCTAGTAGAACATTGTTTCAAGAGTTGGGAAAGTCTAATTCGGAAGGAAGAATTATTTGGATTGTTTTTTGAGATCAAGCATCAAGAAAAGATATCTCCATTGGTGAAACTTATCAACCTGTGATTGAAGATTGCAATGCTTCCTCAAGTTCTTGAATCAAGTAGTTTTTTTTTTTGAATTGAATTCTCCATCCTGAGAGGGTCCTTCTTTTTTATTTGAAAAAATTTCTTCTCAATCTGCCCTGGTATTTTCCAAATCTAATGGATTTTTCCAATAAATAGAACCTTTAGAGGGAATTCATTCTAAAAATTGCATCCATGTACCAAACACACGTCTCACTCCTCATCAGCTCCCATCTCCTCCAAGGTCACCTCCTCAAAAAAATATGGCCCATCCTCCACCTAGACCTCCATTTTTTGTTAATACTTTTTGTCCCATCAATTTTAGAGGTATGGCTGGCTATCCAAATGTTGTGCCACAAGATGTAAGAAATAGATTGCCTAAGTTTCAAGGAAATAATGCAATCACTAGTGATCAGCACTTGAAGCTCTTTGTCAATATGATGGAGGAATTTGAAATAGAATTTGAGGATGTGTACATTAAATTGTTAATCCATACTCTAGAAGAAGATGCAATGGACTAGTATAAATCTTTTCTAGATAATTCCATTGATTCTTGGACTAAGATTAAGAATGATTTTAGAATATAGTATGGTGATAAAACAGAGCCTAGGTTTATTTTTATCGAATTTGAAAATATAAAAATAATCATAATGAATCGGTGCATGATTTCAATACAAGATTTAACAAAACATTGAGAAGAATGTCTATTAATTTGACGCCATGTGATGAATCATGTCCGATAGTTGCTTACTATTTGAAGGACAAGAACCCAACAACTTTGAGGTAGGAATTTACCATGGTCATTGTGAAAATTGAGAACAACATTAAAGCATTTGGAAAACCCGATAAAAGGGAGAATGTTAAACTGATTAACCCAAATAATCCTCAATCAATTAAGGTTGTGGATCTTGAGGAAGTTGTAAAGACTTTAGTCTAGGTCATCAATGAAATCTCTTACAAACTAGCCGCGCATGAGAAAGGAATTGGACTAGGTTCTCAATGTAAGCATAGGCAACAAGGATAATACATATCTAAAAATCATCCTACAAATGATCGGAGATCGATGACAGAGGTAAAGGACCCATGGGAGCTAGAACACCCCAAGCTAGGGAAAGGAGTAGTGCTCGATCCTCTAAATTCCGAGTTGTTGTTCAAGAGACAAATGGAATTGATTGGTGTGAGAAATGTTTCTTACCCCACCCACCATGTGGAGTAGATAAGTAATTTGAAGAATATGATGATGATGATAACTTTGATGATGATGCATTCAAGGTGGACTACTCTACAAGCTCACAAAGAAGGAGAAACTTCAACTAAAGTAATAAGTGTAAGAACTGCTGTAAGTATTTAGGATTGCATTCACAACATACCTCTTCTTCCTCCCTCTCATGCTTTAGAAATAGATATGGTACAAGATTTTTAATTTCCTAATAATTATTTTGAGTACCTAAGAGCTCTAATGATGAAGAATTATGATGGAGGAATCCCATCGAAGAGGATAAGAAACTATTAATGAATGTTGTTTTTCCCAAGAAAAAGAGTATAACACAAGAAGTAAAGTTGTTAAAGGGGTAGGGCCTCAAGCGAGACCAAAATTCTAGTGCTTACTAGTATTCGAAAAGAAACTCCAAAGAAAGATGTATTTGGAACATATGTATATATTAGGATGCCCTTTGGGTGATGAATGTTGGAGAAACTTTTCAAAGAGCAATGGATGTTTCCTTTGCTGGTTACATAAATGATTTTGTTGTTTTCTACAAAGATGATGTAACTGTGTTCTCCGAAACATAAGTGATCACTTGCTACACTTGGAAAAGATGTTGATAAGATGTAGAGAATATGGCATTTCCTTCCATCCAAAGAAGTGCGATTTTGGAGTGCAGAAGGAAGAGTTTCTTGGTCACATTGTGTCACAAGAGGGGGTGATGATTAGTCCAGAAAGAGTAGAGGCCATAAGCAAGGTTCTAATCCAAGAACCAAGAATGGAATTCAGTCCTTCTTTGGGTAGATAAAATTTATCAAAAACTTTATATCAAACTTTTTGAGTTGACCATTCCAATCACTTCCACGTGAAAGAAGGACCAGGTCATCAAGATGGAGGAGGATTCAATTCAAGATTTCAATGGGATTAAAGAGGCACTAAAGCATGCACCTTTTCTAGTAGATCCAGATTATAAGAAGCCCTTTCAACCTGTTTCTATTTTGCTTTAGAGAACACTATTACATCTATCCTATTATAGAAGGATGATGAAGGGGCTAAAAGGCTAATTGCATTTTTCAATGAGTAATTGCATGGGGTTGAGATGAAATATAATATTATGGGGAAACAAGCATTTGACTTGGTAAAAGCAAAAACATTTCAGATCTTACATTTTGAGTTCTAGGATTTTTACTTATGTTCCCCACACCATGGTGAAAGACATATTATCAGAGATGGAAGTCTCAAGAAAAATATGTAGATGGGCAAACTAATTGCAAGAATATGACGTGGATATCCAAACCACAAAGTTGGTGAGAGGTTTAGGCTTGGCTAAGATTATGGATGAGAGAAACTTGCAAACTATTGAGGTAAATGAGGTAGAAGAAGGTAGGGTAGATGTTTTCAAAAAATTTATGAGTTCTAAGTGGTACAAAGATGTAATTTTTTTATCTCAGACATCTATACTGCCCTGAGCATTTGAGTAAGAACTAGAAAAGAGCCCTTAAGTTGGCTTCCCAGAAATATGTCATCACTAATTAAGGGTTAGCTTGGAAAAACCTTGAAGGAGTTCTCTTAATGTTCATTACTGAAGATGAAGCCCCCAAGATAATTGTTGATCTTCATGGAGGATTTTGTGGGGGGAATTTTGCTGGAAGAGTCACAACACACAAGATCTTGAGGGCTGGTTATTGGTGGCCAAATATCTTCAAGGATACAACTCTTTTGGTTAGAAGATGTGAGAGTTGCCAACGCTTCTCTGGAAGATTGAAAGCTTTAGGATCCCTTGCTTTGCAGCCTGTATCAATTGAAGCCCTGTTTAAGCAATGGGGGATGGATTTCATTGCTAATATTTTAGACCCTTCAAGTGCTGGCCATAAGTGGATTCTTGTAGCCTTTGATTAGTTCACCAAATGGGTGGAGGCAATCCCGCCAAAAGAGCAACACACCAAATTTTCATAGATTTTCTCGTTGAACCATATCATCCTGTAGGTTTTAAGTGCTAGTCAATATTGTTGTTGATAATGCCATGAGCCTTAGAGCTAATCCTTTGTTGACAATGTGTAAATAATATGTGATGAAATTGAAATATGCATCTAATTACAATCCCCAAGGAAATAGACAAGTTGAGTCTAGTAATAAAAATTTTCTGAAGATTATTAGAAGAACCTTGGAGCTGAACAAGAGAAAATGGGGTGAGTAGTTGAAGTTTGTTATACGGGATGACTGCACTACTATTAAAAGAGCCACTTTGGAAAGATCCCATTTTCATTGGTGTATGGAACTCGAGCCCTTCTACCCCGCATATGCAATTATCCTCATAATGTTCATTCGACAACCGAAAGACCAAGAAGTAAGTCCATATGATGCCCACATTAACCAGATTGTTGAACTTGATGAAGAAAGGAGGGTATCCCACCAAAGGCATGTAAAGTTCGGAGAGAATCGAGAAGAAGTTGTTTGACAAGAAATTCAGCCCAAGAGCTTTCAATGTTGGAGATATCATCTTTGTTATGGGATAGCAGGCATAAAGATAAGGGCAAGCATGGTAAATTTGATGCACCTTTGTGGATGGGCCCTTACTCTATAGATATCCAAATTGGTGAGCATACTTTCTTCTTAAAGGAATTGGATGGGGAATTTCTCGAACTATCTCGTTAATGGAAAACATTTGAAACATTTCTTGGATTGATTCCCCATAATCGAGGTGAACATCATCGTATAGTTGATAATTTTTTGGTTTGTTTTCTATTTTTCGTGTTTTTGTTTGTTTTGGCCCCTGGTGGCTTTTTTTTGCTAGGTTTCTTGGTTCTTTTTGGGGGATAGTCCTAGTTTTTCTTTGTCTAACTGTCTCCTTTCTCAATGGATATTTTGGCACTTGGTCTAACTCTGTTCTTGTGGAACTCACGGGGAGTTCCCATCCTGAGTCGAGTCGTCCATGTTGGTGCTCAAAATAGTGTCACCCCATTTTGTTGTCCTTGTTATTTTTCTCTAAATACTTGAAGAAAAGTGAATGGATGTAGCTCGGAGGAATGTATTTGAGCCTTGTAACATTTCTAAGTTTTCTATCCTTGCAGAAAATTCCATCTCTAGGCTCAAATGGTCATTTTTCTACATTTTCCTGGTCGACCGGTATTTCTCTGGTCAAATTTACATCCCTTCATCTATAGGAAATGTGGCCTCTTTTGGTTGGGTGCGTCTCAACGGGCACCCTAAAAATTCTATGGATCGTTTTGACCCAAAAGTGGTCCACGTGGAGGAATGACGCTCATTTGAGGGTTTTCATTTTGGTTTGGCCTTAGAATTACGTTTGGGAGGACACATGGAGGTTTATGTTGCTTTCCTGGACTTAGAAATTTTTTTGTAGATGGTACAAGCCAGTTTGGCGGAACATGGACACATGGTGATCCGCGTTCATTCACGATCTCCATTCTTAGGCACCATTTTGAAATTACACCATGAAGACACATGGAGGATTTACATTGTAGCTTCCCATACTTAGTATTTTTTAAAAATATTGAGAGGCACGGGAAATATGGAAGGACCACTCATGTTTGAGAACTAGCCCATGAATTTCATTTTAAAGAAACACCGGGGGGGCACGTGAAGGCCTCCACTCACTTTGCATTTTCTTGGAATTTTTCAATGGCCAAAGGATATTCCCTCGAGCCCGACACATGGAGCCTTCCACTAAGCTATAAGCCTTCAAACAAATTTTTTCAGAAGGACACGTGGTGAGCATGCACTCCTTCAAGATCTCAAATTTTGGGGACTATCTCAAGATGCACCATTTTGACACATGGAAATTTGAAAAGTCAAACGGTGAAGGTGCAGAGGTGTGGGAGAATCTTAGAAAATTTTCCTTTTCCAAAAGAAACGTGAAATGGAAAAATTTAGCCATGGTTCCTTGGAGACCCACCTTAGGACACATGTTAGGATCATTTCTCAAGAGTGGAGGCGTGGACTAAAATGTGAAAATTTACATTTTTCCAAAAGTTGTAAAAGGAAAAAAAGGAACCCATATGCTCACTACAAAATGAATCTCCCATATGGATGGTCCAAATTCAAAATAGAAATCAATGAAAACTATGCCTATGTATCGATTTTTCTACCATGTTCACCCAAGAGCTCCTGGCGATGCGTATCTTATGATTTTTATCATTTCTTTGAGTCCCCTGCATGCCAAATGAAGAGGAACATTAATCTCATATCCACGGTCTAGTGGGAAGGTCCATAAATGTCTCTCACCATTAATATGAAATCTAACTATCGAATTTGGCTCGATTTTTATTTCCTTGGCACGCTAAGCACCTATTGATATCTAAGTTTGGTGAGAAGAATTTGGGTATGTATTTTACCATTAAGGTGAGATATGACCTTTGGGCTTGATCTGATCTCCCATTTCTTATTCCTAGAAATGCAAAAAGCTGATTGGAAAGAATAGGGGCTGAAGTAGTTGGCAAGTAAAGGGAAAATTGATCTACCAGAGGAAGGAGTTGAATGTAGGAGATGTTGAAAGAGATCTACCCCCTGAGCACCTGCCAACTTTTTACAGATCTGATTCTAGGAATCGCAATCAAGATCATGGCGAGCACTGGTAAACTTGATGTCTCTAGTTTTGGGGGAAAAGGCCCTGTCAAAAATGTTATAAATAGGCATGATTTTACCATGAAAAGGGTTGGGAATTTGTGAAGGTAGAAGTGTTAGGAGTCAAAAATTGATTTCCTAAGAGAAAAGTTTTATAAAGCCTGTCTTTCTGAGAAACCATTTGAAGAAGCCTGTTTATCTCCTTCTGTCAAATTTGATCATGTCAAGGTGGTTACAAGTGTACAACCATAGAAAATCTCTAAGATTGTTTGATAAACTCTCCCATGCTGATAAATTTAACCAAACTTGAGTTAATTTGTGTTTTTTTCGTTCTCGAATGTCTATAAGTAGTTTTTCTGTTGTTCGTGTTGCAGTATTACATTGAAATATGTGTGAATCATACAATATTTTATCCTTGTGATAGTTTAGTGGCATTTTCAATTTCATTTATCGAGAAGATCTTTCATTTGATAGTGAAAGAAACAAATTTAAAATTACTGTGACTCCTAGCATGACTATAAGATTGTTTGGTAGCCTCCGAGGGTATCTTAGGCATGAGATTGATAGTGTTCGGTTAAGTTTTCCAATTTGAGATTTCATTCTGGATCCTTGAAGTTTGTGTGAAAATTTCTTATCTGGGCCTCCATTGGAGCACATATTCTAGTTAAAGGAACACCCTAGCTACTCTTAAAGCATTCTGCTATTCAAGCTTTCCATTTTTGTAAAAGTTCTCAAATATTTGGTATAATCAACTTTATCCTACTTCACCTCACATAAAAATTCATTCGAAAACAATTAATAATACCCATATTATCCCTATTTGTCATGCATGTATACAAATGCACAATTTTTACTACCAACATATGTAGAAACAATCAGGTTTTCATTGTCTTTAGTGGCCCGAACCTTTCCCAGAAAATATCTCCATTATCTAGAGTGACAACTTGTGAGAGTTAGATTTTGTTGCATCGATCATATTTTCTTCAAGGTCCTTTTAATACTTTACAAGGAAGGACATCCCCATCTCCTCCATAAGCAACAGGCTACAAAAGGGTTCTCTAACCCTTGTTGAAAAGGCATAACCATAATGTAGTGAGGATAGGTCAAATCCTCTTGAGGGTGCTACCCATTTCTCTACATCTGAGTGACAAAGAGCAAGTTGCATTTCATCCCCATCCACAAAATGACAAAATACATGCTCTCATTTCCTCTAAGCTTCCTGCCAAACCTGTGATGTTGCTCAACTTCTAAGGGAGAATCAATTTGGGTACTAACATGTACATTTTGGTATAAAAATATATTTTCTATTAATATTTTGTATTAAAACCTCCCAGAATTCTAGGTATTGCAATGAAATAAAACAAAAATAAAATAAAAATACATATACACATATAGATGTATTTTTTCAAAATAGATAAGTAAGGTTTCTTATTTTACCTAAATTGGTATATACTCATTGTATATATAATTGACTTGCAATAAAATACCATTTAAAAGAAAAATAAGGAAGGAAGACCAATACCCACAAAGGAAATGGGTAGATCCTTGGTATAAACACAAAAACATAGCAACATAGAGTTTCCAATCCTCTCTAATGACCTCCATGGCTATATTTTCTCCTCCTCCTTCCTTAACCTACAAAACAAAACAAGATAAATCAGATACTAGTTTTAGAAAATGAATATATGGAATTCCATAAGGATATCTAGGGTTACTTTTGTAAAACCTAGATCTAAGGGTTGAGAAAGCTTGATATCACTTCGGTGACGGGGTATTTAGGTGGGAATTTTTTAAATAAAAAATGTGTGTGTAATGTTAAATGGGCCTAAAGGGGTTAGCACAAGTTGTGCACACTTGACCTTTTAAGAAATAAACTAAATATTAAGGTGCATGATTTTGAGCTATAGGATTTTGGTCTTGCCTAATTAAATTTTAAATTTAATTAGGGGTTTTTAAATAAAATTAATTTAAAAGGGATTAATGGAGTTATGTTTTGAAAAGCTAATGAAGACTATTTAAATAAAACTTTGGAGCCTTGTTAGTGAAAGATTTAAAACATAATATTAATTTTGAAAAATGTGGAAATCTTAATTAGCCGATAATTGTTTTTTGATGTCTTCTAATTGTTTACAAATTTATAATCTGGATTAGATTGTGGCTAATTCCTTGTAACCCTTTACAAAAATAAAAAAATTATACCATAATTTTTCCTTGTATGCTATCGGGTTCTCGGGGATTTAAGTGGGACAAATATGGCGTTACAAATACCACTCCCAAATATCACATTGATATATTCTTTGAATCTCTTTCCCTCCAATAATTCAAGGAGCTTGAGGGATTTCGGATCAATCTAGGGGTGGATCATCCTAGAGATATATTTTTGTTGACCTTATTGGTGTTCCCCAAATCCACCTCCAACTTACCCATTGGGGACCATTTTTCAACCACAAATTGATTTGGGCATATGTTTTTACGGTTTTGTAACATTTGGGGCTGATTCATTACCTTTCACAAATTGTTTGTTTCAGATCTTTGTTGGACATCCAACACCCTATTTTTCTCCTCATAATATTTTGATCTCTCCTCTTCTAAAAAATCCACCATTCCAATTGGTCTCTCTTGTGTAATAAGGGACATCAATTCTTGTTTGATCATTTGAATCCTCTTATTCATTTCCAAAAGAGTATTCTTCCTCATACTCCATTTCACTAGGATCCTTTTTGTCTTTTGCCTCATTATTTCGTTAAAATTTTCAAAATTTTCCTCTAGTTTTTCAGAGGAAGGACTCTATTCCTTAGGAAAACTAGGGTTGTATAAGCAGATTTCAAAGTAGTAGTAATGTCAAGCTCAACCCCAAATTATTCAACACACACTCCATTTGACACACCACTAGTTAATGTACCAAATGATGAAGGAACTAGATTATTACCCAAATCATTCACCATAAACACACCATCCATAGACCGAGTGGAGATAAGTTTTGTGGGATCAATGATAGGTTTCGGCATAACAACATAAGCTACACTAGGATTCCACCCAGGTGGATTTAAATTCTATTCCTTGGGATTACCCTTACAGGATCTAGCCACATGACCGACCATCCTCCATTTTCAATAGGAAATAGGAGAGATTTATTAGTTGAGATCTTGGTATGCTTCACAATTGGCTGATCATAGATGAATATAAGTAGGTAGTTGTTTTCAAGGATTTATCCTCACTAACAATCTTGTTGATACCATCCTTTTCCTAGAAATATTCATAATATCAATAACCAATAGATCCCCCAGGGATTTGGCTATCCCCCTCAAGAACATAGTATCCCAATATTCGGAGAAAAACATAGAGCCTTAACCCAAATTGGGTAGGCGTAGGGTTCAATATTTCTCATGTTCAGACCAAGATGCCATTTAGAAAGGTTTAGCATTATATTTCTATAAATAAATGGACCACCATTGATGGTTCTAAGGTATTCCTCCTCCTCTATGAACTAAAGCATGAATGATTTATTCAAAATGGAAACCACGTAAATGCCTCTCGGAGGTGTCAATTTTATTTTAGCCTAGGCCCCGACAATCTCAATGTTTACCACGATGTCTGGAAAGCTTCTTGTGAGAGAATGTACATAACTATTTCTTACTCTTTTCACAAGTTTCTTGGGCACAAATAGGGATGTCCCATTCAGATTTGATACTATCTTGAAGGAATGGATAGTGGAAAAAATCTCAGTATGTTCAGAAATGCACTCTACCCATGTCTTCGGATCCACTTACCTATTCACGGTCGGATCTCCTTTCCATTTCTCTTTCAAGGATTCAATGATTAGAGGAGGATTTTCTTTAGGTCCATCCACCTACCCCTAGTCTACATAACCATTTTTAAAACTATTTTCCCACTCTTACGCTTTCTCATTTCCATCCATGGGATAGTTGGATTTTCTGAAGAGCTTGACTCTTAGAAGTTGCCTTTACCTTTTTAAAAAAATTGAATGTTGAATTGCATATATGTACTTATCATTATACATAATATTAGAAATTACATGGATCAGTTACCTATTATCTCTCGAAGTGCACCCCGATTGAGAGATAAAGCAGTGTTCGACACTTGCTTTTTCCTCACTTCGTAGATACAATAGAAACACCTCAACGATGTGGGTATCCCTATGTTGAGGTGAATCTATAGGATTACAAGGACATTTACTTATTTATATATCCTAAACTAATTTTGTTTTTGGGATTTTACGGGTGACAAGATGGTTGTAACTGAAATTTAAAATGGGGTGATACACCAAAATTATTGAGTGATTTGACTGAGTACATGTACAATTTATTGAGAAAAAATTACAGGGGCATGAACTAATGGGTTTCAACTAAATCCTAGGAAAACACTTTTGTGTTGAGGTATTAATCACAACAGCTCAACAAATAACTTACACACTAGGCCTATGTAGAAAACACCAAATTTTCATAAAGGTAAGCTAATTAATTAAGGGAATTAACATTCACAAGATTTAATAAAATATACACACCACTATAAATAATTAGAAAGGCAATAACTGGTTCTCATTCAAGGCCAAAATTGGTAGAAATTGCTTTAGCATTCATTACATCCAAAACTACCTTCTTTGTCCTTTGCCAAATGCACACAATATATAGAAAAGTTATTCACCCAACCCTCTAAAAATAGACTAAGTATAGCTACACTTGGATGCTATTATTAACCTTTATTGTGAATAAATTAAAGGTTTAAATAGGCATGTTATTACATGAGGAAGTAATAGCCTTTTAATTCTAAAATTACATCTTAGTCAAAGTATAATTTGACTCGTCTAATTTGATACAATGAAATAAATATGGGTGAATACTTTAGCTAAGAATATCTCTTTTAGTTATCTAAAAATCTTCTAATGTGAATGCATACTTATATCCTGTAGGTCCGATGTGACATCCCTTTTGTAATATTCATCCACTTGCAAGGATATTTTTGTTTTCTGCATGTTCGTCCTCTTGCGATGACATACAAAATTCACTCTTGTGAAAAACTAATGCTTTCGGTTTCAATACTTAGCAAAAATAAAATCACCCCACTATGGGAACCACATGTGCACATGTTGAAGTAACATCTTCTCCTTCTGTAAACTAATAAACTCATTTGAGAAAATCAAGGTAACATTGATGTTGACCTTATTCTATTCATTTTCCTTTTCTTAGTAATGTTTTAGCTAAAATTCAACCCTTCCTTGACTTTTACATAGGAATACATGATAGTCCTTGAATAACAATCAATTGACTATTTGGCCCTCTTTTACCTTGGCATATACAATGATTAGAACATTCAGGCATATTATTATGGTTTGAAATAATAATCATATTGATTATTAATTCCCCCATTCATGATCATAGGTCCCCTTTGCTAAATCATTTCACAAATGATATTGTCATGGCTATGGAAAATACCATATTATTTTTCAGACCTTAGCCAAGGTTGAAGTAATGTAATTATTTAAGTGGGGACTTGTCCCCTTCGCTATGATGAGTCACCCCTCCATTTTTTGGTCTGTAATGCAAGCTCAACTTCATTAATGTTAACTCCCTGGTGGATATAAGGTTTTCTTTCTTTGAGTACCATGTTGGTATTGTTCTTGACTGTGGTTTGTATTTTCTAGAAACTATGTTTAAGGTAGGAATTTACATTTTACACTATTTGATCTGTAGTGTTTGATCTCCATCGTTGATTCTTTGGCTCATGTTGGCATGGTGGTTGAGTGGAGGATTACCTTTGTTGACCATTGATCATGGTACCTTTTTATCTCTCCTGTCAATCTAGACTCATTGGATGAGTTGGTAAAAAATGTCTAACCCTAGTTATTCCATTCATTCTAGGATGTTGATTTTGTATGGTGAAGCTATGAAAAAATTGATATCAACAACAATTTTTATCATTTGGAGCTTGATTCCTTTGTAAAAATGAACTATGTGAGTTCTCTGTATACATTATGTGTGCACTGTTGTCTTTGGGATATTTTCTTTTGATTTAGGCTAATATATGGCCACCATTTCGTTATTTTGGAGCTCTTTTTTTTTAATTACAGCTTGCATACTTCACATTCTCTAATTTTTGTGTAATTGTAAATGAAAAATATAGTAAGTCCTTGTTTCTTGGATGGTAACAAATTCATTTTTTCTATTCTTTGCTTCGATATGAATTTATATTTCAAAATACTTTCTTTTCGTGTCTTCTTCAGTCTTGGCATTTTGAGTTCCAAAATCATTCGGGCATCTCGAGGGTTTGAAGAAATTTGACTGTGAAGTAGTGAGTTCGACTCCTTTACTCTAAGTTTTTGTAAATCATTGTAAATTTGGAACAATAATTTTGGAAAATGAAGTTTTCCTTACACATCATTAATTATTTGCTTTGAATATAGTAATGGGTACTTTGGATGCGAGTCTAGTTCTTGTAGTTTGACTATTAGATTTAAAACAAAACTCGATGCCTATGAAAATGAAGTCCTTGTTTTGTATCTGCCACTTTGTGATGATTTTTCTTGGTATCATGATGGATAACTATTTTCTTCTTTACTTGGTTCCATTTGTTATCTTTTCTATGATCTATAGTTTTGTTTGAAGTGGGTACTTGCAATACAAAGTTTTTAACCCTTGACTATATTTTGTTTCTTTCATTCATACCTAGAGATGAGTTTGCATTATGTTTTCATGGCTTCATTACATTCATAAGTCTATAACATTCTTGTCTTTTCTCATAACCAAAACTTGGTTAGACATTTTGTTGAAAACTATGTATTTTTTATTAAAAGATTTATGAGAAGTGAGAATTGGTTATTTTCATTTTCTTAAAATCTGAGAGATTTAGAGATGAAACTTCCTTTTATGGGTATCTTTGGAAAAGTGGATTTGATTTTGTAACTTTGCAAGACTAGTTGAATATTTTGGAACTCTTTTAGTTACCTATAAACCTTTCCCAATAACTATATAAAGCTACTTTTAACTCCATTTATTTAAATTCACTTTGAGATCTAACTATTCCTTCTGCGTGAACCTCCATGAGTTGAATGTCATTTGATTTCTCTATATTATTTTGAATCTCTTGGTACCCAAATTGATTCTCCCTCAGAATCTAAGTAGCATCACAGGTTTGGCAGGAATCTTAGAGGCAAGCAGAGCATGTAATGTGTCATTTTGTAGCCAGGGATGAAATGTAGTTTGCTCTTTGTCACTTAGATGTGGAGAATTGGGTATGACTTTGAAGAGGATTTGACCTATCCTCACTACTTTATGGTTGTGCCTTTCAACGAGGGTGAGAGGACGATTTTTGTAGCATGTTTTTTTTGGAGATGGAGATGTCCTTGTTTGTGAGTTATTAAGAAGACCTTGAAGAAAGTATGATCAATGCAGCAAAACCGAAGTCTCACGAGTTGTCACTCTAGATAATGGATATATTTTCTAGGAAAGGTTCAGGCCATAAAAGAGAATGAAAACCTGATTATTTTTGCATGTTTTGGTAGTAAAAATTATGCATTTGCATACATACATGACAAACAGGGGTAGTTATGATTAATTGGTTTTTTTAATGAATTTTTGTGGGAGGTGAAGTAGGATAAAGTTGATTATACCAAATATTTGAGAACTTTTACAAAAATGGAAAGCTCGAACAGCAAAATGCTTTCAGAGTAGCTAGGGTGTTCCTTTAACCAAAATATGTGCTCCAATGGAGGCCCAGATCAACACTTTTCACACAAAATTCAAGGATCCAAAATGAAGGCTCAAATTGGAAAACTTAACTAAACATTATCAATATTTGTTTCATCATGCCTAAGATACCCTCAAAGGCTAACAAACAATCTTATAGTCATGCTAGGAGTCACAATGATTTTAAATTTATTTATTTCACTATCAAATGAAATCTCTTCTAATAAATGAAATTGTAAATGCCACCAAACTATCACAAGGATAAGATCTTGTGTGATTCAAATAGATTTCAATGTAAGAATGCAATAGGAATAAAAAAAACTACTTGCAGACATTCAACAATGAATTAAA
Source organism: Taxus wallichiana var. yunnanensis (assembly GCA_018340775.1). Taxonomy (NCBI): domain Eukaryota; kingdom Viridiplantae; phylum Streptophyta; class Pinopsida; order Cupressales; family Taxaceae; genus Taxus; species Taxus wallichiana. The sequence continues at coordinate 810,363,855 of CM031237.1, forward strand.
CAAAAAAATTTCCCAATAATAACAATGATTAACTCAAGTTTGGTTAAATTTATAAGCAAGGAAAGTTACTCAAACAATCTCAGAGCTTGTTAATAGATGTACACTCGCAACCACCTTGACATGATCAAATGTAACACAAAGGAGATAAACAGGCTTCTTTAGATAGTTTCTTAGAAAGATAGGCTCTATCAAACTTTTCTCTTAGGAAATTAGTTTTTGACTCCTAACACTTCTACCTTCACAAACTCCCAACCCTTTTCATGGAAAAATCATGCCCATTTATAACATTTTACAACAAAGCCTTTTCCCGAAAAAAACCTAAACATTGAATGCACCAATGCTCGCCATGATTCTGATTGCGATTCCCAAAGATCGAGATCGTAAAATATTGTCGGGTTGTCAAGGGGTGGATATCTTTGAATATCTCTAACATTCAACTCGTTCTTCTAGTAGATCACTTTCCCATCTACACAAAGCAACCACTTCCACTCCTAATCATCCAAATATGTTCCTTTTCGTGCTCGAGAAGTAAAAATGGAAGGCTGGATCGAGCCCGGAGGTCGAGATATCATCTTAATCGAAAAAGAAGTCCACAAATCTTCCTCACCAAACTCAGATATCAAATTAACTCCCCTCCTATTTGGCGTGTAAGAAATATCGAGAAATCATGAAGACTTACACTTCTAGGAGCTCTGGAGTGAAAATGCTGGAAAAATCAGATACTGATGCACAATTGTCGTTGATTTCTACTTTGAATTTGGACCATACAAGTGGGAGATCCATTTAAAATGGCCCTGTGGGTTCCCTTTTTCCTTTCACACCTTTTGAAAAAATGTTAAATTTTCACATTTTGCTCCACAACTCCACCCTTGAGAAATGAGCCGAGGTTGTTCCCAAAGGAACCGCGGCCAACTTCTACTATTTCACCTCTTTTTTGGAAAATGGAAAATTTTCCAAGTTTTCCCCACATCTCTGCCCTTGAAAAATGGGCCTGACAGGTGTCCCAATGTGGGTCCCATCGAACTACGCTTTCTTTTCAATTTTAACTCCTTTTTCCACAATAGGAAATTTTTCAAATTTTCCTGTGAAATTTCGCACCTCTGCCGTTGATTGGAGCAAGTTTTGAGTTTTCTCTATCGGGCTCGTGGGTAATTTTGATGATTTTAGTCATTTAACATTAAGGGGAAAAAAATCCAAGCTGCCCCTAATGTCCCGCCTCCCGCCTTTTGACATTTTCAATGCCAACCTTTGACCTCCTTCTTGTTAGGCTTATGGGCCATTTTGAGATTTTAATCCTTTTGATGACAAGAGGCAAAAAATCCAAGTTGCCTTTGATGGTCTGCTTCCTCCCCTTTGAATTTTTAAACTGCTACATGTCACAATGGTGCATCTTGAGATGTTCCCCAAAAGTTGAGACCGTCGATGAGCGTGGGCTCAACTTGTGTCATTATGGCGCAACTTAAGAAAACCTTAAGGTTTCAAAATGATTTGGTGGGGGCACACTTCCATTTTAGAATTTTAATCCATTTTTAAAAAAGGGAAAAAAATCCAACTTACCTCCAAAGGACTGCATCTCTGCCATTAGCTTTGCCACGTGTCCTCCTGCGGGGTCAAAGTAAGTCTTTTTCCTTGCCACTTAAAATTTTCTTTAATCAAAGCCTGGTGGGGCCATGGGGTGGGTTCAAACATTTTTCCAAATTACCCAAAATAAAAATTAAAAAAAAACCCATCGACCCCATCCATTTAGAAGAAGCCACATAAGCACATAAAGAACCAATCAGATTTGAGCGGGGCTACTAGACCAAATTTGCCTCTTTTCCAAAGAAGCAAAAAGTGATAAGTTAAAGCATTTTACCACAGTACCCTAACCAACCAAAAGAAGCCACATGACCACCAAACACTAAGGAATAACTTTGATAGGAAAAAGACACCCGTCAGACCATCAAAATACAAAAAATCACCATTCACACATAGAACCTGCTTTTTCGCTAAGGATATTTTTTTTTTTGAAACAAAAACAAGTGAATCATGGTTTAGAGCATATTTTCAACCATGGATTTGGATTTTAAAATGAATAAAAATATAAATTAACCATTCTTGAGCTTCCTTGGTCGAGGAAAAATGCTAGAGCCCACGAATTTTGAAGAAATTAGGGCAAACTCAGAGACTTCTTTCAAAGAGGGACATGACAATGGATTCTGCAAAAAATTCAAGGCATTCAAGTAGAGCCAAAAGCTTCAAACCATCCACATTGAGAGATAAAACGTTTCACAACACACGGATCGAGAGGAAAATAATGGTAAATGGGGTGAGACAATTCTGAGCACCAACATCAGCTCCGACTCGGGGATGGGCACTCTCTGCGAGTGCCACAAGAACAAAGGTAGAATAATTGCCAAAAATATCCATTGGGAAAAGGATTTAGCTTGTAGAGCATAAAACTAGGATAATCCATCCAAAGCGAGCAGAGAAACCAATAAAAATAGGCCACCAGGCCTGAATGAATAAGAACAAGAAAGACATAAAACAAACCAATAGACTATACACTGTACTGATGATGTTCACCTTGGTTCTGGGGAATCAATCCAAGAAATGATTCAAATGCCTTCCATTAACAATAAATTTGAGCAATTATCCATCCAAATCCTTCAAGAAGAAGGTATTCTTACCAATCTGAATATCTATGGAGTAAGGTCCCATCCACAGTGCATCAAATTTACCATGCTTGCCCTTAGCTTCATACTGTTATCTTATAAAAGCACATGATCTCCAACATTGAAATATCTCGGGGTTTCATTCTTTTCAAACAAATTCTTCAGCTTCTCTCTAAACTTTACATGCCTTTGGTGGGATGCCCTCCTTTCTTCATCAAGTTCAACAATCTGGTTAATGTGGGCATCATATGGACTTACTTCTTGATCTTCCAGTTGTTGAATGAAATGATATGAGGATAATTGCATATGCAGGGGTAGCAGGGCCTGAGTTCCATACACCAACTCAAATGGACTCTTTCCAGTGGCTCTTTTAACAAGTAATTCAGTCTACCTAGATAGAAAACTTCAACTACTCACCCCATTTTCTCTTGTTCAACTCCAAGGTTCTTCTGATAATCTTCAGCAAATTTTTATTACTGGACTCAGCTTGTCCATTTCCTTGGGGATTGTAATTAGATGCATATGTCAAGTTGATCCCATATTCTTTACACATCACCACCAAAGGTTTATCTATAAAGCTCATGTCATTTTCAACAACAATCTTGACTGGTACCCCAAACCTATAAATGATATGGTTCAACATAAAATCCATGACAATTTGGTGGGTTACTCTTTTGGTGGGGATTTCCTCCACCCATTTGGTGAAGTAATTAGTGGCTACAAGAATCAACTTATGGCCAACACTTGAAGGGTATGAAATCTTACCAATGAAATCCATCCCCATTGCTTGAATGGGGCTTCAATTGATACAGGCTATAAAGGAAGGGAGCCTGAAGCTTTCATTCTTCCAGAGAAGCGCTGACAAATCTCACATCTTCTAACCAAAATATTTGTATCCTTGAAGAGAGTTATCCACCAATAATTATCCTTCAAGATCTTGTGTCTTGTGTCTCTTCCAAAGCAAAATTCCCCCACAAACACCTCCATGAAGATCAACAATTATTTTGGGGCTTCATCTTTAGTAATGAACCTTAAGAGAACTCCCTTAGGGTTATTCTAAGCTAACCCATAATTAGTGATGACATATTTCTAGGAATCCAACTTAAGGGCTGTTTTTTGGTTCTTACTCAAATGTTCAGGGAAGTATAGATGTTTGAGATAAAAAATTACATCTTTTTACAACTCAGAACTCATCAATTTTTTAAAAACATCTACCCTACCTTCTTCTACCTCATTTACCTCAATAGTTTGCAAGTTTCTCTTAGCCATAAGCTTAGCCAAGCCCAAAAATCTCACCAACTTCATGGTTTGGATATCCATGTCATATTCTTGCAACTTGTTCACCCATCTCGTGTCTTTTGCTCGAGACCTCCATCTCTAATAAGCTGTCCTTGACCATGGTGTGGAGAACATAAGCAACAATTATTGATATCAGAATGTAAGGCCTAAAATCATTTGTTTCTTTCACCAAGGAAAAGGCTTGTTTCTCCATAATAGTTTATTTCAGCTTGCCCCATGTGATTCCTTACTAAATAAGGTAATTGGCATCTCAACGCCTTCATCATCTTTTTTGCAATAGGACATATGCAATATTGTTCTCTGAAGCAAAAGAGAACTGCTGAAAGGGCCTCTTATAATTTGGAGCTGCTAGAACAGATGCATGCTTTAATGCCTCATTAATCCCATTGAAAGCTTGAATGGCATCCTCCTCCCACTTGATGACCTGGTCCTTGTTTAACATAGAACTAATTGGAATGGTCAACTCAACAAAGTTTGATATAAATCTTATAAAGAAGTTTATCTACCCAAAGAAGGACTGAATTCCTTTATTGGTTCTTGGAATTGGAACCTTACTGATAGCCTCTACCCTTTCTGGATCAATCATTACTCCCTCTTGTGACACAATGTGACCAAGCACTTTTTCCCTCGTACTCTGAAATGGAATTTGTTTGGATTGAGTGAAAAGCCATATTCTCTACATCTTATCATAATTTTCTCCAAGTGCTGCAAATGATCACCTCTCTTCCTGGAGAACATAGTTACATCATCTTGGTAGAAAACAATAAAATCATTGATGTAACCAGCAAAAGCAACATCCATTGCTCTTTGAAAGGTTTCTCCAACATTCATCATCCCAAATGGCATCCTTACATATACATATGTCCCCCAAGGAGTGGTAAAGGATATTTTAATTCTTTTTGATTCCTTCACCACAACTTTGTTATAACCAAAGAAGCCATCCAGGGTAGAAAGTAGCTCAGAACTAGTCACTAGCTACAATAAGTTTTCCATGTTTGGTAAAGGATAATTATCCTTCACTGATGGTCTTTTCAAATTTCTGAAATCCACACATAGCTTGATGTCACCATTCTTCTTTTGATTTGTACTAGGTTATGCAACCCAAGAAGAATACCTTGTGTCTTTGAATAATTCCTGCATCCCTCGGTTTCTTGAGTTCTTCTTCCATTTTAAAATATAGGAGTGGATTGATTGATATTTGTTTCTGCTTGAATGGTTTTGCATTAGATTCCAAGGGAATATCATGTTGAAACAGATCCTCTCTGTATGCCTTCAGCTCAGAATAAGTCCAAGCCATGCAATCTTGATACCTTTTCAACAATTAGATGTAGGACTGCTTCTCCTCCTTGCTGAGATTGCTTCCTAACCAAATCTTCCTTGGTTTCTCCTTTGTGCCAAGGTCATGCTCCTCAATATCCCTTGAGGCTGCTATGCATATGTTAATAATGTGATCAACATTATCAAAGTTGGATTCAAGAGAAACCAACCCTCTAGGAATGGTATTAGTCTTTAGTTAGATGATGCCTTTACCAAATAAGGTTTCTTTACCCTCTACTATGCACACCATTGGCTCCCAATCAATATTCTGATAAGAAAAATCCTCTTTGTTATGCAAAAATATTCTGACCTAAGCATCATCATCAAAAACTTGCCAATATTTAATGTTGTCAGGTACATATGGCCTAGTTAACACCTCAACATCATATTCACAATATGGGGACACTGCACAATTATCAAACCGAGATCCCAACATAGCAAGCTTGTCTGCCAAATCATTTAACCTTCTATCATGATGCACAATATTGAATGAATCAAATGTGTCAATGAGATCCCAATCTGCATGCTTGTATTGTTTCATTCACTAATTTTTTGTGGCATAGAGGTTTTGGACTTTCTTTATAATTAATTATGAATCTCCTTTGACAATGATGTCTTTAACACCATACTTCCAATCAATCCTCAGACCTAACAATAGTGCCTCATACTCAGCAATGTTGTTAGTGCACTCAAAGTTGAGTTTGAAGGAAAAGACAAAATCTTCATATACTAGGAGATTAGGACAACACCAACAACATTTCCAAACTTGGAGCAGCCTCCATCAAACAATAAAGGCCAAGGAGAGTCTTCCTATTCAATAAATTTGCATTCCTCAATCTTGTGTTCTTTTCCATTGACAAATCCTACAAAGTTATTAGCATTAACACTTGTGTACAATACTTCATAAGATGCATTGTTGGGATCCTCAATAAGGTGCAACATCTTATTTTCCCCATACAACCTTACAAGGCTGCCCCGATCCGAGAGGATCCTCACAGAGAAACACCGATCTAAGATCTTCTTAGAAATTATTGCAGTCATTTTTAAAGCGCGGGAAAAATTATACGACTTCACGACGAATGACTTGTTTGTAGGAAACGGAGCTTGTTTGCAAAAGTTATAGCCCGCTGAAATTTTTGGGAAGCGGCGAATTTTGGAGTTTTGTGCAGGTTGGATGTGTGCACGCTTACTAAGTGTTGCGATCGTATTGCGATACGTGGATGAATTGTGTGACGTATTAAAAAAATGGGTTTTGGAACGCCGGTCTTGGACACTCGTTCTCGGACAAATGGACCCCGCTATTTACTGGCTGGGGGCCCTCAGCCAGGTTCGACACACTCGATTATGGAGGGGTGCCTTGGCCTCCTTCTCATTTAACCATTCAACCAACTTGTGTATATAAACCTCTATATTTGCCTTTGCGCCATGCATGTGGGACAATGGGCATGTATTATTTAAATTATCCATGCCTTATAACCTTATTTGCACTTTCCACGCATATTCCTATTCATTCCAACGCATATTTCTCCAACTGTCCACGCATTAGTCTAACTTACCATGCATATTATAAACTGTCCTCCACTATAGGTTATACATGCATATATATTGGGATTGGGCGCCTAAAAATATACCATGCGCCACCCAAGAAATGCGCCCCAAACAAAGCGCCTATCACATAGGCTAAGGCGGCCCTCTAGCCACTCAAAAAGCGCGCCCACCTACTATTTTAAACCCTTGGCTAAGATTACATGCGCCCAATGTGGGATTTTAATCCTAAAAAGATAAACTAAAAGCAAAGGAGGGGAATGGAACTCGGGTGGGCCGTGTAAAAGGATAAGCGCCCAGCCGGCATACCAGGAGGTGTATAAACAATATAAAAGGAGTGATATTCTATTTGTAATTCATTGGAGTCTGGGTAGAAATATTGTATTGCTCATATCTTGAGCTAACGGAGGAATTTGGAGGAGATGTAAAAAGCAACCCCTGTTATTTTCGACAGAGGAAGACTGTGAGAAGGTCTGAATTTTGTAGAAATCTTTGTAAAGGATTATTTTCAATATTTTAATAGATCGGTCCCATTCAACTAGACCCGGAGACGTAGGCCTCAAGCACCGAACTCCTTTATCAATTCTCGCGTCACGTTCTTTGGTGAATCCTCTTCATTTCTTTCAGTATTGCCTGACAAAGACTTGTAGTTTTTATTCTTTTATTAAAAATACAAAAAGAAATAATGCACAAATTTAAATCGAAAATCAATACAAAGCAAGAAAAATGTGTGTGCACAATTGCTAGTTAAATTTGGTTTTCAGATCATGCCCTCAATGGGATGGTGGAATAGGAAATATCCATTTGAACACTCGACCAACACTTGCAACCCATTTTATAGACAACAACATACCCCACTTGGCTAGGTATTCAACAATAACTACATCAAGCTTCAAGTTCCTTCTTGGATAGGCTACAAGATGTACCACCAAACCTTTTAGACATCCCACCACCTGGCACCCCTTTGGAATCTATGGAAGTGTACTTCCCATATGTTGTTGTTACCTTGATGTTTAGTTCATTCATAACTTCCAGAGGCATAACGTTACATGCGACCCCTAATCAAACATACAGTTGTGTAGAAGTTTATCCTTAATGATCAGAGTGGTGAAGAATGGATCCATATTTAGCTGGGAATATACCAAGGATGTCCCCAAATAAACCTCAGGTGGTTCATATAACTCTTATGATGCTGGTGGTGCTTCTAGTTCTTCAATGATTGGAGGAGTCTCCACAATATTCACATTTCTGCCTGGGGCACTCTTTTCTTCTTTCAATCCAAAATACTCCAATGCCCTCTTCTTGTGCTTAGGAATCCTAAACAACTCAAAAAGTGGAACTGAGACCTTGATGTGACTCAAGACTTGGGAAATATCATAAGGGATAGAATTTGGATAGGTAGCGTTAGAAGGAAGGTTGACACACTCATTAGATGGCACTAGGTTTTTTTATAACTTGGGCATGAGGAGGGGTATGATTTTTGTTTGGGACAACAAGGCCCTTGCGATTGCATCTTTCTTAGGATCCTCTTTAGGAATATTTGAAAGCAATGGAGTTTTTGGCTATCCTGGGGCCCCGCCCTTTGAAAACTCTACTCCTATTGTTATATTCCCTCTATTGAGCAACAACAACGTTCACCAAAAATGCATGTCATTCTCAAATGGGATTCCTACATCATACTTCTTTATCTTCAAAGCTCTTAAATATTAAAATTCATTGGGAAATTCAAAAGCTTGTATATTATCTACTTCTAAATTATGAGAGGGAGGATGAATATGTACCCAATGGATGCAATCCCAAAATCAGAAGTAGTTCTAGCACTTATTACCTCGGTTGAATTTTCCCCTTTTTGTGAGATCATAGAGCAACCCATCATGCAAACATAATCATCATTTTCATCATCTCGCTTCTTCCTCTTCCCGCTGATCTTCCTCACATGGAGCATGGGGCATGAAACATCTGTCACACCAATCAATGACATTTGTCTCCTTGACAAAAGTAACTCACGGCAGCCAAAGGATCAGGTACCATTCTTTTTCCCTTGCATGGGACTGTGTATCTCCAAATCCAATAGGTACCTTTCCTCTTTCATCAGATCTTTGGTGATTTATAAACCTGTATTGGCCGTGTTGCTTGTGTTGACCTTGTGAACTCTGCCCAATCCCTTTTTCTTCCCGGGATAATTTTTATGATATTTATTTGACATCTCCTACCAAAGTCTTCACAACTTCCTCCAAATCAGTAGCCTTACTTGTTTGAGGCTATTCTGAGTTAATTAGTTTTACACCCTCCTTTTTTGGAGGCTTTCCAATTGCCTTGATGTTGTTCTCCATTTACAGATCCATGGTGAAGGCTTGCCTTAAATTAGTAGGGTTTTTTTCCTTCAATTAGTAATCAATTTTTTTATATCAAATGCATATGAATATTTGATCAAACATGATTCATCGCATGGCCTTAAGCTAATAGGAAATCTTCTCAAGGTCTTGTTAAACCTTGTGTTGAAATCATGCTGTGACTCGCTAGGAGTTCTTCTTGATCTTTTAAAATTGATAGAAGAAACCTAGGGCCGTTATATCACCATACTACAATCTAAATGCACTTTTCATCTCTGTCCAAGAGTCAATGGAATTATTTGGCAAAGCTTTATATCAATCCTTGCATCCTCTTCCGAGTATGGATAAACAATTAGATATATACATATTCATGTTCAATCTAAAATTCTTACATCATATTGATAAAAAGATTTAGATGTTGATCACCAGTTATAGCATTGTTTCCTTGGAACTTTGGTAATCTATTTCTCACATCATGAGGAACTACATTTGGATAACCAACCATCCCTGTGAAATTTTTGGGACCAAAGGTTTTTACAACAAAAGGGGGTCAGGTGGGGAAGGGCCATGTTGTTTGAGGAGGTGACCCCGTGAGGGGTGACAAATTGATAAGGGCGGTGGGTATTTGAAACACGGGAGTATAAATTTCAAAATGAATATCCCCTAAAGGCCTTGTATCTTGGAAAGCCCCATCAACACGAAAAGATAGGGGCATAATGAGAAGCAAAATTTTCAAAATCAAATGAATGCCCCTAGCAAGTTGGAGAATTCAATTCCACAAAGAGGCTACCTGATTTTGAAGCACTTGAATGGTAGTATTCAATGATAGGTCAATCAATTTCATCAATGGAGATCACTCTTCTTGTTTGCTGATCTCCAACAACTCTCTAGGATTTTCATCATTCGACTCTACTTTTCTTAGCTCTGGAAATAGTGTCCTAGTAGGATCCCTAGCAAATAAATACCTTCTTTCTTTTATCTTTTCAAAGGTTAGTAACAAATCTCACTTGACAGAGGTTAATACACTAGTATTCATTAAGAATCAGATCAACAGGGATTCACCACTAAGGATTTCCACCTTAGTTGTGCAAATGCACTAAAATATGATCTGTCAAATGTCTATCAACACTAGAAATTGGAAATGGAAAGATTCTAACTTTTCTTTACCTAGATTTATCAATGAAAGATAGTGCACTAGGTGTGGAAACTTAAATAATTACACACAACAATTGGAGCATATAACAAGTGTTTACCATGGTCTAAATATGAACTGAAACCAAAAATAAGTCCCCAGAAATGGTTCTAGTAAGGTGTTGGTACCCAAATTGATTCTCCCTCAGAAGCTGAGCAGCATCACAGGTCTGACAGGAAGCTTAGAGGCAAGCAAAGTATGTAATGTGTCATTTTTAGGCGGGATGAAATGTAAATTGATTTTTTTCACTCAGATGTGGAGAAATGGGTAGCACCTTGAAGAGGATTTGACCTATCCTCACTACTTTATGGTTGTGCCTTTCAACCAGGGTGAGAGGACCCTTTTGTAGCCTACTATTTATGGAGGAGATGGAGATGTCCTTCCTTGTGAAGTATTAAGAAGACCTTGAAGAAAATATGATCAATGCAACAAAACCTAACTCTCACGAGTTGTCACTCTAGATAATGGAGATATTTTCTAGGCAAGGTTCGGACAAAAAAGAAAATGAAAACATGATTGTTTCGATGTTTTGGTAGTAAAATTATGCATTTACATACATACATGACAAAGAAGGGTAGTATGGGTATGATTAATTATTATGTTTGGATTGAATTTTTGTGGGAGGTGAAGCCGAATAAAGTTGATTATACCAAATCTTTGAGAAATTTTACAAAAATGGAAAGCTTAAACAACAGAATGCTTTCATAGTAGCTAAGGTGTTCCTTTATCAGAATATGTGCTCCAATGGAGGCCCAGATCAGCACTTCTCACACAAACTTCAAGGATCCAAAATGAAGGCTCAAATTGGAAAACTTAACTAAACATTACCAATCTTTGTTTCATCATGACTAAGATACCCCCAAAGGATAACTACAAATCTTATAGTCATGCTAGGATTCATAGTGATATTAAATTTGTTTATTTCACTATCAAATGAAAGCTCTTCGATAAATGAAATTGCAAATGCCACCAAACTATCACAAGGATAAGATCTTGTCTGATTCACACAGATTTCAATGTAAGAATACAACAAGAACAAGAAAAACTACATTCGAGACATTAATGAATGAAGAAAACAAAATTTTTGCATAAGAATAACTCAGATTAACTCAAGTTCGGTTAAATTTATAAGCGAGGGGAAAGTTACTTGAACAATCTCAGATCTTGTCAATGGTTGAACACTCGTAACCACCTTGACATGATCGAATGTAACACAAAGGAGATATACATGCTTCTTCAAATATTTTCTCAGAAAGACATGCTCTATCAAAATTTTCTCTTAGGAAATTAGTTTCTGACTCCTAACACTTCTACCTTCACAAACTCCCAACCCTTTTCACAAAAAAATCATGCCTATTTATAACATTTTACAACAGAGCCTTTTCCCCCAAAAACCTAAACATTGAATGCACCAGTGCTCGCCATGATTCCAATCACGATTCCCAGAATCAGATCTGTAAAAAGTTGTCAGGTGCTCAAGGGTGGATCTCTTTGAATATATCTCACATTCAACTCCTTCTTCTAGTAGATCACTTTCCCCTCTACTCGCCAACCACTTCCACCCCTAATCTATCAAATCTGGTTCTTTGCATGCTCGGGAAGGAAAAATAGAAGACCAGATTGAGCCCAGAGGTTAGATCTCATCTTAATGGCAAAAGACATACCCAAATATTCCTCACCAAACTTAGATATCAAATTAACTCCCCTCCTATTTGGTGTGCAAGAAATATTTAGAAAGCATGAAGACTCACACTTCTAAGAGCTCGGGGTGAAAATGGTGGAAAAATCGGATACTGAGATGCACAAATATCATCAATTTCTACTTTTAACTTGGACCATACACGTGGGAGATCCATTTAAAATGGGCACTGTGGGTTCACTTTTTCCTTTTACAAATATTGAAAAAATGTAAAATTTTCACATTTTTCTCCACAACTCCCACCCCGAGAAATGAGCCTCACACGTGTCCTAAGGTGGGTCCTAAAGGAACCGCATGGCCAAATTCTACTATTTCACCTCTTTTTTGGAAAAGGAAAATTTTCCAAGTTTTCCCGTAGCTCCACCCTTGAAAAATGGGCCTAACACATGTCCCAATGTGGGTCCCATTGGAACCATGCTTCCTTTTTCACTTTTAACTCCTTTTTCCACAAAAGGAATTTTTTCCAATTTTGCTACGAAATTTCACATCTCTATCATTGACTAGAGAAATTTTTGACTTTTCTTTATTTTTCCCATAAGTCATTTTTATTATTTTATTCATTTGAACATCAAGGGACAAAAAATCCAAGTTTCCTCCAATGGCCCGCCTCCCCACCTTTTGACATTTTCAACGCCAACTATGACCTCCTTCTTATCGGGGCTTACGAACCATTTTGAGATTTTAATCCTTTTTGTGACAAGAGGCAAAGCATCCATGTTGCCTCTGCTATTCTACTTCCCCACCGCTTTGACTTTTTGAATGGTGCGTGTCACAATGGTGCATCTTTAGATGTTCCCAAAAAGTTTAGACCTTGGATGAGCGCGGGCTCGCCATGTGTCATTATGGTGCAACTTCAGAAAACCTTAAGGTTTCAAAATTATTTGGCAGGGGCGTGCTTCTATTTTAGAATTTTACTCCATTTTTGAAAAGGGAAAAACATCCAACTTACCTCTGAAGGCCCGCATCTCTGCCATTAGTTTTGCCACATGTCCTCCTGCGGGGTCAAAGTAAGACTTTTTCCCTACCACTTAAAATTTGCTTTAATCAAAGCCTAGCAGGGCGGGGTGGGTTCAAACCTTTTTCCAAAGTAGCCAAAAGAACCAGTTGAAAAAAACAAACCTGCCACGCCCCATCAAATTAGGAGAAGCCACATAAGCACTAAAAGTACCAATCAGATTTTAGCGGGGCTACGGGACCAAATTTTGCTCTTTGCAAAAAAGTAAAATGCAATAAAAGCATTTTCCCACATTCCTTGACCAACCAAAACAATCCACATGACCTCAAAACACTAAGGAATAACTTTGAAAGGAAAGAGACACCCGTCAGACCATCAAAATAAATAAAATTGCCATTCATGCCCAGAACCCATTTTTTCGCTAAGGATGATTTTTTTTTAAACAAAAACAAGTGAATCATGGTTCCAAGCATCTTTTCGACCATGGATTTGGATTTTCAAAGGCATAAAAATATAAATTAACCATTCTCAAGCTTCCATGGTCAAGGAAAAATAGGAAAAATGGCAGAGCCCGCAGATTTTGAAGAAATTAGGGCAAAAATAGGGCAAACTCAGAGACTTCTTTCAAAGAGGGACATGACAATGGATTCTGCAAACAATTCAAGGCATTCAAATAGAGGTAAAGGCTTCAGAAAAACCACATCGAGAGATAAAACATTTCATAACACCAATAGAATCGAGCACCAACAGAATCCGAGTAAATGGGGTGAGACAAATCTGAGCACCAACAGAATCTTCAAAATGGTTATGATTTGAGAGTTTTCTTTCTACATTAGATGCATCTGTAATATTTCTTGAGGTTATTTCCTTAACTCGAAAATTGATAAGTTCATTTGAATCAATACTTGATTGCAACTAAACCTTTGGAAAGACACTTTGGAGCTCACATTGATACTGTGTTGCACTCTTGAGCTTGTCAATAATGATTTTGTAATATTTTTCTTCTTTGTTGGATAAGTATTTCTAGAAAATTTGATTCAAATATTATAGCTTGAACTAAGCCTGTAATTTTCTCGACTTTGTCACTTTGTAACTTCATACTATATTTTGATACTTAAATCCTCTTGTTGTATATTGAGTTGTGATGCTACATTTTTATACTATAAAAACAAAATTCATCTCTGAACTTGTTAATTTTATATACTTGAGATACATTATTTTTTCCCATCTTCAAAACTTGTTTAATGCACTCGGGAACTCTTTACATTTGATGAATCATTTCATTTGTCTTGATCCACCGCCAATCCGAACTGAAACTCTATTTGTATATGGATTGAAGTTTTATATTTTATCAATGAAGCTTTAATCCTATACTTTGCATAACATGAATGGTCATAACACTTGATGCATTATTTTCCTAAATTTATTATTATTCATCATTTATTACGAGGATATGACTTTAACTATGTAATGTAATTTTGAAGAGGTAAAACATATTGTAACCTCATACTATTGATGTTATTTTGTTGATAATACCTTGTTACTTCCTCTACTTCTTTACTCTCCTCCCAATATGAATTAGGTACACTTAAAAAACACATGTGGCTTATATTTTGATTATCAATTCACTTTTAAAGTTATTATTTTTCTTGTGCATAGATGTATTATAAAAGTTAGACAAGTTATTTATGGCAATTATGACTGTAAGTCATTGATGTTTTTAAATCTACATAGTACTCTTCAATCAATTTTGTACCTTTAAACATGTATCTAGTTGTATTTTATATTGTGAAATGTCCTTAATAGATTTATATTTTTTCCACTTTATTCCATTTCATGTCTTTGAAACAATCTATATTTATTAGTAAAAATTTAAATAATGAATTTTGTTCTCTTCTATTATTGCAACGCGTACTGCACGCTTAAATAAAATTGCCATAACATAATAGGCTTTATCCTCTCTTATATTCCTTAGTGAATTTATTATCTATGTTTTCTTTCTCATGGTTTCGAGAATGTCCATGTGCTTCAGTAAGATAGTACTTCCGTGATTCAATATCATCTTTAATGTACCTTATACTGTTGAATTCAATAGATTCTTTTGCATGAAACTATTAGCATAGGTATACATATTAGACCTTGAGCTCAAATCTAACATCCATTTTTTTAGGTACTATGTCTAATGAGATGATGTAGAGTAAGATGAAGATGCTACTGTTTGGAATAATGAAGATAAATAGAAGACCCAAAAGGCAATGATGGATTTTCTCTATATTTGTTTGCTTTTAGCTTTGTGTAGATGTATCATTTTCCTCAATTGTCATAAGTTACATCCCAGGTCTTATTGGGGAATATTGATTTTTTCATGAATAAATTATATTAATTTATGTGATTGAGTTGTATATTTCTTTTTTTGCATTCTTCTTTTATGATATGTATTGATTGTATAATAAACTAAACTCAATCACATGATTAATAGAACTTAAACATAAAGAAATAATGAAATTTTATGTACTGTAACTTAATAATGAACTCTTGTGAGTGTAAGATGCAACTTTGTTTGTTGTTTAAGATTTTAACATCCCAAATGTATTGTGATTCCTGTCTTCATCAAGGCTATACATTGGTCCTTTGGTGTTTTTTTGGTTCCTTGTGTAAGATGAACATGTAATGGTAGCATATGTGACATGTTGTAATCCACAACAACACACATAGTTATAGATTGCATGTTGTTAATCAACTGTTGTAGGCTAGAACACTAAAGAAAATTATATGCCTTCCCTTACTTAGGTCCATCTCATCATCACTTCTTGTTTGAAACAAAGTTTCCAGTTGAAATTTTTGCATGAGTGCAAAAATGTCAACATTACCCTTGAATTTTCCCATTTGGATGAGAAATAACCCTATATTAGCACACCTTGAAGTGTGTGAACTCACTAAGTCACAAAAAATCCTATAAATATCAAAAATAAAATTAAAATAAACCGATGACTTTTTCCATTATTTATCTATATTTCTAAAAAATATTGGAAATCGCATGTTATCAATAAAGGGGTGATTTTTTTAATTGTTATTTTTACATGGATATTGAATTTTGGTATGAAACACATTATTTGTAATAATTTTAAATTATTTTCTAAAATGTATATGTTTGTTCATAATGTTGTGAAATATGCATTGATATAATCTAATAGTTTGACAATATTCATACTAAGCATGTTTTTGTTTTTCGTCATATTTTCACATGCCTTATCTTATTTTTATTTATTTTCCTCTATTTTCTCAAGTTTCCTTTGTGTTCTTTTTATTTCCCTTGTTATTCTTGTTTTCCATTTTCTATTACTTTTAAAAAAGATGGATTTTTTTATTCTTGATAAAAGTCGGTTTAGGGTACCCTACCCCATAACAACATGTATCAATGGAGAAAAATATATGTCAATGAGGCTTAAGAGGATATTCTCTACCAGTTTCAAAAAGGAACAACAAAACCACAGTCAAACTAATAACGAAATAATAAAAAATATAAAACAAATGACAAGATCATCCTTAAGACATAGCTCGTAGGATCTAAAATGCATCTTAAGGGGATCTAAAATTTTCCCCCTCTCCTTCTTCCCGAAAATAATCCAACTTGTATTCATATTCATATCCTTATTTTCCGAGTATGAACAAGAACGATAATTTAAAAATCCACCTTATCCTCATGAGATGTAAAAGGTAAAAGGAAGTGACTTAGTGTCCTCAACATCCCGAAAAATTGTGGGAAAGCGTTAACACATGGAAAAGGGGAAGTAATAACCACCACAATCACTAGACTAACATCATCTTTGTTCTCATATTAAACCTCTAAATCACTATCCAAATGACTATCAACAACCAATTGACTAGATTAAGAATTCTTCCACGAAGACAATCTACCTCTAAACATTATTTACCCATATGAAGATTTGAAGCAAGTGATCAAGAGAAAAACAAGTATGGAATCTAAAAGGGAAACCTTCAAAATTAATATTTTGAGTCTAGATACGATCTTCCACAATGAGATCAATAGAGGTTAGAAAATCAACACTAGTATTCATATCTAATAGAATGAAATCATATGTGGTAAAATAACATGAATGCATCTTAGGGTCAATATAAATGCATTTATCCAGAGTATCTACTATTGAAAATAAGAATTTCCCACTCCAAAAATGTAAGTGAAAATATGGCAACATAATCCATATGGATTTTTACGAAGCTTGATTGCGAGGATTAAACAAGGGAAACCATAGTTTCATGAGTAGAAAATGTGACTAAAATTTCAATACTTTTCCAAAAATAATCTCTTTTTCAATAGTTTAATCAAATAATATAATGAAAAATCATCTTGATGTGGGATAAATGTCTAATTAACCTACCATAATAGGAATCCAATGAATTAAAATCTATTCATGAAGCACTACGAGACTTGGGGAAAGATTATTAAATCTAAAAATTAGCCCATTTTTCTTGTAATATTTATTTAATTGGATAACCTCAAAACCAAATGAAAATAAAATATATGTATTTAAAAAATCCATGGGTTTGGAGGGAAGATGAGTTGGATTTTCTAAATCCAAATAGCTCCTTCCTCCCGAGCTTTTAAGAGGTCCTTTGTCAATAACATGCACAACATGTACAAACTCTGTCACATCCGCCTCTATAAAAACACTCCACCGAGGCTCGGATCAGGTTTGATTCCCCCAAAACCATGAGTTTTGACTCTAAAGGAGGGCTTTAACATGTCATAGGACACAAGGTCATGCTAGATTTAATTCCTAGACATATTTGCCATACGGGATGGTTTTGACTAGATCCACTCCCCCAAGAACAACCACATTATCCATATAACCATCGTGTTGAGAGAAGGAAAATTCATACACACAAGGTAACTTGCATCAACTATAAATGCCTCAAAGCCATAGACGTAGTTGTAAGACCCACAATATTCTCAACAAGAACTCACGAGAAACACGTGTAGAAAACTGCAAACAAAATTATGGAATTTTTTTTTAAGGTTACAAGGCCTTAGCTAGGATTTCAATTATATCCCGATTATAAACTTTAAACAATTTCAAGGTAGTTGGGACTTACATAGTGATTAATATTTTTAACCCAATTTCGAATGATGATACAATTTAATTCCTTCTCTTCTAGACCCATATATTTTATTTAAATAATCCTTATTTAGCTTTTTGTTATTTAAATCCTTTAATCCCTTTTTAAATTCATTATTTAATTGCCCATTATCAATTTTAAATTTTAATTAGACAAGGCTAACAATCCTCTAGTGTTAATGGCATGCACATAATAATTGGTCTCTTTCTTAAATAGATCAAGTGAGCACAACTTAGCCTAACCCTTTTGGTCCCCACTTAACATTACACACACATATTTTTATTTAATTCATACTCATTTAAATACCCCATCACTTAAGTGATGTAGGGTTCATCCTCCACCCTTAAATCTAATCTTTCCTAGCCCTTAAGTTTAGGTTTGCTAAAAGTAACCTTAGAAATCTTTATGGATTGTCATATATTCTCTTTCTAAACCTAATCTCTCATTTCCTTTGTTTTCACTTACAGGTTAAGGAAGAAAAGAGGAGAAGGTCAATCCATGGAGACCATTAGAGAGGATTGGAAGCTCTCATTTGATTAAAAATTTCAGGCTTAAGACTTGGATCCATTCATTTACCCTTTGTGGGTATTGATTTTGTTTTTCCTTTTAAATTTATTTATTACAAGTATTTTTCTTGCAGATTCAAACAGTATATTTTTGGGTATACATATTTGGGTAATACTAGAAACCCTATGAATTTGTTTCGAGGAAAATAAAATATTTTTATATATGTTTACTTCCATATATTCTTGTTTATTTTATGTATGTGAACTCATTAAAAAAATTATGATTGTTATATATATATATATATATATATAGTGGTATTTTAAATAGACTACGGTTTATTTTTAACTTACAGTCATGGTTTCCTTTGTTTAACTAGGTTGCAAAAGATGAGAGGCAGTTTAATATGGCCATGGAAATGTTGGGGTTTAAAGTATTGGGGGTAGGGGTGTCGACCCCACCCCACCCCTTATATTATATAAGGGTTGGGGGTGGGGTTGAAACACCTCCCCCAACCTTCTAATACAACTCTACTCTCATAGGCGGTGGCCCAAAGTGGCCAAACAACACACACACATTTCTAAATTTTCATTTTTAAATTTTTTTAACACAACCAATTGCTTTCACTGGCCGGTTTCTAAGGCTAATAAACAATAATAATTTTAATGGTTATCATGTATTAACATAAATAAAAATATCATGTATATATATTTTTAGATATATTTGTACATATATACATATGTAAATATTTATGAATAGTTTGAGATATTAATATTTATTAGCAATATTTTAAGATTTATAAGTTAATCAACATTTTTATTAATATATATCTATTGTAGAATAATCACATGTATTTGATAATTAATTAAGTTTCCTAATAATATTGGAGTTTGCAATTTTAGTGTGGGAGAGTAAATTTGCATTTATATATTTATATGGATATAATTTACATACACCTAGATAATTAGAAAGGAGTATGAATTTATGCTATGGAAAGTTCGACATAAACAATGATTGTCACTTAAATTTATTTCTATATCAATATAAAGATAGAGTTAGTTGTATTTTAATTCATCTATTTGAATATGCTAAGGTAAGGCACATTTAAATGAAATTTATCCCCTTTCATGAAAACAACTTAACCATAATGCAAGAGTATCAAAATTCACTTCATACCCAATGAGAATAATATTTTAAAACAGATTTGCAATGCACTTCTAAGAAAAATTTTGATTGCAAGAACTTTATTTATATTACAAACTATCACAAGATTTTCCATTCCATCAAAAATGGTGTAAGTCATAATAACTCATATGCAAGATCTAATCAATTACATACAAGATTACATCCAAGTTACTACTTGGTAACATTTACAAGTTGTAGAATCATGATAGATCATATTTCAACTACCCATGCCTTTTCCCAACAAGAGAAATTGTTCCATTTATCTCCACCATATCATCAAGATCCATGCACACAACAAAATGGGGGAATAGGCAAAGCTCTCCACCCATCCAAAATATCTAATGAGAGAGAGAATCCTTAACCCTCATTGTCCCTGAGCCCCAACAAGGAAGCAATGAGGGTTATTTAGACAACCATGGAAACTCAAAATCTCTTCCACATACACATTCAACCAAGACAATCAATGTAATAACACAATACCAATTTTACAACAATTCAAAAATTTGAAAACACAAAGGATTCATACTAAAGTGATAAAGGAGAAAAGAACATGGGGGTTCTTTTTATGCCTCCTAACGGCTTGGGTGTCCACCTATGATCCTCTAAAACTCCATCAAAATACACACAACACTCTTATTCCTCCCTCAAGAAAATAAGATAAACAAAATTCATATTTATCAATAAGGTGGAAATCCCAACCCAAAACCCTCCTAAAATACCCATTACATTTTTCTTATGCCTCCCTCAATTTTTACCCCCATTTCCAT
Source organism: Taxus wallichiana var. yunnanensis (assembly GCA_018340775.1). Lineage (NCBI taxonomy): Eukaryota > Viridiplantae > Streptophyta > Pinopsida > Cupressales > Taxaceae > Taxus > Taxus wallichiana. Next base: position 810,384,444 of record CM031237.1, read on the forward strand.
TTCTCCCAAATTCATGAGCAATAAGCAATCATCAACAACACATATGAGCACAAAAAAATAAAAAGGTAGGAATAAGGGTGAAGATCTACCTTACAAATGAAGAGTGTCAATACACAACAAGATCTAAGCCTTCCAAAATCCTAATAAAACACCATCCACTCCAAGTTACATTCACCATTCGCAAGAAAGCTCTCCTAAAATTCCAAGCATTCCCCCAAAATAAAAATGAGTAACCCCTAAAATAACAACTAAACATGCATATAAAGGAAAAGGGGAGAGGAGTGTGAGGTGGCTCCATGTAGGATGCCACATCACTCATCCTTAGCTCCACATCAGTAGTCAAACCTCAACCCCAAGGCATAATAAATGGAGGGGTTGAGAGGTATGACAACCCTCTTACACACACCACTTCAACCCACACCCCAAAGGATAAAATTTAAGACACAAGAAATAAAGTGCAAATCAAATCTCACATTTTACATTACAAAACACTCCATGGGGTCTATTTTTGACCCCACAACCCATATGTAGGGTTTGTATAATAATTTAAGATGCATGGGACAAGTTTAACTTGTCCCACAAGTCTCTAAAATTAGCCCTTAAGGCCAAATCTGAATTTCCAAGATGAGGTAGAGTGTACCACACTCTAGATCAAAAAAACTCAACTAACAACACATAACCCAAAGAGCCATCTAATCTAATAAATGAATTCTTTTGTCCCATCCATGATTAGTTTAGTAACATGATTAATTTACTAATCTAGACAAAAATTAAATAATTAATAAAAGGAAAATATGTAATGCCCCCAACCTACCTTGTCGGTCAGCTTTATCTCCTTGGCGTGGAGGGTGGAGTCATTAAATCTTGGCATGTTCAACTCTTCTGCTGGTGGCCGCACTTCCTCCTGCATTTATTATTTTTGATTTGCAAATCTTCCTTGCTTCTTGTTGACTGCCTACATAATCCTCCTCTCGGACCGCGTGAGATCTTTCCTTTCTGCGTCCTAGGACTTCGTCCCCCTTGCTGGCTCAAAAATGATTTTTTTTAGGATCTGTTTTTTTTGGAAGACATGAACAGGGTTTTCAGTCCATGCTCGGATTCATTGGTGCAGAAGAAGGATGGATTTATGTTTGGTTTAGCCTTCGCGGACAGGGACTTCTTCTACATCGTCACGCAGGTGAGGACCAAGCTGGAGCTCTCGCCCTGTGATACGCGTTTGGCGTTGTCGTCTAAAGCGTCTCAGTTGGCTGTATTCAGGCCGTTTTGAGCGCTTCCAATAGGCAGGCTTTCCAGCTATGTTGTTATCTGTTCTATTTCGACTGCATCCTCAAATTCAGGATTCTCCTTCAAGATATTTGTTTCAAAATCGACTGTGACAGTGAGAGAGTTAAGTGCGACAGCTGCCGCAGGGCGATCCCAAGGAACCGTTGGTGTTGATCCTGATGTTCTGGTTGCACGCGACCACAGTCGTGATCAGTTGTTGCAAAATCTTGCAGCTGTAGTAGAAGAACGAGATAAAGTTTTAGTTGAGCTGTCCACTGTGAAAACAATAGGGTGATTCATCTTGTACTGGAGAATGCTCACCTCACAGGTCCGATAGACTCGTTAGCTGATCTAGACCAGTTGAGAGTCTTGAGCCTGAAGGGGAATTCTTTAAATGGTACCATGCCAAATTTGACCAAGTGGAGGAGCATGAAATTGTTGTTTCTCTCATACAATAACTTTTCTGGTTCCCTGCCTTCATCTATCTCATTGTTGGATCGGCTGTGGAGGCTCGATGTTTCAAACAATTTCTTCACTGGCCAGATACCATATTCTCTGAATTCTCTAAGCCATCTGCTCACTCTGAGACTTGAGAATAATGTATTCACTGGTACAATTGCACAATTGAACATTACCAGTCTTCAGGACTTCAATGCATCCGGTAATCATCTCACAGGGGCCATCCCTGGATCTTTGTCTAAGTTTCCAGCTTCCGCTTTTGCCAGTAATGTGGTTCTCTGCGGAAATCCATTGCCAAGTTGTAAGAATATTATCAGTAATCCTACCACTCCAGGAGGTATCGTGAATTCCAATCCTGTAACACAGGATCCTAGCGTGGTGCCCTCCACACCAAGTTCAAAGCCTGAATCGTCTCAAAGCACAAAGAAGAGCTCCAATAGATTAAGCAGGGGTGCTGTGATTGCTATTGTTGTTGGGGACTTTGCAGTTCTATTGCTCATTGCTTGCTTTTTCATTTGGTATTACTGGAGAAAATACTCTAGAAAATGGTGGATGGGAAGCCGTCAAAGAGATTGGAAACAGAGAAGATTGTGTATTCATCAAGCCCATATCAACATCCATCTAGTTCTGCAGAGAAGGAAAGCTAGTTTTCTTTAAGGAACTCGACAGTTTGAATTGGAGGATCTTCTTCGAGCTTTGGCCGAAATGCTTGGGAAAAGTAGCTTTGGATCTGCTTTTAAAGCCATATTGGAAGATGGTAATGTTGTTGCAGTGAAGAGATTAAAGGAGGTGCAAGGGTCAGGTAAAAGGGATTGTGAGCAGCATATGGAACTTGTTGGAAGCTAGCAAAAGTCCTAACAGAAGACGAAATATGCAGGCCTCTTCAAAGCCTTCAAGATCTCTTACCAGTCTCACTCGTGTCCGTACAAGACGAGGTTGTTCAGTAAAAATATTTCCACCATTGTTAAATCTTGGGCCATAAATTGTTTTGTAAACGTGCATCATAATTGTTGATAACAGTGCTTTGAAGCAAAGAATTGCTGCTCTTGCACAAGACAAGTTTTTTAAGGATGCACACTGTGAAGCATTGAAAAAGGAGGTGTCAAGGCTAAGACAACTATATCACGAGCAGCAGCAACATTTGCAAAAAGAAATGCATGCATCCTCAACAGGGGCATATGACTTACAACAGCAGCACCAGTTTGGTAAGCTAGAGCAGGGTTCATCTTCACAGGTGATGGATCAAAAACCTGAGATCTCTGATCCTTCTCCAAGTCATCGAAGACTACATCAGGGATTCCAGACCATAGAGAAAACAATGCTTCCCACAGCCATACAGCCCCTGGTTCTCAGATGTTGAAAAGCATGATGCCTTCAAGCTGCCTTATGGGAGAGAGAGCAACAAGAGCTTGGAAGAAAGAATTATAATCAGGCATGTTAACTTTACTCCTCGTAATAGTTTTCTACCTTCTTTCAGTATCTTGAAATGAATTTTCTTTCCTCTTGAGTGGCGCCTAGAATAAATGTTTTCGTGGTTGTTTATATCGCTGCCTGAATGTGTTGGCCATTCTTTTAAAATCTCGTTCCAATTTCGCTAGTTTTGCTTGGAATGTTCTTTTCCCTCTCTTATAGCTTACTCTATTTATATTCGTCTAAAGGGGCTACTGCAATATTGTGTGATGCAGTCTAGTTCGTAGGGAAGGAAACATTATAGAGTTTCGTTTGCTTATATGACTCTCTTTTAAAATAATTCTGTGATGGTATTTTGTAATTGAAGGCTTACTATATGGAAGGTTAAGCCTTCATATCTCTATTTACTTGAATGAATACGTATTTCCTGTTTAGGGCTCTCCTATTTTTGGTGAAAAGGTACATTATTAGTGACGTCGTGTTCTAAAACTTGTTTAAGCCTGTGGGCATTCCTTACTTTTGTTTAATTAGAAAATGGCATTAGGGTTTTGTTTCAGAACTGTACATGATTGACTGTTGTACCCAGTTCTAGAGGATTAATAACCCGACATCTATTTTGGCCTCTACGTGTTGAGAGGATTACTATACCTACTTCCTGGATTCAAACTCTTGTTTGATTAAAGTAAGGGGGAAACATTGTAAGTTTTATTGAATGAAATCTCTTCAAGTTTTTTTTAAGGGTCGCGAGCAAACTATTAATAGCTGGACTGAAACAAAAGTTGTAGGTGAATCCATGGTATTGGACTCATGAACTCGTTTCCTGTTAGATGATAGCTGATTACAAGTGATAATATAATAGGTGGTTACTATATTCATCTGTTTGATATTTGCTAGACATGTCCTTGATAAGCCCACATGGACCGGGTAAATTTTCCATCTTCTATACCATTGGCAAGGAGCTCATAGAACTTCTAGGCCTGACTACACTGCGTAACCTTCCTGATGGTTATGTGTGTTGGTTCTTTTTTTTTTTTGTGCTTGCACTCGTGGTAGGGTCTTTTGAGTCGGGGCATCGTTGGTGTTTTACCCTCTGTGTATCGAATCCTTTTGTTTTCGAACTCGAATATCTTATACTCCAAACTTGGTTACTAAAAGGTCCCATTTTGTGGCCTTGTTAAGGAAATCAATTTTATTTTAATTCTTATTGTCATTGTCGGAAATATATAAAAATTATTAACGACTTTTGGGTTTAGCCTTCCCTTATTTTTTTTGTAGAGAAGTTGACGTTTAGGATAAGGTTTGTTGGTAGAATAATGGCCCTTTTTGTGTCTCCTTTGTACGCTTTTGGAAGAGTGGTTTTGTTTTGTTAACTAGTCCTTCGTTTAAGAAATCCTATAAGAAGGTAGCGGTAAAACTCCTTGGTTAAAACTGAAACTATAGTTGTTTTTCTTTAAGGGCGTCGAACCCTAATTATTGCTATGAAGCCTTCCCCTGGGAGATTTGGATAACGCCATTCTGTTTCGCGCCTACGATCATTATTAGTATGTTTTGTCTTCTCTTGGACCTCTTTAGATGGGTGGATTGGGTATTGGGTTCCAATCACGTAATCTATAGGACTACATGAAGGAAATATATCAACACTCTTGACTTTCTTGTTCCTAACCCATAAGGTCTTGCCTTGATTTATGTGATTCTGTTCTTACTGGTATTTTGAATTTCTCCTTGTTGGATGGTTTAGATTTCTTTCTCATGCAAATAATTTTGGAGTTGTGGGTTGTGTTTTAAATCCATTTTTGAATTAGAACATTCCTTTCTTGATATTGTTAAATGTTAGCTTACTGTTGCAATGTGTAGCCTTAACATGCTCAGTTCTCGCGAACTGATTCCAGCTAGTATTTGTGCAGATGGATTATGCGAGTAGTTTAAAGGAAAGAGTTGTAAAGGTTTCATCAGTGCAATTTTATGAAATTCCTTGTAAAAATGCCCATTGTGAGGTAAAATTTTGTTATAGTGATTGCAAAGGAATTTAGAAGACCTCTTGCCTTGGGTTGTTCAGAAATTGCGTGAAGATGTTATCTTGTCCTTCTGTAGGTAAACTGGTAACTTATCTTTGTGGGAAATGTTATTCAATCTTTTCACTGGCATAAGCATTGTAAAACTTTGATCTTGAGAATTAAGTGTTAATTTAAATCTTTCTGAGACTTTGTATTGATGTATTATATATGTAAGTTTTAATGGGGTGGCTTTTCCTTACAGAAGTTACCTAAAAGTTTTATTCAAGGAAGTATGTTGTGATTTAGATCCCCTTGAGAACAAACAATGCCTAAGTAATCAAGAGTGAGACTATCCTTGCAAAGTGATTTTATATAACGTGTTATCCCTAACTGAACTAGTAAACACTACTCCTTTTGGTGAACGCTTAAAACAAGCTTAAAGGAAAACAATGATTAGTTTCTAATAAGATTTAACAAGTAAGAGAAGAAAATTTTGAAACCACTCAAGTTATCTCTCAGCCTATTTAAAAGTAAGTAGCTTCCTCTTGATAAGCTCTTTCGGTGAAGCCTTAGTAAGAGCTAATGTCGTCTTAAGGGTGAACTCATTTGACCTTCTTCCCTTAACTTTATCCAGGGTACCTTGTAATTTTCTCTTAAGTTGTTGAACGTGAACCCATGTTGTCATATGGGCATGAACAAGTTCTAGTAGCGTAAGTGTTAATAGATGGCCTTGTGAAATTAAATTACCCCTTTCTCTAAACAAACGAATTAAGCAAATGAATGTCATAATAGAGAAGATTAAAGATGATTACTCAGTGTAAAAAGAATAAACTTAGCTTGGTAAGATGAATTATATGAATCATACCTTGAGCATCCTTGAAAACGTAAACTAAGAATTGCAAGATGTATTTTTAAAATAAATAATCCTCAAGAATATCTCATTGTGGATGGCCCTAACTGTTAGTGTGTTCTGTGGATGGACCTCTATGTTGTCATGTCAAAAAAAAAAAAGTGTATTGTCCTTTTGGGTGTGAACGTTTCCGTGCTGACCTTGTGGTCATCCCCGTAACAAGTTGTTCACAGTGTTAGTTGTATCCTTGGTGACGACATGTTGCGTCATGTTATGTGTGGAAGTAAGTCAAAAAAAAATTATCCTGTCTTTTACTGTGTTGTTCACGTGTGTGAATTTGTGGGTCGAATTACGAAATACATCACTATAAAATCACATACTAAAATTAAATAAAGGAAATAAAATAAAAGAACAACACACAAAACCCCTTGGTCACTATTGGAGGTAATCCCCCTTATGGGGAACCCCTAACAAAAAAGCAGGACACACACACATCACAACACAAGCTACCATTGTGACCGGTTGCCAATACCCACATTCCTTCGTTGTTGGTCTCCTACCCCCGTAGTTTATTGTTGTGAAATAATTACCTGCAAAAATCACACAATACCTTTTTGGCCTCGTGGCCATATTAGTGATATCGAACTAATAAAAATTCTTATATCTACATATCAATTTCAACATCAAATGTCATAACTACTATTGCTAAGACCAAGTGATTCAACAATTACTCTCAATTTCCAACACTTCGATTCTGCTAATACATCAGTTTGCAATTACAATCATAAACCAACTAAATCATCTAACTTAAGCAATACTTTCACTTGTTCACAATTTTGCCAATTCTCCAACATCGAAGGAATCACAAAATAACTTTGAACATCATAATAAAAATCAATACGAAAATAATTTGAAATATCAACATATATCTAAGTGACAACACATCATTATCTTCCATACTAAAATTCTATCAAAATTTAATCAGTTTGATTGGATATGTCTATCCTTCAATTTCCATATCACAATGTGTTACTATCGTTTTTCCATTACTATTTACATGTACAATGTGCAATGATGTCTATGTGTTCAATCATAGTGTTAGATTAAATATAAAAAAACACTATCGAAGAGTAATGATATCACAATCAATTTATAACAATGCATCTATTCTAGCTAATTATCTTATCCTTAAATTCCCCTCAGGGTCCACAGTACAACATAGAGTCAAAGTAATAATAATAACCAAAACACAATGCAAATCTTGATGTCCACACATTTATTGTATGTTAACTAGAATACAATAACAAGGTTTGAGATTATAATCAATTTGAAATTGGTAACATGGTTCATTTAGTGTTGAAGAGGAGTGGGCATTACATCCCCCTCCCTTATATTTGACTTCCTCCCGGAAGTCACAGAGAAAGAGGTACGAAACAATGCAAAATAAATAGGATCACACCCTTTTTGGAATTGTTTTGCTTTAAACATGTGTCGGTCTACAGAGCCCAATTCTGGTCCAATGCAATTCAACAAGAAGAAGGGAGATTGTAAGGGATGAGTACTAAACTTTCTTCAAGTAAGGTTTCAAAAATTTAATTCTATAGAGTAACTCTACGTGGTCAACCAAGTTACAAAACATAGCATCAAAACAAGAAATGATCAAAAGAGTCTTAAGAATAACCACCAAGTAAAGGAACATCGGGGAGAATTTCGTGAACTCGATATGACCACATAGTTTTGTTAGGGCAGAATCATAGCACCCTTAAATATTTACAACTAGATGAGCTGAGACTCTTAGTTTTATTGCACAACATGGAGCATTTCTCAAAGTGTGGGAGTTTACGAGTTGAGAGAGCTCTCAGATTAAGGTGGTTCTATTCTAGAGGATCTATTCTAAAACCTACTCTATCTTACCAAGGAGATAGGGTTGAGAAGATACAAAAATAAAACCTAAGCTAACAAGGTGATGCACCAAAGGAATGTTAAACACTCGTTTTGCAAGCTAACACAGACCATAGAACTGCAATGCAAATGCCATGCATAAATAACCAAACTATAATGAGAGATCAAAAGGCAACAATAAACACATGAGAGGGTCGAGAATCATCCATAGACATATATTATTGCTCCAAAAGTTGATACAGTGCATTACAGTGGCCAAGAGGCAAAATATTGCATTACAACTTGAATGGGAGGTTTGGAAACTCCACAAATTCACTTATAGAAAAGGGAAGAAGGGAGAGTGCAAAACAAAAATGTCCAACTGTTTACAATGAGCCCAACCCCTTCTTTTATAGATTTAGCATAGAGAGAAGGAGGAGAGAGGTGGGAAAAATAATTTGAAACTCAACTACCAGCCATCAATTCCCCTGTAAATCCACCCACAATCTATCAAATCTGCCTCAATTACTTTTTCAGCGTGTTGAAGGAGGAAGAATTGGTGGATTAGATCAAATCCAATCTAGTTGTTGGAGCAAATGGATCCTATATTAATGGCATGAAGACATTTTCCATTTTTTCCCCACCTAACTTCTTCAAAATTAAATTTTTAGATTTCCATGATGTAGATGAGGTCGAGATCTCTCCAATGGTGCCAAATTTGTTAGATTTTGGGCACTGGATTAGAAGATATGCCCATTTGAAGTTCTATTGAATCGAGTCCGTATGAAAAATTATGGAAAACAGATTAGTAGTACGGGTCCATGGGCCCAAAATTTACTTTTCCCCCACCCTTTTGGCACATAAATATAAAAATGTAATAATTTCCCTTGAGCTCCATACTACCTTTTTCAAAAAACCATCTTGAGTCGGTTGGTTTGCATTTTTCATTTGAGAAAAACCCACTTCAAAGCTCGTTAGACCACATATAATTTAGGCCTAACATGTGCCTCCTCAAGAATTGGCGAGAGGCACGACTCATTTTTATACTTTATGTCTCTTGGGAACGAAGCCAAAAGTTAAAATTACCTCCGCGACCCACCTCCCCACTTTGACTTGGAATATGGCCACGTGGAGGGTGGTGCGCATTTTGGGACTGTTTTTGGATTTTTCTTTTGAAGTTGCACCGGGCTGACATGTGGCTTGTTCCGTGGCTTTTCTTTGTACTTTTATGATTTTTTTAAGTCCTTTTTATTTATGGGGGTTGTATATCGACACTGGGACACGTGGAGGCTTGGCACTTATCTAAGGACCCACTTTTAGATTTATCTTTGAAGATGCGCTAGCTGGCAAGCTAAACCCTTGTGCTCATTTGAGTCTCCACATTGGGTCACATCTTTTAATGTGCGCCATTAAGACACGTGGCACCTTCTGCCTTCACTCTTATGCTTAAGCTGATTTGGTTCCGCTTTTAGATTTGACCTCTGTTGACCCCTGGCCATGTGGATGGTGCAGTGCATGTTTGAATCTCTGCATTTGGGCTTCCATCTTGAAATTGCACCAAGCTGACATGTCATTTCTTCCACTTGTTTGGACTTTTAAATGGCTGGATTTATCCTTTTATGGGTCTGGGATACATGGATGCTCCTCACTTGTTTAGAGACTACTTTTTGAGTTTAATCTTTGGAGATGTGCCAATGAGGCACGTGGAGGCTTTCTTGATTCCTCCATACTTAGCCAATTTTGGGCTCATTCTGAACCATTCGTAGAGCTTGAAGACTTCAAGTTTTTCTCCATTTATTTTCCTTACAACCTCTGGTTTTCTTTGACACTGTTTTCCTCCCTCCCCGACCCTGCTACTCCATTGTAGAGCCTATTGTTACTTATTTGTTGGATTTGAAGCATGGGTTCGTTTGATGGAACCGTTTCTTGAATTTCTTCTTGCATAGGGTCATGTTTGATCAATTTTGTCGGGGAAAAATTGAGATAACAATTTGGTGACTCGTAGGGGCATATGCTGCTAGATGAAGAGATCAGTTGCCTTGTTGTATCCATTGGGCATAGAGTCATGGTTGGTGGCCTGGTGTTGGTCCTGTTCTTCTAGAAATGAACACTTTGAGACCTGATTTTAGTTTCTTTGTATTTGTTCTATTAGAAAGTGAGAAAATATTATGGTAACTATGGTTCTCCCTGTTGTAAAATGTTGAAGGGCTTGGTGCATTCACCTAGAGGCCAATTGAATAGCTGTATAATAATGCAAACCTAGAGCAACAGAAAACTTTGTCCCACAACACTTAGAGAAATAAAACTTACGCTACAAAAAAATGTGCATACGCACTTAGGGGAAATAAAAATTATAAGCTAATATTTATAAGGGTGAAACCTTCCCTTTTAGTAGCAATGTTTAAGATATATCTTGTTAATTGGGATCTGTAATTTTTGCCATCCAAGTTAGCCAGATGGAAGGCATTGTTGCTTTTACACCTTGTGATCATGTAAGGGCCACTCCAAATGGCATCAAATTTGGAATGCTTTCCTAGCTTTTCCTGATCTGCATCCCACTTTAGAACTAAGTCCCCTTCTTGAAAGGTCCTCATTCTTGCTTTCTTGTCAAAACTCTTTTTGATCAATGCTTGATCTTTTCCATGCTCTGCATTACATGCTCTCTTGCTTCTCTTACTTCCATTAGCTCTACATATTTGATTTCCATGGGTTCAAACACGGCTATCTCCAACTGTTTCTTGATATCCAAAGTTGGAAACTCCAATGATATGGGCAATACTTCCTCTTTTCCATATACAAGCTTGTATGCGGAGTTACTGTGGATCTTTTGGATGTGATCCTATCGGCCCATAGAAGTTGTTGATAGTCTGTTTTTATAAGTATCCACTTGTGGCCCTAGCTTGAGTTTAGGTTAATCACTCCAATGAAGCCTAATCCCCATTGGATGAATGGATGATCAAGTGGCAGGCGTAGGGGCATGGCTGCTAACATTTTTTTCCCTGTGAAGAATGGACGCTTCTTGCACTTCTTGATGCATGAGTAGCAGTCCCTAAACATTATAGGCCAATAATAATCAACTTTCATGATATTGAGAGATATTACTCAAGGATAAAAATGGCCTCCTGCTTCTCCATCATGGAACTCATGCAACACCTTCTGAATTTGTCATGTCCCAATGGACCTCAATAAAACACTATTGGTATCCCTTTTAAACAAGACACCACCAAAAAGCACATATGGGATGGCTTGTAGTCTGAAGTATCTCCTCTTTTCTTTTTTCCATTTTGGAAGGCACAAAAATGTCTGGAGATAATGGACCAATGCTTTAGGTCAACATGGAATAGGTGCATCATTAGCTGGTTTCTCTTGATCATTCTGTAATAGCGAGGAAAGCCTCTTTTTTATCCACTGACTCAACTTGTTGCTTGGAGGTGAGCTGTTCACACAGACCCTTGCCATGAACCAATTTGGTCACCTTGATCTCAATGTCATATTCCATTACCCGAGTGATCCAACCTGCTCTCTTCTCATTCAAATCCTTGTTTAGGAGAAAATCCTTGACACTAGCATGCGCTACTAGTAGACCAAGTGTCCGAACTTCTTCAAGCTCCCGATATGAAAGGACATGTTTTTCAATGAAAGATTACTTTACCTCATAGTCCTCCAAGCTCTAATGAAGAAGGCTATGGGTTGTTTTGAACCTTCCTTGTTGGGCTAGACCAAGATGGCTAAGATGGTGTCTAACCCTCTAAAATCATACAACATGAAGTCTTTTGAGAAGTCTAGGTTAATGAGAGTTGGGGCTTGTGATATTGCAAGATCGATGGCATTAAAACTCTCATTTCCTTACATTGCCCATTTAAATGCAAGACTCTTCTTTAACATCATTGTCAAAGGCTTAACAATATTGGTAAAATCAGGTATAAATCTATGAACAAAGTTTATCCTCCCCAAGAAGCTTTGGAGAGACTTTTTGTGTTGTGGTAATGGAAGTGTCTGGATGGCTTCAACTCTTTTAGGATCAATTGTCAACCCTTCTCTTGAGACAATGTGGCCCAACAATTTCCCCTCATGTGCCAAGAATACACACTTCTTTGGGTTTAATGACACTCTGAATCTTCTACACCTCTGAAACACCCACCTGAGCCGGAAAAGATGGTTTGCAACATTCTTTGAGAAGACAATGATATCATCTAGATACACTACGACAATATTGTTGATTAAGCCTTTCAATTCCATGTCCATAGCTCATTGAAATGTTTCTCCAGTATTTAATAGTCCAAATGGAATCTTCTTATAAGCATATGGCCCCATTTGGTGGTGAAGGATATCTTAAATTAGTCTTCCTCTTTCACCATTATCCGGTTATATCTTGAGTATCCATCTAATAATGAAAACCTCTTAAAGCCAGCTCTGACCTGGAGGATCTATTCCATTGATGGAAGTGGATAGTGATCTTTCAGTGATGCTTTGTTCGAGATCACGAAAGTCCACACATAGTATGATTTATCCATTTATTTTCATCACGGGAACCAAGTTAGAAATCAAACTTGAGTGTTTAATGGGAAAGATGATGCTGGCCTTAATTAGCTTGTTCAATTATTTCCTCATGAGAGGCTCAATGTGAGGATTTATTGGCCTTTGCTTCTATCTAAAAGGCTTGGCTCCTCAATCCTACTCGATAGTTTGTTGTGCGATTTGGGTTGAAGCCTCTTAAATATTTCTAAGTCGAGGCAAAGACATCTGGGAATTCTTGACAAATTTGAATATATTAAGATCTTTCTTGTTGAGTGCTTACCTTGCCAATTTGCAATGTTTTTCCTTCTTCTATGAAAATAGGATCTGAATCTTCACCCTTTACCTGAATATTTTCCTTCTCTTTTGAAATTGATCATTTGGGTTGAAGATTGATTCCAAAGTGACAAGACCCTTTGGTAGTTTATTGGTCCTCAGCTGCACTAGTTGATCACCATAATACTGCTCTAGTCTGTTTTTGTTTCTAGAGGAAAACTCAGCTTCTTCTTGTAGAAAGTTGACAATTTTTTGGTAATTTTCGAAGACCTGCCAACTTGTATTATTATCAGGGACAACTACTCTCACAACCACTTTGATATGGAACTGATATTTATCACTCTTTATACTAACTACAACATAAAATACTTCCATGGACATGTGGAGGGCTGGCGCTCATTTGAGGATCCGCCTCTGGGTCCTACCTTAGTAGTTACGCTAATGAGACATGTGGAGGCTTATGTTGTCTCCTCTCTATACTTAAAACTTGTCAAGAAAATTTCTAAGGATTAGGACACATGGATGGCCCACTCTGTTTGGGTACTACCCCTGTACTTTACTTTTGAAGAAGCAGAAGGGACACTTGGAAATTTCTGCTCACTCTTCCCTTGTTTGGAATTTTCAATGCCCAATGAAAACCGACTCGGACCCTAGACAAATGGTGCCTTCCGCTGGTCCTTAAACATTTTCAAAAAATCTACCCGACTAAGACACGTGGTGAGCTTGTTCTTATTTGGTGTCTCTTCTTTTGGGCACCATACGAAAGGTGAACCAAGGAAACACGTGGAGGCTTCCCATGCTGTTTGCTTTTATCCGAGACTTTTCAAAGGCCAAAAGGCATTTTTCTTGGGCCTAAGGCACATGGAAGGCCTGTGCTTGTTTGGAAACTTTCCTCTTACCTTACCTTTGTTGTTGCACCAAGGAAACACATGGACAACTCTAATCTAAAGTTGAAAAGGGTCATAATCAACGGTTGTCATGCATTGCATCTATTTTTCTACCATTTTTACTTGAGACTCCTACGAGATGCGAATATACATTGCTTTTCTTCATTTTTGGTGAAATTCCTTGTTTTTTTATATGAAAAGTGCCATTGAATGGATTTAGAACTTAATTTGTGAGTCAAAGATTGTAAGGGTGATATTTTGAAGTTAGAATTGCTTGGGCTCTTGCAAAAATGAAAATTACCAAAGAAGCTAGATGCGAGAGAAGAGATGCACAGGAAAGAATGGGAAAAGGATTAAATGATGGAGGTCACAGGCATGAAGGATGAGAAAAGTGTTGCCTCGAGGGAAAAAGGATTGCCTATCGAGTCGTTATACAAGGCCACCAGAAAATGATTAAAATAGGTATTTCTCACATGATAGATTAAGAATGATTAAAAGGAATACCAAAAAGTTGTGGCATGGCATCCTAGTAATTAGTCAAGGGTCTAAAAAATGTGATTAGTTCATAATTTTTCTACCTTACAACTTTCGGGTAGGAATTTTTTAAACGTCACTTTTTGAGGAAAATTGGTAACAAGTAAAGGTTCCTCAAATATTCTTCTTTTAGGGAAATTTTGGGATGATTGATCAATTGAAATGTATAAATGCAATGATAATACTCTTGCAAATGGTCGGGGTTGAATTTTTAAGAGAAAATTTGAGAAATCCCATCTTCCTGAGGGACCATCGAGAAACCTATTAATTTCTTGTGTTTTAGATTTTTAATCATGTCAAGTTGGTTGTAAGTGTACAACCATTGACAAGCTATGATACTGTTCAAAGAAAATTTATCCTACTAATAAATCTAATCAACTTCAAATTAATTTGTGTCAATCTTGGGCAAATTTGTGTCTTCTTAATTTCAGAATGTCTACAAGTAGTTTTTCTTGTTCCTATTAGAATCTTATGTTAAATTCCCTCCAAATCACATAGGATCTCATCCCTGTGATAGTTTAGTGGCATTTATAATTTCATTACGAGAAGAGCTTTCATCCTGTAATGAGATAAATAATTTAAAATCACTTTATTGTCATTTGTTGATAAAGATTATCTGTAAGCCTTTGAGTGTTTCTTAGGCATGAGGAACCAGGGGTCTCTTAATGTTTAATTGATTCTTTAGCTCAAACATTCATGTTAAATTGTTGGAGATTCTCTGTGAAAGCATGCAAATATGGGCCTCTACGGATGCACACATTCTCATTAAAGGAATATTTTAGCTATTCTGAAGCATTTTGTCATTTAGTTTTCCAAATGTTGTGAAGGTTCTCAAAGATCTGGCATAATTAGTTTTATCCTACTTAATCTCCCACCAAAATTATTCAAAACAAATGAATCCTACCTGAACTACCCCTTTTTTCCCTGTATGTCCACAAATGTATAAATTCTCTTTGTGAAAATATGTAGAAGTAATCGATTGCACAATGTCTCTTTGTAACCTTAGCCATGTTTACAAAATATCACCATTCTTTAGAAGTAGCAACTCGTAAGCATTAAATTGTGGTGAATTGATCATATTTTCTCGGGGTCTCCTTTAAAATTTGTGCAAAGAAGGATATCTTCATTCTCCTTGCTTTGACATAGGTTACAAAATGGGTCCTCTCACCTGGTTGAAAGGCACGGCCTAAAGAAGTGAGGATAGATCAAAATCATAATGAAGGTGCTATCTATTTCTCTAATGCCCAAGTGACAAAGAATCGAGATGAATCCCCTACCTGGATAAAAAATGACTCATAATTTGATCTTTCTCTCATTATCTTGCTAAATCGGTGGCGTTGCTCGGTTTCCAAGGGAGAATCAATTTGGATACCAACACCAGAATGATGTCATTCTTTGGGAAAATGAAGGTGCGTGTAAAGTTTAACACCTTCAACAACACATATAGACAACGGTAAATGCTTCTTACTAATTTTATATTGAAAATACATTGTTGGAACGTCATCATGTGTCCCCATTTGTAAGAATTGAGCAAAGTTACAATTTTTGTGTGTAATATTTCCAATTTACTGTTGGTTTTGCAATAGATTTACATCAACAATATTAAATATAGGTAAAGGAAAGTCATATCGTGAAGCTTTGCATGAATTTATTATTGATAGACATTTTCAAACTAATTTTAGTGTACTTGCATGAATAAGGTGAAAATCCTTAGTGGTAACTTCATTTTGAATTAACTTTTGATAAATTCCAATGTCTTAACCTCTGTCGATCAAAATTTATCACTAATATCTGCAAAGCTAGAAGGAAGAAGATATTTATTCAATAAATACCCTACTAGAAGGTTGTTTCAGATTTGGTAAAGATAAATTCTAAAGGAAGAAGAATCTGGAAAGTTGTTGGAGATCAGGAATCAAGAAAAGAGATAACAATTGTGGAAGCTGATCACTGTCATTAAAGATTGTCATACTTCCTCAAGTGCTTGAATCAAGTAGTATTTTTGTAAATCTAAGTTCTCCATCTAGAGAGGGGCCTTCTTTTATATTTGAAAAATTTCATCTCATTTAGACCTGTGTTCTCCAAAGTGATAGGATCTTCCAAGAAATAGATTTTTAGGGAACATTCATTACGAGAATTGCATTCTTGTGCCTCACATACCCCTCACTCCTCATCATTTTGTTTACATGTTGTAAGATCACCTCCCAAAACAATATGGCCCAGCCCCCACCTAGACCTCCATTTTTGTGAACACTTTTGGTCCTATAGATTTTAGAAGTATGGCTGGATATCCAAATGTTGTACCCAAGATGTTAGAAATAGATTGCCTAAATTTCAAGGAAATATTACTATTATTGGTGATCAGCACTTAAAGATTTTTATCAACATGATAGAATACTTTAAGATTAAATTTGAGGATGTGTACATAAAGTTGTTTATTCATTCTCTAGAAGAGGATGCATGAGACTGGTATAAATATTTACCAGACAAATCCATTGATTCATGGACATAAATAAAAAATACTTTTAGATTATAGTATGGAGATAAAACAAACCCTAGGTTTCTTTTATCATAATTTAAAAATATAAAAAAAATTTCTAATGAGTCTTTTCATGACTTCAATACAAGGTTCGACAAGACCTTAAATAGGTTGCATGTGATCCTAAGGCCAATTGGTGTTTCTTGTTTCATAAAATACTCTGATGCTTTTGATAAGAAGCTTGCCTATTACTTGAGAGATAAGAACCCAACAACATTACGACAGACCTTCACCATGGCTTTATAGATTAAAAGTAATATCAAAGCAATTGGTAAGCCTCCTAGGAGGGAAGGTATATCAAGCTGATCAATCTAGAGAACCCTCAGTCAAGTAAGTTTGTGGATCTAGAAGATGTTGTGAAATTTTTTGCTGGAACTATTAAGGAAATATCCTATAAAGTGGCCAGAGAAGAGAAGGGGTTTGGACACATTTCCCAAGGTCATCATAAAGCACAAGGTTAATAAATATTTTCAAATCATCCTAGGGGTGATCAAATATATGATGACAAGGGAAAATGACTCATGGGATCAGGAAATAGACATCCCCAAGCCCGTGAGAATAGAATTGTGCCTGATCCTTTGATTGCTAGATTTACTATTGTGGAAGAAGTTGATGAAATTAGGCATTGTGCTAGATGTTTCTTACCACATGCCCCATGTGATGATGACACTAATGATGATGTGTGCATGGTAGGGTGCTCTACAAGCTCACAACAAGGAGCAACTTCTACTGAATTAATCAGTGCCAGAATTGCTATAGATTTCTAGGATTGCATCCATCGGGCATTACCCCTTCCATCCTCTCATACTTTTGAAATACATATGGTACAAGATTTTGAATTACGTAGCGATGATTTTAAATACACAAGGGAACTAATTATCAAAAAGTATGATGGAGGAATCCCTTCAGAAGAGGATAGGTAGTTGTTAATGAATGTTGTAGTTGGCCATGAAAAGGAATATAACACTAGGAGTAAATTTGTTAAAGGGGAAAGGCCTCAAGCCAAACAAAAACTCCAGTTCTCAACAATATCTCAAAAGAAAATCCTAAGAAAGATACATATAGCAAAAGCCTTGTGTCCCCAAGCGAAGCTGTTATCCACGCCAATGCTTAGACCATGAAAAATATTTTGCTGTTAGATGAGTTTCTCAATCTCCTCCAAATCTTGCCTTGCCCAAATACGTTTCTTACGAAATAGCCCAAGTCTTGAGTCAGATCAATATTTTTGTTCTAATTGTTGAGCTTCTTAGGATTCTTGAGCATAAGAAAAGGCCCTTTGAGTATTTGGGATTGAAAGAAGAAAACATTACCCAAGGTAGAAATGTAAACAATGTTGAGACTCCTCCTACCATTGTAGAGTTGGAAAAACCCCAAGTACTAGAAGAACTAGGTGAGCCACCTAAATTATATTTGGGAACATCCTTGGTTGAGTCCCAACTGAATGTAGATCCATTTTTCACTACTCTGATTATTGGGGACAAGTTGTTACACAACTGTATGTTTGATTCTTGAGCATCATGCAATGTTATGCCTGTTGAAGTCATGATTGAATTAGATATAAAAGTGACAACAACTCATGCAAAGTGCACTACCATGGATTCTAGAGAGGTGCCAACGGTTGGATGCATCAAAGGTTTGATAGTGTAACTTGTAGCCTACCGAGGAAAGAACTTAAAACTAGATGTTGTTATTGTTGATTACCCTGCCAAATGGGGAATGCTATTATCAAGAAAATGGGCTGCTAGTGTGGGTGGTAGTGTGCAAATGGATATGTCCTTTTCCACTATACATATTGAGGGAAGCCTTGTAAAGTTGTATGGTGAAAAGAAGATTCTACATCTCATTGAGGATCCCAATTTTTTTCTCCTATTTAAAGTGTTATACGTTGATGCTGATGTAGATAAATTTGTTGGATTTTCTCGATGGTAAAGAGCACAAAATTGATCAATGCAAGTCTCTTAATAAAGTAGGTTCTCCTTGTACTTTGTTTTTTTATGGGGCTTCCTCTAAATTTAGAAATGGTGTTGGTATTGTTCTGATATTTCTAGGCTAGGAAGAGTTTGTTTTCTCTTTTAAACTCAACTTTGAGTGCAATAACAATATTGCTGAATATGAAGCATAGCTCGTGGGTCTAAGAATTGCTTGGAAATATGGTATTAGAGACATCATTGTTAAAGGAGACTCAGAGCTAATTGTCAAGCAGGTTAGAAAACTGTATGCAACAAAAAATCAAAGAATGAAGTAGTATAAGCATGCAGTCTGGAATTTCATTGAAATGTTTGACACCTCAACATAATACATCATGATAGGAAGTACAATACTTTAGAAGATAAATTGGCCGTATTGGGGTCCAGATTTGAAAATTGTGTTGTATCCCCCTATTGTGAGTATAATATTGAGGTATTGACTAGGCCATCTATTCCTGACAATGTTAAATACTAGCAAGTGTTCGAAGACGATGCCTAGGTGTAAATATTTTTGTAGAACCAAGGAGAATTTTATGATCAACGTATAGATTGGGAGTGAATGGTTTGTGTGGATGATGGAAAGGAGACTTTGTTTGGAAAAGACATCATTCAATTGAAGACTAATACTATCCCTAAAGGTTTAGTACCACTTGAATAAAACTTTTATAATTCGATTGTATTGTCAACAAACACATGTCATCCTTGAGGGATGTTGAAGGGCATGACCCAGGCACAAAGGATAAACCATGTAAGATCTGGTTAGGTAGAAATCTAAGCAAGGAAGAAAAGTAGTTGTATGTCCAATTTTTGAAGAAATACCAGGAATACTTAGCATGGTCTTATTCGAACTGAAATCATGCGAAGAAGATATTTTCTAGCAATAAATTCCCTTTAAAGCTTCGCCAATCCGATTAGTCGAAATAGAGGATGATCAATACACTCCTTTCCCTGAAGATCCAAGAAGAATTGAAAACATTAAAGGATGGAGGAATCATACAGCCCACAAGGTACTCATCATGGTAAACTGTAAAACTTGGTACCTATCGAGAAAGAAGAATAGAGATATAAGGTTGTGTGTGGAATTTAGAAACTTGAATATAGCATCAATGAAGGATAACTACCCTCTACAAAATATGGACAATATGTTACAATTGGGTACTTGGTTCAAAAAAATTTATCCACCTTGGATGGTTTTTCTTGATATAACCAGGAAGTTGTGAAGAAATCGGAGCGAATCAAGAGCGCCTTTACTACTCCTTGGGAACATATGTATATGTCGAATGCCTTTTGGTCTAATGAAAGCTGAAGCTATTTTCGGGAAGAGCAATGCATGTAGCTTTCTCGACTATATTAATGATTTCATTTCGTATGTCAAGATGATGTGACTTTTTTCTCCAAAAAAATAGTGACCACCTGTAACACTTGGAAAAAATGTTGTTAAGATGCGGGGAGTATGGTATTTCACTAAATCCCAAGAAGTGCCATTTTGGAGTTCAAAAAGAAAAGCTTATTCGACATATTGTGTTAAAGGAAGGGGTCATGATTGATTCTCAAAGGGTAGAAGCCATCAGCAAAGTACATATTCCAAGAACCAATAAGGGAATTCAATCCTTTTTTGGGAAAATTAATATTATTGGGAGATTTATCTCCAAATTTGCTAAACTAACTATCCTAATCACTAGCATGCTAAAGAAAGACCAAAGTATCAAATGGGAAGAAGCAGTTGTTCAATATTTTGTTGGGATCAAAGAAGCATTAAAGAATTCCCTTGTTTTAATAGCTCCAGATTATAAGAAGGCTTTCCAAATGTTTTCTTTTGCTTCAGAAAGTACTATTGCATCTTTGTTTTTGCATAAGGATGATGAGGGAGCTGAAATACCAATTGCCTTTTTCAGTAAGGCATTACAAGGAGATGAGCTAAAGTATACTATCATGGAGAAGTAGGAATTTGCTTTGGTAAAAGCAACAAAGGTATTTAGGCCATATATTATGAGTTCCAAATTCATTTCTTATGTTCCCCACACCATGGTGAAATATATCCTATCAGAAATGGAGGTTTCAAGTAAGAGATTCCGATGGGTTAACAAATTGCAAGAGTGTTATATGGACATCCAAAAAAAAAATTAGTCAGAGGTTTGGGCCTGGAAAAACTTATGGCAGAGAGCAATCTGTAGACAATTGAGGTAAATGAATTTGAATAAGAAAGGATGAATGTCCTTGAAATACTGATAAATTATAAATGGTACAAGGACATCATTTTTATCTCAAACATCTACAATTCCTTGAGCATTTGAGAAAAAATCGACAAGATCACTTAAGTTAGCTTCCCAAAATTATGTCATTACTGATTTTGGGTTAGCTTGGAAGAACCTTAAGGAGTTTTATTAAGATGCATTTCTTGAAGATGAAGCTCCTAAAATAATTACTAATCTCCATGGAGGATTTTAAGGGGGCATTTTGCGGGGAAAGTAAAAACCCATAAGATATTAAGGGTTGGTTATTCATGGCCAACTCTTTTCAAAGATACCACTCGATGGTAAGGAAATGAAAAAGTTACCAATGCTTTTATGGAAGACTAAAAGATTCAGGATCCCTTCATTTACAGCCCTATATCGATTAAAGCCCCATTTAGGAAATGGGGGATGGATTTAATTGGGGAGATTTATGATCCCTCAAGTGGAGGCCATAATTAGATACTAGTGGCCATAGATTACTTGACTAAGTGGGTGGAGGAAATCCCCACCAAGAAGGCAACTCACCAAATTGTCATGGATTTTATCCTGAATTATATCATTTGCAGATTTGGGGTACCTACCAAAATAGTTGCTGATAATGCCATGAGATTTCAAGCTAAACCTTTGGTGGCTATGTGCCACGAATATCGGATTAATTTGACATATGCTTCCAATTATAATCCCCAAGGAAATGGACAAGTAGAGTCCAACAATAAAAATTTGTTGAAAATAATTAGAAGAACTTTGGAGTTGAAAAAAAGTAAGTGGGGTGAGCAGTTGAAGTTTTTTGTTTGGGATGATCAAATCACTATTAAACAAGCTACTAGAAAAATCCCATTTGAGTTGGTGTATGTAACTCAAGCTATGTTGCCCTTGCATATGCAATTGTCTTCATTTTAATTTCTTCAACAACATGATTATCAAGAGGTTAGTCCCTATGATGCTCGCATAAATCAGATTGTTGAGTTAGATGAAGAAAGAAGGGAATCCCATCAGAGGCATGTAAAATTTAGAGACAAACTGAAGAATTTTTTTGATAAGAAAGTGACTCCAAGAGCTTTCAGTGTGCGAGATCTTGTGCTATTGTGGGATAGAAGGCATGAGGATAAGGGCATACATGGAAATTTTGATGTATTGTGGAGGGGCCCTTATTCAATTGACATTTAAATTGGTGAACATACCTTCTTCTTAAAAGATTTATATGTGGAATTTCTTGAGTTGCCTATTAATGGTAGGCATTTGAAACATTTCCTTGATTGATTTATCAGAATCAAGGTATACACCATTGTACATTGTATAGTCTTTTGGTTTCTTTCTACTTTCATTTTTTTCTGTTTTGTTTCATCCTGGTCCTTGGCAGCCATTTTGTTGGTTTCTCGGTTCATCCTTGGGGGAGTTGGTTATTATTGTTCTACTCTACAAGCTTGTTCTTTGACTTTGTTGCCCAATGGTTTACTTTTGGCACTTGGTCTGCTATTTTTTCTTGTGGCACTCACAGGGAGTGTCCATCCCTTACTTGGAGATGATGTTGGTGCGCAATTTGATCTTGCCCTATTTTTCCTTGAAATTCTTCAGTTTGTGGGCTCTGTCATATTTTCTATCTCCCCATGTTGATGCGTGAAATATCTATCCTTCATTTGGTTGCCATGATCAATCCCTTCCTTTGGTCAAGGATCATTTTAAATCCAGAATTTTTTTTTGTTCCTCTGTCCATGTGAAAGAATTTGTAACTTGGGTGTAAAATTGGGTTTTTTTCCCTTCCTTCCATTTTTCACAGTCACGTTTTGTTTTCCCTGTCAATTTTTGTCCCAATACCTGTGGAAAATTGGTCCTTTCTAATTTGATGTGGCTTGGTGGATCACATTTGGGCCTTATATCATTTCCAAATTCTTTTTCCTTAAAGAAAGATTCATTTCTAGGTGTAAATGGTGATTTCCCTACATTCTATGGTTTGATGGGTGTGTTTTCCCCATCAAATTTATATCTTAGCATCTATGGAAATGTGGCCCTTTCTGATTGGATGTGGCTCAGTGGGGCATTTTGAAACTCTAACGCCCACTTCAATTCAAATCCTTTCCACGTGAAAGGTCGACGCTCATCTAAAAGTCACCTCTTGGTATGACGTTTGGAGTTGTGCCAGGGAGACATGTTGAGGTTTTCATTTCCTTGCCTAGACTTAGACATTTTTTTCATACAACCAATGCAAATTTATTCAACAATGGACACGTGGAGGATTCAACTCATTTGAGGATCTGCCTCATGTCCTACCTTAAATTGCATCAGGGAGACACATGGAGGATTTCGTAGGCTCCTCTCTATACTTAAAACTTTTCAAGAAACTTTCTAAGGCTTGGGACACATCGAGGGCCCACGCATGTTTTGGAACCTACCCATGTACTTTACTTTTGAATAAGTACCGAAGGGACACTTGGAAGTTTCCGCTCACTCTTC
This sequence comes from Taxus wallichiana var. yunnanensis, assembly GCA_018340775.1. NCBI lineage: Eukaryota > Viridiplantae > Streptophyta > Pinopsida > Cupressales > Taxaceae > Taxus > Taxus wallichiana. The sequence goes on from CM031237.1 coordinate 810,407,701, forward strand.
CCTTGCTTGGACTTTTCAAAACCAAGGAAAACTGTCTCGGACCCTAGAAACATGGTGCCTTCCCTTGGTCCTTAAAATTTGTCAACAACTTTGCCAGTGAGACCCATGGTGAACCGGAACTTGTTTGGGGTCTCCACTTTTTGGAAGCATACTAAATGTGCACCAAGGGGACATGTGGAGGCTTCCACTGGCTCCTTTATACCGAGACTTTTCAAAGGACAAAAGGCATTTTCTTTGGCCCAAGGCATGTGGAAGGCCTGCACTTGTTTGGAAACTTGCCTCTATACCTCACCTTTGCAGTTGTGGTAAGGAAAAATGTGGACAACTCTAATCTAAAGTTGAGAAGGGGAAGTATCAACGGATGTTGTTCATTGCATTTGTTTTATGCCATTTTTTCTCTGAGACTCCTAGAGATGGGAATACGCATTGTTTTTCATCATTTATGATGAAATTCCTTATCATTTTTATCTACAAAGTGCCATTGAATAGATTTAGAACTTAATTTATGAGTCCAAGGATTGTAAAGGGTGATATTTTTAAGTTGGAATTGCTCGGGACTTGTAAAAATGTGAATTACCAGGGAAGCTAGATGCAGAGTAGAGTTGCAAAGGAAAGAATGGGAAAAGGATGAAATGATGGAGGTTGCAGGTGTGAAGGATGAAAAAGGTGTTGCCTCAAGGGTGAAAAGGATTTCCTGTCAAATCCCATTTATCACTGGCCCATAGGAAAATGATTAAAAAGGGGATTTATTACATGAGAGGATAAGAATGATTAAAAGGACTGTCAAAATTGTGGCATGGCATCCTAGTCATTAGTCAAGGGTCTAAGAAACATGATCAGTTCATAATTTGTCCACCTAGTAGCTTTTGGGTATGAATTTGTTAAACGTCACTTTCTGAGGCAAATTGGTAACAAGTAAAGGTTCCTCGAATATTATTCTTTTTGGGGAGAAATTTTGGGATGAGTGAGTGAGTGAAATGTATAAATGCAATGAAAATACTCTTGTAAATGGTCGGGTGTTGAATTTTAAGAGAAAATTTGAAAAATCCCATCTTCCTGAGGGATCATCGAGAAACCTATTAATTTTCTATGTTTTAGATTTTCAATCACATTAAGTTGGTTGCAAGTGTACTGAGACATTGACAAGCTCGGATATTGTTCAAAGAAACTTTCCCATGTTGATGCATCTAATCAACTTCGAATTAATTTGTGTCAATCTTGGGAAAATTTGTCTTCTTAATTTAAGAATGTCTACAAGTAGTTTTTATTATTCCTATTGTAGTCTTGTGTTAAAGTCCCTCTCAATCACATAGGATCTCATCCTGTGATAGTTTATTGGAATTTGTAATTTCATTACGAGAAGAGATTTTATCTGTAATGAGATAAACAATTTAAAATCACTTTACGGTCATTTGTTGTTAAATATTGTTTATAAGCCTTTGAGTGTATCTTAGGTGTGAGGAATCAGGGGTGTCTTAATGTTTAATTGAGTCTTTAGCTCGATCCTTCATGTTAAATTTGTGGAGATTGTGTGAAACCATGCAAATCTCGGCCTCCATTGATGCACACCTTCTAGTTGAAGGAATATTTTAGGTATTGAAGCATTCTGTCATTTAGTTTTCCAAATTTTGTGCGGGTTCTCAAAGATCTGGCATAATCACTTTTATCTTACTTAATATCCCACCAACATTATTCGAAACAAATGAATCCTACCAGAACTACCCTGTTTTCCATGTATGTCTACAAATGAATAAATTCTACTACCAAAATATGTAGAGGAAATCAGGATTGCATAATGTCTCTAGTAACCTTATCCCTATTTATAAAATATCACCATTCTTTAGAAGTGACAACTCATGAGAGTTAAAGCTGTGGTGTATTTATCATATTTTCTCGTGGTCTCCTTTCCAATTTGTGCACGAAGGATATCTTCATTCTTCTTCGTTGTGAGAGGTTACAAAATGGGTCCTCTCACCTTGGTCAAAAGGCATGACCTAAAGCAATGAGGATAGATCAAATCCTTAATGAAGGTGTTATCCATTTCTCCAATGCCCAAGTGACAAAGAGTTAGACGAATCCCATCTTAGTGGCTACAAAATGAATCATAATATGATTTTTCTATCTCTAAGTGTCTTGTTAAATTAGTGATGTTTCTTTGTTTCTAAGGGAGAATCGATTTAGATACCAATAGGGGGATGACCCCAATTGTGACCAAGGGATTTGTGTGTAGCTATTTTAGTTTATTTTATTTAATTTTGGTGTATGTGATTTCATTTGTGATGTAATTCCCTTTTTTAATTAATTGGTTTATGTGCGTTAATTAAGTGAGAAAATAATATTAATAAGATAATTTCTGATGTGACAAAAAGGAGTCAATTATTATAGTGGTTGGGTCTTTGTTTCTTGTGGTTAATAGTTGAGTGTATGTGATTTTGAGTGTTGTACATTGCACCCTACTTGGAAAATTCAGATTTTCCTTAAGGGAAAATTTTGGAGGCCTATGGGACAAGGTAAGCTTGTCCCACACCTCTTAATTTATTATACCAACCCTAGCTATGGGTTACGAGGTCAAAAATAGACCCCATTATGTGTTTTGGAAGGCAAAAGTTGAGTTTTAATTGCACTTTCTTACTTGTGTTTATTTCTTTTTCCTTAAGGGTGTGGGTTGGAGTGTTGTGTGAAAGAGGTTTTTCATACTACTCAACCATCCATTTATTGTGCCCTGGGTTATGGGTTTGAATTGACTTATGTGGCATCCTACATGGATCCACATCATCTCCCTCTCCCTCTTTTCTATTTATTGGAGTTTTTGGGAAGGATTGGGGGTTACTTTCTCTTTTTGGGGAAATGCTTGTAATTTTGGAGAGCTTGCTTGATAATGGAGCTTGGAGTGAATGGTGGTTTCTTAGGATTTTGCAAGGCTTGGAGCTTGTTGTGTATTAATAATCTTAATTTTTGAGGTATATTTCCACCTTTTTTTTACCTTTCTATGATGTTGTGCTCTTATGTGTAGATGGTGATTGTTATATTGGTTATGATTGTGGGAAATAGACTTGATTCTTAGGTTGTGGGAGAAATGGAAATAGGGGTAAAACTTGAAGGAGGAATAAGATGAATGTTATTGTGTATTTGAGTAGGGAGTTGGGTTGGGATGTCCACCTAGTTGATAAATATTTTTGTGTTTATCTTTTTATTTTCTTGATGGAGGCATAAGAGTGAGGGAGGCATAAGAGTGGGTTGATTTCTTGAGGGAGGCATAAGAGTGGTGTATCTTCTTGGAGGGAGGCATAAGAGTGTTGTATGTATTGTGATGGAGTTTTGGAGGCTCTTAGGTGGACACCCAAGCCCTTAGGAGGCATAAGAAGAACCCCCATGTTCCTTTGTCCTCCATGGATTTACCATGAAGCCTTTATGTATTGGTATTTGTTGGTTGGCTGTAAATAAGTTGGAATTGTTTTATTTCATTGTTTTCTTGATTGAATGTGTGTGTGGAAACCATTTTTGAGTTTCAATGGTTTCTAATAGCCCTCATTGCTTCCTTGTTGGGGCTTGGGGGCCAATGAGGAAGAAGGCTTCTCTCCCTCATTGGATATTTTGGTTGGGTGGAGAGTGTTGCCTACTCCCCCATTTTTTGTGTGCTTGGCTTGATGAAGATGGCGAGCTCAATAGAGAAATTTCTCTTGTTTGGTGAAAGATATGTAGAGTTGCATCTTGTGCTATTATGATCCTACTCCTTTCAAATGGTATCAATATTTTATTGAATATAATCTCATTCATTCTTGGAAATAGTTTATTGTGATTTGCAATACTTAATATGAATGTGAACTTTGTAAGGATCTTGTAATGGAAATTAAGATCTCTGAGAACAAAATTTATGTTTAGCGATTGCATTGTAAATCTGGTTATTTTAAAGGGCTAGTGCTCTTGGGTGGGAAATAAATGTTGATCTCTTGTATTATTCACAACCATTTCTTACTTGAATATTGAAATAAATTTGCTTTAAGAGTGGTTTAGTTTTATTCCCTCATCCAACTAGGTGTATAAGAATAATTAGATAGAAATCATTTTATAATGCAACCCCATATTTGTTGCACTTGGAATTGTTGTAAGTAAATGAATAAATCATAACAAATCATACCCTTAAACTAGTTATATAAACAAAATTGAAAGTGATGATTTGGTTAAATTTGATAAATCCTCAAATGTTTACTCTACCACAAGTACCTTCGTATATGAAAATTTAGTAACCATAAGAATTTATAATTTTAAAATTCATTCTTCCTCACTTTTCTCCAATGCCTTATTTTTTATGAAACTAAATTAATAATTAAATACATATTATTAATATATAATAACTATATATTAAGGATATGGATTGATCAATTTCACAATTTATAATAACATTAAATGATGTCATTATTTGAATTTCATGAACAAATGCCAATACTAAAATGTTAGTAATAAATATTAATATACATATATATATATATATATATATATATATATATATATATATATATATATATATATATATATGTATATATATATATATATACATATATATATATATATATATATATATATATATGTATACATATATATATATATACATATATATATACATATATATATATATACATATATGTATACATATATATATATATACATATATGTATACATATATATATATGTATATATATATATATATATATATATATATGTATACATATATGTATATATATATATATACATACATACATATATGTATGTATGTATGTATGTATGTATGTATGTATGTATATATATATATATATATATATATATATATATACACACATATACATATACATACACACACACACACACACACACACACACACACACACACACACACACACACACACACATATATTCATTATATTTATAGATATATTAATAAGTATTAGTAGTTTAAAATAAAATAAAATAAAATAATATTAAAATATTGGGTATGAAATTCGGTGATGTGTTTTTTTAATTAAATAAAAATAAATATATGTTTTAAGGCTATGGATTAGCCACATGACGGAGTTTAGGGTAAGTTTTATTTTTGTTATATAATTCATATGGGATGGGGTCAGGTCAGTAGCCCTCCCCCAAACACTAAACCCCTCTCCATTGTTAAAAAAATTCATACTTTTATTGTTTGATGTGGCCATTCATTCAATGGCGTAGACTTTTCTTTGTACTTGTTGGTATGTCTTTGAGATTTCCATGGCCGCGAGTATTTTAATCTCTCTCTCATATGTATGCATGTATGCATGTATGTATGTATGTATGTATGTATGTATGTATGTATATTTTAGAATCGTTCATTTTGGTATAAAAATAAAAAATTTATTAATATTTTTGTATTAAAACCTCCCAAAATTTGGTATTGCAATGAAATAAAACAAAAAATAAAATAAATATATACATATAAATGTAATTTTCTCAAAATAGATTAGTAGGGTTTCTTTTTTACCCAAATGGGTATATACTCATTGTATATATAATTAACCTACAAGAAAATACCATTTAAAAACAAATAAGGAAGGAAGACCAATACCCACAAAGGAAATGGGTAGATTCTTTTCGTAAACACAAAAACATAGAAAATGAGAGCTTCCAATCCTCTCTAATGCCCTCCATGGCTACATTTTATTCTCCTCCTTCCTTAACCTACAAAACAAAACAAGAGAAATGAGATATTAGTTTTAGAAAATGAATATATGGCATTCCATAAGGATATCTAGGGTTACTTTTGCCAAACCTAGATCTAAGGGTTGAGAAAGATTAGATCTAAGGGTGTAGGATGAACCCTACATCACTTAAGTGATGGGGTATTTAGGTGGGAATGTTTTAAATAAAATATGTGTGTGTAATGTTAAATGGGGCCCAAGGGGTTAGCACAAGTTGTGCACACTTGACCTTTTAAGAAATAAACTAAATATTAAGGTGCATGATTTTGAGCTATAGGATTTAGGACTTGTCAAATTAAATTTTAAATATAATTAGGGTCTTTAAATAAAATTATTTTAAAAAGAGATTAATGGAGTTATGTTTTGAAAAGCTAATGAAGACTATTTAAATAAAATTTTGGAGCCTTGTTAGTAAAATATTAAAAACATAATATTAATTTTGAAAATTAGGGAAATATTAATTAGCCGATAATTATTTTTCGATGTCTTGTAATTTTTAAAAGTTTATAATCTAGATTAGATCCTAGCTAATGCCTTTTAACCCTTAAATAAAATAAAAAAATTATACCACAATTTTTCCTTATATCTTTATCGGGTTCTCACGGATTTAAGTGGGACAAATGTGGGCATTACAAATACCACTCCTAAATGTCAAATTGATGTATTCTTTGTATCTCTCGCCCTCCCATAATTTAAGGATCTTGAGGGAGTCGGGATCAATCTAGGGGTGGAGCATCCTAAGTGATATCATTTTCTTGACCTTAGTGATGTTCCCAAATCCACCTCAACTTACCCATTGAGGACCGTTTTACAACCACAAATTGATTTGGGCACATGTTTTTAGTTTTTTTACGTTTGGAGATGAGTCATTACCTTTCATAAATTGTTTGTTTCAGATGCTTGTTTGACATCCAATGCACTATTTTTCTCCTCATAATATTTCGATCTCTCCTCTTCTAAAAAAATCCACCATCCCAATTGGTCTCTCTTGTGTAATAGCGGACATCACTTCTTGTTTGATCATTTAAATCCTCTTATTCATTTCCAAAAGAGGATTTTTCCTCATACTCCATTGAAATAGTATCCTTGTTGTCTTTTTCCTCTGTATTTCTTAAATTTTTAGAATTTTCCTCTAGTTTTGAGAGGATAGACTATGTTCCTTGGGAAAACCAGGGTTGTATAAACAAATGTCAAAGTAGTAGTAATGTCAAGCTCATCCCCAAATTATTCAACACACATTCAATTTGACACACCACTAGTTAATGGACCAAAGCGTTGAAAGAACTACATTATTACCCAAATCATTCACCATAAATACACCATCCATGGATCGAGTGGAGATAACTTTTATGGGATCAATGATAGGTTCGAGCATAAAAACACAGGCTACACCAAGTTTCCACCCAGGTGGATTCAAATTATATTCCTTGGGAGTGCCCTTACAGGATTTAGCCACATGACCTACCATCCTCCATTTTCAACGGGAAATAGGGGAGATTTATTACTCGAGATCTTGGTATACTTCACCATTGGCCGAGAATAGATGAATATAAGTGGGTAGTTCTTTGCTAGGATTTATACTCACTCATAATATTGTTTGTACCATCCTTGTACTAGCAATATTCATAAGATCAATAGCCAATAGATCCCCTAGGTATTTTGCTATCCCCCTCAACAACTCTATATGCCAATATTCGAGAACCAAAACATAGATCCTTAACCCAAATTGGATAGGCGTAGGGTTCCATATTTCTCATGTCAGAGACCAAGATGCCATTTAGCAAGGTGTAGCATTATATTTATATAAAACAATGGACCACCATTGTTGGTTCTAAGGTATTCCTCCTCCTTTTTGAACTAAAACATGAATGATTTATTCAAAATGGAAACCACAAAAATTCCTCCAAGAGGTGTCAATTTTCTTTTAGCCTAGGCCTTGACAATCTCAATGTTTGTCCTGATGTCTGAAAAGATTCTTGTGAGAGAATTTACTTAAATATTTGTTACTCTTTTCAACAGTTCCTTGGGCACAAATAGGGTCATCCCATTCAGATTCAAAACTGAATTGAAGGGATGAATAGGGAAATAGTCTCAGTATGTTAAGAAATCCACTCTACCCATGTCTTCGAATCCACTTACCTATTCACAATCAGCTCTCCTTTCCATTTCTCTTTCAAGGAACTAATGATTAGAGGAGTATTTTCTTTAGGTCCATGCACCTACCCCTAATCTACATCAACATTTTGAAAACTATTTTCCCACTCTTCCGCTTTCTCGTTTCCATCCATGGGATAGTTGACTTTTCATGAAGAGCTTGACTCTTAGCGGTGCCTTGTAATTTTTTAAAAAAATTGGATGTTGAGTTGCATATATGTATTTATCATTTTAAATAATATTCTAATTTACATGGATCAGTTAGCTATTATCTCTCAAAAGTACACCCTGATTAAGAGATAACAATAGGTGTTCTACGCTTGCTTTTCCCTCACTTCTATAGATACAATAGAAACACCTCAGTGATATGGGTATCCCTATGTTGAGGTGAATCTATAGGATTACAAGGACATTTACTTATTGATGTATCCTAATATAATTTTGTTTTCGGGGTTTTACGGGTAAAAAAATGGTTTTAACTAAAATTTAAAATGGGGTGATACACCAAAATTATTAAGTGATTTGAATGAGTACATGCACAATATACTAAGAAATAATTACAGGAGCATGAACCAATGGGTTTCAGCTAAATCCTAAGGGAAAACACTTTTGTGTTGAGGTATTAATCACAACATCACAACAAATAACTTGCACACTAGGAATATGTAGAAAACACCAAATTTGCAGCAATTCAAGCTAATTAATTAAGGGAATTAACATTCACAAGATTTAATAAAATATACACACCACTACAAGTAATTGGAAAGGCAATAATTGGTTCTCATTCAAGGAAAAAATTGGCAGAAATTTCTTTGGCATTCATTACATCCAAAACTACCTCTTTTGCGCTTTTCCAATACACACAATATATAGCAAAATTATTCACCCAACCCTCTAAAAATAGAGTAAGTATAGGTACAATTGGACTCTATTATTAACCTTTATTGTGAATAAATAAAAGGTTAAAATAGACATGTTGTTACATGAGGCAATAATAGCCTTTTAATTCTAAAACTACATCTTCGTCAAAGTATAGTTTGACTCATGTAATATGATACATTGAAATAAATATGGGTGAATACTTTAGGTAATAATAGCTCTTTTCTTGATATATAAGTCTTCTAATGTGCATACATACTTCTATCCCTGTAGCTACGATGTGACATCCCTTTTGTAATATTCATCCATCCTGTAAGGAAAATTTTCTTTTCTTCGCATGTTTTATCCTCTTGTGATGACATGCAAAATTCACTCTTGTGCAAAACTAATGCTTTCGGTTTCAATACTTAGAAAAATAAAATCACCCCACTATGTGAACCACCTGTGCACATGTTGAAGTAACATCCTCTCCTTTTGTAAAATAATAAGGTCCTTTGAGAAAATTAAGGCAACATTGATGTTGACCTTATTCTATGCATTTTCATTTTCTTAGCAATGTTTTAGCTAAAATTCAACCCTTCCTTGAATTTTGCATAGGCATACATGATAGTCCTTGAATAATAATCAATTGAATATTTGGCCCTATTTTACCTTGGCATATACAATGATTAGAAAATTGGGGCCTATTATTATGGTTTAAAATAATAATCATACTTGATTATTTGTAGTGCCCACTTTCCTTCGACACCCTTTTGATTATTGATTTCTATCGTCGACTACACTTATGGATATATTATGGCTTTTGATTGAGTATGATGTTAGATGTTAGAAATCTTTGGAATTTGTTGTTGATTCAATTCTTATATGATGCATGTTGACCATTAGAGACATTTGATATGGATGTTGATATCTTTGTTGCCATGGTTATTTATATATATTTATGACTTGTGATATATTTAGTAATATTGAGTAGACCTTTGATAATTGGATTAATGTTGTGATCATTTTGACATGGATGAAATGTGGAAGATAAATGTTTCTAGAAATTGTAAATGATATCGTATTTTCCTAGATGATAGTTGATTCGTATATATATCTGATTTTAGATTTATATTATATATTTTATTATAGATTTTTTGATGCGGCCACAAGGCTGAAGAGGGTATTTTTGTGTTTTGCAGGCTAAATTATTCACAACAAACATCGGGGGGATTGAAGACCAACTAGATTAGAATTCTAGGTGTATTCAACAAGGGTCACCATGGCAACATGTAATTGTGTGAGTGTTAGAATTATGTGGTTAGGGGAAAATTGTGACCAAGGGTCATGTGTTGTCTTTTATTATTAGTTTTCTTTTTATAAATGTTAGTATGTGTTTCTTTTAGTAATGTAATTTACTTTTTTAATTATTTATATTTTGATGTATGTTTTAGCCCTTATTATTAATCAGTTGTAATGTCTTAATTAATCTAAATTAACCTTGTCTTAAACGAATTAAAGATGTGACCAAAAAGGAGTTCATTTATTAGACTTGATTTACTCTTAAATTTTGTGTTGTGTTGAATGCTTGAGATCTTGAGTGTAGTACACTCTACCCTTCATGGAAAACTCGTTTTTGGCCTTAGAGGCCAAATTTGGAAGCTTGTGGGACAAGTCAAACTTTTCCCACACCTCTTAAATCACTATGCCAACCCTACCTATGGGTTGGGGATATAAATTATACCATATTAGGTATTTCTCGGAAGATAAAAAGGTGAAATATTTATTATACTTCCTTTCAAGTAATTAATTTTTTCCTTAGGGGGTGTGGGCTTAGATGGTGTGTGTAAGTAACATGTCATTCTATAAACCAATTATTAATTTTGCATTGGAACATGGGGTTAACTAAGGTGATGTGGAGTGGAGAGGAAATGAGGTGGCATCCTACTTAGAGCCACATCATCCTCCTCTCTCCTTCTTCTATTTATTGAATCATTTTACTTTTTTGGGGTTACTTCATTATTTTGTGCTCTTGTATTTTTGGAGAGATAGAGGATTGTTGGGAGAGCTTGTGGATTGTTGGAGCTTTTGGATGCTTGCTTGGTTTTGAGGAGCTTGAGACTTACTCTTGGAAAAAACTCTACTATGGATAGGTAGGAGCTTTCCTTTTCTTATGTTATGCTTTATTGTGTTATATGCTTATGTTGAGTATTGTTCTCCTTGGAATGCTTATTGGGTGTGGGTAGATTGCTTAAGTTTGGAGTAGTAGGATAATATGGGTAGTTTTCATGTAGGGAGGCATAAGATTTTACCATTTTCGTGGAGGAGTTTTGGTTGGATGCCCCACATTGTACAAGGAATGCTTAAATTCCTTTCTTGTTTGTTTAATGAGGAGGCATAAGAGATTGGGTGAGGCATAAGAATATGTGGGAGGTATTTGGGGTACTTGGGAGAGGAATAAGAGTATGTAGGAGATTTTAGATATGCATTGGAGGCTTTAAGGTGGGAATCCATTCCCATTGGGAGACATAAGTGGCCTCCCATAGGTCTTGCTCCTTTGGATTTCATTTTTAAGCCTTTTTTTTGTTTTTTTGTTGTTCTTTCTTCTTGTGTTGTTGTTGTTTTGAATGTGGTTAAAATGGTTGTAAAATACTTGTGTGTGTTATGGAAGCTTGTTGTTTCCATGATTTGGAATCATCTCCCATTGTAATGTGGTTGGGGCTCGGGGGCCAATGGAGAGGATGACTTCTCCTCTTCATTGGATATCTTGTTTGGATGGAGAGAATTTCTTCTCCCTATTTTGTTTTGAATCAAACAAATCTTGGAGGAGCTATCTTGTTGGAGTTGTGAAGCTTGGAGCCTTGTTGGAAACCTTGTGAAAATTCCTTTGTGTTATTCCCACTTAGAGTGGAAGAACTTGTAATATTGTATTCTATTTTAACTTGCATTATTGTATGATCTTTCCCACTTCAAGTGGAGGACATTGTATTGATATTGTAAAGGAATGTTGTATTCAAATAGTTATTATTTATATTGTATTGCATGTGGAAAGAAACAATTAAGAAAAGAAAGAAGAAAGAATGGTATTGTAGAGTTAGTTTTGCAAATAGAAAAGAAAGTAATTCTCCTTGTTGAAATCTTGGTTGTATTATGAGAAAAGTAGTTCTTTGTGTTAAAATATTTATGCTATATCAATGGAAAAGATAGTTACATTCATTGAGAAGTTGTTTTATTGGAAATGTGAAATGAGGAAATATAGAATTTGTAAGAAGTTGAAAATGCATGGATAGTAAATTTGAATGTAAAAGAAAGTTGTTGTAGTTATTTTGGATAGTTTAGTATAGTAAAAATGGGAGAGATGACAAATTTGAAGTAGGAATTGTTGCATTTTGTATTAGGAAAATAACAATATAGAAGTAAGTATAAAACATTTATTTTACTCTTGGAATTAAAAGAAAACTAGTTGAAAAAAATGGAATAGATCTTGTAGTTATTATTACTATTGGTTTTTAAATGTTTTAAAATGAGTAATTTTAAGTAAGAAACGAACAAATGTAAGAAACCCCAACAATGGAAACTCTAGAAGCTCAGAAATGGCTCAGAATGCTTTTTAAAACCTTTTTATAACTTTTGGATTTTGTAAAAACCTCGGAATTAAGGTTTTGTTTTTTTGAAAGCAGGACCACCACCCTATGCGAGCGGTGGTCATGTAACCGCCACTCACGCTAAGTTGGCAGTCTCAAAAATGATGTTCACTAGGGTGGCAGCCCGTGGTTTGTCACCCATGCGGGGTGGAGGTCCTAATACCACGATGCACTGCAGGTGGCAATTCTATCACTTATGAAAGAACTCTCTACGGATCGTACTATATAATATTTTTAATGGTTTACACTAAATTTTAAGTTTGTAAAATGATCTATGGAACTACCAACAATCAAACAATGTTCTAATCATGTTGAATATAGCTTTTAAACATACAAATGGTGGATTATAAGCATTCCTTTCATTTACAACAATGGGGGTAGAGTTTTCCCCAAATTAAAAACCCAATATACAAATATCTTGAAATGAAAACTAGATTGGTAGAGGAAATCCCTCCCAATCCTTGAATGAAATAGATTACATTAATAAAACTATAACTAAGCTAATCTAAACTAAATCTCCATGTAGAATCCTCCATAGTTATTCCTCTCTTGCTCCCATGGCTTCCTCCTCTCCAACCTACAAATTTAACAAAAGGAAATAGACCAAATGAGGAGAATAAAATGAAAGAAAGGCTTGAATAAAATTCATAAGGATTTTTAGGGCTAAGTTTGGAACCCTAGGATCTAGTGGCCAAGATGGATTTGATCTAAGGGTTGAGAATTCACCCTACTTTTGTTAGGTAGAAATGCATTTTAATGTTTATTTTAAAATCCTTAAAGATATGTGTAGATGGGTGAGTGGGGACATTTAATTGCCTAGGGGGTGTAGGGTCTTTATTAATCCTTAGTTGTTGTAGGAATTTAATAAAAGTACTCTAAGTTAATAAGATAATAAATTTAAGTAAATTAATCCTTGTTACCTTCCTATTAAATAATTGATTAGTAGACCTTAGATTTTAGTGGTGTAAGTTAAGTTAATGAACCCTAAGCGGTCAAGCACCATTTGAGCATTATATTTAACTAAACCTAAAAAAATTAGTCACATTTTTTAGGTTAAGTGTTGGGTTGTAGCGTTTTCTTAGAATGCCATTTTTGCGGGCATTACGTTATTAATAGTGCCCATTCATGATAATATGTCCCCTTTTCTAAATCGTTGCACAAAAGATAGTGTCAGGGATATGGAAAATGCCATATTATTTTTTAGACCTTAGCCAAGGTTAGAGTAATGTAATTATTTAATTGGGGCCTCGTGCCCCTTCGCTATGATGAATAACCCCTCCATTCATTTGTTAGTGATGCTTATATCAACTTCATTAATGTTAACTCCTTGGTGGAGATAAGGTTTTCTCTCCGAGTACCATGTTGGTACTTTTCTTGACCGTGGTTTGTATTTTATAGAAACTATGTTTAACATGTAGGAGTTTAAATTTTACACTTTTTGATCTCCATCATTGATCCTTTGACTCATGGTGGCATGGTGGTTGAGTGGAGGGTTATCTTTTTTTTTTTTATTATTGGTAAATAGTTTTGAAGGGACTATACCCTGTTTACATAGAGGGCCTAAAATCCAGATAAAACATGAAGAGGTTCCACAAAAAAAGGATCAACATCCAGAATAGGCATTAAAGCCAACAATAACCGAAAGAGAGTTACTAAAGAAAAGCAAAAAATAGAGTGTGCGCTGCAACAAAGTAGCCAAAAAAACAAAAAAATAGCAAAAAGTATGATGAAAAGTAGCATCTGCAATGAAGACCTCCTTTACTTCTTGGCAGCTCTGTTAATTCTGGACTTAATAGATTACAGTGAGGTGAAAAGAGCCACCATTGTCATGTGTGTGGGGTCCTTAGCATCCAACTTTGCTATGGTTTGACTACTTTCCTTGTTCGTTCCCCAAAGAGTGTCTCGGGATCTCACTAAGCACAGAAATGCTACGAACATGTTGTTCAAGGAAATCACTGATTGCATTAAAAATTGCCATGTTGTGATCATGGTGATCCTTTGCTCTCCCAGATGATTGTCCAAGGAGTTTAGATTTTTGTAGATGTCCTCAACTTGCTTATTGCCAAGGTCAGTATCCTTATCCATCTTCCTTTTTCCTTTTTGATTGGCCAAATGTTGCACTTCTTCTTTCAGTTGCATCATTTCATTTTCCAAAGCTTCCAGCCTTTGGGAAGTACTTTTTCCCTCTTTTTGTAAGGTCTCTTCTTGGCCTACACTACTGATGTGTAATAAGTTTTGGACATCTTCTAAATCCTGATTGCTACAAAGAACTCTGCCCGAAACAGGGGTGTCCAATTTGGGCTTCTTATGGTTCTTTGTTTTAGGCTTGGTCATGGTGGAAGGGATGGGGGTGGGGGTAGTGGTGGTAGGAAAGAGTGGAACGGTGTTGGGGGATGATGGGAGACTGGGGTATTTGGAAACACAGAGCTTGTGTAGCAAAAGGATAAGGCCTTGATGTAGGGGAATAGCACGGGAATGCTTCTGGAAATCCAAGATGGAGCATTCAAGGAGTTCAAAAGATAATGTGGGAAGTAGACAAGTGATTTTCTGTGGAAATGGTTTAGGAACACCAGGTGTTTAATAGGAACTGTAACATATCTCCCTTCCAAAGAGATATTACGGACCATCATTTGGGTGATTTCATCAAAGGGCGAGGGGATAAAACTTACCCTCAATCCCACAGTAACAAAAACTAGCTCCTTGTTATGTTTGTTGAGCATTGATCAATGAACCTTTATTATCTCTCTGTCGATGTAGACTCATTGGATGAGTTACAAAAAGGGTTGTTGAGTTGAGTTGGTTAAAAAAAGTTGAACCCTAATTATTCCATTCATTCTGGGATGTCGATTTTGTATGGTGAAGCCTTGAAAAAATTGCTATTGACCACCATTTTTGATGATTTAGAGCTTGATTCCTTTGTAAAAATGAACTTTGTGCGTTCTCTGTATACATTATGTGTGCACTTGTCGTCACTAGGAGATTTACTTGTGATTTATGCTAATATATGGCCACCATTTCTAATTTTTTTAGCTCTATTTTTTATTAGAGCTTGCATACTTCACATTCTCTAATTTCGTGTCATTGTAAATGAAAAAGATGGTAAGTTCTTGTTTCTTGGATGGTAATGACTTCATTTTTTCCATTCGTGGTTTCGATTTGCATTGATATTTCAAAATACTTTCTTTTTGTGTCCTCTTCAGTCTTTGGCATTTTGACTTCCAAAATCATTTCGAGGCATTGATTATTTGCTTTGTATCTCAAGGGTTTGAAGAAATTTGATTGTGAAGTGGTGAGTTTGGCTCCTTTACTATGATTTTTTGAATATCATTGTAAATTTGGAACAATAGTTTTTGAAAATGAAGTTTTCCTTGCACATCCTTGACTATTTGCTTCAAATATAGTAGTGGGTACTTTTGATTGATCTGGTTCTTGTAGTTCAGCTATGAGATTTAAACAAAACCTTGATGCTTGTGAAAATAAAGTCTTTTTATTTTGTATCTTCCATCGATATCTTTTATATGATCTATAGTTTTTTTGAAGTGAGTACTTGTAATACAAAGTTTTAAACCCTTGCTTGATTTGTATTTTTTCTTTCATTCATATCCAGAGGTGGGTTTACATTATTTTTTCATTTCTTCATTACATTCCTAACTCTATAAATTTCTTATCTTTTCTCATAACCAAAACCTGGGTTAGACATTTTGTTGAATCTTGTGTATTTTTGCTTAAAAGATTTATGAGAAGTAAGAATTGGTTATTTTCATCTTTTGAAAAATTTAGACGAAACTTCGTTTTATGGGTATCTTTGGAAAAATCGGTTTGATTTTATAACTCTGCAAAACTATTTGAAGATTTTAGAACTCTTTTAGGTACCTATAAACCTTGCTCGATAACTATGTAAAACTACTTTTAACTCAATTTCTTTAAATTCACTTTGAGCTCTAACTGCTGTTCATCGCATGAACCTCCATGAATGGAATGACATTTGATTTTCTCTATATTATTTTGAATCCTGAAAATGGTTATGATTTGAGAGTTTTCTTTCTACATTAGATGCATCTATAATATGTCTTGAGGTTATTTCCTTAACTCGAAAATTGATAAGTTCATTTGAATCAATATTTTTTATTGCAACTAAACCTTTGGAAAGACACTTTAGAGCTCACACTTTGATACTCTTTTGTACTCTTGAGCTTGTAAATAATTATATTAAAATATTTTTCTTATTATTTGATAAGTCTTTCTTGAAAAATTTATTCAAATCTTGTAGCTTTAACTAAGTCATGTAATTTATGATCTTGTCACTATAACTTCATACTATAGTTTGATACTTAAAGCCTACTTATTGTATCTTGAGTTGTGATGCTACATTTTTATCTTTTGTAAAAATATTCATCTGCTTGAACTTGTTAATTTTTATACTCGAGATACGTCCTTTTTCCTCATCTTCAAAACTTATTTAATGTACTTAGGAACTCTTTACATTTTATGAATCATTTCATTTGTCTTGATGCACCTCAATCTGAACTGAAATTCTATCGTATATGGATTAAAGGCTTATATTTTATCAATGAAGCTTTAATCCTATACTTTACATAACATAAATGGTAATAACACTTGAGGCATTCTTTTCCTAAATTTATTATTATTCTGTCACTATTACGAGGATATAATTTTAATGAGTGTAATGTACTTTTGAAGAGGTAAATGTAATGCCCACTTCCCTACGACGCTTAGTGATTATCATTTTGAGTTATGCAGACTTTAGATATGGACATGGCTTATACTTATGTTGATTAGCATGATGTTTTGTGATTAGATGCATTTGGATTACGGTTGGATTTTGTTTTCAGTATGATCTACACTGACTCATGGACAAACTATTGGATATCGATATTATTTTTATATAGATATATTGCATGTGTTCTAACATTGGATTTCTTCGCCCTGATGAGTAGAATGTAGTTGTTGAATTTACATTACTATGATTTTGGAAAATGATGAAATGCATGATTAAATTGTGAATTAGACCTAGAAATAATGATTGCTTGAATTACGTATAGATGTTAATAAATTTCATGCATATGATTATTTTGGATATTTTGACATGGCTGCAAGGCCGAAGAGGGTATTTTGCATTTTTGCAGGAAACACAAGCATGATCACAACCATGAGGGGGATTGGGGACCAAACACAACGAGAATGTCGGGTGGTTCTGACATTGGTCGTCAAGGCAACTTGTAAGCTGTATTGTGTTAGCTTGTTCTTGTATGTGTTGAGAAAATTTTCTTGAGGGGGTAATGTTCTATATGACCAAGGGGGTAAGAATGTTATTTACTTGTTTTTACTTGATTTAGTAGGTGAATTCTTTTGTGAAGTCCTTTTGTTAAATTACTTTTGTTAAGTGTGTTTGGATTAATGTAATATCTTGTTTTAGTTTTAAGCCTTGGGGAAAGTCAAGTGGGTGTAATAAATTTGATTGTTGGCTCCTTGAGTCTTGTGTGTCCTCTTGCATTGAATGCTTGGTTTTGAGTGTTGACCACTCCATGCTCTTAGAATCTCGAATTTGAGATTTAGGGCAATTTTAGGGGACTTGTGGGACAAGTTAAACTTGTCCCACACTTCCCAAAACCCCTTACCAACCATATCTATGGGTTGGGAATCCAAAAAGGGGGCTATTTATTGTTTTGGGAAGGGAAATATGACTTTGGAGTGCATTTTCCTCATTTTGCATTTAATTGTGCCTTAAGGCACATGGGAAAGGGTTGAATGTGGAAGAGGGTTGTCATTCAACCCAACCACCCATTTATGGTGTTTTGGGATTTGTGTTGACCTTGGGAGGAGGTTTGAGGATGTGTGATGTGGCATCCTACTTGGAGCCACATCACCCTCACCCTTTCCTTGGTCTATTTATTGAAACTTCCTCTCTTGTTGAGGGGGTTGGAGCTTTGTTTTTGTGTTGTTGAAGAGTTTCTCCTTTGTTATTTTTGAGAGAGAAGAATTGGGAGAAAGGGAAAAAGAGAGTGCTTGGACTTGCATGCTTGGGTTGATTTGGGAAGGAGCTTGGACAAGTTTCTTGGTTTAGGCTTCTCCAATGGAGAGGTAGGGGATTTCTCTCCTTTGTTTTTGCTTTCATAATATTGTTGCTTCTATGCTAAAATTGTAAGAAATGCATGTCTACTTTGGTATATTGTGAAAGATGGATTGAATGCTTTTTGTGTAGTATAGGAGAGGTCTATGGGAATACACATGAGGGAGGCAAAAGAGTAGATTAGGATATTGTGGAGGGAGTTTGAGAGGGATGCCCATCTTGGGTAGGAATGTTTACATTCTACCTTGTCTTTGAGGGAGCCATAAGAGGAGGGAGGCATAAGAGTATAGGAGGAAAAAGGGGTACTTGAGGGAGGCATAAGAGTTATAGGGGCTTGTGTTATTTTGTGGAGGGTTTTGGATGGGCATCTCATCTCATTTGGGAGGCATAAGGAAAATATTCCCATAGTTCCTTCTCTTGTTGGCTTGGATGCAAGCCTTGTTGTGTAATGTTTAATGTTATTGTGTGTCTCTTGTTCTTCTATTTTAGCTTGAATGTTGTGAAGAACTTGTATTGTGGAAGCATGTATGGTTGCCTTGAGTTGGAGACCACCCTCCATTGTGTTGTGTTTGGGGCTCGGGGGTCAATGGAGGAGATTGCTTCTCTTCTCCATTGAGATTTGGTTGGGAGGAGAGTGTTGGCTCTCCCCCTATTTTTGGTTGTGATTGAACTACTTGGAACTTGGAGCAAGGATGAAGAACACCATGGAGCTTGTGAAGACTCTTTTCATTTCCTTACATATATTATTTGTTGTAAAACTTGCATGTAAAAGAAAGTTGTATCCTCTTGTTTTCATTCAAAAAAAAAAAGACATGGTAATCTATAGTTGCTCCAAGAGACACATGATTGAATGCAATTTTACTTGAAAAGTGTTTACATGATTGTAAATATGTCCCACATGAAGTAAAAGGTGTTGTAACGAAATATTGGAGGAAAGTTGTATTGAAATGTTAGTTTTTTTTTTCTCACTCAAAATTTGTTGGAAATGTTGTTGATTTCTGGTGAATATTGTGTAGAAATTTCAAAAGGAAATATATTAAGATTTTGTTTGGGTACTTGAAAGTAATGTGTTGTAAAGATTGAAAAGAATAGTGCATCATCTTCTCTTGTGTAGTTGATGAAAGGTCTTAAGTTTAAAATGACTTTTTATGATGCTAAAGAAGTATTTCCAGCTCTAGTTCCTTTATGTTTTATTCATCCATGAATTTATGGTAAATCCATTGCAAAAAAAAAAAAAGGAAATGAAATTAACTTGCTTAGAAATCCATGTGATGTCCATGGAAGTTAGTTAGAATAGATCTTAATGGTAATAACCTAGACTTATCCAGATTGGTGTTCAACACTCCTTAATATCTAACAAGGGTACTATAGTTAAATACCATTCCTATTTAAGTAATACTACAACTAATGAATGTATTGATAATAACTTATAAAGATATTAAAAGTACCTTTAATTGTCATTTTGTTATATACATATATCTCAGCATACTATCACTGTCATATATGCAAATAAACTTCATTCATTTAATAATGACAATGAAACATACACTTGAACCTACGTAGTCTCCGTGGTTTTAATAACCAAGCAAATGGCGCCTCTGTATATTCTGGTATGAACCAGAATCACCGCTGCGAGGCCCCTTCCTCGAGTCATACTGTTTATGCTCGGAATCTCAATAAAAATTCTACGCGTTTGTTCCCACCGGGTGACTTTCTCCTCTGTCCCTTGCATCGTATCAATCAGAGAACTTCTCTGCCTTCATCATGTCGTTAGACTGTAACAACATACACCCCAAAACCGTCTAGCTCCTTCATCATTATCTACGTCCCAAACAAGTATGGCAGAATATTGCTATATATTCATTTGAAAGGAGAGTAACTGATTATTGTATGTAAGCAAACTATATTCGTGAATACTAGTCCCATATTAGTAGAAAAAAAAAAGAGAGAAGAAGTAGAACGATGAATGTAACTGCAGTATTTTAGATTTCTGTGTTATAGCCTTATCACCATCAAGCAAATGTTTTACGGCTGTGATGCCTACTTCCCACAATTAATTTGATAAAGATCTCT
Organism: Taxus wallichiana var. yunnanensis; assembly: GCA_018340775.1. Classification (NCBI taxonomy): domain Eukaryota; kingdom Viridiplantae; phylum Streptophyta; class Pinopsida; order Cupressales; family Taxaceae; genus Taxus; species Taxus wallichiana. Next base: position 810,428,241 of record CM031237.1, read on the forward strand.
GGGAGGCAGGGCCCGAAAATGAAGGGGGACTTGATACTGTACAGAAAACAACATAGTTAGACGACCTGCTGCTGGTGCGCCATCCCTTCTGGACTGGACACGCGTGACCCAGATCCTTTCATTCACCTCCTCGCCTGTACCCACGCGGCCTGGGCGTACGCACCAGCTTCTCCTCTGTTCTACCGACCTGTGCCTTCATCTGTTACTCCCCACACCCTTATCCATGCGCACAGGGACTAAAAAGGAAAAAAAAATAGTCTTCCACGCGGCCAGGGAGGCAAAACGGCGTATCCATGTGCTAAATGATGCGTCCAATGTTGTAGGCGGCCGGTAGACTGTGGGAGGCGAATTTTTTTCAATACCTAATTGTTTGAATTTGGATGCGCCATGTCGAAAAGACCTTCATGGCCGCCAAATTTGAAATGGGCCACCCACTGCCCAGCCTTATTCATTTATAACTAAATTGAAAAGTCTTCCCAAACGTCTCTTGTATCCGTGTACAAAGGAAATTACAATTTTTGGTTTAGCGCTTTATTTAATCCTTAGTAGGTAGTTAAACTTCTCATACGCATTATAGGTATCAATTACTTTGCAAAAAAAAGATCGGTATCAAGTTATACCGAAATATAAAGATATATATATATATATATATATAAATCCACAATTACATATAATGTAACATATTAGTTTCAAAAGATCGTAATATAACAAAATGATAAAGTAAGTATATATATATGTATATATATATATATATACATATGTACGTTAAAATGTATTAAACATATGTATATTAAAATGTATTAAATTTTGAAACAACGTAACTTGACCGAATAACAAAGTAAGAATAAAGAAATCGAAGTGGCTAATGAATTCGATGCAAAGTAAATTATGCCTTACTCTTGAATTACCTTTCCGTTTCATTGCTATCACGATGACAGCACCGGACATCGACAAATAACTCAAAAGATGACCCTCCTTCATTCTTAGCGAAGCGTCGAATGAGACTTAACTTCTTCTTATCATCGTTCCCGAAGCATTAACGGGACTAATTTAGTTTGAGCACAGTATGCCAAAGACACCCAAAAAAAAAAAAAAGTTTGTCGCATTTTCGGGTCTCTTGTTCGTTGCGGCGTCGTCTTTGTCGATGTCGTGAGTGTGGCGTCGGCTATTTTTTTTGCGGTGTTACATTTTGGTATCAGAGCCAGGGGTTCGAAGCTGGGACCCTTGGGCACACGCAGAAAACGCAGAACAGGAACACTTAACTTAGTACAGAACATTATTCTTTTAAAATATGAAACCATATTGTTGATAATTATAGTAAACAGCAAATTTTGAAAACTAGCACAAGACCTAGTACAGTGAACTAACTCTCGCCTTGATCTGTGCAGGGGGCGCGGATTGGGCGAGGGGTCTCTTCACATAGACCTAGACATACCACCGCCAGAGCAGGCCGTAGCAGCCCTTCTGCCTCAGATTTTGCAGACACTTCAGGATGTCAATGCCGCTATACGCGGAGAGCCCTTGGGAGGGCGACTTGCTAGACGTAGCCTGGAGCCATCAGTAGATGCCCAGGCATCCCCTCGACACAGCGAGGAGCACAGAGCAGAAAATTTCCATGCAGAGTCGGCTAGGGCAGAGTCGCCACAGAGGGGATATGGGGACAGGATCTCAGGACATAGGGACAGGTCTCGGAGCCCTAGACAGAGGGAGGAGCATGCAGAGAGACCTAGGATTCGTCATTCATCAGCTGCAGACCATATCAGGGAGATCCTGAAGCTGCGACCATCTCAGTATTCAGGAGATATAGGCGGTTTCCAGGCAGAGGCCTGGTTGGTGAGCTTGAGCGGATGCTTCAAGCTCTGTCCTTGTAGTAGCAACACGAAAGCTCGTGTTGCGATCCATCTTCTGAAGGATGGAGCAGGAGTCTGGTGGAGGACCGAGGAGCAGAAGCTCCATGTCGACTCAGAGACGGTTACCTGGGAGCTGTTTGAGGAGCGGTTCAGGAGCAGGTATTTACCTAGGAGGTTTATTCAGCAGCGTATAGATGAGTTTCATGACCTCCGTCGAGTGATCAATGTGAGAGCCGAGTATGAGAGTCGATTTACGGACCTACTTGAAGACGTCGACTATATGCGGGATGAGTAGTGCAGATTCACGAGGTTCATCCGGGGCTCGAACTTGGATTTAGGCGCGAGTGCGCATTCACCGCCCTGAGACATTAGCAGAGACCGTGGAGAAGGCCTATATTGCAGAGAGGAGACACGGGGAAGACACGGCGAGCTAGAGATAGAGTTCGAGCCGTATCAGCGAGATGCGAGATAGTAGGTCGAAGGGGTCGATTCCTCCTCGCGGGTGGACAGATTTGAGGTAGGCTTCATTTAGGCCACCACAGCAGCAGTAGCAGCAGACCCGCCCACCTTACCGACCTCCTCAGAGATTCGATGCACAGAGAGGACGTAGTATGGGGCCTCCTCCTAGGGGTCCCATCAGGACACAGGGTGCACCGAGAGCTCAGTCAGTCGGAGCTCGCCAGCAGAGACCTCAGCAGTCCATAGCCGGATCGTCAGGATCGGCATCTCAGTCATCTAGAGTACCAGCTGGAGCCGCTTCCCACTGGAGAGGATCAGGCGGCTGTTATGGTTGCGGAGTCGTTGGGCATATTTGGAGAGATTGCCCACTTAACCCTACCAAGGGTAAGACACAGAGCTCAGAGCCTACTGTTGGAGATATGGCACGGAGTCATCGGATCTACGCAGCGGTCGAGAACCGCCAGGCTGAGCATCAGAGTACTGTGATTGAGACGACAGGTAGTGTTGGAGGTATTTCCACCTCTATATTATTTGATTCTGGTTCTTCTGATTCTTTCATTGCACCATCTTTGGTAGAGCGTTGTAGGCTGGTGGCAGTTAGGCAGGGCCGTAGTTGGGACGTAGAGATGGCTTCTGGAGCCAAGATTTCTATAGACTCCTTAGTTAAGGAGTGTGTAGTGGATTTGGGACCTTTCACCACTACTTCAGATCTTAGGATCCTTCCATTAGGATCTTATGACATCATTTTAGGCATGGATTGGTTGTCCGCTCATAGAGCTAGAGTGGATTATTACCACAAGACTGTTGCTTGCATAGATGACCTTGGGGTAGAGTCGGTGATATCAGGGGTTAAGAGACCTGTCTCTATTCGCACCATCTCCGCTATGCAGCTTAAGCGGTGTGTGCGACGGGGTTGCCAGTTGTATGCTTTATTCAGTTAGTGACTGATCGAGGATGAGTCAGGGGGACCTTCCCTCGATGATCATCCCATCTTATCAGAGTTCGCCGATGTGTTCCCAGGGGAGCTACCGGGATTACCTCCCCCACGTGAGATCGACTTCCATATAGATCTAGTTCCAAGCGCAGAGCCTATCTCACGAGCACCCTATCGGATGACTACCCCTGAGTTATGTGAACTCAAGTTGCAGCTGGAGGGCCTTCTGGAGAAAGGCCTAATTCGTCCTAGTGTATCCCCTTGGGGTGCACCAGTTATTTTCGTAAAGAAGAAGGATGGATCTCTTCGGTTGTGCATTGACTACCGTCAGCTGAATAAAGTAACGATCAAGAATCGTTACCCCCTTCCACGCATTGACGATTTGTTTGATCAGATGAAGGGGGCTACCATTTTCTCCAAGATAGATCTTAAGTCAGGGTACCATCAGCTCAGGATTGCGGAGACAGATATTCACAAGACAGCTTTCCGCACGAGATATGGCCACTACGAGTTCACAGTAGTACCTTTCGGCTTTGACGAATGCCCCGCAGTGTTTATGAGTTTGATGAATGGGGTATTCAGGACCTTCCTTGATCGCTTCGTGCTCATTTTTCTTGATGACATTCTGATTTACTCACGCACACGTGAGGAGCACGAGGAGCACCTTCGCCAGGTTCTTCAGTGTCTTCGCGAGCAGCGCCTTTACGGGAACTTGGAGAAGTGTGCGTTCTTTCAGACTGAGGTGCAGTATTTGGGCCACGTTATTTCTGGGGAAGGTATCGCAGTCGATCCTTCCAAGATTCGAGCCATCATGGATTGGCCAGCACCCACTAGTGTGACCGAGGTGCGTAGTTTCATGGGATTAGCAGGATACTACAGGAGGTTTGTTCAGGACTTCTCTCGGATTGCGCACCCCATCACTTCTCTTCAGCGGAAAGGGAAGAAGTTTGTATGGACAGATAAATGTGAGCAGGCCTTCAGTACACTAAAGGAGTGCCTTACGAGAGCACCTATCCTTGCAGTGCCGGATCCTCATGGAGAGTTTTTCGTATGCACAGATGCTTCCTTGGCAGGAATTGGAGGAGTACTAATGCAGGAGGGTAGAGTAGTTGCCTTTGAGTCTCGCAAACTCAAAGATTATGAGCTCAATTATCCGACCCATGACCTCGAGCTTGCAGCAGCAGAGTTCATGCCTTAGTACGGTGGAGGCATTTTATTCTTGGCCGGAGATTTACACTCGGGATCGATCACTTGAGTCTTCGCCACCTCTTCACGCAGCCCAATCTCAACGCTCGACACGGCGTTGGATGGAGTTACTTTGTGAGTATGACATGGAGATAGAGCATGTGAAGGGGAAGGAGAACGTGGTGGCGAGATGCCCCTTGAGTATACGGAGACATGTGGCTATGGCCACCTCGGTGGGCACATTTGTGGAGTAGGATCTTGCAAAGAACTTCCTCAGGATAGTTTTTACCTTGCAGCCAGAGCAGAGATTGAGTCCCAGAGACCTCTTGAGGGTAGGTTTGATGGATTTTCGTTAGAGGAAGATGGTCTTCTCAGACACAGAGGTCGAATATATGTTCCCAGAGATGGAGGTTTGAGACATGACATTTTGACAGAGGCTCATCGTGCACCGTATTCAGCCCATCCCGGGGTGAAGAAGATGCACGCCACCTTGAGACAGTTGTACTTTTGGAGAGGACTTCGGAGAGACATAGCTTCATTTGTTTCCCGCTGTTTAGAGTGCCAGAGGGTGAAGGCCGAGCATCAGCATCCAGCCGGCCTCCTCTATCCTCACGCCATACCGGAATGGAAGTGGGACACCATCTCTATGGATTTTATTGTTGGGTTGCCGACGTCGAGATACCACCACGACGCCATCATGGTCACGGTGGATAAATTGACGAAGGTAGCTCACTTTTCTCCAGTGAAGACTACCTACACGGCTAGTGCAGTAGCACGTGTATATCTTGATGAGATTGTCAGACTACATGGGATTCCGCGGAAGATCATTTCATGCATCGCGACCCTTTGTACACCTCCCATTTCTGGACCACCATGCAGTATGCCCTTGGGACGAGGATTAATTTTAGCACAGCTTATCACCCTGAGACCGATGGACAGACAGAGAGGGTGAATCAGATTTTGGAGGACATGCTCAGGATGTACGTGATGGACCATCGATCGAGATGGGAGGAGTATCCGTATTTGGTGGAGTTTGCCTACTACAATACGGTTTTGAGTTCTATAGGCATGGCTCCTTTTCAGGCATTATATGGTAGAGAGTGCAGGACACCTCTTAGCTGGGACAGGATTGAGGACAGGGTTTCTCTTGGGCCAGCATTATTACAGGATATGGAGCAGCAGGTTACCTTGATTAGACAGAGATTGCAGGAGGCTCAGGATAGACAGAAGAAGTATGCAGACCAGCATAGGACAGATCGCAGTTTTGAGGTAGGCACGAAGGTGTTTCTTCGTGTCAGGCCACATAAGAGCCCTATCCGTTATGGAAAAGGTTCTAAGCTTGCTCCTAGGTTTGTGGGACCCTTTGAGATCTTGGAGCGCCTCGGCCCCTTAGCCTATCGTCTAGCACTGCCACCTAGCTTATCGCGCGTCCATGATGTATTTCACGTTTCTGTGCTTAGGAGATATGTTTCTGATCCTTCTCATGTGCTAGATTGGACTGCATTGCAGGTGCAGGATCAGGGGCAGGTGATGGTGGAGCCCGTGCGCATTTTAGATCGCAGGACCCTGGGCCTTCGCGGCAGAGAGATTGATCAGGTTCGGGTCCAATGGGACAGATACGATGAGACTGCTGCTACTTGGGAGGATGCTACATCATTGCGAGCTCAGTTTCCACACTTATTTCAGTGACTTCCAGGAGGAAGTCTAGTCTAAGGGGAGGGGGATGTAATGCCCACTTCCCTACGACGCTTAGTGATTATCATTTTGAGTTATGCAGACTTTAGATATGGACATGGCTTATACTTATGTTGATTAGCATGATGTTTTGTGATTAGATGCATTTGGATTACGGTTGGATTTTGTTTTCAGTATGATCTACACTGACTCATGGACAAACTATTGGATATTGATATTATTTTTATATAGATATATTGCATGTGTTCTAACATTGGATTTCTTCGCCCTGATGAGTAGAATGTAGTTGTTGAATTTACATTACTATGATTTTGGAAAATGATGAAATGCATGATTAAATTGTGAATTAGACCTAGAAATAATGATTGCTTGAATTACGTATAGATGTTAATAAATTTCATGCATATGATTATTTTGGATATTTTGACATGGCCGCAAGGCCGAAGAGGGTATTTTGCATTTTTGCAGGAAACACAGCATGATCACAACCATGAGGGGGATTGGGGACCAAACACAACAGAATGTCGGGTGGTTACAACATTGGTCGTCAAGGCAACTTGTAAACTGTATTGTGTTAGCTTGTTCTTGTATGTGTTGATAAAATTTTCTTGAGGGGGTAATGTTCTATGTGACCAAGGGGGTAAGAATGTTATTTACTTGTTTTTACTTGATTTAGTAGGTGAATTCTTTTGTGAAGTCCTTTTGTTAAATTACTTTTGTTAAGTGTGTTTGGATTAATGTAATATCTTGTTTTAGTTTTAAGCCTTGGGGAAAGTCAAGTGGGTGTAATAAATTTGATTGTTGGCTCCTTGAGTCTTGTGTGTCCTCTTGCATTGAATGCTTGGTTTTGAGTGTTGACCACTCCATGCTCTTAGAATCTCGAATTTGAGATTTAGGAAATTTTAGGGGACTTGTGGGACAAGTTAAACTTGTCCCACACTTCCCAAAACCCCTTACCAACCATATCTATGGGTTGGGAATCCAAAAAGGGGGCTATTTATTGTTTTGGGAAGGGAAATATGAATTTTGAGTGCATTTTCCTCATTTTGCATTTAATTGTGCCTTAAGGCACATGGGAAAGGGTTGAATGTGGAAGAGGGTTGTCATTCAACCCAACCACCCATTTATGGTGTTTTAATTTTTGTGTTGACCTTGGGAGGAGGTTTGAGGATGTGTGATGTGGCATCCTACTTGGAGCCACATCACCCTCACCCTTTCCTTCATATATTTATTGAAACTTCCTCTCTTGTTGAGGGGGTTTGGAGCTTTGTTTTTTGTGTTGTTGAAGAGTTTCTCCTTTGTTATTTTTGAGAGAGAAGAATTGGGAGAAAGGGAAAAAGAGAGTGCTTGGACTTGCATGCTTGGGTTGATTTGGGAAGGAACTTGGACAAGTTTCTTGGTTTAGGCTTCTCCAATGGAGAGGTAGGGGATTTCTCTCCTTTGTTTTTGCTTTCATAATATTGTTGCTTCTATGCTAAAATTGTAAGAAATGCATGTCTACTTTGGTATATTGTGAAATATGGATTGAATCCTTTTTGTGTAGTATAGGAGAGGTCTATGGGAATACACATGAGGGAGGCAAAAGAGTAGATTAGGATATTGTGGAGGGATTTTGAGAGGGATGCCCATCTTGGGTAGGAATGTTTACATTCTACCTTGTCTTTGAGGGAGCCATAAGAGGAGGGAGGCATAAGAGTATAGGAGGAAAAAGGGGTACTTGAGGGAGGCATAAGAGTTATAGGGGCTTGTGTTATCTTGTGGAGGGTTTTAGATGGGCATCTCATCTCATTTGGGAGGCATAAGGAAAATATTCCCATAGTTCCTTCTCTTGTTGGCTTGGATGCAAGCCTTGTTGTGTAATGTTTAATGTTATTGTGTGTCTCTTGTTCTTCTATTTTAGCTTGAATGTTGTGAAGAACTTGTATTGTGGAAGCATGTATTGTTGCCTTGAGTTGGAGACCACCCTCCATTGTGTTGTGTTTGGGGCTCGGGGTCAATGGAGGAGATTGCTTCTCTTCTCCATTGAGATTTGGTTGGGAGGAGAGTGTTTCCTCTCCCCTATTTTTGGTTGTGATTGAACTACTTGGAACTTGGAGCAAGGATGAAGAACACCATGGAGCTTGTGAAGACTCTTTTCATTGCCTTACATATATTATTTGTTGTAAAACTTGCATGTAAAAGAAAGTTGTATCCTCTTGTTTTCATTCAAAAAAAAAGACATGGTAATCTATAGTTGCTCCAAGAGACACATGATTGAATGCAATTTTACTTGAAAAGTGTTTACATGATTGTAAATATGTCCCACATGAAGAAAAAGGTGTTGTAACGAAATATTGGAGGAAAGTTTTATTGAAATGTTAGTTTTTTTTTCTCACTCAAAATTTGTTGGAAATGTTGTTGATTTCTGGTGAATATTGTGTAGAAATTTCAAAAGGAAATATATTAAGATTTTGTTTGGGTACTTGAAAGTAATGTGTTGTAAAGATTGAAAAGAATAGTGCATCATCTTCCCTTGTGTAGTTGATGAAAGGTCTTAAGTTTAAACTGACTTTTTATGATGCTAAAGAAGTATTTCAGCTCTAGTTCCTTTATGTTTTATTCATCCATGAATTTATGGTAAATCCATTGCAAATAAACAAGGAAATGAAATCAACTTGCTTAAAAATCCATGCAATGTCCATTGAAGTTGGCTAGAAATAGATCTTAATGGTAATACTCTAAACTTATCAAGGTTGGTGTTCAACACTCCTTAATATCTAACAAGGGTACTATAGTTGAATACCATTCTTATTTAAGTAATACTACAACTAATGAATTTATTGATAATAACTTATAAAGATATTAAAAGTACCCTTAATTATTATTTTGTTATATACATATATCTCAAAGCATACTATCATTGTCATATATGCAAATAAACTTCATTCATTTAATAATGACAATGAAACATACACTTGAACCTACGTAGTCTCCGTGGTTTTAATAACCAAGCAAATGGTGCATCTGTATATTCTGGTACGAACCAGAATCACCGCTGCGAGGCCCTTTCCTCGAGTCATACTGTTTATGCTCGGAATCTCAATAAAAATTCTACGCGTTTTTCCCACCGGGTGACTTTCTCCTCTGTCCCTTGCATCGTATCAATCAGAGAACTTCTCTGCCTTCATCATGTCGTTAGACTGTAACAACATACACCCCAAAACCGTCTAGCTCCTTCATCATTATCTACGTCCCAAACAAGTATGGCAGAATATTGCTATATTCAGCTGAAGGAGAGTAACTGATTATTGTATGTAAGCAAACTATATTCGTGAATACTAGTTCCATATTAGTAGAAAAAAAAAGAGAGAGAAGAAGTAGAACGATGAATGTAACTGCAGTATTTTAGATTTCTGTGTTATAGCCTTATCACCATCAGCAAATGTTTTACGGCTGTGATGCCTACTTCCCACAATTAATTTGATAAAGATCTCTGGGAGGCAGGGCCCGAAAATGATGGGGGGACTTGATACTGTACAGAAAACAACATAGTTAGACGACCTGCTGCTGGTGCGCCATCCCTTCTGGACTGTACACGCGCCCAGATCCTTTCATTCACCTCCCTCGCTTTGTACCCACGTGGCACAGGCGTACGCACCAACTTCTCCTCTGTTCTACCAACCTGGGCCTTCATCTGTTACTCCCCACACCCTTATCCACGCGCACAGGGACTAAAAAGGAAAAAAAAATAGTCTTCCACGCGGCCAGGGAGGCAAAAACGGCGTATCCATGTGCTAATGACGCGTCAATGTTGTAGGCGGCCGGTAGACTGTGGGAGGCGAATTTTTCAATACCTAATTGTTTGAATTTGGATGCGCCGTGTGGAAAAGACCTTCATGGCCGCCAAATTTGAAATGGGCCACCCACTGCCCAGCCTTATTCATTTATAACTAAATTGAAAAGTCTTCCCAAACGTCTCTTGTTTCCATGTACAAAGGAAATTACAATTTTGGTTTAGCGCTTTATTTAATCCTTAGTAGGTAGTTAAACTTCTCATACGCATTATAGGTATCAATTACTTTGCAAAAAAAAAGATCGGTATCAAGTTATACCGAAATATAAAGATATATATATATATATATGGATACGTATGTAAATATATATATATATATATAAATCTACAATTACATATAATGTAACATATTAGTTTGAAAGATCGTAATATAACAAATGATAAAGTAAGTATATATATATGTGTATATATATATATATATATATATATATATATATACATATGTATGTTAAAATGTATTAAACATATGTATATTAAAATGTATTAAATTTTGAAACAACGTAACTTGACCGAATAACAAAGTAAGAATAAAGAAATCGAAGTGGCTATTGAATTCGACGCAAAGTAAATTATGCCTTGCTCTCGAATTACCTTTCCGTTTCATTGCTATCACGACAGCACCAGACATCAGACAAATAACTCAAAAGACGACCCTCCTTCATTCTTGGCGAAACGTCGAATGAGACTTAACTTCTTCTTATCATCGTTCCCGAAGCATTAACGGGACTAATTTAGTTTGAGCCTGTATGCGAGCACACCATCAAAAAAAAAAAAAAAAGTTTGTCGCATTTTCGGGTCTCTTGTTCGTTGCGGCGTCGTCTTTGTCGATGTCGTGAGTGTGGCGTCGGCTATTTTTTTTGCGGTGTTACAGTAAACCTTACCGTAACCTCATACTATAGATGTTATTTTTGTTATAATACCTTATTACTTCCTCTACTTCTTTTCTCTCCTCCCAATATGAATTAGGTACACTTAAAAACACATGTGACTTATATTTTGATTATCAATTCACTTTGAAAGTTATTATTTTTGTTGTGCATAGATGTATTATGTAACTCAGATAAGTTATTTCAGTTAATTATGATTGTAATTCATTGATTTTTTTAAATCTACATAGTACTCTTCAATCAATTTTATACCTTTAAATTTGTATTTAGTTGTATTTTATATTGTGAAATGTCCATAATAGATTTATCTTTTGTTCCCTTTGTTTTGTTTCATGTGGCGAAACAATCTATATTTATTAGTAAAAATTTAAATCATGAATTTCGTTCTCTTCTACTGCAACGTGTACCTACAAACTTAAACAAAATTGTTAGAAAACAATAGGCTTTATCCTCTCTTGTATTCCTTAGTTAATTTCTTTTCTATCTTTTCTTTTTCATGATTTCTAAGAATGCCCATGTGCTGAAGCAGTAAGATAGTACTTCCTTGATTCAATATCAGCTTTGATGTACCTTATACTTGTTGAATTCAATTGATTCTTTTGCATGAAACTGGTATCACGGTATACATATTAAACCTTGAGCTCAAATCTAACATTCGTTTTTCTTTTCTTTTTCAAGTACTCTAAGTAACAAGATGATGCAGATTAAGATGATGATGCTGCAAATGGAATAATGAAGATAAATAGAAGACGCAAAAGGGAATGATGGTTTTTCTCTATATTCCTTTGCTTTTAGCTTTGTGTACATGTATCCTTTTCCTCAATAGTCATAAGTTACATCCCACACTTGTTTGGGAAATATTGAATTTTTCTATGAATAAATGATATTAATTTATGTGATTGAGTTCTATATTTCTTTTTGAATTCTTCTTTTATGATATGTATTGATTGTATAATCAACTAAAAACTCAATCACATGATTAATATAACTTAAGCATAAAGAAATAATGAAATTTGATGTACCACCTTAACTTAATAATGAACTATTGTGCATGTAAGCTGCAACCTTTTTGTTGTTTAAGAGTTTAACATCCCAAATGTATTTTGATTCTTGTCTTCATCAAGGCTATCTGTTGGTCCTTTGGGGTTTTTGTGTTTCCTTGCTGAAGATGAACATGTAATGGTAGCATAGGTGAGGTGTTGCATTCCACAACAACACACATAGCTAGATTGCATGTTGTTAATAAATTGTTGCAGGATAAAACACTTAAGAAAATTAAATGCCTTCCCTTACTTAGGTCCATCTCATCATCACTTCTTGTTTGAAACAAAGTTTTGAGTTGACATTTTTGCATGAGTACAAAAATGTCAACATTAAACTTGAATTTTCCCATTTGGGTGAGAAATCACCCTATATTAGCATGCCTTCAAGTGTGTCAACTCACTAAGTCACAAAAATCCTATAAATATAAAAAATAAAATAGAAAAAAATGATGAATTTTTCCATTATTTATCTATTTTTCTAAACAATATTTGAAATCGCATGTTATGAATCAAGGGGTGATTTTTTTAATAGTTTTTTTACATGGATATCAAATTTTGGTATGAAACACATTATTTGTAATAATTTTAAATTATTTTCTAAAATGTATATGTTTGTTCATAATGTTGATAGGAAATCTACATTGATACAATCTAATAGTTTGACAATATTCATATTAAGCATGTTTTGTGTTTTTGTCATCTTTTCACATACCTTATCTTATTTTTATTTATTTTCCTCTATTTTCTCAAGTTTCCTTTGTGTTCTTTTTATTTCCCCTCTTATTCTTTTTTTCCATTTTCTATTAATTTTAAAAAAAGATAGATTTTTTTATTCATGATAAAAGTGGGTTTAGAGGACCCTACCCCATAACAACATGTATCAATGGAGAAAAAGATATATGAATGAGTCTCAAGAGAAGATTGCTCTACCGGTTGCCAAAAGGAACAACAAAGCCACAAAGTCAAAGTAATAATGAAACAAAAAAATATAAACCAAATGACAAGCTCATCCTTGAGACACAGATCCATAAGATCTTAAATGCATCTTGAGGGGATCTAAATTTTTCCCCCTCTCCTTCTTCCCTAGAGTAATCCAACTTGTACTGGTATTCGGATCCACATTTTCCCGAGTATGAATTAGAACGATAATTTAAAAATCCACCTTATCCTCATGAGATGTAAACGGAAGTGACTCAATGTCCTCAACATTTAAAATTTTGTGGGAAGCGTTAACACATGGAGAAGGGGAAGGAATAACCACCGCAATCACCGGACTAACATCATCTTTGTTCTCTTATTAAACCTCTAAATCACTATCCAAACGACTATCAACAACCAGTTGACTAGAATCTGAATTCTTCCATGAGGACAATCTACCTCTCAATTTTTTTTACCCATCTGACAATTTGAAACAAGTGATCAACAGAAAAACAAGTATGGCATCTAAAAGGGAAACCTTCAAAAATAATATTTTGAGCCCAGATACGGTCTTCCACAATGAGATCAACAGAGGTTAGAAAATCAGCACTAGTATTTATATCTACTAGAATGCAAGCATATGTGGTAAAATAACATGAATACATCTTAGGGTCAATAGAAAATCATTTATCGACAGTATCTACTATATAAAATAAGCATTTCTCACTCCAAAAATGGAAGTGCAAATATGGCAACAGAATCCATATGGGTTTTACATGAAAAATATCAGTTGCAGGATTAAACATGGGAAACCACATTTTCATTAGTAGAAAATGTTACTAAAATTTAAAGACTTTTCCAAAAATCATCTCTTTTTCAACAGTTCTATCGAATAACATAATGAAAAATCATCTTGATGTGGGATAAATGTCTGATTTACTATCCATAAGATGACGCCAATGAATCAGGATCTATTCATGAAGCACTACGAGACTTGGGAAAAGATTATTAAATCCTAAAATTACCCCATTTTTCTTGTAATATTTCTTTGATTGGATAACCTCAACACCAAAGGAAAATAAAGGATACGTCTTTACAAAATCCATGGGTTTGGAGGGTGGACGAGTAGGATTTTGTACATCCAGATGGATCCTTCCACCGGAGCTTTTAAGAGGTCTTTTGTCAAAACATGCATAACATGTACAGACTCTGTCACATCCGCCTCTATCAAAAAAAACTCCACCAAAGCCAACACCGGTTTTACCAAGGCTCAGATCAGGTTCGATTCCCCCAAAACAATGAGTTGTGACGCCAAAGGAGGGCTTCAACATGTCATAGGACACAAGGTCACGCTAGATCGAATTCCCAGACATATTCACCACAGAGGATGGTTTTGACTAGATCCACTCCCCAAGAACAACCACATTATCCACATAACCAGCCGCGCTGAGAGAAGAAAAATTCATGGACACAAGGTCACTTGCAACAACGTAGACATGGGCAGGGGAGCTACGGCTGTAAACAGGGCGTCCGCCAGTAGCCACAGACAGCCTCCACCTTTGCCATTAGCACTGGAAAGAAACTCACCATGAACCCCCTAATACTTAGCACAGAAGCGTCACTGCAACCATCAATGAACGCTTTAGATTTAGGGATTCTCTGCTAGAATCATATTATAGAGTTTTCTTCATCACATAACCATATATATATATACATGTGTGTGTGTGTGTGTGTGGGTTTATGTTAGAATCATTTTAATATTGAAGTTTTCAATAATAATTACAGAAAATAATTATATGGATTGTAAATTATGTGTCACCAAAATATTATATTAAAGTTTTATTGGCTCAACTTAATAGTATATTGGAACTTGCAATAATTGTAATATTATTTGGGTTATTTACTACTAACATATTTTTGATGTTACATTTATTCTCTATCAAAATGTTTTTACAAAAATTGGTACAACTGTTAAAAACATATATCCATTGAAATATTCATATAATTATTTTGTAAATATAAGAAATGAATATATAACATTGTTTACCTAGAATAGCTTGATTTTTATTTTTAGAAATACTACAATATATATGTGAAGCTAAAAGCTTCGTCATGCGCTAATATATCACCGTTATTACATTAAATAAAAATATGAAGTTGTAGTTCCTTAGTGGTAGAGAATTTTTTTAAACCAATAGGAAGATAGTTTGGGATGTCTACTTAAATTATGAGTGTGGTCCACAAAATAAAATACAAATCGAATTGTGTATCCACCATCCCATTTGTAGTCATCCATAAAAGTCCAACCAAAATAACTGTTAGATTTGTGCCAAAAAAGTTAAACTATGGATCCCTCTTTGTTACAATTTGTACCTCACTTATTAAAGGGTGGTGTGGGGGGGTTTACTCCCCCACTGTTGTTTCTAGAAAGAATAATTGAACCAAGTTCTATTTTTAGAAAGGAAAATTGTAATGGCATTTTTCCACTATATTTTTAAGAGGAGAAATCCTAATTGTATTTCGCCAATTAGATGTATATATTTTTGTGGAGATCTAAAGTTCTTAATAATGAGTTTGTATGTAATCTATTCATATTGAGTTAATAAATCGGAATATCTTGCTTTGTGGATATATTATTCATCTTTAACATGTTGTCTATTTTATATATTTTATTTTCTCTATCTTTGTAAATTGTTAATTTGTTACTCTAAATTATGTGTAATCATTGTTGTATAATCTCTAGTTTCCTAACAATAACTACACACATTACATTCATTCATGCACATAAATATTTCTAAATAATTATATACATGTTCCTATTGTCCGGATCACAATATTTACGGAGATAAGAAATTTTAAATGTTGTACAAATATCTTATTTCAAGGAGAATATTTAAGAAATGTTTGGACACATAATTGATACGCCACATATCATTAAATGATTCCTTCATAGGTGTCCTTCCTAATTCATCAATACCTGTGCAAAAAAATATCTCATCATCCAACTATCAATTGCAAAATATTAACTTATCCACAATGTACCTAAAATGCATATGTTATATTACCATTCTCTACTGATGTAAAGAGGAGGGTTATTGTATTTTATCTTTATATATCCCACATGGGTGGCGTTTTCAATGCCCATACATGTATAAATAGATTTAAGGTGTGTGTCATCACTAAGACTGGCTTCAAGTCTTTGTTGTTTGGAGCTACATACACATAAACAAAACCGAGTTAATATTGTTCTATCTCATCTCATCTCTCTATCTATAGTTCAATAAGGTTGTAATGTCATGTGCATGCACATGCAACCAAGCTGATTCCCTTATATAATAAACGGAGACTAATTAGGTCATTGTAATTGTATCATAAATTATTAAAGTAAAATCTGCATTTGGGAATTAATGCCCAAAATTACATAAAATCAGATGATCCCTTAACTAGTTGAGATTGTTCTTTGGTGAAGCGAGGAAGGCGAGTGCGTACTTTCTATCACATTATAGGTGGATACTCATCATTTTCCAAAGGATTCATAAACTTGTTTGACACTATTTCAAGTAATTTAAAAAAATAACTAGTACATTCATGCTCATAAATTACATATGGAATTTACACTTAATCACTACACTTAATTTCATAGTAGATATAAATAACTCGTCCAACCGTTATTTTTCTATTTCAACTATGACTATAAGAAATAGGCCAAAGGGTGACCAATGCGATTCCGATATATCACTTCCGCATTTTTACGAAACAAAAAAACATAAGTCAAGTATAAGTATCCATAATCTTTAACTAAAAATAGTAATCATTTTTGAAAAAATCTATTCATCAAAATCTAATATAGTTTATTGTATGAAATATTATTTTATTTTTTTTAAATGTGAAATGTTCTATTGGTAGAGGAACTCTATTAAAGATAACAAAAATAAAAATAATATATTATATGTCAATCAAAGACAATTATATCTAATTTATCATATACATCGATTAGATATATAATAAATACATCTATATGAAATACATCAATAGATTTTTCACTTGATAGTAATTTTGATATATTCTTTGTTAATTACCATATGGCTAAGAAATTACTTAGTTTTGATTGACATATTTAAAAAGGAAAAAGTATTTAAGAGGTCATCAAATGAATTTGCATGTGATAATGAAATGAACATCAAATTTAATGTCAAAAATAAAAATAAAGAATGTATACAATTACACTACTTGAGTAACATTGTAAGAACACATCGATACAATAATACTAAATATTGTAACACAATAAATTAAAACTAGGTGTCGATGGTGTCATCATTAATATTGAATAAGATATATTATGGGACGTAAATTCAAATAATAATATACATTAAACACGGCTACGAATGTAAAGGTTATTTATATTGAGAGGAAGAGATGTTGTAAAATTGTTTCATTGGATTTTCTAATTAGATAACAATTGGTGGTTACATTTAATATAAACTTGATATGTTTATGAACATATTATCAAGAAAAGTATGTAGGAGAAAATATTTTAGAAAGTTGTGTCGATAATTCTTTAATGATATTTAGAATCACATCTAATGATCGTGGATTATAGATGAGATTTTAAATGTTGATCAGAAATCTTTACACATTAGTCAAAAAGATTATTTTTATGGACATATTTTTTTAGTGTTAAATTGAAATTTAATTTAACAATTGTATAAATTATGTTTTGAATTTATTTAAATAGAAAGAATTTGAAAGAACCCTTGAATATATATATATATATATATATATATATATATATATATATATATATATATATATATATATATATATAAGAATATATACTTTTAAAAAAAAGGTCATATGAATAATTAATTAATTCATCATAGGCACACACAAATATTTAAACCCCCATGTGGCATACTATTACAAAAATATGGAGGGTTCCCCCATTTATATTATTTAATATATACCCGATATGTAGTCGACTTAGCCACAAAGATATATATTATAAGGTAAAATTAAATAGTAATAACCAAATATTTATTGATCCTAGTTTTTGAAGAAAAGCTATATTTGTATTCATAGTTTATGCTTGGGGAATTTCTTATGAAGCTAGAGTTACTCGAGAAAATGTACATTATCTATTTTAACATGCTTTATAAGTACAACATTAATGTATTCCCCGAGCCATCTTAGGGTTGGATGGGATTTCTCGGGAAAAGTCTAGATTGGGAACAATTGTTGTATTTACTTCCTTGGAACATTGCATCATGTCCTTGAACATGTCTTGGGAAATTTGTGGCTCTTTTTGAAAATGTGGGCAACCTTTAAGAACATAAGCGTGTAATGCCCATATTTTCAACACCAAAATACAAAAGTAAAATTATTGCAGTAATTTTAATTTTACACTACACAACACCACATGGGATTCAAATAAAGAAACTTGACATCACGTAGGACACTTACATAAACATGAACCCACTCATACAATAGGATAACATAGGGTACATATCAATGTCTTACTCAAATGATGTAAACAAGGACAATGACCCAATAACAGTAAGAAACAAAGGATAGGCATACTCCACGACATGGTGTTTTTATGGTTTACATATTCATTACATTTAGGTTTCCATTGTAAGACCTTATAGTTTTAAACAAGATTAAACACATAAGGTTTAAAATTTCCTATATTTCCAATCTTTAATTACTTTATTTTTTTGAGCATTAGTCTTTAAAGGAGAATGCACAGTTGGTTCCTTTCTCCAATTCCATTAGTTATCCATAGATCATTTGTTAAATAAATTCATTTTAAAAACTATGATTCTCCAAACATTCAACCTATTAAACTTAATATTAAAGATATACGATTAGTATAGGTTGACCTGTTAGTGATTTTTGGGAATCACTAATATTTAACATATAGCTACGTCAAGGGTTTTGCTAACTTTTAAAAGCCAACTAGAGTGTAATTTCCTTAACTCACAAGACCTTGGATAGAGTTGAATGTATCTCATTCTCAAGGCTACACTTTATTATTTCAATACAATCATTATTTAATCCACATTTATGCAAACAAAGCGTGTGATAATGCATCATATTTGGTTTTTGGATTTATTAGGTTGTTCTATTAGTTATGGACCTCTACTTTATTACATTCATTTTATAATCACATGTGAAATTTTAGTTGTTTTTGAGATCACTGAAAGGTGTACCATTTTCGTAGCAAGATTTACATAGATTAATTTTATTCACCCTTTTTTAACTAATTACATTTACATGATTACTTTGGTCCTATATAACATCATTTTGGAACAAATTTATTCCTATAAAACTTATGTAACACATAGGGATTTATGACAAAAAGGAGTATGACCTTGCATAAGACAACTCATTACATTTCTCTTAGACACACAAGTATTAAGTGTATAGTTTAAGAGAGTTATTCCAAAAAAATATTATGCATTTAAAAAAACCTTCAAAGGACCTATTTTTATTATTGGGTAAATACGCAAGTAATTGGAAACATAGTCACCACTCACATAATTTAGTTCACATAAGAGATCAATCATAGCTCTACAACCACGAGAAATATTGCAAGGCTTTGGCTACCCACTAGGGTACCAAGGGAAATTAAACAAAAGGGGGTTAAATTATTGATGATATGGATATACCTACAACACCTAGACATGATCACCTTACCCATCCCAATATGATAGGTTTCAAAACATATATGCACTACATCATAAATTATCAAGGAAGTGGTCCTTAATAAGACATCTTAGCTATGAAGTGTGAAGATGATTAATGAGATAAGATTATTTTATTAACATGATAAAATTTTATACCCCTGAAAAGACTCAAATGGGAGGAGGAAGAACATTAACCATTATAGCTCGTTATTTTATTTTCATTATTTTTGATGAGAGGAGATTCTACCTAGCATTGTTGATGTTAAGGAAATATAACAGTAATTAAAATAAGAAAAGATTAATTCAATAACTTTATAACATAGGTACAACATTGAGTACAACTTCACATCTAATTTCACACTATAAAATGTAGCCACATTGGTATTCTCTTTTCAAAATATACCAAGAACAATTCTTTGAACATAAATATATATATATATATATATATCATTATTTTATGGTAATACATGTATTGCAAGATGAATACACCTTACAATGATAACTCATTAATTGCAACATATCACATCTAGAAAATTCATCTTTTTCGAAGTACATATCCAATTTTTCCCCTCAGGAAAAATTGAATAAATGTGAACTTGTGTAATGAGAAAATGGGGTTGATTCAGTCATGGGAGCTTGCATTTCAAGTTTGGTCAAATATTTTTGTAGCAAGTTTAGCATTGCGAGAGAATTTTGGGAAAATAAAAGATATGAAGTTCAAATTTTGGACTTCGGAGGTGAAGCCTTTCATAGGTAGGCATAGCAATAAAAAAAAAGGAAAAGGCTTGAAATCCTAAATTCTGAAAATGCTTGGGATTTTCGGGGTCAAGTCCACTTTCAGGGTCAATGGCACCATGGATCAAGAGAAGGTCAATGACTCGCCATTAATGAAGTATGTCACCCCAATCTACAGATGGCCATAACTTTTAGAGGATGTTTAGAGTATTTTCAAAAGAAAGGAGTTTTGGGAAAGCTCTCAAGCATCCTCTACAATCTGCCATTTTAGAGGATGTTCCATGTTTCTCACCTACCAAAATTATGAGGTATGGGTTCCTATCTTCTCCAACAAGGGAAAGTACAATGAGGTATGGGTTTTACAGTGGCACCTATCATTGTTGCAAGTGAATTCAATCCATTTTAGGGCAGTTGAAGCAAGATTTTGAGTTTCTTCCCTCTCTCTCCCTTCTCCCATTCTTCATATATATTGTAAGGAGGGGCATTATTCTAATATTGGATAATTTTTATTTGCACCCTCCCTTCTTCTCTTGATTGCAATTGAATTTTGGAGTTCAAACCTCTTATTCAAGTTGTAATGCAAGTTTGTGCCTCTTGGGCCATTGTAATGCACTGTATTAAATTTTTGGATCAATAACAAAATTTTGTGGATGAATTTAAACCTTCTCTTATATTCATTAATTTCATCTAATATCTCATTACAATATTAGTTATCTGGGCATGGTTATTATTTTGCATATTTGATGGTACTGTGTTTAATGGTGAATTAATTGGTGATAAGAAATTGATTTATGTTGATGTTCACCCTCTTCAGTCTTGTTTCACATTAATCTCCATGCATGGCAAGTTATTCAACATTCCTTTTGTGCATAACCTCTATTATTTTAGGTTTAATTTATTGTAATATCTTGACCATGTCTCCTTGGTATGTTAGAATAGATTTTAAGGTGGATTCCCTCTACAATTTGGATGTGTCCATCAGAATAGAGGAATAGGAACCAAAATTCTTCCAGAGAGCCTTCCCGATCTCAAAGTCCCATAGTTTTGGAAAATCTCCATCTTATGCAATCACACTGACGGTTCCAACCCATCAAGTTTCAAACATTCATGGGTATTTTGATTTCGCATCAACAATACCTACAACCAATGTTGTTTCATCCTGGGACCGATTATGGAAATCCACTACGATCAAGCATAAATATGCACATTCATCATTTCTAAAAATTTCAATTAAATATCTAAAAGAGAGAGAGAGAGATGTAGGGAGGAAAATGAAGACAAAGATTCATTTCTAATGCATTCACACTTTAACTTTCATTTTCAATTAATGTTTTTGTACTAGAGAGAGAGTAAAGATGAGAGAGAAAGTAAGGAGACATTTTATCTTACATTTGTGTTTTATGTCAATTTTCATTTCATTTCAAACTAGTTTATATTTTCCAATTCATTTACGTTTTCAACTCAACCAAACCATCACAATCGTTTTTAGAGAGAGAAGAGGGTGAAGAGATACACTCACCATACATTTCAATATTCATTTATACAAGGTAAAAGATTGAATAAAATTAGACATATAATTTCAATTTTATTATGAGCTCACACACGTGGCTAGAAGTCAAATGAGACTCAAAAAGTAGATTCTAGCTAAGGTTGAGAAAAGCTGTCCAAAATTGCAAACGTTTCTATGAAATGGGGTCTTGAAAACACTTGTTCTAAGTTATATCATGAATTGTGACGATTCCTACTTTCTCTCCTATATATAGAGAATTATTTTTTCCAATGGAAGTTTATTATGATGAGCAAATATCAAGTTACAAGGAAAACTCCGGGGTGAATTATCGTAATTACATCAACAACTCTTATCGCTTAGCGACAACTAGGCCCAAAACCCCACTTGAAAAAATAGTTTTCAAAGGAAGTTTCAATGAAATGAATGTGAGTTATGATTCTCTTGATGGTAGTATAGAGGTAGGTGGAAGGGGTTTTTAATTTCACTCAAACTTAGCAGAAGCAACCGTATGAAAAAACCAATCAAGTTTTATTAAAATGAACACCTCACATAAGTGATTTTTAAGATAAGTGGCTTAGAAATTTGACTTACAAGGATGCTAAATAAATTCAAATCACTTGGATAAATAACCCCATTGTGTCCAACTTTACCAAGGGTCATACGAGGAGTTCCGGGTTTGCGGTAAACTAGGGTGTGGCACTCCATGTGTGTGACTTTCAAGATAAGACTTTGTTTTTTAATTTTTTTGGTTGTTTATGTTTTGAGAGTTCATGTCAAGGAAAATATTTTATCATTTTTTGGAATTATGATCCCTATAATTCAACATTTAATTTTGAAAAATATATAAATGATGAAGAGAAAAATATTACAAGCGAAAATGGGAAAACCATACCTTTTACCGACATCTGCTAAAGACATAAGCTAGGAAATGTTTTCCTTGACATTTGAACGATGAAAAACATTTGGTTGAAAGTTTTTAATTCCTTTTCCATGAATCCATTTTGTTGGTATCAAAATTTTTTCTCTCTTTCAACTGAGTAGCAACATAGATTGGACATGGAGTTTAGAGACAAATAGATCATAATGTGTGTCGTTTTGTAGCCGGATATGAGATCTAACTACCCCTTCGTTATTTAGATTTGTGGAGAGATCGATAGCACCTTTAAGAGGATTCGACTGTCCTCACTGCTTTAGCCCATGCCTTTCGACTAGGGTGAGAGGAACCTTAGTGTAACCTCTGTTTGATGAAGGAGATGGAGATATCCTTCCTTTGCACAAATTTTATGAAGAAAACCTTGGGAAAATATGGTCAATACTCCATATTTTAACTCTTAAGAGTTGCTAATTCTAAAATATGGAGATACTTTCAACACAAGGATAAGGTTATCAGTAGCCATTAAGAAATCCTAACTGTTCTACATATTTTCGTAAGTACATTTTGTTCCTTTGTTGATATACGGGGAAAACATGGGTAGTTTAGGATGGATTCATAGTTTTTGAATGATTTTCATGGGAGAAGAAAAATAATAAAGTTGATCATACCAAATATTTGAGCAACTTCACAAAAATGGACAACTCAATAACAAAAAGCTTCATAATATTTAGGATGTTTCTTAAACTAGAAGGTGTGCTTCAATGGAGGCCCAAATCAACATATTTTCACGCAATATTTAAGACTCTAACATGAAGGCTCAAATTGAAAGACTCATTTAAACACCAAAGTCTTTGATCAATCATGCCTAAGGTACACCTGAAGACTTATAGATAATATTTATCAACAAATGATAGTGAGTTGATTTTAAATTTTTTTATCTCATCCAAGATGAAGGATCTTATTGAAATGAAATTGTAAATACCTCTAAACTGCCACAGGGATGACATCCTATGTGATTTGACAAAGATATCAATGTAATATTGTAATAGGAATGAAAGAAACTATTTGCAGACATTACGAAATAAAGAAGGCAAAATTTTCTAGAGATTGGACACAAATTAATTTCAAAATTGCTTAGATTCATCAACAGGGAAATCTTCCAAAGCAATATCTCGTGCTCATCAATTACTATACATCTACAACCAACTTGACATGATAGAAAATATAACGTAGAAGAAAATAACAGTTATCTCGGCTTGGTCTCTCGGAAGATGACTTTCTCATATTTTCTCTTAAGAATTCAATAGCTGACCATTTGCAAGAGTATTCTCATTGCATTTATAAATCTTTCTCACTCAATTTTCCCCAAAAAGAGAAGAATATTAGAGGCAACTTTGATTGTTACCAATTTGTTTGAGACGGCGACATTTAACAAATTCAGACCGAAAGTTGCAGGTGGACCAATTAGTAGCCGATCATGTTTCTTGGGCCCTCGACTAATCACTAGGATGCAATGCCACAAATTTTGGCAATCCTTCTAATCGCCCCGATTCTATTGTGAGAGAAATCCCATTTTTAATCATTTTTCGAGACTTTGCATAGTTAGAAATGACAAGTAATACGTTTCACTCTCAAGGCAACACCTTTTTCATCTTTTATGCCTGCAACTTTCATCATTTCATCCTTTTCCCTTTCTTTCCTCTGTAACTCTATCCCGCATCCATCTCCTCTATTAATTCTAATTTTTACAAGTGCCTGAGCAATTATAACTTCAAAATATCGACGTTAACAATCCTTGGAATGAAAAATTAAGTTCCGAATCCATAGAATTGAACTTTAAAGATAGAGACAACAATAAATTTCATCAAATAACAATGAAAAGTAGTGCGTATTCATCTCTCTAGGAGTCTTGAAGCAAAAATGGCAGAAAAATAGACGTAATACACAACAACCATTGATTCTACCCCTTTTCCACTTTATATCATAGCCATCCTGTGTTTCCTTGTACAACCGCAAAGGAGAAGCATAGAGGAAAGTTACAAATAAGCTCAGCCTTCCACGTGCCCTAGGCCCAATAAAAATGCCTTTTTCCTTTGAAAAGTCTCGGTGTAAAAAGGAGCCAGTGAAGCCTCCACTGTCTTAATGGAACATTTTGAGATGGTCCCCAAAAGAACATACCCCAAACAAGTGTGGGCTCACCACATGTCTTATTCTCGATAGAGTTTTTTTAAAAAGTTCAAGGTTTAGTGGAAGGCACCATGTGTCTAGGGTCCGAGACATTTTTCTTTGGTAGTTGAAAATTCCAAGCAAAGGGCAGAGTGAGCAGAAGCCTCCAATTGTCCACCCAGTACTTCTTCAAAATTAAAATTAGGGTCCTTTCTGAAATAGGCGCTGTCCCTTCGTGTGTCAAAGGCCTTTCAAAATTGCTTTAAAATTTTTAAGTACAAAGCAAACCCAGTGAAGCCTCCACATGTCTCCCTATCGCAATTGTTAAGGTGGGACTCGAGGCAGATATTCAAATGAGTGCCAGCCCTCCATGTGTGCATGGTCTGCATAAACTATACCGGCCTCATGAAATATTTTTCTAAGTCTGGGCAAGGCAATGAAAACCTCCACGTGTCTCCCTGGCACAACTCCAAGGCCAAACCAAAATGTGAATATTCAAATGAGCATCGTTCTTCCACGTGGAAAAAGTTTTGTTTTAAATTCGGCCTTAGATTTTTAATGTGCCCCACTGAGCCACATCCAACTAAAAAGGGCCATGTTTCCATTGATCTTTGAGAAGTAAATTTGATAGGGAAAAATACACCCGACAAACTGTAAAATGCAAGAAAATCACCATTTGAGCACGGAAATGAATGTTTCTTCAAGGAAAGAGAATTTAGAAATGTTTTAATGCTCAAATATTATCCTCTCGAGCTACATCCAATCATGTTTCGGCAGTGTATTTGGGACAAAAATGATAGGGACAATAAAACTTGATTTGTGGAAAATGGAAGGAAAGGAAAAATTGTGTTTTACACCCAATTTACTGAGACTCTTTAATATGGACAGAGGAACTAAAAACAAATTCTATACTTTTAAGTGATCCTTGACCAAGGGAGGGAATGATCATGGCAACCAAATGGAGGACATAGTCTTTAAACATCAATACGGGAGATAGAAAACATGACAGAGTCCGTAAATTGAAAAATTTCAATGACAAATGGGGTGAGACCAATTTGAACAATAACATTGGCTCGACTTGGAGATGGGAACTCCTACGAGTGCCACAAGAACAAATAGTAGACCAAGTGCCAAAAATATACCATTGGGAAATGGATTCAAGCAATAAGATTGCAAAGTAGAGAAACCATAACCATCCTCCAAAAAATGAACCGAGAAACCAGTAAAACTAGGTCACCAAGGACCAAAACGAACAAAAACACAAAAGGAGAATGAAAAAGAAGAAGTATACATTATACAAATGGATTATACCTTGATTATGAGAAATCAATCAAGGAAATGTTTTAAATGCCTTCCATTAACAGGTAATTCAAGTAGTTCCCTATCTAAGTATTTTAGGAAGAAGGTATTTTCACCAATTCAAATATCAATTGAATAAGGGCCCATCCACAATGCATCAAATTTACCATGCTTTCCCTTATCTTCCTACTTGCTATCCCATAAAATCACAAGATCCCCAATGTTGAAAGCTCTTAGAGTCACCTTCTTGTTAAATAACTTCTTCAACTTTTCTCTAAACTTGACATGCCTCGATGGGATGACCTTCTTTCATTTTCTAACTCGATAATCTGATTGATTCGAGCATCTTATGGACTAACTTCTTGATCTTCAATTTTTTGAAAAAACTGAAATGAATACAATTACAAATGAAGGGGGAGAAAAGCTTGAGTTCCATATACCAACTCAAATCGGATTTTACTAGCATCGAATTAAACAACAAACTTTAGTTGCTCACCCCACTTCTTTTTGTTCAGCTCCAAGGTTCTTTAAACAATCTTCAACAAGTTTTTATTGTTGGACTCATCTTGTCCATTTCCTTGGGGATTATAGTTAGAAGCATATGTCAAATTGATTCCATAATATTTGCACATTCCCACCAAAGGTTTGGCTCGAAACTCATGGCATTATCAGCAAAAATCTTAACTGGTACTCCAAATCTGCATATGATTTGATTCAACATGAAGTCCATAATAACTTGGTGTGTTGCCTTCTTGGTGGGGATTGCTTCCACCCACTTAGTAAAACTATCGGTGCCTACAAGAATCCATTTATGACCAGAGCTGGAAGGATCAAAAATTTTGCTAATGAAATCCATTCCCCATTTTCTAAATGGGGCTTCAATGACCTAGGCTATAAAGGAAGGGAGCCGAACATTTCATTCTTCTAGAAAAACACGGCAAATTTCACATTTCCTAACCAAAAGAGTTGTATCTTTGAAGAGAGTTGGACACCAATAACTAGCCCTCAAGATTTTATGTGCTATAACTCTTCCAGAAAAATGTCCCCTACAAAATCCTCCATGGAGATCAACAATCACCTTTGCGGCTTCATCCTAAGCAATGCATCTTAAAAGAACTCCCCCTCCAGTTCTTCCAAGCTAACCCAAAATTAGTAATGAAATATTTCTAAGAGGCTAACTTAAGAGCTCTTTTCTGATTTTTACTCAAATACTCAGGGCACCATAGATGTCTAAGATAAAATATTATATCCTTGTACCATTCACTGACTACCAAATTTTCAAGGACATCTACCCTTTTTCCTTCTACTTCATTCACCTCAATAGTTTGCAAATTTCTTTCAGCCATAATCTTAGCTAGGCCCCAACCTCTTACCAATTTTGTGGTTTGGATATCCATGGCATACTCCTACAAATTGTTCACCCATCTCGCATCTTTTCTTGAGACCTCCAGAAAACCTTTTTTTCTTTCACCAAGGAAAATTATTTCTTCTACATGATGGCGTACTTCAACTCAGCTCCCTACAAAGCCTTACTGAAAAATACAATTGGTCTCTCAACCCCTTCATCATCCTTCTTTAAAAAATAGATGCAATGGTGTTTTTCAAGCGAAAGAAAACACTTGAAAATGATTCTTGTAATTTGGGGCTGACAAAATAAGGGCATGCTTTAGTGATTCCTTGATCCCGTTGAAATATTTGATGGAAGATTTTTCCCAATTGACAACTTGGTCATTCTTCAACATACTAGTAATGGGGATGGTCAGCTCAGCAAAGTTAGACACAAACCTTCTAATAAATTTTATTTTTCCAAAGAAGGATTGAATTCCCTTCTTAGTTCTTGGAATTGGAACCTTGGTGATGGCTTCCACTCTCTCTCGGATCAATCATGACCCCTTTCTTTGATACAATGTGACAAAGAACCTTTTCCTTTGCACTCCAAAGTGGCACTTCTTGGGATTCAATGATATGCCATACTCTCTACACCTAATCAACATTCTCTCCAAGTGTTCCAAGTGATCATTTATTTTTCGGAAAATATTGTTACATCATCTTGATAAACAACAATGAAGTCATTGATATAACTAGCAAATACTAAATCCATTTATCTTTGGAAATATGGTCAAGCATTAATTAAGCCAAAAGGCATCCTGACATAGACATAATTTCCCCAAAGAGTGATAAAGGTAGTCTTTATTCTTTCGACTCCTTCACAAAAACTTGATTATAGCTAGAGAAACCAACTAGAGTGGATAAAAGTTGAACCGAGTTACCAATTGTAGCATATTCTCCATGTTTGGAAGAGGGTAATTATCTTTCAATGATGCTTTATTCAAGTTCTTGAAGTCTATGAATAACCTTATATCACCATTTTTTTTTCTGATAGGCACTAGGTTTGCAACCCAAGATGAGTACCTTGTGCACCGAATGATCACTCCATCCCTCAATTTCTTGGGTTCTTCTTGCATATTCAAAGAAAGCAGCAGATTGATGGGCCTCTATTTTTTCCTGAAAGACTTAGCATTAGATTCAAGAGGAATCTCATGTTGGAACAAATATTCCCTATATTCCTTCAACTTAGAGTCAGACCAAGCTAGGCATTCTTGATATTTCTTCAGCAATTGAACATAGGACTACTTCTCTTCCTTGCTAAGATTGCTTCCTAACCAGATTTTACGTGGTTTTTCCTTTATGCCAAGGTCATGCTCTTCCACATATCTTGAAACTAACATACTCCTTTTAATAATGCAATCAAAATTATCAAAGTTTTACTCAAGTTCCACCAAACCTCTAGGAATCATGTTTGTCTTTAGCTAGATGATGTCGTTGCCAAATAAAGTTTTCTTTCCTTCAAGCAACACACACCATTGGTTTCAATCTATACTTTGGTGAGAAAACTCACCTTGGTTCTACATAAACCATTTTACCTAGGCATCATTATCAAACACTTGCCAATTTTTAATGTTGTCATGGAAAGATGGCCTTGTTAGTATTACAAAATCATACTCACAACATGGAGGCACTATATAATTCCCAAATATGGATCCTAGCACTACTAGCTTGTCGTAAAAAAATTAAATGTTCTATCATGGTGCATAATATTAAAGGAGTAAAACATTTCAATCAAATCCCAAAATGCATGCTTTTATTGTTTCATTCTGGTGTTTTTAGTAGCATATAGTTTTCTAATTTTCTTGACAATCAGTTATGAATCCCCTTTGACAATGATATCCTTTATGCCATATTTCCATGCAATTCTCAAGCCTAATAATAATTCTTCATATTGAGAAATTTTATCGAGTGCATTCAAAGTTAAGTTTGAAAGAAAAGACAAACTCTTCTTGGCATGGAGAAATTAGAACAATGCCAGCACCATTTCCAAAATTGAAACAACCTCCATCGAATAAAAAGGTCTAAGGTAAACCCACGTGTTCAAGACTTTAACACTGATCATTCTTATGCACTTTTCCATTTTCAAACCCAATAAATTTATCAACATCTACATCATCATACAACAATTCATAAGAAGCATTATTAGGATCTTTAATGAGGTGCAAGATCTTCTTCTCTTCATACAACTTTACAAGGCTTCTTTCAATTGGAATGGTGGTAAAAGACATATCCATCCGAACACTTCCACCAACACTTTCATCCCACTTTATTGATAACAACACGCCCCATTTGGCGGGGGCAATCAACAATAATAACATCAAGTTTTGAGTTCTTACCTAGATAAGTTGTAAGTTGTACCATTAGACCTTTTACACATCCTGCAATAGCTACCTCTCTAGAATCCATTGTAGTACACTTACCATAAGTTGCTGTCACTTAATGTTCAATTCATTCATGACTTCCAAAGGAATAACAATGCAAGATGCTCGGGAATCAAACATACAATTGTAGAGTAGTAAATCTGTCTTTAATAATCATTGTTGTAAAAATGGATCAAACTTTAAATGAGACTCAACTAAAGATGTCCCCAAGTAAAATTCAAGTGGTTCACATATCTCCTCTAATGCTGGTGGATTTTCTAGGTTTGTAATGGTTGAAGGAGGAGTATTTACATTATTTATATTTCTACCTTGGGCACCTCTATCTTCCTCTAATCCCAAATACTCAAAATCCCTCTTCTTGTGCTTAGGAATCCTAAGTAGTTCAAAAATTGGGACTAAGATCATGATTTGACTCAAGACTTTATCACAGGGAATTTATTTGGGAAAAGCATCATTTGGAGAAAGATTGAAAAACTCATCAGATGGCACAAAAATTTTCACATTTTGGGCATGGGTGGGAACACCAGTTCTACTTGAGACAACAAGGCCTTTTCTATATGCATCTTTCTTTAGAGCCTCTTTTGGGACATTAGTGAGAACTGGGGTCTTTGTTTTGGCTTGAGGCCCTTCCCCTTTGACAAATTTACTTCTTATGTTATATTCCTTTTCTTGGGAAACATCAACATTCATTAATAGTTGTCTATCCTCTACTTATGGGGTTCCTCCATCTTACTTTTTAATAATTAGAGCTCTTAGGTACTCAAAATCATTATTAGGAAGTTCAAATGATTGTACCATATCTATTTCTAAGGTATGAGAGGGAGGAAGAAGAGGTACAAGGTGAATGCGATCCCAAAACTTGCTATAGTTCTTGCACTTATTACCTCATTTAAAGTTGTTATTTCTTTGTGAGCTTGTCACAAATGTCCACCATGCATGCATCATCATCATTTTTATCGTCATCATCAGCTTCTTCAACTTGTTGATCTACTTCACATGGCGGGTGGGATAAGAATCATTTGTCACACTAATCCATTTGATTAGTTTGTTCAAAAACAATAAATTTAGCATTTAGAGGATCGGGCACTACTCTCTTTTCCCTAGCTTGGGTTTGTCTAGCTCATATGGGTCCTTTACCTCTATCATCGGATCTCCGATCATTTCTAGGATGATTGGAAAATCGTTCTTGTCCTTGTTTCCTATGCTAACCTTGAGAACCTTTTCTAATTCCATTCTCCTCCTGGCTATTTTGTAAGATATTTATTTGAAAGCCCTAGCTAAGGTCTTTACAACTTCCTCAAGATCCTTCTCGAAGCTTGATGGGTTTAACACCCTCCCTCTTAGGAGGTTTTCCAACTACTTTAATATTTTTCTCAATTTACAAAGCCATGGTAAAGGCTCGCCTCAAAGTTCCGTGGTTCTTATCCCTCAAATAGTAAGCAAATTTCTTATTAAATGCATCTAAATACTTTATCGGACATGATTCATCATAGACCTAAATTTAATAGGTAATCTTCTCAATGTTTTGTTAAATCTAGTATTGAAATCATGCACTTATTCATTAGGATTTTCTTTATATTTTCAAACTTTGATAAAAGAAACCTAGGGTTTGTTTTATCACCATAATGCATTCTAAAAGGATTCTTCATCTCTCAGACAGATTCAATTGAATTATCTCGGAAGAGATTTATACCGATCCCTTGCATATTCTTCTAGAGTATGGATAAAGAATTTAATGTATACATCCTCAAACTCTATTTCGAATTCCTTCATTATATTGACAAAGAGTTTCAAGTCTTTGATCACTAGTTATTGTATTATTTCGTTGAAACTTAGGAATTTTGTTTCTTACATCTTGTGGCACAACATTTCGATAGTGATCGTACCTCTAAAACTAGTGGGAAAAAATTATTAACAACAAATGGAGGTCTAGGTTGAGGGTGAGCCATATTATTTCGAGGAGGTGATCTTACGGGAGAAAAAAATGATTAGGAGTGACGGGTGCGTGTGGTACAGGATACAATTTTCAGAATGACTTCCCTCTAAAGGCTTTGTTTCTTGGAAAATTTATTAGATCTATAAAATTCTAGGGTAGATTGAGAGGCAAATGTTTGAAATACAAAAGAAGGACCTTCTCCAGATGGAGAATTCAATTCAAAAAAGATACTACCTCATTCAAAAGCACTTGATAAAGTACTACAATCTTCAATCACATGCTGATCAATTTCACCAATGGAGATCTCTTTTCTTGATGCATTATCTCCAACAACCTTCCAAATTCTTCTTCCTTCTAAATTAGACTTCCATGAGATCTGAAAATAACCTTCTACTAGGGTCCCTGGTGAAGAAAAACCTTCTTCCTTCTAGCTTTGTAGATATCAGGTGACAAATCTTACTTGATATATGTTAACAAACTAGTATTTATAAAGAATTTAAATAGCATGGAGTTTCCACTAAGGTATTTCACCTTAGTTTGTGCAAATGCACTATGAAAGACCTATCAAATGTCTATTAATATCAGATTAATGCAAACCATAAAATATATACTCTTCTTTTACCCAAATTTATCAATGATGATACAAAATTTAGTGCAATAACTATATAAGCTAGAAATATTGCACTTAGAACTCACAACTTTGAACAATTCTTATAGATCTGAATAGATAATGATGTTTCAGCAATGTATTTTCACTTTAAACTTTGTAAAAAGCATTACTGTGGTTTGTATGTGTACACCGTTGTTCAAATACTTCAAAGAGTCCCCTGCAACGTAGTGTTGGTATCCAAATGTTTTCTCCTTTCAAGCCAAAAAAGCAACACAAATTGCACATGGATCTTAGAGCAGAGATAGGTCATAATGCATGTCATTTTGTAGTTGGGGATGAGATGTAATTGGCCCTTCATCACTAAGATTTGTGGAGAGATGGATATCACATTTAAGAGGATTTGACTTGTCCCGACTACTTTAGGCCATTCCTTTCGACCAAGGTGAGAGGACCCTTAGTGTAACCTTTGTTTGATGAAGGAGATGGAGACATCCTTCCTTTGCATAAATTTTATGAAGAAAACCTTGGAAAAATACGGTCAATACTCCATATTTTAACTCTTAAGAGTTGTAACTTCTAAAATATGGGGATGCTTTCAACACAAGGCTAAGGTTACTAAAAACATTAAGAAATCCCGACTATTCTACATATTTTAGTAATTAGATTTTGTTCCTTTGTTGATATACCGGGAAAATAGGGGTAGTTTAGGATGGATTCATGGTTTTTGAATTATTTTGGTGGGAGATGAAGCAGGATAAATTTTATTATACCAAATATTTGAGGGACTTCACAACAATGGACAACTCAATAATAGAAAGCTTCAGAATAGTTAAGATGTTGCTTCAACCAGAAGGTGTGCTGCAATGGAGGCCCAAATCAGGATGTTTTCACACAATCTTTGAGACTCTAACGTGAAGGTTCGAATTGAAAGACTCAATTAAACACCAAAATATCTTATCAATCACACCTAAGGTACACCCAAAGACTTATAGACAATCTTTATCAACAAATGACAAGAATTGATTTTAATTTTTTTATCTCATCCAATATGAAGGCTCTTCTTAAAATGAAATTGTAAATACCAAAAAAATGTCATAAGGATGAGATCCTATGTGATTTCACAAATATTTCAATGTAATATTGCAATAGGAATGACAAAAACTATTTGCAGACATTATGAAACAAAGAAGACACAAATTGCTAGAGATTGGACATAAATTAATTTCAAAATTTCTTAGATTCATCGAGAAGGGCAAAGCTTCTAGAGAAAATCTCAAGTACTCGTCAATGGCTATATATCTCGTAACCAACTTGAAATGATATAAAATAAAACAAAGAAGAAAATAATAGGTTATCTTGGCTTGGTCTCTAAGGAAGACCACTTTCTCAAATTTTCTCTTAAGAATTCAACCTCCGAAAATTTTCAAGAGTATTCTCATTTCATTTATACATTTTCTCAATCAATTTCCCCCTAAAAGAGAAGAATATTTGAGGGACCTTTTCTTGTTACAAATTTGTTTCAAAAAATGACATTTATCAAATTCAGACCGAAAGCTACCAGTGGACCAATTGTGGTCGATCACATTTCTTAGGCCCTCAACTAATCACTAGGATGTCATGCCATATTTTTTTGGCAATCCTTCTAATCATTTTGATTATGTTATGTAAGAAGTATCATTTTTAATAATTTTTCGGAGATTCTGCATAGCTAGATGTGGCGGTGTAATCTATTTTGTTCTCGAGGCAACACCTTTTTCATCTTTTACACCGCAACTTTCATTATTTCATCCTTTTCCCTTTCTTTCCTCTGTAACTCTATCCCACATCCATCTCCTCTAGTAATTCCCATATTTGCAAGTGCCTAAGAAATTCCAAATTCAAAATATTGACCTTAACAATCCTTAGACTCCTAAATTTGGTTTTGAATCCATCAAATGACATTTTATAGATAGAGATGACAAAGAATTTCATCAAATAATGATGAAAAATAGTTTGTATTCACGTCTCCAGGAGTCTTGGAGAAAAAAATGGCAAAAATACAGACACAATACACAACAACTATTAATTCTACCCATTTTACACTTTATATCATAGCCATCCACGTGTTTCCTTGGTACAACTACAAAGAAGAAGCACAGAGGCAAGTCCCAAACAAGTGCGGGCCTTCTATGTTCCGTGGGCCCAAGAAAAATGCCTTTGGCCTTTGAAAAGTCTCAGTGTAAAAGGAGCTAGCAAAAGGGTCCACCGATCTCAATGGAACATTTTTAGATGATCCCCAAAATTAGAGACCATAAACAAGAGCGGGCTCATCACATGTCTCGGTTTGCGAGTTTGTTAAAAATTTAAAGGTTCGAGTGGAAGGCACCATGTGTTTAGGGTCCAAGACATTTTTCTTTGGCCGTTGAAAATTCCAAGCAAAGGGCAGAGTGAGTGGAAGCCTCCAAGTGTCCTCCTGGTGCTTATTTAAAATAAAACTTATGGGCCGGTCCCCAAATAGACGCAGTCCCTCCACATGTCTCGGGCCTTTCAAAATTTCTTTGAAAAGTTTAAGTACAAAGCGGAGCTAGTGGAAGCCTCCACATGTCTCCCTATCGCAATTTTTAAGGTGATACCCTAAGGAGGATCCTCAAATGACCGCCCTCCACACGTGCATGGTCCACCACAATTATACAAAGCCTCATGAAAAATTGTCTAAGTCTAGCACAAGGCAAATGCGGAAACCTCCACATGTCTCCCCGACACAACCGCAAGGCCAAACCAAAGGATGAATTTTCAAATGAGTTTCATTCCTTCACGTGAACAAGTTTTAAGGTTCAAGTGATCCTTCAAGTTTTTAAAATGCCCTAATGAGACACATCTAACCGTAAAGGGCAATGTTTCCATTGATCCTGAGAAGTAAATATGACCGAGAGAAATACACTCGTCAAACTGTAAAATGTAGAAAAATCACCATTTGAGCCCGGAAATGAATCTTTCTTCAAGGACATAGAATTTTGAAATGTTATAAGGCTTAAATATGATCCTCCAAGCTACATCTAAACACATTTCTACATGTATTTGGGACACAAACGATAGGGGCAACAAAATGTGACTAGTGGAAAATGGAAGGAAAGGAAAAATAGAAGTTTTACATGCAAGTTACTGAGACTCTTTCATACGGACAACGGAACGAAAAAAAAAATTGGACTTTTAAATGATCCTCGACCAAGGAAGGGACTGATCATGGAAACCAAATGGAGGACATAGTCTTCAAGAATCAATACGGGGAGATAGAAAACATGACAGAGCCCACAAACTAAAGAATTTCAATGATAAACGGGTGAAACCAATTTGAGCACCAACACATTTTACCAAAATCAAACAACCATGGCCATCCATGATGCCATTTTCATTGGCAGATTTTCAAGTGATACCACTACATTCCAAAATAGAACCTCACTTACAAGAATTAAAACATTCGAGTAGATGTCTTTGTATTGGTATCCCACCCTAATTTACCTCGTATAACAATCAGCAAGTGCATTTGTGTAGTTCCCACATTTTATAGCCTCGGTTATCTCATAACTTATTTATTCAAAGTTATGATATGACAGGATTTGGACATATTTTGGACATTATGTTATGATATTTAATCTTCATTGACATGCATGGTTATTTGGGTGCTAAGTGCCAATTTAGCTTTGATTAACATGTTCACATATTTAATTAGATGTTTTGGATACTAACATATTTCTATGTTATTTGGACCTAATTGATATATGATGTATATATATTTTATTCGCACACCTTGATGATATAGATTTTTCAATTGTTGATGAGAACACATGATAGTATGGATGTATGTCATTTATATGTAGTGCAATGTCTAACACATGATGAATTGTGTGAAATTATGCATGTTTCTCAGTTTTGATTCCATGTTGATTTTGTGATATCATATATTTGTATGTTTAGACTTGATTGTTTATTGAGTACTTGATTTACACTTGTATTGGGCATATGTGTTTAGTGTGTGCATCGAGTGTGTAGGTTAAAGGGCACATAAAAATGTGGGTTTCAGGGAGGCTATGCAAATCGTACATAAGTGGCACATGTGGCTAAGTCCTAACCATGTTAGTTGTATGAGGCATTTCTTTTTTCTTGTATTATTTGGACACCATGAGTGACCCTTAATTTTAATGTTGTAATTCATGTAAAATTAATTGTGATTAAGTTGTTTATTTTTTAAAGTAAACTAGGTTGGAGACTTAATGGTCCCAACTTGCATTAAGTTTTGTATTTGTGTAAGTGTGTGTTAATTAGAGAGGATTAGGGTTATATGAGCACCCTTTAGTGGGCCCCACATACTCTACATTTGTTCCAAAATGTGCCAAACCCGAAATTAGGCTATTTTTGGCTTTTTAGTGATGCCTTTTAGTTTTAGGAGTTCACTTAGCATGAAAATAATCCCTTGAACCCTACCTATTAGGTAGGGCGGCTTAATTCAAAGGCATGGAGGGAGTTTCCCTCCCATTGAGCCTCTCTTTTGTCACCATCTATGTAAGATGGGCTGGAATGTGTGTGTGTTGTAAAAATTGTCTCATTTGTTTTGGGTAATTTGGGAGAAGGGTGTTGAAATGTTTTTTTATCTTTTCTTAATTCTATTTTGGGAATCTTGACTTGGAGGGAAGAGAGGGGTGACACATGTCACCCACTCATTCATGAGGAAATTTATTTGTTTTTCTTAGAATACTCCCTCATGGGGAGAAAGAGAACTTTTTTGCCTTTTCTTAGTGCTTAGAGACTTTTTAAGTTGGAGTTTTCCTGTGATAAGAAATTATGAAAAGATTAGATATTTAGAGAGCTTGTGGAGGTAGGATCTTTGATCTTACTTTGTGTTTAATGGAATGTTAGATCTTATATTTTCTTATGTTTAAATTTTTTTTTGTTTGTTGCATGTGTTGTAGATTGCTTGGGTATATTATTCATTATTTTCTCCATCCATCATAAGGCTTGATGGATTTTAAATTTTTATTAGGCAATAGGAAGGGACTTTCCATCTTAAACCTCAAGGCTTGATGGGAAATCCATGTTAGTTCTTTTTATTCCCCACATATTAAGTTCGAGGTGGGGAAGGTGGTTCATATTGTTTGAACCCCCTTCCCCATCCTTGGAGAGGAAACCCAATGGATTTTAACATCCTCCCAAAGAGGTTTTTGGTGAATGGGTGGAGGAATAAGGATGGATTGTTGTCGTGGAGGGATAAGGATGTTTTGTGAAGAATCTTGTAAGTGTGCATCCTATGGTCGACAACACTCTTTGGAATTTTGGATGTCTCATCTACTCTTCCCCCTTGTTGAGGATGAATTTGGTGTTCTCCTCTTTTTGTTTGTTTGGTAAAGGTTGTGTTTCTTTAATCTATAGATTTTTCTTGTATGTGAACGTGTTTGTTGTTTATATCTCCCTTATTCTTGTGCACATTTATGGAAACTAGATCTCTCTCCCATGGGCTTGGGGAGGATAGCATGTCTTCCAACATTTGAAAGGAATGTAATGATTTATATAGTTAGGGTGGTAAAACAAGCATTTTTGTATGTGTTCATTTCTTTTAAAATCAATCAAAGTTGGAGCTCAAGTTCGAAGATGGTAGGAGATTTTCCTTGGTATCTTGGCATCATGTTGCTTCAAAATTTTGGGAAAGTTATACTTATTGTAATCATGTGAATATGGAACTTTTGGATGTTCTATGTTCTTGTAAAGTTCCCATTTTGTGATTGGGATTACTTGTAAACTAGTGTCACATTAGTATGTGTAATCTTCCTTCAATCTTGGAAATAAGTCTTGTAATGTTGCTCCTTATGTATCTTAAGTATTTTTGAAATATGTTGTATTTGTGAGCTTAAGCTTCTTGGAAATGAAATCTTGTAAAATAGTTGATCCTTTAATATGGCTTATTGGAACTTCATTTTTGAAAAGAAAGTTTGTTATATGGAAATATGTTTTCCCCAATAAAAATGTAAATATAATGTTGAGAGCACTAAAATAAAGTGGGGTGTTTCCTTGTGGGACCTCCTTCTTGGTAGAAATTTGTAGTATCTATTTGGCTATTTCATTTGAAAGGAAAGTTAGTGTAACATGGAGCTTGAGGATTAACATTGAATGGAAATATTATCATTCTTGTAATATATCTCTTTCTTGTAAATTTTTGTAACATTATAGAATGAAATGAAATTAGTTTTACTTTCCTTTCCATGTGAAAATTAACAAAATGATTATATTAGGAAATAAAATGTGAACATACCTCCTTCCTTACTAAGTTTAAAATATGTTTCCAAGTCCTCTCTTATTAATTAAAATACAAAGTTACATTCTCTTTATTTATACAAATGAGTAAATAATTTTACAATCTGATATATTGAAAATTATGAAGTTGTATACTTCACAAAACTCAAAAACATAGTCTATCATTTTACAAACTTCTAATAATGTTTAACATAATATATAATATAAATATATATTAAAATATATTTAATATAGTTATATTATAAAATATAACTATAATATATTCAAACATAGTTATATATTATTTAATATATTAATATAGTTATATATTATAATATATTATATTATAACTATATATATATATAATATTAACAAATTTAAATAATAATAAAAAGACTAATAAAAAGGTTCGGTTAAAATTTTATATGTTTTAAAACTAAAAAAACAATGATTTGGGAGGGTCCGAGTCCTCCCAAAACTGCGCTAAACCCCAACCACCACCCTTCATAGACCCCTTCACCCTTGCAGATCCCTACACAGACCACCATGCCGAACCTAAACCCCTTTCTCCTCGCAGACCCCACACTCCACATGCACCGTAACACCAACTCCCCTCCCACTATTGCCACCTCACTCCAAATCCTCCAAAATGATTATAGTCTACCACCCTAATACATATAAACTATGCAATTTTTTTCATTTGGAGTTTGTTTAAATCAGATTTTTAATATTGACTAATGCATACATACATACATACA
Organism: Taxus wallichiana var. yunnanensis; assembly: GCA_018340775.1. NCBI lineage: Eukaryota > Viridiplantae > Streptophyta > Pinopsida > Cupressales > Taxaceae > Taxus > Taxus wallichiana. The sequence goes on from CM031237.1 coordinate 810,467,649, forward strand.
TACATACATACATATACATATATATATATATATATATATTCTTATAAGAAGTTTTTCCTTCATCAAACAAAAAAAGGGTATAATACATACCCAACCAGAGAAGATATCTCGGTAAAGAAAATATACAAAATAAATAATAATATATGATATTATTCCTTAAAATTCCATGAATCCTTATCTTACATAGCTACTCCTCAACCTACACAAATAAGAATCTAAATGAATCAAATAAATAAGAATAGAAAGGAAAAGAAACCATAGAGATGGATTAGGGATTTACTAGGGCAACATAAAAACCAAGGGCCAAGATTAGTTTGATCCTAGGGTCCAAATAAAATCCAACAAAAATTTTAAGTAATGGGATTTTGTGAGATTAGGAAATAAAATAAAATAAGGGTGTGTGGGGAAAAAACAAATAAAAGGGGGAAGCTAATTAAATTAAAAGGGGTGTGTAGATTTTCTATTGTGACCCTAGCAAACATTTATTAAAAATAAATAATTAAAGTTGGAATTGGACTAGTGGTTAATTAATTGGGTAAATCAATTCAATATAGAATAATTAATAATGGGAATTAGGTAAGTATAGTAATCATTTATACTTAAAAAAAATATTTACTGAATTTTTAACTACCATTTGTTGTGTTTCCTATGTCCCACGGTAGGGCACTACAATCGCCAAATTTATATGCTTTGTGTCCAAAAATCGAAATCATGAAAATGAATCCATGCCTCATGGTACATGAGGAAAAAACATTATCCTCAAAAGTAAAAATGTATGTGTTGGTATCCAAATTGATTGTCCCATGAGGGTGAGCAAAGATCACACAAATGGAAGGATTCTTAGAAATAGAAGAATCATGATATGATTCATTTTGTAGTTAGGGAGGGATTGAATCGACTCTTTGTCACCGAGGCGTTGGAGAAATGCATAGCACCTCACTGAGGGTTTGATCTACCCTCACTACTCTATGTCGTGCCTTGAACTAGGGTGAGAGGAACTGTTATGTAACCCGTGTTGGTGAAGGATATCAAGATATCCTTCTCTACACAATTTTAATGAGAACCATGAGAAAATATGATCAATACAACACAATCTAACTCTCATGAGTTGTCACACTAGAGAGTGGAGATGTTTCCTAGACAAGGTTCGGGTTACTAAAGACAATAAAGGAAACCTGATTGTCTCTGCATATTTTGGCAGTGAAATTTGTTCATTTGTGGCTACACAAAGTAAAAACAGGGTAGTTCATGTAGCATTTATTGTTTGAGAAGTTTTTAGTTGGAAGTTAAGCAAGATAAAGTTGATTATACAATATCTTTGAGGACCTTTACAACTATTGGAAAAATCACAGACAAAATTCTTCAAAATAACCAAAATATTCCTTCAACCAGAATATATGTATCAATGGATGCCCAAAGATGCATGGTTTCATACACTCTTCAAGAATTCAACACAAAATATCATGCTAAAGACTCAATTAAATGTTAAAAGTCTCTGATTCGTCACACCAAAGATACACTCATAGGCTTACAAACAATCTTTATCAACATAGTGAAAGTAAAGTGATTTAAATTGTTTATTTCATTACCAGATGAGAGATATTCTCATAATGAAATTGATAATACCACAATACTAACACACAGATGAGATCTTGTGTGATTCAGAGGGATTTCAACCTAAGATTCCAACAGGAACAAGAAAAAATAATTGAAAACATTTTGAAATGAGACAAACACAATAATGCTCATGATCAACACAAATTCTTTTCAAGGCTCATTAGATTCATCCATAGGGGATATTTTCTTGAAGAATCTCAGGGCTTGTCAATGGCTATACACTTTCAACCATTTTGACGTGATTAAATCTAAAACACATGAAAATAAACAGGTTTCTTAGGCGGTCTCTTGGGAAAATGGTTTTTTCTAAAACTTTATCAAAAAATTAACCCCCAACCTTGTGCAAGAGTATTGTCATTGTATTTATATAATTTCACTCACTCACTCATCCTATTTTTCCACCCAAAAACATGAATCTTGAAAGAAGAATATCCATTTTTTTTTCCAGTGGAAAAGTTATGAGTCATTTTCATCTCCTACCTTCATCAAATATGATTGCGGCACCATGTCTAATATTTTGACAGTCATCTTAATCATTCTTTTATTCTGTCATGCAAGAAATAATTTTTTTAACAATTCTCAGGTGGCTCCATATGGCTTGATCTAAAAAGTAATCCTTTTCACCTTTGAGAATAAACCTTGAGAAATGAGTTCCCTCACATGGATATCTCCATTCGTGCCTCTCAGAAATGAGTGTCCTCACATGGATTATACCACATAAATGTGCTTTGTGAGTTCCATACAGTCAAGTGCAAAGAGGAGCTAGCAGAAACCTCCACATGTCTCCTTGGCACAACTGCAAAGGTGAAGTCCAGAGGAAGGTTCCCAAATGAGCGCATGCCCTCCACATGTTTAGAACCCTAGAGAGTCACACCGGTTTCTAAAAAGTTATAGTATGGGAAGGTCCAATGAGAATATTCCACATGTCCTGCATTCGACGTAACTTCAAAGATGAATTCTAGAGATGGGACCTCAAATGAGCGCAAGCTTTCCACGTACCTTGGGCCCAAGAAAATTGCCTCACCATTAAAAATTCTAAATATAAAGAGACACTATCAAAAACTTCCATGCGTTTCTTCAAGCACTTTTGATATGGTGCCCAAAAGCGGAGACCAAAAACAAGCGCGGGATCTCCATGTGTCTCGGCTCAAAAAATTTGTTGAAAAATTTTAAGAACTAGTGGAATGTACCATGTGCCTAGGGTCCAAGAAAATTACATCAGACGCTTGAAAATTCTAAGTATGAGAAGGTCTAGTGGAAGGCTCCACATGGCTCTTTAGCGTAACTCCCATGGTAAGACCCAAAGGTAGATCCTCAAATGAGTGTAGGCCCCCCAAGTGTCGTTTGGTATAACAAAGTTGCACCAGTTGTTGAGAATTATGAGTGTGGGTAGAGCTAGTAGAAACCTCCATGTGTCTCTTCAGCACTCCTTCAGTATGAAGCTAAAAATGACTCCCAAACAAGTGCGGGCCTTCCACATGTCTAGGGTCTGACAAAGTTGCACCAGAAACTTGAAAATTATAAGTATGGGAAGATCCAGCAAAAGCCTTCACGTGTCTCCTTTGCATAATTCTAAAGGTAATACCCAAAGGCGGTACCTCAAACAAGCGCTTGAAGCTCTCCACATGGAAAATATTTGAGTTGAAGCAGGCCTAAGAATCTCAAAATTCCTCGGTGACCTGCCTCTCTGATTTTAACTTCAAATGTGGGCCCTAGCAGAGTCGTGGCTCACTTCTACACTTTTACTTCATTTTAAAATAGAGCTTAAAAACTCATAAGTTCTCTGACAACTAGCCTCCCCGCATTTGATGTATACTCGACATGTGGAGTTACTTTGGCATTAGCAGGGATGCGCTTCACTTTTATACTTTATTCCTTTTTCACAAAACAAAGCCAAAAAACTTCAAAGTGCTTTGATAGCCCACCTTCCCGCTTTTGAATTTTCAATGCTGACTCAAACATGTGACATTAATTTGTCCCCATGGAGTTGCGGATCACTTTATAACTTTACTCCTTTTCACAAAAAGGAAAAAATATTCAAAATTATCCGATGATCTTCCTCTCCTCATTTGAATTTTCAAACCGCCATGTGTCCATCTTCGGGGTCAAAGTAATAAATTTTCCTTGCCACTTCATATTGTTTGAATAGCCAATTAGAAACTATCGGGCTGCAGGACCAATTTGGAATTTTTTACAATTGTGAAAAAGTGACAAGTTCACCAAATAGACCCATCGTGTCGCGTCTAAATAAAAACGACCACGTAGCCGTGGAAATTGGGAAAAATTAACACATAAGACATGACTGTGGAAAAATAAAATGTAGGGGAAACCCCAAATTCATGCCCAAATTACAATTTTTTTCTCGTGGAGAGAAGACTGTAAATAATACCAAGACTCAATGTGATCCACGACCAAAGGAAAGGACTATCAATGGAAATAAAATGGAGTAATATTTCATGGATCGATATAGGGAGACACAAAATACTTCATACCATGCAGACTAATTTTTTTAACAAACAGGAAAGATTAAATTGAGAACCAACATCGGCTCGACTGGGGATGGGCACTCCTATGAGTTCCGTAAGAACAACGAGCACCATGTGCCAAAAATCCATTAAGAAACAGAGTCAAGAACAAGCTTGCAAAGAAAAAATAATAATAATCAATCCTCCCAAGATCGAACAAAGAAACCAATAAGAACTGGTCACCAGGGACCAGGAGAAACCAAAATAGAAAAACATGAAAACATAGCAAAAACAAAAGACTATATACACTTTGTATGATGATGGGTTCCTTGATTCGAGAAATCAATCAAGGAAATGTTTCAAGTTCCTACCATTCTGAGTACGACCAAGCCAAGAAGTCTTGATACCTTTTTAACAACTAGATATATGCTTATTTTTCTTCTCTATCCAAGTTGCTACCTAGCCATATTTTCGAGGTTTATCTTTTGTGCCTTTACCAAATCTAGAAAAAACCCCATCAAACATCAGATTCCAGGGAGAACCAATATTCTCGGATACTTGCACTCATCAATTTTATGCTCCTTAAAATCAGCATAACCCACAAAGTTGTCGACATCGATGTCTGCATACAATACTTCATAAGAAGCATTGTTAGGGTCCTCAATGAGATATAACATTTTATTCTCACCGTAAAACTTCACAAGGTTCCCCTCAATTGGTATGGTTGCGTATGACATGTCCATTTGTATGCTTCCACCCATACTAGCTACCCATTTTCTAGATAATAATATCCCCCATTTGGCAGGACAGTCCACAATAACCACATTCATGGTTAAGCACTTTCCTAGAAAATCTACCAACTGCACTACTAATCCCTTGACATACCCAACTACTAGCACTTCTCTTGAATCCATAGTAGCAAGTACATTTCCCAAAAGTTGTTGTTACCTTGATATTTAACTCAATCATGACCTCAAGAGGCATTACATTACATGAGGCTTTTAAATCAAATATGAATTTATGTACCATCCTATCTTTAATAATAAAAGTGGTAAAAAATGTATCCATATTAAGCTGAGATTCAACAAGAGAAGTTCCCAAATACACATCATGTGATTCTCCCAGTTCCTCCAATACCGTGGTATTTCTGATTCTGCAATAATAGGAGGAACCTCTATATTTTTTACACTCTTTCCCTGGTTAATTTGGGGTAGTTAGGCCTTTTCCAAATGTATATTTCTTAGGGGTTTCCTTCGGGATACTAGTAAGAACCGAAATTTTCTTCTTAGTTTGTGCCCCCACTTTGACAACCTTACTTCTGGTGTTATATTATTTCTCCTGAGCAACTACTGCATTCATCAACAATTTCTTGTCCTCTTCGGAAGGGATCCCTCCATCATAATTTTTAATCATCAAGGCCCTTAAGTATTAAAAATTATTATTTGGCAGATCAAATGCTTGCACCATATCATTTTAAAAAGTATTAATGGGAGGAAGAGGCAATACCCAGTGAACACAATCCCATAAATCTTCAGCATTTCTGGCACTTATCAATTCAGTTGAGGTTTCCCCCTACTATGAGATCGCAGGGATCTCCAACATGCATGAGATCATCATATGTCTCATCATCATCTTCTTCCTCAACTTATTTATCTACGTCACATGGGGAGGTGGTAAGAAACACCTATCAAACCACTCAATAACATTTTCCTCCTCCACAGTAGCAATCATGGTAGTCAAACAATTAGGAACCAATCTATTGTCCATGGGTTGAGGCTATTTATTTCCGACCCCATGGACCCTTTCCTCTTTAATATGGTTGATGATCACCTCTGGGGTGATTTCCAAATCTCTCCTGACCGTGTGGCTTGTGCTGACCCTAGGAACATTATCCTATCCCTTTTCCTACTCGGCGGTTTGTAGGATCTCTTTAATCGCTCCACCAAAGTTTTTACAACCTCTTCCAGATCCACCACTTTGTTTGATTGAGGCCTTTTAGGATTGATCAACTTAACACCTTCTCTCTTAGGAAGCTTTCCAAATGATTTGATCTTATTCTCGATTTGTAAGGACATGGTGAACACCTGTCTCAATGTTCCTACATTCTTATCTCTCAAGTAATAAGAAACCTTTTTATCGAAAGCATTAGAATATTTTATCAAACAAGACTCATCACTTGGCCTTAGGATTATAGGTAGCCTATTTAAGGTCTTTTTAAATTGAGTATTAAAATCATGGATGATTCATTCAGATTTTTCTGTATATTTTCAAATTTAGATAAAAGGAACCTGGGATCTATCTTATCCCCATATTGCAATCTAAAGGCATTTTTCATCTCGTTCCATGAATCTATTGAGTTATATGGTAAATCCTTGCACTAGTCACGTGCATCTTCCTCAAGAGTATCAATAAACAACTTCACATACACGTCTTTAAACTCAATTTCAAATTATTCCATCATATTGACAAAGAGTCATAAATGTTGGTCACCATTTTATGGCATTATTCCCTTGAAATTTTGGAAACCTATTTCTAACATCTTGTGGCACCATATCGGGATATCCATCCATACCGTGAAATCTATAGGTCCAAAAGTGTTGAAAACAAAAGGATGTCTAGGTGGAGGTCGGGCCATATTTCCTTGAGGCAAAGTGAATTTAAAGAAGAAATATAATGATAGGGAACAAGGGGTATTTGAAGAATAGGAATATATATTTCAAAATAGATATTCTCTAATGACTGAGCTTCTTTGAAAACCCTATCAACCTTGGAAAAAATAGGGGAATACTAAGATGCACACTTTTTAGACACAAATGATGGCCCCTCTCCGGTTGGAGAACTCAAATTTACATAAATATTACCTAATTCAAAATCACTTGAAGACGTATGGTAATCTTCAACCACATATTGATCACCTTTTAGAACCGATATCTCCTTTTTTTATTCTTGGTCTCCTACTAATTTACTGATTCATTTTCCTTGTGAATTTGTCTTTCCTAGTTCTGGAAATAACTTTGTAGTAGGATCCTTGGTGAAGAGATACATTCTTTCCTCCAACTTTGCAAATATCGATGAAAAATTTCACTTGACACAAGTTAAAACACTGGTAATCATGAAAATTTCAATTCAACACGGAGTCGCCACTAAGGATTTTCACCTTAGTTGTGCAGATGCACTATAAGTAACTTGTCAAGTGTCTATCAATGGTTAGTTTTTACAAATCTTAACAGATATGACCTTCCTTTACCTACATTTATCACTATTGATGCAAATTTAGTACAATAACCACTAGAAAAGCTGGAATGTAATTCTACATAATTACAAATCTCAACAAATGATGACGTTTAAACAATGTATTTGCACTTAAATCATGTAATAACCATTACCAGTAGTGCATGTGTATAAATTTGTGCAAATAAGTCCCCAAAAATGGTGCGACTTGATTTTTTTACCACAGTCCCCATGTTCAAATAATCCCCGAACGGTGCCATTGAGGTGTTGTTCCTACATAAATAGGTCCCGGTGTTCAAATAATCCTTTAAATGGCAGCACATTAGGTGTTGGTATCCAAATTGGTTCTCCCATGAGGGCTGAGTAGCATCACGAAACTTGGCGACGGGATCTTTAGAAAGAGAATAATCATGATATGATTCATTTTATATCCGGGAGGGATTCAACCGACTCTTTTCACCGAGGCATTGGAGAAATGCATAGCACCTTACTGAGGGTTTTATATACCCTCACTACTTTATGTTGTGCCTTGAACTAGGGTGAGAGGACCCATTATGTAACTCGTGTTGGTGAAGGATATCAAGATATCCTTCTTTGCATAATTTTATTGAGAACCATGAGAAAATATGATCAATAAAACACAATCTAACTCTCATGAGTTGTCACACTAGAGAGTGGAGATGTTTCCTGGACAAGGTCTAGGTTACTAAAGACAATAATGGAAACCTAATTTTCTTTGCATATTTTTCTAGTGGAATTTGTTCATTTGTGGATACACAGTACAAACAGAGGTATTTCATGTAGGATTCATCATTTGAGAAGTTTTTCGTGGGAAGTTAAGCAAGATAAAATTTATTATACCATATTTTTGAGAACCTTTACAACTATTGGAAAAATCACTGACAAAATTCTTCAAAATAGCAAAAATATTCCTCCAACTAGAAGGTGTGTATCCATGGAGGCCTAGAAATGCACAGTTTCATATACTCTTCTAGTATTCAACACAAAGGCTTGTTCTAAAGAATTAATTAAAATTCATTGATTCGTCACGCTTAAGATATAATCGTAGGATTACAAACAATCTTTATCAACATAATGAAAGAAAAGTGATTTTAAATTGTTTATTTCATTACCGGATGAAACTTCTTCTCATAATGAAATTGTTAATGCCACAATACTAACACATGGATGAGATCTTGTGTGATTCAGGAGGGATTACAACATAATATTGCAACAATAAAAATAAAAACTACTTGAAAACATTTTGAAATGAGACAAGCACAATAATGCTCTGATCAATAGAAATTCATTTCAACGTTCATTAGATTCATCATCGAGGAGATTTTCTTGAAGAATCTTAGAGCTTGTCAATGGTTGTTCACTTGCAACCATCTTGACATGATTAAATCTAAAATAAAGGAAAATAAACAAGTTTCTCAGACGGTCTCTTGGGAAAATGGTTTAATCTAAAACTTTATCGTAAACGTTAATCCTGAAATTTTGCAAGAGTATTCTCATTGTATTTATACAATTTCACTCGCTCACTCATCCTATTTTTCCCCCCAAGAAAATGATTCTTTAAAGAAGAATATCCATTTTTTATTTTTCCAGGTGGAAAAGTTTTGAGTCATTTTCATCTCCTACCTTTATCAAATATGATTGTAGGACCATGTCAAATCTTTTGTGAGCCTTCTTCTTAATCATTCTTTTATTTTTTCATGTAAGAAATCCTCTTTTAATAATTCGCAGGTGGCTCCATATTACTTGATCTGACAAGAAATCCTTTTCACCTTTGAGAATACACCTTGAGAAATGAGTTCCCTTGCATGGATATCTACATTTGTGCATCTCAGAAATGAGTGTCCTCGCATGGATTATACCACATACATGCGCTGCGAGTTTGAGTCGGCCAAGTGCAAAGAGGAGCCAATGAAAACCTCCACATGTCTTCTTGGTACAACTGCAAAGGTGAAGTCCAAAGGTAGGTTCGCAAATGACCATGGGCCCTCCACATGTTCAGAACCCTAGAGAGTTGCATTGGTTGCTGAAAAGTTAGAGTATGGGAAGGTCTAGTGGAAGCTTCCACATGTCTATTCAATGTAACTTAAAATATGAAGTCTAGAGGTGGGACCCCAAATGAGCGCAGGATCTCCACATGCCTTAGGCCCAAGAAAACTCCCTCGGCCATTGAAAAGTCTAAGTATAAAGAGGCACCAGTGGAAACCTCCACATGTTTCTTTAGCACACTTTTGATATGGTGCTTGAAATTTGAGACCTCAAATAAGCACGAGCTCTCCACATGCCTCTACCCGAAAAGTTGTTGAAAATTTTTAAAAACCAACAAAAGGTAGGACGTGCCTAGGGTCCGAGAAAGTTGCATCAGACATTTGAAAAGTCTAAGTATGGGAATATCCAACGGAAGCCTCCAGTGGCTCCTTATCACAACTCCAAAGGTAAGACCCAAAGGTGGATCCTCAAATGAGCGTAGGCCCTCCATGTGTCCTTTGGTCTAACAAAGCTATGCCGACGATTAAAAATTATGAGTGTGGGCAGAGCCAACGAAAACCTCCACGTGTTTCTTTGGTGCTACTCTGGTATGAATCTCCAAAGAAGGACTCCCAAACAAGTGTGGGCCTTCCACATCTCTAAGGTCCGATAAAGTTACATTAGGACACTTGAAAAGTATAAGTATGGGAAGATCCATTTGAAGCCTCCACGTGTCTCCTTGGTGTAAATCCAAAGATAAGACCCAGAGGTGGGACCTCAAATGAGCATGATCTCTCCATGTGGAAAATATTTGAGTTCAAGTGGGCACGAGAGTCTCAAAATTCCACAAAGTGACCCGCCTCCGCTTTTAACTTTTGATGTGTGCCCCATTGGATTTGTGGATCAATTTTATTCTTTTACTTCATTTCAAAACATATTTTAAAAATCCAAAGTGCTCCAGTGACCCGCCTCCCCGCTTTTAATGTAGACTCAACACGTGGTTTTACTTGGGAATTATCGAGCCGTGCTTCACTTATATACTTTATTTATTTTTTCACAAAACAAATCAAAAAACTTCAAAGTGCTTCGATAATCTGCCTTCATACTTTTGACATTTCAACACCGACTCAAACATGTGACATTAATTTGTCCCCCGTGCGGATCGCGGATCATTTAATAACTTTTCTCATTTTCACAAAAATGAAAATCTTTAAAATGCTCGACGATCCACCTCTCCACCTTTGAATTTTCAAGCGCCATGTGTCCATCTTTGGGGTTAAAGTAAAAGTTTTTCCTTTCCGCTTCATATTGTTTGAATAGCCAATTGGAAACTATTAGGCCGCGAGACCAATTTGGCATTCTTTACAATTGCAACTAAAGTGACAAGTTCACCAAATAGACCCATTGTGACACGTCTAATTAAAAACAACATAGCCACGGATGTTGGGAAAAAATTGACACAGAAGACATGACTGTGGAAAAATAAAATGCAGGGAAACCCCAAATTCACACCCAAATTACAATTTTTTTCCCACGTAGAGAAGACTAAATAATACCAAGACTCAATGTGATCCATGACCAAAGGAAGGAGAAATATTTCATGGATTTATATAGGGAGACAGAGAAAAGAAGACTGAATTTTTTTAAACAAACAAGGTGATATTAAATTAAGCACCAACAAAAGATGTATTTATATTTTTCATTTTTTTGTTATTTAAATTTTAGTAAATAGAGGTAAACATGAAAACTAAGCACTTTTTTGTTTTAAACGAATTTGAAAGACATTATCTTGTAGGAGTACTAAGTGGTCAATCCCCATTACTTATGTCCACGCCTTGCTCTAAGACTCCAATTTCACTGCAAGCTGGGAGGATTCTAGAAAAGTTGGATTTTCTTTTATTTCTTGCCCCAAAAGAACAATTTTGTCAATATTATGCAATAATGACGTTCCATGAGACAATATATGGTTGAGGCATTTTTTGTCAATAGTCCACATGCCTTATAAATTCTCCCACGTCTACGTACATTTCAACCAAGGCACTTGCAATAACAACATCCAATAAAAACCCCTTTTCCATTCTATAACAATGGATACCCATGTCATGTTCTAAGACTCTTAATTTAGCACAAGTGGTTATTATGCTGGAAAAAAGGACACGTAGGGGGGGTGTTTCACACAGAGGAAGAGTGAAAAATAGAATGCTACAAATCCATACATAGGACATGAAGGAACTCACTTTAAATTCCTAAATAAATCCAACAAATACTCAAAGCAAAAGAATAAGAGACGGAGAAACAAAATGGAATCTTTCATATTTGCATGAGAATGGTTCTCAAAGGTTGCAGTGCATGAAAAATGGGTGCACATAAGAAAAAGGAACAAAACCACATATAAATAATATTCACCTCCTAAACCTCAAACTTTTTCATCTCTTTTGCATACAACAACCAAAACAATGACAATGATCTCGATTCCCTTCATAGACAATTTAAACTGCTTCATGAGTAGATATAGGTCTAGAAAAATTAATTAATGTGAATAAAAATGAGGAAATGTTAGGATTACAAATTACTTTATATGCGCAGGACTGATTTTACCAAGAATGGGACTTAGTTTAAGTGCGGCTATTAATGAGACCTCTAGTTAACACGGTTCCTGAAGATTCTGTTCATTGATTTTTATTTCAACCTAAACTCATTGGCAACATCCAACTATCGATAAATTTACAATGTTACCTTAGGTACATTGTAGTTAATGCTTGGGATCCCAAATAAAGTGCTTGTATTATTATGCCAGAAAATGACAGTCTAAAAGAATGTTGAGGATGTGACGGAGTGCGGGAGGGGATAGGAACTTATGGGTATTACATATCCCTCTCGTTATAAGAGCATAATCCTCGATGCCACATAAAATCAAGGGTAGAAAAATGGTTGATAAATTAAGGAAATTTAATGACAAAAAGTTCCATTTAGTTATAAGATCTCCATCTTTAGACCATGACCACAAAGAAGTCAAAAATGTTTAACAATTTCTTAAAATTTTAATGTTCTACGATGATTGGCAATTCTCTTTTAATTTATTACTTAGTATTTTCCTTTACATTATTTGTTAATCTCAAACAATTTTTATTCATTTTTTAGAATTTCATTCCTCTTTTCTTTATACTACTTGGGATCCCAAATAAAGTGCTTGTACTTATTATGCCGGGAAAATGACAGGTTTGAAAGGATGTTGAGGATGTGACGGGTCCTGGGAGGGGGATAGGAAATTTGGGTATTACATATCCCTCTCGCTATAAGAGCATAATCCTAGATGGAACATAAAATAAAGGGTAGAAAAATGGATGATAAATTAAGGAAATTTAATGACAAAAAGTTCCATTTAGTTATAAGATCTCCATCTTTAGACCATGACCACAAGGAAGTCAAAAATGTTTAACAATTTCTTAAAATTTTAATGTTCTATGATGATTGGCAATTCTCTTTTAATTTATTACGTAGTATTTTCCTTTACATTGTTTCTTAATCTCAAACAATTGTTATTCAATTTTTAGAATTTCATTCCTCTTTTGTTTGTGGGTGCCTAATAGTAATTAGCCTCAAGATGTCACAACACATTTGACACATACACAAATGAACCATGAGACATCTTGATACATACTTTCATGACTATATCACATCACAAGACCTCTAATTCCACCATAGAAAGACAACAAGTAGTCCACATAATAAGTAATTTCCAATTATTATGTCGTAGGCATAAATCCAACATACACATGTGATTAATAGGTAGAATTAGCACATTAATACATATACATTTGGTATCACATGACCCAAAGTCCATGCCTATAATGACATAGTTCTAAGTCAATATCCAATAGTACATACTAACCAAGGGGAACCTTAGGCCTCAATCATAATAATATGTAACAAGACTCACAAGAGTACACATAACTCATAACACCAACTCCAAAAATCATAAAAATCATGAAATAATCTCGAGATGTCTCCCAAATAGTCACAATTCAACTCCATATACCTCGAAAAAAAAATCACCAAGTAATTCCATATACCTCTCAAAGAGAAAGAATCATAGTGTAAAAACCAATCCGGGTTGCTTAACAATAGAGACCCATCAAGAATATTAGGTCACTCAACCATAAAGTGCCATCGAGAATATCATAGAGTTCCATTGAGAATATCAGGTCACTCAACCATAGATTGCCATCGAAAACATTAGGATAGTCAACCATAGATTTCCATTAGGAATATCGGGTCACTCAACCATAGAGTCCCATCTCCTTTCTTTATGTAATGACGTTGGGTCACCCTATTACCCCACAGGCACATAGAGCCCTGTCACCCCTAACCAAGTGACATAATAACTTATGGTTCAACAACCCACTAGTTATCGGTAAAACCTTAGGGCGTACCCCCATACAATGAAGGGGTCCCATAGAACCACTTCACGATGAATCACATGACCCTATTCCAACACATTACGAAATTAGAACCAACATAAAAATCCATCTCAAATGCCAAGTGGAGAAAATACCAAGCCTTGGGAAAGGCTATAAAACTTTTAAATATGAAAAGAAAATTTGAAAGTAAAAAAAAGGAAATGGCTAAATAGCCATAGTTAGTGCAAAATATGCATGTTAGTGCAGAAACCAAATAAAATGCCCAAAATATAAGAACACATCAATCAAGAAAAAGTGTTGGTTCTCACAAGAAAAAATATAGTGATCAATTTACGAATAAAATACATATATAGAAATATCACATTACAATCACTACATGGCCTTATCCAACCACTAAAGGGGCACTCATAGATGTCAAGCCTCGGCTCATAAAAATGTAGATGTACCGTAAATGAGTATATCAAATAATGTACCTATTATCGTCTTTTCTAGAATCATCCCTCTATACTCCCACAAGGCTTAACATAGTCAAAATCACATAGGATTGTTTGATGAAAACTCAATAGGAAAGATTAGGGGACCCTACTTTGCATAATTTAAGCCTAAGGTGGTGCGTACCACAATATCCGAGCAATATCAAAGTATACTAAACAGATAGAAGTGGGTTTTCAGTCTATATAGGACTCCACTTCCTCACTCATACTCGAGATAAAGATTATGAAAACCTGGTCCATGCATCCTCCTCCACACATACACTCTTGATGGTTACTTCTCGAGGGTCATCTAGTGTAAGGTTTATGACATAACAAATAACTACATAACTAGCACAATGGTGATTCACGCACATTACCAATAACATCTTATGCATGGAATATATGGGTAAGTGCAGCAAGTTGGGGGAACAAAAAGGGGTCATAAGTGGATGTCATATTGCAAATAAAAACATAATATCAACTTGTAGGGATTATTAGCAACGTATACACTCAAAATTATAAAAAATCATATCAATATGAATCGTAGCATCAAGAATATAGTTTCTAAACTACTATTTTTTTTTAAAAATGGACAAGTTTATCTATATTAAACACTCAAAATTCAATGACTTGGTTTTTTTTTAAAACGCCTATAAGATTGTAGTCCGTTTGCCCGCAATTTGGATGACCAAAAATTGATATATATATTTTCCTTTAGTGAGAAGTTAGATGCCACTATCTATCTTGGGATAGATTTTATTCTATATTTTTTTAGCAATATTTTATTTTTATGATTTTTTCCATGAAAGTGGTCGAAAACATAAAAAAACAAAGCACTTTCCATTTGCCCGACATAACTTCAAAAAAATATTGAAATCAAATAAAATGTTTTGAACATGTATATAATTTCACCACGGTTGGGATGGTATAAGTTTTATCACATTCGACAAGTGAAACACAATTTGCATAGTCTTAAACGTAGACATAAACATTCACGGGAAAAAGTGTCTTAAAGACATACTATTAGTAAAAATTATAAAATGATATTTATCCTATTCTATTCACTTTACAATCAATATTTCTACAAAGATAATAGTTTCCCCTACGCAATGGTACCATTTTTATGACATATTTTTGACTTTTCGGCATTGTTTAAGTCCATGAGAAGACTAAATTTGATGTTTTGCTATTTTTGATGTAAAATTTAGGATTTTATGTCCACTTAATTATCCCCCAACTTGCTACACTTGCCCATATATAATTTATAAAAAAATTACTTTCATAGGTTATGTTACATCAACTTTCAACATAATTCACCTAAGGTGCAAGTATTACTACACAATAGGGGTCATATGATTGCCATATGCCCCTAATTCATAACAAGAAGTATCACATATTACACGAACTATACGTATGATGAAAACATTGAACCAAATTAAAACAAATAGTCAATTGTAATACAACATGGTGAAACACACGATTCATCACAACACGGTGATGACATCACGATAAAATCCAATTCACTATACATCAATTTTTTCATGCCACACATCAACACACCTTCATATCACATAATAAAAAAACACTCCAACACTCTGTAATACACAATAACATTATTTTCACACACAACAAGGTGGCACATCACACGTGAAATCCTCATTGAGTCCACAAAAAGGAGAGAAAATACTCTCATTACAAACACATCAACATGATAACAAATACACACTAAGTGATATGCATAACATGTGCGTTCATAATTTCAAAATTACAAAATTGGTCACATCACCACATATATCACATTACTCTTCCCATTTCCACCACCACCATACAAGATCATCACACCTCTAATAAGTCCTAGAGGTTTGAGAGCATAAACCGTAGCTTTGATACCATATGTAATGCCCTTATTTTCAACACCAAAATAGAACAATCAAATTATTGTAATTTTTTTTTTTACTTTAATTTCAAGCTACTCAACACCACATGGGATCCAAATACGAAACTCAACATCACATAGGACACTTACATAAACATGAACCAACTCATACAATAGGTTAACATAGGGTACATATCAATGTCTTACTCAAATGGTGTAAACCAGACAATGACCCAAAAATAGTAAGAAAAAAATGATAAACATACTACACGACATGGTCTTTTTATGGTTTATATATTCTTTACATCTAGGTTTCCATTGTAAGACCTTACAGATTTTCAATGAGAATTACACACATAAGGTTAAAAATTTCCTACTTTTCCAAACTTTAATTTGTTGAGCATTAGTATTTAACGAAGAATGTGTGGTTGGTGTAATGCCCACTAAAACAACCCACTTGAGACCCATGAACAACCTAGGTTTAGTTAGAAAATTATGGAATAATTTATTTTTAAAGTGTTAACAACCAAAGTCTCAAGGACAATTAAATTCAACTGATAACTTTTCCCATTATAATAATTACTAATTCCACATTATAAAGCAACAAGTGTAATAAGTCCACACCTAGCTTAAATTTCCTCAAGGATTAATTTAATCATGATTACATTGACATTTTAGCTAAATATTCCTGATTAAAATTTTAGGGTTAAGGGACCAAAATAATTAAATACCCATGGTATTTAATTCAAAAATATCTGAGACAAGAGCAAGGTTTAATTACAATGGGGAAAAGAATACATATTTAAAATCATCAGAGTAAATTCTTACTTACCCACTCCCAGAACTTGGTTAAAGATTCAATTTGATTTCTCCCATGATTAATGCAATTAAAACTTCCTAAAAACATTCCCATTAGGTAGGGAATTTCCTCACCTTTCCGGTGATATAAATAATTCCTCCTAACTCCTCATATTTCTCAAGTTATGGACCAACGAAACTTGGGGTGAAAATTTTCCCAAGAGCAAGCTGCGGGCACTGGGAGGAAATGTTTCAACCCAACTCGAGCTTGTAGACATTGAAGAGAAAATTTTCCCAGAGGAGAAAAGAAGACCAGCGGAGCGGGGAAGAAAAATTTTCCCAGATGCGGGCCAGCGGAGTGGGGAAGACATTTAGCACTTTTTCCCTTTTGGGACAAAAGGCGTAATTTACCTCCGTGGTTCCGCAAGTCCATAACGGAACACATGTCAAAATTTCCAAATTAAAGCGAAAGTTAGGGTGATAGAGAATTTTAAGGCTTTTATCTTTTTTTTTTTCCAATGCCCAACAAACACACGTGTTTATCAATGATTGGTTGTGGGGGGTGGGAAATGTAAAGGCAAAATTGCCAAATTAACTATTTGATTTCGAGATCATTTTTAGAAAAAATGAAGGCTTGCGGATTAAGCGGAGCGATGGGAAAATTCATGAGTTTGTATGTTTTGGAAAAAATCAAAAAAGGAAATTTTTAGCCTGTGGATCTACCCAAGAATATTTTATTCATTTAAAATTTGTGATTTGATTAGTTTGAGCCCGAAGTGAGGTAACAACTTTAGAAGGCCATAACATTTTATTGGGAACTCGGTTTTGGTATAAAAGGACTTTCTCAAAAGGTCTCAATGTCCTCTTGTCACGAAACCTTAGGAATTTGATTTTGATAAAGTTTAATAGGCAAATTTTGAGAAAACATTTTTCATCACTTAGAAAGTGATCGGTATTTTTAACTTATCAATTTTGTTCAAATTTGTCATTAATTCTTTTTCCACGTATAAAAGCAGGCATGGAGGATTTTACTTGGAAGATTTTAGAATAGATTTCAAGGGTTAAATTGTTTTATTGAAGATCAATTTGAATTTCCCCAATTTAACAACAAAAATGACTGAGAAATTGTTTGAGCCTGATTTTGAAAGGTTCTATGAAAATTTCTTAAGTATTATAGTTTGTGTGGGATTGTTTTGATCTTTCTTAGCTTGTATTAATGTTTCAAATGTCTTTCCTAGTCTGTAGGGTCATTCTATACATTTTTGATAATTATTTGCCAGTTTGAAAATGTCTAACAAAGATCTAATTCGAAAGGATCTATTTTCCATTTTCTTCTTCCAAGTATTAGGATACGTTCCAATTCCAATCTAATACATTTAGTTGATTCAAATCAAACTATTCAAAACCAAAATGCAGTTCTTATTTCTAATTTTACACATTTCGAAAGACGAGCTCGTGTTTTCCTCACACATATTTCTTCCTTCCAAAAAGAGATATCAAATACACTTAAATGATCGATTCAATACCACACAGTGGAATTTGAGAAATTTAATACAATAATTTATTGGTTCCCAAAAGACAACTTACAACTTATTTCTTTCATTCTTCAAATTCATCATACAAAATACAATTATTTCTTTTAAAAGAACAGAAACGGAGTATATCTCTTTCACATTTCAATCTTATAACCTTTGTATTCAATACAACATATTTGCACTACAAAACATATATAAGTTCATCCACTTCAAGTGGGAAGGTTACAATAAGATTTATCTCAACAAGGGATTGTCAACTATTTTTTTCATTTTCCTTTGCTAAAAAAAAACATGTAGATTTATCATTCTTCCAATTCGATCACAACAAGAGTATGGGAAACACAACGCTCTCCACCCAACAAAGACATCCAATGACAAGGAAAAATCATCATTCTTCATTGGCCCCTAAGCCCCAACCCACAAAGAAATGGAAGATTTGATTCAACTCATGGAAACAACAAGCTTCCACAAACACACATGAAAATTTCACATTGAAACACAGTCAAAACAAAACTTTAATTTGCCACCATAGAACAAAACAACAAACAACACGATGCTTCATCATGCAAGCCAAAGGAGAAAGAAACTATGGGGATGTTGCATATGCCTCCCAAAGGGGAAATTGGGTATCGAGAACAACCAACCAATATATATATATGAATAAAATTTGAAAACCCTATCATACCCTTATGCCTCCCCAGTACCCCTTATTTCTCACATTTTCGTATGTCTCCCCAACCTCTTATGGTACCCCTTAATGAGTAAATAAATGCAAGTAATTTCTTTGTAAGGTGGAACCCAAATCCAAACTCCCTCCACCCTTATACCTCCCTAAAACACACTTGTTCCTCCCATAAAATAAGCCCATAGTATTCTCCTACACCATTCCTAGGCCATCTACCCAACAAACCACAATATATACCAAAACATTCACATAAGAGCATTTACATATTTACAAGAAGAGCATTTCAAGAGCCAAGCTCCTACCTCTCCATGATGGAGTTGTTCCAAGTTCCAAAACAACAAGATTTATCCCAATGCAAGCAATCCAAAATAGCTAAGCACAAGCATGCAACAATCTTCCAAAAACTTCTCCAAGCAAGAGCTCCCAAAACAACAAGAAAAATTTGCCCAAAATGAAGTCTCCAAAAGTGAAGCAACCCAAAACAAGGAAAACAATTCAAATTTTATAGAAGAGGGAAGAGAAGAGGATGAGGTGGATCCATGTAGGATGCCACATCACACATCCTCAACCCCAACCCCCAAAAGTCAACTTCATTCTCCAATGCATAATAAATAAGTGGGTGAATAATATGACAAATTTACTTACACACTCAAATCAAACCCACACCTCATAAGGACTGAAATTGAAAGCATTTAAGAAAGTGCAATTAAAGCATGCAACTTAACGTACAAAAATTCATAATGAAGGCTAGATTTAAACCATCCAACCATAGGTAAGGTTGGAATGCAAAATTTAAGAGGTATGGGATGAATTTAACTTGTCCCATAAGCTTCCAAAATCAGCCTCCAAAGACAAATTCGAATTTCAAAAGGAGGTGGAGTGTTTCATACTCTAAAATTAATTTACACATCACTTACACATTTCTTACAACACTTTAATTTTATGCCGACAACTCTAATAATTACTTTCTTATGTCCCAATTTGATTAATTAATTTTAGCAACATGTTTACTCACATTAATAAATAATGAAAGGGTAAACACATCACTTAATAAACACATACAAACATCAATAAAAAGGAACAAAATAAATAAATACACATAACCCTTGGTCACATTTAAAGGTGATCCCCCATTGGAATCCCTAACAATAAAACACACACACACAAACAATACAAGTTGTCATGGTGACCTTGTTGAATTCATCTAGAATTCCAATGTGGTTGGTCTCAATCCCCAATGTTTGTTGTGATATTTTTAACCTACACAATACAAATACCCCTTCGGCCTCATGGCCATATCAGAACATCCAAATGAATATAATATAATTTCAAAATCATCAATATATATATGAATCACAACAACATCCAGAAAATCAACAATATCACTTACAATTTCATCAACAACTATATAATCATCAATTTTAAATTCAATTTTCTCGGTCTACTCAATATATCCAAATATCACATGTCCTAACAACATCCATAAATATATATATAACCATGTCCAACAGCATGTCAACATCTATATAAAATGTCTCTAACAATCATCATGCATCATATATGAATCAAAGTCAACAATAATCCATGATTTGACATCTAACACCATACTAAATCAAAACTATAATAATGTCCATAATATAGTCAACAATATCATGATCAATATCAAAAAGTGTCGAAGGGAAGTGGGCACTACGGTTGGTTTTCTTCTCCAATTCCATTATTTATGCATAGCTCATTTGTTAAATAAATTCATTTTAAACAACTATGAGTCTCGTAATATTCAATTCTTATGTTAAGGGTTTGTTTCTAAAATATTTTTAGTTGACTATAATTGTCTAGAGATCACATGACATGGGACTCTAACATTCTTCTACAACTAGGCTGCATTTTTTCTTGAACATTTACCTATAGTGGTTCCTTTAGAATTTTTCTCGTTTCTCTTAAGGACAAAAACTTTGTATAGTATGATTGTGATTAGGAACGTATATACACGCATGTGCCTTCTATTATTATACTTAAGGATTTGTTTGAAAGATCCGCGTTTACTTGGTTATGAATAATACTCTCATTATAAGGAGGAAAATTCACAAGATGATAAAGGAAGGTTACTGAGATCAAAATAAAACCTATCCCAAGTTCATTTCATAGCATTGTTTAATACAAACAATACATTATTTTAATATTCAAGTTATTACAACCAACTATGTAGGTTAACTAATTAAATTGTATAATCTTCTTTATTCACCATCTGTTGCACCAATTAGGAATTCCTATTTTCACATTCATATGCGCATGAAAGGGTACATTACACCCATGTTCCCATTATAAAGATTTTTATTTTAATTTAAGTGAAAATTTTCACATTTCAAACTAATTTTGTTTTATCATCTTAAGGAATTAATCTCAATAAGAACGAGTTAATTACATGTTTCGACCATACATTATACTTCCGATTGATTTTAAGTTTAATATATTCCTATCTACATCAAGGGTTTTTCTAACGTTTACAAGTCCAACTAGAGTATAATTTCCTTAACTCACAAGACCTTGGTTATAATTCAAGGTATCTCGTTCTCAAGGCTACACTTTATTATTTCATTAGCATCATTTTTTAATCCACATTTATGCAAATAAATCATGTGATCATGCATCATATTTGGTTTTTTTATTTATTAGGTTGTTGTATTAGTCGTGGACCTATACTTTATTACATTCATTTTATGATCACATATGACATTTTAGTTGATGTTGACATCACTCAAAGGAGTACCATTTTTGTAGCGGGCTTTACATAAATTAATATTATTTACCATTTTTTACTAACTACTTTTACATGATTACTTTTGTCATGTATAAAATCATTTTGGAAAATATTTACTCCTATAACACTTACGTAACACATAGGGATTTATGAAAAAGGAGTACAACATCGCACAACAAAACTCATTCCATTTCTCTTAGACACACAAGTATTAAGTGTATAGTTAAAGATAGTTATCCCAAAAAGAATCATGCATTACAAAAACCTTCTAAGGACCTATTTTTATTCTAGGTAAATATGCAAGTAATTTGAAACGTAGTCGCCACTCACATAGTTTAGATCTCACAAGAAATCAATTATAGGTACAACCACGAAAAACCTTCAAAGGCTTTGGCCACACTTTAGGAGTACCAAGGAAATTACGTAGAAGGGAGGTTAACTTATTCATGATATGGTAAGACCTACAACACCTAGACATGATCACCTCACTCGTCCCAATATGATAGGTTTCACAACATATATACACTACATCATTAAATATCAAGGAAATGGTCCTTAATAAGACATCTTAGGTGTGAAGTGTGAAGATGATTAATGAGATCAGAGTATTTTATTAACATGATCAAATTTTTATACCCCTAAAAAGACTCAAATGAGAGGAGGAAGTACAACAACCATTATAGCTCAATCTTTTATTTTCATTAGTTTTGATGAGAGGAGATTCTACCCAACATTATGGGTGTTAAGGAAATATACCAATAATTAACATAACAAAAGATTAGTTTAATAATTTTATAACATAGGTACAACATTGAGTACAACTTCACATCCCATTTGACACGTGAAAATATAGCCACATTCGTATTCTCTTTTCAAAATATACCAAGGACAATTTTTCGAACATAAATATATATCATTATTCTATCGTAATACATTTATTGTAGGATGAATACACTATTACAATTATAAATCATTAATTACAACATATCACATCTAGAAAGTTCCTCTTATTCAGAGTACCTACAACCCGATGTTGTGGAGTCCTAGGACTGACTATTAGAATCCCATACACTCAAGCATAAATCCACACATTCATCATTTATAACAATTTTAATTAAATAGAGAGAGAGAGAGAGAGGTACGAAGGAAAAATAAGATCGAGTTCATTTCTCATGCATTCAAACTTTCACTTTCATTTGCACTTAATGTTTTTGTACTAGAGAGAGAGAGAGTAGAGATGAGAGAGAAAGTAAGGATGCATTTTATACTTCATTCAAAATGTCAAAACCTTTTGTGTTTCATGTCCATTTTAATTTCATTTCAAACTAATTTTATATTTCCCAATTCATTTACATTTTCAACTCAACCAAACATCACATTCATTTTTAGAGAGAGAAGAGGGTGGAGAGATAAAATCAACATACATTTCAATATTCATTTATACAAGATAAAAGATTGAATAAAATTACACATATCATTTCAATAAAGTATTATGAGGTCACACACATGGCTAGAAGTAAAATGAGACTCAAAAAGGAGATTCTAGCTAACATTGAGAAAACTATCCAAAACAACAAAAGTTCTTACAAACGAGGTCTTGAAAACACTCATTTTAAGTTATATCATGAATTTTGACATTCCTACTTACTATATAATATATAGAGAATTTTTTTGTTTGGCGTAAGTTGATTACGACAAGCAAAGCTCAAGTTGTAAGGGAAACTTTAAGGCAATTATTGTAATTGCGTCACAACAACTATTGTTGCTCAGCGACAAGTGGGTCCCAAAACCCACTTAAAAATTATTTTCCAAAGGAATTTTCAATGAATTGATTGTGGGTTATGATTCTCTTGATGGTATTCTATAGGTAGGTGGCACGGTTTTTGATTTTTTGTCAAACTAAGTCTGCAACCAGTAAGACAAAACCAATTGCGTTTTATTTTAACAAACACATCACACAACTGACTTTTTAAGATAAGTGGATTAGAAATTTGACTTAGAAGGACACTAAATAAATTCAAATGACTTCAATAAATAATCCTATGGTGTCCCACATTACCAAGTGTCGTACTAGGGGTTTTAGGTTTGTGGTATACTAGGGTGTGGCGCTTCATGCACATGACTTTCAAGATCATAGTTTTCTTTTTTTTTTGTTTTATTTATTTTTGGTTGTTGATGTTTTTAGATTTCATGTGAAGGAAAATATTTTTTTGTTTTTGGAATTATGCTCACTATAATTCAACATTTAATTTTGAAAAATATGGAAATGATGAAGAGAAATTTAATGCAAACAAAAAGGGAAAAACCATACCATTTTACCGACGCCTGCTAAGGACAAGCTAGGTGATTTTTGCCATGCCGTTTGACCGACCAAAAACATTTGGTTGAAATTTTTATAATTCCTTTTCCATGAATCCATTTTGCGTAAATCCAACAAGCATGACCTTCCATGATCCAATTTTCATTGGCACATTTGTGAGTGATACCGCTACATTCCAAAACTTAGCATCACTTATAGGCATTGAAACATTCGAGTAGATGTCTTTGTATTGGTATCCCATCCCTAAGTTACCTATATAGCTATCAAGAACTACATCTATGTAGTGCCCAAATTTTATAGCCTCGATTATATCTGTTGACTTCTTTATTCATAGTTATGATATGACGGGGATTTGGACAGATTTTAGACATTATGTTATGATATTTGACCTTCATGGATATGTATGATGATTTGGGCACGTAGCGCCAATTTATCTTTGATTAGCATGTTGACACATTTCATTATATGTTTTGGATACTAACATATTGCTATGTTATTTAGACATAATTGATATATGATGGAAACATAGTTTAGTCGCACACGTTGATTATATAGATTTTTAGATGATTGATGAGAACACATGATAACATGGATGTATGTCATTTATATGTATTGCGATGGATAACACATGGTGAATTGTGTTAAATTGTGCATGTTTCTCATTTTTATTCCATTTTGATGTTGTGATATCATTGATTTACATGTTTAGACTTGATCGTTTATTAAGTATTCTATTTACAATTGTATTGGGAAGATGCGTTTAATGTGTGCATTGAGTGTGCGAGTTACGGGGCACATGAGAACGTGGGCTTTATGGCGGCTACATAAATTATGTACAATCCCTAATCATATAAGCTAGATGAGGCCTTATTTTTTTCTTGTATTATTTTGGCACCATGAGTGACTCTTAATTATAACATTTTAATTCGTGTAAAATTAATTGTGATTAGGTTGTTTATTTTGTTAAGTAAACTAGGTCGGGAATTAATGGTCCCCGGTTGCATTAATTTTTGTATTTATTTAAGTGTGTGTTAACTAGAGAGGATTGGGGTCACATGAGCACCCTTGAGTGGACCCCACATGCTCTACACTTGTTCCCAAATGTGTCAAATCTGAAATTGGTCTTTTTTGGCTTTTTAGTGACCCCTTTTAGTTTTAGGAGTTCACTTAGCATGAAAATAAGCCCTTGAGCCCTACCTATCAGGTAGTGGGCTTAATTCAAAGGCATGGAGAAAGTTTCTCTCCCATTGAGCCTCTCTTCTATCACCATCTATGTAATATAGGATGGAATATGTGTGTTGTAAAAGTTTCACAAACTCTTCTCATTTTATTTTGGGAGATTTGGGAGAATGGTGTTTAAAATTTATTTTATCTTTTCTTCTTTTCGTTTTGGGAATCTTGACTTGGAGGGAAGAGAGGGTGACACATGTCACCCTTTCATTCGTGAGGAAATTTGTTTGTTTTTCTAAAAATACTCCCTCGTGGGGATAAAGAGAACTTTTTTTGGATTTTTCTTTGTGCTTGGAGGATTTTTAAGTTGAAAATTTCCTTGGACAACAAATTAGGAAAATATTGGAGATTTGGAGAGCTTGTGGAGGTAGGATCTCAGATCTTATTTTGTGTTTAATGGAATGTTAGATCTTAGATTTTCTTATGTTTCAAATTTGTGTCTTGTTGCATGTGTTGTATATTGCTTGGGTATGTTATTCATTATTTTCTCCATCCATCATATCGCTTGATAGATTTTGGAGTTTTATTGGGTAAGAGAGAGGGATTTTCCTCTTAAACCTCATGGCTTGATGGTAAAGCCATGTTGGTTATTTTTATTCCCCTCATATGGTTTGAGGTGGGGAAGGTGGTTCATATGGTTTGAACCCCCTTCCCCATCCTTGGAGAGGAAACCCAATGGGTTTGAAAATCCTCCCAAGGAGGATTTTAGGTGAATGGGTGGAGCAATAAGGAGGGATTGTTGTCTTGGAGGGATAAGGAGGTTTTGTGAAGATTATTGTAAGTGTGCATCTTATGGTTGGACCACACTCTTCGGCATTTTGGATGTCTCATCTACTCTTCCCCAATATTGAGGATGAATATGGTTTTCTCCTCTTTTCTTTTGGTTGGTAAATGTTGTGTTTCTTTAATGTATGGATTTTTCTTGTATGTGAATGTGTTTTTTGTTTATGTATCCCTTATTCTTGTGCACATTTCTTGAAGCTATCTCTCTCTCCCATGGGCTTGGGGGAGGCTAGCATGTCTTCCAACCTTTGGAAAGGCATATAATGATGCCTATAGGTTAGGTGGTAAAACAAGACTTTCTCTATGTGTTGGTTTCTTTGAAAATCACTCCATGTTGGAGCTCAAGTTTGGAATATGGTTGGAGATTTTCCTTAGTATTTTCACATCATGTTTTTCCAAAATTTTGGGAAATTTATTCTTATTGTAATCATGTGTATATGGATTTGTTGGATGTTCAATGTTCTTGTAAAGTTCCCATTTTATGATTGTGATTATCTTGTAAACTAGTGTCACATTAGTATTTGTAATCTTCCTTCAATCTTGGAAATAAGTTTTGTAACATTTCTCCTTGTGTATCTTAAGTATGTTTCAAATGTGTTGTACTTGTGAGCTTAAGTTTCTTGGGAATGAAATCTTGAAAAATAGTTGATCCTTTGATAAGGATTATTTGGAATTCCTTTTTGATAAGAAAGTTTGCTATATGGAAATATGCTTTCCCCAATAAAAATGTAAATGTAATGTTGAGAGTACTAAAATAAAATGGAATATTTCCTTGTAGAACCTCCTTGTTGGTAGAAATCAGTAGTATCTATTCGGCTATTGCATTTTAAAGTAAAATGAGTGTAACCTGGAACTTGAAGATTAAACTTGAATGGAAATATTATTATTCTTGTCATATATCTCTTTCTTGTAAAATATTGTAACATTATAGAATGAAATGAAATTAGTTTTGCTTTTCTTTCCATGTGAAACTTAACAAAATGATTACATTAGGAAATAAAATGTGAACAAACTTCCTTCCTTTCTAAGTTTAAAATATGTTTCAAGTCCTCTCTTATTAATTGAAGTACAAAGTTACATTATATTTATGTATAAAAATGAGTAAATAATTATACAATATGATATATTGAAAATTATGAAGATGTCTACTTCAAAAACTCGACAAAACATAATCTATCATTTTACAACTTGTAATAATTTTTAACATAGTATATAATATAAATATATTAAAATATATATAATATAGTTGTATTATAAAATATAACTATAATATATTCAAAGAAAGTTAAATAACAAAAAAAGGTACTAAAAAGATTAAGGTGCAAATTTTATATGTTTTACAACAAAAAAACAATGATACGGGGAGGGACCAAGACCTCACCAAACCTACGCTAAACCTTTACCACTATTCTCCACAGACCCCTTCATGCATGCAAAATCCCACACCTCCCCATGATGAACACTAACCCCTTCCTCCCCACGGATCCCACAACCCCACATGCGCCGTAACTCCAAATCCTCCAACTACTACTGTCTCAATCCAAATATGCGACCAAAATTATAGTCTGTCACGCTCTAATACATATAAACTCGTGGTTTTTTCTCATTTGGTTTTTTTTTAAATAATATTTTATATATATATATATATATATATATATATATATATATGCATGCTTATAGGCGATTTTCCTTCATCAAACAAAAAATGGGTATAATACATACCCAACCAAAGAAGATATCTCATAAAGAAAATATTCAAAATAATAATAATAATGATATTATTCCTTAAAAATCCATGAATCCTTATCTTCCATAGCTCCTCATGAACCTGCAAAAAGAAGAAACAAACTGAATAAAATGGAAAAGAAAAGAAAGGAAAAGAAACCATAGAGATACATTGGGGCTTTTTTAGGGCAACATAAAAACCAAGCACCAAGATTAGTTCGATCCTAGGGTCCACATTAAATCCTACAAAAATTTTAAGTCATGCGATGTTATGGAATTAGGAAATAAAATAAAAGAAGAGTTTGTGGGGAAAAGTAAAATAACAGGAGAAAACTAGTTAAATTATTAAAAGGGGTGTGTAGATTTTCTATCAGAATCGTAGCAAAATTTTATTAGAAATAAATAATTAAAGTTGGAATTGGACAGAGTTGTTATTTAATTAAATAAATAAAATTAGTATAGAATAATTAATAACAAGCATCGGGTAAGTATAGTAATTGTTTATAATTTTTTTTTAAAAATTACCTGAATTTTTAACTATTGTTTAGTGTGTTTCCTTTGTCCTACGGTGGGGCACTACAATATGCCAAATTTCAATGCTTTTTTCTAACAATCTAAAGCACGCAATGGCATCCATGCCTCGTGGTACATGAGGAACACAAATTATCCTGAAACATCAAAAATATATGTATTTGTATTTTCCATTTTTTTGTTGTTATTTCACTATTAGTAAATACAGGAAATAAGACAACTAAGCACTATTTTCTTGTAAACAAATTCGAACCGTCATATCTTGCGGGAGTATTGAGCGGTCAAGCCCCATTACTTATGTCAACACCTTTCTCCAAGACTCCCATTTCACTCCAAGATGGGATAATGCTAGAAAGCGTTATAGTTGCATTTATTTCTTTCCCCAACATGTTTCCCAACAAAATGATTTGGACAATGTCTTGTAATAATGACGTTTAACGAGGTAGTATATGGTTGAGGCAAATATTTTCTCAACAAGTCCACATGCCTTGTAAACTACGACACTTGCAATAAAGACATCTAACAAAAATACCTTTTCCATTCTATAAAAATGGATACCCATGCCTTGTTCTAAGGTTCTTGATTTGGCACAAGTGGTGATTATGATGGTAAAAGGGACACATACATGGGGGTGCTTCTCGAATATGAAGAGTGAATGAAAAATATTGCAAAGACATACATAGGACGGGGAGGGAAATCACTTTAAATTCATAAATAAATAAATACAACAACTACTCGAAGCAAAAGAATAAGAGCAAGAAAAACAAACTGGAATCTTTCATTTTGGCATGAGAATAGTTCTCAAAGTTTGCGGTGCATACAAAACGGGAACACATAAGAAAAAGGAAAAAAACCACGAGATAGATAATTTCTACCTTCTAAACCTCAAACTTCTTCATCTCTTTTGCATACAACAACCAAAACAACGGCGGCATGCACTCAATTCCCTTGAGACAATTGAAATCGCTTCATGAGCTGATACTGAGTCTAGAAAAATTAATTTGTGTGAAAAATGAGGAGATGTTAGGATTATAGATTACTTTCGATGCGGAGGGACTTATTTTATCTAGAATGGGATTGATTTTAGGTGGCTATTGACATAGCTCTAGTTAGAACAGTTCCCTGAAGATTTGGGTCATTAATTTTGATTTCAACTTGAACTCACTAGCAACATCCAACTACTATTAGATTTATAGCGTTAACTTAGGTCCACTTTGGTTAATGTCGGGGATCCCTAGTAAAGTGCTTGTATTCTTATGCTAGGAAAATGAAAGGACTGAAAGGACATTGAGGACATGACAGGTCTGGGAGAGGGAGAAGAAATCATGGGTATTATAAAGTGCATTGCTAAAAACCAATTGTTCAAGTTGGTTTTATCCCTCCAAATTATCTACTGATTTATTTATTATAATATAAAGTGGTTTAATGAAATTATTTTAATTTTTTTTTGTTGAGTTAACTACATTACATAGAATACATAGACACCAAGCATTTTGTTATTAGGGAAACAACTTAATAGAGTGGATTACTTCAATGAAATTGAAAGATCAAATACAATAGGAATTCTTGAGGAAAATATATGCACACAAAGTTGAATTCTTATAGATTTATAAAGGTTGATGGTTCTAAACAATTTAAGAAATGTATTGAAGATTTTTTTTTTTGAAAACTATAATTTGGGATATGGAAAACCTCGTTTAACTTAATTTAGCATACACTTGTCACGCAATAAGGAAAAATTGAAAATCAATCGAGTGTTTTACACGGTATGTTGTTATGGGTTATCAAATTGGAAATTGGAATTTACTAATAATCATATGGAATTACTATTATTTTTCTAATTGGTGTTGGGTATAAACATATATGGTAATTTTCATGAATTTTCCCCTTAGAAGTAAGTAGCACAAAAATATAGTATTTTTCATGAAAACACGGAAAACTCGAAAGAATGTATTTATGGTTTCATATACATTGGATATTTTTGGTTTTAAAAGAGTCAAATGAAATTGGAAATCACTACATTCCCTATAATAAATTTAACTTTTGAATGGTTAACCTCAATTATATATCGGTGAATGCTCTTTTAATAATATTTAAAATAATAATGTAACAAATTGAGCATATCATTAAAATTTTAATCTTCTTTAACTTTATTAGTAATGAAAGAGGTTAACTCTTCTTGGCGACTTGGAATTTTTAAAAATTTGGGTGTTGGGTTATGTATATTTATATATCATTTTAAATAATATTAGAAATCAAATGGACTGATTACCCTTTCATTTAACAAGTTAGTTGAAAATTTTCCTTGCATTAACATGCCTTGAAGTGTGTTAGGTCATTAAGTCACAACTCTTATAAATATAAAAAAATAAAATAAAATAAACCAGTGAATTTTTCAACTACTTATCTATCCTTCTAAATAATATTGGAAATCACATGTTATGATTCAAGGGATGATTTTTATAGTCATTTTTACATGCGATTGAATTTTGGTATGAAAAACTTTATTTATAATAATTCAAAATTATTATAATAAATGTATCTGTTTGTTCATAATTTTGAAAAGTAATCTACATTGATAGAATCTAATGGTGTGACAATATTAAGCATGTTTTCTATTTTTGTCATCTTTTTACATGCCTTCTCTTATTTAAATTTATTTTCCTCTATTTTCTCAAGTTCCCTTTGAGTTCTTTTTATTTACCGTTTTTTCCTTTGTTTTCCATTTTCTATTTTTTTTAAAAAAATTAGATTTTTTTCTAGAATCATATTACATAGTTATGTTCATGACATCCGATGCACCCGAATTAGCAGGAAACTTGACAAGGTCATAAATTGAGCTCGGGTGTCCGTTTGAGTCCGTTTCATTTTTGAAACCACGTGTTTTGATGAGACAAACACAATAAAATGAACTCCAAAAGAAAATAGATCTCCTTCTTCGTTCTCAAATAATGAATTACAATGTTTCCTAAATAGGAAAAAAACTCCCAACTCGAGTTTCCCAGTAAACTCTAGCTAACTCTGACTAAATCTACTCTAGGTGGCGGAAATTACTATTTTTAGCAGTTTACTAGAACCTGCTATTCTTAGTAAGTTCGCATGTTTATTCCTACGGGCACAAAAATTGCCACACATCTTCTACTTCCCTAAATTAGAGGAATTGCCAACTTTCTAACTCAAAATGCAATTAATAGACTAAAATTAACTAATGCTCAAAAATAGGAAAAAACCAAACTATAACTTAAATCCTAATTTTCGGCCTCAAGATGGCGGATTTAGGGCCCGAAATGTGTCGAAAACTTGCCCCAATCGGTAGGGCCAGTTTCGCGTCGTCGTCTCATCAAAACACGTGGTTTAAAAAAAAAACGGACTCAAACGGACACCGGAGCTCAATTTATGACCTTGTCAAATTTCTTGCTAATTCGGGCGCATCACATACCACATTTTATATATATGGCTATGTTCAAGTCATTTTAATATTGAAGTGTTCAATCACCAAAATATTTTATTGCATTTTTATTGGCTAGACCTAACCTTATGGTTGCAATAATTGTAATATTTACTTAGGTTATTTAGTACCAACATATTTTTGATGACACATTTATTCTCTATCATAATATTTTACAACAATTGATATAGCTGCTAATAACATATGTCTACTGAAATATTCATACAACTCCAGTGTAAATATAAAAACATTTATAGAACGATATTTATTTAGAATAGATTCATTTTTTATTTTAAGCAATACTACTACATATACATGTGAAGCTAAAAATCTTCCCCATGCACTAATATATCATTGTTACTACATAAATAAAAATATGATGGCATAACTTCTCAATGGTTAAGAAAGTTTTTAAACCAGTAAACAGATGCTTTGGGATATCTGGTTAAATTATGAGTTCGATCAACAAAATAAAATCCGAATCGACTTGTGTATCCATAGCCCCATTCAAAGTCATCCATAAAAGTCCAACCAAAATAACCATGCACATTGCATCCATCCCTGCACATAAATATTGACAGATAATTATACACATGTTCCTATTGGTCTAGAAGACAATATTTACAGAGCTAAGAAATTTTAATTGTTATAAAGCTACCTTATTGCGAGGAGCATATTTAAGAAATGTTTGGAGACATAATTGATACGCCACGTATCATTCAATGATTCCTTCATAGGCATGCTTCCTAATTCATCAATACCTGCTCAAAAAAATTATCTCGTCATCTAAATCTCAATTGCCAAATATTAACATATCCACAACATGCTTGAAATCAATATGTTATATTACCATTCTCCGTAATGTAAATAGGAGGGTTATTATATTTTGTCTTTATATAGTTCAACAAGGCTCTAATGCCACGTGGATATGTATGCACCAATCTGATCCCCCTGTACACAATAAACTTAGAGTAGTTCAGTCACTCCAATTGCAACATAAATTATTAAAGTATTATCTAAATTTGAGAATTAATGTAAAAAATTACCTGGGTTCCAATTATAACACCATTCTTGTAATCTGTAAACATACAATGGCAATGTCATCAAATTTCTAAATTTTGAGTCCGAATGAAGCATTTATTGCAAAATTTATAGATATCAAATTAATCACTTACAGGTTATATTTACTCGGATATCTGCTGAATAACTGGTCGGAATTGGATTTGGTATAGAGTCATCATTGATGGCATAACTGGTAGTATAATAGTTGATGGCCATAAAATCATATGATCCCTTCACTACTTGAGATTGTTCTTTGGTAAAGTGAGGAAGGCGAGCACCCACTTGCTTTCGCATTACAGGTGGATATTCACCATTTATCACAGGATTCATATACCTGTTTAACATTATTTAAATTAATTTTACAAAACAGCTAGTACATTCATACTCGTAAGTTACAGATCTGGAATTTATACTGGACTACTACATACCAGCCAAAGTTGAAATCAAGTCTTCGTTGAGCTGCTTTTTGTCATTTAAACTAAGACTATTATAAGGAATAAACCAATCGGCGACCAATGTGATTCCAATAGATCCTTTATGCATTTTCTGTAACATAAAATAAAACAGGTCGGTATAATCATGCATAATCGTAACTCACAAATATTATTCATTTTTTAAAAGTATAGTGATCCAAATCTAATATGGTTTATTGCAAAAAAAAAAAAGATTTCTTTTTTCTTTAAATGTGACATGTTACACTATGAAATAAGGTAGAGGAAGCAGGTTAAAAATAACGAAAAACTAAAATAACTTATCATATATCAATTAGAAGCACTTATATTAGATTTATCACATAGATTAGATATATAATTTAATAAATATATCTATAAATACATCAATCGATATTAATTTCAATATTTTTATTTTACATTTTTCACATACCACATTCATTAGTAACTTCAATTCATTCTATATTAATTACTATATGACTTAGATGTTACCTCTTTTTTATTGACTTTTACAAGAAAAAGGAAAATATATTTAAATAAGCGTCAAATAAAAGCTGTCAAATAATTATCAAATTTAATATGGAAAATGATAACATTTAAACAGATGGCATCATGACACTACTTGACCGTCTTAATATAATAATATTAAATATTGTAACACTTGAAAACATTTAAACGGGAGAAATGTATAAAATGTGGAGACCAATCAACCAGGCACTTCACGGGCACAAACATTATATAATAATATATACACAGAGAGGAGTTAAGTGGCAAGTAGATGGTGATATTTGTCAATTTATATACCTGATATTTGTCTCTATATAATTTAACAGCCGCAGCATGGGCGAGAAGTAAATGGTGAGTAACAATGTATGGCTCTGTAGCTGAGTTCCCAGCAGTGCAATTCCCAACTGAATTGGAGCAGCGACCAGGCGCTTGAGTTCCAGTATTGTACCCAAAGAAACTCACGCTATATGGCTCGTTCATTGTTACCCACTTCTTCACTCGGTCGCCGAAGGCTTCAAAGCATGTATCTGCGTAGGCCGTAAAATCTTTGCTGCAATACAAATTCCAATATATTACAAATAAATAAATTAGATAACATTCCTAACTAATATTGAAAAGTGAGATGAAGACTTACAGAATTTTGTCGCTTAGAAAACCTTCGTATTCGTCTTGAAGAGACTGTGGAAGATCCCAATGATATAAGGTCACAAATGGCTGGATACCTGAGATTTCAGCGTTGTAAGTTTAGATCCATTACATATGCAGAATCTTGTGAAAGAATTTTTCATTAGGCAGCTTACCATATTTTAGAAGCTCGTCGATGAGATTGTTGTAGTAAGCTACTCCCTTTTTATTTACCATCCCTCTGCCCTCTACAACAAAAGTATTCGGGGAAAACTGGCTACCATTAAGTACTCACAAAAACACAACATGGATGCACTGAAAGTGAAAAGCCCAAAGCTATTCATATGGAAATATAATACATTAACATAACATACTTGGGAAGATGCGACTCCAGGAAATCGAAAATCTATATGAGGCCACTCCCAAATCGGCCAAAAGTTTGACGTCCTCCTGAAACGTATTCCCAGTTGTGAAGATGGCATATGTTTGTATAGACTGACTTGTCAACAACCAAAATATTGTAAAAGTGTAAATCAGTATTATAAGGGCTTATTTCAAACCTTATAACGGTGGTATTGGTCGTTAGCAACGTCACCGTTGCTATTGTCTGTGACTTTTCCTGCAAAAGTGGATTCAGATTAGACAGACAAGAGGCACTGATTATGAATTTGTGAAGAAAACAACAAGATATAGAAAGAATGCACTGATTATGAATTTGTGAAGAAAACAACAAGATATAGAAAGAATGCACTGATTATGAATTTGTGAAGAAAACAACAAGATATAGAAAGAACCTGGAGTGTGAGAAAATGTATCCCAGATACTTGGACCCCTTCCATCCTCTTGTGCTGCTCCTTCATACTGTAGATTATTTTAGAAAAAAATAGCACAGTTTCCAATCATTGTGTAACCCCAACTGAAATCTCATTGGATTAAAATAAATATTGAGTGCAACAATTATTAGAACCTGATAAGCAGCAGATGCAACCCCAAAAACGAAGTCAGAAGGGAATGATTTCCTTCCAAACTGGGCTTTGGTACTGCCCTTTGCAGCTCCAACTGAGACGCAAAGGCATAGCCAGCAAAACAGAAAAAGAAATCCGAAGCTGCCTCTCCCAAAGCTCTCCATGTTGGAAATCCAGTGTGTATTGCATTGCTATATCGATAGCTTATTTATAGATTCGAGGGAAAGACCAACTCACTAGAAAAATTAGTCACGTGTGTGTGGATAAGGAAATCTACCAGTCGTATTGCATTTACGTATTGAAACATCAAAAACGAGAGTAGATATCACTGCAGTCTAAGCCAATTAGTACAAATTGGGCATAGACAAATGGACGATAGCGCTGGGTTTTAACTTGTCTAAGTATTCTTGAAGCTGTACCTAGACAAGGGTACGGTGGGCACGTGGGATAGTATCTTGATCATGTGGGATAGTATCTTGAGCATGGCTGGGACTCCCAGTGCTGGAATTTGACATTGAATGTTACATGTCACAGTAAAATTGTTTGGCGATTTAGAAAATTATATGGATGCACTACAAGAAAACGGGTCCCAT
Source organism: Taxus wallichiana var. yunnanensis (assembly GCA_018340775.1). NCBI lineage: Eukaryota > Viridiplantae > Streptophyta > Pinopsida > Cupressales > Taxaceae > Taxus > Taxus wallichiana. Next base: position 810,503,734 of record CM031237.1, read on the forward strand.
ATCCACAATTATTTCACAATTTTGTTGTGGATATCTTATCTATAATTGTGAAAATTATATGGATGCACTACAAGAAAACGGGTCCCATATCCACAATTATTTCACAATTTTGTTGTGGATATCTTATCTATAATTGTAAAAATTATATGGATGCACTACAAAAAAACGGTTCCCATATCCACAATTATTTCACAATTTTGTTGTGGATATCTTATCTATAATTGTGAAAATTATATGTAATTTTGTATTACTGTTGATCATTATTAAGATCCTCTAAACTCCGACCCGTTTGGTTCTTTGTGCAATATGTCATTTGAGGTTTAAAATTATATTGGTGTTTGTGAAAGGTTGATAGGCATAAGTAGTATAGAGTATATGTTCTTTACACAATTTGAAAATAAAACTTTTTAAGAGTTTTGTTTTTGATGTCCATTCGATTAATGAAGACATTCTTCCATTGTCAAAGTAGTGTTGTATCTCTTGGATGAAAATTGCAAACATTCCTTTAGAGTTATATATACTATGAGAATGACCCAAGAACATTCACTAAATTAATGTTCAGAATCAAATACTAGTTTAAAAAAAAAAGCATAGTTACCCTTGCAAACTCAATGTCACTTATACCGTGAGCTTCAAGAGTCTGAACAAGATCCAAGCCCTCCATTCAGTCACATCAATATGAAATTCCCAAAAAAATAAACTAAAGAATAAATTAATTTAGGTAGAACTTTAGGTCTACTATGGAACTACACTATATTATTGTATAAATAGTGTAAGTTGGAACAATAATGACATATGCTTTTTTATTTATGGTACATTTTGGGTAAGGCAATTGGGCCATATTTCAAAGATTTTAAACCTGGGTAACACAGGAAAGTAACCATGTTTCTAACACCGCAACCTTGCCACATTTGATCTGGTATTATGGAAAAAGATAAATTTAAATGCAAATTGATCCACTGAAGAAATAACCAGTTTCATTTTACAAAGCAAATACATAAAATCATTAATATAGAAGAAATTGTTTGAAGCTAAGAAAATGGATCACTACATGCTTGACAATCAAAACTTAACTCCTAGATGCACACGACTTGTTGAGGTCGTGTAGGGACAGCCATAATATACAATATTGTGGGAATTCGATGGGAAATTATAGGAGAATCGGGAGTAAGATTAGGTAGTGTGAGTTCCTAGTAGTTGAATTGGATAAAGGGGAATTAAAGGCTATATACATGTAGTGCCATGCTCAATATAAAATAAAATAAATAATAAAAGTGATGAAGGCATGTGGCGGTGTTTAGGGGGCTAGTTTTGTTAGAAAAGCTGCAAATAAAAGGGGGATGTGAAATAATGACGGTGGCATGGAGAAGGAGGTAGGTGAATAGGACAAAGAAGGGACGGGTGGAAGACATATCGGGTTGTAGAATGTTGCAACTATGGACACCTCAACAATGCACTTCCATCATCCTACAAACCTATCAGTTCATGCCTCCAACACGAGCAGGCTTCTTTTTCTTGCATACTCCAGGCTTGTGGTAAAATAGGAATGTTGGAAAAGGGTATGGGTATCAATCAAAGCATGCAAGATAAATGAATTTTGTAAGATGTTGTGAATACAAATACTGCGGTAGACGTGTGTACGCAATGTGGAACCTTCAAAGAGAACGTGAAATGTTTGACATATATAATGTGTTTTTTAAAAAATGTAGTTGTGGAAAACATTGACTACAAGATATACATGAAATGGGTTTGATGAAAAGGCTTAGAAACATTCAAGAAAATACAACTTGCAGGTGTAAATCAAAATTCCTCACGCTTTTCCCTGCATCCTCCCATCCTGTGTCAAATGGGAGATTTTTGTTTTTCCTTTACTCCTTTGTTAGAGATTTATTAAGCGTCGAATATGAACTAGAACCTCGAGATCAAGGTGGTTTGGATAAGATAATAGGTCGGTTGGTAGTTTCTCCACTAGATTTTAAGCCAAGTGTAAAAATTAATTTTGAGATTGAAATGGTTGTGGTAGTTGGTTCTAGAAACGAGTTGGGTGCATGTCTGAATGGTGGAGAGAAAAAAGAAAACAAAAAATAATAGTTGGTCCAAATTTGTTTTAGAGATAGGAATGAGCTTTTGGGTTCAGTTAGGCACATATCAATGTTGAGAAAAAATGTAAGAAAATGGAGTTGAAGAAACTGGTCCTTTTAACGAGTCTAAGGTGAGTACTACTATTGGATTTACTCTTACTAGGTTTTTTTTTCCCGGCCTTGATTCATTCGTATGCTCCTAAAATGGATTTGTTTTCCCCGTTTCATTGGGTTGTTGAAAACATCTCAAATTAAAGACATCTCCACAGAAATAGAAATAATGTTTATGAATCCCTCACTTGAGCCAAATACCGTAAATCCATCTATAGAAAATGAGATTGTTTCTCTAAGAAATTCTAGTTCATTTTGTGATGTGGGGAATAAACCCAATCAAGATAAATCCAGCCCACCTACTGATAACCCTCAAAAATTTCCTTCTCACAGCCCATTGGTCACTGGGAATGCTTTAGTCATGGCTTCTGCAAGTCCTATGCTCACTACAAGCACTGATGGAGGTATTGTGAATCAGTTGATTTTATGGAAAGTTCATTGGTTTAGTGGAGCTAATCATGTTTGCTAGTATAGCACATATCGGCCTTAGATTTTGTGTTGAATGGTAAAAAATGGAGGGGTTGTGGAAGCACATGAACTATGTGGCAGAATGATAAAAAATATTTGGTGCCTTGTAGAATGTGAATGAACCCTTTTGGAGCACCTCTTTCTCTACAAATGTTAATATTGTCGGTATGGTCTCCTTACCTTTATCTCTTGTAATTTTTTTACAATTTGGCTATTCATTTGAGATAAAATAAAATAATATTAAACTAATAGATACTCAAATAATTGGATATTTTAACCATACGACTAGTGTAATCAATGAAACAACCCCTCGTAATTTATGTTACAAACTTATAATTTGAGCCTCAACCGTATCCCAACCACAACCTCATGCATTGCAAAACCAAGGTTGTCAAAACTTGGTACTCATGTCCATTGGTTTTTCCGAGGGCTAGATGAGTTGACTAAAACAACCATTTTTGTTTACCTTGCAAAGTTAGAAAAGTGCAATTTCTAGAGATGTCTAAAACAACACTCTGAGCCCCATAAAGGAGATGTCAAATGTCATATGTGTCCCTTGTTCTATAGAGAGTCACATAAAGTATTATCTTGACCTTGTATGACCATTTGCAATCACTTAACCACTCCTCTAGTAGCCCCGGTATTCCATTTTGCACTTTTAGGAAGCTTCCACAATTTGAAAAGTTGGCTATCATTTTGACCCACCATTTGAACCCTGAGCAATAAAATGTTTATCCACCTTTTCAAAACCCTAGTATTTTTATTGGAAAATCACGGAACCTTCAGGTTTGGAAAAACCACTATTCTCGGCAGTTTGGCAAAGCTATTTTGTAGGCCTCGGTCAAAGTTTGACTATGTCAAATTTGGACCAATTACGATCAACGTATTCGAGAAAACTTGTCACTTTGTTTGAAAACCATTTTCCAATTCTAAATTTTGTTAGTTCCTTTGAATTCTTGGTGTATAGGAGGACATATAGAAACTTATATGTGGTGCATTTTCCCATTGGAAGACAACATTTGAAAGTGGTTTCTTAGCATTCTGGGCCTAGAATGAACATTTTTCCAACTAGCAGGAAAACATAAAACAAAAGTTCTAGGACCTCCGTCGGGTTACCAAACCATTGTGGAAGCTTGTTGACACTTTTGAATGATTTTTTGAGACTCTATGTTATGGCTTTTTGTGTGAAATTTGACTTTTGGGAAAATAGTGTTTCTCTCTCTTTCTATCTCTTTCTCCTTCTTTGGTTATGAAATGATGTGAAATGAAATGAAATGAATACATGTATCTAAACCTTCTCTTTCGAATGCAAATTATAATTATTATTATATGTAAATGGGAAACTAAAAACATTAATTATGCTAGATCTAGGTGGATGCCATGCCAGCGATTTATTGTTGATTTCATGCTCACATTGTTTTGTAGGATGCAAGTAAGATGGCGAAATTACGTGGGTGTGATTCATTGTTTATCGTTAGAATTTATGTATGTTAATAGAAGGAAATTTTTATGTATTTTTATGTTACAATAAAGTTATTTATTGAAATTTGGCAATATGAATGAGATGCTAGTTTTAGGGGTGCTTTGGGAAATGTGCATGTAACTAAAGGTGTTCTTTTGATTCATATTTACATATGGGAAAAATACTTCGCAAATGTTGGAATTTCCTCTACAATTTCATTTCACACACACACACACACACACACACACACACACACACACACACACATATCCAACCGTATTTTTCCCATATGTAAAGGGATGTTCATCCACACATGAGTGTTATTTTGATCCTCAAATTTTGTATTGTAAAATTTGGATATGTATCTTAAATACATTTGAATTTAAAATATTGTAGTGCATTTCCAGTGTTCAATATACGATTAATTAATTAGTGTGTTGTATTCTTACCTCGTAAATGTAATAAAGAGATCTAAATGAAACACTCAACCCTAGTATAAGATTTGTGTATAAATACCTTTCCTACATGAATCCTTTTAGTGTGGAAAACTAAAACCTTAGGATAAAATTCAATTGCTACACTCTATGTTACCTTGTCACTTAAGTAAATAAGATCCCTAGTTTGAATTATCATCATAGTTGGTATGTTTAGCGACATCGTCGTAAACCCAATGGTTAGGAGCAAAATGGTCAAACTATTTGTGGTGTAAGCCGAGTAAACAATTCCTTAGTATCCTAGTGGAATGCCTTGTCTTACAAAGTTAGATCTAGAAATCAGCTTAAAGATAAAAATGAATTCCTGTGGGATCAGGACATCACAATGGAGCTAGTGAAATAGTTGTGCTATGAATTAAAATCTTGTTAATGACCTATTTATTTCCTCACAGCTAAATTTGTTACCTTGGTTAGTGACAATTTAGGACCTTGGTATATTTTAGAGGATTTATAGGGTAAATATGTTTTCACACCTTAATCGATCTATAATAGGACATAGATCCCCGAGTACATATTGGAGTTAAAATAAACCTTAGTTGATTAGGAGGTTACATTATGCGATGAATATTGAAACTAATTCCTTGCAAACGAAATCTATTTGAAAGATGTTGACTTAAGAGAAACATGGAAACTGAAAACGTGGACCCATAATCCCTTGTTATGCCCTTTTATGACATTAAGAATAAAATGATTTTCAATTGCAAAACCGCAAAATGCGGGAACATAAGATATTTACCTTTAAAACAAACAACTTGTGGTTCATGTGTAATTATAATTCTTCCAATCATGTACTTATTCTAGATGTTAAACAAGTACTATCGTAACTCTTTGGGTATAAATTTACACCAATAAGAGACCTAAGAAACATTGTAAATGAGATGTAAACAAGAGTATATGTGATAATGGTTTAGGATCAAAATTTCACTTCAAGTCATTATGGTTGATTTAAGGATTGAATTTTGTTAATAATGGATACAAATTGTTCCTTGCGGGACTAGGCATTTGAGCCACTAAAGAGTCCACTAAAAATAAAATAAAAACTATGACATGTAAATGTTAAATTGAATCAAACTAAATATGGAACTAAAACAACCATAGTATGAGACATAAACCTTTAACGTAAGAATGAGTTATTAGGAGACAGATAGTTGCTTAAAATTGTCTTTAATTAAGAAATGATATATGGATAGTTAATGGGATTCGATAATGGAATCGATCATGTATCGTCCTTTAAACATTGTTATCCAATTTTTTCCCTCAGAAAATACGATCAAACATGACCTTACATAGGAGAAAATGGAGATGGTGATTTAGTCATGCGAGGTCATACCTCTACTTCAAAGATCAAGTTGCAGTCAATCTCATTAAAGGGCAATGAAAGATCAAGTAAAACGTGGCCAAATGAATGATGGATGAAGTTAGAGCTTGAGGGAAAAAATGGAGAAAAGGATCAAAGTTTCAAGTTTTTGCATTTTTGGAACTTCGGAGAATCAAAGTCAAAAAAAAAAATTCGTAATGTCTAAAACATGAAACTTTGAAAGTCTGAAATTTTGGAATTTCGGCTTTCATAACTCTTAGGTGTGAAGATGGAAAGTCAGCCAAAAGATTTCAAAAACCGATGTTCGAAAGTTTGAATTTCAAACTTTCATACTTCAGATTTCGGAATTTTCCACTTAATTTCGGGGTTTTGGACTTGAGTTTGAAGTCTTGAGCCCCAAAGAATGAAAATTGCAGCTCAATGTCTGAAATTTGAAACCTAAATGTCTATAATTCCAGGACATTCAAGCTTTCGGGTTTTAGACTTTCGAGGCTGTCATCCACCATTTTTACATAAGGACACCTTGACCTTGAGATGGCCATAAATTTTGATTAGGAGCTCAAATTTGCACAAGAAAGGACTTTTTGGAAAGATCTTAGTGTCTTATAGTCACAATGAAGAAATAAAGTATGTCATTTTTAGAGGGTGTTCCAATTTTCTCACCTACCACCTATTGGTATCCAAATTTGTTCTCATTTTCAAGATAAGTAGCATCACAGATTCGACATGGAGCTTAGACATAGATAGATCATAATGTGTGTCATTTTGTAGTCGGGGATGAGATATAATTGGCCCTTTATCACTCACATTTATGGAGAGATGGATAGCACCTTAAAGAGGATTTGACCTATCCTTGCTGCTTTAGGTCATACCTTTCAACCAAGGTGAGAGGACCCGTAGTGTAACCTCTGTTTAATGAAGGAGATGGATATCCTTTTTATGGACAAATTTTATGATGAAAACCTTGGGAAAGTATGATCAATACTCCATAATTTAACTCTCAAGAGTTGTCACTTCTAAAATATGAGATACTTTCAAAACTAGGCTAAGGTTACTGAAGACATTATGTGATCCTGATTGTTCCACATATTTTAGTAAATAGATTTTGTTCCTTTGTTGATATACAGGGAAAACAGGGGTAGTTCAGGATGGATTCATGGTTTTGAATAATTTTGGTGGGAGATTGAGTAGGATAAAATTGATTATACCATATCTTTGAGAGACTTCACAAAAATTAGAAATCTAAATGATAGAAAGATTAGAATAGCTAAGATATTCCTTCAACCAGAAGATGTGCTTCAATGGAGGCCCAGATCCACACAGTTTCACACAATCTTTGAGAATCTAGCACAAAGGCTCGAGCTAAAGACTCAATAAAACATCAAATACCCCTGGTTCCTCATGCCTAAGATACACTCAAAGGCTTATAGACAATCTGTATCAACAAATGAAAGTGAAGTGATTTTAAATTGTTTATCTCATTCCAGGATGAAGGCTCTTCTTGCAATGAAATTGTAAAATCCACTAAACTATCATAGGGATGAGATCCTATGTGATCCGGATGGAATTTTACACAAGATGGCAATAGGAATAAGAAAAATACTTGCATACATTTTGAAATAAAGAAAACAAAAATTGCTCCATCATTGACAGATTAACTCAAAATTGATTAAATACATCAAGACGGGAAATTTTGTTTGAATAGTCTTAGAGCTTGTCAATGGTTGTACACTCATAACTTGAGCGTGATTGAAATTTAAGGCATGGGATATTAACAAGTTTCTTGGATTGGTCTCTGTGGAAGAAGGGCTCTCTCAAAGTTTTCTCTTAAGAATTAAACCCCAAACCATTTGCAAGAGTATTCTCATTGCATTTATACATTTCACTCTCTCACTCATCCCAAATTTTACCCTCAAGAAAGAAGAATATTCGAGGGACCTTTGCTTGTTACCAATTTTCCTTAGAAAGTGATGTTTAACAAATTTGAAACAAAAATTTTCTAGTTTGAAAAATCATGGATTGATCACATTTCTTAGACCCTGGACTAATGACCAGGATGAAATGCAAATTTTTTTTGGCATTCCTTCTAATCATTTTGATTCTATCATCCAATAAATCCCTATTTTAATCATTTTTGGAGGATCATGTACAACTAGATCTAATAGGCAATCCTTTTCACTCTCAAGGAAACACCTTTTTCATCTTTTGCACCTACAACCTTCATCATTTCATCCTTTTCCCTCTCTTTCCTCTGCAATTCTACCCCGCATCTATATTCTCTGGTAATTCCCATTTTTGCAAGTGCTCAAGAAATTCCAACTTCAAAATATCAATCTTAACAATCCTTGGACTCACAAATTAAGTTTTGAATCCTTTCAATGGCACTTTACAGACAAAAATGATAGGGAATTTCATCAAAAATGATGAAAATCAGTGTGTATTCACATCTATAGGAGGTTTGGAGAAAAAGGGGTGGAAAAACAGGTGAAATGCACAACAACCATTGATTCTACCCCTTCTCTACTTAATATTAAAGTCGTCCCCATGTTTCCTTAGTGCTAGTGCAAAGGAGAAGTACTCGAGGCAAGTTTCTAAAAAGGCACGGTCCTTCCACGTGTCCTAAGACGAAGAAAATTCCTTTTGGCCTTTGAAAAATATCGGTATAAAAAGGAGCCAGTGGAAACCTCCACATGTCTCAATGGCACACTTTGAGATGGTCCCAAAACAAGATACCCCAAGAAAGTGTGGGCTCACCACGTGTCTAAATCTGGTAGAGCTGTTAAGAAATTTGAAGGATTCATAGAAGGCGCGATGTGTCCAGGTTTAGAGACAATTTTCCATGGCCATTGAAAAGTCCAAGCAAGGAAAGAGTTAGCGGAAGCCTCCAAGTGTCCTCTTAGCGCTTCTTCAAAATAAAAATTAGGGGCCGATCGCCAAACAGGCGCGGTGCCTCCACATGTCCATGGTCCGCCAAAAATATACTAGCCACATGAAAAATTTGTCTAAGTCTCGAGCAAGGCAGCGGAAATCGCCACGTGTCTCCTTGGCGTAACTTCAAGGTCAAACCAAATGGTGAATTTTTAGATCAACACTTTCCCTCCATGTGGACACGTTTTGAGTTGAAACGGGCCTTAGATTTTAAAATTTCCCCACTGAGCCACATCCAACTAGAAAGTGCCACATTTCCTCATATCTTTGAGATGTAAATTTGACGTGGAAAAACACACCCGTCAAACCATAAAATGGAGGAAAATCACCATTTGAGGCCGAAATGATTCTTTCTTTCAAGGCAGAGAAATTGGAAATGATATAAGGACCAAATATGATCTTCTGAGCTACATCCAATCACATTTCCATAGATACTTGGGACAAGAATGATAGGAAAACAAAACATGAATCGGAAAATGGAAGGAAGGGAAAAACTTGAGTTTATGCCCAAGTTCTGATTTTTCTCATGGGACAGAGAAACGGAAAACAAATTCTAGATTTAAAGTGATCCTCAACCAAAGGAAAGGATTGGTCATGGTAAAGAAATGGAGGACAGTTTTTCATGCATCAATATGGGGAGATAGAAAACACGACAGAGCCCGTAAACTGAAGACTTTCAAGGAAAAATGGGGTGAGATGAAATTGAGGACCAACATCGGCTCCAACTCGAGGATAGGCACTCCCTGTGAGTGCCACAAGAACAAATAATAGACCAAGTGCCAAAAATAAACAATTAGGCAATGGAGTAAAAGAATAAGCTTGCAGAGTAGAACAATAATAACCAACTCCCCCAAGAGTGAACCAAGGAACCAACAAAATGGCCACCAAGGATAAGGACAAACAAAAATAGAAAAAATGAAAGTAGAAAGAAACCAAAAGACTATACACTATACAATGGAGTATACCTTGATTCTTAGAAATCAATCAAGTAAATTTTTCAAATGTTTTTCATTAACAGGAAATTCAAACAGTTCCCCGTCTAATTCTTTTAGAAAGAAGGTATTCTCACCAATTCGAATATCAATTGAATAAGGGCCCATCCATAATGCATCAGATTTACCATGCTTTCTCTTATCTTCATGCCTACTATCCCATAATAACACAAGATCGCCAATGCTTTGAAAGCTCTTGAGTCACCTTCTTGTCAAATAACTTATTCAACTTTTCTTTGAACTTCACACGTCACCGATGGGATTCCCTTATTTCTTCATCTAACTCAATAATTTGATTGATCCGAGCATCATATGGACTAACTTTTTGATTTTCAATTTTCGAACAAACAAAAATGAAGATAAATGCAAATGAAGGGGGTAGAAAGCTTGAGTTCCATATACCAACTCAAATGGGCTTTTACTAGTAGCTCTCTTTTGACAATGATCCTGTCATCCCAAATAGAAAACTTCAGATTTGCTCATCCCACTTATTTTTGTTCAACTACAAGGTTATTTTAATGAACTTCAACAAGTTTTTATTATTGGACTCAACTTCTCCATTTCCTTGGGGATTTTAGTTAAAAGCATATTCGAAATTGATTCCATACTCTTTGCACATTGCCATCAAAGGTTTGGATCTGAAAGTCATGGAATTATCAAAGCAACAATGTTAAGCGGCACTCCAAATTTGTAGATGATTTGAATTAGCAAGAATTCCATGATAACTTGGTGTGTTGCTTTCTAGGTGGGGATTGCTTCTACCAACTTAGTGCAATAATCAGTCAATACAAGAATCTATTTATGACCAGCACTTGAAGGATCTAAAATTTCACCACTGAATTCATTCCCCATTTCTTAAATGGGGCATCAATTGACACGAGGATGCAAAGGAAGGAAGCGTGAAGCTTTCATTCTTCGAGAAAAATGCTGGCAACTTTCACATTTCCTAAACAAAAGAGTTGTATCTTTGAAGAGAGTTGGCCACACATAACTAGCCCTCAAGGTTTTATGTGTTGTAACTCTTTCAGCAAAATGCCCGCAAGAAAAATCCTCCACGGAGATTAGAAATTACCTTTGGGGCTTCATCCTTAGCAATGCATCTTAGGAGCACTCCCTCTAGGTTCTTCCAAGCTAACCCAAAATCAGTAATGACATATTTTTGAGAGGATAACTTAAGAGCTATTTTCTAATTTTTACTTAAATGTTCAAGGTAGCATAGATGTTTGAGATAAAATGTTATATCTCGTGTACCATTTAAAGCTTAACAAATTTTCAAGGACACCCACCCTTTCTCCTTCTACTTCATTCACCTCAATAGTTTTCAAGTTTCTCTCAGCCATAAGATTAGCTAGACCCAAACCTCTTATCAATTTCGTGGTTTGAATATCCATGTCATATTCCTACAACTTATTTACCCATCTGATCTTTTTCTTGAGACATCCATCTACGATAAGATATCTTTCACCATGGTGTGGGGAACATAAGCAAAAACTTTAGAGCTCAAGGTGTAACATCTGAAAACCTTTGTTGCTTTCACCAAGGAAAATGCTTGTTTTACCATGATGGTGTAATTTAACTCATCTCCTTGCAATGCCTTACTAAAAAAGGAAATTGGTCTCTAAACCCCTTCATCATCCGTCTACAACAAGATAGATGCAATGGTGTTTTTTCGAAGCAAAAGAAAACATTTGAAAAAGGCTTCTTGTAATTTTTAGCCTCCAAAATAGGGGCATGCTTTAATGATTCTTTGATTGCATTGAAATCTTGGATGGAAGCTTCTTCCCATTTGTTTACTTGGTCCTTCTTCATCATGCTAGTAATGGGGATGGTTAGCTAAACAAATTTGGACACAAATCTTCCGATAAAATTTATTTGTCCAAAGAAGGATTGAACTCTCTTCTTAGTTCTTGGAATTGGAACCTTGTTGATGACTTCCACTCTCTTTGGATCAATCATGACCCCCTCCTTTGATGTAATGTGACCAAGAAGCTTTTCCTTTTGCAGTCCAAAGTGGAACTTCTTGGGATTCAATGATATGCCATACTCTCTACACCTTATCAACATTCTCTCCAAGTTTTGCAAGTGATCATTTCTTTTCTCGGAAAACATAGTTACATCATCTTGATAAGCAACAATGAAATCATTAATATAACCAACAAATGCTACATCCATTTCTCTTTAGAAAGTCGCTCTAGCATTCATTAAGCCAAAAGGTATCCCGACATAGACATAAGTTCCCCAAGGAGTGGTAAAGGTAGTTGTACGTCGGAAAAGCAACAGGCGAGCTTGAGAATCAACAAGTGACTCTTCCACGTACCCGACCTCCCAAGGTCGTGCCGAGATAGCCGGTGGGAGTAGAATATGCAGACAAACTAGTTGGGGAGTCTAATGTCTTCGACACGCACTAATGGTATTTGAGAATCTAAGGCAAAGAATGCCCTTCTAACTTAGACTGGTGTGATAGATCGATCGGTGAGGATGACCGCTCGAAGGCTCCAATCAATATCGAGCTCTCGGCGTGATTCGATCTATGGGTTGTGGGATGCGTGGAAAATGACCAGGGGATGGTTTCATGTATTTCTCCGATAGGGTCATATGGTGAATATAGTCAAATCTATGGACGATTCTCTCGGCCTAGTCCAAAATTCTCTAGCTTTGTTATTTGTTGTGTCTAGTAGGGACAACTATTGAATGATGATAGGTGGAATCGAAGTAGACTGAAATACTAATGTGCGTAGGCGCTGTCTATATCTAACCGACTTGTGGATTCGTTAGGGTGTGGGATTTGTGGATCGCAACCGTAGACTCTTGGTTGTTGCGGTCTCGTTATGGTCATACGTGAGATCGAGTTCTAATCCCTAGTATCCGGTGAGTCGTAAGCTTTCTCGGCCTCTATGTTTAGAATCGTATTGTGCGATTTTCTCGTAATTGTGCGGCGGGTGTCTCCAAAGATCGGTTTGTTAAACTAAAGGATCGCACCTGAATATTTGTTCTCTTTCAAATCCTTCTACAGTCATGCGGATGTTTTCTAGGATAACCTGTAGTTTGGTTGATTTGACCAAAATGTATGTGCTTGGTCGTCTTCTACGTTTAACCCTCTCAAGTTGTGACCTGATCTGGTTGGAAGTCCGTTGTTGTTTGGAAGACTTGTATCCTAAGGTTTTGGTCAATGTCGCCATTCTTTTGCCACTACGATATTGGGTGGGCACAATTGGCTCGAAAATGTATTCCCTGGGCTCTTGAGGTCCCGTGATTGTCATACGAAACAAAATGTAAATCTAAGCGTAATGAAATAAATTCTAACTACGTGAAATAAATCTAACTCGCATATAAATTTTATTCTTCTATGAAGTATTCTAACAATTCTAAGAAAAACAAACTATTTTAAGCGTATCTAGAAATAATAATTAAACAATAATTTAAAAGCAGACAAGATAACCGAGAAGTGTGGTTATTATTTTCTGTGCGATTTGTAGAATTATTCTAAATAAAATAGCACCTGCCTAATCTACTACTGCAAGATTCTCGATCCTACCTCGAAGTGAGGAGTGAATCATAGTTTCTCGTAAAGCTGTCAATCCCCATGACTTCCCTGGCAATATCGAGAATAGAATGAAATGAAATAAAGTGATTTAACTACTCTATTTGATATGAATCGACTAGAACTTTCAAATTTAAAACCTAGACTCCAGCGAACAGTGGTGAATCCGATGGTGTATGTGATCTCGTCCCCTCGGTATGATCTCTTCGTTCTTTGTGCTCACGTGAATCCGAGAAAAGTGTGTAATGCTTGCATCAACAGAATAGATATTTGGATCAATGGACAGCCTTGAGAATGTAGACGAGAATAGAATGCGAGATAGGAGAGGGATAGCACAAGAGTACGAGCTTGGCCTATCCAATTCCTAGCGGGGTCTACTGCGAATCATGCAACAAAAGCATCCAGAACCTGAAACTAGTCTGTATGAAGAACAAAACCTGTAACTTTAATGGCTACCTAAACTATTCTACTCCAGAAACAATAATATTGTTTGCACAAGTTGGATCTGTGGCTTACCAACAGCTGAGTAATGCAACTAAGCATGTAAAAGAGTTAAACTATCAAACTTAAGCAAACTAGAAGACTGAACTACTGAAAGTGGTGAGGTTTTAAACAAGAATGAGGGGCCATTTGCATGTGCACAAACCATGCATTTATAGGAATTCAAACACCCAAAGATCAAAACCAAACTGAACTCCTAAACAATAAACAAAGGAAAAACACTATTCCAGGGGACCAAAAACATTAATGCATGCTCAAGTCGGCAAGAAAAGCTGGTGAAGCGTTGAACTTTGCGTGTATTCTGTCAAAAGAACGTTCTAGAAAATGCGTAAAGGACCGCCGCCTGCTCGGGCGGGCATTCTGAGACCACCGCCGTTCGGGCGGCGGTTTTCACTAAAGACCAAAAAACCAAGAAAAGAGGAAAAAAGGGAAAACAAAGCACGTGGGGGCTAAGCGGGCATGTGGGATGTTAACGCATATCCGTAAAGCTTCTCTGGATCCCGAACACCTTGCGAAGAGACCTGTATCATCATTGGGGCATTTATTACACTTTTCTGCAAAGACGAGACCTTACAATTTTGGGTACGTAAAGTAGTCTTTATTCTTTACGACACCTTCACAATAACTTGATTATAGCTATAGAAACCATCCACACCTGGATAACATTTCAGAACTAGTTACCAATTGTAGCATATTATCCATGTTTGGAAGAGGGTAGTTATCTTTCAATGATGCTTTTTCCAGTTCCTAAAGTCTATGCACAACCTTATATCACTATTATTTTTTCTGACAGGTACTAAATTTGTAACCCAAGATGAGTACCTTGTGGGCTGAATGATCCCTCCATCCCTCAACTTTTTTAATTCTTCTTGCATCTTCAAAGAAAGGAGTGGATTGATCGGCCTTTGTTTTTTCTTGAAAGGCTTGGCATTAGATTCAAGAGGAATTTCATGTTGGAACAAATATTTCCTATATGCCTTCAACTCAGAGTAAGACCAAGCTAGGCACTCTGATATTTTTCAACAATTGAACATAGGATTGCTTCTCTTCCTTACTACTCAGATTGTTTCCTAAATAGATTTTACATCATTTTTCCTTTGTGCCTAGGTCACGCTCTTCCACATCTCTTGAAACTGACATACTTCTATTAATAATGCAATCAACATTATCAAAGTTTGATTCAAGTGCCACCAAACCTTTGGGAATCATATTTATCTTCGGTTGGATGATGTATTTACAAAATAAAGTTTTCTTTTCTTGAAGCACACACCATTGGTTCCCAATCTATATTTTTTTCAGCAAAATCACCTTGGTTTTACAAAAACCGTTCATTTGGGCATCATTATCGAACACTTGCCAATTTTTAATGTTGTCGGAAAGATGGCCTTGTTAGTATTTCACCATCATACTCACAAAATGGAGATCTTGTACAATTTCCAAATCTGAATCCTAGCACTCGTTAGCTTGTCTTCAACAACATTAAAATTTCTATCATGGTGCACCATATTAAATGAGTCAAACATTTCAATCAAATCCTAGACTCCATGTTTGTATTGTTTCATTGTCTTACTTTTAGTAGCATAAAATTTTCTAATCGCTTGACAATCAATTTAGAATATTCTTTGACAATGATATCCTTTACACCATATTTCCATGCAATTATCAAACCCAATAACATTGCTTCATATTCAATAATGTTAATAGTGCATTCAAAGTTTAGTTTGAAAGAAAAACAAACTCTTCTTGGCACGGAGAAATCGAACAATACCAACACCATTTCCAAACTTGGAACAAGCTCCATCAAATAAAAAGGTCCAAGGAAAACTTACTTGTTCAAGAAATTTACATTGATCACTCTTGTGCTCTTTGCCATCATCAGAAAATCCAACAAATTTATCAACATCTACATCAGCATACAACACTTCATAAGGAGCATTATTGGGATCTTCAATGAGGTGCAACATATTATTCTCTCCATACAACTTTTCAAGGTTGCCTTCAATTGGAATGGTGGCAAAAGACATATCCAATTGAACACTTTCACCAACACTTGCAGCCTACTTTCTTGATAACAAAGCATGCCCCATTTGGTAGGGCAATCAACAGTAACAACATCAAGTTTCAAGTTCTTATCCGAGATAAGCTTCAAGTTGTACCACCAAACCTTTTACACATCCTATAACTGGCACCTCTCTAGAATCCATTACAGATACGGTTGCCATAAGTTGTTGATACTTTAATGTTTAATTCGTTCATGACCTCTAGAGGCATAGCATTGCATGATGCCTCAAAATCAAACATACAATTATGTAGCAGTCTGTCCTTAATAACCATCATTGTAAAAAATGGATCAACATTTAATTGAGACTCAACCAAAGATGTTCCTAAGTAAACTTTAGGTGGTTCACCTATCTCCTCCAATGTTGGTAGTTTTTCTAGGTCTTCAATGGTTAGAGGAGGAGTGTTTCATTATTTATATTTCTTCCTTGTGTACTCCTATCTTATTCCAATACCAAATACTCAAAGGCCCTCTTCTTTTCTCGGAATCCTAAGTAGTTCAACAATTGTAATAGAAATCTTGATCTAACTCAAGACTTGGGAAATGTCATGAGGAATGTATTTGGGAAAAGTAGCATTTAGAGAAAGATTGACAAAAGCATCATATGGCACAAGATTTTTCACATTTTGGGCATGGGTGGGAACACCAGTTCTACATGAGACTACAAGGCCTTTTCCATATGCATCTTTATTTGGAGTTTATTTTGGGATATTGGTCGATTGGGGTTTTCGGATTGGCTTGAGGCCCTACCCCTTTAATGACTTTACTTCTTAAGTTATACTCTTTTTCTTGGTCAACAACAACATTATTAATAGTTTTCTATCCTCTTTTGATGGGATTTCTCCATCATACTTCTTAAGCATTAGATATCTTGGCTACTCAAAATAATTATTAGGAAGTTCAAAAGCTTCTACCATATCTATTTCTAAAGTATAATAGGGAGGAAGTAGAGGTACCTGATGAATGCAATCATAAACTTGTAGCATTTCTTCTACTTATTACTTCATTTGAACTTTCTCCTTGTTGTGAGATTGTAGAGAAATCCACCATGCATGCATCATTATCAGTGTTATTATAACCATCATCTTCTTTACCTTGCTGATCTACTTCACATGGTGGGTGGGGTAAGAAACATTTGTCACACCAATAAATTTCATTTTTCTCTTCAAAAATACCAACTATGGAATTTAGAGGATTAGAAACTACTCTATTTTCCCTAGCTTGGGGTTGTATAGCTCTCATGGGTCCTTTACCTCTATTATCGGATCTCTGATCATTTATAGGATGATTTGTAAAAAAATTTTGTCCTTGTTTCCTATGTTGACCTTGAGAACCTTGTCAAATTCCTTTCTCTACCTTGGCCAGATTATAAGATATTTCTTTAACATCTCTGGCCAAAGTCTTTACAAGTTCCTCAAGATCCATGGCCTTACTTGATTGAGGATTCTCTTGGTTGATCAATTTAATACCCTCCCTCATAGGAGGTTTCCCAACTACTTTAATGTTGTTATCAATTTGTATAGCCTTGGTAAAGTCCCGCCTCAAATTTCCGGTGGTTCTTATCCCTCAAATAGTAAGCATATTTCTTATCAAATGCATTTTAATACTTTATCAAACATGATTCATCACATGGCCTCAAATTAACAGGCATTCTTCTCAATGTTTTGTTAAATATTGTATTGAAATCATGCAATGATTCGTTAGGATTGTTTTTTATATTTTCAAATACTAATAAAAGAAAATTAGGGTCCATTTTATCTCCATATTGTAATCTAAAATGATTCTTCATATTATTCCAAGAATCAATGGAATTATCTAGCAAATATTTATACGATCGTTTGCATCTTCTTCTAGAGTACGGGTAAACAATTTAATGTACACATCCTCAAATTCTATTTTAAAGTCCTCCATCATATTGCCAAAGAGATTCAAGTGTTGATCACGAGTGATTGCATTACTTCCTTAAAACATAGGCGAGTCTATTTCTAACCTCTTGTGGCACAACATTTAGATAACAAGCCATACCTCTAAAAGCGATGGGACCAAAAGTATTAACAACAAATGGAGGTGTGGGTGGAGGCTGAGCCATATTATTTGGAGGAGGTGACCTTGGAGGAGATACAAACTGATGAGGAGTGAGAGGTCTGTGTGGTACATGGATGCAATTCTCAAAATGACTTCCCTCTAAAGGTTTCTTTCTTGAAAAACTCTATCAGATTTGGAAAATATAGGGGAAGATTGAGAAGAAAATATTTTAAATACAAATGAAGGCCCCTCTCTAGATGGAGAATTTAATTCAACAAAAGAGACTACCTGATTCACTTGAGGAAGTATTGCAATCTTCAATCATAGGCCTATTAGTTTCACCAATGGAGATCTCTTTTATTGATGCTTGATCTCTAACAAACTTCATAATTCTTTTTCCTTCTAAGTTAGACTTTCCCAACTCTAGAAACAACCTCCTACTAGGATCATTGGCAAAGAAAGATACTCTTTCTTACATATTTACAAACATTAATGACAAATATTACTTGATATATGTTAAGACACTGGTATTTATTAAGAATTTAAACAACATGAAGTCACCACTAAGGATTTTCACCTTAGTTTTTAAAAATGCACTATGAAAGATCTATCAAATGTCTCACAATACCATATTCATACAAATATTAGAAGATATTCTATTCTTCTACCCAAATTTTTCAATGATGATACAAACTTTAGTGCAACAATTTGTATAAGCCGAAATATTGCACTCGGAACTTACAACTTTGAACAATTCTTATAGATCGAATAGAGAATGATCTTTTAGCACTTGTATTTGCAATTTAAAATTTGTAAGAAGCATTACAGTGGTTTTTATATACACATTTGTAAAACAATTGAAATATTCCCGAAAATGCAAATCAAATCGCAAGAAATTGTGCCACGAGTGTTGTTGATGGGCCAAATAAATCTTAGAGCTCAAATAATCCCCAACAACAATGCCATGAGTTTTTTGATAGGCCAAATAAATCCTTTTCAAGTTGAGCAAAGCATCACATATTCAACATCAAGCTTAGACACAAATAGATCATAATGTGTGTCATTTTGTAGTCAGGGATGAGATCTAAATGACCCTTTGTCACTTAGATTTGTGGAGAGATGGATAACACCTTCAAGAGGATTTGATCTATCCTCACTACTTTAGGCCGTTCCTTTAGACCAGGGTGAGAGGACCTGTAGTGTAACCTCTGTTTGATGAAGGGGATGGAGATATCCTTTTTATGGAAAAATTTTATGAAGAAAACCTTAGGAAATTATGATCAATACTCCAAAATTTGAATCTCAAGAGTTGTCACTTTTAAAAGATGGAAATACTTTAAAAACAAGGCTAAGGTTACTGAAGACATTATGGGGTCCTGATTGTTCCACATATTTTAGTAAATATATTTTGTTCCTTTGTTAATATAGAAGGAAAACAGGAGTAGCTCAAGATGGATTCATGGGTTTTGAATAAACTTGGTGAGGGATTGAGCAAGATAAATTTGATTATACCAGATCTTTGAGAGACTTCACAACAATTAGAAAGATAAATGATAGAAAGCTTCGCAATAGCTAAGATATTCCTTCAACCAAAAGGTGTGCTTCAATGGAGGCCCATATCTGCATGATTTCACACAATCTTTGAGAATATAGAACGAAGGCTTAGGCTAAATACTCAATAAACATCAAACACCCACGGTTCCTCACACCTAAGATACACTCAAAGGCTTACCGAAAATATTTATCAACAAATGAAAGTAAAGTGATTTTAAATTATTTATCTCATTCGGGATGAAGGCTCTTCTTGAAATGAAATTGAAAATGACAGTAAAATTTCATAGGGATGAGATCATGTGTGATTCATAGTGAATTTAACACAAGTTTGCAATAGGAATAAGAAAAACTACTTGGAGAGATTCGGAAATAAAGTAGACACAAATTAACTCAAAATTGATTAAATTCGTCAACAAGGGAAAGTTTCTTTGATCGGTCTCATAGATTGTCAATGGTTATACACTCACAACCAACTTGAAGTGATTGAAATTTAAAACATAGGATATTAACAGGTTTCTCAAATTGATCTCTCAAGAAGACAGGCTCTCTCAAATTTTTCTCTTAAGAATTCAACCCCTGAGACTATTTTCAAGAGTATTCTCATTACATTTATACATTTCACTCGCTCACTTATCCCAAATTTCCCCCAAAAAATAAGAATATTCAAGGGACCTTTGCTTGTTACCAATTTTCCTTAGAAAGCGATGTTTAACAAATTTGAAACAAAAAGTTTCTAGTTGGAAAAATCATGGAACTCGATCACGTTTCTCGGACCCTTGACTAAGTACTAGGATGCCATACCACAAATTTTTGGTAGTCCTTCTAATCATTATGATTCTATCATGTGAGAAATCCCCATTTTCATCATTTTCAGAGGCTTTGTAAATTTGGATCGATAGGTAATCCATTTTCTCTCGAGGAAACACCTTTTCATATTTTGCTCATGTAACCTTCATCATTTCATTTTTTCCATCTCTTTCCTCTACTATTCTATCCCACATCCATATTATCTGGTAATTTCCATTTTTTCAAGTTCCCGAGCAATTCCAACTTCAAAATATTGACCTTAACAATTCTTGGACTCACAAATTAAGTTATGAATCCATTCAATAAAGCACTTTGGAGATGAAAATGCAAGGAATTTCATCAAAAATGATGAAAATTAGTGTGTATTCACATCTCTAGGAGTCTTGGAGCAAAAAGGGTGGAAAATAGGTGAAATTCATAACAACCGTTGATTCTACCCTTCTCTATTGTTATCCAAAATTCACCCCTCAAGGTAATTTTGATAACATGCATCAAATTCTCAAGTCCCAGGAAAATAGATTGAGTTAGGGCAAAATTTCATGTTTCTAGGGTCCCCTCATATTTTCTAACTCCCCTGTCCAAGTAGAAGAGAGAAAGTTCCGAGGAAAGGTAAGAAAAATTACAAAAAAAAACAGGCTCGGACCGAGAAAAATTGTGAAAAATGGCTAAGTCCTAGTCCTTGCAATGTGGGAGAGTTGGGACAAAGGGCGCGAACCCAGACGAACCGGGTGAATCGGGAAAATTTGTCCCCAAGCTTGATGCGGGACATGCGGGACAAGAGTACGCGAACGGTCGGTTCGGCTGAAATGGAAAATTTCAGCACTGTACTCAAGTGGGACAGAGGGACGCATGGGACGCGAAAAGCAGAAGCGGCCGAAGGCGGAGAAGAAAAGTAAATGTTTGGCTCGTGAAACTTCAAACGGCCATAACTTTTGACTCTGAGCTTCAATTTTCACAAAATTGGACTTTACGGAGGTTTATAGTTGAAGTTCTGTAATATTATAGATGCCAAGATTTAAAGGGATGTTCATCCACACATGAGTGTTATTTTGATCCTCAAATTTTGTATGGTAAAATTTGGATATGTATCTTAAACAAATTTGAATTTAAAATATTGTAGTGCATTTCCAGTGTTCAATATACGATTAATTAATTAGTGTGTTGTATTCTTACCTTGTAAATGTAATAAAGGGATCTAAATGAAACACTCAACCCTAGTATAAGATTTGTGTATAAATACCTTTCCTACATGAATCCTTTTAGTGTGGAAAACTAAAACCTTAGGATAAAATTCAATTGCTACACTCTATGTTACCTTGTCACTTAAGTAAATAAGATCCCTATATTGAAATATCATCATAGTCGGTATGTTTAGAAACATCGTCATAAACCCTGACGGTTAGGGCGACATGGTCAAAATATTTGTGGTGTAAGCAGGGTAAACAATTCCTTAGGATCCTAGTGTACTGCCTTGTCTTACAAAGTTAGATCTAGAAATCAACTTCATGATCAAAATGAATTCCCTGTGGGATCCAGACATCACAATGGAGCTAGTGAAATAGTTGTGCTATGACTTAAACTCTTGTTAATGACCTATTTAGTTACTCATGCCTAAATTTTAGAGGATTTATAGGGTAAATATGTTTTCACACCTTAATCGATCTATAATAGGACATAGATCCCTGAGTACATATTGGAGTTAAAATAAACCTTAGTTGATTAGGAGGTTACATTATGCGATGAATATTGAAACTAATTCCTTGCAAACGAAATCTATTTGAAATATGTTGACTTAAGAGAAACCAGGAAACTGAAAACGTGGACCCATAATTCCTTGTTATGCCCTTTTATGACATTAAGAATAAAATGATTTTCAATTGCAGAACCGTAAAATGCGGGAACATAAGATCTTTACCTTTAAAACAAACAACATGTGGTTCATGTGTAATTATAATTCTTCCAATCATGTACCTATTCAAGATGTTAAACAAGTACTATCGTAACTCTTTTGGGTATAAATTTACACCAATAAGAGACCTAAGAAACATTGTAAATGAGATGAAAACAAGAGTATATGTGATAATGGTTTAGGAACAAAATTTCACTTGAAGTCATTATGGTTGATTTAAGGATTGAATTTTGTTAATAATGGATACAAATTGTTCCTTGTGGGACTAGGCATTTCAGCCAATATAGAGTCCACTAAAAATAAAATAAAAACTATGACATGTAAATGTTAAATTGACTCAAACTAAATTTGGAACTAAAACAACCATAGTATGAGAAACAAACCTTTAACGTAAGAATGAGTTATTTGGAGACACATAGTTGCTTAAAGTTGACTTTAATTAAGAAATGATATATGGATAGTTAATGGGATTCGATAAAGGAATCAATCATGCATCCTCCTTTAAACATTGTTATCCAATTTTTTCCCTCGAAAATATCGATCAAACATGACCTTACATAGGAGAAAATGGAGATGGTGATTTAGTCATGCGAGGTCATACCTCTACTTCAAAGATCAAGTTGCAAATCAATCTCATTAAAGGGCAATGAAAGATCAGAAAACGTGGCCAAATGAATGATGGATGAAGTTAGAGCTTGAGGAAAAAAATGGAGAAAAGGATCAAAGTTTCAAGTTTTTGCATTTTGGAACTTCGGAGAATCAAAGAACAAAAAAATTGGTAATGTCTAAAACATGAAACTTTGAAAGTCTAAAATTTTGGAATTTCGGGTTTCAGAACTCTTAGGTGTGAAGATGGAAAGTCAGCCAAAATTTTTTCCAAAACCCAATGTTCGAAAGTTTGAATTTCAAACTTTCATACTTCAGGATTTCGGAATTTTCCACTTAATTTATGGGGTTTTGGACTTCAGAGTTTCAGAAGTCTCGAGCCCCAAAGAATGAAAATTTGAGCTCAATGTTTGAAACTTCAAAACCTAAATGTCTAAAATTCAGACATTCAAGTTTTCGGGTTTCACACTTTTAGAACTCTCGATCCACCATTTTTTACATAAGGACACCTTGACCTTGAGATGGCCATAAATTTTGATTAGGAGCTCAAATTTGCACAAGAAAGGACTTTTGGAAAGATCTTAGTGTCTAATAGTCACAATGAAGAAATAAATTATGTCATTTTTAGAGGGTGTTCCAATTTTCTCACCTACCACCTATTGGTATCCAAATTTGCTCTCATTTTCAAGATAAGTAGCATCACAGATTCGACATGGAGCTTAGACATAGATAGATCATAATGTGTGTCATTTTGTAGTCGGCGATGAGATATAATTGGCCCTTTATCACTCACATTTATGGAGAGATGGATAGCACCTTAAAGAGGATTTGACCTATCCTTGTCGCTTTAGGTCATACCTTTCAACCAAGGTGAGAGGACCCGTAGTGTAACCTCTCTGTTTAATGAAGGAGATGGATATCCTTTTTATGGACAAATTTTATGATGAAAACCTTGGGAAAGTATGATCAATACTCCATAATTTAACTCTCAAGAGTTGTCACTTCTAAAATATGAGATACTTTCAAAACTAGGCTAAGGTTATCAAGACATTATGTGATCACGATTGTTCCACATATTTTAGTAAATAGATTTTGTTCCTTTGTTGATATAAAGGGAAAACAAGGGTAGTTCGGGATGGATTCATGGTTTTGAATAATTTTGGTGGGAGATTGAGTAGGATAAAATTGATTATACCATATCTTTGAGAGACTTCACAAAAATTAGAAATCTAAGCGATAGAAAGATTCGAGAATAGCTAAGATATTCCTTCAACAGAAGATGTGCTTCAAGAGAGACCCAGATCCACACGGTTTCACATAATCTTTGAGAATCTAGCACAAAGGCTCGAGCTAAAGACTCAATAAAACATCAAATACCCCGGTTCCTCATGCCTAAGATACACTCAAAGGCTTATAGACAATCTTTATCAACAAATGAAAGTGAAGTGATTTTAAATTGTTTATCTCATTCTAGGATGAAGGCTCTTCTTGCAATGAAATTGTAAAATCCACTAAACTATCATAGGGATGAGATCCTGTGTGATCCGGATGGAATTTTACACAAGATGGCAATACGAATAAGAAAAACTACTTGCATACATTCTGAAATAAAGAAAACACAAATTGCTCCAACATTGACACATATTAACTCAAAATTGATTAAATACATCAGTACGGGAAATTTCGTTTGAATAGTCTTAGAGCTTGTCAATGGTTGTACACTCGCAACCAACTTGACGTGATTGAAATTTAAGGCATGGGATATTAACAAGTTTCTTGGATTAGTCTCTATGGAAGAAGGGCTCTCTCAAAGTTTTCTCTTAAGAATTAAACCCCAAACCATTTGCAAGAGTATTCTCATTGCATTTATACATTTCACTCTCTCACTCATCCCAAATTTTACCCTCAAGAAAGAAGAATATTCGAGGGACCTTTTCTCGTTCAATTTTCCTTAGAAAGTGATGTTTAACAAATTTGAAACAAAAATTTTCTAGTTTGAAAAATCATGGATTGATCACATTTCTTAGACCCTAGACTAATGACCAGGATGAAATGCAATTTTTTTGGCATTCCTTCTAATCATTTTGATTCTATCATGCAATAAATCCCTATTTTAATCATTTTTGGAGGCTCTGTATAATTGGATCTAATAGGTAATCCTTTTCACTCTCAAGGAAACACCTTTTTCATCTTTTGCACCTACAACCTTCATCATTTCATCCTTTTCCCTCTCTTTCCTCTCTGCAATTCTGCCCCGCATCTATATTCTATGGTAATTCCCATTTTTTGCAAGTGCTCGAGAAATTCCAACTTCAAAATATCAATCTTAACAATCCTTGGACTCACAAATTAAGTTCTGAATCCATTCAATGGCACTTTCTGAGACAAAATGATAGGGAATTTCATCAAAAATGATGAAAATCAGTGTGTATTCACATCTATAGGAGGTTTGGAGAAAAGGGGTGGAAAACAGGTGAAATGCACAACAACCATTGATTCTACCCCTTCTCTACTTAATATTAAAGTTGTCCCCATGTTTCCTTGGTGCTAGTGTAAAAGGAGAAGTACCGAGTCAAGTTTCTAAAAAGGCACGGTCCTTCCACGTGTCCTAACCCGAAGAAAAATTCCTTTTGGCCTTTGAAAAATCTCGGTATAAAAAGGTGCAAAGCAGAAACCTCCACATGTCTCAATGGCACACTTTGAGATGGTCCCCAAAAGAAGATACCCCAAGAAAATGTGGGCTCACCACGTGTCTCAATCTGTAGAGTGTTAAGAAATTTGAAGGATTAAGAAGGCGCGATGTGTCCAGTTTAGAGACAATTTTCCATGGCCATTGAAAAGTCCAAGCAAGGAAAGAGTTAGAGGAAGCCTCCAAGTGTCCTCTTAGCGCTTCTTCAAAATAAAAATTAGGGCCCGATCGCCAAATAGGCGCGGTGCCTCCACATGTCCATGGTCCGCCAAAAATATACTAGCCACATGAAAAATTTGTCTAAGTCTAAGCAAGGCGCGGAAATCGCCACGTGTCTCCTTGGCGTAACTTCAAGGTCAAACGAAATGGTGAATTTTTAGATCAACACTTTCCCTCCATCTAGACACATTTTGAGTTGAAACGGGCCTTAGATTTTAAAAGTTCCCACCGAGCCACATCCAACTAGAAAGTGCCACGTTTCCTCATATCTTTGAGATGTAAATTTGACGTGGAAAAACACACCGTCAAACCATAAAATGGAGGAAAATCACCATTTGAGGCCAGAAATGATTCTTTCTTTCAAGGCGAGAGAAATTGGAAATGATATAAGGACCAAATATGATCTTCGAGCTACATCCAATCACATTTCCATAGATACTTGGGACAAGAATGATAGGAAAACAAAACATGAATCGGAAAATGGAAGGAATGGAAAAAAACTTGAGTTTATGCCCAAGTTACAAATTTTTCTCATGGACAGAGAAACGGAAAACAAATTCTAGATTTAAAGTGATCCTCAACCAAAGGAAAGGATTGGTCATGGTAAAGAAATGGAGGACAAGTTTTTCATGCATCAATATGGGGAGACAGAAAACACGACAGAGCCCGTGAAGCGAAGACTTTCAAGGAAAAATGGGGTGAGATGAAATTGAGCACCAACATCGGCTCCAACTTGAGGATGGGCACTCCTGTGAGTGCCACAAGAACAAATAATAGACCAAGTGCCAAAAATAAACCATTGGGCAATGGAGTCAAAGAATAAGCTTGCAGAGCAGAACAATAATAACCAACTCCCCAAGAGTGAACCAAGGAACCAACAAAATGGCCACCAAGGATCGGGACAAAAAAATAGAAAAAACGAAAGTAGAAAGAAACCAAAAGACTATACACTATACAATGGAGTATACCTTTATTCTTAGAAATCAATCAAGTAAATTTTTCAAATGTTTTTCATTAACAGGAAATTCAAACAGTTCCCCATCTAATTCTTTTAGAAAGAAGGTATTCTCACCAATTCGAATATCAATTGAATAAGGGCCCATCCATAATGCATCAGATTTACCATGCTTTCCCTTATCTTCATGCCTACTATCCCATAATAACACAAGATCGCCAATGCTGAAAGCTCTTGGAGTCACCTTCTTGTCAAATAACTTATTCAACTTTTCTTTGAACTTCACACGTCACTGATGGGATTCCCTTATTTCTTCATCTAACTCAATAATTTGATTGATCCGAGCATCATATGGACTAACTTCTTGATTTTCAATTTGTTGAACAAACAAAAATGAAGATAATTGCAAATGAAGGGGTAGCAAAGCTTGAGTTCCATATACCAACTCAAATGGGCTTTTACTAGTAGCTCTTTTGACAATGATTCTGTCATCCCAAATAGAAAACTTCAGTTGCTCACCCCACTTCTTTTTGTTCAACTCCAAGGTTCTTTTAATGATCTTCAACAAGTTTTTATTGTTGGACTCAGCTTGTCCATTTCCTTGGGGATTTTAGTTAGAAGCATATTCCAAATTGATTCCATACTCCTTGCACATTGCCATCAAAGGTTTGGATACGAAACTCATGGCATTATCAGCAAAAATGTTAAGCGGCACTCCAAATTTGTAGATGATGTGAATTAGCAAGAATTCCATGATAACTTGGTGTGTTGCTTTCTAGGTGGGGATTGCTTCTACCAACTTAGTGCAATAATCGGTCAATACAAGAATCTATTTATGACCAGCACTTGAACGATCTAAAATTTCACCACTAAAATTCATTCCCCATTTCTTAAATGGGGCATCAGTGACACAGATGCATAGGAAGGAGCGTGAAGCTTTCATTCTTCTAGAAAAAACGCTGCAACTTTCACATTTCCTAACCAAAAGAGTTGTATCTTTGAAGAGAGTTGGCCACACATAACTAGCCCTCAAGGTTTTATGTGTTGTAACTCTTTCAAAAAAATGCCCCAAAGAAAATCCTCCACGGAGATTAGAAATTACCTTTGGGGCTTCATCCTTAGCAATGCATCTTAGAGCACTCCCTCTAGGTTCTTCCAAGCTAACACAAAATCAGTAATGACATATTTTTGAGAGGATAACTTAAGAGCTCTTTTCTAATTTTTACTTAAATGTTCAAGGTAGCATAGATGTTCGAGATAAAATATTATATCTCGTGTACCATTTAAAGCTTAACAAATTTTCAAGGACACCCACCCTTTCTCCTTCTACTTCATTCACCTCAATAGTTTTCAAGTTTCTCTCAGCCATAAGATTAGCTAGACCCAAACCTCTTATCAATTTCGTGGTTTGAATATCCATGTCATATTCCTACAACTTATTTACCCATCTCGATCTTTTCTTGAGACATCCATCTCGATAAGATATCTTTCACCATGGTGTGGGGAACATAAGAAAAAACTTTAGAGCTCAAGGTGTAACGTCTGAAAACCTTTGTTGCTTTCACCAAGGAAAATGCTTGTTTTACCATGATGGTGTACTTTAACTCATCTCCTTGCAATGCCTTACTGAAAAAGGAAATTGGTCTCTAAACCCCTTCATCATCCATCTACAACAAGATAGATGCAATGGTGTTTTCTCAAGCAAAAGAAAACATTTGAAAAAGGCTTCTTGTAATTTTTAGCCTCCAAAATAGGGGCATGCTTTAATGATTCTTTGATTACATTGAAATCTTGGATGGAAGCTTCTTCCCATTTGTTTACTTGGTCCTTCTTCATCATGCTAGTAATGGGGATGGTTAGCTAAACAAATTTGGACAAAAATCTTCGATAAAATTTATTTGTCAAAGAAGGATTGAACTCTCTTCTTAGTTCTTGGAATTGGAACCTTGTTGATGACTTCCACTCTCTTTGGATCAATCATGACCCCTTCCTTTGATATAATGTGACCAAGAAGCTTTTCCTTTTGCAGTCCAAAGTGGAACTTCTTGGGATTCAATGATATGCCATACTCTCTACACCTTATCAACATTATCTCCAAGTTTTGCAAGTGATCATTTCTTTTTTCGGAAAACATAGTTACATCATCTTGATAAGCAAGCAATGAAATCATTAATATAACCAACAAATGCTACATCCATTACTCTTTAGAAAGTCGCTCTAGCATTCATTAAGCCAAAAGGTATCCTGACATAGACATAAGTTCCCAAGGAGTGGTAAAGGTAGTCTTTATTCTTTACGACTCCTTCACAATAACTTGATTATAGCTAGAGAAACCATCCAAAGTGGATAACATTTCAGAACTAGTTACCAATTGTAGCATATTCTCCATGTTTGGAAGAGGGTAATTATCTTTCAATGATGCTTTATTCAAGTTCCTAAAGTCTATGCACAACCTTATATCACCATTATTTTTTCTGATAGGTACTAAATTTGTAACCCAAGATGAGTACCTTGTGGGCTAAATGATCCCTCCATCCCTCAACTTCTTTAATTCTTCTTGCATCTTCAAAGAAAGGAGTGGATTGATCAGCCTTTGTTTTTTCTTGAAAGGCTTGGCATTAGATTCAAGAGGAATTTCATGTTGGAAAAAATCTTCCCTATATGCCTTCAACTCAGAGTAAGACCAAGCTAGGCACTCTGATATTTTTCAACAATTGAACATAGGATTGCTTCTCTTCCTTGCTCGATTGTTTCCTAAATAGATTTCACGTCATTTTTCCTTTGTGCCTAGGTCACGCTCTTCCACATCTCTTGAAACTGACATACTTCTATTAATAATGCAATCAACATTATCAAAGTTTGATTCAAGTGCCACCAAACCTTTGGGAATCATATTTATCTTCAGTTGGATGATGTATTTACAAAATAAAGTTTTCTTTTCTTGATAGCACACACCATTGGTTCCCAATCTATATTTTTTTCAGCAAAATCACCTTGGTTTTACAAAAACCGTTCCAGCTGGGCATCATTATCGAACACTTGCCAATTTTTAATGTTGTCATGGAAAGATGGCCTTGTTAGTATTTCACCATCATACTCACAAAATGGAGATACTGTACAATTTCCAAATCTGAATCCTAGCAATGTTAGCTTGTCTTCAACAACATTAAAATTTCTGTCATGGTGCACCATATTAAATGAGTCAAACATTTCAATCAAATCCTAGACTCCATGTTTGTATTGTTTCATTGTCTTACTTTTAGTAGCATAAAATTTTCTAATCTGATTGACAATCAATTCAGAATATTCTTTGACAATGATATCCTTTACACCATATTTCCATGCAATTATCAAACCCAATAACATTGCTTCATATTCAATAATGTTAGTAGTGCATTCAAAGTTTAGTATGAAAGAAAAAACAAACTCTTCTTGGCCTGGAGAAATCAGAACAATACCAACACCATTTCCAAACTTGGAACAAGCTCCATCGAATAAAAAGGTCCAAGGAAAACTTACTTGTTCAAGAAATTTACATTGATCAATCTTGTGCTCTTTGCCATTAGAAAATCCAACAAATTTATCAGCATCTACATCAGCATACAACACTTCATAAGGAGCATTATTGGGATCTTCAATGAGGTGCAACATATTATTCTCTCCATATAACTTTGCAAGGTTGCCTTCAATTAGAATGGTGGAAAAATAAATATCCAATTGAACACTTTCACCAACACTTACAGCGTACTTTCTTGATAACGGCATGCCCCATTTGGTAGGGCAATCAACGAATAACAACATCAAGTTTCAAGTTCTTATCCAGATAAGCTTCAAGTTATACCACCAAACCTTTTACACATCCTATAACTGGCACCTCTCTAGAATCCATTACAGTAAAGATCTGATTGCCATAAGTTGTTGATAATTTAATGTTTAATTGCGTTCATGACCTCTAGAGGCATAGCATTTCTTCTACTTATTACTTCATTTGAACTTTCCCTTGTTGTGAGATTGTAGAGAAATCCACCATGCATGCATCATCATCAGTGTTATCATAATCATCATCTTCTTTACCTTGCTGATCTACTTCACATGGTGGGTGGGGTAAGAAACATTTGTCACACCAATAAATTTCATTTGTCTCTTCAAAAATACCAACTATGGAATTTAGAGGATTAGAAACTGCTCTATTTTCCCTAGCTTGGGGTTGTATAGCTCTCATGGGTCCTTTACCTCTATTATCGATCTACGATCATTTATAGGATGATTTGTAAAAAAAAATTGTCCTTGTTTCCTATGTTGACCTTGAGAACCTTGTCCAATTACTTTCTCTGCCCTGGCCAGATTATAAGAGATTTCTTTAACATCTTTGGCCAAAGTCTTTACAAGTTCCTCAAGATCCATGGCCTTACTTGATTGAGGATTCTCTCGGGTTGATCAATTTAACACCCTCCATCATAGGAGGTTTCCCAACCTGCTTTAATGTTGTTCTCAATTTGTATAGCCATGGTAAAGTCCTACCTCAAATTTCCGGGGTTCTTATCCCTCAAATAGTAAGCATCTTTCTTATCAAATGCATTTAATACTTTATCAAACATGATTCATCACATGGCCTCAAATTAACGGGCATTCTTCTCAATGTTTTGTTAAATATTGTATTGAAATCATGCAATGATTCGTTAGGATTGTTTTTTATATTTTCAAATACTAATAAAAGAAACTTAGGGTCCATTTTATCTCCATATTGTAATCTAAAATGATTCTTCATATTATTCCAAGAATCAATGGAATTATCTAGCAAATATTTATACAGTCGTTTGCATCTTCTTCTAGAGTATGGGTAAACAATTTAATGTAGACATCCTCAAATTCTATTTTAAAGTCCTCCATCATATTGCCAAAGAGATTCAAGTGTTGATCACGAGTGATTGCATTATTTCCTTTAAACATAGGCAATCTATTTCTAACCTCTTGTGGCACAACATTTAGATAGCTAGCCATACCTCTAAAATTGATGGGACCAAAAGTATTAACAACAAATGGAGGTCTGGGTGGAGGCTGAGCCATATTATTTTGAGGAGGTGACCTTGGAGGAGATGCAAACTGATGAGGAGTGAGAGGTCTGTGTGGTACATGGATGCAATTCTCAGAATGACTTCCCTCTAAAGGCTCTATTTCTTGGAAAACTCTATCAGATTTGGAAAATATAGGGGCAGATTGAGAAGAAAATATTTTAAATACAAATGAAGGCCCCTCTCTAGATGGAGAATTCAATTCAACAAAGAGACTACCTGATTCACTTGAGGAATTATTGCAATCTTCAATCATAGGCCTATTAGTTTCACCAATGGAGATCTCTTTTCTTGATGCATGATCTCTAACAACCTTCATAATTCTTCTTCCTTCTAAGTTAGACTTTCCCAACTCTAGAAACAACCTCCTACTAGGATCATTGGACAAGAAAGGTACTCTTTCTTACATATTTACAAATATTAATTACAAATATTACTTGATATATGTTAAGACACTGGTATTTATTAAGAGTTTAAACAACATGAAGTCGCCACTAAGGATTTTCACCTTAGTTTTTAAAAATGCACTATGAAAGATATATCAAATGTCTGTCAATACCATATTCATACAAATATTAGAAGATATTCTATTCTTCTACCCAAATTTTTCAATGATGATACAAACTTTAGTGCAAAAGCTGTATAAGCTAGAAATATTGCACTCGTAACTTACAACTTTTAACAATTCTTATAGATCGAATAGAGAATGATCTTTTAGCTTTGTATTTGCAATTTAAAATTTGTAAGAAGCATTACGAGGGTTTGTATATACAAATTTGTAAAATACTTGAAATATTCCCCGAAAATGCAAATCAAATCCCAAGAAATGGTGCCACGAGTGTTGTTGATGGGCCAAATAAATCTTAGAGCTCAAATAATCCCCAAAGAACAATGCCAAGAGTTTTGTTGATAGGCCAAATAAATCCTTTTCAAGCCGACAGCAAAGATCACATATTCAACATCGAGCTTAGACACAAATAGATCATAATGTGTGTCATTTTGTAGTCGGGGATGAGATCTAAATGACCCTTCGTCACTTAGATTTGTGGAGAGATGGATAACACCTTCAAGAGGATTTGATCTATCCTCACCGCTTTAGGTCATTTGTTCCTTTAGACCAGGGTGAGAGGACTGTAGTGTAACCTCTGTTTGATGAAGGGGATGGAGATATCCTTTTTATGGAAAATTTTATGAAGAAAACCTTAGGAAATTATGATCAATACTCCATAATTTGACTCTCAAAAGTTGTCACTTTTAAAAGATGCAAATACTTTAAAAACAAGGCTAAGGTTACTAAAGACATTATGGGGTCCCTGATTGTTCGGCATATTTTAGTAAATAGATTTTGTTACTTTGTTAATATACAAGGAAAACAGGGGTAGCTCAAGATGGATTCATGGTTTTGAATAATTTTGGTGAGGGATTGAGCAAGATAAAGTTGATTATACCAGATCTTTGAGAGACTTCACAACAATTAGAAAGATAAATGATAGAAATATTTGCAATAGCTAAGATATTCCTTCAACGAAGGTGTGCTTCAATGGAGGCCCAGATCTCGCATGATTTCACACAATCTTTGAGAATATAGTAACGAAGGCTCAAGCTAAATACTCAATAAACATCAAACACCCCTGGTTCCTCACACCTAAGATACACTCAAAGGCTTACCAACAATGTTTATCAACAAATGAAAGTGAAGTGATTTTAAATTATTTATCTCATTCCGGGATGAAGGCTCTTCTTGAAATGAAATTGAAAATGACCACTAAAATTTCATAGGGATGAGATCATGTGTGATTCATAGTGACTTTAACACAAGTTTGCAATAGGAATAAGAAAAACTACTTGAGAGATTCGGAAACAAAGCAGACACAAATTGCTCCAAGATTGACACAAATTAACTCAAAATTGATTAAATTCATCAACAAGGGAAAGTTTCTTTGATCAGTCTCATAGATTGTCAATGGTTATACACTCACAACCAACTTGACATGATTGAAATTTAAAACATAGGATATTAAAAGGTTTCTCAAATTGATCTCTCAAGAAGTTAGGCTCTCTCAAAAATTTCTCTTAAGAATTCAACCCCAGGACTATTTTCAAGGGTATTCTCATTACATTTATACATTTCACTCCCTCACTTATCCCAAATTTCCCCCCCAATAAATAAGAATATTCAAGGGACCTTTGCTTGTTACCAATTTTCCTTAGAAAGCGATGTTTAACAAATTTGAAACAAAAAGTTTCTAGTTGGACAAATCATGAACTGATCACATTTCTCAGACCCTTGACTAAGTACTAGGATGCCATACCACAAATTTTTGGTAGTCCTTCTAATCTTTATGATTCTATCATGTGAGAAATTCCCACTTTCATCATTTTCTAGAGGCTTTGTAAATTTGAATCTGATAGGTAATCCATTTTTCTCTCGAGGAAACACCTTTTTCATCTTTTGCTCCTGTAACCTTCATCATTTCATTCTTTTCCATCTCTTTCCTCTACAATTCTATCCCACATCCATATTATCTGGTAATTTCCATTTTTTTCAAGTTCCCGAGCAATTCCAACTTCAAAATATTGACCTTAACAATTCTTGGACTCACAAATTAAGTTATGAATCCATTCAATAGCACTTTGGAGACGAAAATGACAAGGAATTTCATCAAAAAATGATGAAAATTAGTGTGTATTCACATCTCCAGGAGTCTTGGAGCAAAAAGGGTGGAAAATAGGTGAAATTCATAACAACCGTTGATTCTACCCATTCTCTATTATTATCCAAAATTCACCCCTCAAGGTAATTTTGATAACATGCATCAAATTCTCAAGTCCCAGGCAAATAGATTGAGTCAGGGCAAAAATTTCATGTTTCTAGGGTCCCCTCATATTTTTCTAACTCCCCTGTCCAAGTAGAAGAGAGCAAGTTCTGAGGAAAGGTAAGAAAAAAAAAAAAAAAAGGCTCGGACCAGAAAAAATTGCGAAAAATGGCTAAGTCCTAGTCCTCGCAACGGTGGGTCAGTTGGGACAAAAGGGCACGAACCGGCCGAACCAGCGAATCGGGAAAATTTGTCCCAAATAGTCGAGACATGCGGGACAAGAGTACGCGAACCAGCCGAGTTCAGCTGAAATGGGAAATTTCAGCACTGTACCAAGTGGGACAGAGGGACGCGTGGGACGCAAAAAGCTGAAGCAGCCGAAGGCGGAGAAGAAAAGTAAACGTTTGGCCCGTGAAACTTCAAATGGCCATAACTTTTGACTCCGAGCTCCGATTTTCACAAAATTGGACTTTACGAAAAAGCACATTGACGTCCTCTTAATTTTAATGAGGATAGATATATTTAAATTAAAGAAACATATTCGGCTCCAGTCAGTCAATGCTCATTCCCATCAAATGACAGAAAATGCCTGCCAGACCCAAAATAGCTGCCTGCACTCAGAAGGCCATAACTTTTGCATTTCTCAACGAAATCAAACAAAATTGGTACCGTTGGAATCGTGGTTCTGAGATAAATGCACAGCAATCTATAAATTCCAGATTTAATTAATTGGAAATTGATTGAGATTTTTAAGGAAACGTGGCCGGGTTTAGAACAGTGTTTTATTTGGTATTCGGGAGTGCAATTGAGAGGCATGGTCATCATTCTTTTCTGCTTTGCAGCACATGGGACAGTATGGGAGCCTTTTTGCAAGTAATATACAATCATTTCACTCAATTTAATGGCTCTTACAAGTGGTTGAAGGACAGATTTCGGGATTTCCATTTCCCTTCTCTTCTCCTTCCGATTTTTTCTATAAATTGGAGTGTTGGGCTCATTGTAAAGAAGAGAGTTTTTGGGTAGCAAAGCTCTGCCAAAATTGCTTTGTGAAGCCAGTGTGTTGCAGGCCCTTGTAGTGGACTCCTTGCATGGTGATCCAGGCCCTTATCTTGTAATAGATTGAACTGTGCATATCATGAAGCAATAAAATACCGGTTTATGAATGTATCTTCCCCTGCTGTGTTTTCTTGCATTCTTCTTGCCCCTTTAATCTTTCTATAAGAATATTGTGTCTATTTATTATGTTCTTGCAGGGATTCATTATCATTGTGTATGCTTGGAATATTGTTTTGAATGCATTTTGCTAGATTATGGTGAACTGTCATCACCTCTTCTAGTGTGCACTTTGCCTCTCTATTTCAAACATTTGGAGACTACTCTCCCACCCTCCTTTTCTCGGTGTATCACCGCTTTAGTGTAGGCTTTCATTTTATGCATTCTCTCTCCCTGGTCCCTTGGAAATTTAGATTAGAACAGTTATCTTATCCCGCATTAGAGTATATTGTGGTAGGTAGTTTAGGAGCAAGAACCAGCTTTCTCTCGGAGGTCTATCTCAAGTAGCAAGTCCCATAACTTGGAGATAGTACCCATGTTATCCAATCACACTGTGAGTTCAAGTATATATGGGGGTGCTTTGTGATATGGTGATAACATCTACTTTATATTATAGTCGTCCATGTGTTTCCTTGGCGCCCGCAAAGGATAAGTGCACAGTGAAACTTTCCAAATAAGCATGGGCCTTCTACGTGCCACTGGGCCTTAGAAAAAAATCTTTTGGCCCTTGAAAAATCTCGGTATAAAAAAGAGCTAGCGAAGCCTCCACATGTCTCAATGGCACACTTTGAGATGGTCCCCAAAAGCGAGAGACCCCAAGCAAGCATGGACTCACCACGTGTCTCACCTGGCGAGTTGTGAAGAAAGTTGAAGGATCAACATAAGGCACCATGTGTCTATGGTTTGAGATAGTTTTCCTTTGCCGTTGAAAATTCCAAGCAAGGGTAGAGTGAGCGGAATCCTCAAAGTGTCGTCCTCGTGCTTCTTCAAAATAAAAATTAGGGGTTGG
Source organism: Taxus wallichiana var. yunnanensis (assembly GCA_018340775.1). Lineage (NCBI taxonomy): Eukaryota > Viridiplantae > Streptophyta > Pinopsida > Cupressales > Taxaceae > Taxus > Taxus wallichiana. The sequence goes on from CM031237.1 coordinate 810,540,403, forward strand.
TCCTCAAACAGAGTGGTCCCTCCATGTGTCCATGGTCCGCTAAAAGCTGTACCAGCTACATGAAAATATTGTCTAAGTGCAGGTAAGGCGGTGAAACCTCCACTTGCCTCCCGGTGTAACTCCAGTCAAACCAAAAGGAAAATTTTCATATGAGTGTTGGCCCTTCACACGGACAAGTTTTGAGTTGAAGCGGGCCTTAGAGTTTAGATGTTCCCGCTGATCCACATCCAACCGGGAAGGGACATGTTTCCTCGAGATCTTTGAGATGTACATTTGACAGGAAAAACACACCCATTAAACTATAAAATGCAAGAAAATCACCATTTGAGCCCGAAAATGAGTCTTAATTTCAAGACAGAGAATTTAGAAATTATATAAGGCCCAGATATGATCTTCAAGACGCATCCAATCACGTTTCCATAGATACTTGGGACAAAAATGACAAGGAAAACAAAACATGACTGTGGAAAATGGAAGGAAGGGAAAAACCCAAGTTTACACCCAAGTTATAGATCTTTCTCATGGACATAGGAATGGAAAACAAATTCGGATTTAAAGTGATCCTTGACCAAAGAAAGGTATTGGTCATGGCAACCAAATGGAGGAAAGAGTTTTCATGCATAAATACGGGGAGATAGAAAACATGACAAAGCCTACAAACTAAAGAATTTCAAGGAAAAATGTGGTGAGATTAAATTGAGCACCAACATCAGCTCGGGATCGGGGGATGGGCACTCGGTACAAGTGCTACAAGAACAAATAGCAGACCAAGTGCCAAAAATAAACCATTGGGCAACGGAGTCAAAGAATAAGCTTACGGAGAAGAAGAATAATAACCAACTCCCCCAAGGATGAACCAAGGAACCAACAAAAAGGCCGCTAACGACCAGGACAAACAAAAATAAAAAATCACAAAAGCAAAAAGAAACCAAAATACTATACACTTTGTATAATGGAGTATACCTTAATTATGAGAAATCAATCAAGGAAATGTTTCAAATGCCTATAATTAATAGGAAATTCAATCATTTCCTCATCTAATTATTTTAGGAAGAATGTATTATTACTAATTCGAATATCAATTGAGTAAGGGCTCATCCACAATGCATCAAATTTACCATGCTTACCCTTATCTTCATGCCTTCTATCCCATAATAGCAAAAGATCCCCGATGCTAAAAGCTCTTGGAGTCACCTTCTTGTCAAATAAATTCTTCAAATTTTCTCTAAACTTCACATGCTTCGATGGGATGCCCTTCTTTCTTCATCTAAGTCAATAATCTAATTGATTCGAGCATCATATGGACTAACTTCTTGATCTGCAATTTGTTGAACAAACTGAAATGAAGACCATTGCAAATGAAGGGGTAGAAAAGCTTGAGTTCTATATACCAACTCAAATGGGATTTTACCAGTAGCTCTTTTGACAGTGATTTTTTCATCCCAAATAGCAAACTTCAGTTTCTCACCCCACTTCTTTTTGTTCAACTCCAAGGTTCTTTTAATGAACTTCAACAAGTTTTTATTGTTGGAATTAGCTTGTCAATTTCCTTGGGGATTGTAGTTAGAATCATACGTCAAATTGATTTTTACTCTTTTCACGTTGCCACCAAAGGTTTGGCTCGAAACTCAAGGCATTATCAGCAACAATCTTAAGCGGCACTCCAAATCTACATATGATTTGATTCAGCATCAAGTCTATGAAAACTTGGTGTGTTGCTTTCTTTGTGGGGATTGCTTCCACCCACTTAGTGAAATAGTCGGTGGCTACAAGAATCTAGTTATAACCAACACTAGAATGATCTGAAATTTCACTAATGAAATCCATTCCCCATTTCTTAAATGGGGCTTCAAATGACACAAGATACAAATGAAGGGAGCTGAAGTTTTCTTCTTTCTCCTTCTCTAAATATTCCTATATATTATAAGGAGGGGAAATTTTCTAAACGTTTTACATTTTAGCTTTGCACCCTCCCTTCTTCTTTGTCTACTAGTGAATTTGTGGAGTTCAAACCTACCATTTCAAATTGTAATGCAAGTTTATGCTTGTTGGCCATTGTAATGGGTGTATCAAATTCTTGGTGCAATACAATAAGTACGTGGATGATTTCAACCCTCTCTTATGTTCATTACATCTTCTTAATCTCTCATTGAAATCTTGGTTATATGTGCATTACGTTTTATTACATTTTTGATGGTTTGTGTTTAATAGAAAAGTAGGTGTTCAATGTTCCTTTGGTGCATCACCTTTATTAGTTTAGGTTCATTTTCTTGCATCTTCATAACCATGTCTCCTTGGCAAGTTAGAGTTGTTTGTAGAGAAGATCCTCTACAATATGAATGTTTGCATATGAACAGAAGAATAGGAACCAACCTTCATATGGAGAGCTTTCCTGATCACAAAGTCCCACACTTTGGGAAAAAATTCATGTTATGCAATCACACTGATAGTTTCAACCCATCGAGTTGTAGACAATCAGGGGTACTATGATTGCACATCAACAAAGACTTTTTCCCTATAAAGAAAATTAATTAAAGATTGTAATCTAGGAAATTTTAGACCTTATGTGTTCAATTCTCTTGTAAAATATAAGGTCATACAATGGAAACCTAAATTTAATGAAGATGTAAACCATAAAAAGGCCATGTCGTGGAGTATGCTACCCAGTGTTTCTTACATTGTAATTGGGTCAATTGTCTTGGTTTATGTCGTTTGAGTATGACATTGATGGGTACCCTATGTTATCCTATTTTATGAGTGGGTTCATGTTTATGTAAGTGTCTTATGTGTTGTTGAGTTTCTCTACTTGGAGCTCTTGTGGTGTTGTGTAGTGAGCAATGTAAGTCAAAATAATAATTATTCCTATATTTTTACTGTTGTATTTGTGTGTGTAAAATGTCGGCGTTACATTTGGTATCGAGAGAGAAGGTTCGTGCTCTCGAACCTTTGGGTAGATTGGAGTTGTGATGGTTTTCTATGGTGGTGGTGGAGATTGGAAGAGTAACGTGATATATGTTGTTATGTTACCAACGTTGTAATTGTGATATTACGATTGCACATGTTGTGCATCTCACTTAGTATGTATTTGTTATCATGTTGATGTGATTATGATGAGAGTATTCACTCTCCTTTTCATGGATTCTATGAAGAGTTCACGTGTGATGTACCTTCTTGTTGTGTGTGAAAAGAATGTTATTATGGATTGTAAATTGTTGGATCATTTTGACATTATGTGATATGAAGGTGTATTGATGTATTGCATGAAAAATTATCGTAAGGTGAATTTGATTCTATCGTGATGTTGTCATCATGTGTGTCACCATGTTGTTATTGTAAGTGACTATATGTTGTAATGTTAAACATTGTGTTCCTCATATGTATAATTAGTGTAATATGTGATGGTTCATGTCATGATTTAGGGGCATATGTTGAACGCATGATCCCTATTGTACATTGATTGCACCTGGGGTGTAGTATGTGGTAATGTGATGTATAACAACACATGAAAATAATGATTGTGTTATACCCTATATATATACCATACGTAAGATGTTATGGTTAATATGTGTGAATCACCATTGTGTTAGTGATGCAGTTATGAGTTATGTTGTGCACCCTACACTAACTGACCCTAAGGGGAAATTGGTAAAAGTGTAGGTTTGGAGTGAGGAATGAGTACTATTTCTAGTCACTCGAGCCAAGTACGAGATAGGAAGTGGAGTCTTACATAGGCTAAAAACCCACTTTTTTTGTTTGGTATGTATGACACTTTCTCAATGGGTGTCATGCATATTGTGTTTCGCGGACACCTTAGGCTCAAGTAGATGGAGACTTGTACTCCTTTCTCTCTCCTTATATGGTTATCGTATGGATTCAACCTAAGTGTAGTTACAACTATGTTGAGCCTTGCGGAAGTGGTGGAGGGATGATTCAAATAGATATGATGATAGTTGTATTATTTTATATGTTATTTACGAGATAAGGTTCAATGTCCAAGTTCCAAAAACTCGTTGAGTACCCCTTTGGTGGTTGTATAAGGCCACATAATTATCGTAATGTGTTATTCCTATATACGTATTTTATTTGTAAATTGAATTTTTTTTTGTGTTGTTGGGTTTTAAAATAGTACTTTAAGAAACCACAGTCAGGGGACAACAAGTCCCTCCTCTTTAATGGGAGAGGTTCCCTTATTGAAAGAAAGCAACAAAACTTATATACAAATGTATAACTTTCAAAGTGTGGATTCCTAATACTTTGAAATGTTTTATGCCCAAATATCATCAATACGAAAGAATGGAAGAAATAAGGAGATGAGAGAGGAAGAACATAACAATAATTTCAGGAAATATAGATAGCAGAGTATAACCTTATACATATTGATCAAAGGAGATGCAGAATGGAATCATTCGTGTTTATAATAGATATAATTTCACAGACACAAAGTTCCCGAAATCATATTAACAAGAACACAAAGTTTCTTATCATGAAAAGATGGATGATTCACAAATTTGAACAAGGAAAGAAGGAATAGCAGAGGAAGAAAGGGAAAAACTTCTGTATTGATTACTTTTGAATCTATTACATCTATAGAGTACCAGGATCCAACCAACATAATGACATGGAGAAGCCATTAAATAATCCTAAAAAATGGTTACATTCAGTTTCTTGGTTCTTGTAGAAGCGTTAATGGCGGCAAAAAAATGATGCTTTGTAATGCAGTTGTTAAACCTGTTTTGTAACTTCAAATATGAGCCATCCACGTGGAAAAGATCTAAACTGAAGCGGGCCTAAGGGTGCCTTTTGTATTTTGTGACTTTGTAGAGATTTTGCATTTTTTTACATTTTGGCCCACCCATCCACTTTTGATACGGGCTTGACATGTGGCTTTACTTGAGTGGGGATGGAGTCACGGCTCACTTTTACAATTTTAACTCTTTTCAAAGAAAAGCTCAAAAACTCAAAGTTCTCTGCTGACCTGCCTCTCTGCTTTGACTTTTCAATGTGGGCTCAAGAACCTAGCAGAGTCATGGATCATTTTATAACTTTTAACTCTTTTTTGGAAATAAAACCAAAATTCCCAAATCGCTCACGATGGCCCGCCTTCCCCCTTTGACTTAAAAATGGCCACGTGTCCCTTTGCGGGCCTTAGGAATTCTTTTTACATTTTATGCCTTTCGCCATAATGCCTCAAAACAAAAAAAGGACCCACCTTTCCGCCTTTGACCTTTCAAAGCATCAAAACACAAAAAGGGCCCGCCTTTCCACCACCACTTGTTTCAGCCAATTAGGATCCTTCGGGCCTTTGACACTTTTGCAAAAAAAACAAAAGTGAAAAGTTTAAAAGATAAACCCACCACGCCGCATCCAATCAGATATTTCCACATATCCATGGACATCAGGACAGAATTTGACGCTCGTCATTCAGGAATGCAGAAAAATAAAAAATGAAAAAGAAAACCCCACCATTTGTGCCCTAATTTCAAATTGTTCTCCATGGACAGAGAAATTGCAAATAATACCATGCTCGACATGATCCATAGACAAAGAGAAGGATTGACAATAACATTCGAATGAAGGAAAAAAATTCACGTATCCAGATGTGAAAATAGGAAATACTTCAAATTATGAAGGTGAAGAATTTTCAAGTGAAAGGCGAGCTTAAAATTGAGAACCCATGACTTCAAAGCACAAATTTCTCCAAGGCACCAAATAAAAATTTTCAGAACTTGAGGGGAAGTCGAGGAGAAAAACGTGCAAGAACCAACAGTTTTCTTTATTGACATGTTCTTATATTTTAGGCATTTTAATTGGTTGGTTGGCACTAACATGCGGTTTTTACACTAATTATAGATATTTGGCCATTTTCCTTACGTAGGTTTAAATTTTCTTTTCATGATTAAATATTTTATATCCTAGCCCAAGGCTTGGGATTTTAGCCACTTGGACTTTTAAATGGATTGTTATGTTGGTTCTAATGTCATAATGTGTTTGAATAGGGTCATGGGGTTCACCATGGATTGGTGGAACCTATGGACCCCCTTCATTGTATAGAGGTGTGCCCCAAGGATTTATAGATAACTAGCTGGTTGCAGAAACATGAGTTATTATGTCACCTAGGTTAGAGGTATATTGACTCTTTGCACCTAGGGTCATTAGGGATATTGACCTCTTTTGGGGGAGCGGAAAGTAAAATTTATATTTATATTTTTTTCTCGAGGAGGCATAAGAGACTTGAGGAGTTATAAGATACTTGAGGGAGACATAAGAGATTTGTGTGGGTGTGATTGATGTTTTGGGAGGCATATTTAGTTTCTTTATGATGTTTGAGGAGGTATAGGAAGTGTTTTTGTGATGGTTTTGGAAGTATATGGAGTTGTTTTGTGGTTCTTTGGGTGGTATATGTAGTTTTTGTTTATGGTTTGGGAGATATATGGAGCTATTTTGTGATGCTTTGGGAGGTATATGTAGTTGTTTGTTATTCTTTGGGAGGTATCTAGAGTTGTTTTGTGATGCCTTGGGAGGTATATGGAGTTGTTTTGTGATGTTTTGGGAGGCGTATGAAGTTGGTGTTATGATTTATGTGTACTCTTGTGAGTATGATTTATGTCTTGTGATATTGTTCCCATCTTGACACTATGTAGCTATAATTATGGGTTTGATTTGTGTGAAACATTTGTATGTGTACCTATTGGGAATTCCATGTGTTATAATATGTCTATGTTATGATTACATTTACGCTAGAGACATGTATATGCGAAGTAATATGTGTGTGGCTTGTGTATGATATTCCCATGTTTCAGTTGAGTACTTGTGTATGTTGGATTTATGCCTATGTCATGAATGTTGGAAATTATTTGTTATGTGGACTACTTGTTTATCTTTCCATGGTGGAATTAAGGCCTTGTGATGTGATACAACCATGAACATATGTAGCAATATATCTCATGGGTTGTTTGTGTTGTGTTTGGCCCTAGTGTGGTATTGTGATCTACATTTCTGTTGGGCACCCACAAAAATAAATAAACTAAAACCATAAAACAATGAAATATTAAGAGATTGAGATTAGGAAGTACTATAAAGGAAAATATTAACTAAGTAATAAGGTAAACTAGAACTACCAATCTTCACAGAACATTAAGGGTTTATGAAATTGTTAAACTTTCTTTACTTCCCTATGCTCGTCTTCTAAAAATAGATATCTTATCCGTAGATGGAACTTGTCATCATTATCTTCCTTCATTTCTTATCGATTTTGCTACCCTTGGCGTTATGTCACATCGAGGATGATGCTATTATAAGGGAAGATAAATTTAGTGCCCCGCTCAAATTAAAATAAAAACAATAATAAAAAAGATGAATGTGTGTGGTTGGGTTTGGGAGGCTAGTTTTGTCAGAGAAAATTACAAATAAAAGGGGGATGTGAAAAAATGACGGTGGAGTGGAGAAGGAGGTAGGTGAGTAGGAGGAAGAAGGGACGTGGGGCAGACATGTCAGGTTGTAGAGTGTTGCGTAACTATGGACACCTCCATAAAGCACTTCCACCATCCTACAAACCTATCAATGCACGCCTCCAACTTGAGAAGGTTAATTTTTCTTACACACTCCTGTCCTGTGATAAAATAGGAAGAATTTGGAACAATGTATGGGTATCACAAAAGCATAGAAGATAGAGTATTGTTTTTAGATGTTTGGTTACAAATACTCTGGTAGACGTGTATGCAATGTAGAACCTTCAAAGGGAAAGAAAATTGTTTGACATAATGTGTTTTTAAGAAAATGTGGAAGTGGAAAACATTGAATACAAGATATACATGAAATTGGTTTGATGAAAAGGCTTAGAAACTTTAAGGCTAATACAACTTGCAGGTGTAAATCCAAATTCCTCACGCTTTTCCTACATCATCCCATCCTGTGTCAAAATGGGACAATTTTTCGTGTCCTTTACTCCTTTGTTAGAGATTTATCAAGCGTTGAATATGAATTGGAACTTTGAGATCAAGGTGGTTTTGATAATGGAATACGTCCAGTTGGTAGTTTCCCCACCAAGTTTTGAGCCAAGCGTAAAACTTGATTTTGAGCTTGAAATGGTTATGCTAGTTGGTCCTAGAAACAAGTCGGGTGCATAATGTTTATTCAATGGAATCTACCAAACAAACATTTCATAAACAAACATTAGTTGATAATGCTAATAATTTTACTTCTCACAACCCATTGGAAACTCGATGGATGTATTGCAAATTGGTTGATTTTATGAAAAGTTTGTTTATTCGGTGGATCTACTAATGTTTTCTTATATAACACATACATGGCCTTAGAGGTTGTGATGAATGGTACAAAATTGAGGGGTTGCGGAATAACATGAACTATGTGGAAGAATGATAAAAAGAGTTGGTGCCTTGTAGAATATGAATGAATCCACTTGAGAAAATATTTCTCTACGGATGTTAATATTGACAGCGTGAGCTCCTTACCTTTATCTCTTATATTTTTGTATAATTTGGTTAGTCATTTACAATAAAATAAAATAATATTAGACTATTAGATATTAAAATAATTGGATATTTTAACCATATGGCTAGTGAAATCAATGAAACAACCCCTCGTAATTTATGTTACCGACTTACAATTTGACCTCGACCATGTTGCGACCACAACCTCATGCATTTTTAAACCCGGGTTGTCGAAACATGGTACTCGTTTGCATTGGTTTTACCAAGGGCTAGATGGGTTCACTAAATCAATTTTCGTTTACCTTGCAAAGATAGAAAAGTACAATTTCTAAAGATGTCTAAAATATCACTCTAAGCCCAGTAAAGGAGATGTCAAATGTCATATGTGTCCCTTATCCTGTAGAGACACATTACTCCGTTTCATGCTTTTAGGAAGCTTCCATTACTCTAAAGTTGGCTTTCCTTTTGACCCACCATTTGAACCCTGAGAAACAAAATGCTTATCCACCTTTACAAACCCCTAGTATTTTAACTACAAAATCACATGGAACCTTCAGTTTTGGGAAAACCAATATTCTTGATAGTTTGGCAAAGGAATTTTGTAGGCCTCCGGTTGCAGTTTGACTAGGTCAAACTGGACCAATTACTATTAGTGTATTGAAAACGCATCGCCATTTAAAAGCTGTTTTCCAGTTCTAAATTACATCGAGTTCTGTGAATTCTTGGTGTATAGGAGGACACGTATAAACTTACACGTGGTGTGTTTTCCCATTGGAAGACAATATTTGAAAGTGGTTTCTTAGCCTTTGGGCCTAGATTGAACATTTTTACAACTAGCAAGAAAACATAAAAAGAAAGTTGTAGGACCTTCGTCGGGTTACCAAACCACCGTGGAAACTTGTTGAAACTTTTGAATGATTGTTTGGGACTCTATCTTATGGATTTTTGTGTGAAATTTGACTTTTGGGAAAATAGTGTTTCTCTCTCTTTCTATCTCTTTCTCTCTCCTTGGTTACGAAATGATGTGAAATGAAATGAAATGAATACATGTCTCTAAACCTTCTCTTTCAAATACAAATTATAATTATTATTATATGTAAATGGGAAACTAAAAACATTAATTATGCTAGATCTAGGTGGATGCCATGCCAACGATTTATCGTTGATTTCATGCTCACATGTTTTTGCAGGATGTAAGTAAGATGGCGAAACAATGTGGGTGTGATTCATTGTATATTGTATTTTAGATTTATTTTTATTAAAATAAATAAAATATGTGTAAGGATTTCTTCACCTCTTCCTCCAAATAATTTCATGAGAAGATCCACAAAGGTAAGAAAGGAATAAGTTATCAATGGAAGATATAAGAAAAATTCTAAAAAGAAATACTAGAAATAAGATAAATACATTCGGGAAGTGATGAAATCTTAAAACAAATGTAATCTATCTATTCTAACAAATACAAATTAATTAAATATTCAAAGAATTTAAGAACAACCTCAACGTAGTTACTACTATACTGTGGTAGTTTAACAAAGATGAAATGTTAGTTTTGTCTCGTAGCCTTTGTATCTTCTTCCAAAGATGAAATCCAATTTATCTAGGAATACCTGAATCTTTGGCTCATTGAAAAAACAAAATACTACTTGTGGGTGGCTTTGTACAAGAAATGACTCAAATTAAATGGTAGGAAATAACAGAGAAAACATTTGTTTATCTATGTGGTTCCTCTCAAAAATTTTGTGCCATATGTTAGTACCCAATTTTTTATCCTTTTCAAATGAAGTAGCAACTTTGATTCAACAAGGAGCTTAAATGCGAGATAGATCATAAATGTATGTCATTTTGTAGACAGGGGAGAAATCTATTTGTCCCTTTGTTACTTGGATTTGTGGAGAGATGGATAGCACCTCGAAAGGATGTGATCTTATCCTAACTATTTTAGGTTGTGCCTTTCAAGCAAGGTAAGAGAACCTATTGTGTAACCTATGTTATTTGAAAGGAGATACAGTACCTTTACATTATCCAAAACTCACCCCTCAAGGTAATTTTGATAACATGCATCAAATTCTTTTGTCCCAAGCAATTATATTGAGTCGGAGAAAATTCATGTTTCTAGGGTCCCCTCGTATTTTTTTAACTCCCTATCCAACAAGAAGAGAGCAAGTTCTGAGGAAATGTGAAAAATTGCAAAAACAAGCTCGGGCCAGAAAAAATCATGAAAAATGGCTAAGTCCTAGTCCTTGCAATAGTCGGGACATGAGGGACATCTGGACGCGAACCGGCCGAAAGGCCGCCAGGCGGTCTACACAGCATCTGGGACATCCAGGCCAAAGGGACACGCGGGACGCGGAAATCCGAACTGGCCGAAAAGTTGAAAAAATTGACTAATTGTTGAAACAGGCAGTCTGGGACATCTGGGCAATTAGTACGCGAACCGGCTGATCGGCTGAAATGAGTCAAGGCAGCCCGAAACAGTTGGGCTGAAGGTACGCGAAGTACGTGAACCGGCCGGATCAGCCGAAATGAGAACTTTCAGTCAGGGACGCACAGGGTAAAAGTACGCGAACCGGCCGAACCGGCCGAATTGGGAAAATTTGTCCCAAACGGCTCGAAAGCAAATGGAACATCTGGGCCGCGAGTACGCGAACCGGCCGGTTCTGCCGAAATGGGAAATTTCAGCCTTTGTGCCAAGTGGGACAGAGGGACGTGTGGGACGTGGAAAGCTGAAGCGGCCGAAGGTAGAGAAGAAAAGTCAACGTTTGGCCCGTGAAACTTCAAACGGCCATAACGTTTGACTCCGAGCTCCGATTTTCACAAAATTGGACTTTATGGAACGAGCACGATGTCCTCTACACCAAAAAAATGCCTTTGAGTAGATATATTTAAATAAAATAAACATATTCGGCTCCGAGTCAGTCAATGCTCATTCCGTCAAATGATAAAAACTTTGCTTGAGACCCAAAATAGCTGCCCCACTTTCGAAGGCCATAACTTTTGCATTTCTCAATGAAATCGCACAAAATTGGCACCGTTGGAATTGTGGTTCCAAGCCTGATGTAAAAAAAAAATAAATTCTAGATTTGATCAAAAATTGATTGATATTTTTAAGGAAACGTGGCCGGGTTTAGAACAATGTTTTATTTGGTAGCTGGAAGTGCAATTAAGAGGCATGGTCATCAATTTTTCTCTCTTGCCAGCACATGGGACAGTATGGGGAGCCTTTTGAAAGTAATATACAATCATTTCACTCAATTTAATGCCTCTTACAGGTGGTTGAAGGACAGATTTCGGGATTTCCATTTTCCCTTCTCTTCTCCTTCGATTTTTTCTATAAATTGGAGTGTTGCGCTCATTGTAAAAGAAGAGATTTTTTGGGTAGCAAAGCTCTGCCAAAATTTCTTTGTGAAGCCAGTGTGTTGCAGGCCCTTGTAGTGGACTCCTTGCATGGTGATCCAGGCCCTTATCTTGTAATAGATTGAACTGTGCATATCATGAAGCAATAAAATACCAGTTTGTGGATGTATCTTCCCTACTGTGTTTTCTTGCATTCTTCTTGCCCATTTGATATTTCTATAAGAATATTGTGTCTATTTATTATGTTCTTGCAGGGATTCATTATCATTGTGTATGCTTAGAATATTGTTTTGAATGCATTTTGCTAGATTATGGTGAAGCTGTCATCACCTCTTCTAGTGTGCACTTCACCTCTGTATTTCACACATTTGGAGACTACTCTCACACCCTCCTTTTCTGGTGTATCACTTTGCTTTAGTGTAGGCTTTCATTTTATGCATTCTCTCTCCTGGTCCTTGGAAATTTAGATTAGAACAGTTAGTTTATCCTGCATTAGAGTAGATTATGGCGGGAAGTTTAGGAGCAAGAACCAGCTTTCTTTGGAGGTCTATCTCAAGTAGAAAGTCCCACAACTTTGAGATAGTACCCATGTTATCTAATCGCACCGTAAGTTCAAGTATATGCACTTGTATAAACACAAGGGTCTTTGTGATTGATGATAAAACTTTCTTTTGCATAAATTTTGTAAAGAAGACCTTGGGGAAAATATGATCAACACACCGAGATCTAACTCTCACGAGTTGTTACTTCCGAGATCACATAGATATCTTCACAACAAGGAAAATGTTACTAAAGAAATTTAAGACCTTGATCTATTCTCGCATACTTTAGTAAAAGGAATAAGGTCTAGTGTGGGTATATAGAGCAAAAACATGGGTAGTATCAATAGGATTGGTTGTTGTTAAATGAATTTTTATGGGAGGGGAGACATGATGGATTTGATTAGCAAATCATTGAGAGCTTATGCAAAATGGAAATATTCAATCAACAAAATGCCACAAAAAGTTAAATTGTTTCCTCAACTAGAATATGTGCTTCAATGGAGGCCTAGATCAGCACTCTTTCACACAACTTGTGGGATTTTGTCATGAAGGCTCGAGTCAGAGGACCCAATAAAGCACAAAAATTTAAACCAAGTCATGCCTGAGGTACACCTAGAGGCTTACATATAATCTCTATCAATAAAATGAAAGAAAAGTGATTTTAAACCATTTATCACACTCCCAGATGAAGGCTCTTCTAAGAAATGAAAGCTGTAGATGCCACTAAACTATCACAAGGACTAATAATAGTGTGATTGGATGCTATTTTGGGACAAGATTGCAATATAAACAAGAAAAGCTACTTGTATGCATTCAGAGATGAAATAAATACACTTTACTCGAGATTAACATAGAATAACTCAAATTTTGATCAAATTTATCAGCAAGGGAAAGTTTCCAGAACAATCTCAAAGATTTTCAATGGTTGTACACTTGCAACCACCTTGACACGATCAAATTTGACATAAAGAGAGATATAAAGGCTTCTCTAGATGGCTTCTCAAAATGGATGGGCTCTTGTCAAGCTTTTCTTGCTGGAGAAAATCAGTCTTGATCTTTTCAAAAATCCCAACCATTTGCAGGATCAATTTGTTCCCTTTATATCATTTCCAACAGAGCTCCTTCCTCCCAAAAGACAAAAAAATTAAATGCACCAGTGCTCTCCATGATTCTTTCGTGATTCGCGAGAATCGAGATCTGGAAAAGTCTCACAGATGCTCAATGGAAAATCTCTTTGATTTCTTCCTGCATTCAACTCCTTTCTCGGGAAAAACACACCTCCATCCATTCGCCAACCACTTCCACCCCATATCAATCAAATCTGGTCCCTTGCGTGCTCAGGAGAAGAAAAATGGAAACCAGATCAGGCCCAAGAGTCAAACTGCTTTAATGGTGAAAGATGCCTCTAGATCTCTCCCACCAAACCCTAGATATCAAAATTAACTTGCTCCTCTATTTTCCGTGTAGAAAATAACAAGAAATCATGAAGAATCACACTCCCAAGAGTTTTACAGAAAAAATGGGGAGAAAATCATATTTGGACACTCAGCAGTCGTTGATCTTTGATTTTGAATGTGGGCCATCCACGTGGAAGATGGAAAAACAATGTCAGGGGCCTCCTTTGACCTTTTCGACCCTTTTGAAAAATGGAAAAATTTCCCATTCGTAGCTCCGCTTACGAAAATGGGCCCAACACGTGTCCTGAGGTGGGTCCCAAAGGAAATGTGGAGAACTTCTTCCATTTGACTCTCTATTGGAAAAGGGAAAATTTTCCATGTTTTCTCTGTAGCTCCACCCTTGAGAAATACTTTTGACACATGTCCCAATATGGGTCCCATTGGAACTATGCTTCCCCTTTTACTTTTAACTCTTTTTCCTCAGAAGGAAAATTTTCCAATGTTCCTCTGCGGGCGCACCTCCGACATTGACCAGGAAAAACATTGACTATTTCCCATCGGGCTCACGGGCCATTTTTGCTATTTTAACCTTACTACGAAACGAGAGAGGTGAAAAGTTTGAATTACCTCCGATGGTCCGCCTCCCCGCCCCTATGACTTTTCAAATTGCCACATGTCACCATGACGCACCTTGAGGCGGTCCCAAAAATTTGATACTTTGAATGAGTGCGGGCTCGCCACATGTCCTACTCTAGCAAAAATTGTTTGAAGGTGTCACTTGTCAAGCTCCAAGGTAGTCTCCTTTTGGCCGTTGAAAAGTCTAAGTAAAATGCAAAGTGAGTGGAGGCCTCCACGTGTCAACCCGACGCTTCTTGAGAATGAAAATGAAGGCCGGTCCGAACATGCGCAGATTCCTCCATGTGTCTCCATGGCGCAACTTCAAGATGGCACCCAAAGCAAAGACCCTGAATGAGCACGAGCTTGCCACGTGTCCTATTCCGCCAAACCGCTGCTTAATTGCATAAATTTTTTTCTAAGTATGGGAAACGGTGGAAGCTCGAATGTGTCCTCTTGGTGCTACTCAAGTGCAAAGCCCAAAAGTAGATCTTCAAATGAGCGTCGTTACTTCATGTGGATACATTTTAAAAATGAGGCTTTTCATGGAATTTCCGAAGTATTAAGCTGATCTGCATCCAACCAAGAGGTGTCATGTTTCTCTGTTGACTAACGATGCAAGTTTGACCAACGGGAGAGACACCTGTCAAACTGTAAAACATAGAGAAACATCCATTTGAGCCAGGAAATGAGGTTTTCTTCAAGGACAGAGAATTTAGACTATTATAAGGCTCAAACACGACCCTTAGGGACACATCAACTCATTTCTCCTCGAGTACCTAGGGCAAAAAAACAAGAACAACCAATTCCAACTGTGGAGAATGGAAAAAACGGGAAAATGCGAGTTTTGAAGGGACAGAGCACGAGAGACCCAAAATAATGAGCTCTTCCAGAGGAATAAAGGAACCATGAGACAAATACAGACCCACACATGATCTTCGACCCAGGAGCAAACTAAAAATGGCAATAAGACAGACCAAGCACCATACGGGGAAGGAGAAAATGACAGAGGCTGTGAATGAATAATTCTTCAAAGGCACAGATGGGGTGAGACCATTTTGAGCACCAACACCATAAATTAACACTACAACAAACAAGCATTTTTTACGCAATTATTTTACAAAATTTCAACAATTTGACATAATTGTAGAATAATTATGGCATCTCTATGATAATCTACTTATTGTTTTTTGTAATTATTGTGGATTTTCTATAATATATTTATGTTGTTAATAATTTGTAGAAAACTCACATCTTCAAACCTTCATTATAGACATTCCACATTTTTAAGAAAATAATATTAGATTTTATTATAAATATTACCCACCACACCTATACTTGTACGATATATTTTATGAAGGTTGATATTAAATTATAATATTGTGGAAATGACACATTAAATAATTTACATTTTTACATATATATATTATATATATATGTATGTGTGTGTGTGTGTGTGTGTGTGTGTGTAAATGTACAAAAAACAAGTTTTTTTCATCTTTTTTTTCTCTATTTTTAGGTATTGAGGATGTTCCACAATTAACATAAATGTTAAAAAATTGTAGACAATTCACATCTCCAACCCTTTATCATTAAAAATTCATATTATTATTTTTTGATTAAAGGTTAAAAAGGGTTGAGGGACCCTACCCGTACATAAAAAACTCTCCATGAGAGGAGAAAACAACATTACAATAACATCAAAAACCATAATACAAGCTGTTCAAAAATTCATATATATAAATAAATAATATTTTAACAAAACATATAATTATTGAAACTCCACATTCAAATAGCACATAATTCATAATTCACTTTTTTCTTACAATATTTTAAGAAGAATTTTAAAAATTATTTAGATAAATTACTATATATATATCATGAAAATCCAATAATTTAAATTATTTTGTAAATAATTATATAACTTTGAGGTAGATGAGTCCATTTTAAATTGAAAATTTAATCAATACTTCCTAAAATCTTAACTTATTACCACTTTATGTCACGTCTAACCTTCACCATATAACGTGTGTATCTTTCCACCACATGCAAAATCCTGATTTAGGTTTGACCAAATCTCATTCACCACTTGTCAAAATGTTACCCTCATTTACCGTTTGCATTCAGTCAAGTGTCTACTCAATATTTGACAACATGTAAAAAAGATCTCCCACGATTCCCAAATCTTGTGTTATCGTAGATTCAATTCATAACTTTTATGAGGTCACTTGCATGTTGACCATCTGTTCGAGGAAGAGGGGAAAGTTAAAGATTAAATGGCGTTGGGAGTCGAGGAATAGAAGGAAATACGAAGGAAAAGACTGGCAAAGACGATTTGAGAGAGGATTGGACAACATATGCAACGTCTGGCCTCGCTTTCAGCACAAACTTCTATATGAGTGATTTATTTTTCATGTTTTCCTGATCTTCATCTCTGTAATGCACATGTCCAGAGTGAAGGAAGCCAAAGCTTCTGTGAAAGCAATGGTAATTATGAGGGCTACGGAAAAGTCGTTCCATGCACACAGGTGCTTTGTGAATTTAGCGGTTAGATGAAAATGACTCATTCCCACGCTTAGAAAAAGAATGGCGGTATGAGGCTTTCGGCTCTCCTCTGTAAACTCCATCGTTCCCAAAAGGAAAAAAGGAAAAATGTTGTAGATGATAGTGAAGAAGAAGGATACTGATAAATACACGTGGAGGCACGAAGGAGCATCTTAGGAACAATCAATCCCGGTTGTTGAAAATGCATCAATATTTGGTTTGCGAATAGTTCTGAGCGATAAATGGAGACCAACTTCCTTGAGAATTCCTTCCAAATTATTTATGTTTTTATTTAATACAACATGGATATATACACATTTAGCTTTACTTAGGTGTACCATGGCCCGACCTCAGCCTATTCAGGAATTAATTTGTTCTAGTTAATTTATGCCAAAGAAAGAAATCTAATCCCTGGTATGCAGAATGAAGAAAGAAATCCGATACATGTTATGGGGGATGAACAAAGAAATATTTTATTTCTTTGCCATAGGTATGCATTTGCATTTGGGTTGATATATTCTCTGTTAACCGTAATATGAAGACTATTATTTGTAAAGTTATTTTATATTGTGAAGTGACCTATCGCACTTTATACTATTTTAAATTATTGTTGCATGTTAAAATAAAAGGCACCGCGTAGTTGTCTGCAATGAGCCTGTTTTCAACTTTATTTTGTTTTTATTTTTAATGTATTTTTGTGTCGGTGAATCGAACATTTCCTAAAGTGATGGTATGCAGTAAAAGACATTAGATATCATCTCTTATTATTTTCATCTTTTCATAATGAAAATCTTAGATCAATGCAATGATTGAATATTTGAATCTCGTCCAAAAGATTGCTTAAATGAGTTTTCACCCTGTTCAATGTATGGTCTTTCCCTTACAAGTAATAAACTGGATGTATTTTCAAAATAATTCATAAATTATACGAATCGACTATGGGAATAGGTTTCTTATTCATAGATTCACAAATTGTGAAGCAATAATGTTATTCATGTCACATTTGCAAAGAACACACACAATTTAAGAATCATTGTGAGATTAACCTCTCCGATAGACACAAGTTTAGTAGATTTGAGAAGAAACTAGTATGATCACTATACATGATATACAGGGAGGTTTTGTATACTTGCAAATAAGACATTGCCACACTTTTTTTGACTTATGGAAAACTCATGTAACTTCATAACTATTATTATGTTCATCATGGATCCTAATGAGTGGAGTAAAAAAACTTATTTACTAGATTGTTAAATAGTTTTATTTAAATCATATAATATAAATAGTAAACATTGTTTTGTAATATATTATTCAAATAATATGTAAAAAATGATTTTTTTATAGAAATATCTTCCTATTTAATAATAGAATTAGGTATTTTAATGTGTTTCAAATGTAAAAAATCTACATAAAGGAATAGTTAAATGAATGTGAAATTGGTTGTTAATAGTATCTTTTCTACATTTTTTTAACATAATTTCACAATTAATTATTGTGGCAATCAAATGTAGCTTCCACCTATGAGTTTTATATGGTTAAGGAGAATTATAGAAAATTTTTCTTGAAATTTACATAAATATAATATAATGAGAGATAATATTGGTGAAAATTGTCGAATGCTTACAAACACAAAAATTGTTGAAATGTTACAAAAATTATAAAATGTGGACAATGTTCAATTTAAAAATGCGGAGTTAGCTACAAATTTTATGAATTGTGGACCATCCACATTATAAAGATTTGTGGAAAAACTACACTAAAATTTCAAAATGTGGATTAGCTACACTTCTAATGCCACAATTTTATGTTTTGAAATATTAGATAACCACAAAAATATTCTTGAAAAACTGTGGTAAAATATCTAATATGTTGTAGTCTCAAGAATCAGAAAAATCCAACCTATCATACGGGTAAAAGTTTGGTATTTTATAAATTCTGGAAAAGAAGAAGTCAATTACATGTGTGGATCACGAAGTGAAAAATCAATTGTTAGCGAATATTAGAAAAATACATTATTGGTTATTATTCTTGCCCTCGTGGCATTTCAGTGATTAACACTACAAGACAAAGGGTATAGTATCCACAAATTTTCCACATTTTCGTTGTGGATATTTTAGTTCAAATTGTGAATCCAATTTTGTGGACTCCACCTACAATAATTTTGTGGAAACGTAAAATGTGACAAAATTTGTGAAAATATCTACAATGAAAATAAGTGTAAAAA
The DNA here is from genome assembly GCA_018340775.1 of Taxus wallichiana var. yunnanensis. Classification (NCBI taxonomy): domain Eukaryota; kingdom Viridiplantae; phylum Streptophyta; class Pinopsida; order Cupressales; family Taxaceae; genus Taxus; species Taxus wallichiana. The sequence goes on from CM031237.1 coordinate 810,559,532, forward strand.
ATTCACAATAATATAATTGTGGAATTTGTCATAATTTTAATATTGTTACATACCTACAATTGAACATTTTGTGTGTATATTCACAAATTACATATTGTTGTAGATCCACAATTATAAAATTATGACGTGTCACAATAATTAGAACTTAATTGTAGATAAATTCTCAATTTTTAAATTGTAACTATTTTCACAATTTTATTTTACAAAATTAGAATTTTAAAAATTATAATATTATTTCACAATTTTAATTTTTTATCATAATAAATCTTAGATATTATATTTTTATTTCACATTTTTACTTATTAATATTCATTTAAATAAAATATTTATTTTAATTATTATAATAAAATATATAAAATAATAGAATATTATTGTAATTATTTTATTCAAATTTATGATATTAATTACTTAAATTTAACATTAACTAAAAATGTATTTTTACACATAAAATTATAAAAATATTAAAATAAATAACTTTGAAAAACATTAACTATTTAATAATGATTATAAAACCACGTTGCATGTAAAGATGACATTTTAAAATAGTTTTTAATCAATAATAATGAGTACTCTTTTACAATCATACCTAAACAACAAGAATTAGAGATTAAAGTTTTAAATATAATTTTTGAAAACATACCATGCAATAAACTTAACATCAGTTTATCAATAAAAAATTATTTCCAAAAGAGATGTTCCTCTTCTTAAAACATGCGTGAGCACTTTTATCAATATAATATCTGAAAATAATATTTATTAATAAAAATAGTTTCAAAGAGATAAATCTCTTAAAAGTATGCAATAAAAATATTTTCTAATTTTACATGTTTATTTCATAAATATATGAAATTTGGATATTTCATATAGGTTATAAATAACTAGATTGTTTGTAGAAGCTTTTATTCAGGTTAGATAGAAGTGCTATTTGTAGTGTTGGTTGGCTGGACAGGAGCGCGGTATGGAGTGTTGATTGTAGCGTTGCATTCTCTTGACTGGACATGAATCGTTGGTTGAAGTGTTGCATTCTAGAGGATTTTCTTGTTCTTCAATCTCCATTCCATCAGGTAAGTCAGATCCTTCACTTTCTTCAAATTCCTTCATTAATAATGAAAACACAAGTTAGTATATTACATATTGCCTTATATATATTTCTTAAAGAATGAACAAAATTCTAGAGTCATGAAAAAATAACACTAAATATTTCATATTTAAAATAACTGCCAAATCCACAGTTAACATGAAATACAACATGTGTAAAATACAACTTATTTTTAATTTTAGTTGTCCATAAAATAGGCCACATACTCTCAAATCCCAGATCTCCAATCGAAAAGATTTATCAGAACCTTAATTAGAATTTTCTTTCAATAGAAATGATCACAGTGCGTTATTTCTACGCCATAGTTTTCTATAAATTCTTCGATAAATGGGTTTCTTTTTTATTTAATTTAAGCAAACATTGCTCACCATTTGGCTATATTCAGTAGTAAATAGGTACTTTTTCCGGATGCATGCAAGAATAGTTTTAGGTTTTACTTTAAAAATTCTCATTGTTTTATCAATAACACTAATCTGTATCAAATACTTTCTCGCTCGCTAGGTATTTTTATTACAGTAGGGCTCATTTAGGGCAATGCAATCCTCCTTTTCCACTCCTAAAAATTTCCTTGTGCTGTCCATCGCCTCCTATTTTCACTCTTCTTCCCTATTTATAGCTGAAAGATTGGTTGTTTGTAAGAGTTATTGTACTTGCATTTCAATATTATTAATGGATCGGATCAATCGAACTCGGGGACGTAGGAATTTCCGAACCCCGTAAACAATCTTGTTTGTTATCCGAATGTTTTTAGTTACGATTATTTATTTTCTACACAAGTTTTCTGCACTTCTATGGATGCATAATAATCAGAATTTAATCAAGTTGTGGACTTTAGAATACTTAAAATTGGTTTTAAAAAATTATGATATTTGGAAACTTATAAAAGTGAAAAAAATACAACACACGTTTTGAGATCAAGTTTGGTATCGGAGCGATTAGATTGCAGATTAGCTTCTAATTGTGTTTTGAAATTTGGCTTCAGTATCAATATTGATTTCAGTCTTCATTTGAGACATTTTGGGGCTTGTTAATCTTCTTTTGCAGTGTGCAGTTTTGGAAGTACAGGTTGTGTTTGCAAGAACCGGGAATCATGGGCAAGTCATCCAAACAAGAGCAACTAGATGAGCTTGAAGCCATAAACCACCAACTCCAAGAAGAAAACTCTTTCTTGAGAGCTAATTTTTATTCCTTGGAAGAGGAAATAGTGCGGTTAAAATCTGAGCCACAATCCTCTATAACCAAGGAAGAGGAGTATGTCAACAAGATGCTTGAAGAGAGCAAGAAGTTGATGGGCTTTGTTAAAGAGTTGCAGGAAGAAATACGGACCAAGAATGCCCTCTTTTAAAAGCTACAACAAGGTGAACATAAGAAGGAAATTCCTTCCAAAGTAGATGCAAGTACTATGACAGAAGAATGCACTGTAAGTTGTTCACATTTTAATTCTTCCTCTGATTCAGTTTCAGATATTCCTTTGGGTCAATTTGAAAAACACACTAAGGGAATTGAGTCTAAACTAATGGTTAAGATGGGATTTAACGGAAAGGGCCTTGGTAAAAATGGACAAGGTGATGCTAACCCAATACAAGTAGAGAATCAGCCTCGGTTTGCAGGTTTGGGTTATTCTAGTGGGAAAATGGAAATTGGAGAAAGTTCCAAAGCAGCTGAAGGAAGACAAGCTTCCAACAGCCAAGGATCTATGCCACTAGAATTGCAGGATTCCGCCATTAGGAGGAACAATGAAAGGTGTAAGAAAATAGGTAAAAGAGGTAATCAGATTCCACCTCCTTCCACTTACACTAAAAATAGCACTAAGGGAAAATCAAATCCTAAAACTTCTAATACACTCTTTCAGTTGGAACAATATAGCTTTGGTAGGCAGAAATATGCTTTCCCTTGCACATTTTGTGAAGGTACTAATCATTCTGTTGCATATTGTTGGAAGAGGAAAAATTTGATTAAGAAGTTAATGCCTTTTGTGAATGATAAGGCAGGTGCTAAAGACCAATCTCACCAAGGAAAGGCAAGAAATGGCAAGAATGTTACCTCTCCTAAACAGGGGAATCATTCTTGTAGACTGAGTTTTGAGAATGGTAAAATGGGTAAGACTTCTAAAAACAGGGAAGTTAAATTTTGTTCCCATTGTAATAGGAATGGTCATGATGTTAAGGTTTGTTGGTTTGTTTCTAAACAACAAAATTGGAAATTTGTTAAAAAGAACAAAATTGTAAAACCAACGATCTTAAACCTAACTAAAACTCATTTTGGTATGGAGAAGGTAAAACCACCAAAACGGAAAAACCCAAGTGATTGGTTGGGAAAAACACTCCTCAACTTTATATTTGCGATGACAAGTAAATTGTTGATAGTAGGCAAGCAAAAAAATTGAGCTATATTTTAGGGATTCTATTGATTGATAAGGATTTGTTCCTAAGTTGGTATTTAAGCTTTGAAAATGAATGGAAACAACTGAAGAGAAGATTTGAGTGATAGGTTCATCATACTCATGTTTTGTTTTCTCATATTGGTTGGTAGTTCCATTGTTGAAAACACTATGCAGGGATAGGCATCAGTAGCATGTCTAAATTTGAAACTTGCAGCTGCAATCAGCATAATCACAAAGTGTCAGTTGAACACTAGCTTCCGTTATAGATGGGTGTTATTATCGACTTATTATTTGTGATAGCGTCTGATGTTTTGGCATATTCATGTTCATTCAGCTGTTGACTATAGTTATTTTTGGGCATTGATAGTCTATTATATTCGATAGTGAATACTTGCGTTATTTACAGATTCAGATGGGCGGTGGGCACTAGCCTAAATTTGGGGCGATTTAGATGTCTTGTATACCGATACGTGTTATGGAATTGTAATTTTTGGTAATCACCGTATCAAAAGTGACAGATTGAATACTAGCTTTCCGTAATAGAATGGGTGTTATTATCTCGGTGAGTTATTTGTGATGGCATTACTGTGGGGTATGACATTCACATTTGTGTGTAGAGTTGATGTGGTTATAGCATTTCGATTGAAAACTAGCTTAATTGGGTGTTATTATCGATTGGTTATGTGACTAGCTAATCAACTTTTGCATTTATTTAACCTATAATGTTCTTTTGGGTTCTTGTATGTGTTTGTGCAATACGAGAAGAGATAGCATGTTTTTGTGGGTTGATACACTGACTTTTTGTGGACAAAAACCTTTCTCAGTGGGGAGGTGTGATCAGGGGATCATTTTTAAAAGTTCCCTAAACATCCCTAAATGGTGTCAGTGTAGAAGATCATCTCGAGAGATTTCCAACAACTGTAAGAATGCGACAAATGGACATCAGGAGCTCTAGTTATGTCCGGTCAAAGTTCGGTCAACGGGAAAGTCAACTCTAGTTAATATTGGACCAATGGCACTGCGACACGTGGCGAAAAGGTAAAAGGGAGTTGTTTGTTGGTTTTTGATCACCGGTCTTCGACGAGCATAAAAATGGTGCACGGGAACAAGAGGCTCAACTTTTATTACGGGGGGAGCCCCACCGTCGTGTGGACTATGATATTATCGCCAACGTGGTGTGTCCACAAGCCACCATGTGGCTTGCCACCACTCGTCGAATTCGATCGAATTTCCTATCGGGAGACGACAAGTGGAATATATATTATTGACCGAGTTAATTATTTCTACATACATTGTATGGGTTGAAATTATATTATCTTGGTAAATCCACTTTCCAAATGCCACGCATATATGTCAAACCGCTATATATATTAATGTTTATACATTAGTATTAAACCATACATAATTCTCTAAACTACCAACATTAACCCATGCGTGGATGTTTCCACGTGGAAGGATGGAGGATGAAGCGGTGTTGGAGGGGGCGGTTATGCCCACGTGGTCTTTTGACCACTTCATTTGCGTGGGGGAAGGCTATTTAAAGCCTTAAACATTATCAAATCCGCCTCTTTTGGGATTTAATCCCATTTAAAATACAAATCCACCAAAAAAAGAGGCCGTTGGGATTTGATCCCCCGACCTCATCACTCCAAGACCAATCCTCCAACCAACTCGCCTAGAGGCTTGGGCGCATTATAAAATGGGTCGCTCGCCCACTTATACAGGGAGAGAGGCGCAAAGGAGGAGAAGAGGGCAGTTTTCAGAAAATGCCATTTTTGAAGGCCTTGTACTTAGTTGAGAACTCGGAGTAAGAATATGAACTGAAGGAAATTTTGAGACGATTCCAACTATGTAAGATTTAATATTTTTTGTTGAGTTTTAACCTGCTTTTGGAAGCTTTGAATGCAGATTTTAACAGGGATCTACAAGACAACTAGTTGGAAAACACGAATTTCAATGCACTTCTAGTCTGAATTGTGACTTGGTGTAAACATGAAAAGTGTTCAGAATTCAGATATGATCTCATATATATGATTTTTTTCATATAATGTTTCTAAATCTCCATTTGTAAGTGTTTTTCTAACACGACAGAGGGAGATCACATTGTGAAAACACTGTAGGAGCCATGGATCGTTCTTGGGATAGTTTCTGCTATTTTTCAGAGTTCTTGGGACATTGATCAGCTCATTTTCAGGTTGTGATTCATTGTTGGTTGTTTTTAAGAGTTATTGTACTTGCATTTCAATATTATTAATGGATCGGATCAATCGAACCCGGGACGTAGGAATTTCCGAACCCCGTAAACAATCTTGTTTGTTATCTGAATGTTTTTATTTTTGATTATTTATTTGCTACACAAGTTTTCCACACTTCTATGGATGCATAATAATCATAATTTAATCAATTTGTGGAGTTTAGAATACTTAAAATTGGTTAAAAAAATCACGATCTTTGGAAACTTATAAAAGTGAAAAGAATACAACACACGTTTTAAGATCACTTATGTCCATCAGAACGCCGCAAAAATACGGCGATGCTACGACAACGACAATGGAAATGACGACGTGCCAAAAACAACCAACCCAGGAATGATGATGTTTAATTTAACCTCATTCGACGTTTCACGAAAGATAAGGAGGGTCGTTATTCGAGTTGAAAGTCTAATGGCAAAAAAAATCGTAATAACAACATCTCTGGATGTTAACCTTAGGGTAAGGTATAATTTGTTATGAAATGAATATACTATCCACTCGATTTTTATTTTTGTTTTATTATCCATTTACATTACGTTATCTCATGAATTTAATACATTATGTTTTATATATATATGTATATATATATGTATATGTATACATATATCAAGGAAATCATACATTAAGATATATACTTCGACATTATATTATTACATTGTATGTCTTTATGTGTTTAGATGTACATAGCACCTTATTTATATCAAGTATGATTATTATATGAAACTTGTATTATGTGTCACTAATATTTTATATAGTGTTTAACACTTAAACTAACCTAAACAGTTACACGTATTTCTTAAGTAGGATAAACATATATATATAAAAAAAACAAAAGACCAAAGTCTTTGTCACGTTTAACTTTTCGAACAAAGTTTAAATTTTATGGTTGGGCGGTGGGTGGCACAACCAACCCTGTCAACCATTAAAACTTTCTTCCCCCACCTCCTTGCACACAAACGTCTTCCAACCGGCCGCATCAAGCATTCATTCACCAAGATTTTGCAAATCTTGAGCCTCCCCTTGGTCTATCCTACTGCGGTTCTGCCCGACCGCGTGAAAGGGATGGGCGATTAAAAAAAAAAAACGAGTTATAAGCATTGCTACAGGCGTGAGTTCCGACTGACTCGGCCCTGGCCGCGTAGGAGACCACATGGTGGTCAAAAGGGAAGCTACAGGGTGCATGTGGTAGGCGTTTTACAGTTTCAACTACCCTTGGCCGCGTGAGGAGGTGGAAATGTGTATATAGTAGAGACTTTGGCGCGCGAGGAGGCGAGGTACCTCCACTTTCGGTGAGTTTGTAAGGCGTGTGCATGGCGGGGATCTCTGATTTCACACGCAAGTGGGGACAGTAGTGAGGGCGTTTAAACCAGTGTGATCATGTCCAACTATGTGGTTATCTCGATCGATATCGAATACATCCTCAAATTTGGGATTCAACTCGTGATATTTTTTTTTCAAAAGAAATCGATTGAAGGGCGGTGAAAGTGCCACAATGTCTATTGGTTGTTTTTCTTTGTCCCCGGGCGCGTGAGCAGTAGGTAGTGGAGGCACACAACAGCATAGTCATCCAACTATGTTATTATCTATTCATAACAATGCAGCTTCAAATTTTGGGATTTTCCTTTATGATATTTATCAAACGATAGAGAAAAATGAAGGGCGTTTAAAAGGAAAGAACAACAACGACTGTCCCACTTTGTTCAATCAAGCTGATTCAAGATTTCGAATTCATCCTCAAATTTGGGGTTCTCCTTCGTGAGATTTTTATCAAAATCGAATGGAGAGACAGTGAAAAAGTCACCCGGAGACCCGAATAAATTTATTACCTTGATTCTCTATTGCAAACTTACCAGTTAATGAATACAGTCCGTGGAAACCAAACTAGATCTCATAAAGGTAGGTCTGTTTCATGCCAGAATATTCATGAAGCACAATTTGTTTTGTTATTATAAGCACACCTCTTACGTAGGTTTATGTATGCATTTCATTGATATTATTAATTGGTTGTGGTTTATTTGCATATATGTTAGTGATAGTATGCTTTTTGTTAATATATATATAAAAAAAATAATTAATAGTACATTAAGATTATTATAATTTGATATTAATAAATTCATTAGTTTTAGCATTGCTTAGATAGGAATGATATTCAAACTATAAGTACCTTCATTAGGCATTAAGGAGTATTGGGTATAGGGCTTATTAAGTTTAAAGTAATTGCATTAAAATTTACTTCTACAAAATTTTAATTAACATAGTATGGGATTTCTAATAGGTTGATTTCATTCCTTTTATTAATTTTAATTTCATTTTTTTGTATAAGATTTATAGTAAATTCTTGAATGAGGAGCACCTGATAGAACTAGGACTTAGATTACTTTATTGGCACAATGAAATTTCAATAAACTTAACTCTATCCATCCATACTACAAGAAGAACATATACACTAATATTCTCACTTTTCAATACCTCCTTTTAAGCAACCAAATGAGATCTAACATGTGTATTCTTGTAATTTCTTCCCAACATTCCACAAAAGAATTCAACAACATTTCCAATAAATTTTAGAGTAAGAAATACTATCATTTCAATGCAATTTTCCTTCAAAATCTTTTTACAACATATCCTACTTCATGTGGAAACAAATTTGCAATAATGGAAGCTAAAGAAAGCAAAGCAATATTACATTTTTCCTCCACTCAAGGTGGTAAATACATGATTTTTTACAAATTTTACATTGTCAAAACAATAAGGTTCTTGTGCTCCAAGGTGTTCTTCATCCATGCTCCAAGTTCCAAGTATTTCAAATCACAACCAAGATAGGGGGAGAGGCAACACTCTCCTCCCAACCAAAACTCAATGGAGAAGAGAAGCAATCTCCTCCATTGACCCCCGAGCCCCAAACACAACACAATGAAGGGTGGTCTCCAACTCAAGGCAACAACACTTGCTTCCACAATACAATTTCTTCACAACATTCAAAGCTAAGATAAAAGAAACAAAGAGACACACAAATAACACCAAACATTTCACAACAAGGCTTTCATCCAAGCCAACAAGAGAAGGAACTATGGGAAAGTTTTCCTTATGCCTCCCCATTGAGATGAGATGCCCATCCAAACCCTCCACAATAAAACTCAAGCCCCTATGACTCTTATGCCTCCCTCAAGTACCCCTTTTTCCTCCCATACTCTTATGCCTCCCTCCTCTTATGGCTCCCTCAAAGACAAGGTAAGAATGTGAACATTCTTACCCAAGATGGGCATCCCTCTCAAACTCCCTCCACAATTTCCTATTCTACTCTTATGCCTCCCTCATGAGTTTTCCCATAGACCTCTCCTACACTACACATTAAGCATTCTATCCATTTTTCCACAATACACAAAAGTAAACATACATTTTCTACAAATTTAAGCATAGAAACAACAACAATAAGAAAGCAAAAAAAGGAGAAGGTTTCCTACCTCTCCATTGGAGAAGCCTAAACCAAGAACTTTGTCCAAGCTCCCTCCAAAACAATCCCAAGCATGCAAGTCCAAGCTCCTTCTTTTTCTTTCTCCCAATTCTTTTCTCTCCCAAAAAAAATAACAAAAAGAACTCTTCAACAAAAACCTCCAACCCCCTCAACAAGAGAGGAAGTTTCCATAAATAGACAAAAGGAAAGAGTGAGGGTGATGTGGCTCCTTGTAGGATGCCACATCACACATCCTCAAGACCACCTCCCTTTAGTCAACTCAAATCCCAAAACACCATAAATGGGTGGTTGGGTTGAATGACATCTCTTTTCCACATCCATCCCTTCCCATGTGTCTTAAGGCACAATTAAATGCAAAAGGAAGACAAGTGCACTCCAAAGTCACATTTCCCTTCCCAAAACAATAAATAATCCCCTTTTTGGCTTCCCAACCCATAGATATGGTTGGTAAGGGGTTTTGGGAAGTGTGGGACAAGTTCAACTTGTCCCACAAGTCCCCCAAAATTGCCCTAAATCTCAAATTCGAGATTCAAAGGATTTGGAGTGGTCAACACTCAAAACAAGCATTCAATACAAGAGGAAAACACAAGGCTCAAGGAGCCAACCATCAAAATTAATTACACCCACTAGACTTCCCTCCAAAACTTAAAAAAATAAAACAAGATATTACATTAATCTAAACATACTTAGCAAAGTAATTTTAAAAAAAAACATCACAAATGAAATCACCTACTAAAGTAAGTTAAAACAAGTAATTAAAATTCTTACCCCCTTGGTCACATTAGAAAATTTCCCCCTCATGGAAATTTTTCTTAACACATAAAAGAATAAGGTAACACAATACAATTTACTAGTTGCCTTGATGACCAAAAGTTGTAACCACCTGACATCCTGTTGTGTTTGGTTCCCAATCCCCCTCATGGTTGTGATCATGTTGTGTTTCCTGCAAAATACAAAATACCTCCTTCAGCCTTGCGGCCATGTCAAAATATCCAAAATAACCATATGCATGAAATTTATTAACATCTATACGTAATTCAATCAATCATTATTTCTAGGTCTAAATCACAACTTAATTATGCATTTCATCATTATCCAAAATTATAGTAATGTAAATTCAACAACTACATTCTACTTATCATGGCGAAGAAATCCAATGTTAGAACACATGCAATATATCCATATAAAAATAATATCGGTATCAATAGTCTGTCCATGAGTCAGTGTAGATCATACTGAAAGCAAAATCCAATCATAACCCAAATGCATCTAGTCACAAAACATCATGCTAATCAACGTAAGTCTAAGTCATGTCCATATCCAAAAGTCTGCATAACTCAAAATGATAATCAACTAAGTGTCGTAGGGAAGTGGGCATTACATCCCCCTCCCCTTAGACTAGACTTCCTCCTGGAAGTCACTGAAATAAGTGTGGAAACTGAGCTCGCAATGATGTAGCATCCTCCCAAGTAGCAGTAGTCTCATCGTACCTGTCCCATTGGACCCGAACCTGATCAATCTCTCTGCCGCGAAGGCCTAGGGTCCTGCGATCTAAAATGCACACGGGCTCCACCATCACCTGCCCCTGATCCTGCACCTGCAATGCAGTCCAATCTAGCACATGAGAAGGATCAGAAACATATCTCCTAAGCACAGAAACGTGAAAAACATCATGGATGCGCGATAAGCTAGGTGGCAGTGCTAGACGATAGGCTAAGGGGCCGAGGTGCTCCAAGATCTCAAAAGGACCCACAAATCTAGGAGCAAGCTTAGAACCTTTTCCATAACGGATAGGGCTCTTATGTGGTCTGACACGAAGAAACACCTTCGTGCCTACCTCAAAACTGCGATCTGTCCTATGCTGGTCTGCATACTTCTTCTGTCTATCCTGTGCCTCCTGCAATCTCTGTCTGATCAATGTAACCTGCTGCTCCATGTCCTGTAATAATGCTGGTCCAAGAGAAACCCTGTCCTCAATCCTATCCCAGCTAAGAGGTGTCCTGCACTCTCTACCATATAATGCCGAAAAGGAGCCATGCTATAGAACTCGAAAACTATTATGTAGGCAAACTCCACCAAATACGAGATACTCCTCCCATCTCGACTGATGATCCATCACGTACATCCTGAGCATATCCTCTAAAATATGATTCACCCTCTCTGTCTGTCCATCGGTCTCAGGGTGATAAGTTGTGCTGAAATTAATCCTCGTCCCAAGGGCATACTGCATGGTGGTCCAGAAATGGGAAGTGTACAAAGGGTCGCGGTCGCAAATGATCTTCCATGGAATCCCATGTAATCTGACAATCTCATCAAGGTATACTCGTGCCACAACACTTGTTGTATAGGTGGTCTTCACTGGGGAAAAATGAGCTACTTTCGTCAATTTATCCACCGTGACCATGATGGCGTCGTGGTGGTATCTCGACGTCGGCAACCCAACAATGAAATCCATAGAAATGGTGTCCCACTTCCACTCCGGTATGGCGTGAGGATAGAGAAGGCCAGCTGGATGCTGATGCTCGGCCTTCACCCTCTGGCACTCTAAACAACGGGATACAAATGAAGCTATGTCTCTCCGAAGTCCTCTCCAAAAATCTGTTGTCTCGGGGTGGCGTGCATCTTCTTCACCCGGGATGGGGTGAGTAAGGTGCACGATGGGCCTCTGCCAAAATGTCATGTCTCAAGCCTCCATCTCTAGGAACATAAATCGACCTCTGTGTCTGAGAAGACCATCTGCCTCTAATGAAAATCCATCAAATCTCCCTTCAAGGGGTCTCTGAGACTCAATCTCTGCTCTGGCTGCAAGGTAGAAACTATCCTGAGGAAGCTGCTGTAAGATCCTACTCCGCAAATCTGTGCCCACTGAGGTGGCCATAGCCACATGTCTCCGTCTACTCAAGGCATCTGCCACCACGTTCTCCTTTCCTTTCACATGCTCTATCTCCATGTCATACTCACAAAGTAACTCCATCCAACGTCGCTGACGAGCATTGAGATTGGGCTGCGTGAAGAGGTGGCGAAGACTCAAGTGATCAGTCCTGAGTGTAAATCTCCGGCCGAGAAGAAAATGTCTCCACCGCACTAAGGCATGTACCACTGCTGCAAGCTCAAGGTCATGGGTCGGATAATTGAGCTCATAATCTTTGAGTTTACGGGACTCAAAGGAAACTACTCTACCCTCCTGCATTAACACACCTCCAAGTCCTGCCAAGGAAGCATCTATGCAAATGTAGAACTCACCCGAGGATGCGCACTGCAAGAATAGGTGCTCTCGTAAGGCATTCCTTCGATGTCTTGAAAGCTTGCTCACATCTATCTCGACCATAAAAACTTCTTCCCTTTCGCTGAAGGGAAGTGATAGTGCGTAATCCGAGAAAAGTCTGAACAAACCTCTGTGTAGTACCTGCTAGACCCATGAAACTACGCACCTCGGTCACACTAGTGGTAGGTCTTTGGCCAATCCATGATGGCTCAAATCTTGGAAGGATCGACTACGATACCTTCCCCTGAAATGATGTGGCCCAAATACTGCACCTCAGGCTGAAAGAACGCACACTTCTCCAAGTTCCCGTAAAGGCGCTGTTCGCGAAGACACTGAAGAACCTAGCGAAGGTGCTCCTCGTGCTCCTCACGTGTGCGTGAGTAAATCAGAATGTCATCAAGGAAGATAAGCATGAAGTGATCAAGGAAGGTCCTGAATACCCCATTCATCAAACTCATAAACACTGCGGGGGCATTCGTCAAACCGAAAGGTACCACTGTGAACTCGTAGTGGCCATATCTCGTGCGAAAGCTGTCTTGTGAATATCTATTCTCCGCAATCCGAGTGATGGTATCGACTTAAGATCTATCTTAGAGAAAAGCGTAGTAGCCCCTTCATCGATGAAATAAATCATCAATGCGTGGAAGGGGGTAACGATTCTTGATCGTTACTTTATTCAGCTGACGGTAGTCAATGCACAACCGAAGAGATCCATCCTTCTTCTTTACGAAAATCACTGGTGCACCCCAAGGGGATACACTAGGATGGATTAGGCCTTTCTCCAGAAGGCCCTCAAGCTGCAACTTGAGCTCACATAACTCAGGTGTAGTCATCCGATAGGGTGCTCGTGAGATAGGCTCTGCGACTGGAACTAGATCTATATGGAAGTCGATCTCACGTGGGGGAGGTAATCCCGGTAGCTCTCCTGGGAACACATCGGAAAACTCTGATAAGATGGGATGATCATCGAGGGAAGGTCCTCTGGACTCATCCTCAGATCTCACCATTGACCGTAATAGCGAATAACTGACAACCCTGTCGCGCACACCACTTAAGCTGCATAGCGGAGATGGTGCGAATGGATACGGCCCTCCTAACTCCTGATATCACTGACTCTACTCCAAGATCATCTATGCAAGCAACAGTCTTATGGTAACAATCCACTCTAGCTCTGTGAGCGGACAACCAATCCATGCCTAAAATGATGCCATAAGATCCTAATGGAAGGATCCGAAGATCAGAAGTAGTGGTGAAGGGTCCCAAATCCACTACACACTCCTTGACTAAGGAGTCTACAGAAATCTTGGCTCCAGAAGCCATCTCAACATCCCAACTATGGCCCTGCCTAACTGCCACCAGCCTACAATGCTCTACTAAAGATGGTGCAATAAAAGAATCAGAAGAACCAGAATCAAATAATATAGAGGTGGAAATACCACCAATACTACCTGTCGTCTCAATCACTAGTACTCTGATGCTCAGCCTGGTGGTTCTCGACCGCTGCGTAGATCCGATGACTCCATGCCATATCTCCAATAGTAGGCTCTGAGCTCTGTGTCTTACCCTTGGTAGGGTTATGTGGGCAATCTCTCCAAAGATGTCCAACAACACCGCAACCATAACAGCTGCCTGGTCCTCTCCAGTGGGGAAGCGGCTCATTTGGTATTCTAGATGATCGAGATACTGAGATCCGACGATCCGGCTATGGATTTTGAGGTCTCTCGCCGATGAGCTCCCCTACTGACTGAGCTCTCGGTGCACCCTGTGTCCTGATGGGACCCCTAGGAGGAGGCCCCATACTACGTCCTCTCTGTGCATCAAATCTCTGAGGAGGTCGGTAAGGTGGGCGGGTCTGCTGCTGCTTGCGCTCTTTGTGGTGGCCTGAATGAAGCTTGCCCTGAACTCTGTCCACCCCGTGGAGGAGGAACTGACCCCTTCGACCTACTATATCTGCATCTGGATACGGCTCGAACTCTGTCTCTAACGCCGTGTCTTCCCCGTTTCTCTCTGCAATATAGGCCTTTTCCACGGCCTCTGCTAATGTCTGTGGGCAGTGAATGCGCACTGCGCCTCCTAAATCCAAATTCAAGCCCCGGATGAACCTGTGAATCCGTACCTGCTCATCCTGCATATAGTCGACGTACTGGAGTAGGTCCAGAAATCGACTCTCATACTCAGCTATCATCATCGATGCGACGAGAGGTCATGAAACTCGTCATGCGTTCTTTGTATAAATCTCCTGGGTAAATACCTGCTCCTGAAACGTTCCTCAAACAGCTCCCAGGTAATCGTCTCTGAGTCGACATGGAGCTTCTGCTCCTCGGTCCTCCACCAGACTCCTGCTCCATCCTTCAGAAGATGGATCGCAACACGAGCTTTCGTGTTGCTACTACAAGGACAGAGCTTGAAGCATCCGCTCAAGCTCACCAACCAGGCCTCTGCCTGAAAACCACTGTATCACCCGAATAGTGAGATGGTCGTAGCTTAGGATCTCCCCGATATGGTCTCAGGCACGTGACGTATGACGAATCCTAGATCTCCTCGTATGCTCCTCCCTGGTCAGGGCTCGAGACCTGTCCTATGTCCGAGATCCTGTCCCCATGTCCTCTCTGTGGTGACTCTGCCTAGCCGACTCGCACGGAAGTTCTCTGCGCCTGTGCTCCTCGGCGTGTCGAGGGATGCACGGCATCTACTGATGGCTCCAAACTATGTCTAGCAAGTCGTCCTCCCAAGGGCTCTCCGCGTATAGCGGCATTGACATCCTGGAGTGTCTGCAAGATCTGAGGTAGAAGGGCTGCTACGGCCTGCTCTGGCGGTGGTATGTCTAGGTCTATATGAAGAGACCCCTCGCCCAATCCGCGCCCTCCTGCACAGATCAAGGCGAGAGTTAGTTCATTGTTCTAGGTCTTGAGCCAGTTTTCTAAATTTGTTGTTTACTATAATTATCAACATTATGGCTTTATATTTTAAAAGTATTAGCTCTGTACTAAGTTGAATGTTCCTTTTGTGTTTTCCTGCGTGTGCCCAAGGGTCCCAGCTTCGAACCCCTGGCTCTGATACCAAAATGTAACGTCGCAAAAGACGGCGCTTTACGACACGACAACGACGGCGGCGATGACGACGTGCCAAAAACAACCAACCCGAAAATGTGATTTTTTTTTTTTAAAAAATGGGTGTGCCCGCATACAGGCTCGAACTAAAACAGTCCCGGTAATGCTTTGGGAACGATGATGTTTAATTTAACCTCATTCGACGTTTCACGAAAGATAAGGAGGGTCGTTATTCGAGTTGAAAGTCTAATGGAAAAAAAAATCGTAATAACAACATCTCTGGATGTTAACCTTAGGGTAAGGTATAATTTGTTATGAAAAGAATATACTATCCACTCGATTTTTATTTTTGTTTTATTATCCATTTACATTACGTTATCTCATGAATTTAATACATTATGTTATATATATATATATATATATATATATATATATATATGTATATGAATACATATATCAAGGAAATCATACTTAAGATATATACTTTGACATTATATTATTACATTGTATGTCTTTATGTGTTTAGATGTACATAGCACCTTATTTATATATCAAGTATGATTATTATATGAAAGTTGTATTATGTGTCACTAATATTTTATATAGTGTTTAACACTTAAACTAGCCTATACTGACTACACGTATTTCTTAAGTAGGATAAACATATATATATATATATATATATATATATATATATATATATATATATAAAAAAAGACCAAAGTCTTTGTCACGTTTAACTTTTCGAACAAAGTTTAAATTTTATGGTTGGGCGGTGGGTGGCACAACCAACCCCCATCAACCATTAAAACTTTCTTCCCCACCTCCTTGCACACAAACGTCTTCCAACCGGCGCATCAAGCATTCATTCACCAAGATTTTGCAAATCTTGAGCCTCCCTTGGTCTGTCCTACTGCGGTTCTTGCCCCGGCCACGTGAAAGGGATGGGCGATTAAAAAAAAATGAGTTATAAGCATTGCTACAGGCGTGAGTTCTGACTGACTCGGCCCTGGCCGCGTAGGAGACCACATGGTGGTCAAAAGGGAAGCTACAGGTGCATGTGGTAGGTGTTTTACCAGTTTCAACTTCCCTTGGCCACGTGAGGAGGTGGAAATGGTGTATAGCAGAGACTTCGGCGCGCGAGGAGGCGAGGTACCTCCACTTTCAGTGAGTGTTGTAAGGCGTGTGCATGGCGGGGATCTACAGATTTCACCTACACAGTGGGACAGGTAGTGAGGGTGTTTAAACCAGTGACTGTCCAACTATGTGGTTATCTGATCAGTATCGAATACATCCTCAAATTTGGGATTCAACTCGTGATATTTTTTTCAAAAGAAATCGATTGAAGGGCAGTGAAAGTGCCACAATGTCTATTGGTTGTTTTGCTGTCCCCGGGCGCGTGAGCAGGTAGGTAGTGGAGGCGCACAGCAGACAGGTCGTCCAACTATGTTATTATCTGTTCAGTAACAATGCAGCTTCAAATTTTCGGATTTTCCTTTATGATATTTATCAAAACGATAGAGAAGCAGCGAAGGGCGTTTAAAAGGAAAGAACAACAAGCGACTGTCCCACTTTTATTATCAAGCTATTCGATTTCGAATGCATCCTCAAATTTGGGGTTCTCCTTCGTGAGATTTTTATCAAAATCGATTGGAGAGACAAAAAAAGTCACCGGAGACCGAATAAATTTATTACCTTGATTCTCTATTGCAAACTTACCAGTTAATGAATACGGTCGTGGAAACCAAACTAGATCTCATAAAGGTAGGTCTGTTTCATGCCATAATATTCATGAAGCACAATTTGTTTTGTTATTATAAGCACACCTCTTACGTAGGTTTATGTATGCATTTCATTGATATTATTAATTGGTTGTGGTTTATTTGCATATATGTTAGTGATAGTATGCTTTTTGTTAATATATATAAAAATAATAATTAATAGTACATTAAGATTATTATAATTTGATATTAATAAATTCATTAGTTTTAGCATTGCTTAGATAGGAATGATATTCAAACTATAAGTACCTTCATTAGGCATTAAGGAGTATTGGGTATAGGGCTTATTAAGTTTAAAGTAATTGCATTAAAATTTACTTCTACAAAATTTTAATTAACATTGCATGGGATTTCTAATAGGCTTGATTTCATTCCTTTTTATTTTTTTTTATTTTTTTCATTTTTTTATAATTTCAATAAGATTTATAGTAAATTCTTGAATGAGGAGAACTTACTGATAGAACTAGGACTTAGATTACTTTAACAATGGAATTTCAATAAACTTAACTCTATCCATCCATACTACAAGAAGAACATATACACTAATATTCTCACTTTTCAATACCTCCTTTTAAGCAACCAAATGAGATCTAACATGTGTATTCTTTTGTAATTTCTTCCCAACATTCCACAAAAGAATTCAACAACATTTCCAATAAATTTTAGAGTAAGAAATACTATCATTTCAATGCAACTTTTCCTTCAAAATCTTTTTACAACATATCCTACTTCATGTGGAAACAAATTTGCAATAATGGAACTAAAGGTGCAAAAGCAATATTTTATTTTTCCTCCACTCAAGGTGGGTAAATACATGATTTTTTTACATTGTATATAAAGAAGGTTCTTGTGCTCCAAGGTGTTCTTCATCCATGCTCCAAGTTCCAAGTATTTCAAATCACAACCAAGATAGGGGAGAGGCAACACTCTCCTCCCAACCAAAAACTCAATGGAGAAGAGAAGCAATCCCTCCATTGACCCCGAGCCCCAAAACAACACAATGAAAGGGTGGTCTCAACTCAAGGCAACAACACTTGCTTCCACAATACAATTTCTTCACAACATTCAAAGCTAAGAAAAAGAAACAAAAGAGAACACACAAATAACACAAACATTTCAACACAAGGCTTTCATCCAAGCCAACAAGAGAAGGAACTATGGGAAAGTTTTCCTTATGCCTCCCCATTGAGATGAGATGCCCATCCAAACCCTCCACAATAAAACTCAAGCCCCTATGACTCTTATGCCTCCCTCAAGTACCCCTTTTTCCTCCCATACTCTTATGCCTCCCTCCTCTTATGGCTCCCTCAAGGACAAGGTAAGAATGTGAACATTCTTACCCAAGATGGGCATCCCTCTCAAACTCCCTCCACAATTTCCTATTCTACTCTTATGCCTCCCTCATGAGTTTTCCCATAGACCTCTCCTACACTACACATTAAGCATTCTATCCATTTTTCCACAATACACAAAAGTAAACATACATTTTCCACAAATTTAAGCATAGAAACAACAACAATAAGAAAGCAAAAAGGGAGAAGGTTTCCTACCTCTCCATTGGAGAAGCCTAAACCAAGAACTTTGTCCAAGCTCCCTCCAAAACAATCCCAAGCATGCAAGTCCAAGCTCCTTCTTTTTCTTTCTCCCAATTCTTTTCTCTCCCAAAATAAAAAAAAAATAACAAAAAGAACTCTCAACAAAAAACCTCCAACCCCCTCAACAAGAGAGGAAGTTTCTATAAATAGACAAAAGGAAAGAGTGAGGGTGATGTGGCTCCTTGTAGGATGCCACATCACACATCCTCAAGACCACCTCCCTTTAGTCAACTCAAATCCCAAAACACCATAAATGGGTGGTTGGGTTGAATGACATCTCTTTTCCACATCCATCCCTTCCCATGTGTCTTAAGGCACAATTAAATGCAAAAGGAAGACAAGTGCACTCCAAAGTCACATTTCCCTTCCCAAAACAATAAATAATCCCTTTTTGGCTTCCCAACCCATAGATATGGTTGGTAAGGGGTTTTGGGAAGTGTGGGACAAGTTCAACTTGTCCCACAAGTCCCCCAAAATTGCCCTAAATCTCAAATTCGAGATTCAAAGGATTTGGAGTGGTCAACACTCAAAACAAGCATTCAAAACAAGAGGAAAACACAAGGCTCAAGGAGCCAACCATCAAAATTAATTACACCCACTAGACTTCCCTCCAAAACTTAAAAAAATAAAACAAGATATTACATTAATCTAAACATACTTAGCAAAGTAATTTAAAAAAAAACATCACAAATGAAATCACCTACTAAAGTAAGTTAAAACAAGTAATTAAAATTCTTACCCCTTGGTCACATTAGAAAATTTCCCCCTCATGGAAATTTTTCTTAACACATAAAAGAATAAGGTAACACAATACAATTTACTAGTTGCCTTGACGACCAAAAGTTGTAACCACCCGACATCCTGTTGTGTTTGGTTCCCAATCCCCCTCATGGTTGTGATCATGTTGTGTTTCCTGCAAAATACAAAATACCTCCTTCGGCCTTGCGGCCATGTCAAAATATCCAAAATAACCATATGCATGAAATTTATTAACATCTATACGTAATTCAATCAATCATTATTTCTAGGTCTAAATCACAACTTAATTATGCATTTCATCATTATCCAAAATTATAGTAATGTAAATTCAACAACTACATTCTACTTATCATGGCGAAGAAATCCAATGTTAGAACACATGCAATATATCCATATAAAAATAATATCGGTATCCAATAGTCTATCCATGAGTCAGTGTAGATCATACTGAAAGCAAAATCCAATCATAACCCAAATGCATCTAGTCACAAAACATCATGCTAATCAACGTAAGTCTAAGTCATGTCCATATCCAAAAGTTTTGCATAACTCAAAATGATAATCAACTAATACAACAATGGATACCCATGTCATGTTCTAAGACTCTTAATTTAGCACAAGTGGTGATTATCTTTGGAAAAAGAACACGTAGGGGGTGTTTCATGCAGAGGAAGAGTGACAAAGACAATGTTGTAAAACATAGGACATGAAGGAACTCACTTTAAATTCCTAAATAAATCCAACAACTACTCAAAGCAAAAGAATAAGAGAATGAGAAACGAAGTGAAATCTTTCATATTTGGGTGAGAATGGTTCTGTCAAAGGTTGCAGTGCATGAAAAATGGGTGCACATAATCAAAAGAAATAAAACCATAGGTATATAATATTCACCTCCTAAACCTCAAACTTTTTCATCTCTTTTGCATACAACAACCAAAACAACGACAACATCTTGATTCCCTTCATAGACAATTTAAAGCTTGCTTCAAGCAGATACAGTCTAGAAAAATTAATTTATGTGAAGAAAAGCGAGGAAATGTTAGGATTACAAATTACTTTATATGCGGGACTAATTTTATGCAGAATGGGACTCGGTTTAAGTGCGGATATTGACAAAGCTCTAATTAACACGGTTCATTGAAGATTTTGTTCATTAACTTTTATTTCAACCTAAACTCATTGGCAACATCCAACTACTGATAAATTTACAAAGTTAACTTAGTTCCATTGTGTTTAATGCCTAGGATCCTAAATAAAGTGATTGTATTATTATGCCAGAAAATGACGAGGTCTAAAAGGATGTTGAGGATGTGATGTGGTCTAGGAGGGGGAGAGGAAATTATGGGTATTACATCTCCCTCTCATTATAAGAGCATAATCCTCGATGCAATATAACATCAAGGGTAGAAAAATGGATAATAAATTAAGGAAATTTAATGATGAAAAGTTATATTTAGTTATAAGATCTCCATTCTCAGACCATGACCACAAGTTAAAAAAATGTTTAGCAATTTCTTAAAATTTTAATTTTTCGAAGATTGGCAATTCTCTTTTACTTTATTACTTAGTATTTTCCTTTATATTATTTATTAATCTCAAACAA
The DNA here is from genome assembly GCA_018340775.1 of Taxus wallichiana var. yunnanensis. Classification (NCBI taxonomy): domain Eukaryota; kingdom Viridiplantae; phylum Streptophyta; class Pinopsida; order Cupressales; family Taxaceae; genus Taxus; species Taxus wallichiana. The sequence goes on from CM031237.1 coordinate 810,580,794, forward strand.
TTGTTATTTTTTTTTATAATTTCATTCCTCTTTTGTTTGTGGGTGCCTAACTTTAATTAGCCTCAAGATGTCATAAAAAATTGACACAAACACAAATGAACCATGAGACATCTTGTTACATACTTTCATGACTATATCACATCACAAGACCTCTAATTCCACCATGGAAAGACAACAAGTAGTCCACATAATGAATAATTTCCAATAATTATGTCATAGGCATAAATCCAACACATACATGTGATTGATAGGTAGAATTAGCAATTTGATACATATACAACCGGTACCACATAACCCAAATTCCATGTCTATAATGACACGGTTCAAGTCAATATCCAATAGTACATACTAACCAAGGGGAGCGTTAAGCCTCAATCATAATAATATGTAACAAGACTCACAAGAGTACACATAACTCATAACACCAACTCCAAAAATCACAAAAAAATCATGAAAAATATAGAGATATCTCCCAAATAATCACAAAACAACTCCATATACCTCTAAAATAATCACTAAGTAATTCCATATACCTCCCAAAGAGAAAGAATCATAGTGTCCAAACCAATCTGGGTTGCTTAACAATAGAGACCCATCAAGAATATCAGGTCACTCAACCATAAAGTTCCATGGAGAATATCATAGAGTTCTATTGAGAATACTAGGTCACTTAACCATAGAGTGCCATCGAGAACATCGGGTTAGTCAACCATAGAGTTCCATCAAGAATATCGAGTCACCTGAACCATGGAGTCCCATTTACTTTCTCTATATAATGATGTCGGGTCACCCTATTACCCTAGGCACATATAGCCCCATCACCACTAACCCAAGTGACATAATAACTCGTGGTTCAACAACCCGTTAGTTATCGGTAAAACCTTAGGGCATACCTCCATACAACGAAGGGGGTCCATAGGTTTAACCACTTCATGATGAATCCCATGACCATATTCCAACACATTACGAAATTAGAACCAACATAACAATCCATCTCAAATGCCAAGTGGAGAAAATATCAAGCCTTGGGAAAGGCTATAAAACTTTTAAACATGAAAGGAAATTTTAAAAGTAAAAAAAAACAAATGGCTAAATTGCCATAATTAATGCAAAATCTGCATGTTAGTATGCAAAGCAACCAAATTAAATGCCCAAAATATAAGAACACATCAATCAAGAAAAATTGTTGGTTCGACAAGAAAAAATATAGTGATCAATTTTTAATAAAATACGTCTATAGAAATATCAAATTATAATCACTACATGGCCTTATCTAGCCACCAAAGGGGTACTCATTGATGTCAAGCCTCGACTCATAAAAATGTAGATGTACCCAGGATATCAAAGTATATCAAATAATGTAACTATCATCATATTTTCCTGAATCACCCCTCCATACTCCCTCAAGGCTCAACATAGTCAAAATCACATACGATTGTTTGATGGAAAACCCAATAGGAAAGATTAGGGGACCCTAGTATGCATAAGTTGAGCCTAAAGTGGTGGGCACCCGCAATATATTGAGCAAAATCAAAGTATACTAAACGAGATAGAAGTGAATTTTCAGTCTATATAAGACTCCACTTCCTCACTCGTACTCGGATAAAGATTATGAAAACCTGGTCCATGCCTCCTCCCTCCACCCATACACTCTTTATGGTTTCTTCTCTTAGGGTCATCTATTGTAAGGTTTATGACATAACACATAACTACGTAACTAGCACAATGGTGATTCACACACATTACCAATAACATCTTATGCATAGAATATATATAATGTATATAAAAATTATTACTTTCTTGGGTTATGTTACATCAATTTTCAACATAATTCACCTAAGGTGAAAGTATCTTGCACAATAGGGGCTATACAATTTCCATATGCCCCTAATTCATAAAGCAAGAACCATCACATATTACATGAATTATATGTATGATGAAAACATTGAATAACATTTAAACAAATATTCAATCATAATACAACATGGTGAAACACACAATTCATCACAACATGGTGATGACATCATGATAAAATCCAATTCACTATACATCAATTTTTACATGCCACACATTAACACACCTTCATATCACATGATAAAAAAACACTCCAACACTCTGTAATACACAATAACATTATTTTCACAAACAACAAGGTGGCACATCATGCGTGAAATCCTCATTGATTCCACAAAAACAAGAGAAACTAATCACATTACAAACACATCAACATGATAAAAAATTCACACTAAGTGATATGCATAACATATGCGTTCATAATTTCAAAATTACAACATTAGTCACATCACAACATTATCACATTACTCTTCCCATATCCACCACCACCATACAAGATCATCACAACTCCAATAAGTCCTAGAGGTTTGAGAGCATGAACCACAGCTCTAATACCATATGTAATGCCCACATTTTAAACACCAAAATACAATAGTCGAATTATTGTAATAATTATTTTTTACTTTAATTTCATGCTACACAACACCACATGGAATACAAATAAAGAAACTCAACATCATGTAGGACACTTACATAAACATGAACCAACTCATACAATAGGTTAACATAGGTTACATATCAATTTCTTACTCAAACAACGTAAACCAGGACAATGACCCAAGAATAGGAAGAAACATAGGATAGGCATCCGACATAACATGGTCTTTTTATGGTTTATATATTCATTACATTTAGGTTTCCTTGTAAGACCTTACAATTTTCAATGAGAATTACACACATAAGGTTAAAAATTTCCTATTTTTCCAAACTTTAATTACTTTAATTTGTTGAGCATTAGTCTTTAATGGAGAGTGGGTGGTTGGTGTAATGCCCGCTAAAACAACCCACTTGAGACCCATGAACAACCTAGGTTTAGTTAGAAAATTATGGAATAATTTTTTTAAAGTGTTAATGACCAAAGTCTCAAGGACAATTAAATTCAACTGATAGATTTTCCCATTATAATAATTACTAATTCCACATTATAAATCAACAAGTGTAATAAGTCCACACCTAGCTCAAATCTCCTTAGGGATTAATTTAATCACTGATTACATTGACATTTTAGCTAAATATTCCTTGATTAAAATTTTAGGGTTAAGGGACCAAAACACTTAAATACCCAAGGTATTTAATTCAACAAGATCTAAGACAAGATAAAGGTTTAATTACAGTGGGGAAAAGAATACATATTTAAAATCATCAGAGTAAATTCTTACTTACCCACTCCAGAACTCGGTTAAAGATTGAATTTGATTTCTCCCATGATTAACACAATTAAAAATTCCTAAAAACATTACCATTAGTTATGAAATTTCCTCACCTTTCTAGTGATATAAAGAAGTCCTCCTAACTCCTCATATTTCTCAAGTTATGGACCAACGGAACTTGGGGTGAAAATTTTCCCAAGAGCGGGCTGCGAGGCTGGGAGGAAAAGTTTACCCTTTTTGTAGTGGGCTTTACATAAATTAATATTATTTACCCTTTTTTACTAACTACATTTACACGATTAATTTTTTCATGTATAACATCATTTTGAAACAAATTTATTCCTATAAAACTTACGTAACACATATGGATTTATGAAAAAGGAATACGACCTCGCACAAAAAAATGCGTTGCATTTCTCTTAGACACGCAAGTATTAATTGTATAGTTAAATATAGTCATCCCAAAAATGTCATGCATTACAAAACCTTCTAAGGACCTATTTCTATTACTAGGTAAATACGCAAGTAATTCAAAATGTAGTCACCACTCACATAGTTTAGATATCACAAGAAATCAATTATAGGTACAACCATGAAAAACCTTGCAAGGCTTTGGCCACCCACTAGGGTACCAAGGGAAATTACGCAAAAGGGAGGTTAACTTATTCTTGATATGGTAAGACCTACAACACCTAGACGCGACCACCTCACTCGTCCCAATATGATAGGTTTCACAACATATATGCACTACATCATTAAATATCGAGGAAATGGTCCTTAATAAGACATCTTAGGTGTGAAGCGTGAAGATGATTAATGAGATCAGAGTATTTTATTAACATGATTAAATTTTAATACCCTGAAAAAGACTCAAATGGGAGGAGGAATTAAAACAACCATTATAGCTCACTCTTTTATTTTCATTAGTTTTGATGAGAGGAGATTCTACCCAACATTGTGGGTGTTAAGGAAATATAACAATAATTAACATAACAAAATATTAGTTTAATATCTTTATAACATATGTACAACATTGAGTACAACTTCACATCCAATTCGACACGAGAAAATGTAGCCACATTGGTATTCTCTTTTCAAAATATACAAGGACAATTCTTCGAACATAAATATATATAATTATTCTATGGTAATACATGTATTGCAAGATGAATACAACGTTACAATTATAACTCGTTAATTACAACATATCACATCTAGAAATTTTCTCTTATTCAGAGTACCTACAACAAATATTATGGGTCAGGACTGAGTATTGAAATTATCCCATACACTCAAGCATAAATCTGCACATTCATCATTTATAACAATTTTAATTAAATAGAAGAGAGAGAGAGAGAGAGAGAGAGAGAAAGATGTAGGGAGGAAGAAGAAGATAGAGTTCATTTCTCATGCATTCACACTTTCACTTTCATTTGCACTTAATGTTTTTGTACTAGAGAGAGAGAGAGAGAGTAGAGATGGGAGAGAAAGTAAGGATGCATTTTATACTTCATTCAAAATGTTAAAACCTTTTGTGTTTCATGTCCATTTTAATTTCATTTCAAAATAATTTTATATTTCCCAATTCATTTACGTTTTCAACTCAACCAAACCATCACATTCATTTTTAGAGAGAGAAGAGGGTGGAGAGATAAAATCAACATTCATTTCAATATTCATTTATACAAGATAAAATATTGAATAAAATTATACATATCATTTCAACAAGTATTACGAGGTCACACACATGGCTAGAAGTAAAATGAGATTCAAAAATAATATTCTAGCTAACATTGAGAAAACTATCGAAAACAACAAAAGTTCTTAAAAACGAGGTGTTGAAAATACTCATTTTAAGTTATATCATGAATTTTGACGATTCCTACTTACTCTCCCATATATAGAGAATTTTTTTTTCTAACATAAGTTGATTACGTCAAGCAAATCTCAAGTTGTAAGGGAAACACTAAGGCCAATTATCATAATTGTGACAACAACTCTTCTCGGTCAGCGACAAATGGGCCGCAAAACCCATTTGAAAAATTATTTTCCAAAGGAATTTTCAATGAATTGATTGTGGGTTATGATTCTCTTGATGGTATTCTAGATGTAGGTGGCATAGGTTTTGATTTTCTCAACCTAAGCTACAACCGTAAGATAAAACCAATCACATTTTATGAGAACGAACACATCACACAACTGAATTTTTAAGCTAAGTGGATTAGAAATTTGACTTACAAGGACACTAAATAAATTCAAACAACTTGGATAAATAACCCCATAGTGTCCCACATTACCAAGTGTCGTATTAGGAGTTTCGGGTTTGTGGTGTACTAGGGTGTGGCGCTTCATGCACGTGACTTTCAAGATCAAAGTTTTCTTTTTTGTTTTATTTATTTTTGGTTGTTGATGTTTTTCAGATTTCATGTCAAGGAAAGTATTTTTCATTTTTGGAATTATACTCACTATAATTCAACATTTAACTTTAAAAAATATGGAAATGATGAAGAGAAATTTAATGCAAACAAAAAGGGCCAAACCATACCTTTTACCGACGCCTACTAAAGACAAGCTAGGTGATTTTCACCATGATGTTTGACCGACGAAAAACATTTGGTTGAAAATTTTTTAATTCCTTTTCCATGAATCCATTTTCCACAAATCTAGCAAGCATGTCCTTCATGATCTAATTTTCATTGGCACATTTGCGAGTGTTACCTCTACATTCCAAAACTTAGCATCACTTACAAACATTGAAATATTCAAGTAGATATCTTTATATTAGAATCCCAACCCTAAGTTACGTATATAACTATCAACAATTTGCATCTATGTAGTGCCCAAATTTTATAGTCTTAGTTATTTGTTGACTTCTTTATTCATAGTTATGATATGAGAGGGATTTGGACATATTTGAGACATTATGTTATGATATTTGACCTTCATGGATATGTATGGTGATTTGGGTGCATAGCACCAATTCATCTTTGATTAGCATGTTGACACATTTCATTATATGTAGTGGATACTAACATATTGCTATGTTATTTATACATAATTGATATATGATGGACACATAGTTTAGTCACACACGTTGATTATATAGATTTTTCCATGATTGATGAGAACACACAATAACATGGATGTATGTCATTTATATGTATTTAAGAATGGATAACATATGATGAATTGTCTTAAATTGTGCATGTTTCTAATTTTTATTCCATTTTGATGTTGTGATATCATTGATTTAGATGTTTATACTTGATCGTTTATTAAGTATTCTATTTACACTTGTATTGGGAAGATGTGTTTAATGTGTGCGTTGAATGTGCAGTTACAAGGCACATGAGAACATGGGCTTCAGGGCAACTATGTAAATTGTGTACAAGCCCTTATCATTTTAGTTAGATGAGGTCTTATTTTTACTTTTATTATTTTGGCACCATGAGTGACTCTTAATTGTAACGTTTTAATTCAGGTAAAATTAATTGTGATTAGGTTGTTTATTTTTTTGAGTAAACTAGGTTGGGGAAGTAATGGTCCCATGTTGCATTACATTTTGTATTTATTTAAGTGTGTGTTAACTAGAGAGGATTGGGGTCACATGAGCACACTTGAGTGGGCCCCACATGCTATACACTTGTTCCCAAATGTGCCAAACCCGAAATTGGGCTATTTTTAGCATTTTTAGTGACCCCTTTTAGTTTTAAGAGTTCACTTAGCATGAAAATAAGCCCTTAAACCCTACCTATTAGGTAGTGGGCTTAACTCCAAGGCATGGAGGAGTTTCCCTCCCATTGAGCCTCTCTTCTATCACCATCTATGTAATATAGGATGTAATGTGTGTGTTGTAAAAAGTTGCACAAACTTGTCTCATTTTATTTTTGGGTAATTTGGGAGAAGGGTGTTTAAATGTGAGTTTATCTTTTCTTCTTTTTATTTTGGGAATCTTGACTTGGAGGGAAGAGAGGGGTGACACATGTCACCCCCTCATTGGTGAGGAAATTTGTTTGTTTTTCTTCAAATAATCCCTCATGGGGGATAAAGCGAATTTTTTTGGATTTTCTTTGTGCTTGGAGGATTTTTAAGATGAATTTTCCTTGGACAACAAATTGGGAAAATATTGGAGATTTGGAGAGCTTGTGGAGGTAGGATCTTGGATCTTATTTTGTGTTTAATAGAATGTTAGATCTTATATTTTCTTATGTTTCAAATTTGTGTCTTGTTGCATGTGTTGTATATTTCTTGGGTATGCTTTATTCATTATTTTCTCCATCAATCATATGGCTTGATAGATTTTGGAGTTTTATTGGGTAAGAGGGAGGGATTTTCCCTCTTAAACCTTGAGGGTTGATAGGAAAGCAAGGTTGGTTATTTTTATTCCCATCATATGGTTTGAGGTAGGGAAGGTGGTTCATATGCTTTGAAACCGCTTCCCCATCCTTGGAGAGGAAACCAAATTGGTTTGAAAATCCTCCCAAGGAAGATTTTTGGTGAATGGGTGGAGCAATAAGGAGGGCTTGTTTTCTTGGATGGATAAGGAGGTTTTGTGAAGATTATTGTAAGTGTGCATCCTATGGTTGGACCACACTCTTTGGCATTTTGAAGGTCTCATCTACTCTTCCCCATTATTGAGGATGAATATGGTTTTCTCCTCCTTTCTTTTTGTTGGTAAATGTTGTGTTTCTTTAATGTATGGATTTTTCTTGTATATGAATTTGTTTGTTGTTTATGTATCCCTTATTTTTGTGCACATTTTTTGGAGCTATCTCTCTCTCTCTCTCTCATGGGCTTGGGGAGGTTAGCATGTCTTTCAACCTTTGGAAAGGCATATAATGATGCCTATAGGTTAGGTGGTAAAACAATAATTTCTTTATGTGTTGGTTTCTTTGAAAATCACTCCATGTTGGAGCTCATGTTTTGAATATGGTTGGAGATTTTCCTTGGTATCTTCACATCATGTTGTTCCAAAATTTTGGGAAAGTTATTCTTATTGTAATCATGTGTATATGGATTTTTGGATGTTCAATGTTCTTGTAAAGTTCCCGTTTTGTGATTGTGATTACTTGTAAACTAGTGTCGCATTAGTATGTGTAATCTTCCTTCAATCTTGGAAAGGATTTTTGTAATGTTTCTCCTTGTGTATGTTAAGTATGTTTGAAATGTGTTGTACTTGTGAGCTTAAGCATCTTGGGAATGAAATATTGAAAAATAGTTAATCCTTTCATATGGATTATTTGAAATTATTTTTTTGAAAAGAAAGTTTGCTATATGGAAATATGCTTTCCCCTATGAAAATGTAAATGTAATGTTGAGAGTACTAAAAGAAAATGAGATATTTCCTTGTAGGACCTCCTTCTTGGTAGAAATATGGAGTATCTATTTGGTTATTGCATTTTAAAGTAAAGTTAGTGTAACTTGGAGCTTGAAGATTAAAATTGAATGAAAATATTATCATTCTTGTAATATATTTGTAAGTTTTGTAACATTAGAGAATGAAATGAAATCAATTTTACTTTCCTTTCCATGTGAAACTTAACAAAATTATTACATTAGGAAATAAAATGTGAACAAACTTCCTTACATTCTAAGTTTAAAATATGTTTCCAAGTCCTCTCATATTAATTAAAGTACGAGTTACATTATATTTATTTATACAAATGAGTAGATAATTATACAATATGATATATTGAAAATTACGAAGATGTCTACTTCAGAAAACTGACAAAACATAATCTATCATTTTGCAACTTGCAATAATTTTTAACATAGTATATAAAATAAATATATTAAAATATATATAATATAGTTATATTATAAAATATAACTATAGTATATTCAAAGAAATTTAAATAACAAAAAAAGTACTAAAAAGATTCGGTGCAAATTTTTTATGTTTTACATCAAAAAAATAGTGATGTGGGGAGGGACCAAGCCCTTGCCAAACCTACGCTGAAACTTAATCACTGCCATCCATAGACCCCTTCACCCTCGCAAAATCCCATACCTCTCCACGACGAACACTAACCCCTTCCTCCCCACGGATCCCACAACACCCATGTGCTGTAACTCCAAATCCATGACCAACATTACAGTCCGTCGCCGTAATACATATAAACTCTATGGTTTTTTCTCATTTGTTTTTTTTTAAATAAGATTTTCAATATATATATATATGTATGTATGTATGTATATGTGTGTATGTGTGTGTGTATATGTATGTATGTATGTATGTATGTATGTATGTATGTATATGTGTATGTATGTATATATGTATATATATGTGTATGTATGTATATATGTATATATATGTATATGTATGTATGTATATATGTATATGTATGTATGTATGTATATGTGTATGTATGTATATATTTATGTATGTATATATGTATGTATATATATACATACATACATACATACATATATATATATATGTATGTATATGTATGTATGTATGTATATACATACATACATACACATATATATACATACATATATATATATATATATATACATACACACATATGTAATGCCACTGGGCATTGGCTCCTTTTCTACCTGTCCTCCACCAGCTATCTTCATTTTTCAACATACTAGCTGTCGCCCACCTACCATAATTTATACCTTGTCACCTCATTTTCACCTGCTCCTCCTTGACGTGTTCTGGATTGTGAATTTATTAATGGTGAAATGAAGGTCATCACCGGAGGTTGCATAGGTGGGTGTGGATCCTCAAAATCGTTTGTGCACATGTGCAGCTACAGTGGAGCGCGGAACTGAAATTATCCTAGTTCACGCATTCATTCCTCTGTCTGCCCTCTTCATCCGATGCCTCTTTCTTCCTGCCCTGAACCACGAATGCTTGTTGCGCTCCATCAAATGCTGAAACAAATGAAATTGCTACTGGCGTGTGGTTCGGATGCGTTTGGGGAGAAAGGAAAAGATATCGAAACTCTAATGCGTTTGGTGAAGGTACTTAATGGAAAAGGAAAATCCTTCATTCATTTAACCACGATGATGCTCAGGGTTCGCGGACCCCCATTAGCTACGAGATCGGAGAGCAGGGAGTCGTTTGTCCCTGTTTTCAATTTCTCTAGGTAAAACTCTCCTCTCTCTCTCTCTCTATCCTGGATCATCATGATGTCTGTTTCGGATCTCCATTCCAAAGAGTATTATCAGTTGGGACTGCAACAAAGCTCTTTCCACTAGTTGCCCAAATATTGTGAGAAGGAGCGATTCCAGATCTATGACGTCTTTTCGTTCCAGGTTCGATGAAGGAGGAGGGCAAGGCAGAGCAGCGGAAAGCAGAGTGTTTAGTGGGCCAAAAGACAGGAAGAATGCTGCAATTCCCTCTTCAAATAGCAGTGACAGTGTCAACCACGATGTCAGCCTTGGAGCATCTTCTTCTTATCTTGCAGACGAGTTTAATTCCTCATTCACTTTCAGTGATTTGTCTTCCTGTAGCAGTGATATTTCTGGAAAATTACGACGACTAGCAACAACTGCTTCTCCTTTTCCCTCAAATTCGAGATTCTCCTACAAGATATTTTTATCAAATCCGATTAGGTGACAGTGTGACTGTTACCAGCAGACCTGATGAAATTTATTACAGAGTTTCTCTACTGAAACCTTGCTTGTTCTTTGATGTAACTCATGGAAGAGGATCTCATAGAGGTGGATTTGTTTCATATCAGAATATTCATGAAGCACTGTTTGCCTTGCAAGAAAACTTTCAGGAGATCTATGCAATGTTGAAGAAAATGTCTTGGGAGATGAAGGTAGCAGGATATTCCTCAGATCAGAGCTTGCACTGAGTCATTTCTCAAAACCGATTCGTGACAGTGAGGGTGTTACCAACAGCACGATGAAATTTATTTACAAAGAGTCTCTATTGAGATCTTACTTGTTGTAGGATGTAACTCATGGAAGAGAATCTGTTAGGGGCGGATCTGTTTCATATCAGAGTATTCATGAAGCACAATTTGCCTTGCAACTATATGAGCATCTTCTACGAGTCACTATGTTGGCAGGCATAAAGGGTGCTGATGGAATTATCACTCTTTCAAGCTACAGCTGAAATGTTTGCACCGAGAGTTTGATGCTGTCCTCAGATCTGATGAAGGAAAAGGTTTATTTATCATTATGGTAGATGCCTTCAGAGCCAGGAGTGTGATGTAATCAGTATATTTTGTGTCCAAGCTTCAAATCATGGGGTTGGCCTTGTAGATGTTATTCGCTGCATGAATGTGGCACTGGCATGAGCTCGCAAAGCAGCTGCATTGAAGCAATCTAGTGACTGGTCAGCCTTAATTGAGGATGCTAAGTCTAGGGACTGTTTTATGGATATGGAGTCTATACCAAGAGATTGTTCTTGGTTGTAAAGCCATCTTCTTTTGCTTTGTCTCAGACTAGGGCTGCTCCTAACATGAGAGCACCAAGGTTAGGAGGTCCAAATTAGAAGCAATCAGATGCATATGGAGATGGTGGAGGTGTTTGGATGTATGACGAAGGATTAAGTTCATTTGCCAAAAATGGGGCCTACAGAAGTTCTAGGGCTGATCTTGGAGCGGTGTTGGGAGAATGATGGCAAGTATTTTAGACCACCCACCCTGGCTGTGAACTCCTACCTGTGCCAACATGAAGATGTTCGATGTTTGGGCGCCCAACGAGCTTGAAGAAAATGGATTTAGGCTTCGGTTGCTGTTGCAGGCCCCGTCCATCTTGTTATCGACTGCAGGAGCTTAATCAGGCACGATATTCTCTATACCATTAATTCTTATGCTGTTATTTAATTGAATCACTAAATAACTCTACTCTTCATATTAATGTCTCGTGTGATGGTATACTGTTTGGTTTCCACTTTCCTGGCTCGTTTGTATTTGTTTTGGCGTTAGAAATGATTGCGTTGGTTGAAGCCCTTATATTGTTTTCTGGGTTTTAATAAATATTAGTTGGGTGAACTTTTCTCTTAAGTCTAATAAAACAAAAGAGGTAGGGGTCCTGTAATGAACACCCCTTAGTTCCTTATGTTGGTCTCACGATTTGAATGTTTTATCAAACATTGTTGTTGGACTCAACCTTACAGTTCCTGTTTTGTTCTTATTCTTGTTTCGGTTCGAGATCTTTAGTTCTGGGTTATGTCGAGTATTTGCGAATTAGGGATTGAGTACTGCAAGTGCATTGTGTATAGGTGAATGGTGCTATTCCTGTCTCTATCCTTTTCTTTCATTTGTTTAGGTTCTAGTAACCCTTCCCAGTTGGCATGGTGTGTGCTTAGCTTGATTGATTTTTGAATTGAGCCAGGTTGATATTACGTTCAACTAGGTTAGTTGCTTTTGTTACTTGTTTGAATCGCTCAAAGAAATAATTTTATTCTTCGAGTGTCATGGTCGATTGTCATAATTTGATATCAATTCATGTTCACCGTTTGGAGATTGTCGTCTTTGGAATCACCTTCTCTCCCTTAGTAACTGTTGTATGTTTTGAGGAATGTAGTTGATCCTATGGAATGTCTTCTTTTGACGATACTCACATTTCTTCTGGATAGTTTAAAATGTCAGAGGAAATACTCTTCTTCGTACCTTGATTTTATTTCACACATGTTGGAGGATACGAGATCTACTGGATCATTAGTGAGGAGTTTTTTTTCAAATCTTAAAATTGGGATGTGAGTTTTATGCGTAAGAAATTACTCTACGATTTTCTCCATAAAGATGCTTAAATTTCATTCTCCTGCGACTCATAGGTTGGTGTGTTTGGAAACTCTTTGGTTGACTGGTTTTTGTGATGATCGTTGTGATACGACCTCCTTGCTGTCATTGTAGTAGAATGGTTATGTATTGACCAGAAAGGTTTAAGTCAACTTGTTGTTGACGACAGATCCTTTGGAAGCTATGTATCTTGTGTTGTGTTCTTGTGAATGATTGAGTAACCCTCCTGTAAGATTTATAATGGATATGTTTGGTCTTGTCAAGTTTGTCCTTTTTCTTAAGACATTCTCTTGATTAGAAGAAAGTCTAATAGAAGGATTGTTAGGATAGGATGTGACCCATGCGAGGTCATTTGTGCATTTCACCCCTTTTCTTTCCATTTTTATTTATTCTGTACTGACATAAAATTAACTGTTATAGGCACATCATCTTAATATTAATAAGTCATGTTGGTTTAGATATTCTCATGTCGATTGATTGTTTGGGATCTTCCAGTGGCATAGTGAATCCTTGGCTTGGTGAACTAACTTAAACAAATAGGGATAGATCACGTTTGAAAGTAATTCTCTTCCTGTAATTGTTTTTGTTTCGAAATGTTATCTTGTTAATGACGGTCATTATTGTGATATGGGTGAAATTCACTATGATGTTTATTAACTGCTCCTATGTGAAAATGATAATTGAATAGAGTTAGTGCCATCCCTTTTATTTAGACATTTTATGCTTTTGGACAGCTCTTTAATTGCTCTTGTTTAGACTCTTGAATTATTGTTTTCTTCATCAACGGTGTTTTTCTTCTTCCTTGAAACAGTTAGATAACAACATATTGTCTTAATGTTATAGCTTTTATCGTGCTCAGTTCTTGCGAACTGACATGTGCTAACAAATGTGCAGGAGGATTTCCTGAGTAGAAAAGAAAAAAAAAGAGAAAAAGAAACACATGTAGAAAGTGGATTCCAGCCTTCTTAGGAACTGCTGTTGTGCGAATGTTTTTCTTTTACTTTACAGCATTGGTATGGAAATTGTGGAGACTATCTAGAAGGCATTGTGTTATAATTTTGTATTGTTCTCTTGTAGGTTGTTGTTATCGTTTGAAAGTCAATTTGAGAAATATTATTGTCAATAAGATTAAATGAACTTGTTTTGACATGCGTATCCTTTGTTGAATTTTCACTTTTCAGAATATGATTTATCCTTGAATTGTCAAACCTAATTCTAATTATCCAAACTTGAATCATCTTGCATCGCTCTAGTTACCTTGGTCTTGTGTCGATTGGTAAAGGACTATGTTTTGGAACCTAGCAAAAAGAAAACAAGAGAAACAAATATACCTTGTGATCTCGCGTAAACTAATCAACAATCTCTTATTGTGGTAAATCCTCATAACGGTCTTAAGGTGAAATCAATGATTGAATTCTTGGAAGATAATAAGATTATAATAAATAGAAGGAACTTGACTAAGAAACTCTTCGACCTATCTTGCCCATTGAAAAAAATAAACAGTATACTTATGTCTATCTCTTCAAGTGAAGCCCAAGTGAAACCTTTAACAATTCTGGTTAGACTCTTGCCCCAATGAAATCCTTTTTAACCACTAATAAGATCTTAATGAAGAATCCAAGTCTTAGACAGTCATGTACTGTAAAAATAAAATAAAATAAAAATATGACCGCTTAAAAGGGGTAAAACATATATGTTTAAAAGCACAACGTTGAAAACAGTTTGATGAAGTTAAGAGCCTTGATAAACAAACTGCCTCCTAACCAATGAACCAGTTAATCAAGTTAATGAGGCAACCTCTTACCATCCAATAATTGGTTTACACTGTTTATTAACATTATCAAGGTAGGGGAAAATTCTTCAAAGGAGACATGACTTTCAGATTCTCCTATTATGATTCCTCTGCGAAAAGTAAAGAATGTAAAAGCACTTACAGCTAAAACATGAATCTAAAGAAACCTTCTGTGGGAAGACCTTGTTGTAAGACTGCATACTTTAGATGAACCATTGTGTCCTTAGTGTGTGCCTCAAGTTTATCTGTAACCAGTGTGGGCCCGTGTTGTGGAAAGCATGTCTTTAGTTGATTGTATTCCCTAGAGAACTTGTGTAGTGTCGTATTATCTTCAAGTAAGTAAAAAAAAGTTATCCGGTATTTCACTGTGTTGTCCTTGTGTTGGTAATTTTGGTCTGACATACATACAACATACATACATATATATATATATATATATATATATATATATATATATATATATATATATATATATATGTATGTATACATATATATGTATACAAATATATATATGTATACATATATATATATGTATATATATATGTATATATATATGTATGTGTATATATATATATATATATATATATATATATATGTATGTATGTATGTATGTATGTATGTATGTATGTATATATATATATATATACATATATATATACATATATATATGTATGTATGTATGTATATATATATATATATATATATATATATATGTATGTATATGTATGTATGTATGTATGTATATATACATACATATATATACATATACATACATATATATATATATATATATATATATATATATATATATGTATATATGTATGTATGTATATAGCAGTTTTCCCTTCATCAAACAAAAGAAATTGGTATAATACATAACTAATCAAAGAAGATATCTCATAAATAAAATATACAAAATAATAATAATAATAATGATATAATTTCTTAAAAATCCATTAATCCTTATCTTCCATAGCTTCTCATCAACTTGCAAAAAGAAGAAACAAAATGAATAAAATGGAAAAGAAAAGAAAGTTAAAGAAACCATAGAGATGCATTGGGGCTTTTCTAGGGCAACATAAAAACCAAGCGCCAAGATTAGTTTGATCCTAGAGGGTCCACATTAAATCCTACAAAAATTTTAAGTCATGTGATTTTATGGAATTAGGAAATAATATAAAAGAAGAGTTTGTGGGGAAAGTAAAATAAAAAGAGAAAACTTATTAAATTAAAAGGGGTGTGTAGATTTTCTATTGTAACCTAGCAAAATTTTAGTAGAAATAAATAATTAAAGTTGGATTTGGACTAGTTGTTATTTAATTAAATAAATAAAATTAGTATAGAATAATTAATAACAAGAATCGGGTAAGTATAGTAATCGTTTATAATTTTTTTAAAAAAATTACCTAAATTTTTAACTATTGTTTGGTGTGTTTTCTTTATCCTACGGTGGGGCACTACAATATGCCAAATTTCAATGCTTTGTGTCTAACAATCTAAAGCATGCAAAGGCATCCAGCCTCGTGGTACATGAGGAACACAAATTATCTTGAAACATAAAAAATGTTTGTATTTATATTTTCCATTTTTGTTGTTATTTCACTATTAGTAAATACAGGGAAATAAGACAACTAAGCACTATTTTCTTGTAAACGAATCGGAACCGTCATATCTTGCAGGAGTACCGAGTGGTCAAGCCCCATTACTTATGTCCACGCCTTTCTCCAAGACTCCCATTTAAGGCAAGCTGGGATAATGCTAGAAACGTTACATGAGTTGCATTTATTTCTTCCCCAAACATGTTTCCCAACAAAATGATTTTGACAATATCCTGCAATAATGATGTTCGATGAGGCGGTATATGGTTGAGGCAAATGGTTTTTCAATAGTCCACATGCCTTGTAAACTATGACACTTGCGCAATAAAGACATCGACAAAAAATATCTTTTCCATTCTATAAAAATGGATACCCATGCCTTGTTCTAAGGTTCTTAATTTGGCATAAGTGGTGATTATGATGGTAAAAGGACACATACGGGGTGTTTCTCGAATATGAAGAGTGGAAGAGACAATATTGCAAAGAAATACATAGGATAGAAGGGAAATCACTTTAAATTCGTAAATAAATAAATACAACTACTCGAAGAAAAAGAATAAGAGCGAGAAAAATGAACTGGAATCTTTCATTTTGGCATGAGAATGGTTCTAAAAGGTTGCAGTGCATGCAAAACGGCCACACACAAGAAAAAGGAACAAAACCATAGATAGATAATATTCACCTCCTAAACCTCAAACTTCTTCATCTCTTTTGCATACAACAACCAAAACAACGGCAACAATCTCGATTCCCTTCAAAGACAATTGAAACCACTTCATGAGTAGATACAGGTCTAGAAAAATTAATTTGTGTGAAGAAAAATGAGGAGATGCTAGGATTAGAGATAAATTTTTGTGCGGAGGACTGATTTTATCTAGAATGGGACTAATTTTAGGAAGCTATTGACAGAGCTCTTGTTAGCACAGTTCCCTGAAGATTTCATTCATTAATTTTGATTTCAACCTGAAATCACGAGCAACATCCAACTACAGTTAAATTTACAACATTAACTTAGGTCAAGTGTGGTTAATGTCGGGGATCCCTAATAAAGTGCTTGTATTCTTATGCTAGGAAAATGAAAGGACTAAAAGGACATTGAGGACATGACAAGTCTTGGAGAGGGAGAAGAAATCATGGGTATTACAAAGCGCATTGCTAAAAACCAATTGTTCAAGTTGATTTTATCCCTCCAAATTATCTACTGATTTATTTATTGTACTATAAAGTGGTTTATTGAAATTATTTTAATTTTTTTTTTGCAGGTTAACTACATTACATAGAATAAATATACACCAAGCATTTTGTTATTAGGGAAACAACTTAATAGAGTGGAGTACTTCATTGAAATTTAAAGGTCAAATACAATAGGAATTACCAAGGAAAAGATATGCGCACAAAGTGTAATTCTTATAGATCTATAGAGATTGATTGTTGATAAACGATTTAAGAAATGTATTGAAGGATTTTTTTTTAAATTGTAATTTGGGATATGTAAAACCTGAATTTAACTTAATTTTAGCATACACTTGACATGCAATAAGAGAAAACTGAAAATCAATCGAGTCTTTTACACAATATGTTGTTATGGGTTATTAAATTGGAAATTGGAATTTATTAATAATCATATGGAATTATTATTATTTTTCTATTTGGTGTTGGGTATAAAAATATATGGTAATTTTCATGAATGTTCCCCTTAGAAGTAAGTAGCACAAAAATATAGTATTTTCATGAAGACATAGAAAACTCCGAAAGCATGTATTTATGGTTTCAAATACTTTGGAATTTTTGGTTCTAAAAAGAATCAGATGAAATTGAAAATCACTACCTTCCCTATGATAAATTCAACTTTTGAATGGTGAACCTCAATTATATATCGGTGAATGCTCTTTTAATAATATTTAAAATAATAATGTAACGAATTGAGCATATCATTAAAATTTTAATCGTCTTTAACTTTATTTGTAATGAAAGAGGTTCACTCTTAGTGGCAACTTGTAATTTTTGAAAACTTTTGGGTGTTGAGTTATGTATATTTATATATCATTTTAAATAATATTAGAAATTAGATGGACCGATTACCCTTTCATTTAACAAGTTAGTTGAAAAATTTCCTTACATTAACATGCCTTGAAGTGTGTTAGGTCACTAAGTCATAACTCTTATAAATATAAAAATAAAATAAAAAACAAACCGGTGACTTTTTCAACTAGTTATCTATCCTTCTATATAATATTAGAAAACACATCTTGTGATTCAAAGGGTGATTTTTATAGTTATTTTTCACATGCAGATTGAATTTTGGTATGAAAAACATTATTTATAATAATTCAAAATTATTATAATAAATGTATCTGTTTGTTCATAATTTTGAAAAGTAATCTACATTGATAGAACAATATTAAGCGTGTTTTCTATTTTTTCATCTTTTACATGCCTTCTCTTATTTAAATGTATTTTCCTCTATTTTCTCAACTTCCCTTTGAGTTCTTTTTATTTACCCTTTTTTTCCTTTGTTTTCCATTTTCTATTTATTTTTAAAAATTAGATTTTTGCTAGAATAATATTATATAGTTATGTTCATGACATACCACATTTTATATGTATGGCTATGTTCAAGTCATTTTAATATTGAAGTGTTCGATAATAGTTATATAAATAATTATATGAATTGTAAATTAGGTGTCACCAAAATATTTTATTCCATTTTTATTGGCTAGAACTAACATTATGGTTGCAATAATTGTAATATTTACTTGGGTTATTTAGTACCAACATGTTTTTGATGCCACATTTATTCTCTATCATAATATTTTTACAACAATTGATATAGCTGCTAATAACATATGTCTGCTGAAATATTCATACAACTTCAGTGTAAATATAACAAACATTTATAGAACAATATTTATTTAGAATAGATTCATTTTTATTTTAAGAAATACTACTACATATACATGTGAAGCTAAAAAGGTTCGTCATGCACTAATATACCACTGTTACTACATTAAATAAAAATAGGATGGCGTAACTTCTCAGTGGTTAAGAAAGTTTTTAAACCAGTAAACAGAGGCTTTGGGATATCTGGTTAAATTATGAGTTCGATCAACAAAATAAAATCTGAATCGACTTGTGTATCCATAGCCCCATTCGAAGTCATCCATAAAAGTCCAACCAAAATAACCATGCACATTACATCCATCCCTGCACATAAATATTGACAGATAATTATACACATGTTCAGGTATTGATCTAGAAGACAATATTTACAGCACTAAGAAATTTTAATTGTTATAAAGCTACCTTATTGCGAGGAGAATATTTAAGACATGTTTGGACACATAATTGATATGCCACGTATCATTCAATGATTCCTTCATAGGTGTGCTTCCTAATTCATCAATACCTGCTCAAAAAACTTATCCTGTAATCTAAATCTCAATTGCCAAATATTAACTTATCAACATGCTTGAAATCGATATGTTATATTACCATTTTCCATAATGTAAATAGGAGGGTTATTGTATTTTTCTTTATATATTTCAACAAGGCTCTAATGCCACATGGATACGTATGCAACCAATCTGATCCCTCCTATTCACAATAAACTTAGAGTAGTTTAGTCACTCCAATTGCAACATAAATTATTAAAGTATTATCTAAATTTGAGAATTAATGTCAAAAATTACCTGCAGTCCAATTATAACACCATTCTTGTAATCTGTAAACATACAATGGCAATGTCATCAAATTTCTAAATTTTGAGTCCGAATGAAGCATTTATTGCAAAATTTATAGATATCAAATTAATCACTTACAGGTTATATTTACTCGGATATTTGCTGAAGAACTGGTCGGAATTGGATTTGGTATAGAGTCATCATTGATGGCATAACTGGTGGTATAATAGTTGACGGCCATAAAATCATATGATCCCTTCACTAGTTGAGATTGTTCTTTGGTAAAGCGAGGAAGGCGAGCACCCACTTGCTTTCACATTACAGGTGGATATTCACCATTTATCATAGGATTCATATACCTGTTTAACATTATTTAAATTAATTTTACAAAATAGCTAGTACATTCATACTCTAAGTTACAGATCTGGAATTTATACTGGACTGCTACATACCAGCCAAAGTTGAAATCAAGTCTTCGTTGAGCCACTTTTTGTCATTTAAACTAATACTATTATAAGGAATAAACCAATCGGCGACCAATGTGATTCCAATAGATCCTTTATGTATTTTCTGTAACATAAAATAAAACAGGTCAGTATAATCATGCATAATCGTAACTCACAAATATTATTCATTTTTTAAAAGTATATTGATCCAAATCTAATATGGTTTATTGCACGAAAAAAAAAAAAAAAAATTCTTTTTCTTTAAATATGACATGTTACACTATGAAATAAGGTAGAGGAACTCGGTTAAAAATAACGAAACATAAAAATAACTTATCATATATCAATTTAAAGCACTTATATTGGATTTATCACATAGATTAGATATATAATTTAATAAATATATCTATAAATACATCAATCGATATTAATTTCAATATTTTTATTTTACATTTTTCACATACCACATTCATTAGTAAATTCAATTCATTCTATATTAGTTACTATATGACTGAGATTTTACCTATTTTTATGCCGAGAGGCATCTTGATTATATATATTGAGTTGAGGAGTCGATGTCGTGCCCGTGAAAATAAAAAAATGATCTCAGTCATATAGTAATAAATTTAATTTCTTTTGAAATGGGTGTAATGAAATGGGTTATGACATAGTAAATGGGTAAATTTAATAATAATAGAGTGAAATGGGATTTGAAGTAAAGGGTATTACACAAGAAATTTAATTGTATTTTATTAATTAATGATAAGGTGAAATGGGTATTACATGGTAATAAAAAAATCCTTTATTGATTGCTTCCGTAAATTTAATTTCTTTTATTAATTGATCTCTTTGGTTAGTAAAGGGTATGGTATTTAATTAATTAATAGAATGGTGAAATGAGATTACAAAGTAAAGGGTATTACACAGTAAATTCAATTGTATTTTATTAATTAATGATAAGGTGAAATTAATGGGTATTACATGGTAAATTTAATTTCACCTATTAATTCATTATTTTGGTAAATGTAAAGGGTATTACACAGCTTCCGTAAATTTAATTTCTTTTATTAATTGATCTCTTTGGTTAGTAAAGGGTATGGTATTTAATTAATTAATAGAATGGTGAAATGAGATTTCAAAGTAAAGGGTATTACACAGTAAATTCAATTGTATTTTATTAATTAATGATAAGGTGAAATTAATGGGTATTACATGGTAAATTTAATTTCTTTTATTAATTAATGATAGGGTGAAATAGGTATTAAAGGTATTACACAATAAATTCAATTGTAGATAAGGGTATTACACCATATTTTATTAATTAATGATAAGGGTATTACACCGTAAATTTGATTTCTTTTATTAAAATACATATGAATAAAATTAATTGAATAAATTTATTATACATATAAGTTCACTTTTTAATTAAAAAAATATTATAAGAACAGTTACAAAACTGTTCCGCACCCAAACATTTTAGGCATGTGCTTCCCTTACTTTTCTTCTCTCTTTTGCAGAGACTCTGGTAAAGGTAAGTAACCCTATTTTCACCTTATTTAACAATATGCCTACATTTTCTTTAACTGGTATGTGCATTGGTTTGAATTTTCTTAATAAAAGGATGTTTTCACATTGATTATTTTAGTTTATATGGTTTCACATTGATTATTTTAGTTTATATGGATTGTTCAGGGATAACATTGTGCACTTTTGAAACCATAAGGAATTGTTGGAACAGACTTATTTGCTTTCTATTCAAAAATTTTGAGGTATAAATTTTTGGACACAGTAAAAGGTTTATTGATTGCTTTGGTAAATTTAATTTATTTTATTTCCTTTATTAATTGATTTCTTAAAATGATGTTTCCACATTGATTATTTTATTCTTATATTTATATGGATTGTTCAGGGATAACATTGTGCATTTTTCAAATCACAAGGAATTGTGGAAAAGACTTATTTGGTTTCTATTCAAGAATTGTGAGGTATAAATTTTTGGACACAGTAAATGGTTTATTGATTTTTTCTTCCGTAAATTTAATTTCTTTTATTTCTTTTATTAATTGATCTCTTTTTACACAGTAAAGGGTATGGTATTTTATTAATTAATGATACGGTGAAATGAGTATTTCAAAGTAAAGGGTATTACACAGTAAATCAATGATCACACTAAAGGGTATGGTATTTTATTAATTAATGATATGGTGAAATGGGTATTTCAAAGTAAAGGGTATTACACAGTAAATCAATGATAAAGTGAAATGGGTATTACACAATAAAGGGTATTACACTATAAATTTGATCACTTTTATCAATACATATTACACAAAACATATTACACTACATTCACTTATACACATTAGACAACAATAAGAAAATAATATACATGTGCATAATATAGTACATTCAAAATAGAAATGTCAATTTATGTAAAAAAATAAAACATGAACATGCTCACAAATATTACAACAAACCAAAAACTATATTAATTAATATCTTTTATTAATATCTTTTATTAATTGATCTCTTTTTACAATTCAATTTTAGACTTTTGTGTGAATTTTACAAGTAATGTCTTTTTTAGTGTAATATGAAATTTTGAATGTCATTGTGCTTTTAAATATTAGATGAATCAGAATATCATGGTGCCTTTGAATATTAGATAGATCTATATATAGTTCATTCATGATTTGTATTTACTACATTTTGGAAATAATTATCTAAAATTGGTATACCATTTACACAAGAAGCTACGGACATTTGTCCAACTCGGAATCTAGCATTGCATGTGCCTTTTTCGATACCAGGAGCTAGGATTTTTGAATGGGATATTTCCCTTTGAAACTATCCTAGCACGTTCAAATTTGGACGTCAGCCGTGTTTTTGAAAAGGCTTTTAAAGCAACGTAACGAGGGTGCCCCTAATGTATGTTAAACTTGTCCATTTTGGGACGATGTATTTTTTTTAGAAGTCTCGAAAATAATTGTTTGATGTTTTTGTAGCAAAATCATGTCCAATTTGTGTAGAATTGTTTTGTATGTTGACTTCTAATATTTAAAAAATTGATATTATATGATTCTTGTCTATTACATGCACGTGAAATTTTTAGTTATATAAATAATTAAAAAAATTCTTGAAAATACATTATAGGTATGGCTCGACCAAGATTAAATTTTGAAAATGAAGAAGAAAGAAGATCTTATCAAAGAGAATATCAAAGACAATATCAAAGACAATATCGCATAAGAAGACAACAAGAAATGACAGAGGTACAACGAGAGGAACAAAGAAAAAATCTAAATGATAATGATGGACAAACATTTGTAGAACAGAGGAATGAATTAACAAATGAAGAAGAGAGAAGAGAATATCAAGAGAATATCAAAGACAATATCATAGAAGAAGACAACAAGAAATGATAGATGCACAACGAGAGGAACAAAGGAAACATCGAAATGATGACGATAGACAAAGATTTGTAGAACGGAGGAATGAATTGACAAATGATGCATTAGATGCGAAAGACAACAACATGTAGATAAGATGATAACAATTCGTGCACGCTCATCTCAAGATGACTCACATGTATCAAGAACAAATATACAAAGACATATTCATTCAGATCAGTTGCCAGAAGAAGAAAGAATTTGAAGACAAGAACTTCATCGTGAAGCATCTCAAAGGCACTATCATAGATTGGTTGGTAATGATGAATTCAATTTTGGGGGAGGAAATTCAACATCGGTGGATCGCGTGCTCCAAACACCTGAAAACTTGGGCCAAGATATAATGGATGTCGATGTTACAGATAATGTAGATAATAATGGTGTGCAGGAGGAGACAACATTACAACAAACACGAGAAACGAGAAGAAGAAGAATGCAGAATAATAATTTATAGGAAGCATCAACAAATGAACCTAGAAGAAGAAGAAGAATGCAAAACTCACATATTGAGATAGAACAAAATATATTTGATCCCAATGGAATGGTTGGGAGAGATTTGAATACCGTCCAAATGATTTTTCGACGTGGTCTTGATAACCTTGCTTCACCGATCATGTGTTATATTTGTCAAGAATGCTACCTTGGAATAAAAGTTTGTCGAACACCTGAAGGACCCATGTGTACTAGATGCCGACAAGAGAAAGGTCATCATCGATTTTCAGCATCAAACAATATGGATCCCGGGCACAACCACCAGAACTTGCAAACTTAACTCAAGTTGAGGAAATGTTGATAGCCCGTGTCAACCCAATCTTGCAAGTGACACATGCGACAGGAGGTCAATATAAATATAAAGGTCACACAATAAGTTTTCCTCAAGAAGTAAAAGAAATCGCTAATCTTTTGCCGCATAGATTGAAATATTTTCCAATGATTATTGTTCGGAGGAGAGATCAACGTGGAACAAATTACAACTTTACAGTCAATAGAGAGTGAGTTTACAATGCGCTGAAATATAAAATAGAACATGATAAGTTCTATTCAGATGTTCAGATCGATGAAAATGCTTTGAATGAACTTCCACCTCATTCTGATGAAAATGTATTTGAGGAGTTGAACTCAGTGCATATGGAGTTTGATTCTGACGCAAATGAAGTTGTATTTGTAGGTCCGACCATAGAGACAGATGAAGGAAACATAATTACTCATACAACATCAATGGCGTCTAAACCACCTAATGCCCCAAGGGAGATGGAATTAATCCATGCATGGGTGAATAACCCTCCTCACGGACCCTGGAGTGCTAATTGATTGGCCAGGGATAGGATCATCTCCTATCAATGAGTATGTGATAGTAGGATTACTTGATATGGCATTCCCTACTTTGTTTCCCGATGGAAAATGTGACTGGCTAGAACCACGGTTAAGACGAGTACATCTCCATGAATTTGTAAAACATTTATTTCGATATAGGGATCACCGATTTGGCCGACATCCCCGATTCAGGTATTACATGATGAACATGATCATGAGACATCGTGCACAAAACTCATCTGCAAAGTGTTTGTTAAGAAAAGCCTCCAAGATATGCCAATCACCATTAATGAGTTACGTGAGCATATGCAAAATGTTCCCCATTCCAATCTGGCTGATCGTTTGATGCGGTTCGGAACATCTTTAAGGGGTACGAGGTCTTATTGGGCAAAATGTCGTGGTGAATTGACGGACATGTTGCATCAAATCGGATCACCTACCATTTTTTTCACATTAAGCGCAGCTGATATGTATTGGCCCGATCTACATGCATTAATGCCTGGAACACCACCGGATAATCCACGGGAAGCACAAAATTGGCGAAGGAAAAATGTCATTGAATATCCACATATAGTGGCACATTATATGCACCTGCGACATACACTTTTCCGAAAGGAGATATTACAAAAAGGAATGAAAGTTAAAGATTATTGGTCTAGATATGAATGGCAACATAGAGGTTCTCCGCATGTGCATGGATTCATATGGTTAGAAGGTGCACCGAATATGGACAACCTTGATTGGAATGATGATTTTCAACGTGGAAATGCTGAAAAATACTTCCATTCTATTGTCCATGCATGGAATCCTCGGGAGGACCCGCACCAACGAAACATACAGGTAATTTATCAATTCTCATCGAGTTTGTGATTTATATAAAATTCTTACGTTCTCAAAATATATTGCATATTCTTATGTTCTATGTTACAGGTCTACCAAAATTTTATGCAGCATCCATGTCTTCGAAATACAAGACAACTGACACAAGTCGATATGGGCGTGACTACGAAGAGATTCTCAACAGTGTAGAACGACATACAATGTGTAGAGAGGGTGCCTACCTACGTAAGAAAAGGGGGAAAATGGTTTGTAGGTAATGTTCAAAATTTGGAAAAATTAAATTGAAATAAAAAAACATGTGGAAGAACTAATAATTGATTATTACATTTTGCAGGTATAATGCACCGTGGCCATTGAATCTCAATGGATCAAAGTTATACCAAGACTCAGAGACGGGAGATAAAAAGTTTGAACCTGCGAGAAATGATGATAGGGTAAATACACATAATTGCTACATATTACAATTGTGGAGAGAAAATGTAGATTGGCACCTGTTCTTTCCAAGCATGCCATAGTCAAGTACATTGCAAAGTATGCAGCGAAAGTGGAGAAAAGCTCTGAAACTTATCATCAAATGTTGATGCAGATTGCAAACATAGAAAACCCGGATGAAATGGTAGCGGCAGCATACAGGAGACTTCTAACTGAAACAATTGTTGAAAGAGACATTGGTGCACAAGAAACATGTCACATGTTGTTGGAGCTCCCTTTGGTAGAGAGCAGTAGAGTATTTGTCAATTTGAATGTTTCCGCATGAGGTGTTCAAAAAAGTAACAACTGATGGAGATGATCATGAAGAACATGCAATAAGTTTCATTGACGGGTACAAGAATAGGCCTTTTTCCATGGAAAGTGTGTCTCTTATTAATGCCGCTAGATCTTGGACATATAATCCAAGGAGAAAATGAGATAACAAGTGGGAGGTCAGGAGTTTGGCAGCTATTGTGAGAGTGTTCCCAAGGTTTTCCTGTGTCCCTTCGCAGAATCTCATAAATGGGTTGATTTTTGTTGGTCAGAGTTGTTGCTTTACAAGCCGTTTCGGGATATAGAGAGAGATATTGGACTTGATTCTGATTCAATAAGTTCAAACTAGGAATCGTTCTATTATAATCCATGGCATGTGGAAAGGAGGATTGCAGTAGAAGACATTGAAAATAACAGCGATTCTGAAGAGGAAATTAATCAACATGTTCAACAGAATACAATAGAACATGATTGGGAAATCATGTGTAGGCTTCATCATGGTCAAATTTTGCAAGTGACAGAAATAGATATGTTGGGAAGGAGAGATATTGATCAGACAAGCACCGTGGAATGATGAATATCGAGGTGAAGAATACACAAGTAAAGCAATAAAATTCATAAGCAACATGAAAGAAAATGGGTTGGTTATAGACGATGAATTAGCCCCAAATTTCAATTACGACACCTTGGGTGCTAAACAAAAACAAGCACTTGATATAATAATGACACATTATAATCAACGTCAAAATAACATTCCATTGCTCATGATAGTTCAAGGAACAAAGCAGAACAGGAAAATCCTATTTGATTGGTGCAATTCGTCAGGAACTTTTTGATGCATCATTCCCAGAACGTTCTCCTCTTCTATTGCTTGCACCAACAGGAGTTGCAACTTTTAATATTGGTGCCTCGACGATCCATTCACAACTTCGAATCCCTATTACAGATTTTGTAGAATTGGAAGGATCGAGACTTGCAACATTCCAACAAGAGATCTGCCACATAAAATATGTATTGATTGATGAAATGAGCTTCATTGGACAAATTTTGCTAGAAAACGTGGACTCCCGACTTCGTCAAGCATTCCCTGAAAGAGCTAGACATGAGTTTTGGTGGTGTTTCTATGGTTTTGGTAGGAGATTTGGGGCAACTTCCTCCTGTTACCGATAAACCTCCATATGATAGTAATAGACGCGCAAAGCTGTTATGGGAAGCATTCAGAACAATTGTTACATTGGATAAGGTATTTAGGCAAGGAGGAGAAGATGAAGACCAAAAATGTTTTCGACAACTTCTGGAAAATCTCAGAGATGCGAATCCAACACTGGATGATTGGATGTTGTTAATGAGTAGAACAAGTCCTGCATTAGACAAAAATAGCAATGAAGAATTCTATAATAATATTCACTTGATGGCGACAAAGATTAACGTGAATAACCACAACAAAAAAAAATTGCATTCATTGAAAAGACCTGTTGCACGTAGCATTGCAACTAGAACATGTACCGCCAACACACTGGCAGGAGGTCTGAATGACGAACTTGATTTAGAATTATTAATTTCTAATGATGCAAGGGTTATGCTAACATCCAATCTTTGGATAGAAGCAGGTCTTGTAAATGGAGCTTTGGGATATATTCGAAGCATAGTATATGCACCTGGTAGTGGTCCACCGAACCCGCCAACATATGTAATGGTTGAATTTGATAGTTACTTCGGAATATCATTTGAAGATAGAACTCCACGTACCATCCCAATTACACCAATACAGAGGGGACGCACACACCAATTACCCTTACGGTTGGCATGGGCATTGACGATACATAAATCACAAGGTTTGACTCTTTCCAAGGCTACAGTTGATATTGAAGAAAGAGAAACAATGGGGTTAACATTTGTGGCTATATCTCGAGTGAAGTCATTACAGAGTCTAAAAATATCTCCGCCATTTTCATATGAGCGTTATGCAAAGATGAAGAACGGAAAACTACTTTCGAAACGGAAGGTTGAGGAAAAAAGACTTATGTCCTTGGAATGTAAATAATGTACCATGTGTAACACACATTGCATTCTATGAATTTGTCATTACATGTGGATTGTATTTTTTTAACTTGATAATATGGTTACTAATAAAATCCATAAGAACTTTGTGTATTATAGATCTTCCTTTTTTTTTTGCTTATACTCATTCTCTTAAGAGATATGGTTCCTCCTTTAAATGCATTTATGATGTTCCTTGTAAGATGTTTGATTTTATTCATGCATGAACAAGATTCCCCCTTATTTTCTCGTACTTTATTTTAGATATTATTTTCTACAATTCCAGCGGTTCTTTACTAAGCATACCTATATTTATATAAATATATGTAATATATGCGAGAGGTGAAGTTCACAAGGCACCTATATATTTATATAATATATAAATATATGTAATATATACCTCTCGGCATATATTACATATATTTATATAAATATAGGTATGCTAGTTTATTAATTTTACAAGAATAAGGAAAATATATTTAAATAAGCGTCAAATAAAAGTCAAATAACTATCAAATTTAATATGGAAAATGATAACATTTAAACAGATGGCATCATTACACTACTTGATTGTCTTAATATAATAATATTAAATATTGTAACACTCGAAAGCATTTTATAAATGCTAAAAAGCGGAGAAATGTATAAAATGTGGAGACCAATCAACCGAGGCACTTCAAGGGCACAAACATTATATAATAATATATACGAGAGAGAGGAGTTAAGTGGCAAGTAGATGGTGATATTTGTCGGTTTATATACCTGATATTTGTCTCTATATAATTTAACAAATTTGCGGCATGGGCGAGAAGTAAATGGTGAGTAACAATGTATGGCTCTGTTTGAGTTCCCAACGGTGCAATTCCCAACTGATTTGGAGCAGCGACTCAGGCGCTTGAGTTCCGATATTGTACCCAAAGAAACTCATGCTATATGGCTCGTTCATTGTTACCCACTTCTTCACTCGGCCGGGCATTGAAGGCTTCAAAGCATGTTTCTGCGTAGGCCAGTAAAATCTTTTGCGCAATACAAATTCCAATATATTACAAATAAATAAATTAGATAACATTCCAAACTAATATTGAAAAATGAGATGAAGACTTACACAATTTTGTCACTTAGAAAACCTCCATATTCGTCTTGAAGAGACTGTGGAAGATCCCAATGATAAAAGGTCACAAATGGCTGGATACTTTGAGATTTCAGCGTTGTAAGTTTAGATCCATTACATATGCAGAATCTTGTGAAAGAATTTTTCATCGGGCAAACTTACCATATTTTAGAAGCTCGTCGATGAGATTGTTGTAGTAAGCTACTCCCTTTTTATTTACCATCCTCTGTCCTCTAGAACAAAAGTATTCGAGGAAAATCAGCTACCATTACTAACAAAAACACAACATGGATGCACTGAAAGTGAAAAGCCCAAAGCTATTCATATGGAAATGTAATACATTATCATATCATACTTGGGAGGATGTGACTCCGGTGAAATCGAAAATCTATATGAGTCTACTCCCCAATCGGCTAAAATTTTGACATCCTCCTGAAACGTATTCCCAGTTGTGAAGATGGCATATGTTTGTATAGACTGACTTGTCAACCAAAGTATTGTAAAAGTGTAAATCAGTATTGTTATCCAAAATTCACCCCTCAAGGTAATTTTGATAACATGCATCAAATTCTTTAGTCCTAAGCAAATAGATTGATTTAAGGCACGAAATCGTGTTTTGGAGCCCTTTTCGCTTCTTTCTAAATCCCCCATCCAAAAAGAAAACCCAACGAGTTAGAAAAGGTGAGAAAAATGCAAAAAAACAAGCTTGGGGCCAAAAAAATGAAGAAAATCGACTAAGTCCTAGTCTGCGCAGCAGTTGGGACAATTGGAATGTTGGGGCACGGACCGACCGAAAAGCCGCTTGGCGAGGTTTCATGAGCGGTGGGGACGAAAGGGCGTGCGGGACGCGAAAAGGCGAGCCGGCCGAAAGTAGAAAAATTTGCCAAGTTTTATTATCGCGCGGTTTAGGACAGCCATGGGACAAAAGTATGCGAGGGCGTGAATCGCCAATTCAGTGTTGAAGCATGAGTCTTTCGTCCAAAAGCAGTTTGGGACATCCGAGCAAAGGTATGCAGCGGACGCGGACGGGCCGAAAAGGTGAAAAGACAAGAAAAGAGGACAAGGAAGCCCGAATCGGCCGGCGGCGAGAGATTTTCCTCCGGGGACAGTTTGGACAAAGGTATGCACGGGACGCAACGGACGCGAAAATCAAGCGCCGGCAAGAAAGAAGAAAAGTCAACGTTTGACCCGTGAACTTCAAGCGGCCATAACTTTTGACTCGAGCTACGATTTTCATAAAATTGAACTTTCGTATTTCTTATTTTTAATGAGGTTAGATATATTTAATTAAGAGAAACATATTCGGCTCCAGTCGTTAATGCTCATTCGTCAAATAACGAGAAAACCCTATGCCGGACCCAAAATAGCGCCCACACTCGAGAAGGCCATAACTTTTGCATTTCTCAATGAAATTGCACAAAATTGGTACCATTGGAATAATGTCTCGAGCCCGATGCACAAAAATCAATAAATTCCAGATTTGATGAGATATTGATTGAGATTTTTAACAAAACGTGGCCGGGTTCATAACAGTGTTTTATTTGGTGGTTGGGAGTGCAATTAAGAGGCATGGTCATCATTCTTTCTCTGCTGCAGCACGGGACAGCATGGGGAGACTTTTGCAAGTAATATACAATCATTTCACTCCATTGAATACCTCTTACAGGTGGTTGAAGGATAGATTTCGGGATTTCCATTTTTCCCTCTCTCTCTCTTCTCATCTTTTCTATAAATTGGAGTGTTGGGCTCATTGTAAAAGGGAGGTAATTCTTTGTAGCAAAGCTTTTTCAAAATTGTTTTGTGAAGCCAATGTGCTACAGGCCCTTGTAGTGGACTCCTTGCATGGTGATCCAGGCCCTTATCTTGTAATAGATTGAATTGGCATGCATATCATGAAGCAATAAAATATCGGTTTGTGGATGTATCTTCCCTGCTTTGTGTTTTCTTGCATTCTTCTTGCCCCTTTAATCTTTCTACAAGAATATTGTGTCTATTATTATGTTCTTGGAGGAATTCATTATCATTGTGTATGATTGGAATATTGTTGTGAATGCATTTTGCTAGATTATGGAGAAGCGGCATCACCTCTTCTAGTGTGCACTTTGCCTCTCGTATTTCACACATTTGGAGACTACTCTCACACCCTCCTTTTCGGTGTATCACCACTTTAGTGTAGGATTTCATTTTATGCATTCTCTCTCTCTGGTCCTTGGAAATTTAGATTAGAATAGTTAGTTTCCCGCATTAGAGTCGATTGTGGCGGAGTAGTTTAGGAGCAAGAACCAGACTTTTCTCTAGAGGTCTATGTCAAGTAAGTAGCAAGTCCCACAACTTGGAGATAGTACCCATGTTATCCAATCACACCGTGAATACAAGTATATGCACTTCTATAAACATAGGGGTGCTGTGATTGTGATAACAAGTATTATAAGGGCTTATTTCAAACCTTATAACGGTGGTATTGGTCGATTCATAGCGTCCGCAAGTGCTATTGTCTGCAATTTTTCCTGTAAAATTAGATTCATATTGCAGACAAGAGGCACTCGATTATGAATTTGTGAAGAAAACAACACGAAATAGAAAGAACCTGAAGTGTGGGAGAATGTATCCGAGATACTTGGACCCCTTCCATC
The DNA here is from genome assembly GCA_018340775.1 of Taxus wallichiana var. yunnanensis. Taxonomy (NCBI): domain Eukaryota; kingdom Viridiplantae; phylum Streptophyta; class Pinopsida; order Cupressales; family Taxaceae; genus Taxus; species Taxus wallichiana. The sequence goes on from CM031237.1 coordinate 810,613,378, forward strand.
CTCTCATGCTGCTCCTTCATACTATAGATTATTTTAGAAACAAAAACACAGTTTCAATCATTGTATAAACCACCCCAACCGAAATCACATTGGATTAAAATAAAAATTGAGTGCAACAATTATTAGAACCTAATAAGCAGCATGAGATGCAACCCCAAAAACAAAGTCGAAGGGAATGATTTCCTTCCAAAGGCTGGCTTAGGTACTACCCTTTGCAGCTCAACCGAGACGCAAAGGCATAGGCAAAGCAAAACAGAAAAATAAATCCCAAGCCTCTCCCAAAGCTCACCATGTTAGGAAATCCAGTGTGTATTGCATTGCTATATCGATAGCTTATTTATAGATTCGAGAGAAAGACCAGCTCACTAGAAAAATTAGTCACATGCTATGTGGATAAGGAAATCCATACGATCGTATTGCATTTATGTATTGAAACATCAAAAACGAGAGTAGATATCGTTGCATTCTAAGCCAATTAGTACAAATTGGGCAAAGAAAAATCGCGATAGCGCTAGGTTTTAACTTGTTTAAGTATTCTTGATCATGTGGGATAGACAAGGGTATGGTGGGCATGTGGGATAGTATCTTGATCATGTGGGATATTATCTTGAGCATGGCTGGGACCCCGATCAAAGGGAATTTGACGTTCAATGTTACATGTCACAATAAATTTTTTGGCAATCTAGAAAATTATATGGACGTCAATTGAGGTTTAAAACTATATTGGTGTTTGTGAAAGGTTGATAGGCATAAGTAGTATAGAGTATATGTTCTTTTAACGATTTTAAAATAAAGCTTTTTAAGAGTTTTGTTTCGATGTCCATTCGATTAATGAAGCCATTCTTCTATTGTCAAAGCAGTGTTGTATCTCTTGCATGAAAATTGCAAGCATTTAGAGCTATATATACTATGAGAATGACCCAAGAACATTCACTAAATTCATGTTCAGAATCAAATACTAGTTAAAAAAACAAAATGCATAGTTACCCTTGCAAACTCAATGTCACTTACACCGTGGGCTTCAAGATCCTGAACCAGATCTGAGCCCTCCATTCAGTCACATCAATCTGAAATTCCTGAAAACCAAAACTAAAGAATAAATCAATTTAGGTAGAAATTTAGGCCTACTAAGGAACTGCACTATATTATTGTATAAATAGTGGAAGTTGGAACAATAATGACATATACTTTTTAATTTATGGTATATTTTGGGTAAGGAAGTTGGGTCAAATTTCAAAGATTTTAAACCTTTGTCACACATGAAAGTTATTTCTAACACCACAATATTGCCACATTTTATCTAGTATTCGGACAAAGATAAATTTAAATGTAAATTGATGGACTAATGAAATAACCATTTTCATTTTACAAAGAAAATACATAAAATCATTAATATAGAAGAAATTGTTTGAAGATGAGAAAATGGATCACTATATGCCACGATAATCAACACTTAACTCCTAGACGCACAAGACTTGTTGAGGACATTCCGAGATGCATTTGGAATATACAAGATTGTGGGAATTTTGATGGGAAATTATAGGAGAATCTAGGAGTAAGATCAGGTAGTGTGAGTTCCTAGTAGTTGAATTGGATAAAGGGGAATTAAAGGCTATATACTTGTAGTGCCCTACTCAATATAAAATAAAAATAATAATAAAAGTGATGAAGGTGTGTGGCGGTGTTTAGGAGCTATTTTTTTAGGAAACTATAAATAAAAGGGGGATGTGAAATAATGCAGTGGCATGGAGAAGGAGGTAGGTGAATAGGACGAATAAGGGACGGGCATAAGACATATTAGGTTGTAGAATGCTGCAACTATGGACACCTCAACAACGCACTTCCATCGTCCTACAAACCTATCAATTCATGCCTCCAACCTGAGTAGGTTTCTTTTTCTTGCATACTCCCGGCCTGTGCTAAAATAGGAATTTTGGAACAGGGTATGGGTATCAAACAAAGCATAGAAGATAAATGAATTTTGCAAGATGTTGTAGTTACTGAAATACTGCAGTAGACATGTATGCAATGTGGAACCTTCAAAGGGAAAGTGAACTATTTGACATATGTGTTTTAAAAAAATGTGGTTGTGGAAAACATTGACTATAGGATATACATGAAATGGGTTTGATGAAAAGGCTTAGAAAATTTCAAGAAAATACAACTTGCAGGTGTAAATCAAAATTCCTCACGCTTTGCCTACATCCTCCCATCTTGTCTAAATGGGAGATTTTTTTCCTTTACTCCTTTGTTAGAGATTTATCAAGCGTTGAATATGAACTGGAACCTTGAGATCAAGGTGGTTTGGATAAGATAATAGGTCCGGTTGGTAATTTCCCCACCAGGTTTTGAGCCAAGTGTAAAACTTGATTTTGAGCTTGAAATGGTTGTGCTAGTTGGTCCTAGAAACGAGATGGGTGCATGTCTAAACAGTGGAGAGAAAAAAGAAAACAAAAAAAAATAATTGGTCAACATTTGTTTCAGAGACAGGAATGAGCATTTGGGTTTGGTTAGGCACATATCAATGCTGAGAAAAATGTAAGAAAATGGAGTGAAGAAACTAGTCTTTTAACGGGGCAAGGTGAGTCCTACTATTGGATTTACTCTTATTGGGTTTGTTTTTCCCGGCCTTCATTCATTCGTATGCTCCCAAAATGGATTCATTTTCCTGGTTTCATTGGGTTTTTGAAAACATCTCAGATTAAAGACATCTCCATAGAAATAGAAACAATGTTTATGAATTCCTCACTTGAGCCAAAGACCCTAAATCCATCTACAGAAAACGAGATTGTTTCTCTGAGAAATTCTAGTTCATTTCGTGATGTGGGGAATAGACCCAATCAGGATAAATCAAGCCCACTCACGATAACACTGAAAAAATTCCTTCTCACAGCCCATTTGTCACTTAGAATGCTTTAGTCATGGCTTACACGCAAGTCATATGCTCACTACAAGCACTTATGCGGGTTTTGTGAATCAGTTGATTTTATGGAAAGTTCATTGGTTTAGTGGAGCTAATCTTGTTTACTTGGTATAGCACATATGTGGCCTTGAATTTTGTGTTGAATGCTACAAAATGGAGGGGTTATGGAAGCACATGAACTGTGTGGCAGAATGATAAAAAGAGTTGGTGCCTTGTAGAATGCGAATGAACCCTCTTGGAGCACCTCTTTCTCTACAAATGTTAATATTTGTCAGGCATGGTCTCCTTACCTTTATCTCTTATAATTTTTGTATAATTTGGTTATTCATTTGCAATAAAATAAAAAAATATTAAACTATTAGATATTCAAACAATTGGATATTTTAACCATATGGCAGTGCAATCAATGAAACAACCCATCGTAATTTATGTTACCGACTTATAATTTGAGCCTCAACTATGTCCCGAGCACAACCTTATGCATTACGAAACCAAGGTTGTCAAAACTTGGTAGTCCTGTACATTCATTTTTCCGAGGGCTAGATGAGTTGACTAAAAAACCATTTTTGTTTACCTTGCAAAGTTAGAAAAGTGCAATTTCTAGAGATGTCTAAAACAACACTCTGAGCCCCGTAAAGGAGACGTCAAATGTCGTATGTCACCCTTTTTCTATAGAGGGTCACATCAAGCATTAGGTTGCCATCATTTGACCATTTGCAATCACTTATCCACTCTTGTAGTAGCCCTGGAACTCCATTTTGCACTTTTAGGAAGCTTCCAAAACTGAAAAAGTTGGCTTTCATTTTGACCCACCATTTGAACCCTGAGCAATAAAATGTTTTTCTACCTTTGCAAACCACTACTATTTTTACTGAAAACTCACTTGGAACCTTCAGTTTTGGGAAACCCAATATTCTCGATAGTTTGGAAAAGGCATTTTGTAGGCCTGCGGTCGAAGTTTGACTAGGTCAAACTGGACCAACAGTACGATCAGTGTATTCAGAAAACTTGTCACCATTTGAAAACCGTTTTCGCTTCGACTTCGCGCGGTTCTCGTGGAATTCTTAGTGTATAGGAGGACACGTAGAAACTTATATGTGGTGCATTTTCCCATTAGAAGAAAACATTTAAATGTGGTTTCTTAGTATTACGGGCCTAGAATGAAGATTTTTGCAACTAGTAGGAAAACGTAAAAAGAAAGTTCTAGGACCTCCATCAAGTTACCAAACCATGATGGAAGCTTGTTGACACTTTTTAATGATTGTTTGGGACTCTATGTTATGTATTTTTCTATGAAATTTGAGGTTTGGGAAAATAGTGTTTCTCTCTCTTTCTATCTCTTTTTCTCTCCTTGGTTACGAAATGATGTGAAATGAATACATGTATCTAAACCTTCTCTTTCGAATGTAATTTATAATTATTATTATGTGTAAATGGGAAACTAAAAACATTAATTATGCTAGATCTAGTTGGATGCCACGTGAGCTATTTATCATTGATTTCATGCTCATATTGTTTTACAAGATGCAAGTAAGATGGTGAAATTACGTGGGTGTGATTCATTATATATCGTTAGAATTTATGTATGTTAATAGAAGGAAATTTTTATGTATTGTTATGTTACAATAAATTTATTTTTATAATTTGGCAATATGAATGAGATGCTAGTTTTAGGGGTGCTTTGGGAAATGTGCATGTAACTAAAGGTGTTCTTTTGATTCATATTTACATATGGAAAAAATACGGTTGGATATATATATATATATCTTTGTGTGTGTGTGTGTCAAATGAAAGCTGTAGGGGAAATTCCAACATCCGCAAAGTATGAAAAGGTTTATAATTGAAGTTCTGTAATATTTTAGATGTCAGGGTTTAAGGGGATGTTCATCCACACATGAGTGTTATTTTGATCCTCAAATTTTGTATTGTAAAATTTGGATATGTATGTTAAATAAATTTAAATATAAAATTTTGTAATGCATTTCAAAGTGTTCAATATATGATTAATTAATTACTATGTTGTATTATTATCTTGTAAATGTAATAAAGAGATCTAAATGAAACACTCAACCCTAGTATAAGACTCGTGTATAACTACCTTTCCTACGTGAATCCTTTTAGTGTGGAAAACTAAAACCTTAGGATAAAATTCAATCGCTACACTCGATGTCACCTTCTGGCTTAAGTAAATAAGATCCCTACTTTGAAATATCATCATAGTCGGTATGTTTAGGAACATCATCGTAAACCCAATGGTTAGGGGAGACATGGTCAAACTATTTGTGGTGTAAGCAAGGTAAACACTTCCTTAGGATCCTACTTGGATTGCCTTGTCTTACGAAGTTAGATATAGAAATCAACTTCATGATCAAAATGAGTTCCCTGTGGGATTCGGACATCACAATGGAGCTACTTGAAATAGTTGTGCTATGAATTAAAATCTTGTTAATGACCTATTGAGTTCCTCGCAGCTAAATGTGTTACCTTGGCTAGTGATAATTTAGCACCTTGGTATTTTATAGAGGATTTATAGGGTAAATATTTTTTCTCACCTTAATCTGATCTATAATAGGACATAGATCCATGAGTGCATATTGGAATTAGACTAAACCTCGAGTTTATTAGAAGGTCACGTTGTGCCTAGAAAATTAAAACTAAGTCCTTGTAAATGAAATCTATTTGAAAGATGTTGACTTAAGAGAAAGCTGGGAAAGGCGAAAACGTGGACCCATAATCCCTTGTTATGAAATTTTATGACATTAAGAATAAAATGAATTTCAAATGCAGAACTATGAAATGTGGAAACATAAGATCTTACCTTAAACAAACAACATGTGGTTCATGTGTAATTATAATTCTTCCAATCATGTACTTGTTCAAGATGTTAAACAAGTACTATGGTAACTCTTTTGGTTATAAAGTTACACCAATAAGAGACCTAAGAAACAATGTAAATGAGATGAAAAAAAGAGTATAAGTGATAATGGTTTAAGATCAAAATTTTACTTGAAGTCATTATGGTTGATTTAAGGATTGAATTTTGTTAATAATGGAGTCAAATTGTTCCTTGCAGGACTAGGAATTTGAGCCAATAAAGATTCCACTAAAAATAAAATAAAAACTATGACATGTAAATGTTAAATTGACTCAAAATAAATTCGGAACTAAAACAACCATAGTATGAGACACAAACCTTTAATATAAGAATGAGTTATTGGGAGACAGATACTTCCTTAAAATTGTCTTTAATTAGGAAATGATATATGGATAGTTAATGGGATTTGATAATGAGAATCGATCATGCATCCTCCTTTAAAGATTGTTATCCAATTTTTCCCCTTAGAAAATCTTGATCAAACATGACCTTGCATAGGAGAGAATGGAGATGGTGATTCAGTCATGTGAGGTCATAGCTCTACTTCAAAGATAAAGTTGCAAGCGATCAAGCTCATTATAGGGAAATGCAAGATCAGTAAAACGTGGCCAAACGAATGATGGATGAGGTTAGAGATTGACGAATAAAAATGGAGAAAAGGCTCAAAGTTTCTAGTTTTTACATTTTTGGAACTTCAGAGAATCAAAGGAAAAAAATTGTAGGCAATGTCTAAAACCCAAAACCTCAAAAGTCTGAAATTTTGGACTTTCGGGCTTTAGAACTCTCAGGCGAAAAGATGGAAAATCAGCCGCAAAAATTTCGAAAACCCGAAGTCTAAAAGTCTGAATTTCAGACTTTCAGGGTTTGGGGGACCTCAATAATCGTGCCAAAAATTAAGTGGAAAATTCTGAAATCCTGAAATCTGAAATACCAAAATTTGGACTTTCAGGGTTTCGGTATCTCAGAGTTCTTATCAATCGTGCCAAGAAGCAGCGAGAAAAAAGCCCGAAATTTTGAAAGTCTAAAGTATAAGATTTCAGAATTTAGAGTTTTGGGGTTTTGGACTTCATAGTTTTGGAAGTTTCAAGCCCTAATGAATGAAAATCAAACGTCAATGTTTAAAACTTCAAAAACTGAATGTCCAAAATTTCAGACTTTCAGGCTTTTGGGTTTCGGACTTTTAGAACTCTCAGTCCACCATTTTTACATAACGAAACCTTGACCTTGAGATAGCCATAAATTTTTATTGGGAGCTCAAATTTGCACAAGAAAGGACTTTTTGGAAAGATCTTGGTGTCCGATAGTCACAATAAAGAAATACGATGTCATTTTTAGAGGGTGTTCCAAATTTCTCACCTAGAACCTATTGGTATCCAAAATTGTTCTCCTTTTCAAGATGAGTAACATCATAGATTCAACATGGAGCTTAGAGATGGATAGATCATAATGTGTGTCATTTGGTAGCTGGGGATGAGATCTAATCGGTCCTTTATCACTTAGATTTATGGAGAGATGGATAGCACCTTATAAAGGATTTGACCTATCCTCACTACTTTAGGTTGTGCCTTTCAACCAAGGTGAGAGAACCCATAGTATAACCTCTATTTGATTAAGGAGATGAAGATATCCTTGTTATGCATGAATTTTATGATGAAAACCTTGGGAATGTATGATCAATACTCCATAATTTAACTCTCAAGAGTTGTCACTTCTAAATGAAGGAGATACTTTCAAAACAAGGATAAGGTTACTGAAGACATTATGGGATCCTGATTGTTCTGCATATTTTAGTAAATAGATTTTGTTCCTTTGTTGATATACAGGGCAAATAGGGGTAGTTCAGGATGGATTCATGGTTTTTGAATAATTTTGGTGGGAGATTAAGCAGGATAAAGTTGATTATACCAGATCTTTGAGATACTTCACAACAATTGGAAAGCTAAATGATAGAAAGCTTCGGAATAGCTAAGATATTCCTTCAACTAGAAGGTGTGCTTCAATGGAGGCCCAGATCCACACGGTTTCACACAATATTTGAGAATCTAGCACGAAGGCTTGAGCTAAAGACTCAATAAAACATCAAATACCCCTGGTTCCTCATGCCTAAGATACACTCAAAGGCTTACAAATAATATTTATCAACAAATGACAGTGAAGTGATTTTAAATTGTTTATCTCATTGCAGGATGAAGGATCTTCTTGAAATGAAATTGTAAATGCCACTAGACTGTCATAGGGATGAGATCCTGCATGATTAGGAGGGAATCTAACTTAAGATTGCAATAGGAATAAGAAAAACTACTTGCATACATTTTGAAATAAAGATAACACAAATTGCTCCAAGATTGACACAGATTAACTTGAAATTGATTAAATTCATCAGTAGGGGAAAGTTTCTTTGAACAGTCTCATTAGCATCATTGTTTAATCCACATTTATGCAAATAAATCATGTGATCATGCATCATATTTGGTTTTTCTATTTATTAGGTTGTTGTATTAGTCGTAACCTATACTTTATTACATTCATTTTATGATCACATATGACATTTTAGTTGGTGTTGACATCACTCAAAGGAGTACCATTTTTGTAACGGGCTTTACATAAATTAATATTATTTACCCTTTTTACTAACTACATTTACATGATTACTTTTGTCATGTATAACATCATTTTGGAACAAATTTATGGAAAAAGGAGTACGACCTCGCACAACAAAACTCATTCCATTTCTCTTAGACACACAAGTATTAAGTGTATAGTTAAATATAGTTATCCCAAAAAATATAATGCATTACAAAAACCTTCTAAGGACCTATTTCTATTGCTAGGTAAATAAGCAAGTAATTCAAAATGTAGTCACCACTCACATAGTTTAGATCTTACAAGAAATCAATTATAGGTGCAACCACGAAAAACCTTGCAAGGCTTTGGCCACCCACTAGGGTACCAAGGGAAATTTCATAAAAGGGAGGTTAACTTATTCGTGATATGGTAAGACCTACAACACCTAGACATGATCACCTCACTCGTCCCAATATGATAGGTTTCACAACATATATGCACCACACCATAAAATATCAAGGAAATGGTCCTTAATAAGACGTCTTAGGTGCAAAGCATGAAGATGATTAATGAGATCAGAGTATTTTATTAACATGATCAAATTTTTATACCCCTGAAAAGACTCAAATGGGAGGAGGAAGTACAACAACCATTATAGCTCAACCTTTTATTTTCATTAGTTTTGATGAGAGGAGATTCTACCCAACATTCAGGTGTTAAGGAAATATACCAATAATTAACATAACAAAATATTATTTTGATAACTTTATAACATAGGTACAACATTGAGTACAACTTCACATCCCATTTGACACTAGAAAATATAGCCACATTGGTATCCTCTTTTCAAAATATACCAAGGACAATTTTTCGAACATAAATATATATCATTATTCTATGGTAATACATTAATTGCAAGATGAATACAATGTTACAATTATAACTCATTAATTACAACATATCACATCTAGAAAGTTCCTCTTATTCAGAGTACCTACAACCAATGTTGTGTCAGTCCTAGGACTGAGTATGGAAATCCCATACACTCAAGCATAAATCTGCACATTCATCATTTATAACAAGTTTAATTAAATATAAGAGATAGAGAGAGAGATAGGTATGGAGGAAGAATAAGATAGACTTCATTTCTCATGCATTCACACTTTCACTTTCATTTGCACTTAATGTTTTTGTACTAGAGAGAGAGAGAGTAGAGATGAGAGAGAAAGTAAGGATGCATTTTATACTTCATTCAAAATGTCAAAACCTTTTGTGTTTCATGTCCATTTTAATTTCATTTCAAACCAATTTAATATTTCCCAATTCATTTACGTTTTCAACTCAACCAAACCATCACATTCGTTTTTAGAGAGAGAAGAGGGTGGAGAGATAAAATCAGCATACATTTCAATATTCATTTATACAAGATAAAAGATTGAATAAAATTATACATATCATTTCAAAAGTATTATGAGTTCACACACATGGCTAGAAGTAAAATGAGACTCAAAAATGAGATTCTAGCTAACATTGAGAAAACTATCCAAAACAACAAAAATTCTTACAAATGAGGTCTTGAAAAGACTCGTTTTAAGTTATATCATGAATTTTGAAAATTCCTACTTAATGTCCCATATATAGAGAATTTTTTGTGTCAGGACGTAAGTTGATTACGACAAGCAAAGCTCAAGTTGTAAGGGAAACTTTGATGCCAATTATGATAATTGCGACAACAACTCTTGTTGCTCAGCGAAAAGTGGGTGCCAAAACCGACTTGAAAAATTATTTTCCAAAGGAATTTTCAATGAATTGATTGTGGGTTATGATTCTCTTGATAGTATTCTAGAGGTAGGTTGCACAATGTTTTGATTTTTCTCAAACTAAGCTACAACCGTGAGACAAAACCAATCGCGTTTTATTTAAATGAACACATCACACAACTGAATTTTTAAGCTAAGTGGATTAGAAATTTGACTTACAAGGACACTAAATAAATTCAAATGAATTGGATAAATAACCCCATGGTGTCCCACATTACCAAGTGTCGTACTAGGAGTTTCGGGTTTGTGGTATACTAGGGTGTGGCGCTTCATGCACCAATTTCAAGATCGAGTTTTTTTTTTTGTTTTATTTATTTTTGGTTGTTGATGTTTTCAGATTTCATGTCAAGGAAAATATTTTTCATTTTTTTGAATTACGCTCACTATAGTTCAACATTTAATTTTGAAAAGTATGGAAATGATGAAGAGAAATTTAATGCAAACAAAAGGGGCAAAATGATACCTTTTACCGACGCCTACTAAAGACAAGCTAGGTGATTTTCGCCATGACATTTGACCGACCAACAAAATTTGGTTGAAATTTTTATAATTCCTTTTCCATGAATCCATTTTCCGTAAATCTAGCAAGCATGGCCTTCTATGATCCAGTTTTCATTAGCACATTTATGAGTGTTACCTCTACATTCCAAAACTTAGCATCACTTATAGGCATTGAAACATTCGAGTAGATATCTTTATATTGGATTCCCAACCCTAAGTTACCTATATAACTATTAACAACTTCATCTATGCAGTGCCAAAATTTTATAGCCTCGATTATCTATTGACTTCTTTATTCATAGTTATGATATGACATGGATTTGGACATATTTCAGACATTATGTTATGATATTTGACCTTCATGGATATGTATGGTGATTTGGGCACGTAGCACCAATTTATCTTTGATTAGCATGTTGAAACATTTCATTATATGTTGTGGATACTAACATATTGCTATGTTATTTAGAAATAATTGATATATGATGGACACATAGTTTAGTAAGCCCACGTTGATTATATGGATTTTTCAATGATTGATGAGAACACATGATAACATGGATGTATGTCATTTATATGTATCAGAATGGATAACACATGATGAATTGTGTTAAATTGTTCATGTTTCTCATTTTTATTCCATTTTGATGTTGTGATATTATTGATTTACATGTTTAGACTTGATCGTTTATTAAGTATTCTATTTACACTTGAATTGGGAAGATGCATTTAACGTTTTCATTGAGTGTGCGGGTTACAAAAAGGCACATGAGAACATGGGCTTGGAGACGGCTACGTAAACTATGTATAAGCCCTAATCATATTAGCTAGATGAGGCATTATTTTTACTTGTATTATTTTGGCAACATGAGTGACTCTTAATTGTAATGTTTTAATTCATGTAAAATTAATTTTTATTAGGTTGTTTATTTTGTTAAGTAAACTAGGCTAGGGAATTAATGGTCCCAAGTTGCATTAAGTTTTTTTTTTATTTAAGTCTGTGTTAACTAGAGAGGATTGGGGTCACACGAGCACCCTTGAGTGGGCCCCACATGCTCTACACTTATTCCCAAATGTGCCAAACCCGAAATTGGGCTATTTTTAGCTTTTTAGTGACCCCTTTTAGTTTTAGGAGTTCACTTAGCATGAAAATAAGCCCTTGAACCCTACCTAGTAGGTAGTGGGCTTAATTCAAGCCAAGGAGGGAGTTTCTCTCCCATTGAGCCTCTCTTCTGTCACCATCTATGTAATATAGGATGGAATGTGTGTGTTGTAAAAAGTTGCACAAACTCTTCTCGTTTTATTTTTGTGTGATTTTGGAGAAGGGTGTTTAAATGTTATTTTATCTTTTCTTCTTTTTATTTTGGGAATCTTGACTTGGAGGGAAGAGAGGGTGACACATGTCACCCTTTCATTCATGAGGAAATTTGTTTGTTTTTATTCTAATACTCCCTCATGGGGATAAAGCGAAACTTTTTTGGATTTTCTTTGTGCTTAGAGGATTTTTAAGTTGAATTTTTCCTTGGACAACAAATTGGGAAAATATTGGAGATTTGGAGAGCTTATGGAGGTAGGATCTCGGATCTTATTTTGTGTTTAATGGAATGTTAGATCTTAGAGTTTCTTATGTTTCAAATTTGTGTCTTGTTGTATGTGTTGTATATTGCTTGGGTATGTTATTCATTATTTTCTCCATCCATGATATGGCTTGATAGATTTTGGAGTTTTATTGAGTAAGAGGGAAGGATTTTCCTCTTAAACCTCATGGGTTGATGGGAAAGACATGTTGGTTATTTTATTCCCCTCATATGGTTTGAACTCGCTTCCCCATCCTTAGAGAGGAAACCCAATTGGTTTAAAAGTCCACCCAAGGAGTATTTTTGGTGAATGGGTGGAGTAATAATGAGGGCTTGTTGTCTTGGATGGATAAGGAGGTTTTGTGAAGATTATTGTAAGTGTACATCTTATGGTTGGACCACACTCTTTGGCATTTTGGATGTCTCATCTACTCTTCCCCAATATTGAGAATGAATATGGTTTTATCCTCCTTTATTTTTGTTGGTAAATGTTGTGTTTCTTTTATGTATGGATTTTTCTTGCATGTGAATGTGTTTTTGTTTATGTATCCCTTATTTTTCTGCACATTTATTGAAGCTATCTCTCTCTCTCCCATGGGCTTGGGGGAGGCTAGCATGTCTTCCAACCTTTGGAAAGGAATGTAATGATGCCTATAGGTTGGGTGGTAAAACAAGTCTTTCTCTATGTGTTGGTTTCTTTGAAAAGCACTCAAAGTTGGAGCTCAAGTTTGGAAGATGGTTGGAGATTTTCCTTGGTATCTTGGCATCATGTTTTTCCCAAATTTTGGGAAAGTTATACTTATTGTAATCATGTGTATATGGATATTTTGGATGTTCAATGTTCTTGTAAAGTTTCCATTTTATGATTGTGATTACTTGTAAACTAGTGTCACATTAGTATTTGTAATCTTCCTTCAATCTTGGAAAGAAGATTTGTAATGTTTCTCCTTGTGTATCGTAAGTATGTTTGAAATTTGTTGTACTTGTGAGCTTAAGCTTCTTGGAAATGAAATCTTGAAAAATAGTGTATCCTTTGATAAGGATTATTTGAATTATTTTTTTGATAAGAAAGTTTTCTATATGGAAATATTCTTTCCCAATAAAAATGTAAATGTAATGTTGAGAGTACTAAAAGAAAATGGGATATTTCCTTGTAGTACCTCCTTCTTGGTATAAATTTTTAGTATCTATTTGGCTATTGCATTTTAAAGTAAAATTACTTTAACTTGGAGCTTGAAGATTAAAAGTGAATGGAAATATCATCATTATTGTAATATATCTCTTTCTTTTAAATTATTGTAACATTATAGAATGAAATGAAATCAGTTTTACTTTCCTTTCCATGTGAAACTTAACAAAATAATTACATTAGGAAATAAAATGTGAACAAAATTTCTTCTTTTCTAAGTTTAAAATATGTTTCCATGTCCTCTCTTATTAATTGAAGTACAAAGGTACATTATATTTATTTATAAAAATGAGTAAATAATTATACAATATGATATATTGAAAATTATGAAGATGTCTACTTGAGAAAAGTGACAAAACATAATCTATCATTTTACAACTTGTAATAATTTTTAACATAGTATATAATATAAATATATTAAAATATATATAATATAGTTATATTATAAAATATAACTATAATATATTCAAAGAAAGTTAAATAACAAAAAAAAGTACTAAAAAGATGTGGTGTAAATTTTATATGTTTTACAACTAAAAACAATGATGTGCGGAGGGACCAAGCCCTCGGAAAACCTACGCTAAACCTTAACCACTACTCTCCACAGACCCCTTCATGCTCACAAAAGTCCACACCTCTCCACTAGGAACACTAGCCCTTTCCTCCCCATGGATCCCACACCCCCCATGCGTCGTAACTCCAAATCCCCTGCGACTACTGCTGTCTCACTCCAAATCCATGACCAACATTATAGTCATCTGTCGCCTAATACATATAAACTCGTGGTTTTTCTCATTTGGTTTTTTTAAAATATATATATATATATATATATATATATATATATATATATATAGGATGTTTTCCCTTCATCAAACAAAAAAATGGGTATAATACATACCCAACCAAAGAAGACATCTCATAAAGAAAATATACATAATAATAATAATGATAATGATATAATTCCTTAAAAATACATGAATCCTTATCTTCCATAGCTCCTCATCAACCTACACAAAGAAGAAACAAACTAAATAAAATGGAAAAGAAAAGAAAGGAAAATAAACCATAGAGATGCATTGGGGCTCTTTTAGGAAACATAAAAACCAAGCGTCAAGATTAGTTTAATCCTAGGGTCCACATTAAATAATTATACAATATGATATATTGAAAATTATGAAGATGTCTACTTCAGAAAAGTGACAAAACATAATCTATCATTTTACAACTTGTAATAATTTTTAACATAGTATATAATATAAATATATTAAAATATATATAATATAGTTATATTATAAAATATAACTATAATATATTCAAAGAAAGTTAAATAACAAAAAAAAAAGTACTAAAAAGATGTGGTGTAAATTTTATATGTTTCTGACTAAAAACAATGATGTGCGGAGGGACCAAGCCCTCGGAAAACCTACGCTAAACCTTAACCACTACTCTCCACAGACCCTTCATGCTCACAAAAGTCCACACCTCTCCACTAGGAACACTAGCCCTTTCCTCCCCATGGATCCCACACCCCCATGCGTCGTAACTCCAAATCCCTGCGACTCACTGCTGTCTCACTCCAAATCCATGACCAACATTATAGTCACGTCGCCTAATACATATAAACTCGTGGTTTTTTCTCATTTGGTTTTTTAAAATAATATATATATATATATATATATATATATATATATATATATATATATATATATATATATATATATATATATATATATATATATATATATATATATATATATATATATATATATATATATATATATATATATATATATATATATATATAGGATGTTTTCCCTTCATCAAACAAAAAAATGGGTATAATACATACCCAACCAAAGAAGACATCTCATAAAGAAAATATACATAATAATAATAATGATAATGATATAATTCCTTAAAAATACATGAATCCTTATCTTCCATAGCTCCTCATCAACCTACACAAAGAAGAAACAAACTAAATAAAATGGAAAAGAAAAGAAAGGAAAATAAACCATAGAGATGCATTGGGGCTCTTTTAGGGAAACATAAAAACCAAGCGTCAAGATTAGTTTAATCCTAGGGTCCACATTAAATAATTATACAATATGATATATTGAAAATTATGAAGATGTCTACTTGAAAAGTGACAAAACATAATCTATCATTTTACAACTTGTAATAATTTTTAACATAGTATATAATATAAATATATTAAAATATATATAATATAGTTATATTATAAAATATAACTATAATATATTCAAAGAAAGTTAAATAACAAAAAAAGTACTAAAAAGATGTGGTGTAAATTTTATATGTTTTACAACTAAAAACAATGATGTGCGGAGGGACCAAGCCCTCGGAAAACCTACGCTAAACCTTAACCACTACTCTCCACAGACCCCTTCATGCTCACAAAAGTCCACACCTCTCCACTAGGAACACTAGCCCTTTCCTCCCCATGGATCCCACACCCCCATGCGTCGTAACTCCAAATCCCTGCGACTACTACCTGTCTCACTCCAAATCCATGACCAACATTATAGTCCTGTCGCCCTAATACATATAAACTCTGTGGTTTTTTCTCATTTGGTTTTTTTAAAATTATATATATATATATATATATATATATAGGATGTTTTCCTTCATCAAACAAAAAAATGGGTATAATACATACCCAACCAAAGAAGACATCTCATAAAGAAAATATACATAATAATAATAATGATAATGATATAATTCCTTAAAAATACATGAATCCTTATCTTCCATAGCTCCTCATCAACCTACACAAAGAAGAAACAAACTAAATAAAATGGAAAAGAAAAGAAAGGAAAATAAACCATAGAGATGCATTGGGGCTCTTTTAGGAAACATAAAAACCAAGCGTCAAGATTAGTTTAATCCTAGGGTCCACATTAAATCCTACACAAATTTTAAGGCATGCTATTTTATGGAATTAGGAAATAAAATAAAAGAAGAGTTTGTGGGGGAAAGTAAAATAAAAGGAGAAAACTAGTTAAATTAAAATGGGTGTGTAGATTTTCTATTGTAACCTTAGCAAAATTTTAGTAGAAATAAATAATTAAAGTTGGAATTGGACTAGTTGTTGTTTAATTAAATAAATAAAATTAGTATAGAATAATTAATTACAAGAATCGGGTAATTATATTAATTGTTTATAATTTATTTAAAAAGAAATTACCTTAATTTTTAACTACTATTTGGTGTGTTTCCTTTGTCTGCGGCATGGCACTACAATATGCCAAATTTCAATGCTTTGTGTCTAACAATCTAAAGCACACAAATGCATCCATGCCTCATGGTACATGAGGAACAAAAATTATCCTGAAACATCCAAAATGTATGTATTTGTATTTTCCATTTTTTTTTGTTATTTCACTATTAGTAAATACAAGGAAATAAGACAACTAAGCACTATTTTCTTGTGAATGGATCGGAACCATCATATCTTGCAGGAGTACCGAGCGGCCAAGCCCCATTACTTATGTCCATGCCTTTCTCCAAGACTCCCATTTCACTCCAAGCTGGGAGAATGCTAGAACGTTACAGTTGCATTTATTTCTTCCCCCAACATGTTTCCCAAAAAAACGATTTGGACAATATCCTGTAATAGTGATGTTCGACGACGCAGTATATGGTTGAGGCAAATGTTTTTTAACAATCCACATGCGTTGTAAACTATGAAAATTGCAATAAAGACATCTGACAAAAAAACCTTTTCCATTCAATAAAAATGGATACCCACGCCTTGTTCTAAGGTTCTTAATTTGGAACAAGTGGTGATTATGATGGTAAAAAGGACACATACGGGGGTGTTTCTCGAATATGAAGAGTGAAAGAGACAATCTTGAAAAGACATACATAGGATAGGAGGAAATCACTTTAAACTCATAAATAAATAAATACAACAACTAATCGAAGAAAAAGAATAAGAGCAAGAAAAACAAACTGGAATCTTTCATTTTCGCATGAGAATGGTTATGCAAAGGTTGCAGTGCATGCAAAATAGGCACACAAAAGAAAAAGGAAAAAAACCACAGATAGATAATTTTTACCTTCTAAACCTCAAACTTCTTCATCTCGTTTGCATACAACAACCGAAACAACAAAGACAGTCACTATTCCCTTCAGAGACAATTGAAACCGCTTCATGAGCAGATACAGGTCTAGAAAAAATAATTTGTGTGAAAAAAATAAGGAGATGTTAGGATTACATATAACTTTCGATGCGGAGCACTGATTTTATCTAGAATGGGACTAATTTTAGGCGGCTATTGACAGAGCTCTAGTAAGAATAGTTCCCTGAAGATTTCATTCATTAATTTTGATTTCAACCAGAACTCACTAGCAACATCCAACTACTATTAAATTTACAACGTTAGCTTATGTCCAGTGTGGTTAATGTCGGGGATCCCTAATAAAGTACTTTTATTCTTATGCTAGGAAAATGAAAGGACTGAAAAGAAATTAAGGATGTGACAGGTCTAGGAGAGGAGAAGAAATCATGGGTATTACAAAGCGCATTGCTAAAAACCAATTGTTCAAGATTGTTTTATCCCTCCAAATTATCTACGGATTTATTTATTATACTATAAAGTGGTTTATTGAAATTATTTTAATTGTTTTTGTTGCAGGTTAACTACATTACATAGAATACATAGACACCAAGCATGTTGTTATTAGGAAAAAAATTAATAGAGTGGAGTACTTCATTGAAATTAAAAGGTCAAATACAATAGGAATTACCAAGGAAAAGATATGTGTGCAAAGTGGAATTCTTATAGATCTATAGAGGTTGATGGTTGCTAAACGATTTAAGAAATGTATTGAAGATTTTTTTTTCGAAAACTATAATTTGGTATATGGAAAACCTCAGTTTAACTTAATTTTAGCATACACTTGTCATGCAATAAGAGAAAACTGAAAATCAATCTGAGTGTTTTACACAGTATGTTGTTATGGGTTATTAAATTGGAAATTGGAATTTATTAATAATCATATGGAATTACTACTATTTTTCTAGTTGGTGTTGAATATAAAAATATATGGTAATTTTCATGAATGTTCCCCTTAGAAGTAAGTACCACAAAAATATAATATTTTTCATGAAGACACGGAAAACTTAGAAAGAATGTATTTATGGTTTCATATACTTTGGATATTTTTGGTTCTAAAAAGAATTGGATGAAATTGAAGATCACTACATTCCCTATAATAAATTTAACAAGTTACCCTTTCATATAACAAGTTAGTTGAAAATTTTCCTTGCATTAACATGCCTTGAAGTGTGTTAGGTCACTAAGTCAAAACTCTTATAAATATAAAAAATAAAATAAAAAATAAACCGGTGACTTTTTCAACTAGTTATCTATCCTTCTAAATAATATTAGAAATCACATGTTATGATTCAAAGGGTGATTTTTATAGTCATTTTTACATGCGAGATTGAATTGTGGTATGAAAAACATTATTTATAATAATTCAAAATTATTATAATAAATGTATCTGTTTGTTCATAATTTTGAAAAGTAATCTACATTGATAGAATCTAATGGTGTGACAATATTAAGCGTATTTTCTATTTTTGTCATATTTTTACATGCCTTCTCTTATTTAAATTTATTTTCCTCTATTTTCTCAAGTTCCCTTTGAGTTCTTTTTATTTACCCTTTTTTCCTTTGTTTTCCATTTTCTATTTATTTTTTAAAAAATTATATTTTTGCTAGAATCATATTACATAGTTATGTTCATGACATACCACATTATATATATATGGCTATGTTCAAGTCATTTTAATATTGAAGTGTTCGATAATAGTTATATAAATAATTATATGAATTGTAAATTAGGTGTCAGCAAAATATTTTACTGCATTTTTATTGGCTAGACCTAACCTTATGGTTGCAATAATTGTAATATTTACTTGGGTTATTTAGTACCAACATATTTTTCATGCCACATTTATTCTCTATCATAATATTTTTACAACAATTGATATAGCTGCTAATAACATATGTCTACTAAAATATTCATACAACTCCAGTGTAAATATAACAAACATTTATAGAACAATATTTATTTAGAATAGATTCATTTTTTATTTTAAGCAATAGTACTACATATACATGTGAAGCTAAAAAGCTTCCTCATGCACTAGTATATCATTGTTACTACATTAAATAAAAATATGATGGCATAACTGCTCAGTGGTTAAGAAAGTTTTTATACCAGTAAATAGATGCTTTGGGATATCTAGTTAAATTATGAGTTCGATCAATGAAATAAAATCTGAATCGACTTGTGTATCCAGATCCCCATTCGAAGTCATCCATAAAAGTAAAACCAAAATAAACATGCACATTACATCCATCCCTGCACATAAATATTGACAGATAATTATACACATGTTCAGGTATTGATCTAGAAGACAATATTTACAGCACTAAGAAATTTTAATTGTTATAAAGCTACCTTATTGCGAGGAGAATATTTAAGACATGTTTGGACACATAATTGATATGCCACGTATCATTCAATGATTCCTTCATAGGTGTGCTTCCTAATTCATCAATACCTGCTCAAAAACTTATCCTGTAATCTAAATCTCAATTGCCAAATATTAACTTATCAACATGCTTGAAATCGATATGTTATATTACCATTCTCCGTGATGTAAACATGAGGGTTATTGTATTTTTCTTTATATAGTTCAACAAGGCTCTAATGCCACGTGGATACGTATGCAATCAATCTAATCCCCCTATTCACAATAAACTTAGAGTAGTTCAGTCACTCCAATTGCAACATAAATTATTAAAGTATTATCTAAATTTGAGAATTAATGTCAAAAATTACCTGGGGTCCAATTATAACACCATTCTTGTAATTTGTAAACATACAATGGAAATGTCATCAAATTTCTAAATTTTGAGTCCGAATGAAGCATTTATTGCAAAATTTATAGAGATCAAAATAATCACTTACAGGTTATATTTACTCGAATATCTGCTGAATAACTAGTTGGAATTGGATTTGGTATAGAGTCATCATTGATGGCATAATTGGTATTATAATAGTTGACGCCAATAAAATCATATGATCCCTTCACTAGTTGAGATTGTTCTTTGGTAAAGCGAGGAAGGTGAGCACCCACTTGCTTTCGCATTACAGGTGGATACTCACCATTTATCACAGGATTCATATACCTATTTAACATTCTTTAAATTAATTTTACAAAATAGCTAGTACATTCATACTCGTAAGTTACAGATCTGGAATTCACACTGGACTGCTACATACCAGACAAATTTGAAATCAAGTATTCGTTGAGCTGCTTTTTTGTCATTTAAACTAAGACTATTATAAGGAATAAACCAATCAGAGACCAATGTGATTCCTATAGATTCTTTATGCATTTTCTGTAACATAAAATAAAACAGGTCAGTATAATCATTCATAATTGTAACTCACAAATATTATTCATTTTTTAAAAGTATATTGATCCAAATCTAATATAGTTTATTGCGGGAAAAAAAGATTTCCTTTTTCTTTAAATGTGACATGTTACACTATGAAATAAGGTAGAGGAACTCCGTTAAAAATAACGAAAAATAAAAATAACTTATCATATATCAATTTAAAGCACTTATATTGGATTTATCACATAGATTAGATATATAATTTAATAAATATATCTATGAAATACATCAATAGATATTAATTTCAATATTTTTATTTTACATTTTTCACATACCACATTCATGAGTAACTTCAATTCATTCTATATTACTTACTATATGACTAAGATGTTACCTATTTTTTATTGAATTTTACAAGAAAAAGTGAAATATATTTAAATAAGCGTCAAATAAAAGCTGTAAAATAATCATCAAATTTAATATGAAAAATGATAACATTTAAATAGATGGCATCATTACACTACTTGACTATCTTTACGCTGAAGGTGTTCTTGTAGTGGAGTCGAACCTTTTGATTCTGACAGAAGTCAGAAATCGGAGGGACCAAAATCCTCCTTGCAGAGGCATTGAAATCCAACGGCGGGTACCTTGTTTAACAATATTTCAGGCACGAGAGACTTGTAATCATCTGTTTTGTTGCATGCACAAATTTTACACGAGGCAGAGGAAAGGGGCAGAGTGGTGGAAGAACATGTAAGTGGGGATTCTCATTCCTATTCCTGAGGCAAGGGGTTGCCAACTACGGAGACATTTTCATCCACAAGACAAATGCCGATCATGTACAGATTTGAGATAGTGAGTGCGAGAGACACCCGCATGCATGGACAAGGCTGTGGAGTTGTGCAGTAGGGCCAGCTTAAATAGATAATCTTCGGAGGAGCCACCCTCGAAACATGGAAACATTGCGAACTCCATTGCCGCGAGGGTTGTGGTTATGGTCTGTGTATTTATTAATGCAACAATGGATATTGTCCTCTAACATTTTTTTGTCATATTAGTTACGAAGATTGGATGCCTCAATAAATAACCTAAGTTCTTATGTACAAACTAATTTATATTGTTTCCCATCTGCAATGTTTCAGTTAATGTGAACTTATAGCCTGCAGTGGGGAAAAATTTGTAAATAGTGGTTGTTCCAGCGATAGAACAGAGGGCCAAGATTTTCATATCCGGTTAATATTGTGTAGTTATGAAGAGTCTAATCAATCATGTAATGCCCAATTCATCATTGCTCCTTTACTTCGCAATGATGATCGTGCTTCTTAGAGTTGAGCGTTGTTGCGTTTCCTTTGAAAGCGTTAGTGTTTTCGCCTTGTCGAGTTTGCCCGTTGGTCGCTAGTAATATGATTAATAATTTTATGTTTTCAATAAAAGTCGTGCCAAAAAAACAATTTATCATAAAAATAATGATAAAAATAACATTTTAAATTATTTTTTCAATTGGCGATTATTTATGTTAGTGTCATTTCTTTTAGCAATATTGTATTAATTACATGCAAGCTATTTAACCGTAGTGTTGATCACTCTTTTCGCTTTCGACCCCACGATCAAATAATTTTATTTTGTCACTATCGTGTTAGGTTGTAAGCGATTATTTGAACCCCGTTTAGGTGTCATGACTTTTTAAAGCGTAATAACAATAGATAATAAATAAATCGGTATCAATTATACTTTAATTATGTGAATAGGTAATAAAATTTTCTGTCGAATAAAGTAAGCCTTTTCAGGCATCGATGCATACTTTATTTCATAATTATGGAAGTGTGCCTTCACCCACCTACCTGCCTTTATGGTTCATATTCCTTCTGTTTGGCATGGGGTTGAGGGTTTCTTTGTTTTCTGGCAAGAGGGATGCATGGTAGAGTGTATGGCCTCTGCCATATTCCTTTTTATTTCTTTTGGTGCCTTGTTTGGCATACGGTTGGTGAGAATTAATGAAACTATGTTTATTACCCACCCACCATATGTCTTCCTCCATGCTGGCCGCTTACCTTTCAAAATGGGATTTTATTATTGATCTTCCATGTGTTTGTCTTTTACCTGCTCTTGCTTTGTTGCTGGCCGCGTGGGATTGCAGATGGAGGTCTCTTTTTTGATGGGTTTTCTTCTGTCTTTCATGGTCTGCCTGCTTTATTCTACCCTGGCCGCGTGAGTTTGTGTGGTGAAGGAATATTTGCTTTGTGTGGTCACATGGACTAGTTTTTTTTATCAGGGCTCTTGCAGACTGGTTCCTTGTTGAGGAGGGGCGTGGAAACTTGCTGGGAAAATGTGGAAAACTGATCAGCTTCGACACCTATTGGTTCCTTGTTGGACATCCTTCCCTTCTTACCCTGCTACGTGGAAATGCAGTGAGACCACATCTCTTTGAGGCAGTTTGTCAAACAGTTTGCTTCCTCGTGGGTGCTTCCACACCATACAAAACAAAAATTTGATTTTCCATTGTGCTGGATGGATGTCCATGTTCCGCTGTAACATTCCCTTTTGACACGCGTTGGGAGGATGTTGTGCTGGCCGTGAACTCCTGCCTGTGCCAACGTGGAGATGATTGATGTTTGGGCACCCAACAAGCTTGAAGAAAATGGAATTAGGCTTGGGTTGCTGTTGCAGGCCTGTTTCAGCGTGTCCTTGTCTTGGGAAGCGCATTAAAGGCATGATAAGCCCTAACCCTCTCTCTTAATGGTTTATTCCCTTTAGTATTTGGGTAAATCAATCTCTGCAATTTTTGTTCGAATTCTGTAGATGTGGGTTTCTTTTGGAATGTTGATGTGTTATTTTTTTTTACTAAGTAAATAGCGTTTGGACTCTTGATATTATATAACATTTATTTACATATATATATTGACTCTTTCTTGAAAGGGATGCCCAGAAAGAGATGGGTTTCGAATGACCTTTAATCATAAATTGCATTAGCTGAACTCTCTCCCCTTTTAAAGTTTATTTTAATTACTATTTGACAAGAAGAAATCTCTCCAGTGATTCTCGCTTATCGATCTTATAAAGTTGGTTTATCTTTTTGCCATGATCATTCCTGTGAACAGTGGTTTCTATAGAAAATATTGGGGTGTGTGAATGAGATTTAGAATATTCCTTGTATTGTTTTTATTATGTAGAACATGGCTTGAAAACAGGAATTTTCTTGGAAGACTGTGTTTGTCTTTTAATGTGGATTGATAATAATTTAAATCCCCCATTAGGATTGGAGGATTCTATTTGGGGAGAGTCGTACTAGTTTTACTGGTCTTTCTAGATACCATCGACTCTTTTGATTACCGTTTAGCTTGGGGATTATTGAAAACCCCTCACCAGGCCCTCTGTTAGTATTATTACTATGAGTTTATTTTTAGATGGGAACGCTCCTGAAGCATGTGTTAATGGGGTTTGTTTTTGTGATCTTTTTGAATATGGTAAGCACTCAAGACGTTAGCTTGTGTGGATAATTATATGGCTTAAGTTTGAGGCACTACTTGGATCTTCGAATCAGTTAAAGTAATATTGGATACATCGAACTCTCATGAATGTGTACATTCTTCAAGTTTGATTGACATGTGATGGCCCTCAGGCATATGAATTCAGGCAATGCTTGAAATATGAAATTATAAATTTATCCTATACTTTGACTTATAAGCTTGTTGAAATGATTTTTGGTAGGAAAACAAATGAATAGGGAAGTTATGAGAACTACCCTAAAATGGATTCATACATAGCCTTAAGTAAAGGTGACAACTACCATAATGGGACTATACATACCATGTATGATAGTAAGGATAGAAGTTGACCTGAAATTATTTAACTTCATTATATAGAACAATAATTAATACCCATAAATTGGGGTATGCAAGTGGAGGTTGAATTATATAACATGATATATTATGTTATCGAGGTAACAAAGATAAGGATAAATATGTTATTTAAATAATTGGTTAACGAGTGGCATATTTCGGCATTTATGATGATTATAATGTTAGCAAAAAAAAAAATTTGATACTTGCATCTCATTAAGAGTTGAGATAATGTTGATACTTGTATTTATAGTGAGTGGCTTGGACCACGCTTACATATCTTAGCTAGTCAAATGTATCTTTGGCATATTAGAAAAATATGATAATATTATTGATCGTAACTCATTCCAATGAGTTGGAATCTTATACTAATAGAAACATATAAAGAGTGATAATAATGGTATAGATTTGATACCAAATGATAGAATAGAATAAGATTGCAATGAACAAAGAGGGACAAAATCCTCACAAATATTATTGATCATGAAATCAGATTATATAACAATGCAAGAGCTGTAATATTTATAGATATTAGACGACCTCATATGGATAGACATGACACCCTAATGAGACACCAACTACGAGATGATAAGACCCATCTCACATGCACATGTAATTACTACTAATACCAATATTGAATGTTATCCAACATAACACTATTGAATGTAAGTCACTAGACTAGAGTGCGCATGTTGCAAATTATTAAATAAAAGGCAATGCAATAAAATGCAACAAATATGCCTATGCTAAATTATCTGCTAACATTCCCCACTTAATTTTGCATAGTTTCAATGAAGTGGAGAGGAACTCTCTGAGCAGTGTGAATTTGTCACATGCAAGTGACTTAGTGAAAACATCTCCTTACGTTTAGTTGTATGACGAAATGGAGTGTATGTTGTGCTTCAAGACATGCTCGCGTATGAAATGAACTGTACTTCAATATGCTTGGTTCTCTCATGAAATCTTTGGATTGCGAACAAGCTTGAACTCCTTCATTATCAACATATATCTTTGGAGTAGATTTCTGTTGTGGTAGACCAATTCCTTCCAAAGATTCGGGCGTAGCCATATTGTTTCACAAATAGTTTCACTGCAGACTCGATACTCCATCAGCAGAAGAGCCGAAACAAAGTTCTGTTTCTTGCTTCCCCATGATATCGGTCTGGATCCCATAAAGAAGACGAAGCTCGACGTTGACTTCCTATCATCCATGTTTCCTGCATGATTTGAATCTGAATATCCTGGTAAGAAGAAGTTGTCATTCTTCTTGTACTCTAGACCAAAGTTAACTGTACCCTTTAGATATCTCAGTATTCTCTTTGCTGCTTTCCAATGACATATTTTCAGTTCTTGCATGAAGCGTGATAAATACCTGACATCAAAGCTGATATCTGGTCTAGTATATGTCGGGTAAATGAGACTCGATCAACTACCAATAGAGAGTTGCATTCACCGGTGGTAATGGATCGGAACGAGATAAGCTCAAGTCTCGCTTCCATAGGTGTAGCAATAGGAGTGCGAGTCCATCATCCTAAATTTCTCGAGTGTTGTCTTGGTGTATTTCATTTGTGACACAAAGATATGATTCTCTTTTTCCATACTTCCAACCCAAGACAATAGTGCATGAGCCCGAGATCTGTCATGTCGAACGATCGATTAAAATCCTTCTTTATTGCATCGATCATCTTCACAGAACTACCTGTAATGACTAGATCGTCGACATAAACAACCACAATGACAATCTCCCCCCTTGATTTTTGAGGTAGATATTGGGGTCATAAGGATTCCTTTCGAATCCATGACTTATGAGATGCTCATCAATTTTGATGTACCATGCCCGGGGTGCCTGTTTTAGGCCATATAGAGATTTTATGAGTCTGCATACCATCATCTCTTTTCTGGTATTACATAACCCTCTGGTTGAGTCATATAGACTTCTTCTTGCAAATCTCCATTAAGAAAGACACTTTTCACATCCATTTGGTGGACTTTCCAACCAAATTGTGCAGCTACAACAAAGATCATCCTGATTGTCTTGATCTTGGTGTGGGAGAAAATGTCTCCTCATAATCAATGCCTTCTTGTTGTGCATACCCCTTTTCTACAAGCCTTGCTTTATACTTGTCAATAGTCCCATCTGATTTGCACTTAGTATTGAATATCCATCTGCATCCAATGGGTTTATTCCCTGGTGGAAGGTCGACAAGTTGCCATGTGTTGTTCTTCATCACTGACTGATACTCTGAATCCATGGCATCTTTCCAAGATTTTTATTGTAGGGCTTCCTAAACTGTAGATGGCTCAACTGTTTCAACAAATCTGCTCATTAGGGCATAATTTACTTCTTCACGAGCTTGACTACAAGTTCTAGGTCCAAGATTAGATGATGTGCTAGGTGCTTCATGAAAATTTGCATCTCTTATTAATTGAGTATACCATTTAGGTAACTTCTTAGCTATTCCATTGGCTTGTGGTGGATCCAAGTTTTCACCATCATCCAATTCATCACTATCATCTTTAGTGGGAACATCAAATTTTGTCTTCACAAGAGGTGTATTCTACATGTTTGTTGAGTCGTTGAGTGGAGCATCTGCTTGTTTCTTCTCAAAGAACTCAACATCCCTACTTGTGTATACTTTCTTTACTTTTAGGATCCCATAATCTGTACCCAAGTGCTTCTTCACTGTATCCAATGAATATCGGTTTCTCGGCTTTCATATCCAACTTGTTCTGTTCTTCTTGGGTATGTGCACGCTTACCTTTACACCCAAATACTCTTAGGTGTGCAATTGATGGTTTCGATTTGACCATGCTTCTTGAGGTGTCACTCCTTCAAGAGCTCTTGTGGGCACTCTGTTCAACAAATAGACTATAGTTCTTGCAGACACGCCCAAAATGTCTTTGTTAAACCCGAGTCATCAATCATACATCGCACCATTTCCATGATAGTACGATTCCTTCTCTCAACTATACCATTCTGCTGTGGTGTGTGAGTAGGAGGCATTTGTCGATGAATCCCATGAGCTTCAGGTAAGTCTTGAACTCATTACTTATGAATTCCCCCTCGATCTGAGTGGAGAGTTTTGATCTTGCGACCAACTTCATTCTCAACAAGTGCTTTGAACTTCTGAAATGTCTCAAAGGCTTGAATCTTGTTTCTTAGACAATATATCCACATCTTTCTTGAGTAGTCATCAACACAAAGCATGAAGTATTGAAATCCAGAATGACTTGGTTGCATGGGCCCGCAAAGATCGGTGTGCACCAAATCAAGCTTTCCCTTAGCCGTATATGTGTTCTTCTCGGAAGGGTACTCTGTGTTGCTTTCCCGGCTAAGCAATTTTGACACTTTTCAAAGTGTTGTGCTTGAGTGTAGGCAATCCTTTCACCATGTTTCCCTTTTGAATTGTTTGGAGATATCCAAAACTGATGTGACCATATCTGTGATGCCATAGTTCTACAGATTGTGTGTCTTTGGCCACTAGAGCTTGATCATTCTTGTGGACAAAATCAAGCTGGAACATGCGTCCCACATTGGAGGCTCTTGCTACAATCTTGGAACCTCTTAAATTATCTCTTATCAAGCACACTTTTTCTCCATTATTACTGTCAAAATCCAACTTCAAGTTGTGATCAAGGAGTTGACTAACTGATAGAAAATTCTTGGTCAACCCAGGTACATACAATACATTTGTGATTTTGTAGTCATGCTTTCCAAGAGGTAGTGAAATGTTTCAAATCCCTTGACTTTGTATGATGATTCATCACCTAATGACACATGGTTCTTGTTAGGTGAGTCACACAGTGTGTAGAACCAATCCTTGCGTCCAGTCATGTGTCGAGTTACACCCGAGTCAACATACCAGATATCTTGTGTGGACTTGGTTTCTTCATCAAATTGAGTAGAATACATGTGGTGTCCTTCATCTGAATCGTCCTCATGTTCGGCAATGTACCCTTGTTGTTTGGGTTTTCTTTGCTAATTACCATTTTTTACGCCCTTGATTGTTCTTTATTGGACTTCCCTTTATTTGAATTATTGTTACCCTGATGGTTATTGGGTTTTGAATTGCTTGATGAACCCTTTTTATAGGAATTGTACCAACAATCTTTGATGTCATGTCCCCCTCTATTGCAAATGGGACACTTCTTGGTGTTGTCTCGTTGACTTTGGTTTTGTTGGGACTTCTTGTGATTGGACTGAAATTTTCCCTTTCCTTTATGATTGGAAGATAGTGCTTTCTCATCTTCCTGATCTTTGTTGTTCATTGCCTCTTCTTGTTGGAGTAGATTGACCAACTTCTCAAAGGTGACACTTGTGTTCACTCATATTGATAGTTGTCAAAAAGATTCTATAGGAAGAAGGAAGTGTTCGCAACACAATTGGTACGAGGTCTTCATCACTTATCTCTTTTCCCAATTCCAATAGAGATGCCCTCAAAGTAGTAACTCATCTCAAAAAAACTTCAACCTTCTCATTGTGCTTGAACTTGAGAGTATGCAGTTGTGATAGTAGGTTGAGGATGGCATTCTTGTTCTTTTCCTCATAGACTATGCTCAACTTATCCCATGCATCCTTGGCTGATGTGGCATCTCTAATGTGGGGTTGCACATCATCCATTACGCTAAACAAGATGATCAACTTGGCCTTTTGATTGGCCCTATCAAATTGAACTTGTTGTCTTCCATCATCAAGTGATCTTGTTGTTTTTCCATCTACAACTGTCCATAGGTCTTCAAACTCAAGTAACATCTTGATCTTCAGTTTCCATGCAGCATAGTTGTCTCCTCTAAGTAGTTGTGAATCTGACAAGAAGAATTTTGGTGCTTGTGCACCCATTTTTGCAATCTGAATTTCTGAAACTCTGAATTTCTGACAAAGGGTAAGGCTCTTATCACTCCAGGTTTATGGTCTCCCTCTCAATATACCGTCAGGCCGATATACCAAACCTTTCTATATACGCTCCCTTCCGATATACCCATTGGTACGTGGAAGAAGATCACCCTTTCAATATACCCATCAGTATGAAAGAGGTGTTAATGCACATGAAAGAATTTAGTACGTGGTACGTAGATAGTACAGAGAGGGGTTTGTGCAAGCACAAACATGGATGGGAGGGCTCAAATGTGTGTGTATTGTGTCCTTATTACTCCCCGCCATTTTTATAGGGTAGATACCTAGATGACATTTAGGCAGATGTGTTAGGCATTAAGTGCAGTAGTAGTCGTGACGGCATCACCCGTAAGTGCTTCCCAGAGGCAGTGTATATACCGAACGCTGCTATGAGATCAAAGATCTCGTGTGATAGAACCAAACATAAAATAAAAAATTTGCACTTTTTTTTTCACTTTATGCCCCAAGATTAGTACAACATCCTCTAAAAGTACATCAAAATGAAGTTTTTGTGTTCCCCCTCTTTAGAAAAAAGGGTCTAGAATCACAAAATACACAATTTAGGCCAATTTTTTTTTTTACCCCCAATAGGTGTTTTTTCGCTAAATTTAGTGGTGGCTCTAAATGTGTTTAGTGAGTTTATAAATTTGGAAATCTCCCAAAATTTAGTAATTTCTCCAAATTTTCCAAAAAAAATAATTTAATAAAAAATATGGAGAGAGTGGGAATTGAACCGCTGACCTGTTTGTTCCCAAGATCCAAACAAACAATCTAAATATTGTTTTCATATTTTCTCAGAAACCGTGATTTGGGTTTTTCTAAAATTTTGACAGCAGCATCATAAAATATTTTTCTTGAAACCCACAAAATTTCAGAAGAATCAAAATCTTGGTTTTTGAGATCTTACCAATTTACCAGCTAGATCTGATTTTTTTTTCAAAAAAAAATGATCCGACTTGTACAGACTTTTCGTCATATGTAGAGGCCGAATCTAAAGATGATGTAAACTGAAAAGTTATGTGCCTCCTTCTTATCCTTCCAGAAAAAAAAACTACACATTAATCTGACACTTTATGAAAAGGTTATGTCCTTTTTCTAAAAGCTATCTGCTGGAATTTTGTTGACGGGACTGCTTCAACCTTTGCTCCCGAATTCTTCACACCTCCACTTTCAGATCTGATTTTTTTATCTTTAGATCTGCAATTTTTTTCAAGATCTCTCTCCTTTTTTTTTTAAGATCTCTTTTTTTTCACAATTTTTTATTTTTTTAGATCTATAATTTTTTTCAAGATCTTTCTCCTTTTTTTTAAAGATCTCCAAATCTGAAATATTCCGCCAATATGTTAGATCAATTGGCTATGCCAATGACTAATAAAAAAAAATTTACCTTCCAAATAAGTGGATAGGTCAAATTTTAGTTGAGGGATGCTTGGAAGGAATGGAGGCTACGGGATGCTTCAATGGCTCTCCTTTGATGCAGATCTTCTTCTCCAATGGATCCTCTCCAATAGTGCTCCTCTTCAACCTTACTTGGATAGAACCTGCTCTGATACCAAATGATAATAATGGTATAGCTTTGATACCAAATGATAGAATAGAATAAGATTGCAATGACCAAAGAGGGATGGAAGCCTCACAAAAATTATTGATCATGAAATCAAATTATATAACAATGCAAAGAGCTGTAATATTTATAGATATTAGAAATGACCTCATATGGATAGACATGACACCCTAGAGACACCAACTATGAGATGATAAGACCCATCTCACATGCACATGTAATTACTACTAATACCAATATTGAATGTTAGCCAACATAACACTATTGAATGCAAGTCATTAGACTAGAGTGCACATGTTGCACATTATTAAATAAAAGACATGGTAATAAGAAACCAAAAGGATAT
The DNA here is from genome assembly GCA_018340775.1 of Taxus wallichiana var. yunnanensis. Classification (NCBI taxonomy): domain Eukaryota; kingdom Viridiplantae; phylum Streptophyta; class Pinopsida; order Cupressales; family Taxaceae; genus Taxus; species Taxus wallichiana. The sequence continues at coordinate 810,644,916 of CM031237.1, forward strand.
CTTAAAAATATATGAACTTGTGGATTGGTGGAATCTTTGTTAACATAAGTATATTCTTAAAATTGTGAGATAAATATCAAAATTATACTTACATATCATTGATTATCTATGAAGGTTTGATACTTGGGTAATATCGATGAATAATATAAGATTAATACTTGTATTTATTATAGAAACTTAATGTCGTTGGTGCTTTTATTTAATTGAAAGATAATATTATTGGATACTTATATATTTGAAGTAGTTGAAGGTATTAAGTGAGAGTTATTATTATTACTATATTTTAATTATGATTAAATACAAGGTTAAGGTTGTATATTTATCCACATGGAATTTTGTTCATATGTAAACAAATTTTAGGGAAGTGAACAATAATGGGTATGAAATGTATTATCATGAGATGTGCAGTTAAGATTTGAATACATGATTAGAAATTATTTGATAGGGATTATTACAACCTTTCATTTATGTAAATGCTAGATGGCATAAATTATTAGGTGAGGATTATATCTTATCATGCTCAGTTCTAGTGAACTGACTCTAGTTAATATTTGTGCGGATGGTTTATGCGAGTAGACTAAAGGAAAAGAGTGTAAAAGTTTCATCAGTTCAATTTATGAAGCTTCTTGTAAAAGTGTCCAATGAGTTGTAAATTTTGTAACATTGCTTGCAAAGGAGTTTAGAAGATCTCTTGTCTTGGTATGTTCGGAAAACTATGTGATGAAGTGTCCTTTCCTTTTTGTTGTTAAACTGGTAACTTACCTTTGGGAGAAATAATATTCAATCTTTACATTGATATGAGCATTGTTAAACTTTACCCTTGAGAATAAATGTTGAGTTAACACTTTTTGAGACCTCATAATGATGTGTTATAAGTAAAATAAAATGGAGTGGTTAACCCTTAGGGAAGTTAACTAAAAATCATATTCAAATAAATTAATGTAGAGGTGATCTACCTGAGAACAGACAATTCCTTAAGTAATCAAAGGTGAAACTATCCTTGTAAAGTAAAATTTTATAATTTGTTAACCCTAGCTAAGCTAGCAAACATTATCCTTATATGGTGACTTCTTAAACGAGTTTAAGGGAAACCAATGGTTAGTTGTTAGAATATAATAAGATTTATTAAGTAGGAGGAAACAATTTAGAAACCATGAAATTTATCTCTCAGCCTTTTGGAAAGTAATAGTTCCTTTTGTAAAGCTCTTTCAGTGAAGCCTAAGTAAAATCTTTAATATTTGTGGATAAAACCTCAAGCTCCAAATAAACCTTAGTAAAAACTAATGACGTCTTAAGGGTGAATTCAATTGACCTTCTTCCTTTAACTTTATCCAAGGTGCCTTGTAATTTTCTCTTAAGTTTGTTGAACGTGAACCGATGTTGTCATAAGGGCATGAACGAGTTCTAGTAACGTAAGTGTGAATAGATGGCCTTGTGGAATTAAATTACCATCTTTATCAAATAAATAAATAAAACAAATAATTTTCATAAAGGAGAAGACTTTAAGTGAACTACTCTACAATGTATAAGAAAATAACTTAGTTGGTAAGATGAATTTGCGAATCATATCTTGAATCTCTCTGAAAACATAAGTCATGAGTTAAAGGGTGTTTTATCAAAATAAATAACCTTCAATCATTTCTTACTGTGGCTTGCCCTAGTGAGAGTGTCATGTGGTTGGACTTCTATGTTGTTCTATCAAAAGAAAAGTGTATTATCCTTTTGGGTGTGAACATTTCCGTGCTGACCTTGTGGTCATCCTCGTAACAAGTGGTTCCCAGAGTTAGTTGTAACCTTGGTGATGACATGTTGTGTCGTGTTATGTGTCAAGCAAGTAAAAAAAAAAATTATCCTATGTGTTTTCTATGTAGTCTTGTGTGTCCGTTTTTTAGTGGGCATGTTACACTTGGTATCAGAGCGTAGGTTCATGCTCTTGAACCTATGGGCCGGATTGGCATTGTATGATGATGTTACATGATGGTGATGGTGTTACATGATATTGTTTCATGGAGATGATGGTATTGCATGATGATGGTTTATATTGGAAGAGTAATGTGGTATAAGCGTGATGTGATTATGTCGTAATTGTGATATTGTGAATGCACATGATGTGTATGTCACTTAGTGCGTATTTGTTATCATGTTGATGTGTTGGGGATGGGAGTATTCTCTCTCCTTCTTGTGGATTCTATGAAGAGTTCACGTGTGAATTACTTGCTTGTGATGTGTGAAAATAATTCTAAAGTGGATGACAAGGAATGTTGGAGCATTGTGGCATATTGTGATATGTGGGTGTGTCGATATGTTGTATGACTGGATTGATGTAAAGTGAATTGAGTTGTATCATGATGTTTTACCATGTTTTGAAGAAATGTGTATCACCTTGTATGTAGCAAAGGAATGTTATGTTGTGATGTTATTATATTCATCATATGTATGATTTGTGTAAATATGTAATGCTTCATGTTGTGATTTAGGGTCATACGGTGAGTGTATGAACCCTATCGTATGGTGATTGCACTTTGGGTGCCGAATGTTGTAAAGTGATGTGTTACACTCATTGAATGGATGATTGTGATCTGCCTTGTATATGTACCACCATTGTGTTAGTGATGTAGTTACATGTTATGTTGTGAACCTTACGCTAACCGACCCTGAGGGAAATCGGTAAACTGTAGAGAAGTGTATGTTGAGAGAGTGAGGAATGGTGTACCATGGGTCAATAACTCGAGCCAAAATTTGGTTTAGTAGATAACAACCTGTGATTCTTTCCTCTCTCTCCTATGTGGTTGTATGTATTCAACCTAAGTGCATTATGACTATGTTTAGCCTTGTCGAAGTGGTGGCGGGATGATTTAGATAGAGTTGATGACAATTGTACTATTGATATTTTATTTTGTGAGTTGAGGCTCGATGTTCCAAGTGCTAGCAACTCGTTGAGTACCCCTTGGTGGATAGATAAGGCCACATAGTCATTGTAATGTGATATTATTATATATGTATTTTATTTGTAAATTGAACTTTTTATGTTATTTTGTAAGGACCAGCAATTTTCTTGATTGTCATGTTTTACATTTTGGGCATTTCCTTGGTTTGTGGTACTAACACGCGGATTTTTGCACTAACTATGGCCATTTGGCCATTTGTTTTGCTTGGTTTTGGATCTTCTTTTAAATTTTAAATTTTACCACCTTGCCCAAGGCTTGTACTTTGCCACTTGGCATTTGGATCGGATTGTTATGCTGGTTCTATTGTCGTGATGTGTGGAATAGGGTCATGGGATGCACCATGGAATGGTTGGACCTATGGACCCACTTCATTGTATGGGGGTATGCCCCAAGGAGTTATAGATAACTAGCGGGTTGTTGAACCACGCATTATTATGTCACTTGGGTTAGGAGTGTCCAAACCCTATGTGTCTTGGGCCATGGGGACAACCGGCCTCCTTGGGGAGCATAAGAGAATGAGGGAGCATAAGAGTTTGAGGGAGGCATAAGAGACTTGAGATTTGGGAGGCATAAGAGTTTGAGGGAGGCATAAGAGTTTGGGAGGCATAAGATATTTGTGTGCATGGTTGATGTTTTGGGATATATGTTGAGTTATTATGATGTTTTGGTAGTGGTCTTTTTGATGTATATGTGTTACTCATATCAGTTGGATATATTTTGTGATGTTGTGGATATGGCATTGATGCCCTTGTGGACACTATGTACCTGTAGCTTTTTTTCAGAGTTATGTGAATTTTTTTCATAGGTAGAATTGAGGAAATGTCGGTGGATGTGTAGTACTTTTGTTTGAGTATTTAATAATGTCAGTCATAGATGTGTGACGTGTACTATGTTATGTGGACCGTGCCTATTCCCTTCAGGTGAGTAATCTTGTGTGGTGTAATACAATCATGAAGTATATACTTTGTGTACGGTTGTGAATTTGTAGTGTCTTGTATGACCCTGGTAGGGTGTTGTGATTATAGTTCATGATTGGGCATCCACAATAAGGAATAAACCAAAACTCTTCAACAATGAAATTTTAAAGAAATTAAACTAAGAATAATGTTAATGGAAAGAGACTAATGAAATAATAAATAAGAGGAACTACCAATCTTCACAGAACCTTGAAAGTTAAAATTTCTACCAAATGTTCCTAAGGCTACCTTGTGGCCGTGCTTTAATCAACTAAAATTTTAAACCATGGGGTGTACTTTCTCCTTTATCTATGTTCTTTGTTGCATACCATTTCTTTTCCTCTGTGTTATGTTGCATCGAGGACGATGCTTTCTTAAGGGGAGGAGGATGTGATGCCCCATTCGATGGTTACCCCATTCATTCTTGTCTCCTTTGACCCTATTTTGTTAAGCATCGAACGACCGTGTGTAATTCTGATGTCTTGACCATGTCGTGATGTTTTAGCACCTTCCCTCTGAAACGTTAGTGTTTTCGCTGGTGTGTAATGTCCTTGTTAACCTATTTAAAGGAGGATCTTGTTAGTAATATGATTAATTGGATTTTATCATTATTTTAATAGAAAATTTATATTTATAGTATAAAATAACAATTTGTTTTAATTTAATTATCGAAATAACATTTTAAATTATTTTTTCATTATTTGGCGATTATTTATGTTAGTTAATATGATTAATAATTATTTTTAGCAATATAATAATAATTAATAATAATAATATTTAATTAATAGTATTATTCTTTTAATTATCGATCCCTCGATAACTCATTATTTTTATTTCGATTGTTATCAACTTTATTATTAATTAGGTCCTAAGCGATTTTTGAATTGTTTGGTTGGTGTGTCATGAATGACTTTTTAAAGCGTAATAAGAAAGATTAATGAATGGTGCCATGGTCATTCCTTGCTTAATGTTTGCTTTTCAATGTCAATAATAAAATTTTCTTTTACTTACTTAGGCTTTTGTGAATTTTTAATCATTGTGAGTAATGAATTTGAATTCTTACTTTTAGGTTTTGTAGAGTGTACGTGATTATATATAAAAGTTGAATAGTAATCATATATAAAATATTATATAGACTCCTGATAATAAATTTCTTTAATTATAAGCTCTTTTGCAATCCAGCATAATTTATTTCATAATAATGGAAGTGTGCCCTTTTTCAATTTTTAATTAACCTTTTACATTTTTATTTTTATGGTTCTTATTTATGCTTTGTGAGCTTACCTGGGGTTAGTAGGGATTTTGTTTATCGCAAGGGGTTGTGGAAGAGGAGGGGCCTCTTACCATATTGTTTTTTTTATGTCATGGTGCCTTTTTTGGCATACGGTTTTTAAAACTTTTAAACTTGTTTTTACCCACCCTCCACTACCACCTTCCTCCAGGTCCATTCGCATGTCTTACCTTTCAAGTAAATGGGATTAGATTATCCCAACCACCGAACTACAAATAGTTATGGTATTTTAATGCATCCTTCTTGGCGTGTTCAACTTTCCTTGTGGTGGCCACACATCCTCCATTTATTAATTTTTATTTGCAAATCTGCTGTCTTTCGTGGTCTGCCTGCTATATTCTGCCCTGGCCGCGTGAGTTTGTGTGGTGAAGGAATATTTCTTTTGTGTGGTCACATGGACTGGTTTTTTTATCAGGGCTCTTGCAGACTGGTTCCTTGTTGAGGAGGGGCATGGAAACTTGCTGGAAATACGTGGTTGGTTCGAACGACTCTTTGGTTCCTTGTTTATCCCCCTTTCTTTCCTGCTACGTGGAAATGCAGTGAGACCACATCTCTTTGAGGCAGTTTGTCAAACAGTTTGCTTCCTCGTGGGTGCTTCCACACCATACAAAACAAAAATTGACTTTCCATTGTGTTGGATGGATGTCCATGTTGGGGAAAAGGAGTAACATTCCCTTTGGACATGCATTGGGAGGATGTTGACAAGTTTTTAGACCACCTACCCTGGCCGTGAACTCCTGCCTGTGCCAACGTGGAGATGATTGATGTTTGGATAACCCAACAAGTTATTGTTTCTTTTTGAAGAAAATGGAATTAGGCTTGGGTTGAGTTTGGTGGAGAAATAATATTGGGATTTGGGAGAAGCGTGTCCTTGTCTTGGGAAGCGCATTAAAGGCATGATAAGCCCTAACCCTCTCTCTTAATGATTTATTCCCTTTAGTATTTGGGTAAATCAATCTCTGTAATTTTGTTTGAATTTTGTAGATGTGGGTTTCTTTTGGAATGTTGATGTGTTATTTTTTTACTAAGTAAATAACGTTTGGACTCTTGATATTATTTAATATTTATTTACATATATATATTGACTCTTTCTTGAAAGAGATGCCCAAAAGAGATGGGTTTCGAATGACTTTTAATCATAATTGCATGAGCTGATCTCTCTCCCCCTTTACAGTTTATCTTAATTACTATTTGACAAGAAGAAATCTCTCCAGTGATTCTCGCTTATCGATCTTATAAAGTTGGTTTATCTTTTTTTGCCATGATTATTCCTGTGAACAGTGGTTTCTATAGAAAATATTGTGGTGTGTGAATGAGATTTAGAATATTTCTTGTATTGTTTTTATTATGTAGAACATGGCTTGAAAACGGGAATTTTTCGGAAGACTGTGTTTGTCTTTTAATGTGGATTGATAATAATATAAACCCCCATTAGGATTGGGGGCTTCTATTTGGGGAGAGTCGTACTGGTTTTACTGGTCTTTCTAGATACCATCTGACTCTTTTGATTATCGTTTACCTTGGGGATTATTGAAAACCCCTCACCAGGCCCTCTGTTATTATTATTACTATGAGCTTATTTTTAGATTGGAACGCTCCTGAAGCATGTGTTAATGGGGTTTTTTTTTGTGACCTTTTTGAATACGGTAAGCACTCAAGACGTTAGCTTGTGTGGATAATTATATGGCTTAAGTTTGAGGCACTACTTGGATCTTGAATAGTTAAAGTAATATTGGATACATCGAACTCTCATGAATGTGTACATTCTTCAAGTTTGATTGACATGTGATGGCCCTCAGGCATATGAATTCAGGCAATGCTTGAAATATGAAATTATAAATTTATCCTATACTTTGACTTCAAAGCTTGTTGAAATGCTTTTGGTAGGAAAACAGATGAATAGGGAAGTTATGAGAACTACCCTAAAATGGATTCATACACAACCTTAAGTAAAGGTGACAACTACCATAATGGGACTGTACATACCATGTATGACAGTAAGGATAGAAGTCGACCTGAAATTATTTAACTTCATTATATAGAACAATAATTAATACCCATAAATTGGGATATGCAAGTGGAGGTTGAATTATATAACATGATATATTATGTTATCAGGTAACCAGTAAGGATAAATATGTTATTTAAATACTTGGTTAACGAGTGGAATATTTTCTGGCATTTACGATGATTATTATGTTAGCTAAAAATTGATACTTGCATCTCATTAGGAGTTGAGATAATGTTGATACTTGTATTTATAGTGGCTTGGACCACGCTTACATATCTTAGCTAGTCAAATGTATCTTTGACATATTAGCAAAATATGACAATATTGTTGATCGTAACTCATTCCAATGAGTTGGACTCTTATACTAATAGAAACATATAAAGACATGGTAATAAGCAACCAAAAGGATATCTAAATAATATATGAACTTGTGGATTGGTGGAATCTTTGTTAACATAAGTATATTCTTAAAATTGTGAGATAAATATCAAAATTATACTTACATATCATTGATTATCTATGAAGGTTTGATACTTGGGTAATATCGATGAATAATATAAGATTGATACTTGTATTTATTATAGAAACTTAATGTCGTTGGTGCTTTTATTTAATTGAAAGATAATATTATTGGATACTTATATATGTGAAGTAGATTGAAGGTATTAAGTGAGCGTTATTATTATTACTGTAATTTAATTATGATTAAATGCAAGGTTAAGGTTGTATATCTAGCCACTTGGAATTTTGTTCATATGTAAGCAGATTTTAGGGAAGTGAACAATAATGGGTATGAAATGTATTATCATGAGATGTGCAGTTAAGATTTGAATACATGTTAGAAATTATTTGATAGGGATTATTGCAACCTTTCATTTATGTAAATGCTAGATGGCATAAATTATTAGGTGAGGATTATATCTTATCATGCTCAGTTCTAGCAAACTGACTCTAGTTAATATTTGTGCAGATGGTTTATGCGAGTAGACTAAAGGAAAAGAGTGTAAAAGTTTCATCGGTTCAATTTATGAAGCTTCTTGTAAAAGTGTCCAATGCGTTGTAAATTTTGTAACATTGCTTGCAAAGGAGTTTAGAAGATCTCTTGTCTTGGTATGTTCGGAAAACTACGTGATGAAGTGTCCTTTCCTTTTTGTTGTTAAACGGTAACTTACCTTTGGGAGAAATAATATTCAAATTTACATTGATATGAGCATTGTTAAACTTTACCCTTGAGAATAAATGTTGAGTTAAAACTTTCTGAGACCTTGTAATGATGTGTTATAAGTAAAATAAAATGGAGTGGTTAACCCTTAGGGAAGTTAACTAAAAATCATATTCAAATAAATTAATGTAGAGGTGATCTACCTGAGAACAGACAATTCCTTAAGTAATCAAAGGTGAAACTATCCTTGTAAAGTAAAATTTTATAATTTGTTAACCCTAGCTAAGCTAGCAAACATTATCCTTATATGGTGACTTCTTAAACGAGTTTAAGGGAAACCAATGGTTAGTTGTTAGAAGATAATAAGATTTATTAAGTAGGAGGAAACAATTTAGAAACCATGAAATTTATCTCTCAACCTTTTGGAAAGTAAATAGTTCCTTTTGTAAAGCTCTTTCAGTGAAGCCTAAGTAAAATTTAATATTTGTGGATAAAACCTCAAGCTCCAATTAAACCTTGGTAAAAACTAATGACGTCTTAAGGATGAATTCAATTGACCTTCTTCCTTTAACTTTATCCAAGGTGCCTTGTAATTTTCTCTTAAGTTTGTTGAACGTGAACCGATGTTGTCATAAGGGCATGAACGAGTTCTAGTAACGTAAGTGTGAATAGATGGCCTTGTGGAATTAAATTACCATCTTTATCAAATAAATAAATAAAACAAATAATTGTCATAAAGGAGAAGACTTTAAGTGAACTACTCTATAGTGTATAAGAAAATAACTCAGTTGGTAAGATGAATTTGTGTGAATCATATCTTGAATCTCTCTGAAAACATAAGTCATGAGTTAAAGGGTGTTTTATCAAAATAAATAACCTTCAATCATTTCTTACTGTGGCTTGCCCTAGTTGTGAGAGTGTCATGTGGTTGGACTTCTATGTTGTTTTGTCAAAAGAAAAGTGTATTATCCTTTTGGGTGTGAACGTTTCCGTGCTGACCTTGTGGTCATCCTCATAATAAGTGGTTCCAGAGTTAGTTGTAACCTTGGTGATGACATGTTGTGTCGTGTTATGTGTCAAGCAAGTCAAAAAAAAAAAAATTATCCTGTGTTTTCCTATGTAGTCTTGTGTGTCGTTTTTGTGGGCGTTACACTTGGTATCAGAGCATAGGTTCATGCTCTCGAACCTATGGGCCAGATTGGAGTTATGATGGTGTTACATGATGGTGATGGTGTTACATGATAGTGTTACATGGAGATGATGGTATTGCATGATGGTGGTTTATATTGGAAGAGTAATGTGGTATAAGCGTGATGTGATTGATGTCGTAATTGTGATATTGTGAACGCACATGATGTGTATGTCACTTAGTGCATATTTGTTATCATGTTGATGTGTTGGGGATGGGAGTATTCTCTCCTTCTTGTGGATTCTATGAAGAGTTCACGTGTGAATTACTGCTTGTGATGTGTGAAAAGAATTCTAATGTGGATGATGAGTGTTAGAGCATTGTGGCATATTGTGATATGTGGGTGTGTCGATATGTTGTATGACTAGATTGATGTAAAGTGAATTGAGTTGTATCATGATGTTTTACCATGTTTTGAAGAAATGTGTGTATCACCTTTTATGTAGCAATGGAATGTTATGTTGTGATGTTATTATGTTCATCATATGTATGATTTTGTAATATGTAATGATTCATGTCGTGATTTAGGGTCATACGGTGAGTGTATGAACCCTATCGTATAGTGATTGCACTTTGGGTGCAGAATGTGGTAAAGTGATGTATTACACCGGTGAATGTATGATTGTGATCTACCCTATATACATACCATACGTAAGATGTTATGGTAGTTATGTGTGTACCACCATTGTGTTAGTGATGTAGTTACATGTTATGTTGTGAACCTTACACTAACCGACCCTGAGGGAAATCGGTAAACTGTGTATGTTTGGAGTGAGAAAATGTTTACCGTTGGCCAATCATGAGTACGAGATAGGAAGTGGAGCCTTACATAGGCTGAAAACCCACTTTTGTTTGTTTGGTATGTGTGGCACTTGTTCAACGGGTGTCATGCATATTGTGTTTCGTGGACACCTTAGGCTCAGTAGATGGTGACTTGTACTCTTTTCTCTCTATATGGTTGTCGTATGGGTTCAACCTATGTGATTTTGACTATGTAGAGCCTTGTTGAAGTGGTGTCGAGATGATTCAGATTGAGATGATGACAGTTGTATTATGGATATGTATTTTTTTACGAGCTGAGGCTCGATGTTCCGAGTGCTAGCAACTCGTTGAGTACCCCTTTGGTGGCAAGATAAGGCCACATAGTTATCGTAATGTGACATTATTATAAGTGTATTTTATTTGTAAATTGAGCTTTTTACTTTATTTTGTAAGGACCAAAATTTTCTTGATTGCCATGTTTTACATTTTGGGCATTTCCTTGGTTTGTGGTACTAACTAACATGTGGATTTTTGCACTAACTATGGCCATTTGGTCATTTATTTTTTCTTGGTTTTGGATCTTCTTTTAAATTTTAAGATTTTACCACCTTGCCCAAGGCTTGTGTACTTTGCCACTTGGCATTTGGATCGGATTGATATGTTGGTTCTATTGTCGTGATGTGTGGAATAGGGTCATGGGATGCACCATGGAATGGTTGGACCTATGGACCCACTTCGTTGTATGGGGGTATGCCCCAAGGAGTTACAGATAACTAGCGGGTTGTTGAACCACGCGTTATTATGTCACTTGGGTTAGGAGTGTCCAAACCCTATGTGTCTTGGGCCATGGGGACAACCGGCCTCCTTGTGGGAGGCATAAGAGAATGCTTGAGGGAGGCATAAGAGACTTGAGGGAGGCATAAGAGACTTGAGGGAGGCATAAGAGATTTGAGGGAGGCATAAGAGTTTGAGGGAGGCATAAGATATTTGTGTGCATGGTTGATGTTTGGGATATATGTTGAGTTATTTATGATGTTTTGGTAGTGGTATTTATGATATGTGTTACTCATGTCAAATGGATATGTGTTGTGATGTTGTGGATATGGCATTGATGCCCTTGTGGACACTATGTACATGTAGCTTTTTTTTGGAGTTATGTAAATTTTTCATATGTGGAATTGAGGAAATGTCTGGTTGTTGTAGTACTCTTTTGTTCAAGTATTATATATGTCAGTCATAGATGTGTGACAAGTACTATGTTATGTGGACCGTGCTATTCCTTTCCCGGTTTGAGTAATCTTTGTGGTGTAATACAGTCATGAAGTAATATACTTGTGTGTTTGTGAATTTGTAGTGTCTTGTCTGACCTGGTAGGGTGTTGTGTTAGTAGTTCATGTTGGGCACCTACAATAAGGAATAAACCAAAACTCTTCAACAATGAAATTTAAAAGAAATTAAACTAAGAATAATGTTAATGGAAAGAGACTAATGAAATAATAAATAAGAGGGAACTGCCAATCTTCACAGAACCTTGAAAGTTAAAATTTCTACCAAATGTTCCTAAGGCTACCTTGTGGTGTGCTTTAATCAACTAAAATTTTAAACCATGGGGTGTACTTTCTCCTTTATCTGTTCTTTGTTGCATACCATTTCTTTTCCTCTGTGTTATGTCACATCGAGGACGATGCTTTTCTTAAGGGGAGGAGGATGTGATGCCCCGTTCATCGTTACCCCGTTTTTCTCGCTGACCCTATTTGCTAAGCATGCGTGTGTGTGTAAGTTGTCTTAGACCATGTCTCGGTGATGTTTTAGCACCTTCCTTTCCTTCTTTCTTAGTGTTTTCACCTTGTGTGAGTGTAATGCTGTGTTGGTCGCTAGTAATATGATTAATAATTTTATGTTTTTAATAAAAGGATCAAAAAAAAATTTATCAAAAAAAATAATGATAAAAATAACATTTTAAATTATTTTGTCGATAGAAATTATTTATATTTTAGTATATTTAACAATGTTGTTTTTAATTATCGATTAGCCTCTATTTTATAGTATTATTGTTTTACATTATTGCGAGTAAATTTATATACATCTTTGTTAATATGATTAATAATTATTTTAAGTCGAATAATCGATAATAATAATTTAATAATAATAATAATAATAATAATAATAAATAATTAAAATATTATTATTTTAATTATCGATTACGTAACTTCATTTTTTTAAAGCGATAATTATCAACTAGATAATTAATTATCGTTAATGATTTTATTGTTTGGTTGGTAGAATGAAATAATTAATAAGGGGTTATCTTGGTATGGTATTCTTGCTTCGTGTTTGCTTTTAATGAATCGCATAAACCTCTAGTTTTTTTTGGCATCCTTAGGCCTTTTCGCATGTTGTTTTAATCATTTCAGTAATGGAGAATGTGATTCTTACTTCACCCACCGAGCTTGCCTTTATGTGTTAATATTCTCTTGTTTGAATAGGGGTTGAGGGTTTCTTTGTTTTTTTAGCTTATGAGGGGTTGTTGGTAATCTTGTAATGGCCTTTTCATTTTTATTATAATATTTTTTATTTCTTTTGGTGTCTTGTTTTCGGCATATGGTTGGTGAAAATTAATGAAACTATGTTTATTACCCACCCACCTATGTCTTCCTCCATGTTGTGCCGCTTACCTTTCAAAATGGGATTTTATTATTGATCTTCCATGTGTTTGTATTTTAATGCATCCTTCTTTTTTGTTTGACTTTCGCATGGGTGGATGGACATCCTCATTTTTAATTTTTTATTTGCAATTTTATCTTCAAGGTCTTCCTGCTTATATTGCTACGCCTTGGCTGCGTGAGTTTGTGTGGTGAAGGAATATTTTTTTGTGTGGTCACATGGATGGTTTTTTTTATCAGGGCTCTTACAGACTGGTTCCTTGTTGAGGAGGGGCGTGGAAACTTGCTTTGGAAATACATGGAAAACTTTCGAACCTCTCCTTCTGGCGTATTCCCCCTCTTTCCTTACCAAAATGGACTCCTATCATTCCTTCCATTTATTGCCATTTTACTTTACTACGTGTAGATGAGGTGAGACCAAAATATGGACATAGTTTTTCAAACAATATTGCTTCTCGTGGGTTTTCCACACCATACAAAAAAAAAGGATTTTTCCTTGTTTTCTTTAGATGGATGTCCATGTTCCTTTTTTTTTAACATACTCTAGCCCTTTTGATCCCCCTGTTGAGGAGGAGGTTGACAAGTTTTCAAACCTGGATGGATGAACTGGTTATTGTTTCTTTTCTGTGCCAACGTGGAGATGATTGGGACACATCTCTTTGAGAATTTGTCAAAATGAGCTGGTGGAGAAATAATATTGGGAGGCTTGGGGAGAATTGACTTTCCATTGCTGGATTGATGCCATGAGATATAGCTCTAACATTCCCTTGGGAAGTGCATTAAAGGCATGATAAGCCCTAACCCTCTCTCTTAATGGTTTATTCCCTTTAGTATTTGGGTAAATCAATCTCTGCAATTTTTGTTTGAATTCTGTAGATGTGGGTTTCTTTTGGAATGTTGATGTGTTTTTTTTTTTACTAAGTAAATAACGTTTGGACTCTTGATATTATATAATATTTATTTACATATATATATTGACTCTTTCTTGAAAGAGATGCCCAAAAAGAGATGGGTTTCAAATGACTTATAATCATAATTGCATGAGCTGATCTCTCTCCCCTTTACAGTTTATCTTAATTACTATTTGACAAGAAGAAATCTCTCCAGTGATTCTCGCTTATCGATCTTATAAAGTTGGTTTATCTTTTTGCCATGATTATTCCTGTGAACAGTGGTTTCTGTAGAAAATATTGTGGTGTGTGAATGAGATTTAGAATATTTCTTGTATTGTTTTTATTATGTAGAACATGGCTTGAAAACGGGAATTTTCTTGGAAGACTGTGTTTGTCTTTTAATGTGGATTGATAATAATATAAACCCCCATTAGGATTGGAGGCTTCTATTTGGGGAGAGTCGTACTGGTTTTACTGGTCTTTCTAGATACCATCTGACTCTTTTGATTATCGTTTACCTTGGGGATTATTGAAAACCCCTCACCAGGCCCTCTATTATTATTATTACTATGAGCTTATTTTTAGATTGGAATGCTCTGAAGCATGTGTTAATGGGTTTTTTTTTGTGACCTTTTTGAATACGGTAAGCACTCAAGACGTTAGCTTGTGTGGATAATTATATGGCTTAAGTTTGAGGCACTACTTGGATCTTCGAATCAGTTAAAGTAATATTGGATACATCGAACTCTCATGAATGTGTACATTCTTCAAGTTTGATTGACATGTGATGGCCCTTAGGCATATGAATTCAGAAATGCTTGAAATATGAAATTATAAATTTATCCTATACTTTGACTTCAAAGCTTGTTGAAATGCTTTTTGGTAGGAAAACAGATGAATAGGGAAGTTATGAGAACTACCCTAAAATGGATTCATACACAACCTTAAGTAAAGGTGACAACTACCATAATGGGACTGTACATACCATGTATGACAGTAAGGATAGAAGTCGACCTGAAATTATTTAACTTCATTATATAGAACAATAATTAATACCCATAAATTGGGGTATGCAAGTGGAGGTTGAATTATATAACATGATATATTATGTTATCAGGTAACCAGTAAGGATAAATATGTTATTTCAATACTTGGTTAACGAGTGGAATATTTTCTGGCATTTATGATGATTATTATGTTAGCTAAAAAAATTGATACTTGCATCTCATTAGGAGTTGAGATAATGTTGATACTTGTATTTATAGTGGCTTGGACCACGCTTACATATCTTAGCTAGTCAAATGTATCTTTGACATATTAGCAAAATATGACAATATTGTTGATCGTAACTCATTCCAATGAGTTGGACTCTTATACTAATAGAAACATATAAAGACATGGTAATAAGCAACCAAAAGGATATCTAAATAATATATGAACTTGTGGATTGGTGGAATCTTTGTTAACATAAGTATATTCTTAAAATTGTGAGATAAATATCAAAATTATACTTACATATCATTGATTATCTATGAAGGTTTGATACTTGGGTAATATCGATGAATAATATAAGATTGATACTTGTATTTATTATAGAAACTTAATGTCGTTGGTGCTTTTATTTAATTGAAAGATAATATTATTGGATACTTATATATGTGAAGTAGGTTGAAGGTATTAAGTGAGCGTTATTATTATTACTGTAATTTAATTATGATTAAATGCAAGGTTAAGGTTGTATATCTATCCACTTGGAATTTTTGTTCATATGTAAGCAAATTTTAGGGAAGTGAACAATAATGGGTATGAAATGTATTATCATGAGATGTGCAGTTAAGATTTGAATACATGTTAGAAATTATTTGATAGGGATTATTGCAACCTTTCATTTATTTAAATGCTAGATGGCATAAATTATTAGGTGAGGATTATATCTTATCATGCTCAGTTCTAGCGAACTGACTCTAGTTAATATTTGTGCAGATGGTTTATGCGAGTAGACTAAAGGAAAAGAGTGTAAAAGTTTCATCAGTTCAATTTATGAAGTTTCTTGTAAAAATGTTCAATGCGTTGTAAATTTTGTAACATTGCTTGCAAAGGAGTTTAGAAGATCTCTTGCCTTGGTATGTTCGGAAAACTACGTGATGAAGTGTCCTTTCCTTTTTGTTGTTAAACTGGTAACTTACCTTTGGGAGAAATAATATTCAATCTTTACATTGATATGAGCATTGTTAAACTTTACCCTTGAGAATAAATGCTGAGTTAAAACTTTCTGAGACCTTGTAATGATGTGTTATAAGTAAAATAAAATGGAGTGGTTAACCCTTAGGGAAGTTAACTAAAAATATATTCAAATAAATTAATGTAGAGGTGATCTACCTGAGAACAAACAATTCCTTAAGTAATCAAAGGTGAAACTATCCTTGTAAAGTAAAATTTTATAATTTGTTAACCCTAGCTAAGCTAGCAAACATTATCCTTATATGGTGACTTCTTAAACGAGTTTAAGGGAAACCAATGGTTAGTTGTTAGAAGATAATAAGATTTATTAAGTAGGAGGAAACAATTTAGAAACCACGAAATTTATCTCTCAGCCTTTTGGAAAGTAAATAGTTCCTTTTGTAAAGCTCTTTCAGTGAAGCCTAAGTAAAATCTTTAATATTTGTGGATAAAACCTCAAGCTCCAAATAAACCTTGGTAAAACTAATGACGTCTTAAGGATGAATTCAATTGACCTTCTTCCTTTAACTTTATCCAAGGTGCCTTGTAATTTTCTCTTAAGTTTGTTGAATGAGAACCAATGTTGTCATAAGGGCATGAACGAGTTCTAGTAACGTAAGTGTGAATAGATGGCCTTGTGGAATTAAATTACCATCTTTATCAAATAAATAAATAAAACAAATAATTGTCATAAAGGAGAAGACTTTAAGTGAACTACTCTACAGTGTATAAGAAAATAACTCAGTTGGTAAGATGAATTTGTGTGAATCATATCTTGAATCTCTCTGAAAACATAAGTCATGAGTTAAAGGGTGTTTTATCAAAATAAATAACCTTCAATCATTTCTTACTGTGGCTTGCCCTAGCTGTGAGAGTGTCATGTGGTTGGACTTCTATGTTGTTCTGTCAAAAAGAAAAGTGTATTATCCTTTTTGGGTGTGAACGTTTCCGTGTTGACCTTGTGGTCATCCTCGTAATAAGTGGTTCCTAGAGTTAGTTGTAACCTTGGTGATGACATGTTGTGTCATGTTATGTGTCAAGCAAGTCAAAAAAAAAAAAAAATTATCCTGTGTTTTCCTATGTAGTCTAGAATTCTAAAGTGTATGACAAGGTGTTAGATCATTGTGGCATATTGTGATATGTGGGTGTGTCGATATGTTGTATGACTGGATTGATGTAAAGTGAATTGAGTTGTATCATGATGTTTTACCATTTTTTGAAGAAATGTGTGTATCACCTTGTATGCAAAGAAAGGAATGTTATGTTGTGATGTTATTATATTCATCGTATGTATGATTTGTGTTAATATGTAATGCTTCATGTTGTGATTTAGGGTCATACGGTTAGTGTATGAACCTGTCTTATGGTGATTGCACTTTGGGTGTAGAATGTGGTAAAGTGATGTGTTACACTCGGTGAATGGATGATTGTGATCTGCCTTTTATATGTACCACCATTGTGTTAGTGATGTAGTTACATGTTATGTTATGAACCTTACGCTAACCGACCACGAGGGAAATCGGTAGAAGTGTATGTTGAGAGTGAGGAATGGTGTACCACGTGTCAATAAGTCGAGCCAAAAATCGGTTTAGTAGATAAAAACCTGTGATTCTTTCCTCTCTCCCTATGTGGTTGTATGTATGCAACCTAAGTGCAATTATGACTATGTTTAGCCTTGTCAAAGTGGTGGTGGGATGATTCAGATAGAGGTGATGACAATTGTACTATTGATTAGACAATGTACCCAGCAAGAACATTAATTTGGCCAAAGTTTCTTAGCATTTGTACTATTTATGCTTTAGTATAGAAGAGTGCACATAGCATCTAAAATTGTCTTCCCATCACCTCACAAAAGTCTCATCACAATTATCTAGATTCTTTAAACTTATGTAGGTGAAACTATTAACACTTACTGATTTCCTAATGGTTCAACTTCATAAGTACAACGAACCCAAATGCTCGCTATTGGTTACCTATGGGAGGCCAATTTGCTTTCTTAATATGTAACCATATTAAGAAACCTATGGGTCACTCGTAGATAGCCTAAAATGTGCATTGAGTGTGCAGTTCCTGCAAGGTTCATATCCTCCATTTCTTATCTAATTACTTAGTGAAATATAGTTTACGCATTAATTTATTATGTATAGAAGGATAAGATCACGAAGTGATTATCTCTTTGTTTCCCTATCCATACATACTAACCATTCTAATATAAAAGGTGTGTTAGACCCTAGTCAAGATTCCACTAGGTCTTATTAATCTTACAATGTCATACCTTAGTTTATCTTGATTCTTTATCCATTAATCAAAGTCATATCTATGCTTTATTAGGACTATATCTCACATCTTTTTAAAGCTAGAGATAACCTCAACTTAGGATTCATTTCTTTTTCTTACCATAGGATGATAAGTTCATTTTAATAACCTTTAAATATTACAAGATATTAAATTGATTTAAAAGATGAGTCTATATCATACTTCTTCTAGATGCCTTCATACCTATTATTGAACTAGTCTCATGAATTCTTAATTAGATTATTATCACTTATTTACTCATTCTATATCACTATACATTGAACCAAAATGTTACCCGAGATCATATTTTAATAATTTGAAAGTTAAGACTATCATCATGCATTTTTCCCATCCAATTAAAGTATTATATCTCTCTTATTATTTCTTATCTTCACCCATAATAATAATATCTATATTTCTTTAGAGAGTTAAATAGATATGGGGTATAATATTATTATCACAATCCATACACATTCTAACAAGAATATTGTAAACTATGAGCACCCTAACTTTATCAAATATACCATATAGTTACCAATACCCATATAATGTCAATGTATTTGATCATATAGAAATTAGCCAACATAATTATGTATTATGAGTCTTTCCCATAAATGGACTAGTACAAAGGACATCTTGTCCAAGATTTTGGGCCTATTGATTTTAGAGGTATGGATGGATATCCAAATGTAGTGCCACAAGATATTAGAAATATAATGCCTAAATTTCAAGGGAATAATGCTATCACCTTTGGTGATCAACATTTAAAGCTTTTTTCAATATGATGGCAGACTTTGAGATCAAATTTGAGGATGTGTACATAAAACTCGTTTATTCATACTCTAGAGGAGGATGCATGGGACTGGTATAAATATTTGCTAGACAAATCCATTGATTCATGGATAGAAATGAAGAATTTTGTTAGATTGTAGTATGGAGATAAAACAGAACCTAGGTTTCTTTTATCAGAATTTGAAAATATTAAGAAGAATCCAAATGAATATGTTCATGACTTCGATACTCGGTTTAATAAGACCTTGAATAGGCTACCTATAATATTGAGGCCAAGTGATGTTTCATGTCTAATAAAATATTCTAATGCTTTTGACAAAAAGGTTTCCTATTATTTAAGGGACAAAAACCCAGGAACTTTGAGGAAAGCCTTCACCATGGCTTTGTTGATTGAAAACAATATCAAAGTAGTTGGTAAGCCTCCTAAGAGGGAAGGTATCAAGATGATCAATCCAGAGAAGCCTTAGTCAAGTAAGTTTGTGGACCTAGAAGAGGTTATAAAAACATTGGCGGAGTTGTTAAGGAAATATCCTATAAACTGGCTAGAGTAGAGAAGGGGATTGGACAAGGTTCCCAAGGTTAGCACAAGCCACAAGGTCAAGAAATATTTTAAAATCATCCCATAGGTGATCATAGATAAGATGACAGGGGTAAAGGGCCCATGGGATCAAGAAATAGACAGCCCCAACCCTAAGAAAATAGATTGGTGCCTGATCCTTTAGCTTTCAGAGTTGTTATTGTGGAAGAGGTCCATGATATGGAGTGGTGTGATAGATGTTTCTTGCCCCATTCCCCATGTGATGAAGACAAAGAAGTTGAGGAAGCTGATGATGATGAGATATATGATGATGCATACACGATGGAGTGCTCTACAAGTTCACAGCAGGGAGTGACCTCAACTGAGCTGATAAGTGCCAAAAGCTGTTGAAACATTCTCAGGATTGCATTCACCAGGTATTACCTCTTCCTCCCACTCATACTTTTGAAATTGATATGGTACAAGATTTTGAGTTTCCTAATAATGATTAAGAAGTATGATGGAGGAATTCCTTCAGAAGAGGACAAACAATTGTTAATGAATGCAGTAGTTGGCCATGAAAAATAATATAATACAGGAGCAAAGTTGTCAAAGGGGTAGGGCCTCAGGCCAAACAAAAATTCCAGTGCTTACCAATATCCCTAAGGAAACCCCTAATAAAGATGCATCTGGCAAAGGATTTTTCACCCCAAATAAAACTTGTGTTCCTCCCCATGCTCAGACTATGAAAAATCCCATGCCATCAAATGAATTTGTAAACCTTCCTCCTAATATTGCCTTACCCAAATATGTTCCTTGTGACATAGCCCAAATCTTGAGTCAAATCAAGATTGTTGTTCCTATTATTGAATTGCTTTGAATCCATGAGCATAAGAAGAGGGCATTTGAGTATTTGGGGCTTAAGGAAGAAAAGGTCACCCAAGGTAAAAATGTAAGTAATATATAGGTTCCTCTTTCCATTGTAGGAATTAGAAAAACCAAAAGAATTGGGTGACCCACCTAAGATTTATCTGGGAACTTCTCTGGTTAAGTCTCAGCTGAAAGTGGATCCAGTTTTTACTACTTTGATTATTAAGGATAGGCTATTACATAATTGTATGTTTGATTCAGGAGCCTCATGTAATGTAATGCCTCTTGAGGTCATGAATGAGTTAAATCTCAAAGTAACATAGGCTTATGGGAAATGTAATGCCATGGATTAAAGAGAGGTGCCAGTAGTTGGATGTGTCAAGGGTTTAGTAGTGCGATTGGCATATTATTAAGGCAAGTACTTAACTTTGAATGTAGTAATTGTTGATTGTCCTACTAAATGGGGAATGTTATTATCCAGAAAGTTGGTAGCTAGTGTGGGTGTAAGTGTGAAAATGGACATATCTTATGCCACCATACCAATTGATGGAAGCCTTGTGAAGTTACCTAGTGAAAATAAAATAATATATCCCATTAAGGACCCCAACAATGCTTCTTATGAAGTATTGCATGCATACATTGGTGTTGATAACTCTATGAGCTATGTTGTTTTCAAGGAGTATGAAATTGATCAATGCAGATATCTTGAGAAGATTGATTTTCCTAGGACTTTGATGTTTGATGTAGCCTCAAAATATGTTGAAAAAATTGACATAGGCACAAAGGATAAGCCTGAAGAAATGTGGTCAGATAGCAACTTGGATGGAAAAGAGAAACAATCATATGACTAGTGGTTAAAGATGTATCAGAACTGCTTAGCATGGTCATATCTAGAATTAAAGGAACTTGAAAATTTTCCTTGATTATTTTCTCTGAATCAGGATGCACATCATTGTATAGTGTATAGTCTTTTGGTTTCGTTCTGATTTCATGTTTTCCTATTTTGGTTTGTCCTGGTCCCTGGTGACCAATTTTTGTTGGTTTCTCGGTTCGTCTTGGGAGTTGGTTATTGTCTTTTGGCTCTGCAAGCTTTTTATTTGAATACGTTTCCCAATGGAATTTTGGCACATGGTCTATTGTTCTTTTGGCACTCGCAGGGAGTTCCCATCCCTAAGTCGGAGCCGATGTTGGTGCTCAATTTAATCTCGCTTTGTTCATTCAAATGCATCTCAGTCCGCATGGTTTGAATTTTTATCTCTCCTGTATTAATGCGTGAAATCTTGTTCCTTCATTTGGTCTCCATGGTCAATCCTTTCCTTTGGTCGAGGATTACATTAGGTCAGGATATTGTTTTCTATTCCTCTATCCATGAGAAATAATTTGTAATTTTCGCATGAATTTAGGTTTTCCCCTTCCTTCTATTTTTCCACAGTCATTTTTACTGTCAATTTTTATCCCAACCTCCGTGGAAAAAGTTTTCCTTTCGATTGGATGCGGCCCGGTGGGTATTTTTGGTAAAATTTACCACTTTTTTCACATTTGTTAAAAAACCAAATTGGCCCGTAGCCACGATAGTCTTTGATTGGCTATTTAACAAATATGAAGTGGTAGGGAAAAAGTATTACTTTGACCCCGAAGAAGGACACGTGGCGCTTTTTCATGTTATAAGAGATGAAGCATTTCAACGGAACATTTTGAATCTCTAAGGCCCACTTCAACTCAAAGCTTGGACATGTGGAGGGTCAACACTCATTTAAGGATCCACCTCTGGGTCCTACCTTACGATTGCGCCAAGTAGACACGTGGAAGCTTCCACTGGCTCCTCTCAATACTTAAAATTTTCTAGAAAATTTCTAAGCCCTGAGACACGTGGAGGACCCATGCCTGTTTGGGACCTGCCCTATACTTTAATTTTGAAGTGTGCTAGAGAGACACATGGAGGCTTCGCTAAAGCATTTTTATACTGAGACTTTTTCAAAAGCCAAAAGGCAATTTTCTTGGGACCAGGGGAACATGGAGAGCTTGTTCTTATTTGAGGTCTCACCTCTAAAATTCATCTTTAAAGTTACACAAAAAAACACCTAGAAGGCTGCGTTTGTTCAAGAACTTGCCACTTTATTTCACCTTTGCAGTTGCACCAAGGAAACACGTGGAGGTTTCAGGTAACTCCTCTTTACACTTGGCCAACTTGGACTCACGATGCTGGTATGTGAAATAATCCGTGCATGGAAACTCATTTTTGAGAGGCACGAATGCAAGAATCCATATGAGGGAACTCATTTCTCAAGGTGTTTCCTCGAGGGCGAAAAGGATTTCTTGTCAGATCCAACTATACAGAGCCACCTAAAAATGATTAAAAAGGGGATTTCTCACATGACAAAATAAAATAATGATTAGAAGGACTATCAAAAATCAATGGAATGACATCCCAATCATGGTTGAGGGTTTGAGAAATGTGATCAGTTCATGATTTTTCTACCTAGCAGCTTCGGGTGTCAATTTGTTAAACATTACTTCTTGAGAAAAATTGGTGACAAGTAAAGGATTCCTCGAATATCCTTATTTTGGGGGGGGAATTTTTGGATGAGTAAGCAAGTGAATTGTATAAATGTAATGAGAATAATCTTGTAAATGGTCGGGGTTGAATTCTTACGAGAAAATTTGAGAAATCCTATCTTCCTAAGAGACCATCTATGAAACATGTTAATCTCTTATGTTTTAGATTTGGTCATGTCAAGTTGGTTCCAAGTGTACATCCATTGAAAATATTAGAGATTTTTCAAGAAACCTTCCCCCTTTAATTAATATAATCAACTTTGAATTAATCTATGTTATTCCGGGAAAATTTGTGTCTTCTTTTATTTCATAATTTTTTCAAAAGGTTTTGATGTTCCTATTGTAATCTTGTGTTAAAATCCCTCGAATCAGACATGATGTCATCCTGTGATACTTTATTGGCATTTATGATTTCATTATTATAAGATCCTTCATCCCGTAATGAGATAAAAAAATTAAAATCACTTTACTATCATTTTGTTGATAACGATTATCGTAAGCCTTTGAGTGTATCTTAGGCGTGAGGAACCTGGGGTCTTTAATATTTATTTGAGTCTTTAGCTAGAGCCTTCATTTTGAATTGTCAAATATTATGTGAAATCGTGAAAATTTGGGCCTCCACTGATGCACACCTTCTGGCTGAAGGAATATTTTAGCTATGCGAAGCATTACACAATTAGTTTTCCAATTGTTTTGAAGGTTCTCAAAGATTTGGAAAAATCAAGTTTATCTTGCATAATCACCCACCACAAATTATTCAAAAAAATGAATCGTACCTAAACTACCCCTATTTTCCTGTATGTCCTAAAATGAATAAATTATACTTCCAAAATATGCGAAAGCAATCAAGATTCCATAATGTCTTTAGTAACCTTAACCTTGTTTAGAAAATATCACCATTCTTTAGAAGTCAAAACTCATGATAGTTAAATTGTTGTGCATTGATCATATTTTCTTGAGGTTTCCTTTCAAATTTGTGCAAATAAGGATATATTCATTCTCCTTCACCAACAAAGGTTACCAAATGGGTCCTCTCACCCTGTTTATAAGGCATAACCTAAAGTAGTGAGGATAGATCAAATCTTTTTAAAGGTGTTGTTCATTTCTCCAACATCCGAGTGACAAAGAGCCAGTTGAATCACCTCCTCGGCTACAAAACGACATACATGATGATTTATCTATCTCTATCCTTCTTGTTAAATATGTGATGATGCTCAGCTTGCAAAGGAGAATCAAATTGGATACCAACAACCCTTTGCTAACTCTTCCCCATCTTGAATTTTCAATTGTCAACTTTATCCGTTTTCGGACCCTAGACATGTGGAGAGCTCGTGCTAGTTTGAGTTTCTCCTTTGGGCTCTCGCTTCTACAATTTCACCCGGTGACATGTGGTCATTTTGAATTTTTGACTTTTGGATGCGTGGTGGGCCAATGCTCATTTAATAACCAACCTTTTTAATGCATTTTTGGAATTACACCCAAGTGACACATGGCACCTTCAACAAGTCTGTTGTTCACCATGAGTCGACTCATATTTGGCTAAGTCTGAAAATTTTGACCATTTCTTGTTTTCTTTCCAAAGCGATCTTTGGGATCATCGACATTGTTTGATCCTTTTGTTATCTCATTTTAGTGATTTCAGCTAAAATTGAGATAACCATAGGAAAATTTTGGAAAAATCTCTTAAAATTCCCTTTGAAAGAGATTTTCGGGTTGTCGGGTTTTCATTGCATGAAAACATGTTCCTTGCATGTAACATGTCTCATGTTCCTGAAACTTGAAACCCGATTGCCTAAGTCCATTGTGTCAGGTTTTCAGAACTTCCAAGCATCGAAACATGCTTTGCCAAATGCATGTTTCATGTTGTTTGTTTCCTAAAATCCAAAACCTGAATTGAATCAAACCCTTTGTATCGGGTTTTCAGACGCTCCAAGCATGATGACATGTCATTAATGTCCAGTTGTCTAGTAGTTGGCACAAATGTCAAGTGATGTGTAATTAATGTTAGGTTGTTATAAATAGTTAGTTTTCCATGTCATTTGTTACCTTATCATTTTTGTTGCGTTGGATTTCTGTTTATGCTTCTTCTACCTCCAAACCTGATCAAGCTTCCCAATCAAGTTCGTAAATGGAGTCTTTGATCATTTTTCAAGCTTGTTAAAGGTACTCTTCTCTTCTTTCTATTTTGAAGCTTTTTGGGTTATTTATGAGGTGTTTTTTGGGGTTTCCATTTCATTTCCTCCCCCATTTTGGTTTAGGGTTTTGGGTCATTTTCCTTGATTCTTGTCTTATTCCCATATGGGTTCTTGTTTGAAATTCACCCCTAGGTTATTTACTTATTTTTCATAAGTTGTACCTTGTAGTTTTCAAAAGAGTATGAAATTCCTAAGTGATCACGAGGCGGGAATTTCTCATATCTGACATGTCAAAAACATGATATATTTGTTTTGAGTTATATAGGGTGTTTAACATCTCACTTATTCCACCTTATTTTAGGTTTTGCCAAGTGCTCGACATCCATCAAGTTCGTAGTGTGTCGGGATTTTCTACCTACTCGACATCCTCCAGGTTCCACCATGTGTGTCGGGTTTTCCCACTTGTCCAACACTTCCTCACTTCCGTAGTGTGTTGGGTTTTCATTGATGCTCAACATGTCCTAACTTCCAACATACACTCCATTGTGTCGGGTTTCCTAAGGTGTTTTACAAGTCTCAAAAGCCAAATAGTGTGGTGGGTTTGTGCAATTGTCAACAAACTTTCAAGCCTGATTTATCTTCCATAAATCATCAAGGCATTTCTTCTTCGAGACTCCTCATGTCGGACCCCAGCCAATCTAAGGATAAGTTAGATAGGATAGGAAAGATGAAGTATAAGTATCAGAAGATGGAGTCTCCTTCTTACATAAGTTGCAATTATGACAATCGGTACATAGAGCTCGGAAATATAGATATGGAGGACTTCTCGAACAGAAGTGAGGATTCTTCTTAGAATTATTGGATGTAGTCCATAGCAAACAGTGGTCTCCCTCTTGCAGTAGGATTTCCAATATCAGCTCAATTCCCTGAATTCATCCTACCTGCGCTTCCAACTATGACTCAGCCTCCCACTTAGTAATAAATCAAGTAGGAGAGTCTATAGTGAAATTGGATGGAGGTTACTTTGATCAACTCCTAAGGTTGCCTGACTTTGTGGAATATGTTTATTTAAACCTTCAATCAACACAAAGGGCCTAGGACAGAGATCAGGAAGACTACATCAAGCATGTAAACAAGAAGTTCTTGATCAAGGCTAAGCCAATCGTTTCTAGGTTTCCCAAGTTGGTCCCTAGAAGTGATTTCATTCTTGAAATTAGTGATATCATCACCTTGCTGAGTCAATTATTTGGAATTCCAGTCAAGATATTTCCAAGGGTGGATTTACCAGTTCATGGTCATCATAAAAAAGAATGACCAAGGGATTGATTGGGGTAGCCTAATAAGTGATGAGATAGACTCCTAAATGAAAACAGTCTTATCTACCGACAAGTTCTATATGATGTCATACATCACCTATGCAGCAACATGCATGAGAAATTACCCAGGGCTAGATGTGAAGGGAAACTGGGCAACGAAACACATATATTGGTACTTCCCTCAACTAATAATAAAAGGGTTTGAAGATCAATATAGAAGAGTGAATGATGCCTTCTTCTATGAAAACATTTGCAGGTTGAATCCTGATCTGAGGAAAAGAAGGGTTTCTGATGAAGCATGGGCCAAAGTGTCAAAATGGGGTTGCATCTTCTTGCAATTCAAGAAGTTCACCTATCTTTGGGTGGTGAGGTTCCATGGTAATCCTTTTCATTTTCCCAGGTTCCTAGGTGACAAACTGATCCTTATGGAGTTAGTCAAACAATTGTTGGATTTTCACAAATTCCAACAAAGAAAGCACAAAGTTGTCGTCTCCTTCCCTATTTCCATTAGAAGGTATACATGATCTACAGTGGTTAAGGCCAAGAATGTGGTGCATGAGCTTCAAGAAAAATTGAAGAAACATATGAAGCTCATGGAGGGATTTGACTTTTGAGGAGTCCTCATGTCATATGGAACCTTTTTATCTGCATGTGCCCAATGTGGAAGAGATCTAGGTTGATCTTCGGGATGAAGTTTCCATCTGAAGAAAGGACAACATTAGACCGACGCTTGAAGAAATTTAGATGTTAGATCTAGCTGATATCCCCAAAGGCACCACGGATAATGAAAGTTTCCTAAACACTATATACAAACAGTCAAATGGAGACCAACACGGATTTCTAGCCGTTCATTGGTCTAATGGTGAAAAAGCTTTTATCGCATTCTAGCCATTGATTGGTATGGATTCTTTTCGTACAAGGGCATGGCTCATTTCTTGGGGAATGAGTTATAAGGAAAAGAATTTTTCAAAGATAGCCAATTTAGAGGTGGGACCCTCTAAAGGAGAGAGGAAAGGATTAAAGCCATGCCAAGAGGCGAGAGAAAATTTAAGTTTGTTAGAAAAGGAGAAAAGAAAAGCGCCACATCATCTACCACTCCTTCACAAAGAGTTGAGATCTTTGGTTCACCTCCTCCACGAGAATAAGGAAAAATCCTTGAGAAGATGAGATTATTCAACCTCTCATTTCTTCTTTTGTTGATTGCTCATTAGAGGTAAGTCTCTCTCTTACTTCTCAAGCTTTGAATTTAGAATCCTTACCTCCTCCCTTCTAATCCTCCTCACCTATTATTTCTTCACCACTTTCTTCACCATGGTTAGCATCTTCTCCAACGTCTCACCTCTCTGCTGCACCTAAGATGGCCATAGATATGCGTTCTCCTTCGCACCTTCATTAAATTAGTCTATCCCACTGAGACACCACAATTGAAATCATCACTACTCCGCAGTAAAATTCCTCCACCTACAGATGTAACCATAACACCTCGATAGGGGAAAATTCTTCCATTGTACCTCAATGGTTAGTTGATCAAACCCCAAGGAAGAGGAAGGTGGTAGTTCCTCTACCATCCTTCGACTTCAGTTCCCTCAAGGTCTCTCCTGCCAAATCTGCCAAGAAACCCAAAATGGTTTCAAGGGTTTTAGTGGATGCCTCAGGGCATAAATTTGCAGAGATTTGCACTCTGCGACAAACAAAACTAAGGAGGATATAATGGTCACTGATTATTAGATCACAAGGGTTGATCTGGGAAAGGTAACAATAGAAGGAGCATAACAGGATACATAGGATGCCATGAACGTGTTGTGCGAAGAAGTGAAGGAAACAAAGGTGAGAAGAGATGAGCTAAAGGAGAAAGTTGAACATTTGATGGAGGTATTACTCAAGCTCTCAAAGCCTTCTTAGTTAACACCATCATCTCCTACCTGTACTCCTATAAGGTTCGATTTCTCATCAGTACCTATGATTGAAAAGATCAATGAGAAGGGGAGAACGGTTGATGAACAGATTCAAAGGCTACTCCTATGAGGAAGAAAGGTCAATAATGACATAGTGGAGGTTTATAAATCCTTAGAGGAGATAAATAAGGATGGCAACATAATGGATGATGAATTTTCACAGGAAGTCAAGAACTTCGAGTTAAATTTTAAGGCTCTCAATGCACTGAAATAGGTTTCATCCCGTATCTTGATGGAAGAAGGAATCATTCCACATGGGGATAAGCATTTCTAGCTAACCAAAGCCATCAGATTTAGGATAAAGATTCTCAGTGAAGCTTGCAGCAAGTTGAGGGAATCTAGAGATCAGTTGGTTGATGCCACGAACAACATAGAAGAGGAGTTGTCTAGGATCTTCACCAAGGTGTTGGATGAAAGCTCGAATATTCTACCTGCTTGATGACTTCTATAAACAAATCCAAGAATCAATCCAGCATGAACCAACTTCCGTCTTCAATCTGAAAACCATTGATAAGTTCATAAGGATTGAGAATGTTTTAGAATCATTAAGGAAACTCAATAAGAGATTGAAGAAACTTCCCGGCATCACAAGCAATACTCGGGGAAAGTTACGAGGTTCGAGAGACCATTCGAGCACTAGATGAAGCTCGGATACGAGGGCATAATCTGAAAGTTCCAAGAATTTCAAGAAAATAAGATTTTGCTGGAGGAAGAGAAGGACATTTAAATAGAATAAGCATAATTTTTATGTCATTTCCATCCAGAGATTGACATGTCTTTTTCATTTTTGTTTCATCACATAGGAAGCAAATTTTGACTTGTTCTCCTATGTGAGAGTCAAGAAAAATAGGATTCTTGTTAAATGAATATTTTCTAGGATTTATCCTATTTTCTCTCTGCTCTTTCTATTATAAATAAGGGATGCTTGTGCATTCCAAAAGAGAGATATTTTAGAATATTGAGAGCTATTGTGAAGAAGAAGGAAAAATTTGTATTTTCTTTTTAATCATTGAGGAATAGAAATATGTGTTATTTTGCAAACTTTGTGTTGTGGGATTCATCTATCTTGAGAGATTGTTCTTACATATAAGATCTTAAGCTATTCTTTGTTTAGTGTTCTTGATTAGTATAATCATTTCAACTATTACACCTATTATCTAAAACTTGTATAAGTATTTCTTGATCTTTCTTTGCTTGAAAGAAAATATGTTCCTCTCATTCCCTTCCCTCTCTGTTTCATCTATAATAGTTTCCTTTCTAATCCATTCTATTTCTAAAACCGTAACATCTCCATCTCGTGTTGATATGGATTTTGGGATTGTATCCCAACCCCAATGGTTAGAATAGCGTGAATATTGTACATAATATTTTTGTTGTATTTTAAATCAGTAATAAACATGCTACCTCACCTGTCTTCAAAGGAGGGATTTGATCACGTGTCTGTTGTGGTTGAACCTCATATTTTTTCCTGACAAAATATCCAACCAACATATCTTTGCGACTCTGTTGGGAATACAAATTGATAAGAATAAGCTTATCCTATTGTTTTCTGGTGACTCCGTATTTGCCTTATTTTTAGTAGATCCATTTTCCAATTCAAGCTGGATAGAAATATCTTCACTCGGTCAAGCCGAGCCAGGGGTGAAACTTATCCATTCTTTGATCTTCTTCAACAACACAATTTCAGACTTTCCCCAACAATGTTGTATCTAGTTGAGAAAGAAGTTCTTCGCCTATCCGAAGAACTTGGGTTCCTCAAGAACAAGAAGTATCTGTAACTTACCATCCATTATTATTGTCTGATACTCAAATTCCTATACGAACTTCATTTAGAAGGATGACAACACAACCTATGCCTTGGGGTGCAGCTATTGGTCCTCTTTCTCTAACTCCGCCATTGCATGAGCTACCACATGGATCTCGTAAGAATATTCCCAAATTCAACGGTGATGGTAAGCGAACCTTGATGAACACATCACCTCATTCTTTGTAGCATGCGACATCCTTGGGGTAGCTCATGAAGATGTCTCTGTTTGACTCTTCATTGAAACATTGCATGGTGTGGTAGCAGAATGGTTCTACCATCTTCCAAATGCATGCATTACCAACTAGGCTACCATGAGATCCATATTTGAAGCAAGGTTCAAACCAGCTGAATATTCTCATGCCTTGTTAGCATAGCTTACACATATGAAGAAGGAGTCTCATGAGCCCATGTGGGACTTTGTGGCAAAATTCAACAAGCTGATTCCAGAAGATTTCAGCGCTAGTTGTTCCCACTCTTGAAAATCAAAAGTGTTTCTTCATCAACGCTCAACCCCCTGATGTGAGCTTCTTATTAAGAAGGTCTTTTATCCTTGATTTGGCTACTACTCAAGCTACAACCACTAAAATATAAAATGATCTCATTCGATAGGAAAGATCAGAAGAGAGTCATCTAAGCCTAAAAATCAGAGTTCTTATCAAAGTACTACTAATCCTTTGATCCAAAATATGACCAATAAATTAATCACTTTGAATAAGAAAATGTCTCAACAAATGAACAACGTTCCTTATCGGGATATTCCTAGACAAAATTTCAATAATACCAATGGCGCTCCCACAAGAGAGAGGAATCGGTTGACTGCTGCTCAAACAAGGCTAGCCATTGAAGCTCCTTCCATAAATGCAACAGTGGAAATATTTGAAGAAGATGAAGAACCAAAAGATCAAGGATATCACGAAGCTTTTCAAGTTTCAAGATATGCTGATGAGTGTCTTGACAATTCAGCTGGCGACTCTAACATTGGGTACTTGGAATACGAGGAAGACAAATGTGAGCATGATGGTCAGTCATTTGCAGTCTTCACTCGAGCTCAATCTCAAAACCCCAGAAATTTAGTTGAAGGCTCTAAGGAGAAGGGTAAAGAAGCTCCTGTGGTTATGGCTAAAAGAGGCTCTCCTATCTCAGCGTAAACTAAAAAGGAGACAACTAAAAAGGTAACTTCTTCTTCTAACTCTCTTTCTCCTGCCCCAAGACCAGTACCTCGGCTCAGACCAGTGTAACTAGAACTGAGCCCACCATCATTCCTTCATATACCAATTTCGACATTATTGATCATGCAAAGAAAACTAAGATCCAAATGAAGTAGAGTACCTTTAGTCAAATCCCCGAAATTTGAGAAACTTGCCAAATTCATTAGAAGCAAGGCTGCTATCCTTTCATCTTCAAAAGGAATTTTTCCTATCCCCACTCAGCCTTTACCTCAGAATAATATGACCTCTATCTCTTCTTCAAGAAATATTGAACCGTTTTATTTGTCTTTACTTATAAACAGGGTTTAAACTCAACAATTGCATAATTGACTCTAGAGCCTCTAATAACGTGATGCCTGCAAAAGTAGCCCATTCTCTTGGAATTACCTTAACTAAACCTTATGGGAGGTGTTACTCCATGGAAACCAAGAAAGTCCCCTTGATTGGCCAAATCAAGGATGCACAGATTTGCATTTGTCGCATTCCCAAAAAAGAGAGTAAAAATGAATATCCTGGTTG
Organism: Taxus wallichiana var. yunnanensis; assembly: GCA_018340775.1. Classification (NCBI taxonomy): domain Eukaryota; kingdom Viridiplantae; phylum Streptophyta; class Pinopsida; order Cupressales; family Taxaceae; genus Taxus; species Taxus wallichiana. Next base: position 810,676,981 of record CM031237.1, read on the forward strand.
CTGATATCCCAGTTGCTTATGGCATTCTCTTAGGAAGAGGTTTTTACAAATATGTCAGAGGAGAAATCAATATGGACTAGAGAAAATCTAAAATTCCAATGAATGGATTTCCTCATGTCCTCTACCCTAAAGCGCAAGCGAAGTACACAGTCACTAAATCAGATGACCTTAAAGCTCAAATTATCTTCGAATATGCAGGCTTGGGAAATTATTTCATGATGTCGGAGGTGACTTCTATAGGTATCAAGGAAGAAGATTCTAATGATATTTGGACCCTTAAGTTCGATATGAGGCTGTTCAACTTCTAGGTCGGTATTTGGTGTGGTTCTTATATCTCTAGATTTCAAGATCTTTCCCTCTTCCTTCAAGCTGTAGTTTGATAATACTAATAACACACCGAATACAAAGCTTTGTTATTAGGATTAGAAATGGCAAGGAAAAAGGGAATCTAAAATCTTAAAGTACAAGGAGATGTTGAGTTGATTGTAAATCAAGTAAGGGGGATCTATCAGGTAAAAAATGATCACCTAAGGCATTACAAGAACAAGGTGTGGGACAACATAGAATGCTTTGATGCTTTTTCCATCAAGGTAGTTTTGAGAGATTACAACGATAAATCTGATTCTTTAGCCGTGTCTGCATCTCTTCTCCTTCCTCACCCAAAGTTCAAACAAGACAAGTATACCATTGAGATTGTGTATCGTCCAAGTGTTTCAGATAATTCAACACATTAGCAAGTTTTCAATGATGATCAACAGGTATTGTCTTTTCTTGAGAAAGCTGATAATTTTAGCAAGCTTTATTTTGAAGGATCAGAATCAGCTTTTTGTGAGTTCGTCTCGAATTCATATCAAGAGATTGATGGTGAATTCATCTAGCTCAAAGGCAATAAGATTTTGAAGGGATTGGTTTCTCTGGAAGGTTTGTTTGACAAGCATGACCATTTTATTTAGGATAAAAGGAAAGCTGAAGGTGCTTCCTCGTCGGAGGTAGATCAAGTTAATTTGGGCTCTTCTGACCAACCATGGATGGTAAACATTATAAAATGTTGTTCTCTGAGGAGAAAGGAATATTTAGGTCACTCTGAAGAGATATATGGATGTCTTGGCATGGTCCTATGCAGATCTGAATTCTTTCAAGCCCAAGGATGTGCAACATAGCATCCCTTTAAATTCTGATGTCAAACCCTACAGGAAGAAGAAAAGGAATTACAACCCAAAGATCTCAGGACTGTTATTACATAAATTTAAAAGATGTTAGGCCTTGAGGATTATCTTTTGAATCCATCATTCTACCTGGGTTGCTAACATCATCCCCGTTAGAAAGAAGAATGGTGAGATCTATATTTATGTTGACTTCTAGAACCTTAATCAGTATTCATTAAAAGACAATTACCCATTGCCTATCATCGATCAAGTATTACAAACATTCACTAGATCAGAAATGTTATCCATGCTTGATGGATTTTAAGGGAATAATTAGATCTAGGTAGCCATAGAAGATCAACATAAAACAACATTCACTTCCCCATGGGGACCTTTGCTTATAGGAGGATGCCTTTTAGTGTGATTAAAAGCTGGAGCCACATTTGAAAGAGCTATGGACTTATCTTTTAGAGATTTTATGGGAAAATAAATATTTTTATATTTGGATGACTTGACAGTCTTCTCTAAGAAGTGAAGTGATCATTATGATCACCTGGAGTAGGTACTCTTAAGATGTAGGCATCATGGGATTTCATTAAATCCTAAAAAGTCCATGTTCGGAGTAACAGAAGGTAAGTTTCTGGGTCATATCATGACTAAAGAAGGAACCAAGATCGACCTAGAGTGGGTGAAGGCCATCCAAAGCCTTACCCTACCTACAAGCAAAACTAGGGTACATTCCTTTTTCGGAAAGGTCAATTTCCTAAGAAGATTTGTACCTGAATTTGCCGATAAAACCAAGGATATCCTTAGGATGATGAAAGGTAAGACTCCATTTCGATGGAGCACTAAAGGGAAGCTTGATTTTGAAGAAGTCAAAAGAGCAATTGCTCATGCTCCTATTCTGGTATGCCCAGACTTCAAGAAGGATTTCATCGTATGCGGCTACACTTATGAACATACGGTATTAGCCATCTGATGTAGGAGAACGAAGAAGAAGGAATCAAAGCTCCCATTGATTTCGTGAGTTATCCACTAAAGGAACATGAATTGAAGATGTAAAAATTAAAAAGCATGCTTATGCGGTGGTGAGAGCATTGAATCATTTCAGGTATTATTTTTGAGTTCTCACACTCTCATTATTGTTCGTGATACTTGCTTAAAACCATTTTGACTCAACCAGAGTTGGGTAGTCAATGGGGTAACTGGATAGCCAAAGTCCAAGAATATGAATTAGACATCAGACCTACCAAGTTGGTATGAAGAATATTCTTGTGCCAATTGATCACGAAAACAATTTTGAGATAGAATGCAAAGAAACTGAAGGTACTTCCTCATAATTGCCCATGGCTCTTTTTGTAAGCACAACCAATGAATGGTATATAGATATCATTTTTTTATTTAAATTATGATGAATTTAGTCCACATTTAAGCCAAAAATAAAATAGTACAGTTAAATTAAGGTCCATAAGATACATTCTATGGGATAATGGTATATACAAGAAGGGTATTGATGGTGTATTCCTGCGTTGTGTCGATAAGTCTCAATAGATAAGGTTGCTAGAATCCTTCCAAAATATAACATGTGGAGGACATTTCTCTTCCTCCATGATGGCTTACAAGATCTTACGGGCTAGGTACTATTGGCCTACTCTCTTTCAAGATTTAGCTGAATGGGTGGTTAAGTGTGAAGCTTGTCAACATTTCGTTGGCCATCCTAAGCTGGCAGCTCTTCCCTTGAAGCCTATGATAATTGAAGAACCTTTTTCCAATGGGGAATTGATTTCATTGGAGTACTGAATCTTGCCTCTAGTGCCAGTCATAATTATGTGCTCACCACCACAGACTATTTCACCAAGTGGGTGGAAGCTGCGCCAATCAAGTAAGCAACTTCCGAAGCTGTGTGCAACTTTCTCAAGGAGAATATAATTATTAGATTCGGTGTGCCTCACAAGATCGTTGCTGACAATGATTCCAATTTATCATCACATGAGTTGACAAAATTTTTCTATGGATTTGGGATCACGTTGGCTCATTCATCTGATTATTACCCCAACACAATGGTCGGGGTGAATCAAGCAACAAGAACACAGTGACCATAGTATAAAAGATGGTCGATGAGAATCGAGAAGACATGGCACAAAGCATTGTATGTTGCATTGTGGGCAGATCGAATTACTCCTAAGCGATCTATTTGAATGTCCCCATTCTAGGTATTGTATGGAATTGATGTTGAGATTCTTATCTCTGTAGAATTTCCAACCTTACGGTTGGCTAAAGTAATTCAAGATGAAACTTTTCAAAGTTCCATTGAGAAAAGGATAATATACCTAGCCAAGCTAGAAGAAGAATGGAGAAAGGTGGTGGATTGCATTGCAAATCATCAGAGAAAATTCAAAAATATATTTGACAAAAAATCAAAGCAATGTGATTTTCAGATTGGAGATCTAGTACTTCTCTGGGATAAGAGAAGGGAACAGAAAGGGATGCATGGAAAGTTCGATTCTTTATGGAAAGGTCCTTTCAAAATCCATCAGCTAAATGGTGAAAATAGCTTTTGTCTATCATATCTTGATGGAGAGTTTCTCCCTCTACCTTTCAGTGGCCAACATCTGAAGTTGTTCCATCAGTAATGCAAGATGCTCTCTTGCACTATATTATAATTTATTTTCTATTGTGTGTTTTCTTTATTTCTTTCTTTCTTTGTTTGTTTTTTGTTTTTCTTCTTCTGACTCCGTAGCCCAATGGATAAAGCTTTTTGATACATGAGTTCTCTTCCTTTGATGTCTCAAAGAAAGTCCCCAACTAGAGCCAACTATTATCTCATTTTAGTGATTTCAGTTAAATTGAGATAACCATAGGAAAATTTTGGAAAAATCTCTTAAAATTCCCTTTGAAAGAGATTTTTGGGTTGTTGGGTTTTCATTGCATGAAAACATGTTCCTTGCATGCAACATGTCTCATGTTCCCTGAAACCTGAAACCCAATTTCCTAAGTCCATTGTGTCAGGTTTTTGGAACTTCCAAGCATTGGAACATGCTTTTCTAAATGCATGTTTCATGTTATTTGTTTCTCGAAACCCGAAACCTGAATTAAATCAAATCCTTTGTATCAAGTTTTCGGATGCTCCAAGCATGATGACATGTCATTAATGTCTAGTTTTCTGGTAGTTGGCACATGTGTCAAGTGAGGTGTAATTAATGTTAGGTTGTTATAAATAGTTGGTTTTCCATGTCATTTGTTACCTTATCATTTTTTGTTGCGTTGGATTTCCATTTATGCTTCTTCTACCTCCAAACCCGATTGAGCTTCCCGATCAATTTCACCATCCGTCTTTGATTGTTTTTCGAGCTTGTTGAAGGTACTCTTCTCTTCTTTCTATTTTGAAGATTTTTGGGTTATTTATGAGGTGTTTGTTTGGGGTTTCCATTTCATTTCCTCCCCCATTTTGGTTTAGGGTTTTTGGGTCATTTTCCTTGATTCTTGTCTTATTCCCATATGGGTTCTTGTTTGAAATTCACCCCTAGGTTATTTACTTATTTTTCATAGGTTGTACCCTGTAGTTTTCAAAAGAGTTTAAAATTCCTAAGTGATCATGAGGTAGGAATTTCTCATATCCTGACATGTCAGAAACCCGATATATTTGTTTCGGGTTTTGTAGGGTGTTTAACATCTCACTTCTTCCGCCTTGTTTCAAGTTTTCCAGGTACTCGACATCCATTAAGATCTGCAGTGTGTCAGGATTTTCTACCTGCTTGACATCCTCCAGGTTCCGCCATGTGTGTCGGGTTTTCCCACTTGTCCAACACTTCCTCACTTCCGCAATGTGTCGGGTTTCCATCAATGCTCAGCATGTCCTAACTTCCGACATACACTCCATTTTTGGGTTTCCTAAGGTGTTTTGCAAGTCTCAACAACCGAACAATGTGGTGGGTTTGTGCAATTTTCCAACAAAATTTCAAGCCCAATTCCCATTTTAGAAATCATCATGGAATTTCTTCTTCAAGACTCCTCATGTCGTACCTTATCCAATCTAAGGATAAGTCAAATAGGATAGGAAAGATGAAGTATAAGTATCAGAAGATGGATTCTCCTTCTTACATAAGCTACAATTATGAAAATCGGGACACAGAGCTTGGAAATATAGATATGGAGGAATTCTAGAATAGAATTGAGGATTATTCTCAGAATTCTTGGATGAATTCAATAGCCGGCAACACTCTCCCTCTTGCAATAGGATTTCCAATATTAGGTCAATGCCCAATTCATCCTCGCATGCGCTTCCAACTATGACTCGGCCTCCCACTTAGTAAGAAATCAAGCAGGAGAGTATATAGTGAAATTGGATCAAGGTTACTTTGATCAACTCCTAAGGTTGACTAAATTTTTGGAATATGTTGATTTAAACCTTCAATCAGCACAAAGGGCATGGGACAGAGATCAGGAAGATGACATCAAGCATGTAAACAAGAAGTTCTTGATCAAGGATAAGCCATTCATTTCCATGTTTCCCAATTTGGTCCCTAGAAGTGATTTCATTCTCAAAATAAGTGATATCATCACCCTGCTGAGTCAATTATTTGGACTTCCAGAGTCAAGATATTTCCAAGGGTGGATGTACCAGTTCATGGTCTTCATAAAAAATAATGACCAAGGGATCGATTGGGGTAGCCTAATAAGTGATGAGATAGACTCCCAAATTAAAATAGTATTATCTACCAGCAAGTTCTATATGATGCCATACATCACCTATGTAGAATAAGGCATGAGAAATTACCTAGGGCTAGATGTGAAGGGAAACGAGGAAATGAAAAACATATATTGATAATTCCCTCAACCGAGAATAAAAGGGTCTGAAGATAAATATAGAAGAGTGAATGACACCTTCTTCTATAAGAACATTTGCAGGTTGAATCTTGTTTTGAGGAATAGAAGGGTTTCTGATGAAACATGGGCCGAAGTGTCAAAATAGGGCTGCATCGTCTTGCATTTCAAGTAGTTCACCTATCTTCGAGTGGTAAGGTTCCATGGTAATCCTTTCCATTTTCCCAGGTTCCCAGGTGACAAACTGATCCTTATGGAGTTAGTCAGACAATTGTTGGATTTTCACAAATTCCAACAAAGTAAGCACAAAGCCACCGTCTCCTTCCCTATTTCTATTAGAAGGTATACATGCTCTATAGTGGTTAAGGCCAAGAATGTGGTGCATGAGCTTCAGGAAAAATTGAAGAAACATATGAAGCTTAGGGAGGGATTTGACTTCTAAGGAGTCCTCAAGTCATATGGAACCTTGTATCTACATGTGCCCAATGTGGAAGACATCTGGGTTGATCTTCAGGATGAAGTTGTCATCCAAAGAAAGGACAACATCAAACTGATGCTTGAATAAATTTAGATGTTAGATCTAGTTGATATCCCCAAAGACACCGTTGATGATGAAATTTTCCTGGACACTATGTACGAATAGTCGAATGGAGAACAACACGGATTCCCGAAATTGATTGGTCGGTTGTTAAAACAACTTCTATCACTAAAAGAGTTTCTTAGATTCTTGTCCATACCAGGGCATGGCTGATTTCTTGGGCAATGATTTATAAGGAAAATAAATTTTTGAAGATATCCACTTTAGAGGCGGGACCCTCCAAGGGAGAGAGGGAAAAGGATAAAATCTCTACCAAGAGGAAGATAAAATTTAAGTTTGTTAGAAAAGGAGAAAAGAAAATAGCTGCATCATCCGCCATTCCTTCACAAATGGTTGAGACACTAGATTCACCTCCTACACGAGAAAAAGGAAAACCTCCTACAGAAGATGAGATTATTCAACCTCTAATTTCTCCTTTTGTTGATTGCTCATCTGAGGTAAGTCTCTCCCTTACTTCTTAAGGTTTGAATTTACAATCCTTACCTCCTCCCTTCCAAACTTCCTCACCTCATATTTCTTTGCCACTTTCATCAGCCATGGTCAGCATTTTCTCCAACCTTTCACCTCTCTCTGTTGGTCCTAATATGGCCATAGATATGCCTTCTCCTTCTACACCTTCATTCACTGAGTGTACCCCATGGACACCACGGTTGCAATCATCACTACTTTTCAAGTAAACCTTCCTCCACCTACAGATGTAACCATAACACCTCTGATAGGGAAACTTCTTCCACTGTACCTCAATGGTTAGTTGATCAGACCCCAAAGAAGAGGAAGGTGGTAGTTCCTCTACCAGCCTTCAAATTTAGTTCCCTCAAGGTCTCTCTTGCCAAATCTACCAAGAAACCCAAAACAATTTCAAGGGTTTCAGTGGATGCCTCAGGGCATAAGTTTGTAGAGATTGCCACTCCCGCAGCCAACAAAACAAAGGAGGATATAATGGTCACTAATTATCATATCACAAGGGTTGATAGGTAACAACATAAGGAGCACAATAGGATGCGCCAGGATGCCATGAACGTGTTGTGCCATAAGCTGAAGGAAATGAAGGTGAGTAGAGATGAGCTAAAGGAGAAAGTTAAACAATTGACGAAGGTATTACTCAAGCTCTCAAATCCTTCTTAGTCAATACTGTCATCTCCTACCCCTACTCCTATCAGGTTTGATTTCTCATCAGTACCTATGATTGAAAATATCAACGAGAAGGGGAGAACGGTTGATGAATGGATTCAGAGGCTACTCCTACAAGGAAGAAAGGTCATTGATGACACAGTGGAGGTTTATAAATCCTTGGAGGAGATAAAGAAGGATGGCGAAAAAATGGATGATGAATTTTCACAGGAAGTCGGGAACCTCGAGTTAACTTTTGAGGCTCTCAATGTGCTGAAACAAGTTTTGTCCCATATCTTGATGGAAGAAGGAATCATTCCGCATGGGGATAAGAATTTCTAGCTAACCAAAGCCATCATATTTAGGATAAATATTCTCAGTGAAGCTTGCAGCAAGTTGAGGGAATCTAGAGATTAGTTGGTTGATGCCACGAATGACATAGAAGAGGAGTTTTCTAGGATCTTCGCCAAGGTGTTGGATGAAAGCTCGGATATTCTAGCGCTAATGAAATCTACAAACAAATTCCAAGAATCAATCCAACATGAACCAACTTCCGTCTTCAATCTAACAACCATTGATAAGTTCATAAGGATTGAGAATGTTTTAAAATCATTAAGGAAACTCAATAAGACAGTGAAGAAACTTCCTAGAAATGCAAGTGATACTCAGGAAACTTGCGAGGTTCTAAGTGACCATTCCATTGCACTAAATCAAGCTAAGATGCAGGGCATAATCTGGAAGTTCCAATAATTTCGAGACAAGAAGGATTCACTGGAGGAAAAGAAGGACATTGAAATGGAATAAGCATAATGTTTCATGTTATTTCCATCCAGAGATTGACATGTCATTTTCATTTTCATTTCGTCGCATAAGAGAGACATTTTGACATGTTCTCTTGCGTGAGAGTCAAGAAAAATAAGATTGTTGTTAAATGACTATTTTCTAGGACTTATCCTAGCTTCTCTTTGCTCTCTCTATTATAAATAAGGAATGCTTATGCATTCTAAAAGAGAGAGATTTTATAATATTGAGAGTTATTTTGAAGAAGAAGAAAAACTTTGTATTTTCTTTTTAATCATTGAGGAATAGAAATAGGTGTTATTTTGTAAACTTTGTGTTGTGGGATTCATCTATCTTGAGATATTGTTCTTACGTACAAGATCTTAAGCTATTCTTTATTTAGTGTTCTTGATTATTTTAATCATTTCAAATATTACACCCATTATCTAAAACTCGTATAAGTATTTCTTGATCTGTGTTTGCTTGAAAGAAAATACGTTCCTCTCATTCCCTTCACACTCTGTTTTGTCTATAATAGTTTCTTTTTTAATACATTCTATTTCTAAAACCGTAACATCTCCATCTCGTGTTGATATGGATTTCAGGATGTTATCCCAACCCCAATGGTTAGAATAGAGTGAATATTGTACATATTATTTCTAATGTGTTTTAGATCAGTAATAAATAGGTTACCTCACCTATGTTTGAGGAGGGATTTGATCCCATGTACTATGGTTTAACCTCATATTTTGGCCTCGATAAAATATATGACCAACACCTTCGCAAACCCTACTCCTCCATTATCGAGCTTGCTCCTCCATTGTAAAGTCTTGTCTGTCTCTCGATTTGGAATTGAATGTGAGTTCGCGGGGACAGATCCGACCCTCAAGTTTTCTTTCATGTGGGGTCATGTTTGACCAATTTTACTAGGGGAAAAAGTTGGGATAACAGTTGGGTGACTCACAAGGACATCTACCTACTAGATGAAGAGACGAGTAGCCTTGAAGCATTCATTAGGCATGGAGTCATGAATGATAGCCTGATATTGATCTTGTCCTTGACCCGAGAGCCCGATTGTTAGTACTTGGTGACCCTAAACCTACCCCACCTGTCTGGACTCTGAATTTTTTTATAAGAAAATATCTCAAATGGGGTTTCTAAGAGTAGAAAATTGTTTTGACACAGGGCTTTCTGTCCTTGAATGGATCGCGCACGAGAAACAAAACACCACAACACACACTATGTACAAAACTGAAAATCATACATGCTCCAAGTGGAACATGTAGAGTGTGTGAAAGCACTTCTTCTACTAAAAACAAACCTAAAATATAACAAGATAATGTGCATACACACTTAGAGGAATAAAATCTACTGCTACCCTACACTAACAAAAGAGACAAGTAATTTCAAACAAAACTTGATATTGGCAATGCAAAGTAGTTGCCCCTTCTTACAATTTACAGCCATGAAGATGATTTGGCACTGAATCTGGCTATTGGTATGAGTGAAAAACTTACAATAGGCCAATCCTCCACCCAAATCATCAAGGTGTCAACTGGAAACAAGACAAATACCTCTTTTAGTTTCTCTGTATTTGGATTGAAGAGGAATTACAGTTGATCCTTGGTACTTTGAAGCTCATCCTCATGCTCAAGAGTAAGCATGACTGGTTTTGGCTTCTCCCTTGGCTCCAATGAAGCCAAGTATCTGATTGGGAAAGGTCTAGTCCTTCAAATTTTCCCACTACTATGATATTTAACTCCAAAAATGGGGTCTTCTTGCAGATCTTCTTGGATGGATGATGTGAGAGGGATGATAACCTCATACTATTTCCCTTCCTCTGCAAAGCAGTGTAGCTTTTGGAAGATCAAAATCTTCCAACTTTGATTCAAGAGGCATGTTGCAAACTGCAGGTTGTGCTTGCATGTTCTCTTCCATGGCAACAGGTTCTTGTGGTTGAAGGATGAATGATGGGGGAGAAAATATTGCAATTTCAACTAGCTCCTCATCAATACATTCTTTTGAGTCTAATAGGAAATCAAAATCTTTACTATCCTATTGTAGCAAGGTCTCTCCCTCTTGCATGGTGATCTTAAAATCTTCATTATTTTCACCATATGAAGCTTCATCTTCAAACATGAAGCTAGTGAGTTCAAACTCTTCCAAAAAATTAGACTTTTGGAGAGGTTGAATGGGAGAGGGGTCTGTAATCTCTTGTGTAATTGGATCATGATCTAGTGCCTCTGAATCTGTCTTGGTCACCTCCATATGCTCCTCTTCAACTAGACTTGGAGCTGATTTTTATTCTTCCTTCATGGATTCATCAATCAAGTTAGACCCTTCAAATGATTTTTTTTTATTTCAATGATGCTTTCTTCATCAAGTGGCTTCAACTCTGATTTGATCTCTTCTAGCTACTCATCTTCAATGGGACATAGAGCTGGTTGTTCTTCCTCTATCTTAACTGGTTGTGCAGTTTGGATTGGATTATCATTCTCTTCAGACAAAGTGCCATTATGGATACTCTATTCAAAGAAAATATATTTCTGATCTTCTCCTTCTCATTCTTGTTCTTAATCTTCGCAAACCAATCCTTAGCCACCACCATCTCTTCAACCTTGACCTCCTCTCGTTAGCTTAACCATCAAGGTGATCTTTGTGATCCAAAATTTGACACCCAACTCTTCATATTTTCTATCATTTCTTCTCTGTTCATTTCCTCTTTTCTTTGTTGTTCTCCTTGACTGGATTCTTGAGTCTCTTCCTAAAATGGAATTGGGAAAGTAGGGGAGTGGTAGGTGGGATTCAACCAATTTTTCTATTGTTTGTGGTGGAGAGGGAAGTCGAAATTATTATATGTTTGGAGGGAATGACTACTGGGAGGGAAAATAGCAGAGGAGTTGAGATAAGATTGAAGACTAGGAGATGGAGAAGGGAATTCAACATTAGGGGAAGCATATGGGAAGCTAGACTCGTGACACTATTGCGATGATAGAGTTTGAGAAAAAGGAAATGAATGATATCGAGATGGGGACTAACTTACCCATTGATAAATTTGTCTCACAATTTGCTCATATGCCTCAATATCCTCAATCCACTGCGCAAGGTGAGGCAACATTTCAACCATGAATTCAATCTTCTCCTAAGGGTTCTAATGTCTTCGCATAGGGCCGGCCCATGGAAAAGGTGCCCTATAGCCAATCCTGAATACTTTCATATGTGTTGTAGCCCTTGAATGCACCATGCATGCCTCCAATTTTTGAATCTCCTCTTGCAAATCAGCATCCTCTGTGTAGTTGTTACCATTGTATGCGTCCCCTTGTTCTTGATAAGCTTCATGTCGAAACTGGTTTTGATCCTGCTCATATGGGTAAGCATAATGGTCTTGGATCCAATCATAATGTTAATTTGGAGGAGTTAGGAAATACATTGGAGGTGGACTGCACTATTGTAGGTGTGAATTCCATGAGGGGAATGAAGTCATGATTGCACAAATTCATGAATTACAAAATATAAAAGATGTTGAAAGAAAGATGAATGAAGATGGATGGAAATGGATGGAAAAGGTCTACAACTTAGAGAATGGGTCGTTGACTAGATGGAGTTACCAGATGTGCTTTACATGTGCCTCAAAAGGATGAATCTTAATAGGAACACACCAACCTACTAAGATGAAGTGGTAAGGTGCTTCATACCTCTCCCAAGAGGTATGCCAACACTATTAGTGGTCAAACGGTGGCTTAATATTTTTGTTGATAATGAGACACCTCGAAAAGATGACAAAAATCTAACCTCAATGTCCCACCAGGCATGCCAAAACATTTAGTGGTCAAATGCGGTACCACAATGTATCGTAACTCAAAGTGGGTTGAGACTTTCAGTTTGAGTGCATAACATGGAGCATCTCTCAAAGCGTGGGCCTTTGAAATTGAGAGAGATTTCTAGATGAAGGTCGAGTTCTTATTCCTCTATTGAGGTACACACATAACAATTTGCAGAGGATCTATTCTGAAACCTATTCTAACTTGCCAAGGAGATAGGGTTAAGAAGATGCAAGAAATTAAACCTAAACTAATAGAGGTGATGCACCAAAGGAATGTTGAACACCGACTTTTCTATCAAACACAGAACATTAAAATGTAATACAACCACTATGCACAAATAACCAATATTGTAATGAAAGATCAAATAAATGCAATGAACACAACAGAGGGTTGAAATCATCCACATACATGTATTATTGCTTCACAAAATGATACAGAACATTAAAATGGATAGAATGCTAAAAAATTGCATTACAATCTTAATATAAGGTTCGGACTCCACGAATTCGTCTGCAGACTAGAGAAGAAGGGAGGGTGGAAAACCAAAATTTCCAACCCTTTACAATGAGCCAAGCTAATACCTTTATAGATGCAGCAAAGAGAGGATAAGAAAAGAGGCAGGAAACCTATTTTGGAGGTTAGCTACCAGTCATCAATGCCCCTACAAATCCACCCATAATCTCAATTCCATCGCTCTATGTCTATTTAGCATGTTGAAGAAGGACGAATGCATTGGATCAAATCAAATCTGATCTAGTTATTGAAGAAATCGGATCGTATATTAATGGCATGAAGACATTTTTCTATTTTTACCCACCTAACCTTCTCAAAATTAGGATTTCATGCTTCCATGGCATAGAGGAGGTTGAGATCTTTCTAACGGTGCCAAATTTGTTGAATTTCGAGCACTGGATCAAAATTTATGTTCATTTGAATATTTAAATTGGATCCGTACAAAAATGGTGGAAAACCAATTTTGCAAAATGGGTCCGTGGGCCTGAAATTCACTTTGTGCCTTTTGCACAAAAATTACAAAAGTGCAAAAATTCCCTGCAAGCCCGCAACCATGATTCACTTTTTCCAAAACCATCTTCAAGCCCGTCAGTCCACATTTTTCATTTGGGTGAAAAGTCTCCCCCAAGCCCGTCGGCCCACTTTTGGCAAAGAATCCCTCTAAGGCCCACCTTCCCGCATGTAATGCAGGCCTAACATGTGTCCTCTCTAGGAGTCGGCAAAGGTGTGGCTTACTTTTAAACTTTACGCATTTTCAAAAAAAATTCCCAAAGTTTCAATTACCTCAGGAGACCCTGCCTTCCTACTTTGACTTGAAACATGTCCACATGTATAGTTGGCGTGTGTTAGGGGACCACTTTTGGATTTTTCTTTTAAAGTTGCACTGAAGAGATACGTGGATCGTTATAAATATTTTCTCTATTTCTCAAAGTTTTGGCTAAGTCCTTTTTGTTTAGTGGGACCATATTTTTGACCTAGGACACGTGGAGGCTAGCGCACATTTGATACCTACTTTCAGACTTTACCTTTCAAATTTGTGCAGAGATGACACATGGAGGCCTCTGCTATCCCTTCCATACTTATTATATTTAAGTAGCTAGATCTTTCTCCCTTTTTGAATTTTGGACATGTGGAAGATCTGCACTCGCTTGAGATTGGCCATTGGAAACATGTCCCTTTGAATTTATGCCATTGAGGCACGTGACACACACCGTTGACTCTTCTCCATCTGGACTTTTCAACTGTCAACTTTGTCCCTTTTCGGACCCTAGACACATGGAGAGCTGGCGCTAGTTTGAGTTTCCACCTTGGGTTCTCACTTCTAAAATTACACCGAATCGACACATGGTTCTTTCGTTGGCCTTTCTATACTTAGTCAATTCTATAACCGGCTCTGTCCCCCTTTTGAATTTTTGACATGTGGCGCGCCCGTGCTCAATTAGGAACCTACCTTTTTGATGCATATTTTGGAATTGTGCTGAGCTAACACATGGCACCTTCCGCAAGTCTGTTGTTCGGCCCTGAGTCGACTCGTATGCAGCTAAGTCCAAAACTTTGAGCCTTTCCTGTTTTCTTTCCTATCAATCTCTGGGATCCTTTGACATTGTTTAATTCTTTGAGACCCTACTCCTCCGTTGTCAAGCTTTCTCCTCCATTGTAGAGTCTTTCCTGTCTCTCAGATTTAGATTTGAATGTGAGTTCGTAGGATAGAGATGACCCTCAGGTTTTCTTCTGTGTGCGGTCATGTTTGACAAATTTTACTGAGGGGAAAAATTGGGATAACAGTTACAATAAGATTATATCCTTTGCTAATGATTTAGGAGCTAAGTAAGTGATAGTAGGGGTTACGAGCGCCATTTCTATTCATACTATATCTGCTATGAATCTAAAGTAGTTAGTTTTTTGGGAATGTCAGATATATGATACTAGAGTTAGTGATAGATCATAGGATGAATCTAGTGGACCTATACTAAATGATCACCATGTCTTGAGAGAGTTTTATGATGTTTTTCCTGGCGATTTTTCAATTCTACCTTCCGCACATGAGATATATTTTTAGATATATTTGTTTCCTGGAGCAGAGCCTATCTCACGCATGCCATATATGATGACTACCCCTAAGCTCTGTGAGATAAATATTTATATGTAGGGCCTTGTTAAGAAGGGCACCATCCATCCTAGTGTATCCCCTTGGGGTGCACTAGTTAGTTTTGTTAATAAGAAGGACAAATCCTTATGATTGTGCATCAACTACAGATAACTAAAACAAGTAACGATAAAGAATCGTTACCCCCTTCTACCCATCGATGATTTATTTGATAAGATAAAGGGTCTATAGTGTTTTCCAAGATTTATCTCAAATTGGGGTATCATCAGTATAGGATTATAAAGGTGGATATAAACAAGACACATTTTCACACAAGATATGGCCATTAAGAGTTTACAGTTGTGCCTTTTCGCCTTAGAAATTCCCCTATAGTAATCATGAGTTTGATTAATAGTGTGCTAAGGTTATTTTTGGAAAACTTCATGATCATTTTCCTAGATGATATTTTTATTTTCTCACCCACCCATAAGGAGCACGAGGAGCACCTTTATCGGCCTTTTTAAAGTGCCTTACAGAGCAACTTGGGAACTTGGAGAAGTGTGCATTCTTCTAGTCAAAGGTTCAGTACTTGGGTCACGTTATTTCTCGGGAAGGTATCACAGAAATCCTTCTAAGATTATAACTATCATCGATTGGCACTTTCAAACCAATGTGAACAAGGTACGCAGCTTCATGGGGTTAATATGGTAATATTGGAGATTTGTGCAAGACTGTTCATGCATTTCTCATCTCATTACTTCCGTTTAGTGGAAAGGGAAGAAGTTTGTTTGGAAAAATATATCTAAGAAGGCCTTTATGACTCGAAGGAATTTCTCGCCACAATGCCTATCCTAGGAGTGTCGATCCACAAAGGTATTTCTTTGTATGTACAGAGATGCTTATTTAGCAAGGTTAGGAGGATTTTTGATGCAAGACAATCAAGTTGTTTCCTTTGAGTCTCACAAACTCAAGGATTAGGGGCTCAATTATCCAAATGATGACCTTCACTTGCAGTAGTAGTTCATGATTTAGTGTAGTTTCTACATTTTCTTTTAAGTAGCATGTTTACCCTCAAGATAGATGATATGAGACTTTGACACCTCTTCACGTAGTTGAATCTCAATGCCCATCAATGATGTTGGATGGATATTTTATTTGAGTACGATATATAGATTGAGCATGTGAAGGGGAAGGAAAATATGGTTACAAATGCTTTGAGTTGACAAAGGTATCATGCCATGACTACCACCATTGGTACAAATTTTAGAGCCGAGGATCTTGTAGCAGATTCCTAATGACAAGTTATATCTTATGGTTGGAGCATAGATTGATTCACTGGACCCCTTACGGGGAAGTTGGAGGGGCTATCTTTAGAGGAAGATGGGCTTCTTCACCACATAGTTTAGATTTATGTACCCAAAGATGGAGGAATGAGACAAGATATCTTAGTATCGGCTCATTGTGGACCTTATTCAGCCCATCTAAGGGTGAAGAAGATGCACGCTTCAAGGAATCTATTTCATTAGAGGGGTCTTCAGAGGGATATATAATGGTTCATATCTTGGTATTTGGAGTGCAAGAGGGTGAAGGCCAAGCATCAACATCTAATTAGAATTATTTATCCCCATGCTATACCGAAGTGGAAATGGGACACCATTTTTATGGATTTCATTATTGGGCTACCCATGTTGAGAGACCACAACAACGCCATTATGGTCATGGTGGATAGATTGATGAAATTTGATCATTTTTCTCTAGTGAAAACAGCTTATAAAGCTTGTGTAATGACACAAGTATTTTTATATGAGATTATCAGAATTCACAGGATTCCACAAAAGATTATTTGTGACCAAGACTCTTTTTATACATCACATTTTTAGACCATAATAAAGTTTATTCTCAGAATGAAGATTAAATGCAAAAGTATAACTTATCACCAAGAGACAAATGGTTAGACAGAGCGGGTAAACTAGACACTTGAGAATATGCTCTGCGTGTACGTCATGGATCTGCGAGTTGAGTTGGAAAGAGTATCTCTATCTGCTATATTTTTATTATAAAAACATATTTTAGAGTTCCATTGCCATGGCACCATTTCAAGCAATTTATGACAGGAGTGTATGACTCACTAAGTTGGGAAAGGTTAATAGACAGGATATCTCTCGGACCAGCCATGTTACAAGATATAAATGAGGTCACCACCGACTAGAAAAAGACTATAGGAGGCTCGGGATAGGAAGATGAAGTATCCATATCAAAGGAGAGTTGATCATGCGGTTATGAGGTCAAGACAAAGGTATTTCTAAGATTCATATCTCATAAGAGCCCTATATTTTATGGAATGGCTCTAAGCTATCTCCAATATTTGTTTGTCTATTCAAGATATTAGAGTGTATAAATCTCATTTCCTACCATGTAGGGTTGTCATCCAACTTGTTTTATGTACATGATGTCTTCCATGTTTATGTTTTTAGAGATATATTCCATATCACTCTCATGTATCAAAATCAACCACATTGTAGGTACTGGGATCGAGACAGTGACCTGTGGAGCCCATCTTCATTATAGAGTATAGGATATTGGGCCTTCGAGGTCATGACATTGATTAGGTGCATATCCATTGGGATTGGTATGACGAGCCATCAACTACTTAGGAGGATGCCACCTTGCTACGTGTTTAGTTTCCACACCTATTCTAGTGACTTCCAATTGGAAGTCGAGTCTAAGGGGAGGTGGATGTAATGCCCACTTCTCTTCGACAGCTTGTCCCTATTTCACTCTTGATGACTAGTAGCCTAGTGACATTATTATTGATGTATTATTTTGGATAGCTCATGTTTTGACTATGTATAAATTTGATTATTATGATGATCTGACTCTTATCATAGATTGTTTTGATGCCTTGTGGACACTGTTAAACATTAAAGCACATGTTGATTAGCATTGATTACTTATATATATATATATACTGACATCTTGAAGGTATTGCTATAGTGACTATATTTTGATGCATGGTCTAATCATGATTACTTTGATATTATGGATTTATTGTTTTGAGATTATTTTAGGTGATCAAGTATGAGGATTCGGTGATTATCATAAAATGTGAATTATGATTATGATGTTTGTAAATTTTTAATTTGAATTAAATTATATACTATTACAGATAATAATGGTTATATGATGATTTTTTATATGATATTGCATTTTCGTGATCTGATTGATGCAACCATGAGGTCGAAGGTGGTAATAATTATGATTGTAGGACAAAAATACCACACCAACAAGATAGACTAGGAAATCCATCCACGAACGAATGCCGTAAGTTAATAACGCTGGTCAACTTGCAAACTTCCATGTGTTGTATTGCGTTGTCTTCATGTTGTCATCTTTCATGGGTTTCCCATGGCGGCACCTCACCATGTTACCATGGGTATATGTAGTTATGTATTTTTATTTGTATGTGGTTATGTTAGTCATATTAGTGTGAATGCTGTTGCTTCAAAGTATGTTCTTATGTACCCTCATGTTTATGTGGAAGTGTACCCTTATTTTAGATATGTAATGTTTCTAAGTGTGAGCTAATGTCCCCTTTTGGATTATCATGAATGTTATGTGTACCCTTAGCTTTATTTTGATTAAATTATAAGGGTTTGTTAAATAGGATGATGTGGCATGGGGAGGGTATATATTTCTTAGTATATGATTTATCCCTTTCCTCTTTTGGTTGAAATTTGAATCTTGCTCGGTATGTGTGCCATCCTAAACCCAAAATTCGGATTTGGGATTTGATCCCAATTTTGAGGGCTTGTGGGACACCATTAGCTTGTCCCACACTCCTTAATTTATCCCCACAACCATGCCTATGACTTTAGGGGTCATTTTTAGGCCCTGATCATGATATTTTGGTAGAAAAGAGGTAATCATTCCTCTCATTTCCTTGGTCTTCTAAATGTGTTTTGGAATGTGTAACTTGAGCTTAAGTGCAAGATTAGGCAATGTCATATCCTCAACCTACCCCTTAATTGTTCCTTGGTATTTTGTATGATCTTGGTGATGTGGATTTGGAGGGAGATGAGTTGGCATCCTACATGGAGCCACATCACCTCTCCCTCCTTCTTTTCTATTTAATTTCATCTTTTGGATGAAGTGGGGTTACTTGATTTTACTTATTTTTCTTGGATTTTAGAATTGGAGAGTGCTTGCTTTGGAATTTCTTATTTTGGTGAAGGAGAGAAGGCTTTGATTACTTGGGAGAGTTTGGAAGATTGTGCTTGTGGATTAAGGAATCTTGCAATGGAAAGGTAGGATTTTGTCTCTCTATTTGCATGTTTTTTTAATGTTTATGAAATGTATATTGGTTGAATGTATGTTGTATATTATGTGGGTTAGGTAGATTTCCTTGGAAGGTGAAAGGAGAAGGAAAATGGGATCTATGAGGGAGGAAAAAGAGTTATGTGATTTAGGAGGGTTTTTGGTAAGAGTGCTCCATCTTGTGGAGGGAGAAGGGGAAAAATTAATAATTTTATTATGTAAAAATTTAATTGAGGGAGTCATAAGAGTTGAGGGAGGCATAAAAGACTTTACATGATGGAGTTGTTGGAGGCTTCAAGATGAAAAATAAACATACCTGGGAGGTAAAAGGGGGATGCCCATGTTTCCTCTCTCCTTTTGGCTCTATGGATAAGCCTTTGTGTTATATGGAAGAAAAATTGCAGGTTTTATTGATTGTTTTGTGTTGTAAGAAATGTTGAGTATGTATGTCTCTTGTGAAGCCCTTGTTGTTTCCATGGTTGTGAAATTTATTCATTGTTATTTGGTTGGAGCTCGATTGTGAATGGTGGAGAGTGGATTCACTCCACCATTGATATAATTTTAGAAGTAGAGCGTTTCCTAACTCTCTCTCCTTATTAGTGTGTAAATGATGAGAAAAAAGATTTGTTGTTTGAAGGAGTTATAGGATTCTTGTGGAAGTATTTTGAAACCTTGGTAAAACTATTTTAATTGAGGGAAAATTGGAAGAACTGTATTGCTATGATTATTGTAAGGATGTCCTTGTTTTGAAATAAATTTGTAAAGGATTGTACTATCTCAACACTTGTATAAATCTGTCGAACTTGATGTCCAGCCGTGAAGGAATGCATTGCTTGAGTTATCATGAAACCTGTAGCTACTTGTATATGGAATTTGTTGGAAATTTGTTATATAAATATTCCTTTAAGGAAAGGTAGAAACATAAAAGGGATCTCGAAAGTTATCCGAAAAGTTACGAGATAATAATATGAGAACTCTGTGTTGTTTGGAAAGGATTTGTTCCTGTTTTAACTTCTTATGAGTTTCATAAAAATGTCCCTCTAAATCCTGCATTCCTCTCTATAAAGGGAAAATAATATGTGTCTTTCAAATATATTGTACTTTGAATTAAATATGGAAATATGTATGAAACTATAAATGGGAAGATAGCACTGTACTTTTCCCTTCCTCCTGCGCGTTTTTGTTTAAAATCCCAAAGATAGATGTGTTTGCTTACAAAAATTAGATCTGGCTATCCATATTATATCAAATTATGGAAGAACAAAAATATTATGTCTAAATGTGGATGAGCTAAATTTTTAATTCCACATTTTAAATTTTTGGAATGCTTTATAATGACAAAAATATTGTTGAAAAATTGTGGCAAAAGGCAAAGTTTCTTGTAGTTATGAAACAAAGGGAGAAGTAAAATTTAATAAATAAGTGGATTGCACTTTTACAAAATACATAATCACTCAACACATGTGATAAAGGCTAGTGGAGGAATCCCCATTGCAATCACTGCCACACTCATTTGAGTTATGATGTGTTTCTCTCCATTGTTCAAACTTGTCCTAATCAAGCTCTTCTAGTTGACGATCAACATCATCCCACCAATCAATAAAATTTACTAATAATTCAGGCTAGTTCCCATCAAGAGGAGGGTGTACAAAAAGTGTGATGTCATGATATTTCTTAAGTTATTGATGCCAATCTACTATAGGGAATTTTTCATTTATCCATCTCGCTAGTGATTTTGTCTATCATAGTGTCTTTGGGAATCAAACGCAAAAATGAATGACCATCCCTTACATGATAACCATATCTTCCAGCTCTATAATTTTATGGGACCATTATGTATTCAAAATAAGAAAATTCAGTTATTTTTCCCTATTTGGTCCAATATTGAAAGGGGGTGGATACATTGCATAATTTATCAACGTTATGGAGGCATTGTGAACCTCATCAACTTTTATTGTTGGGATTCTTCTAAAGATTGTCCATAATCATATATTCCAATCATCCATCTGCATAATATGTAATAAATTATCCATACTGAAAAAAAAATCATATATTTTTATAGATATTAGACAATATAAAATACAATATCTGAAAAATCTAACGTGTCGACATGGTATTATGAGAAATAGTGAAACAAATCAAAATGGTACTATGAGGAACCATGAATATGTATAAAACTATCTTTGTCTAAATCATTTTTTTCATTCCCAACACATTTTCATAGGTTTATGAAAGTACTATTATTAGTAATCCCTACCTTCCACATCCTTCCAGATCTTTAAGAGTATTAAATACAAATAGGTAACATGGACGGGTTATCCTACATAAAATATTAGGAATGGTTGAATGAGAAAAAAAAAATATATCTATAAATATAAAATGAACACCCTAACCTATTAAAGGAACCCAATGTGATCCAAGCGTTATATAAGAAAGTCAAGATAAATTACTAAAACATCATATTCCTTACATTACATTATTGGAATATATTTTGGGTATCTCTTATTCTAAAAAATGTTTATACAGTAAGTGGGAGTATCTTAATCAAAATTTCATCCATTTTATTCATCACTATCATATCATGTTAATCAGTAAATAAAAGGGTAAGAGGGTCCCTCACCATTTTTGTTAATATGAAAAATTACAACTTTACAAAAATATCATCTTTAAGGAAACCAATCATGGAGAAAACTTTGAAATATATAGAATCAACCTTTTATGTTGCGATTAAAACAAGTTAAACAAAATCAATCCTTAAATTAATTTCAAACAAGGGATTATTGTGAAAGATATAGAAAATGTACAAGATGTAGAAACTGAAAAAGAAGGACATTAAATCTTGTAAATCTCAAATAAGGAGTTCTCACCTAAATTAAAAGAAGTGAATAGGGAGATTAAATGCAACTTTTTTGTGCATGACGTACATTATTGTCCTTAAAAGTTTGTCTTTCCTTATAAATATGTCCATAATAGTGAGTCCTAATCCTTATGTAAAAATATTGTTTGAATTCATTTTCCAAATACGTATTGTTGACAATTTTTGCACCCAGTGCGAAAAGGTCAACTCAAAAATTTTAAGGTTTCTTAGATTGGTTAGTTATGAATTTTCTTATGTTTGGGACAGCCACCTTGGGTTAAGATAAAGTTTATAATTGTTCAGTTCTTCACAGTCTTGGAAGTCATTTAAAATCAAAACTACAACTTCAAAGTATAGTTTGAGAACACCATGCCTTATAGATGCAGCCATTCCATTTGAAACCCTCGTCAACTATGCATGCGATTGTTAAACAACCATTCATAGGACCCTAAGGAAGGTAAGAAGGGCAACATGTTTTAGACATGATTTTCGAAGCTACGAGGCGGTGGAAATTTTTAGGGACAGTTTTCACTTTTACAAGCAATTTACAATTTCATGAGCGACAATCGTGTACACATGATTGTTTATTTATTTCTATGATTAAGTGAATTATTTAATGGTTTTGACTTATATAAGTTCTTTCATTATCCATACAAATGAAAGAAAGTACAGAAAGGCAGGACATACATCTCATAACATGAAAATATTTTCATTTATTCATGAGGAATAATAGTACATATTTTTCTCACACAAGCCGTGAGAAATAACTAAAAGGAAAAACAATGCATATATTTATGAAGCTGAAAATGTAAAGAGGTAAAAGAAACCCATCATTGCCTCGAGGAGTGATATTATCCTTTTGTATTGTTGTTCCACCTATCCACTGCAACTGCATCATGGTACCTCAAAAGGGAGAAACAAATGTTCATCAATACTTAGCTCAGGGTTTAGTTTAACTCTTTATACTTCCAACTTCATAAATTCATGCATTGAAAAGTGTAACAAAGGTGAAGTAGAAGAATCAGAATTTAAAGGTTGAAGTCAACTGAAATGAGATAAAATTGTAGCTGAAAAAATGAAGAAAAGAGAATTTTGGGAAAATTTTGATAGGGCTTCACCATGTAAAATGGACATTTACGACTTTTTCAACATGCATATCAGAGTTGTAATAAAAGGAAATATAGTATACAATGCAAAAATAAAACTGAATTTGTACTCTCAATCATCATATTGAAGTACTTGGAGCATTTTTATAACTTAACACCTGAATAGCATGAAATTTGAAGTAATTTTACAAAGTACATCTTTTCTATGAATTCTAGTTTTCAAATAAAGGAAGTATGAATTACAGATATGCTGCCATATCAAAGAAGTACAACTATTTATGCAAGGAAATAGATTAAGAAAATATTAACATCAGGTTCACCATAGAAAGTGAAGACTCAATCTGGTTAGAATGGATTAAGCATTAAGGAATAGAAGCTCTATTGAAAGTAACCATTCGAGTAAAATGCATCTTGGAACATCTCAAAGTTATAAGAAAGGTACAGTCTGTTTTCTTTCAGCAGATATAGTCATTAGACAAAGGATGGAACATGTAGTATAAATTACAGTTAGAAATTTACACAGATAGAGCTCCATGACATCAACTAAACCAAATACTTGTACCATAAAATAATGAATATCTCTAAAATGATAAAACGGTGAAGCTAAGTTCAGGTGTTCAAGTGGATATGAGATATTTCACTTAGTCAACAGTTAATGGAAACATTTACTTAAATCTTGAATGATTGAAATATGTGTACTGGGTAGAAAGAAATCACATAAGGGAGCTAATTATTAGTGCCTCAAAACAACCAAATATGAGCTCAACTAATCAGCGTTGGTGATTACAGAAAATGCAGAGGTTGAATAATAACATAGTTTCGTGCTTGAAATATAAAAAATGATGCTAAACATTCTAAACCACCCCACTCAGAAGAACTCGTAAAGGAGCTACAAATGCTCGAATACTTAGAAATAGACGAAAGAAACCCAGAAATAACAAATGTCAAATCGACCCACATCAGAAAACATGCAGATCTAAATAAATAATGACTACCCACAGTTGATAAATCAAAGAAACCAGAGTTTCAAACTTCATCAACGACGGCATGCTACCAAAATGAATAGATCCTGGCCAAGGTGCCTTTTGCACAACAAAATACAACCCAACTGATGGGTGGAGAAAATACTAGTTCCAAATGGACTAGATCTAATATTGTTTGAAGCTCAAGTTAAATGGTGTCATGCATATGAGTAATGGATGGAGATTTGTGAACTTACCAGAAATCAACCATGATGGTCATGGCTCCAGTCCAGAGTAATTATAGAGCAGGAATACAAAACAGATCACAGAGTCATCGAACTCGAGAGGTCAAACCATCGCCGAGTTGTTTGAAACTTTTCAGTGAATGCAAGGAACAAGAATGCAACCAGAGCTGAACAACAAAGATACAAATCCAATCGAAGTTCGAGAACCAGAGGTGCTCTGAGAGAGCTCAAAGAACATCAATAGCGGCCAAGAATAATTCACCAGGGCTTTGCCCATTCCCACAGGAGCAAAAAATGATCAAAGTTAGGGTTCGAATGCATCTTATCTCCTCAACTCACCCAATGGGTTAAGTTCAATGGTTCAGATTATAAGTACAGAGAGATTGATGATCACAAATGTGTTGTCAAAATCGATGTAAAATTCATCCAAATTGAAGGGCAATCGACTTAGTTAAATTTCAAAAATTTCAAATTGGAAAACTTTCATCTGCAAGCCCGCAGGCCTGAGAAGGACACGTGCCATCACCACATTGGAAGTGGAGAGATGGAGGTCGGGAGTCACTTTTGTTTTTTAAACTATAAAAGTGTAAAAGTTTAAAGTTCCAAACATTTCCCGCAAGCCTGAGCCTCGGCAATGAGAAAATCAAAGCCGCGGGGAGAAAATTCTAAAATCGATTCCACATAGTATCGGTAGAGTGGCAAGATTTCTCAAAGTTTTGAGACTTTATACAAACAGGCTTAAAAGTCTTGGGTTATCCCGTATGCCCGCATTTCCACTGGGCCGAAGGCCATAGAAATTTTTTCCTTTAAGGCTCGAAGTAATTAACCAAGGTCATGCCCACCGACCACATTAATTGCAGGGGAAAATCCTAAATCACAAGTCAAAGATCAACGGTGCAAGTCCATCAAGGACAGAGATCGATGGTGTTGATAAAATACCAAACCCAACCAAAGTTTTAAAATGCATATACATGGTGAGTGGACAGGAAACCCTAGTTTGGGTTGAGTTAAAATGCCACCGACAAATAGCCAAGGGTTGACTCATTGTGTAGAAGGGGCCAGCCCACGTGTCCATCAAATAATCATTGCAATATTGACTAAAGTCCGAACTATAGTATATGCTCCAAATAATACAAGTGTCAACCAAATCATGCCAACAATGATCACCAAAAAGGTGAGTCTTTCAAACCATACATTATCCAATGTGCAAAGGCCGACAAGTGTATACATGCATATATTTATCACAAAGGTGGCAGACTATAGTCTAAGGTCGGATAATCAGAGTGGCCAAACCAATGAAGACTAATGGTCAAGTTCAAAGGTGGTCCCCACTAGTGGGAAGGTTAGAGATAATTTACACTGTGTTATCCATGTGATCACTAGAAGACAGAACAAGTGTCAACATTAGAGACAAAGGTGGTCCTAATCAGGATAGATATTTGGATGAATTATTTTACAAAGTATTGCAATTAATGTAATTTATTTTTGCTCAATACACAAGATTATTTTTGCATGCCTTCACAATAGGACAAAATAAAGAAGAAGATAGAGTTGCATGTTCATGGAGAGAGACTTGCCTAGCAAGCAATCTTATTTTTAGCAATATTTTCACCTTTCTTTCTTAAAAATAGAACAATCAACTTCAGTTTGACTATATTGTAATCAAGGCTATTAATGCCTATTTGTAATTGCATGCTCTTTTTATTCCTTTATCTATTATTAAATAAAGGATAAAAATAAGATGCATGGGCGAGTACAAGCCTTAGGCTATTTTTAGGAAGAGGGTAAATTTTATTTTGCTATATATTGTGCGCCTTTGCAGCAAAGTACAAGGGAAACTTCTAGAGGACTTTTGGATATAGGAGTACTAAAGTATTTTTTCCAGCTTTTTCCTCCGAATGTGAATTATTTTCTTCCTTTCCAATTATTTGCAGTCTTTTGTATGTTTCTATTAGTGTTGTGAATGCAAATTCGTGATAAATCATCTTACCCTGCTACAAATTCAATATTTTCTGCATGATTTTAATGTGCATGTTAACTTATTAGTGTTGTTGTGATCTTTTTCCCTCAAGACAACCAAGTGTTTTACCTTAATATTATGTAGAATAACTATTGGCTCATGCATCAAGAATCTTTCACATATTAATTGTGCATATACTCATCAAATACCTCATACAAATTTAGTGTATCACCTTAGTTATAATTATTTTACGGTCATCTTTTACCCCTAAACCCCGAGAATCAATTTAGGATACATCAATAAGGAACCGGCCTTGTAATCTGAGACTCACCTCAAAATAGGTATACCCCTAGACTGAGGTGTTTCCATTGTATCTACGAAAGATAGAGATCAATTGTGTAAACTTAGAAAACCTACAGCCATCTCTCTACAAAGTGCACTTTCGAGAGCTAACACGTATCAAAACCCACCCTCTTACTATGTAACCTAAACACCATATCTCTAGAATCATTCCCTTTTAAAGGAACCTTACCTTTTTTAACTAGACTCCACTCATATCATTCAACTAACTATGAAGATATATCATTTAAGGAGGGGTTGTGAATATTTTCTTAAACATTACCATTACACATTAACGTATCTGTATTGACTTAATGTGTTACCAATTGATATTTTTAACATAAATGTATTTAAAATATCTAAACTTTCTATAAATTATATAAACATTAATAATTTTAAAACTATAATAAATTATAACACATTTTAATAAAATGGAATATATTCAAATTTTATAAATCATTGGTTGGTTCAATCTAATTTTGTAGAGAAAAAATTCTACCTTTAAAACTCCACATAATAAATACTATTTACCATTCATATTTCACATAATTAAAATTATTTCAAATTTAGAAAAGAATCAAAGTGAATAGTATAAATAATTTCAAAATATCTAATTTTAATAATAATTCGAATTAATACTAATCAAAAGTACATATTTAATATTTATGCTCATCTGAATCCAAAGTATCATCTAATTAGAAAATGAAAGATATATTAAATTACAATCAACCTTTTTTAAAACTTGAATATTTGTATAGTCTTTTTAATATTTTGAAAGTTTTTTAGTACAAAACATAGAAAAACGTAAACTATTTTTTCTTGTATTTAGCAACAAAGTTGGATCCGCTTCCTTGTGCAATCATTTTTGTAGTTTTTTTAGGATCTAAGGACGATTTCAAAATTTCTTTAGGAGCTCCCATCTTCTTCATTTAACTGGAGGCTCATATTTCTTTGCATCCTCAATCATGTCATATACAAATCCATATCCTCGTGAATGGGAGCCTATGGTGTGGAATTTGGAGAGGTACAATAGTGAGGTTTCTGGTAAATTTAGTTGGGCCTTAGCCATCACTATAATTTATGGTTTAGGTAGTAAAATCTTCCTGTAATATACTACATTAAAAAAATGGTTCACCTCCTAAATTCCACCTTCCTATGGAATTTTGGAGTTGTTATTGTTATGAAAATAGGATCAAGAGGAACAATGCTCTGGGTATTCATATTCATAAACAAAAATTAACTAAATACAACACCACACATGTAAAAATAAGCATACAATTAATGTTAGTATGTTATAATACAAAACTAATATGCATAGTCTAATATGAAAAACATACGTAAAGGAAACCACTATTTTAGAAAACTATGCAAGACAAATTGATGTATGAATAATTTCTCTTGGGCAAGCAGCTTTAAAAACCTCTACGCAACACAATCTACCATCCAACTATGGGCGTATCGATGTGGCATCCTAAGGGGAAAGCCCTTTAACACAATGATTCCCATATTTTCAAGAGCCACATGCCCCCATATACCAAAATGAGAGTGAGAGTATAAAAATAGGCCTTTTTTTTTGCATCAACCTAGATCATATATTCACAACCTTACAATTAGTAAAATATAACAAATAATAAAAATAATTTTATATACAAATTATCTTCAATTTACCATTATTTACAAACATAATGAATACAAAAAAATCAAACTTACTCTAATGTTATTCCATTTCACATGCAACTATAAAATATAAGAAGTTTATAGTGTACAACATATGAAATATATATGTTGTAAATAACATCAATAATTAAAATGTATGGCATTACTAATAAATAATATTAAAACACATAGATGAGTTCATCCTATTGAGACAAAATCATGTATAATAAGAAAGAAGAAATAGTTAAAAATTTTGTTGTTGAAACATAGTGTGCTTTTCAACATGTTTCAAAACAAAAACGTATTTTTGACAATTGTTTTGAACAAAAAAATCCACACAAAGACATCGTGAAGGCACAAGATTTACAAACAAGTGACTCTAAAATGGAAGTATAATTAAATGTAAATATAGCTCAAATAAGGGTGTTACAACAAGTCTTGATATTAGAACTCGTTTAGGTCTGGACAACCTACACAATGTTGGTTAAATTCTCTCTATTGTATTTGGTTCTTACTACATTTTATTTCCATTCATGAATTTACTTTTCCACTGAATTAATAACACAAATAAGTGCTAATGTTTTTTTAGAAGAGGATCATGTTGTTTTTGAAGATATACAACCAATTTTGTAGGGAATATTTTTCAGATATGCATGTAAAAAGGTTGCTTTAGTATCTAAAAGAAAGTTTTTGCATCTTATGGAAATCAAACCTCACATCATCAAGATTTACTCTTTTTATAATGAATATTGTGGAGAAAATTTCTTTGTAGTTTCATTCTAGGTCTCAAAACAATTTGAAGTTTTTAAATTTGATAGCGATGAAAGAGTTGTCAGTATGACCATACCTGAAATAGTTTTAAAATCATTCTATTTGAAATTTCCTTGTTATTTATTTATCTCTCTATTGATTAAATTTCCATGCCTATTGTTTTATCACATTTGTTTGCAATATTTATTAAAAAATGAAACATAAGATTCAAATAAAGACATAATAGTTCTTTACCACTTACATAAGAACAATACTCAAGTGAGATGATCTATTCATTGATAATGTTTTTAAATTGCAGAACAATATAGCATGGAAAAATAATTACATATCTCTACAGTTTGAAATAAAACTTGAAAAACTATTAATTTAGTTTTGTTCCATGAAACTATTTTTAAAAATGAAATGTCAATTATTTGAAAGCTTCTCAACTCTTGGATTCAGTAAAAACATATGAAGTAATGTTAAACAAGTTAGAGTGATTTAGTGCCAACATAGTAAATAACTACAAAATTATTGCCCAATAAGTGGAAAATTTAGCTGGCATATGCACAATATAGATAGAAACCATAAATTTGTGATGAAATATGGAAAATAATTTAAATTAAGAATCCTTATCTCAGATGAATCTCATATTCATTTTTCTATCGAGTTGTTATTTTATTAATTGATAGGAGTGGCCCTTATTAATACTTTGTATGGCCTTGGGCACTCTCGACTAACCTGAAGTATGAGAATAAAAACCGGAGAGATTTGTGGAGGTTGGAAAAAATAGAACTTATATCAGCAATGATTTGTTTTGGCTTGGTGAAATAAATTTTGAACATTAATTTCATTTTATTCTTCTCATATTTTATGTGAAAGATTGAGGAAACCCTGTGACAAATCAAATATGATTTTTCAAGATTCAAGATGCTCTGTCATTTTTGGCTCGCCTTGATTATTTAAAAGTTGAAATGATTTGATTATATTTCTATTCCTAACTTGATTTTTAATTTAGTGGGTATGTGGAAAATGGGAATTCCTAGACTATAAATGTTTATTTGTTGCAAGTTTGACATTAAAGCAAATATTAGGGATTGTAAAGCTAACTTTTTGTTATTTAATAAATGTAGAATCCAAACATGAAGAAGAATCAATATTCATTCCTTTAAGCTGGAGTTGGAAGGAAAATGGATGGGAAGAGTGTCTAGAATTCCGTAAGAGATTTTTCGTGTTTGGCATCTAGGTGGCTCCATCATCTTTAAACTTCACTCTCACTTCTACGGTATTTTCTATCCATTTGAGCATTTTATATTTTATTTAGTCATTTATTTTTGAGGTTAATTACAAAATTCAAGTGAGGGAATCATATAAATATAAATGAAAGAGTTGACAAATCGTATAAGAAGCGTGCACCACGATGAAGTTGCACTGGTTGAATCATAATGGCTCCAATTGTAATCACAAGGAGGAATTGATCAATAATCGAATAACTTGTATAATGAAAAAAATCTTGCACATGTAGAGAAAAGACAATGGAGTGTCTTGGCATGCTCATAAATGTCAAATGAAGGGATACATATAGGGTGTTGAGTAACCCTAGTGCATGACTCAATAGAAAACTCTAAACCTAACCCATATGAGATGACCCTCCATATTTGAGTGGAGGACACATAGGATAACTCCCACCAACACCCCCTTCATCGAAGCTAGGATAGCGACTATGATGAGTCGACGGAAATAGAAGACACTCCTAAATAACTAAGAAAGATGTGTTAATTGGGCCTTGAAACTAAAGTCCTGATAAGGTGCCCATATACAAACAACATATTCCTAGAAGAAGAAGAAGAAAAGGAGGAATATATATCCCGAAGAAGATGAGAAGCTACAAATGACCTCACCCTAAGAAGAGACCGTAAGTGAAGAAACTTCATCTCGGTGAAGGGCTTAGTAAATAAATATGCAATATGATTAGATGTGTTAATGTACTGAATGCCAATGATACCATCATGAATAAGCTCTCGTATGAAGTGCATATGGATCTCAATGTGCTTTTTCCACTGATGTTGAACTAGATTTCTTCAAATAGAGATAATGCTCGAGTTATCATAGTAGATAATGGTAGGCCTCTAAAGGTGGATTCCAAACTCTATCAAAATACCCTATAGCCAAATTTCTTCTATGGATGATATCGCAATTGCATTCGCTTCTTGCTAGACCAACTAATAGGACCCAAACCAAGAGAGCAGAGCTTGTAAGTAGATTTTGATGATCTAAGTCACCGAACCAATCGTAGAATGTGAACCCAATCAAGTAAATATCCACCCCTCCATTATAGTGAATGCCATCAAGTATAGGTTCCAAAAACATAATGAAGGATCCATTTAGTTTCTTTCCATTGCAACATATGTGGCTCCTATATGAACCTAGACACGATCCCAACAACATACGATAAATCCGGTCAAGTGTGAGTCAAGGAAATCAAGCTTCCCACCAAATTTTGATAAAAGGTACCATCAACTAAGTGAGTAGAGAATTCAGAACCCAAAGCTTAACCCTAGAAAGAAAAGGAGTAGGAGAAGACTTGCAATCGGACATCGAAAACAAGCTAGCAAATCAAGATCATACTTAGGTTGTGAAATCAAAATTCTCGAGTCAGATTGTGAAATTTGGATCCCAAGAAAGTAATGAAGCAAACCTAAGTCAGTTATGGAAAACCTGTTGGCCAAGGCGATCTTCACATAATCAATAATAGAGGAATAACAACTCTGCGATCAATAACTCATCAACATAGAGAACAAGAATGAGTATGGAGTCATCTTGCCATAGAATATAAACATTTGGATCAGAGTGACACCTAGTAAAATCTGACGTAAGTAAAAAGGAGTCCATCTTGGCATACCAAGCCCAAGGGACTTATTTAAGGCCATAAAGAGACTTCTTTAAGTTAAAAATGAGGGAGTGATCATGGACATAACCCAGAGGTTGTTCTGTGTAGATGTCTTCCTCTAGGTCCCCATGAAAGAAGGCACTCTTAACATCCATTTGATGGACTTTCCATCTTCTTTCGTGGAAATGGATAGGGTCGATCGAATAGAATTCATCTTCACAACTAGAGCAAAGGTTTCAGTATAATCAACCCCAGCTATCTGGGAGAAACCCTTAGCTACTAATCGCGCTTTAAACTTTTTGACATCTCCATCTAATTAATAATTTGTTTGGAACACCCACTTACACCGAACTATTTTTCTTCCTTTCGAAGAGGGGTGAGATCCCAACTATAGTTCTTCATGAGAGAGGAATACTCCTCATGCATGGCAGAATCCCACTCAAGAATACCATAGGCCTCTCGGAAAGACTGTTGATCAAAATCAGAGGTGAAGAAGAAGTGGGGTCTAATGAAATCTGAGTGAGTATGTCTCATATGCGAATCATCTCCAACTAAATCTCTAGCACTTTACAAATTTTTCCTAGCCCAAAGAGGACTAGGAGGATTAGGATCGAGTTAAGAGATTCTTCACTTGAGTGAGAAGGGACAATGTACTCATCATCACTACTGTTAGAATTAGAATAATCAGAGATTTGATGATCAGGAGGATTAGGAAGAGGATCACACTCAACAGTATCTTCATCTGATGAGTCAAAATCCAAATCAACGAGTTGAAGAACTTTAATAGGTGGAGAAGTAGAAGTCAAAGAAGACTCATCCAACTTAACACTTCTCTCAATATACAGCTCATGAGAAGTAGGATTCATCAATTGATATCCCTTCATGCCATCAGGATACCCTACAAAGATACAAGGTTTAGATTGTGGTTCCAAAGCCTTGGGTTTTTCTTAGGAATCCAAGCCATAGCCTTGGATCCGAAGACTCAAAAGTGCTCAACATCATGTTTGTGTCTAGACCAGGATTCAAAGGATGTCATCCCTCTCACCGCCTTGTGTGGAACACGGTTTTAAATGTAATTAGCACAATTCACTGCTTTGCCCAATACTGTGGAGGAAGATACTTGAGTGAATCATATAAGTGGCCATCTCCTTAAGAGTATGGTTATTTTTTCTGCTACTCCATTCTACAAAGGGTTGTATGTAACTGTATGTTATAAGGAGATCCCTTCAAACTTACATAAATCCATGAACCTATTGTTTACATATTCACCTCCATTGATGGTTCGAAGAACCTTGATAGACCATTCCGCCTGTTTCTCAGCAATAGCCTTAAAGTCTTGAAAGTGTTCAAAGACTTCAAACTTAATATTAAGAAAATATACCCAAGTATATCGCTAATAGTCATCAATGAAGGTTATCACATAAAGAGCTCTAGTGAACGAAGGAGACAGAAATGGACCGTAAATGTCACCGTGAACAAGATCTAAAGGACTAGTAGCTCTCTAGGCTTTTCCTTTGTCAAACTTCTTTTCAGGATGCTTTCCAAGGGTACAACCCTCATAAAGACCCTTAGAAAACTTGACGCAGGGTAACCCGTTGATCATTTCATTTTGGCTCAATTGTTCAAGGTAGCAATAATTTAGATGTCTCGAACCGCTCATACCGTAGCTTACTAACCTCATTTGCACAAGTCGAAAGCGGTGGGCATAGAATCAGAAGTAAAGTGGGAAAAGGTATACGATTGTGAACGATGATCTTCCTTTCCCTTAGGAATTGTAGTGTCATCG
This sequence comes from Taxus wallichiana var. yunnanensis, assembly GCA_018340775.1. Taxonomy (NCBI): domain Eukaryota; kingdom Viridiplantae; phylum Streptophyta; class Pinopsida; order Cupressales; family Taxaceae; genus Taxus; species Taxus wallichiana. The sequence continues at coordinate 810,710,726 of CM031237.1, forward strand.
TTAAGCTCATGAATAATCACCGAGTTAGGACTGAATTCCACTCACATTTCTTCACCAAGGTGATTAATTTGGTAAACCGATAGGAGATTTGTGGAGAGATCGGGAATGCTCAACACTTGGTTGAATGTTCTCCCATCCATCTCTACTTGCGCCCACTACCGTAAACCGACACTATCGTGTCATTACCCATCGTGATTTGAGACATTCCACTAGGCTCGATGTTGGAGAACTCAACATCTAAGGAACCCATGTGGTGTGAAGCACCATAATCTATAATCCACGTTGATGAAGGATCAAATCGCTATAAGGGCCTTTTGTTTCTTCTTATCAAATTTACAACCTTTTAAGTGGAAGAATTGGCATTCAAAGCATTTTGTTTGATAGACTTAGGAACACCTATTTTATTTTTCTCAAGTAATTGAGTAAGGTGATCAATTTGTTTTCTCATACACGTATGCTCTTTATGACCAGGCTTCTTGCAATAGGAACACAAATACCTATCTTTCTATGCTCTAGACTCAGAAGTCAAAGTGTTCATGTTATTTTTAGTATCGGTCTTGGTTTCTTTCTTAGGTTGATCCTTTTTTTCTTTCTTCTTTTTAGTCTTCTTTTCCTTACTAGTACTTGCTACAAGGGCATGTGACTTGGACTTGAGAGACCCCATTTGAATGAGTTTGTCCTATTCTCGAATGATTTGGGACAAAAAACAATCAAAGGAGGGCATATTCCAATCCTTGCCCAAGGTAGCTTTTGTAGCGTAAAAATTTGACACAAAGACAAAATATTCAGGACCTAACTTAGAGAGAATCGACAAGATCAGTTGAGAATCTTTCTTCTCTACTTGACATTCCTTTAACAACGATATAGTGTGGACAAACTTTGAGAAGAATGCTTTTAGGTTTTCAAAATCACTAGGATTTAACCCTAGTAGTTCATTTTCTAACTCATGAACTCTCATGTCATCATGTTGTCCAGAAATTTCATCTAATGCAGTCCATGCAGACTTAGGTGTTTCAGATGACTCAATGTGGAAGAGAAAGTTGGGAGAAATGGACATGCAAAGAAGACCTAATGCTTCATCACTATGGTTTAACCACTCATATTTTTCAATTTCGTTGTCTAGTTCGGTCTTAGTTCCCATGGTGATGTGGAATAACCATTTACCCCTTAGTTTCATTATTATTTTTATCTCCATTAAAAAAGTTGAATGACGTAAGAAAGGAATTGAAAGTGCATCCATAGTGAAAATACAGAGAAGAAACGTAGAAAAGAAACACAACCACCCAAGACAATATAATAACCCCTACTTCTCGGCACTTTATATTTTAGTGCGTTGAATACGATCAGGTCCAAGCGTTCATCTAGAAACAATTAGTAACTCACGTTGTAATCGGTGTAATAAAGCGCAAGAGAGGAGACCACAATCGTGTTTCGGGAAGCGCAACAAAGTGACACCGTACACAAGCACAATTGCTAAAATCTAGGAAGGAGGTGAAATCAAAACTTGGTTGTGAGAAAAAGCATCTCACGTCGCAAAGGAGACCCCCTTGCTACAAACTGTGGCGGATGCGCTCACTAGTCGCAAGCAATAATAAGGGTAATTTAGAATGTTTAGATGAACTCATGATGATTTTCGATGATCTTTAGAACGCCGGAAGGGTGCGTGGAAGTTTAGAAGTGCTAAGAGTGTCTCTACACATTTAAGAGCATGATTAGAAAAAAATCCAAAAACGCCTAAAAAATTATCGGTTTGGAACACCTAATTTAGCTAATTTTAAAGCTATAGGAGGTTTTTTTAAACAATAATAAATGTTAATTTAAAGATGATTTAATACTTCTAATCGAGAGAGAGGAGACCTAATTAAGGTCACAATTAATAAAACTATATTTAATCTAATTAAATGTAATTAATAGCCAAAGGAGTAAACCCTAATTAAGATCTAAAAATAAATAGATCCTAATTAAGAAATTTAAAAATTCCTTTTTAAAAAAATAATTTTAAATTTTTTTCCACTAAAAATTTTTATGTTTAGATCTATTAAAAGAAAAAAATTATATTTAAAAAATCTTACGTATTTTTGTTTTTAAAAAGGCTTTTAAAAAGTAAATTTTAAAAAAACTTACCTCTTTTTAAAAATGCGTAAGAGTAGAACTTAAATAAGCTTTGAAACTTTACAAGATTTAAAGTAAGATGAAAAGCTTTTTGTGTTTTGTTTTAATAAAATAGAAAGTTTTTAAAATACTTACCAAACTACCAATGTGCATTAGAAGAACATTCCTAAACAGAATAGTTCAGAAGAAGATGCAGATCCACCCACCGAAAATGTGAGGGAAGATGGGAATGCAGTGTTTCAGATCCAAGCGTTGTGGATGGTGGTGGAGATCTAGAAGACCATGACTAGGCAAACCACAAGCACGATGACCACGACCACGAGCAAACAGTGGTCATAGAGGAGGAAAAACCGGGTTTGAGTACAGCCACAGTAGAGGCGAAGATAAATGATGTGCCCGAGCCATTTGGAGACCCAAAAAAACACCCACGTTGCAGAGGCGGGTGTGCAGGAAAGAAAAAAACATCCACACCTAAACTCGTATTCGGCAAAAATGCAAGTTACACCTCCACACAAAGAAAATGCACTTCCTCACGAAAAGGTAGAAGACTAGCTCGGTTTAGAGACAATCCAAAATCTCTGTAGAAACTATGCAAAAAATACGAGAGACAAAAAAAAGAGATATAGATATTTCGAGTTTAATAAGGAAAAATTAAAAAACTTGAAAAAATAACTGTATGTTTAACTGATCTCCGAATTTAGCTGCAGTTAGCTAGAAGTAGCTACAAACCCCGAAATCTTTAGGAATACCGACACATGCATGAATAACAAAAAAAATTTCAAGAGCAAGAAGTTAAATACGTTAGCAATAAAAAATTCAGAATATAACGATCGAAAAACTTGCACGAGGAGTAATAGAATGACACCAAAAGTAATCGCAACTAAAAAATAACGAGTGCACATTTACCCGATCTTAGCTCTGATACCATGAAAGAGTTGACGAATCATATCGCAAACCTCGTGCACCATGATGAAGTTGTATCGGCTGAATCGTAATGGCTCCAACGTAAGCACAACGAAAAATCAATCAATAACTAAATAACTTGCATAACAAAACAAAGCTTGCGCATGTAGAGAAAAGACAACAGAGTGTCTTGGCATACTCATAAATGTCAAATTAAGGGATACATATAGGGTGTTTAGTAACCCTAGCGCATGACTCAATAGAAAACCCTAAACCTAACCCTAAACCTAACCCATGTGAGTGGAGGACACATAGGATAACTCACACCAACAAATGGATGGGAAGAGTGTCTAGAATTTCTGCAAGAACTTTTTCATGTCTAAGATCCGGGTGCCTCCATCATCTTTAAACTTCAATCTCAATTTTTGGGTATTTTCTATTCGTTTGAGCAATTTAGCTTAAATTTAGTCATTCTTTTCGAGGTTAATTACGAAATTCAAGTGAAGGAATCATATAAATATAAATTTATGTGATCATAATAAGGGACCAAACACTAAGCACATGCTATCACCACCTAAGGTTTCATCCATCAAGGTATTTATAGCTCTATTTATATCCATCTAGCTCCATCACAAGGGGAAAAGTTTGGTTCTCTACATCACGCTTCATAGGATTGGAGTCTATTGTTTCCATGCACACATTATTTACATTCTACATCTAGTTATTTCTCACTACTTCAAGTGCAACACACACAAGAGCAACCTATGGACCGATTTCACACATACACACACAAAAGTACATTGGGTCTAAGATGTAGTGTAGTGCTTAGTTATAAGTCCATCATTTTGGTGGCTCAGGAAAGTATGACCCCTTCATATACATTTTTTTTATGGGTTTGATGTTTTGTGTGGGGTTTTATAGGTTATTCTTCATTATACGTTTATGGAAAAATCGGTGAACTAAGTGTGACATACATGCGACAAGAAGAAAACAAGTGCAAAGCTTAAGTGACTCTATCAGAAAAGGATTTTGATCATTTCTATAGATCAAAGCACCCAAAACTCAGACCAAAGTGCCAAATGTTCACCCATCCTTCTCCAGGAACCCTAATCCTATCAGACAGTCCAGATCTACATTTTCTTAGGCTCTTGTGCCAAGGTTTTCTCCTCCTTTTTTCAGCCGATCTCCACTACAACAAAGTCCCATGACCTCTTTGAATCAACTAAGGATTTTCTAACCCTGTTTTCATATTAGGTTTCTTATTTTCATATATTATTTTCTTTGGTTAATCTCAACATTTTATTATTAATTTGTTTACTAAAAAATTTGATTCGGCTATTATATTACATTTTAGCGTAATCATGTTGTTCTAACTTCACGAGAAAAAAATATGGTTGTAGCTTGAAATCAAACATTGAATCTTTTCTAACTAAGAGCAACATTTTATTTTAAATATATGTACCTTCATAAAATGATTGTTATTGGTGTGATCTAATATGAGAAAATGATGAATCATTACAAATCTATATTTTTCTTCAAATCATGATCATCATATTCTGTACTTTATTTCTCTCATTCTCATTTTGTAATTCATGCATTTCTGAAGCTGAAAGTATAACAAGGAAAAAAGAACCCTGAGCTCTAACCTTAGTGTTCTCTCTTTTTGAGGTTCAGTGAAGCATAATGATGAAGACAACTTGAGTAAAAACTCTGCAAGGAAGTGGCTTCATCTACATAGGAAATGGTGGGTCCTTTTTACCTCTTTACATTTCTAGTTTTATACTTCCTTGCATTCCTTTTTTCAGCCATATCCTACAACTTGTGTTGGATCTATGTACTCTTTCCTTATGAATAAATGAAATTGTCTTATGTAATGATATGTACATGTTTCTTTTACATTTTTCTTTAGTAACATGACATTAAATGAACCTTTACAACTCAATCATAATAAGATAACTTGACATAATCATAAGAAAATAAAATGATTAATTGTTCCTTTATTTGATCATCCAGAACACGAGTAATAACACCTGATTGTAGGTGTTCGTTACTTCAACCATTCAAATTTGTAAGCATGCAATTTATGATGTGTGTTACAATTCCCACCTCCATAAGGGGCTACAATAGTCCTCTATGGCTGATGCACAATCTTAATGAAGATGGAAAATTGAAATGACAACATATATGAGTCATTGCATCATGGAACAATGCATTTCAGTTGCTGAATTTCCTTCATGCCATCCCTTAATCTGTCCAAACTGAGCAACTAAGAAAAAAAAAATTCCCTAATTTTATGATTGAACAAAATGGTAAACATGCATACAAGATCATATTCAAGAGTTATAGTGCATGTACAAGGTTCTTTTGGAGAAAGACTACAAGACAAAGAAATTTTTTAATGGGTAAGTATTAGTGTCTAATGAGATTCAAAAGTTTTAGGGCATGGATGAAAATTGAAAAAACTTTGTGGAGGTTTCTATAGTGCTTTGGGAAACATTTCAGGTCAAGGCATTGATGATAAAGCAAGAAAATTATTATTTTTGTCATATCGAGCTCTTAAGAAGGTAAAAACTAGCTCAATGGAGAAATTCATTTTCTCACCCACATGTGCACACTTTTCATGGGAGTTTATGTCCTTAGGTGATGATCATACATGGAGTTAGGAAGACATAGCAAATGTAATGAGTATTTTGGATGTCATAGTTTTATGAACCATTGTTAATAAGTCAGATAAGTCAAAACCCTTGCTAAATCTAGAAATAGAACAAAAAGATAAATATGAAGTGTATGGGAATGAAATGAAATATATTTTTTGGTTTGATGGTTTTTATATGAAGATGACTCTTCCTAGTTCATTTTGGCATTGGTGGCATGCTTGAGGACAACTGTTACAGTAGAATTTTATCTCTTTTTTATAAGGATTTAGTTATATAGTCACGCATAGTAGGGTTAATGATGTAAATATTGATATGGGAGAAGTAATAATATGCATTATTATTATCCATGAAAATTTTATTCAAATTTTGTGGAGAAACCTGGTGCAATAGGTATCCAAACTTTCAACACCGCATGGGTACTAGAGCGTGCAAAACTAGTCTTTTTTTTGAGGTGTGTCTAATATGAATGCATGTTGTAGTAGTGATTTATAGATTTGGATAGCTAGTAGAGGCTTATCAATAAGTGTTTGAGTGATTATTTAATCAGATGTGGTAGTTTATTACTTAATGCCTAATGGCCTAATCATCCCTATTAGGATTCTCTAGAAGCTTTTTAGATCAGGTATGCTTAGTTGGTATTCTCCATGTAACTTATAGTTGTTAATGATTGAGGAGGTTTTTCATGTTTCCCTTGAGGTGTTCCAACATATGGTTAAGCTTGGAAGTGGTGATGGAGGTGTTTGAGATTATTTTTCAAGAATGGTTCTTTATTCCTTATTTCCAGTCTGAGTAGTTTTATAGATTAAAGTGATTAAATGTGTTGTGCCTTTTTTTTGGTGAATGAAATGAGTTGTTATAGTTAGAAGATTTAATGATATTTTAATGGTGTTCTGTATGAGCCTTGATGATGATTTTTCCTCTGTGAACTTATTCACTTTTCAGGACTATTTTATGGGAATATGAAAACTAGTTTAGTTATTTTCTTCTTGGTGTGCTTCATGGTATTGATAGATGGTGCAGAGATTCTTGTGTTTTTTAATGATTTCTAAAGGATGTTACTAAATTTTTGGAGTTAGAGGAATATTTTTAAGCTGTGTTGAGCTCTTGGAGTTCATACTGCATTCATTGGAGCAAGAAGGCCATGTTTTTAGGCCTAATTGAGAAGGCTTATTGTTGTTTATGCTTGATAGGTTCTTTGCGACCCAATATGGTCCTTTCATATGATTTCTATGTTTAGGTGGATTTTTAATGTATTTATGACTAACCTTAATATCCCTGGCCAACTTGTGGTTGTAGTTATGATGATTCATGTATATAAGGCATGTTATATTTGTTCATTGTGGTCTGTTGTGATGATGAAGATGTGAGCGAGATAGAGAAGGTGAGAGAAGAGGTTAGAGGGGTCAAGGGAATATTTAAGAAGATGAATGAAGATTTAATCAGAGTGAAGTAGTAGGTTTGAAAGGTTATTATACCTAATCAACATATGAGGATGTATATTTGAGTGAAACAGGATAAAATATTTTTTAGAGAGTTTGATGTGCTTACAACTGTGCATCATGCTTCATAGGATTGGAGTCTATTATTTCCATGCACACATTATTTACATTATACATCTAGTTATTTCTTGCTACTTCAAGTGAAACACACACAAGAGAAACATAGGGCATGATTCCAGACACACATTGTAGTGCCCACTCCTCTTCGACACTTATTATATTTTGATTTCGATTACTGTTGACTATAGACATGGATATTATCATATCATTTTTGTTTAGCATGATGTTAGATGATATAGATATTCTGACTATTGATGTATTTTGATTCATATATGATTTGTGTGTATTCTTAGAGACATAGAGAGACATTTTATATTGATGATGATGATGTGTTGTTATCATATATATTTACTGAAATTTAGAATTCTCTTCATGTTGACTATGATTTAGCGTTGTAACTAATCTCATGATCTTATTGATATTGATGAAATGGTAGAATTGAGATGTTTTTGAAATTATAAAAATGATAACATTGTTTAGTTTAAATGATAATTTAGTTATATGAGGATGTTTATGGATGATGTGTGTATATTTATCTTTGATGTATTTGATGTGGCCACGAGGCCGAAGGAGGTATTGTGTGTTTTTGTAGGTAATTGTATCACAACAATCAAAAGGGGGTTAGGAGACCAACCACATTGGAATACTAGATGGATACAACAACAGTCACCATGGAAACTTGTGTAATGTTTGGTGTTTGTTATTAGATTGTTAGGGGTCCCATGGGGGGATGACTTCCAAATGTGACCATGGGCTATGTGTGTAATTATTTTCCTTTTTTTTATTTACTTTGGAGTATGTGATTTATTTTTGATGTAATTCATTTAATCATTGTTGATTAATGTTCCTTAATTAAGTGAATTTTATTAAGATAATTGGGGATGTGACAAAAGGGGCCATTTATTAGAGTAGTTGGTCCTTTGGATCTTGTGATTTAAGTTGAGTGTATGTGACTTTGAGTGTTGTGCACCCTTCCTTACTTGGGAAATTCGGATTTGGGCTTAAGGGCCATTTTTGGAGGCTTGTGGAACAAGTTAAGTTTGTACCACACCTCTTAATTTCATATATAAAAACTATATTTATGGGTTGGGGGTTAAAAATAGACCCCATTATGTGTTTTGTAAGGAAAAAGGTGACATTTATTGCACTTTTCTTACATGGGTTTTAAATTATGTCCTTAGGGGTGTGGGTTTGTGTTGAGTGTGTAAGAGGCTTGTCATTTCTCTCAACCACAAATTTATTGTGCCTTGGGGTTGAGGTTTGACTTTTGAGGTGGAGTTGAGGATAAGTGATGTGGCATCCTACATGGAGCCACCTCACCCTCCTCTTCTCTTTTTCTATATATGAAAGTTTATTTTTTTTTTGGGGGTTACTTCATTTTATTGTGCACTTGTATTTTTGGAGTTAGAGAGTTTTTGGAGTGCTTGTTGAATTTTTGGATATTTTTGGAGTTGGATTGAGCTTGAAGGATTTGGAGTGTGATTATTTTATCAATTTATTACTATGGAAAGGTAGGAACTACACCCTTGTTTTACTTGTTTTTTTTTATATGTGTGTATTGCATGTAAGTGAATGGTTGTGTGCTTGTTGGGATCTTGGGTAGAATTCCTAAGTATGGTGTAGGAGAAGGCTATGGGGATTTTCTATTGTAGGGAGGCATAAGAGTTTTGTTTCATGTTTGGGAGGGAGTTGGGTTGGGTGCCCCACCTTTGATAAAAAATGCTTTCTTTTCTTACTTGGTTCTTTTGAGGGAGACATAAGATATTTTAGAGAGGCATAAAATAATGTGGGAGGCATAAGAGGATATTGAGGGAGGCATAAGAGTTGTGTAGGGGTTTTGAGATGTATTTTTGAGGGTTTTAAGGTGGGCACCTAATCCCATTAAGAGGCATAATTGATCTCCCCTAGATCCTTACTCCATTGGATTTTTTGCATTTGCAAGCCTTGTGTATTTTGATAGTTTCATTCTTGTGATTGTATCTTGTGTTCAATGTGTTTTAAATGGTTTGTGAAATTTTGTATTATGATGTGGAAGCATTAAGTTAGTTTTCATGAGTTGTATCCATTCCTTATTGCATTTTGGTTGGGGCTCGGGGGCCAATGAGGAGGATATATTCTTATTCTCCTCATTAGATTATTGGTTGGGTGAGAGTGTGTTGCCTCTCCCCATTTTTGTTATTGTGATTGAAGTAAATAAATGGTGGAGCTCTTGTTGAAGATTTGGGACTTGGAGCATTTTTAGAAGACAAAAAGGAAATCCTTCATTGTAGAAACTTTTCTTGTAATTCCCACTTAAGGTGGAAGACTAGTGGTATTGTATTTAAAATAAAAGTTGTATTGTATGTTTATTTATCAAGTTTTAATGTATTGTTGGAAAGGAAATTTTTTTGCATTGTAATAAAATGAGCTATGCTCTAAAAGAAAAAGGAAATTTCATTGTTACTTGTAGGAGTTTGCATTATTGTAAGAATGAAGGAAGAACTTAGAAGTTGTAAATCATTAAGAATGTATTCTTAGAAAATTTGGAATGTAATATAGTTGCTTGTGCTTTCTTTGAATAAGTGATTGTAGTTGTAATGGAAAAATTCACTAAGTTATAGTGAATTAACTTTTTGTAGGAATTACATTCTTGTTGTGGAAAAGAAAGCAATGATAGTTAGAAATAGATGGAATTCCATCCTTCATTTGAGCTTGAAAGAAATTTCATTGGAAAATAAATCTTGTAGTTGTTTTCTTGTATGTTATTGAAAAAGAAAATCTATGAAATTTAGTGATTTAAGTCATGGAATGAATAAATGGTTTAAATTTTGAACTAGATACTCTAGGAACCTAAATTTAAGCTAATGTTAAACTATAAATAATCGTGGTAAAAAAATTTTAGATTTTTTTCAAAATGATGGCTATGTTTTTAAAGAATAGGACTCACCGCCTGATTAGAGTAGAGTGGCCTGGTCTCTCGAACCGCCACTCGGGCATGGCAGATTTTTACAAATCGTCACCTAGATAAGGTGGTGCTCATAGGACCACCGGCCTACTTAGGGCACTAGTTTCATCACTTTCGAGGAAAGGTAAAATCCACGATTGTGCAATTTTGAACTTGTTTTAACTAAAATCTAAGCCTATAAAATGTAAAAGGAAACTACCAACAAACCATAAGAGAATAAACTCATTGTTTAGGAATTAAAATATGTGCATGAATGAATTTAAATGTATTAAATCTCATACATTAAATGGAAATAGGTTTTTCCCAAATAGAGAACTCAAAAATGGAAATAACTAAATAACTACTCTAGATTTAGGGTAGAATATCTACAATCAACTAATGGAATACATTGTTATAATAAATCCATAAACTAAACTAAACAAAGCTACATCCAAATGAATCCCTCCATGGCCTTCCCCCTTGCTTTTATGGCTTCCACTCGTTAAACCTCAAATAAAAGAAAATAAAAGAGACCAAATGAGGAGGCTAGGGAAAAGAGAAAGGTTTAATAAAATTTCATAAGGATAGTTAGGGTTAGTTGGGAACCATAGGATTTAGTGGCCACAATTGATTTAATCCAAGGGTTAGGAATCGATACTACAATTGTTAGGTGAGAATATATATCATGGGCTTTTAAATAATTTAAGTGTATGTGAAAATGGGTGAATGGGGCCACTTAGTTCCCTAGTGTATTAAGTTAAAAATGTAACTCTCCTAGTATGTTTTAGTAAATGATTCAATGAACATTAAGGCTAATAATTTAAGGGAACTAAAGATAAGGGTTTAATAAATTTGAGTTTGAATGTTATCTTAAGAAGGGGAAAACTATTTAATCAAGTAAAAGAATTAATGGACACTTTTCTAGTGGATTATAATTAAATTGACATTAGAAATGGATTAAGAATATTTAATTATTAATCTAGACCTGATCCATCCATTGTAATGTAGCAAATTGTTGGTAGGAATTAATTAAATGTATTATAAGGCTTGACACCCTTGTAATATAAAAAAAAAAATTGTCTGCAAAGTTTTATGTAATTATTTAAGGTTAACGAGGTTTTCGAACGTTAAAAATTATGGGCGTTACACTTGGTATCAGAGCCCTGGGTTCAATGCTTGGATGAGGGGTACACTTGGAAACATAAAACATAACAAGAAAACTTAGCAAAACTCTAAACCTAGATCACACAACTTTGCATGATATTTTAAAATGTAGAAAACCTAGAAAATTGAAACAAAACATAGAATGATAAACTAACTCTCTTCTTGGTATGTGCAGGATGCATAGACTAGACAAGGGCTTCTTACATGTGGACCTATACTTACCACCCTCAGATCAGATAGTAGCAGCCATGTTTCCTTAGATAATTCAGACACTACAGAATGTTAATGATATTATACGCAGAGGATCTTTAGGAGGGAGACCTAGAAGAAAGGACAAAGAGCCATTAGTAAAGGCTCATGTGCCTTCTTGACATAGTGATGAGTATAGGGAAGATAAATCCCATGTGGATTTAGTCAAATGAGATTCACCATAGAGAGGTCATCGAGACATGTTTACAAGACACATAGATAGATGAAGGAGCTCTAAGCAATGTGATGATTGTGTTGAGAGACCTAGAGGAAGACAATCTATAATGGTAAATCACATAAGAGAGATCCTAAAACTCTATCCATCTCATTCTAATAGAGACACTGGGGATTTTGTGGAAAAGGCATGGTTGGTCAGCTTGAGTGGATGCTTCAAGCTATGTCTATGTACCAAAGAACATGAAGGCTTATGTTTCCATCCACATTTTAAGAGATGGAATAGGGGTTTGGTGGAGGATCGAAGAGAAGAAGATCCTTGAAGGTTTTGACACAATCACTTGAGAGCTCATTGAGGATTGGTTTAGGAGAAGATACTTATCTAGGAGGTTTATTCAACAAAGGATAGATGAGTTCCACTACCTTTCCAGGCATCCATGATAGTGGCAGAGTATGAGAGTCACTTCCTGGACCTACTTTAGTATGTAGACTACATGCAGGATGAGAAGGTGAGGATCCATAGGTTCATTAGGGGGAATGAACCTAGACTTAGGGGGCAATTTTCATTCATTGTCCGTAGACATTAGCAGAGGCCATTGAGAAGGCCTACATTATGGAGGAGAATAGGGGAAGATGAAGTAGACCAGAGACAAAGAGTTGAACCATATCAAGAAGATACATGATAGAAGGTCGAGGGGGTCAGTTCCTCCTCCTTGTGGAAGACATGGTTCTACACAATATTCATTGAGGACATCACAGTATCCACCTAAACAACAAACTAGTGTAGAATTATGGATCCTAGGCCTTCACATAGATTAAATGCTCATGGGGGACATAGTATGGGGCATCCTCTTGGGGACTAGTAATAAATCAGGCACTGCCTAGAGCTCGGGTTGCAGGGCTCGTTAGTAGTGACCACATCCGTCCTTAGTAGAATCATCATGATCTACATGACAAAAAGACCACTAGAATACCCACAAGAGCCACTTCTCATTGAATGGGACTCGATAGTTGCTACGGGTGCAATGTACTTAGGAATCATATGAGATAGATCCCTTAGAACCATAATAAAAAGAGTAAGGTACTATTTTTAGAGCCTACGTAGGTGATACGGCTAGGAGTGACATGATATATGCATGATCAAGAATAACTAGGTACAACACCGGGCACGGTGATTGAGACTACAGGTAGCATTAATGGCATTTCTATTTATGTTTTATTTTATTTAGGATCCTCAGATTCTTTTATTTCTCCATTTGTAGTAGAGTGATGTAGGTTGGTGGCTAGTTAGGTAGAGCCATAGTTGGGATGTGGAGATGGCTTGGAGCCAAGATCATAGTTGACTCCTTAGTCAAGGAGTGCATAGTTTACCTAGGACCCTTTTCCATGACCTTGGATCTTTGTATCCTTCCTTTGGGTTCCTATGGGATTATTTTGGGCATGGATTGGTTATCTACACATAGAGCTAGGGTTTATTGTTACATTAAGGTAATATCATGTGTAGATGATTTGGGAGTGGAGACAATGATAGTGGGAGTTAGGATACCCACCTCTATTTACACCATATCCGCTATGTATCTTAAGAAACATGCACAATGACGTTTGCAGTTCTATACTATCATACTTAGTGAAAACTTTGAGGATGATTCTAGTGGGTTGTCACTTGATGATCATCATATCTTGAGGGAGTTTTCAGATGTCTTTCTAGGGGATATTTCAGGGTTAACCCCACTTGAGACAAATTTTCACATCGATTTGGTTACAGGAGAAGAGCCTATCTAATGAGCGCCTTATAGGATGAATGCCCCTGAGCTCTATGAGCTCAAGTTGTAGCTATAGGGCATTCTTGAGAAATACCTAATACATCCTAGTATATCCCCTTGGAGGCACTAGTGTTTTTGTAAAGAAGAAGGATGGATCTTTGTGTTTTTGTATTGATTATCCTCAAATGAATGAAGTAACGATCAAGAATCGTTACCCCCTTCCATGTATTAATGATTTGTTTGATTAGATGAAGGGGCCACAATATTTTCAAGATAGTTCTTAAGTTTGGATACCATAGTAGTTCCTTTTGGTCTGATGAATGCCCCTATAATATTCATGAGTTTGATGAATAGGGTATTTTGGAAATTATTATATCACTTTTTGATCTTATTTCTTGATGATATTTTGATTTACTCATAGACACATGAGGATCACAAGGAGAAACTTCTCCATCTTTTCAGTGTCTTAGAGAGAAACAACTTTATGATAACCTAGAGAAGTTTGCATTCTTTCAGTCAGAGGTGTAGTACCTAGGTGACATCATTTCTAGGAAGGTATCATTATGGATCGTTCCAATATTAAAGCTATTTTGGATTTGTCCATGCAAACTAGTTTGACCTAGGTGCACGATTTCATGGGACTAAAAGGTTACTATAGGACATTTGTTGAGGATTTCTCTTGGATTGCGCACCCCATCGGTTCCCTTCAACGAAAAGGGAAGATGTTTGTTTTTTTAATGGATGTGAGAATGCCTTCAATACACTTAATGGATGTCTTACGTCAACATCGATTCTTGGTGTACCAGACCCTTAGAGGGATTTATTTTTGTATATGGATGCTTCCTTGGAAGGATTAGGCGATGTATGAAACAAGAGGTCCTACGGTTACGTTTGAGTCTCACAAACTCAAGGATCATGAGATCAATTATTTGACTCATGACCTTGAGCATGCAATAATTGTGCATGCTTTGGTGTGTTAGAGACATTTCCTTTTGGGCACAAGATTTATTCTCAGGATAGACCATTTGAGCTTTCATCACCTCTTCACATAACCCAATCTCAATGCTCGTGAGCGGCGTTGGATGGAGTTTTTAGGTGAGTATGACATGGAGATAGAGCATGTGAAGGGGAAGGATAATTTTGTTTTTGACACTATGAGTAGACGGAAACATTTTTCTATGGCTAGTTCAATGGGTATTGATTTACGGAGAAGGATTTTGTGACAGATTCCACATGACAATTTATACCTTGTAGCTAGATCAGAGAATGATTCTAAGAGACCATTTGGGGGGAAATTTGATGGTTTTTTCTTAGATTCAGATGGACTTCTCAGACACAAAGGATAGATCTATGTAACTAGAAATGGAGGTTTGAGACAACATATCTTAGTAGAGGCACATTGTACACCTTATTTAGAGGGGTCAAGAAGATGCACACCGCCTTGAGATAGTTATACCTTTGGAAATTTCTTCGGAGGAATGTAGGTCAGTTTGTGTCACATTATTTAGAGTGTTAGAGGGTGAAGGTCGAGCATCATCATCCAAATTCTCTTATTTAACAACATGTTATACCAGAGTGGAAATAGAACACCATTTCCATGGATTTCATAGTAGGGATACCGACGTCGACATACCACCACAATGCCATCATGTTCACAGTGGATAGATTCACAAAAGTGGATCATTTTTCTCTAGTGAAGACCACCTATACAACTAGTGCAAAGATCAAAAGTGTACCTCGATGTGATTTTTATCGTAAAAGATTCCATGGAAGATCATTTGTGACCACGATTCTTTATACATGTCACACTTTTGGACTACCATGCAACAGGCCCATCGGATGAGTATCAATTTCATTACAACATATCATCAATAGATAGATGGAAAGATAGAGCGGGTGAATCATATTTTAGAGGACATGCTTTAGATGTATGTCATGGATCATCAGTCAAGGTGGGAGGATTACTTGTACTTGGTTGAGTTTTCATACAATAAAAAATTCCATAGTTCTATTGGGATGGCACCATTTCAGGAACTTTATGGTAGGTAGTGTAGGAATCCTTGAAGTTGGGACAAGCTTGAGGAAGAAGTATATATTGGGCCAATTATGTTGCAGGACATGGAGTAACAGTTGTAGGAGGCACATGATAGGTAGAAGAAGTATACAGATCAAAGGAGAGTTGACCATAGTTATGAGGTGGGCACAAAGGTGTTCCTTCTTGTCATACCTCATAAGAGTCCTATCCGTTACGAAAAAGGCTCTAAATTATTTCCTATATTTGTGGTGTATTCGAGATCCTGGAACGTATCGGTCCCTTAGATTATCGTGTAGCC
The DNA here is from genome assembly GCA_018340775.1 of Taxus wallichiana var. yunnanensis. Taxonomy (NCBI): domain Eukaryota; kingdom Viridiplantae; phylum Streptophyta; class Pinopsida; order Cupressales; family Taxaceae; genus Taxus; species Taxus wallichiana. Next base: position 810,726,563 of record CM031237.1, read on the forward strand.
TTGTCACCCATATATTCTCATGTATATGATGTGTTCCATGGATTTGTTTCGAGGATATATATCCCAAATCCTTCTCATGTATTTGATTGGACCACATTATAGGTGTGGGAGCAAGGGTAGATGATGGTGGAGCCTATGCGTATTTTAAAGCACAAGATTCTGGCCCTTCGAGGAAGATAGATTGATCAGGTGCAAGTTCAGTGGCATAGGTATCACGAGACTGCTGCTACATGGGAGGATGTTAAGTTGTTACGAGCCTAGTTTCTATACCTATTTCATTGATTTCCGGGAGGAATTTGAGTCTAAGGATAGTGGAATATAGTGCCCACTCCTCTTCGACAGTTATTATATTCGATTTCGATTACTATTAACTATAGACATGGATATTATCATATCATTTTGTTTTATCAAGATATTAGATGATAGAGATATTCTGATTATTGATGGATTGTCATTCATAGTATGATTTGTGTGGATTCTTAGAGACATAGAGAGACATATTATATTGATCATGATGATTTTTTTGTTAGCATATATATTTACCGATATTACGAATTCTTGTCATCGGACTATGATTTAGTGTTCGAACTAATCTTAAGATCTTATTGATATTGATGAAATGGTAGAATTGAGATGTTGTTGAAATTATAAACAAATTATAAAATTATTTAGTTTAAATGATAATTTAATTATATGAGGATGGTTATGGGTGGATGTGCTTAAATTTATATTTTATGTATTTGATGTGTCCATGAGGCTAAAGGAGGTATTGTGTGTTTTTACAAGTAATTGTATCACAAAAATCAAAAGGGGGTTAGGAGACCAACCACGTGGAATACCTGGATTGATATAATGATGGTCACCATGGAATATTGTGTAATGTTTGGTGTTTGTTACTAGATTCTTAGGGGTTCTCGTCTTTGGGATAACTTCCAAATGTGACCATGGGCTATGTGCGTAATTATTTTCCTTTTCTTTTATTTACTTTAGAGTATGTGATTTATTTTGTGATGTAATTCATTTAATCATTGTTGATTAAGGTGCCTTAATAAAGTGAATTAATAATGTTTATTAAGATAATTGGGGATGTGACAAAAGGGGTCATTTATTAGAGTAGTTGTTGCTTCGGATATTGTGATTTAAGTTGAGTTTATGAGACTTTGAGTGTCGATGCACCCTTCCTTACTTGGAAAATTCAGATTTGGGCTTAAGGACCATTTTTGGAGGCTTGTTGAAAAATATAAGCTTGTCCCACACCTCTTTATTTCATATACCAACTATACCTATGGATTGTGGGGTAAAAATTAAACACCATTATGTGTTTTATAAGGCAAAAGGTGACATTTATTGCACTTTTCTTACATAGATTTTAAATTATGTCCTTAGGGGGTCTAGGTTTGTGTTGAGTTTGTAAGAGGCTTGTCATTTCTCTCAACAACCAATTTATTGTGCGTTGGGGTTGAGGTTTTACTTGTGAGGTGGAGTGTAGGATAAGTGATGTGGCATCCTAGATGGAGCCATCTAACTCTCCTCTTCTATTTTTCTATATATGCAATTTTATTTGTTTATTTGGGGTTACTTCATTTTATTATGAAGTTTTATTTTTGACTTAGAGAGTTTTTGGATTGTTTGTTGAAGTTTAGGATATTTTTGGATTTGGATTGAGCTTGGAGTGTGATTATTTGATCAATTTCTTATATGGAAAAGTAGTAACTACACCCTTGTTTTTTTTTATATGTGTGTATTGCATGTAAGTGAATGGTTGCGTGCTTGTTGGGATCATAGGTAGAATTGTTAAGTATGTTGTAGGATAAGGCTATAGGGATTTTCTATTGTAAGGAGGAATAAGAGTTTTGTTTCATGTGTTGGGAGGGTGTTGGGTTCGGTGACCCACATTTGATGATAAAATGCTTGTTTTTCTTAATTGGTTCTTTTGAGGGAGACATAAGAGATTGGAGGAAGGAATAAAGAATGTGGGAGGCATAAGATGATTTTGAGGGAGGGAAAAGAGTTTTGTATGGGTGTTAAGATATATATTGGAGTGTTTTTGAAAAAGATGGAATTTCATCCTTCATTTGATCTTGAAATAAATTTGATTGGAAAAGAAATCATGTAGTTATTTTCTTTTATGTAGCATATATATTTACCGATATTAAGAATTCTTGTCATGCAGACTATGATTTAGTGTTCGAACTAATCTTAAGATCTTATTGATATTGATGAAATGGTAGAATTGAGATGTTGTTGAAATTATAAACAAATTATAAAATTATTTAGTTTAAATGATGATTTAATTATATGAGGATGGTTATGGGTGGATGTGCTTAAATTTATATTTTATGTATTTGATGTGTCCATGAGGCTAAAGGAGGTATTGTGTGATTTTACAAGTAATTGTATCACAACAATCAAAAGGGGTTAGGAGACCAACCACAATGGAATACTGGATGGATATAATGATGGTCACCATGGCATATTGTGTAATGTTTGGTGTTTGTTACTAGATTCTTAGGGGTTCTCGTGCTGGGATAACTTCCAAATGTGACCATGGGCTATGTGTGTAATTATTTTCCTTTTCTTTTATTTACTTTAGAGTATGTGATTTATTTTGTGATGTAATTCATTTAATCATTGTTGATTAATGTGCCTTAATTAAGTGAATTAATCATGTTTATTAAGATAATTGGGGATGTGACAAAAGGGGTCATTTATTAGAGTAGTTGGTTCTTTGGATCTTGTGATTTAAGTTGAGTTTATGTGACTTTGAGTGTTTTGCACCCTTCGTTAATTGGGAAATAATGATTTGGGCTTAAGGGCCATTTTTTTAGGCTTGTACAAAAATTTAAGGTTGTCCCACACCTCTTAATTTCATATACCAACTATACCTATGGGTTGGGGGTAAAAAATAGACCCCATTATGTGTTTTGTAAGGCAAAAGGTGACATTTATTGCACTTTTCTTACATAGATTTTAAATTATGTCCTTAGGGGTCTAGGTTTGTGTTGAGTGTGTAAGAGGCTTGTCATTTCTCTCAACAACCAATTTATTGTGCGTTGGGGTTGAGGTTTTACTTGTGAGGTGGAGTGTAGGATAAGTGATGTGGCATCCTAGATGGAGCCATCTAACTCTCCTCTTCTATTTTTCTATATATGCAATTTTATTTGTTTATTTGGGGGTTACTTCATTTTATTATGAAGTTTTATTTTTTGACTTAGAGAGTTTTTGGATTGTTTGTTGAAGTTTAGGATATTTTTGGAGTTGGATTGAGCTTGGAGTGTGATTATTTGATCAATTTCTTATATGGAAAAGTAGTAACTACACCCTTGTTTTTTTTTATATGTGTGTATTGCATGTAAGTGAATGGTTGCATGCTTGTTGGGATCATAGGTAGAATTGTTAAGTATGTTGTAGGATAAGGCTATAGGGATTTTCTATTGTAAGGAGGAATAAGAGTTTTGTTTCATGTGTTGGGAGGGTGTTGGGTTCGGTGACCCACATTTGATGATAAAATGCTTGTTTTTCTTAATTGGTTCTTTTGAGGGAGACATAAGAGATGGAGGAAGGAATAACAGAATGTGGGAGGCATAAGATGATTTTGAGGGAGGGAAAAGAGTTTTGTATGGGTGTTAAGATATATATTGGAGTGTTTTTGAAAAAGATGGAATTTCATCCTTCATTTGATCTTGAAATAAATTTGATTGGAAAAGAAATCGCCTAGTTATTTTCTTTTATGTTATTGAAAAAGAAAATCTATGAACTTTAGTGATTTAAGTCATGGAATGAATAAATGGTTTAAATTTTAAACTAGATACTTTAGGGACCTAAATTTAAGCTAAGGTTAAACTATAAATCACAATTGTAAACTTTGTTTTAATAAAATATGTCAAAATGCTAGTTCTTTTTCGAAGAATAGGACCACCGCCTTATGTAGAGTGAAAGTCTCCAAACCGCTGATCAGATCAGAGTAGCGGTCCGTGAACCGCCACTACAGTCATGGCCGCAGTTTATGAATCATCTCCTAGATGGGGCGGCGGTCATAGGACCTCCGACCAACTCAGGGTGGTGGTTTCATCACTTTCGGTAGAAAGTTAAAATCTGGAACTTTGTAATTTTGATCTTGTTTTAACAAAAATATGAGCCTATAAACTATAAAAAGGAAACTTCCAAGAAACCATAAGGGAATAAAATTATTGTTTAGGAATGAAAATCCATGAATGGGAATTTAAATCTATTAAATATCATAGATTAAATGGAAATAAGTTTTTTCCCAAATAGGGATCTCAAAAATGGAAATAACTAAATAACTACTCTAGATTTAGGGTATTATCTCTACAATCAACTAATTGAATACATTTCTATAATAAATACATAAAATAGGATAAACAAAGATAGATCCAAATGAATTCTAAAAGAAAATAAAAGAGACCAAATGAGGAGGCTAGGAAAAGAGAAATGTTTAATAAAATTTCATAAGGATAGTTAGGGTTAGTTTGGAACCCTAGGATCTAGTGGCCACAATTGATTTAATCCAAGGGTTAGGAATCAATCCTACAATTTTTAGGTGAGAATATATATCATGGGATTTTAAATAATTTAAGTGTATGTGAAAATGGGTGAATGGGGCCACTTAGTGCCCTAGTGTATTAAGTTAAAAATGTAACTCTCCTAGTATGTTTTAGTAAATGATTCAATGGACATTAAGGCTAATAATTTAAGGAAACTAAAGATAAGGGTTTAATAAATGTGAGTTTGAATGTTATCTTAAGAAGGGGAAAACTATTTAATCAAGTAAAATAATTAATGGACACTTTTCTAGTGGATTGTAATTAAATTGACATTAGAAATGGATTAAGAATATTTAATTATTAATCTATACCGATCCATCCATTGTAATGTAGCAAATGGTTGGTAGGAATTAATTAAACGTATTATAAGGTTTGACACTCTTGCAATCTTAAACAAGATAAAGTATTGTCTGAAAATTTTGGATGATTATTTAAGGTTAATGTGGTTTTCAAACGTCAAAAATTGTGGGCGTTACAAAAACACACAAAAATACATTGGGTTTGATATGTAGTGCAGTGCTCAGTTGTAATTCCATCATTGTATGATATCATTGTATTTTCTATATCATAAATTCATGAAGTAATATACGATATAGAAAATAAAGCAAAAATTTATAAGTCTCATTCACCCCACCCTATCAATCTATATTTATTCAAAAATGTTTTCCTTAGTAAATTTATTATCCTATGCCATTACTCACTTACCATCGTACATATTAGCATCATCATCATTTCAGTTTTACATTATTCAAATAAATTTTAGACTTATAATGCATACCTATCATTTCATGTTGTTGTATTGCAAAAAAATATTTCCTATTTCCCCAATTTTGAATTTCATCTACACATTTATTTGAAAAAATGTGCTTCCCTTATTTGTTTGTTATTATTTTCCTTTTAGTGTGAAAAGGGTTATGCAGTCTTGTAGATAGAGGAAGTGACAAAATAAAAAAGTATTTTATGTTGATACCTTAGATATATAATATTGTTACTAGTTGATGTAGAAGAATGTTTATTTTTTAACATATTTTTATTACACCAAAGGTATAATCCAAATCATATTAAGGGGGAGGGGACGGGGTGTGGTTCTAAAAACCATAATATAAATTTTCCTCACAAATCAGATGGTTCAAGTGGATGACACATACAAAAAAAGCGCAGCGACGATTTAATTTCAATGAGGGATCTCAAAATTTTAATTGTTGATAGGAGACATGGTAGTAATGTTTACCTTCGTGGCCGAGAACTAAATTTTATAATGAGGAATGAATGGTTCAATAGTCATGAAGAAATATTTGGCTCCAAATACGATCTCCCTTCACCCTCTCATAGGTGTTCTTTCCTATCTCAATTTTTTTTCAACTTCTGATATATTCTATTTTCCGTCTTCTCTGCTTTTGGTCTAAAAGTTACTAATAAATTTTTTTATTGAAGTAATTTGATGTTAGGACCTACAAATTTTAAATTTAACGATTGTTTACGTGATTTTCATATTTTTAGATGTATATGTGCAAATTATTTGACTCAATATCTCTTCCTATTCACATATATTAAAAATTATTGTCATTGAAATCTTTTTAGAAATCACTTTACATTTAAAATCAGATTCGTTTTTCACTATCTTTGAAATGTATTTTACATTTTATTAAAATAATCATCCTAAAATAATTAGTTGAGTACATGAAAAATAATATATAAATCCTAATATATTTGCAACGAATGGATACTCAATAGAGGAGGGCCAATGATTGGTTCTGATTACTACCATACAGTCCTTATCATCAAATATCAAATGGTGAAAGTGGCTGACACATGTAAAAAAATGGGTGGTGATTATTTTATTGTTGTGGTGATTTATGTAAGGTTACATCTTTTTGTTCCATACCAATCTAACTAGATCTAACATGACCATGCCAACTGCACTTGGTTGACTAAAAACGTTACAACCGTATAAGGGATTTTATTTTTATATGGTACATAGAATGCAAGTGTATCTATCACCATGCATTTAACGAGGGCTTAAAAATGGTTGAAATAGCTTATAATATCAACCACATGAGCCTCAACGTTGGGTGGAAAATGAAACAAACATGCATAATTAGCCACCTTTTTGAGCCCTCGACCACTAAGTCGTGTATGATCCATGGTCAAATCAAGAGGCCAGACCTTTTACAGAAAATGAAAAGCATTATCTTAGGCCTTTATAATAGATGTTCTCCACAATTTACCGATAACGAATGTAATGGATATTCTACTATAGGAGAGCTTGTGGTGAGATACAACACAAGGAGAGAAATCAAGAAAATACATTGGGGAAATCTAGTAGAAGTCCTTTTCTTAGCAATAATATTATCTATATAATAGGTGCATCACATGCAAGGTTTTAATTCAGACATTTTTAATATTTCTAACTTTTCATCCATGTCTTTGCCTTATCTAAAAAATTAAATTTGATGTTAAAAATTAAATTTCCACCATAAAATTTATAATAAAATATAGAAAACCTCAATAGAAAGATAGAATCTTCCTTTTGTTCATATGTCCATTCCCCAGAGGTGCTAAATTATCATTGATTATGTATTTCATCACTTGCTATTTTGCAATTACTCAAGCTTAAAACTAAATAACATGTTTACAAAGTAATACAAGAAGAAATCATTTATGTTGGGTTTTTGACTTGGATCCAATTGAATACTCGCCATTTTTATTTTGGACCCTTTAATCCCGCATTATATTGACATGAATAACTTGTAAAAGGTGGAGATGACTAGGTTAAGTAAATGTAATGAGATATTCACCTAGTTTAATTACATTAACATTTTTATTTTGGCCCCTTTAATCTAACATTGTACTAACATGAATAATGTTCCTACAGTTGAGCGACTAGGTGAAGCACATGTGACAGATATTGTAACAACATAAATTTGTTACCCAAATTAGAAATTTTTTTCTTATAGACTAGGTTATATAGAATCTTTCAAGCACATTGGAACCCACATGGATGTTTATACAGATTCGAGAAAAAAAAATTAATCTAGATATAGCTTTAGTTCATAATACCGAAAGAAAACTTTCAGTTCATAGAACTCATAGGGCAGATCCTGTAGGTAAATCCATATAGGAGATCCTAAAATTTAATCTCCTGTAACAACCTTGGTCTCTAATGATGACGGCTAAGAGAAATTTTTCCGTAAAACCACAACGTACCTTGAAGCACCTTTTGTAGTTTCAACAAAAGGAAAAACATCCCCCACAAGTGCGCTAACCTCCAACTTGCAACCCCATTTACAAAATCGATGTTCAGTCTAAGGCCTAAAAATACCAAGAAACATGTATTTAAATCTCTCATTATCTCGATCGACAACTGACTCTGGAATCGTTATATTTGGATCACTTTCACACCAGGTAGAAGAGAGCTTTAAACGCTCCCGCTTGTATGATCCAAATAGTTTTACAGCCTAATTTTTTACAGAAAGGAGCACCAGAGCCCCACCCCATATTCATATCATATCCCGCCACTCATTCATCTTCCACATTCATCCGCCACTCACGTGTACTCATCCTCCATCGTTGTACAGGATAAATAAATATTATTCACCGATGGATTTTCCTATTTCTTTAAATTCCCCTTCTCTTGTAAATTTAAGTAGTTATAATGTTTTAAAATATTGTAATAATTCACGGTGTTAGATAGTAATCTCTATTTTTATTTATGGTTTTACAACTTTTATATATTAACATAAATATCGCTTGTTTGATGTACAATATTTTTATTACTATTTTTGTTTTCAAATTACATTTTCCTTTAAATATATAAGTTTTCTATTAATAAATTCGATTGTAATTTGTAATTTGATGTGGATATAACCATGTAATTTGTGACTAATTTAGAATATTTAATCATGTAATTTTATATCTCTTTAATTATACCAAAACTTGCATAGTTAATACCTTCTTCACTATTTTTTGTTTGATTACAATCTAGTATTTTATGTAGGTTTTGAAATATATAATTGATGATTTTATGTGACAATTTCTATGTTTAGAATTAGTATTGATGTGTTTATTAACATTGTAGATGTGAGACCCAAATGTTACTATTTATCAAATTGTAACATCAAAACAAATAGAAATGTGTCAATCCCATGATATTATGGTCGATCTAATCAATTTAGATGATGAAACCGCATGTTATTAACATCCACACTACATGTTATTAAAATCCAAACTACATTAATTACCTCTTTTTCTTTCCAAAACACATAATGAGACCTAAAATTAACCCCTCACATCATAGGTATGGTTGGTGGGTGAGTTTAAGAGGTATGTGACAAGTATAACTTGTCCCAAAAGCCTCCAAAAGTGGATCCAAAGAAAAAATTCGAGATTTGAAAAGTGAGGTTGAGTACACAACAACAAAATCAATAAAATATATATTTCAAATCAAAAATATAACAAGTATTATCTACCACATTTCATGCCCACATAGTCACATCCGAACTTAGCATAATCACCATGATTAATTAAATAACAAGAGCACATAAATTAAGCAATAATAAAGTTAAAATAAATTACAACAAAAGAAATCACATACTCAAAAATTAAATAAAATGAAAGACAGAAAAAAAAACACTTAAATCCATGGTCAAATTTGAGGTCATCCCCCATGGGGACCTCCTAACAAACTCAATAATACAACATTAATATACACAAACACAAAGTTGCCAATGTGACCTTTGTTGCAAACATCCAATATTCTTCGTTGGTTAGTCTCCTATCCCCTTCTTATTTATTGTGATATATTTTTCCAACAACATTTAGAACAATACCTCTTCAGCCTCAAGGCTGCATGAAATATATCAAGAAATAAAACACACATACATATCATCCAACAACACCATACATGTAGCTATATAAACATCATCAAAATTAGGAATCTCTATCAATTATTTGAAATCACTAAACATCTCAATTTTGATAAATCATAAGATCAAGAAGATCATAAGGTCATTCTAAACAATTATTTGTTATGTTTGTGGAGTCTATTTTCATGTGAGAGTGTGGTACACCTTCTATGTGTTACACTCGGGTATTTTACGGCAGTCCCGCTTGCCGATGAGCGGGTTAGGGGGGTTCGGGGGGGTGAAGCCCCCTCGATGGAAAGGGGTTTGGGGGCGAAGCCCCCGAAGCAAATTTTCATGGGTGGTTTATTAACCCATGAGTAATGGGTAACCGTTATGGGCTGTTTTTGGGCCCATGTTTTTCTTAGTACCCATTGTTTTGTAAAACCGCCTCTTCAGCCACCCATAGGTTTATGGGACGGTTTTGGTTTTTTCCCATTGTTTTGATACCCACAGTTTTGTATCAAACTGCTTAAGGAGTTGTATATTTATATGGTCTTATACATATGATAGAAGGAAAAGCAAATGTATTACAGATGTGTTTTGAATTCGGGTTTGAATTCTGTAGAGTTTGTTGAGCATAGCTCCAAACGGATATGAGTATTGTATTGAGAGAGTGAAGGCTTGTAATAAAATATGAGCAAGTGATTCTTGGTGGGCGTAGCCCAAATTGGGTGAACCCGTTAAATCTTGTTTCTCTCGTGTTGTGTTATTTATTCTGCACTTTTATTTGAGATCTGTAATATTTTCTACATATTAGTTTCTATTGTTGCAATTCTGTAAGAGATTATTCCACATATTTTATCTCTTATTTCCTAACAACATACATATCATCGAACAACACCATACATGTAGCTATATAAACATCATCAAAATTAGGAATCTCTATCAATTATTTGAAATCACTGAACATCTCAATTTTGATAAATCATAAGATCGAGAAGATCATAAGGTCATTCCAAACACCTAAATGTAATCATCATCGTCAAGAATAAGAAATTTCATAATGTAATGAAATATCACTAGATCATCATCTATTAATTTCTAATAGTAGTCAATACAATCTATAATATGAGTCATAACATACTAAAAATCACAAGTGTCTGTATTGTGTATCAACATGATAATAAAAATTTAATAATAATGTAGTGCCCACTTCCCTTTGACACCTTTTCTCTTTGATTTTGATACTGTCGATTACACTTATGAACATTTTTGTAGCCTTTTGATTTAGCATGATACTAGATGTTAGAGATATTGGACTGTTGTTGATTTCGTTTCATATATGATGCATGTGAATTATTAGAGACATTTGATATTGATGTTGATATGTTGTGAACATGGTATATATATATATATATATATATATATATATATATATATATATATGTATTTGTGACATGCGATTTAATTTCATCGCCATGAGTAGACTTTGATAATTGAATTAATGTTGTGATCATTTTTGACATGGATGAAACGTTGGATAGAAATGTTGCTAGAAAATTGTAAATGATTTGTAATTTCCTAGATGATATTAGCTTGTATATAGATGATTTTAGATTTATATTCCATATTTTGGCATGGATGTTTTAATCCAGCCACGAGGCCAAGGAGTTAGTCTCTTTTGCAGGTATATTTATATTCACAACAACATTGGGGGATTGAAGACCAACCACATTGGAATTATAGATGAATTTAACTAGGGTCACCATGACAACATGTAATTGTGTGTGTGTTAGAATTATTTGGTTAGCGGAAAATTGTGACCAAGATGTCATGTGTTGTTTTGTTTTAATTTCCTTTTTATTAATGTTAGTATGTTTTCCTTTGAGTCATGTAATTTATTTGTTTTAATTATTTAGATTTGATGTATATGTCTTCCCCTTTGTCTTAGTGGGTCTAAGTGTCTTAATTAGAGTTAAATTAATCTATTCCTAAATTAATTAAAGATGTGACCAAAAGGAGATCATTTATTAGACTTGATTTACTCTTGGATTTTGTGTTGCGTGTTGAATATTTGAGATTTTTAGTGTTCCACACTCTACCCTTCATGGGAAACTCGAATTTGGCCTTAAGGGCCAATTTTGAAGGCTTGTGGGACAAGTTAAACTTGTCCCACACCTCTTAAATTGTCATACCAACCCTATATATGGGTTGGGGGTCAAAATTAGACCCCATTAGGTTTTTTGGGAAGAGAAAAATTTGAAATGTTTATTGCACTTTCTTTCAAATATTTAATTTTGTCCTTTGGGGGTGTGGGTTTAGTTTGTGTGTGCAAGTATCTTGTCATTCCTCTCACCAACCTATTTATGGTTCATTAGGGTTGAGGTTTGACTTCTTAGGTGGAGTTCGAGGATGAGTTATGTGGCATCCTATATGGAGCCACCTCATCTTCATCTCTCCCTTTTCTATTTATTGTTTGTGTTTTGCTTGTTTGGGGTTACTTGATCTTTTTGGACTCTTATATATTGGAGAGTTAGAAGATTTTTTTGAGTGCTTGTGGATTTTTGGAGCTTTTGGATGCTTGCTTGGTTTTGAGGAGCTTGGAATTTCATTCTTGGAGCAAGCTCTACTATTAAGAGGTAGGAGATTTACCTTGCTTTAGTTATACTTTTCTTTGTATGTATATATGTTGTGTTGAGTATTTGTTTCCCTTTGGAATGCTTTTGGGTGTGGGTAGATTGCCCGAGTTTAGAGTAGGATGAAACTATGGGAGTATTCTTCTAGGGATGCATAAGAGTTTACTTTCTTGTATGAGGGAGTTTGGTTGGGTGCCCCACCTTGGATGAGGAATGCTTACATTTCTTCTTGTTTCTTGTTATGAGGGAGGCATAAGAGTATATGGAGGTATAAGGGGTACTTGAGGAAGGCATTAGATTTTGTAGGGGATTTTATACATATATTTTAGGCTTTAAGGTGGGCACTCATTCCTGTTGGGAGGCATAAGTGGTCTTCCCCATGTCTTGCTTTTATGTCTTTCTTGATAAGCCTTGTTATATTGTTGTTTTTGTTGTTCTTCTTGCTTGTGTTGTGGTTGTGTTTGAATGTGAATGGAATGGATTTGAAACTATTTTGTTAAGTGTTGTGGAAGATTGTTGTTGCCATGTGTTGAAATCATCTCCCATTGTGATGTGGTTGGGGCTCGGGGGCCAATGAAGAGGATGGCTTCTCCTCTTCATTGGATGTCTTGGTTGGGTGGAGAGCATTGCCTCTCCCCCATTTTTTTGTGAATCAAAAAAATCTTGGAGGAGTTATATTGCTTGGAGTTGTGGAGCTTGGAGTGTTGTTGGAGACCTTGAGAACTATACTTGTGAAGAAACTTATTATATTCCACTTAGAGTGGAGGAACTTGTATTATTATAGTTTTCTTTATTTACATTCTTGTATTATTTCCCACCTTAAGTGGATGACTTTGTAATAATATTGTGTGGAAGAGTTTACATTCAAATATTTGTATGTTTAAAAGAGAAAGAAGACTTGTATTGATTTAGTTGCGAAATGGAAAAAAAAAAATTATGGTTCAAAATTTGAAAGAATGTATATTTTAGTGAAATGAAAGAGAGAAGAAGTTGTGTGTATATATATATATATATATATATATATATATATATATATATATATTGTATTTAGAATTGTTGATTGTTTTTATAGCAAGAAAGTAATATGTTTGGATTCTGTTGCTTGATTGAAATGGAAGGAAAATTTTTATTCACATTTTTGGGGTAAGTGTTAGGTGTTAGCATGTTCCTAGAACATCATTTTAGATGGGCGTTACATTTGGTATCAGATCGTGGGTTCAAAGCTTGGACCCTTGGCACACCTAGAAAACATGAAGACATGAACTTTTAACCTAGTGCAAACTTGTTCTTTAAATCTAGAAAACCACACTAGCTGATATTTGGATAATTTTAGAAAACTTAGAAAAATGAAACAAAACCAAAATGATGAACTAACTCTCGCCTTGGTCTATGTAGGAGGCATGAACACAGACAAGGGGTCTTTTCACATAGACCTAGGTATACCACCGCCAGATTAGGGAGTAGCGGCCATTCTTCCTCAGATTTTACAGACACTTCAGGATGTCAATGCCGTTATACGCAGAGGGTCCCTAGGAGGATGACTTGCTAGATAGGATATGGAGCCATTAGTTGAGGCTAGGGCATCTCCTCGATATAGCGAGGAGCATGGGGTAGAGAAATTTCATGTGGAGTTACCTAGGGTAGAGTCACCACAGAGAGGGCATGGAGATAGGATTTCAGGACATAGGGATAGATCTCGAAGCCCTAGATAGAGGGAGGAGCATGTAGAGAGACCTAGGGCTTGTCAGTTGTTAGCTGTAGACCATATCAGGGAGATCCTAAAGCTACGGCCATCTCATTATTTTGGAGATACAAGAGGTTTTCAGCAGAGGCTTGGTTGGTGAGCTTGAGTGAATGCTTCAAGCTCTTCCCTTGTACTAGTAACATGAAAGCTCATGTTGTGATCCATCTTCTGAGGGATGGAGCAAGATTCTTGTGGAGGGTCGAGGAGAAGAAGCTCCATGTTGACTCGAGACAGTTACCAGGAGCTTTTGAGGAGAATTTTATGAGAAAGTCTTTGCCCAAGAGGTTTATTTAGAAAGGATAGACGAGTTTCATGACCTCTGCCAGGCATCTATGACTATAGCTGAGTATGAGAGTCGATTTCTTGATCTACTCCAGTATATGTTGACTATATGCGGGATGAAGGTATACGTTTCACAGTTCATCGGGGCTTGAATTTGGATTTGGGTGGTGCGGTGCACATTCACCACCCACAGACACTACAGCAAAGGCCATGGATAAGGCCTATATTGTAGAGGAGACACTGGGAAGACACAACAGGCTAGAGATAGATTTTGAAGCCGCATCTAGATGTAGATCAAGGGGCTTAGTTCCTCCTCCTCCCGGTGGATAGAGTCCAGATAGTCTTCCTTCATGCCACCTTAGCAACAAGCGAGTGAGACCCGGCCACCTTACAAAACCTTCTTAGAGATTTGACGCACGAGTGGGTGGAGTATTGGGCCTCCTCCTAAAGTTCCCATCAAGACATAGGGTGCACAAAGAGCTAAGTCACCAGAGCTCGTAAACAGAGACCTTAGCAATCCATAGTCGGGTCATTAGATCTGCATCACAAACATCTAGAGTACCGGTCATAAAGTTGCATCCCACTTGGAGAGGACTAGGTAGCTGTTATGGTTGTGGTGTTTTGACACCATTGAGAGAGTGCCCATAGAACCCTAGCAACAATGGTAAGACGCAGATCTCATATCCTACTTGTTGGAGATATGGCATGGAATCGGCCGGATCTACGTAGCGGTCGAGAACTACCGGGATGAGCACCGAGCTTACCTTGATATGGATGACGGTGTAGTATTGGTGGTATTTACGCCTATATCATTTGATTCTAGTTCCTCTGATTCTTTTATTCCACCATCCTTAGCCAAGCATTATAGGTGGTGGTAGTTAGGTGGGGTCATAGTTAGGACATTGAGATGGCTTCTGGAGCAAAAATTTATGTAGACTCCTTAGTTAAGGAGTGTGTAGTGGATTTGGGACCCTTCACCACTACTTCGGATCTTCGAATCCTTCCTTTGGGTTCCTATGGTGTCATCTTGGGAATGGATTGGTTGTCTACACAGAAAGCTAGAGGGGACTGTTACCATAATACTAATTTTTGTACAGATGATCTAGGAGTGGAGTCAGTAATAGTAGGGGTTAGGAGGTTTGTTTATATTCACACCATCTCTATTATGTAACTTAAGTAGTGCGTATGATAGTTTTACCAGATAAATACTATTATGGTTAGTGATAGATCTGAGGATGAGTCTAGTGGACCATCCCTTGATGACCATCACATCTTGAGAAATTTTGCTAATGTTTTTCCAGGGGAGCTACCGGGGTTACCTCCCCCACATGAGATATATTTTCTTATAGATTTGGTTACGTGCGTAGAGCCTATCTCGAAAATCTCCTTATCGGATGAATACCCCGAGCTATGTGAACTAAAATCGTAACTTGAGGGCCTTCTAGAGAAAGGACTAATCCATCCTACCGTATCCCCTTAGGGTGCACCTTTGGTGATTTTGTGAAGAAGAAGGATGGATCTCTCGTGGTTGTGTATTGATTACCGTCAATCTGAACAAAGTAATGATCAAGAATTGATACCCTCTTCCACGCATTGATGACTTGTTTCATAGATGAAGGGGGCCACATGTTTCTCCAAGATAGATCTTAAGTTAAAAATATCATCATCCGAGGATTACGGAGGAAAATATTCATAAACACGCTTTCCATGTACAAAATATGGCCACTATAAGTTCACGGTGGTACCTTTTGGTCTGACGAATGGCCCTGCAGTGTTCATGAGCTTGATGAATGGGGTATTCAGGACTTTTCTAGATAGCTTCATTCTCATTTTCCTTGAAGACATTCTAATTTACTCACATATGCATGAGGAGCATCTTTGCCAGGTTCTTAGTGTCTTCGTGCCCAACATCTTTACGAGAACACGGAGAAGTGTGCATTCTTTCGTAAAGAGGTGCAGTATTTGGGCCACATAATTTCTGGGGGAAGATATTGTAGTCGATCCTTCCAAGATTCGAGCTATCATGGATTGGCCAACACTCACCAAAGTGTGACCGAGGTGTGTAGATGAATGGCTTTGGCAGGATACTATAGGTGATTTTTTAAGGACTTTCTCAGATTAGGCACCCCATCACTTCCCATCGGTTGAAAGGGAAGAATTTTTTTGGTCAAATAGATGTGAGCAGGCCTTCAAGACACTAAAGGAATGCCTTATGATCACACGTATTGTTGCGATACTAGATCCTCGGTGGTGATTTCTACATTTCCACGAGATGTTTCTTTGGCCGCACTTGGAGGTGTGTTGATGCGGGAGGGCAGAGTAGTTGCTTTTGAGTCTCGCAAACTAAAATATTATGAGTTTAATTATCCGACTCATGATCTTGAGCTTATATAATTTGTGCATGCCTTAGTGTGGTGGAGCCATTTTCTTCTTGGCCGATATTTAAACTCGAGGATCGATCACTTGAGTCTTCACCACCTCTTCACATAGCCCAATCTCAATGCTCTTTAGTGGCGTTGGATGGAGTTGCATTGTCAATATGATATGGGGATAGATAATGTGAAGGGGAAGAAGAATTTTTGGCAGATGGAATGTGGCTATGGCCACTTCATTGAAGCATGATTTACGGAGCATGATCTTATATCGGCTTCCTTATGACAACTTCGCCTTGCGAGATAGAGCATAGATTGAGTCTCGAGACCCCTTAAGGGGAGATTTGATGGATTTTCATTACGGGAAGATGGTATTCTCGGACACAAGGGTTGGATATACATTCCTAAAAATTGAGATTTGGGACATGACATTTTGATAGAGGCTCATCATGCACCTTATTTAGCCCATTCTCGGGGTGAAGAAGATGCACGCCTCTTTCATAAAATTGTTCCATTGGAGAGGACTTAAGAGAGACGTGGCTCATTATTTGTCATGATATTTAGAGTGTCGAGGCTGAAGGCTGAGCATCAGCATCCAGTGGCCTTCTCTCTTTCCTCATGCTATACCCGAGTTGAAATGGGACACCATTTCCATGGACTTCATTGTTGGGTTACTGACATCGAGATACCACCACGACGCCCTCATGGTCACAATGGATAAATTGATGAAAGTGTCTCATTTTTCTCCAATGAAGACTACGTACACAACTAGTGTAGTGGCATGTGTCTATCTTGATGAGATTGTTAGATTACATGGGATTCTATGGAATATCATTTACGACCGTGATCCTTGTACACTTACAATTTCTGGACAACCTTACAACATGCTCGAGGAGGAATATCCATTTCAACATGGCATATCACCCGAAATAGATGGACAGACTAAGCAGGTGAATCAGATCTTGGTGGACATGCTTAGGATATATGATATGGATCACCGGTTGAGATGGGAGGAGTATATGTACTTGGTGGAGTTTTCCTACAATAATAGTTTTGAGTTCGGTAGGCATGGATTCTTTTCAGAAGCTGTATGGAAGAGAGTGCAGGACACTTCTTAGTTGGGACAGTTAGAGGACAAGATTTATCTTGGGCCAGCCTTAGTAGTGCAGACATGGAGCACAAAGTTGTTACGATCAGATAGATTGCAGGAGGCACGGGAAGAAGAAGTATACGGACTAGCACGGGAAAATTATAGTCATGAGGTGGGAATGAATGTGTTTCTTCATGTCATACCACATAAGAGACCTATCCATTACGGAAAAGGTTCTAAGCTTGATCCTAGGTTTGTGGGTTTCTTTGAGATCTTGGAACACATCGATCCATTGGCCTATCGTCTAGCCTTGCCACCTAGCTTGTCTCATGTCCATGATGTTTTTCATGTTTATGTGCTTAGGAGATATATTTTAATCCTTCTCGACATGCTAGATTGGACCGCATTATAGGTGCAGGATCGGGGCGGTGATGGTGGATCCCTTCCGTATTATAGTGCGCATGAAATTGGGCCTTCGTAGAAGAGAGATTGACCAGGTTTGGGTCCAATGGGACAAATATGATGAGACTGTAGCTATATGGGAGGATGCTACATTGTCACGAGTGCATTTCCCAAGCCTATTTCGATGACTTCCAGGAGAAAGTCGAGTCTAAGGGGAGGGGAATGTAGTGCCCACTTCCATTCGACACCTTTTTGATTTAATTTTGATACTATCGATTTAACTTATGGACATTGTTGTAGCCTTTTGATTTAGCATGATACTAGATGTTAGAGATATTGGACTGTTGTTGATTTCATTTCATATATGATGCATGTGGATTATTAGAGACATTTGATATTGATGTTGATATGTTGTGGATATAGTTATTTATATATATATTTGTGACATGCGATATGTTATCATTGCCATGAGTAGAATTTGATAATTGAGTTAATGTTGTGATCATTTTTGACATGGATGAAACGTTGGATAGAAATGTTGCTAGAAAATTGTAAATGATTCATAATTGCAGAGATGATATTATCTCATATAGAGATGATTTTAGATTTATATTAAATCTTTTGGCATGGATGTTTTAGTGTAACCACGAGGCCAAAAGAGGTATTCTTTGTTTTGTAGGTATATTTATATTCACATAAACATCGGGGGATTGAAGAGACAACCACATTGGAATTTTAGATGAATTCAACTAGGGTCACCACGTGCAACATGTAATTGTGTCTATGTTAGAATTATTTTGTTAGGGAAAAATTGTGACCAAGGGGTCATGTGTTGTTTTGTTTTAATTTCCCTTTTTATTAATGTTAGTATGTGTTCCTTTGAGTGATGTAATTTATTTGTTTTAATTATTTAGTTTTGATGTATGTTTTTTCCCCTTTGTCTTAGTGGGTCTAAGTGTCTTAATTAGAGTTAAATTAATCTATTCCTAAATTAATCAAAGATGTGACCAAAAGGAGATCATTTATTAGACTTGATTTACTCTTGGATTTTGTGTTGTGTGTTGAATGCTTGAGATTTTGAGTGTTGTACACTCTACCCTTCATGGGAAACTCGAATTTGGCCTTAAGGGCCAATTTTGAAGGCTTGTGGGACAAGTTAAACTTGTCCCACACCTCTTAAATTGTCATACCAACCCTACCTATGGGTTGGGGGGTCAAAATTAGACCCCATTAGGTGTTTTGGGAAGAGAAAAAAGTGAAATGTTTGTTGCAATTTATTTTAAATATTTAATTTTGTCCTTTGGGGTGTGGGTTTAGTTTGTGTGTGCAAGTATCTTATCATTCCTCTCACCCACCAATTTATGGTGCATTGGGGTTGAGGTTTGACTTCTTAGGTGGAGTTGAGGATGAGTGATGTGGCATCCTACATGGAGCCACCTCATCCTCCTCTCTCCCTTTTCTATTTATTGTTTCTCTTTTGCTTGTTTGGGGGTTACTTGATCATTTTGGAATCTTGTATTTTTGGAGAGTTAGAATTTTTTGGGAGTTCTTGTGGATTGTTGGAGCTTTGTGGATGCTTGATTGGTTTTAAGGAGCTTGGAATTTCATTCTTGGAACAAGCTCTACTATGGAGAGGTAGGATCTTTACCTTGCTTTAGTTATACTTTTATTTTTGTGTTTATATGTTGTGTTGAGTATTTTATTCCCTTTGGAATGCTTTTTGGGTGTGGGTATATTGCCTAAGCTTGGAGTAGGAGGATACTATGGGGAGTATTCTTATAGCGAGGCATAAGATTTTACTTTCTTTTTGGAGGGAGTTTGGGTTGGGTGCCCCATCTTGTATGAAGAATGCTTGCATTTCTTCTTTTTTCTTGTTATGAGGGAGGCATAAGAGTTTATAGTGGATTTGAGACATGTATGGGAGGCATTAAGGTGGGCACCCATTCCCATTGGGAGGAATAATTGGCCTCCCATAGGTCTTGCTCTTTTAGCTTTCTTGATAAGCCTTGTTATATTGTTTTTTTTTTGTTGTTCTTGCTTGTTTTTTTGGTTGTGTTTGAATGTGAATGGAATGGATGTAAAACTATTTGTTAAGTGTTGTGGAAGCTTGTTGTTGCCATGTGTTGAAATCATCTCCCATTGTGATGTGGTTGGGGCTTGGGGGCCAATGAAGAGGATGGCTTCTCCTCTTCATTGGATGTCTTGGTTAGGAGGAGAGTGTTGCCTCTCCCCCCATTTTGTTGTGAATCAAAAAATCTGGAGGAGTTATCTTGCTTCGAGTTGTGGAGCTTGGAGTGTTGTTGGAGACCTTGAGAACTATCCTTGTGAAGAAACTTATTGTATTCCACTTAGAGTGGAGGAACTTGTATTATTATAGTTTTCTTTATTTGCATTCTTGTATTATTTCCCACCTTGAGTGGATGACCTTGTAATAATCTTGTGTGGAAGATTTTGCATTCAAATATTTGTATGTTGAAAAGAGAAAGAAGGCTTGTATTGAGTTAGTTGTGAAATGGAAAAGAAAATTTACTTTCATTATGAAGTTGTAAAGTTGTAAATGAGAAAGAAGGAAAAATAGAAGTTGTAAGAAGTTGAACTTGTATGCATAATATCCTTGTATGGAAAAAAAAAGTTATTGTAGAAAATTTGAATGTATGTATATTGTAGTGAAATGAAAGAGAGAACAAATTGTATATATATATTGTATTTAGAAATGTTGATTGTTTTTATAGCAAGAAAGTGAAAATGTAAAGTAATAGATTTAGATTCCTGTTGCTCTTGAAATGGAAGGAAAATATTTAGTTGCACAAATGAAAATATTCTAGTAAGTAGATGTACTTTAATAGAGTTGAAAATGCCTTAAAAAGAGTAGATTTAACCAAGGAATGAATAAATAGAACTAAATTTCAAAACTGGAACCTTTAGATGTACTTAAATAGACTCAAAATGCATTTTTAAACCTTTTGGTAACTTTTAGTTTCTTGGAAAAATCTTGGATTAAGGTTCTATTTTTTTAAACAGGACCACCGCCTATGTAGAATGGAGGTCCCGTAACCTCCATTCAAGCTAAGGCGGCAGTCTCAAACCATCAATCAGTAGGGTGTGGTCGTGGTTTGTCACCCAAGTAGCATAGCAGTCCCAGGACCACCGTTCTGCTTTGGGAAGCGGTTTTGTCACTCATGACAGAACTCCATGGTTCCACACCTGTGAAATTTTTTAACCAGTTTATGTACAACTTGAAGTTGTAAAAAAATAAATCAAAGACTACTAGCATTTAAACAATGAGTAAAACCCTTAGATTGGATAATAAAAACATACAAATGGTGGATCTAAAACTTTTCTTCTCATTTTATTCATGGGGGTAGGGTTTGCCCCAATTTAAAAAACCCAAATACAAATGGTTTAGAATAAAACTAGATTGGGGGAAGAGATCCCTCCCAATCCTTGAATGAAAATGGAAACAACATTAAACCTTCAATCTAAACCTTCTAATTTTTGTCCTTGTAGAATCCTCCATATTTCTTCCTCCTTTGTTCCCATGTCTTCCTCTTTTCCAACTTGTAACTTTTAACAAATCAATAGACCAAATGAGAAAAGTGAATAAAGGAAAGACTTTAATAAAAACTCATAAGGAAATTTAGGGCTAAGTGGGAACCCTAAGATCTTGTGGTTGAAATGGATTTGATCCAAGGGTGGAGGATCAACCCTACCTTTGTTAGGTGAAAATGGATTTTATTAATGTTACCTTTAAAACCTTAGGGGTATGTGTAATTTGGGAATGGGGCCATTTTATTTCCCTAGAGTGTTAAACTTTTGTTAGTCCTTATCAAGCTTCAGTTAGTAATAGAAAAGACTCTAAGTCATTAAGATAATGATTTTACATTATTTTTGTTAGAGGTTAACCTTATTAGGAATTAACATTATTAAGGAGAAGAAAACATTTAATTAAGTAAATTAATCTAGGGTACCTTCCTAATGCATAATTGATTAATGGACTCTAGAGATAAAATTGAGAATATATTAACCTTCTAGTAGACCTGTTTCTTAATCATAGGGTTGAGTTTAATGGTGTAAGTTAGTCATTGTACCCTAGGGGATTAACCCTGTAAACTTCTTTACCCGTAACTCGTTCTTTTAAAAAAAAAAAAAAATTAGTCACAATTTTGGGGCAAGTGTTTGGTATTCTTGTGTTTCTAGAACGTCATTCTAGACGGGTGATACAAATAATATCCATGCATCTAATTAGTGATAATCAATATTGTAATAAAATAAATGTCGAAGGAGAGTGTGCATTACATCCCCTTCCCGTAGAAATGAGTTCTTCCTAGAACTCAAGGGTAGGGAAAGAATACACACAAATAGGAATCACGACTTATGTGGGGCTTCTTTACTTCAAAGGAAAATGTGTCCCTTTGGACCATGTTTTTACAACACTATAGTTAAAAGAGAATGGATACTATTAGGAATAGATACTAACTTCCTCTAGTAAGATTAATAGAATTCCAACCTACAAAATAATCTCTAAGGGGTTAACCAATTTACAAGACAAAATATTTAAATAGAAATTGTCGATGGGATCCCATTGAATGACAACCAAAGTCCATGAAGAATAAAAAAATTTATGTACACAAGATTTCCATGTCGTGACACATACGCGTGACACACTTTAAAAATGAAGGATAAGGCCTCCACTTAGGTTGAATTAAACTTCAATGTTTTTTATTTTAGACAATATTAACAACAACCAATCATGAACTTCAATTTTCTCGAGTTTAAACCCATTTTTCTACTTACAACCTGACTCACATGGCATTTAATTCGGTGACCATTTAATGTTTAGGCTGTTGCATTTATTTATTTTGTTTGTTGTTGGAGATCTTAAAACCCCGCCAATCACTTTGTGCATATGTCACCTTTTCGAGTGATTTCCCTTCATTTCCTCCTAACAAGCTTTAAAGTCCCGAACTTGATTCCCATGCATAAATATTTTGGGTCCACTTTTTTATTTGGCCATGGGATATTTATAAAGTTTTAGGAACATTATTTTGTGGAATTTTATATTGTTTTGGGTCTATAAAAATTTTTGGGGCTTATTTGCAACAAATAAAAAGTAAATATTTTTATAGTTAGGTACTAGTAAAAAATTGTAAGAGGGGATATATAAATTAAATTACAACACAATAATCTAATGTATGAATAGAGAATAGAGAGCAACAACTCGGAGGAGAAAAATATAGAGAAGAAGAATACAAAAAGAGGGAGAAATTTGTGCAGCAACACAATAAAGAAGAAAAGGGAGAATACAAAGAGGAGAAAATAGAAAGGGGATTATTTTGCAAATAGATGTGTGCAGCAGCATAGAGGAAATTTTTGTAAGAAAAAGAAAATAATATTTGGACACAAGAAGAGAAACAATTGAAAAATAGAGAAACAACTCTGAGATTGTAAAATTTCTCAAATTAATATAATATACTTCATCTATGTGTGTTTTTATTTGTATTTATCGCCATGTCTCTCCCTTACTAGTTTAATTTGGCACTAAATTTTACCAACATTTCTTTGTTGTGATATCCAACTCCTTGGGTTTATTTCTTTTCATGCCTTCCCTCCTCCATACTTTTACCCACATCAATCTATACAATACTTCCTCAGTCACTCATTATCCATTATTGATGCTTGTAGCCTATGTTAGAATCCCCACACCTTTACCCAACTGAAGATACACCTTTCAACATAAAAATCATTTATTTTTCTTAAGAGGAAAATGTGGGGCTTTCCCACCTTAAATGTATACTTTTAATAGAAAAGCATGTGAATGTTTTTAAATTCTATTTTCAAAGCTTATGTTGTATTTAAGTAAAGAATTCAAGTATTTCAAGAGGATTTTATATATCCCAAAATTATTTTTTTATAAAGTGTCCCAAGCCTATTTTAAATACTTGATTTTATATTCTTGTGAAACCCATACACATAGTATGGAAGAATTATAATATTAAATTTTGGATATTATATCCCATGAAGAAAATGACATGAGAGTAGGATACATTTTTATAAAAAAATTCCTAAAACAAAAGAAAAGGAAAAAACAATTATCCTTCTACTTCGGGCCATGGGAAGACTATTATGCCCTCTTAAACGCATTTGTAAAAGGTGGTAAAATTCAATATTGAAGCCTCTCATTTCCTTTGAGGACGAGATCGAGGGAGACCGTGAAGAGGTCGTGGAGTGCATAGACAATGGAAGGAGCTTCAATATTTTTTGAAGAGCTCGTGAAGCGGAGTTCACAAAGAAGAGTTAAACTAAGCTTGTGGAGACAATGCCGAGGGCCTAGAAATGGAGATTATTTCTCCTAGAGAGAAATAAAGGAGATGACTTCTTGCATAGCCTGTGGTTGGAAATTATCACCCATTGAGCATGTTTGAGAGGCATTATTGTCAATTTGGCTGAGAGCCATTATTTTGTAACAAAAATTGTTAATGAGGTTCTAAGATCCCATTGTAATGACATTGTAGTTGATTTCACTATAGTACATCGTTTGAATTGATTAAGTCAAAAAAAGAACCAGAGAATCCATCGACATGATGTTAAGAGGTTGGAGAACCCAATATTAGAACAATATCACTATGAGAGGCTAGTGAGACATTGTGATCTCACTATTGTAAATAGGCCAAGAGAACTCGTATCGCATCAAAAAAAAATTCTCGAGGCAAGAATTCTCATTATAGATACATTGATGAATTATTGTCATTTTGAATATAGAGTTAAATTTTTGAACATTACTAAATATCGGGATCCGAGCTAGGGCTTGAGAGAGTGTAGTTGGTGCTAGTATGAAAAGTCAATGCTTTAGAGATCATGTAGCTAAAGCTATTTTGTATGATTCTACAAACATACAAGTGTTTATTATATAATGTACGACATGTGGAGGTCTTGTGAAATGGAGCGAAGAGTCACCAAAATATATGCTATTAGAGATAAAGTCAAAATAACTAGTACTAGGGCTAGGTCGATCAACACCGAAAACCAGTAGATAATCGATGCAAGAATTGTATTTGTTGAATCATTTATGTATGGGTTCATATTTTATGAGACATAGTCCATTTTAAGATGAACTTCTTTATTATCCTATTGGTTACTACTTTTGTGATTTTAAGGTTTTCCTTTCCATTGTATGTTTGTAATTAATTTAACCATTAATCACATAATTATGATAATTTAATATATCCATTGAAATCGAAACTTGAGTCGGTTTATATAAACTCCCCCATTTTCATATCATTTTGAATGATTCAGACGTTTCCTTAGATTTTAGAGGTGGAATTTTCTCCTTCAAAGCATTCATTGCGGTCCAAACCCATTTAAAGAAAAACATACATGTGACATGTTTATGTCGCACCGCATTATTACTATATTAATTCTCCTTATCTATGCATTTGTGGACCATGCTAAGGTATTCCAAACAAAAATAAGGTGGTGCTACATGAATCTTTTTAGGTTAATTCTAAAATTGACACTTTGATTGAAAAATTATGCAAAGGAATTTAAAATTAATAAGATATAAATGAAATCTAGGTAATAAAGGTTGTCATGTCAATGTTACATTAAAATAATTGTATTTAATTTGTTAAATTATAGTTTCCTCTAAATAAAAAATTATTGGGGAAAAGTAAGCAAGCACTAACACATTCGACAAATGAAGACACGTGGGATCTTGACAAAAACTCGTGACTTGTGAAAATACAAGCATAGAATGCACATTTAATACTACATAAAAAACCAAAGTAAAGAGTGCATATAGAAATGAGAAACCTACAAAAGTCCATTAAAATATGAATAATACACAAAATAGAGGAAAATATTTCTGTCAATTTTTATGAGTGGTGAAATATGCGC
This sequence comes from Taxus wallichiana var. yunnanensis, assembly GCA_018340775.1. NCBI lineage: Eukaryota > Viridiplantae > Streptophyta > Pinopsida > Cupressales > Taxaceae > Taxus > Taxus wallichiana. The sequence continues at coordinate 810,752,391 of CM031237.1, forward strand.
ACATTTTGTATGTTGCAGTGAAGCCACACAATAGGAATGCAAAGTGTTAAAACTCCACATAATATCACACCAACATCCATGAACATATATAAAGTAATGTCATATGAGAAAATAATCATAGGATATTGAAATTTAACTTTAAAAAATAAAACCTTATATTTAAGGTTCTTATTTGTTTTATAATGTCGAAGGTGCAGTTGGATTTGTAACATAGACCATGTTTTTACCTGAAATTGCACTCTTTTCTAGGCTAGTCTTAGCACCTTAGTGAAACAAGGGAATGTCCCCAAGGTGTAGTACATTTTCTCCTTTGTTTAGACCTCTAGAGAAGGTCAAATTACTTCATCAGCTACTTTACTCCTAACACTCCTCCTAGATAAACTAATTATTTTAGAAGAAAAAGGATGAGAGGAAAACATAAAATAAACTAAAAGGGGTGGTGCTTACATGAAAATAGAAAATGGATCATTATACTTGAGATTAAGAGCTATAAGAAAGAAACAAAAGGCCAATAGGGTAGTAAAATCGACATACAAATTTGCACTTCATCAATCCTAATTCCCTTTATGTGTGAAATAGTAAATGAAAGATATGAAAGCATAATCTATACACATCATGAAATCTAAAAACAAAGTGGTAGAAACAAATATAAAAGAAAGAGGGCGTAAGAGAGTAGAAATCAACATCATATTAATGTCCCCAAAAATACACCATTTATAAACATTTGGAAGGCATTGAATGAATTACAGGAGTTTAGATCGGAGAGGCCTATAACTAAGAATATTCAACCACCATTTAGACATGGTAAATTTACATTGAGAGAGCATCCTTTAAAATTAAATCCGAGTTTCATTAGATAGAGAAAGAAGAGAATGAATAGGATCAAAATATGTCCCAAGATTAAGAAAATCACCGACTTCCTCACTACAAAAGGACTAATCAACATTTAGTGTGTTGAGAAAATACTAGAACCATAGGTTTCTTGGATGATGAAAATAAGAGTAATTAAGATTGGGGTTGCACAAGACAAAATTTAATGTGGGCATAGGGGGTCAACCTTCATTTGTTATAATTTTGGAACCATTTTATTGAAAAAACTTGATAGGGCCCAAAACTCTATCACTAAGTTCTCCTTGAATTCCTAACTATGGTATCTAAAATTGGTCCCATATTGAAGCCCCAATCATTATATTTCGATTGATATATCATGTATGTGAACAACATAAATAGGTCAAAATATATATGAAAAAGAATATTTCTCATCTCATGTGAGAAAACTCGACCCAAAATGACTACAAGTGTAATGCCCTATTCTACGTTACACCTGTTCACCCTTCGGCGATCGAGTGCTAAGAATGGAACGTCTTTGTGCCTTGATCCTATGGAACGCTCCGCTTTATTTGTGCTCATTTGTGGTCTGGTGTGGTGTAACATCACATGCCATTGATTCTCTTGTTTATGAAGCTAAGCATGAATATCCTCCTTGCTTTATATTTTTCCATCATTGTGTTCCAATTGCTAAATGAGGAGACTGTAGTTTAAAATTTTTTTAATCATCAAGGAGGAGAATATTAAACTAAACAAGGAGAGCAGTAATAAATGATGGAGCATTTTGGAAAACAAAAAGAACTAGTGTTACACTCTCATCTGTAAAAGTTCACAAGTCCTTGAAACCATCAACAACTTATCAGTCAAAGGAGACTGCAAATCCTATTTGTCATGGTGATCATGACGTGAATCTCCGTGATGTTCCTGTAGAAAGCATTGAAAAGGTCAAGCATTTAATCGAGCATTCTGCATCTCCATCAACAATGGGTCACATCAATCAACCTGACAAACCAGTGACTAAAAGGCCTGTTGAAAATGAGAAAAGAGATTGCAAAGAAAAAAAAAACTGTGGGGAAGACTTAATCTCCTCTAGTTCTCTAGGGTTAGCAAGCACGCCAAATATTCCTTGTAGGCAGGGTAATGCAGCTGGCAGTTAGGTGGTAATTTATGTTTCCTGTTTGGCGTGAGACAGTGGGAGTCGGTGGAGTCTTGACGTCCTTCACCATGATCTCTTTTTGGATTCTCCTTCAATGCGTATAGGTGGGTGTTAGGCACATTTTTTTCTTCCTCCTGGCACGTTTTCTCTGCCCCTTGGTTGCTGCGTGAGTCTGGTTTGACATGGTGGTTAGATGAAGCTACAAGCTAGTGTAGCAGGCTGTCCAAACTATGTTGTTATTTGTTCTGTATCGAATGCATCCTCAAATTCGGGATTCTCCTTCAAGATATTTTCTATCAAATCGACTATGTGACAGTGAGAGTGCTTCCAGCATACCTGATGAAATTTATTTACAATGATTCTCTATTGAGATCTTACTTGTTTTACGATGTAACTCATGGAAGAGAATCTCTTAGAGGTGGATCTGTTTCATATCAGAATATTCATGAAGCACGAATTGCCTTGCTAAACCTTTGGCTAGTACAGTTGCAACTCACATGGTGGCCAAACGGTTTACTCTCTGAAGTATTTTTGTTCTTACAGACCTTGAATGCAATGTCGTTGGGGCTGAAGTCTGGACCCATAACACGAGGGTTGCATCTGTGGTGTATGTCACTGAGCAGAGTACAGAGGCTCCAATTGATGATCCTGACAGACTTTCTACTATCAAAGTACAACTTTGCAATGTTCTGAAAGGGCATAATGATAAGCGGGGTGCCAAAACTATTGTTTCTATGGGTGTTACTCATACTGAAAGGCATCTACATCAAATGATGTTTGCAGATTGTGACTATGAAAGAGTGCATAGCATATTCGCTAGAATCTAGGGACGATACAACTAGGCCTATAGTGACTGTGTAGAACTGTGTTGAGAAAGGTTATTCTGTCATTAATATTAAGTCTAAGGACAGACCAAAACTTCTCTTTGACACGATTTGCACTTTAACCGACATGCAATATGTTGTATTTCATGGAACAGTTGATTCGGACAGACCTGATGCATTCCAGGAGTACTACATCAGACATATGGATGGCTGCCCAGTGAACTCGGAAGCAGAAAGGCAAAGAATAATCCACTATTTAGAGGCAGCTATAGAAAGAAGAATCTCTGAGGGAATGAGACTTGAATTATGCAGTTGTGACCGAGTTGGTCTTCTCTCTGATGTGACTCGCATATTCCGTGAAAATGGCCTGTCGTCATCACTAGAGCAAAGTGAGCACCGCTTTGGTGAAAAAGCTAAAAGGTGCATTGAAGCAATCTAGTGACTGGTCACCTTAATTGAGGATGCTAAGTCTAGGGACTATTTTATGGATATGGAGTTTGTGGTTCAAGAGATTTCTTTTGGTTATAAAGCCATCTTCTTTTGCTTTGTCTCGGACTAGGGCTACTCCTAATATGAGAGCACCAAGGTTAGGAGGTCCAAATCATAATCAATGGATGCATATGGAGATGGTGGAGGTGTTAGGATGAATGACGAAGGATCAAGTTCAATTGCCAAAAATGGGGCCTACAGAGGTTCTAGGGCTAATTTTGGAGCGGTGTTGGGAGGATGTTGGCAAGTATTTTAGACCACCCACCCTGGCCGTGAACTCCTACCTGTGCCAATGTGAAGATGGTCGATGTTTAGGCACCCAACGAGCTTGAAAAAATGGAATCTAGGCTTGGATTGCTATTGCTGATCCGGACGATGTTGAATATGGAGAAAAAGGCAAGATATTTCTACACCTTTTTACTATTATTTTATTTAAAATTATTGTGAAATCGAACCACTTTCCTTGCATTGATTGTCGGTTGGATGTCATGATGGGAGATTTCCCTTTCTCGCTTGTTTCTTCTTGTTTTAGCTTTTATATCGTTGATGATATGTTGGTGGAAAGGATGCGTGTTCCCTTTTCCCCGAATGTTATGTTTCTCTTGCTCGAGTGATCGATCTTCCTTATATATATATATATATATGTTCTCTACGATAGAGTTCAAGTAATTATTTGTTCCAAACTAGTTTTTAGCAAATCGTTATTGTAAATGTGAAATAACTATGAAGTTCCTTCCTATCAACCAACGATGTCCTCCTTTGTCTTTTGACATAAATTGTTAATGATCTCTCAAGCCACCTAACAACCCTTTTGGCATCGAAAAGGAAAGGTTGCAGGATTAGTGTAATCAACGCTTGGACTATTTCAGGTTAGAGATTCGGTGTTAAAACTTTTAGAATGTTTTAGTTTGCGTGCATCGTGTTTCAACCTCGAGTGTTTAGACTCCTACGTAGCTTCAGCCTGGTTCCTAGGTTTTATAGCCATTCTTAGGAGGTACTTTGACTGCCCCCTTCATCTTGAATCGTAACTAGTTTTTTTTATTTAGCTATGTTCGAGGTCTTAATCGTGCAACTCTAGTACCCCCGCTATTTCTGGAATTATTTTGGTCTTCTTCCCTCTCGGAAGGTTGTTGGTGAAATAATCTAGTCTTCTAACTTGTGTTTCCTCCCATTTATTATGACTGTGTTGTTAATTAGGATTGGACAACTTATATGCACATATGTACCTTAATGTTTTGTGATGAAAATTGCCTTGAATGTTGTCAACCTTGGGAAAAACTTTCATGCAATCAATAGTATGATGGAGCTATAGCAGAAGGATCTGTTTTGATAATGGAACTTAGTATTTTATGTTGTACCTTTGTTTGAACAGTTGTCTATGTTACCAAGGGTTACCTTAAAAATATTGTTGTTTTGGGAAATAGGAAATTTATTTTAAATTAACTGAACTCTAATAATTGATGTGGAGTGTTGTAAATTTTTAGGATTATAAAAGTTGTTGATGACATGTTCGTATACTCTTGGTTGATGGACTATTTTTCTTCTCTCACATGATGCTTGCTACTAGTCTACAAGGCATTGGCCTTCTTGAATGATTGGGAAGTCTCTTGGAGTTAGTGGCCAAAACTAGTTTACTTTGCTTATTCTTCGAAACTTATGTTGTGTGGATACTCTATGTGATTTCAGGTTTGAAACTCATTTATACATGGCTTTTTGCATTAATTCTTGAAACCATGGTTTCCCTTTTCTTGGGCCGATCAACTCTTGTTCTTCTAGAAATATAATATTATAACCTATGCATTTGGTACCTATGACAAAATTCTGGATGGTTGGTACTTTATATCAAATCGCACTCTTGTGATTGTTATTTAATTATTTACTTGGTGGGAATCCGCTTTGTTAGATTGGTCATTTCTCCATATAGGGCCAAGGGCCTTTCTCTTTCAGTTGTTATATTTTCGTCGTCTTTACTCCTAACTGAAGTACATTGTCTTCTTCTTTGATTGGCATGATGGAGATTTTATTATAACTTGATGTGTTGATAGTGTTTAGAGGTTTGACCCAAATTCTTGTAATAAAGTTCTTCCTTTCATGATTTTGATAGATAATAGATTATGGTGGGTTTGTGTAGCCTTATCTTTCTCGGGCCTCGTGAACCGACTCTTATAGAAAATTTGCTGCAGATGGATTTTGGTGTAGATGAGGGATAGATTTGTAGAATTTTTTCATCAACCTCAGTTGAGAAGTTCCTTTGCTCGAAACCTCTTTATGTTGTTAAACTATTGTTAACGTCGGTGGAAAGATTAAAAGAGGATTAATGTCTTAGTATAAAGTATTGTGGAATTTGTCATCCGAACTTTGGAAAACTTGTATTGTTTGACCATCATTGAAATTATAAGAAAATTTGTGGTGAGTGACTTTGTTGGAGTATCGTATTTTAAGAATTGATGTAATCTTGTTTTGTTCTTGTAAATGAGTGTTGCTACAACCTTGCCTTGAGAATAAATTTTGAGTTAAACCTGGACATGACTTAGTAATAAAGTGTCATAAGTAAATGAACATGGGATTGTTTAATACTTCTGGAAGTTAAATTAAAAGTTGTATTCAAATAAAGTAACGTAGGGGTCACCAACTTGAGAGCAAGAAATTCTTTAAGTAAACAAGGGCAGGACTATCATTGCAAGTAAACTTTATATCATGATAACCCTAGCTCCTCTAGTGAACATTATTCCTTTTATGGTGAAATTTGTAAAATGACCCTAAGGTGAAATGAACTATTAGTTGTTTGAAGATGATAAGATTTAATAAGCCGGAGAAAACAAATTGGAGACCTCACCATCTTTCTCACCACTATTTGGAAAGTAAATTTTTACTCCTTGTTAATACTTTTAGCGAAGCCTAAGTAAAGTTGTTGATAATTTTGGTTAAGAGCCCTAGCTTCAATTAAATACTGGCAATAACTAATGAGGTCCTAAAGATGTTTCATCTCGACCTTCTCCCTCTAACCCTTTTCCAAGGCACCTTGTATCTCTTCTCTTAAGTGTGTTGAACTTAAAACCATGTTGTCTTGTGGGCAAGAACGAATCTTAGTAGCGTTAGTGGTGATCAAATGGCCTTGTGGAATTTAAATACTTCTTTTTCTTGAAAACAAATTAAGCAAATAAATGTCATAATAGAGAAGATTTAAAGATAATTACTCAGTGTCAAAGGAATAAACTTAGCTTTGTAAGATGAATTGTACGAATCATATCTTGAGCCTCCTTGAAAATGTAAGCTAAGAATTGCAAGATGTCCTTTTAAAATAAATAACCCTCAAGAATATCTCATTGTGGTTGGCCCTAACTGTAAGTGTGTTCTGTGATTGGACTTCTATGTTGTCTTGTCAAAAAGAAAAGTAAATTGTCCTTGATAGGTGTGAACGTTTCCGTACTTCCTTTATGGCCATCCTTGTATCAAGTTGTTCACAGTGTTAGTTGTATCCTTGGTGATGACATGTCGCGTCATGTTATGTGTCAACAAAGTAAAAAAAAATTATATCTGTCTTTTGTGCTGTGTTGTTCGTGTGTGGATTTTTGGGTCGTTACACTTGGTATCAGAGCGTAGGTTCATGCTCTCGAACCTATGGGCCATTGGTGTTGGTGATTGTATGGTGATGGTGTTACATGATGATACTACATGATGATGATGATGTTGCATGATGGTGGTAGATATTGGAAGAGTAATGTGCTTTAAGCGTGATGTGATCCATGTCGTAATTGTGATATTGTGAACGCACATGATGGGTATGTCACCTTGTGCGTGTTTGTGATCATGTTGATGTGTTGGGGATGGGAGTATTCTCTCTCCTTCTTGTGGATTCTATGAAGAGTTCACGTGTGAATTGTTGTTTGTGATGTGTGAAAAGAATTCTAATGTGGATGACGGAGTGTTGGAATATTGTGACATATTGTGATATGTAGGTGTATCAATGTGTTGTATGACTAGATTGATGTTGAAAGAGATGAGTTGTATCATGATGTTTTTACCATGTTTTGAAGAAATGTGTGTACCACCTTGTTATGTAGCAATGGATGTTATGTTGAGATGTACTATGTTCATCATATGTATGATTTGTGTAAATATGTAATGCTTCATGTTGTGATTTGGGGTCATACGGTGAGTGTATGAACCCTATCGTATGATGATTGCACTTTGGGTGCAGAATGTGGTAAAGTGATGTGTTACACTCAGTGAATGTATGATCGTGATCTACCCTGTATATGTACCATATGTAAGACGTTATGGTAGTTATGTACCGTTATGTTAGTGATGTTGTTGTATGTTATGTTGTGAACCTTACGCTAACCGACCCCGAGGGTAATCGGTAGAAGTGTATGTTGAGAGTGAGGAATGGTGTACCATGGATCAATAACTCGAGCCAAAACTCGGTTTAGTAGATAACATGTGAATTCTTTCTCTCTCCCTATGTGGTTGTATGTATGCAACCTAAGTGCAACTATGACTATGTTTAGCCTTGTCGAAGTGGTGTCGGGATGATTCGAGATAAGGTGATGATAGTTGTATTATTGATACATATTTTGCGAGCTGAGGCTCGATGTTCCGAGTGCTAGCAACTCGTTGAGTACCCCTTTGGTGGCTAGATAAGGCCACACAATTATCGTAATGTGACATTATTATAAGTTTATTTTATTCGTAAATTGAGCTTTTTAATTTATTTTTAAGGACCAGTGAACTTTTCTTGATTGCCATGCTTTACAATTTTGGGCATTTCCTTGGTTTATGGCACTAACATGGGGATTTTGATACTAACTATGGCTATTTGGCCATTTATTTTTCTTGATTTTGGATCTTATTTTAAATTTGGAATTTTTACCACCTTGCCCAAGGCTTGTACTTTACCACTTGGCATTTGGATATGATTGTTGTCTTTGGTTCTATTGTCGTGATGTGTGGAATAAGGTCATGGGATGCACCATGAAATGGTTGGACCTATGGACCCACTTCGTTGTATGGGGTATGCCCCAAGGAGTTACATATAACTAGTGGGTTTTGAACCACGCGTTATTATGTCACTTGGGTTAGGAGTGTTCGAACTCTATGTGTCTTGGAACATAGGGTCAACCGGCCTCTTTGAGGAGGAGGCATAAGAGTTTGAGGGAGGCTTATGATATTTGTCTTGAGGGAGGTATGGTTGATGTTTAGGGATATATGTTGAGTTATTGTGATGTTTGGTAGTGGTCTTTTGATGTATGTGTTACTCATGTCAGATGGATTTGTGTTGTGATGTTGTGGTTATGTCATTGATTCCCTTGTGGACACTATGTACCTATAGCATGGTTTGGTGTTATGTGAATTTTTCATTGATGCAAATTGAGGAAATGTCTGGTGGATTGTAGTACTGTTTTGGTTAAGTATTTTGGTATGTCAGTCATTGATGTGTGTCGAGTACTATGTTATGTGGACTGTGCCTATTCTATTCCGTATTTGAGTAACCTTTTTGTGGTGTAATACAATCTTGAAGTATATACTTGTGTGCTTATGAATCTGTAGGGTCTTGTGAACCTGATAGGGTGTTGTGTTAACAGTTCATGTTGGGCACCCACAATAAAGAATAAACTAAAACTATTCAATGATGAAATTTTAAAAGGAATTAAACTAAAAATAATGTTAACGGAAAGAGACTAATGAAAATAACAAACAAGAGGGAACTGCCAATCTTCACAGAACATTGAAAGTTAAAATTTCTACCAAATGTTCCTAAGGTTACCTTGTAACCGTGTTTTAAACAACTAAAATTTTAAACCATAGGGTGTAATTTCTCCTTTACTTGTTCTTGGTTACGTGCCATTTCCTTCCCTCTGTGTAATGTCACATCGAGGATGATGCTTTCTTAAGGGGAGGAGAATGTAATGCCCTGTTCTACGTTACACCTGTTCACCCTTCGGCGATCGAGTGCTAAGCATGGAACGTCTTTGTGCCTTCGATCTATGGAACGCTCCTGCTTTATTTGTGCTCATTTGTGGTGTGGTGTGGTGTAACATCACGTGCCATTTATTCTCTTGTTTGCGAAGCTAAGCATGAATGTCCTCCTTGCTTTATATTTTCCCATCATTGTGTTCCAATTGCTAAATGAGGAGAGTGTAGTTTAAAATTTTTTTAATCATCAAGGAGGAGAATATTAAACTAAACAAGGAGAGCAGTAATAAATGATGGAGAATTTTGGCAAACAACAAGAAATAGTGTTACACTCTCATCTGTAAAAGTTCACAAGTCCTTGAAACCATCAACAACTTATCAGTCAAAGGAGACTGCAAATCCTATTTGTCATGGTGATCATGATGTGAATCTCCGTGATGTTCCTGTAGAAAGCATTGAAAAGGTCAAGAATTTAATCACGCATTTCGCATCTCCATCAAAACTGGTCACATCAATCAGCACGACAAACCGGTGACTAAAAGGCTGTTGAAAATGAGAAAAGAGATTGCGAAGAGAAAAAAAAATTGTGGGGAAGACTTAATCTCCTCTAGTTCTCTAGGGTTAGCAAACACGCCAAATATTCCTTGCAGGCGGTGGTAATTCAGGTGGCAGTTAGGTGGTAATTTATGTTTCCTATTTGGCGTGAGCAGGTGGGAGTTGGTGCAAGATATTGATGTCCTTCACCATGATCTCTTTTTGGATTCTCCTTCAATGTGTATAGGTGGGTGTTAGGCACATTTTTCTTCCTCACTGGCACGTTTCTCTGGCCGCCCTTCTTTGCTCCGGCAAGCTTTCTTGCGTGAGTCACGTGGTTTGACATGGTGGTTAGATGAAGCTACAAGCTAGTGTACTCTTAGCTATCTGACTATGTTGTTATCTATTCAGTATCGAATGCATCTTCAAATGGTATGGGATTCTCCTTCAAGATATTTTCTATCAAATCGACTATGTGATGTTGTGAGAGTGCTTCCAGACAAAACTCGATGAAATTTATTTACAAAGATTCTCTATTGAGATCTTACTTGTTTTACGATGTAACTCATGGAAGAGAATCTCTTAGAGGTAGATCTGTTTCTTATCGAATATTCATGAAGCACGAATTTCCTTTTTGAACCTTTAGCTAGTAAATAGATTCAACTCACATGGTGGCCAAACGGTTTACTCTCTGAAGTATTTGCTATTCTTACAGACCTTGAATGCAATGTCGTTGGGGCTGAAGTCTGGACCCATAACACAAGGGTTGCATCATGGTGTATGTTCAGCATAGAGTACGAGGCTCCAATTGATGATCCTGACAGATCACGTCTACTATCAAAGTACAATTTTGCAATGTTTTGAAAGGGCATAATGATAAGCGGGGTGCCAAAAAAACTATTGTTTCTATGGGTGTTACTCATATTGAAAGGCATCTACATCAAATGATGTTTGCAGATCGTGACTATGAAAGAGTGCATAGCGTTCTGCTAGAATCCAGGGATGATACAACCAGGCCTATAGTGACTGTGCAGAACTGTGTTGAGAAAGGTTATTCTGTCATTAATATTAAGTCTAAGGACAGACCAAAACTTCTCTTTGACACGATTTACACTTTAACCGACATGCAATATGTTGTATTTCATGGAACAGTTGATTCGGACGGACCTGATGCATTCCAGGAGTACTACATCAGACATATGGATGGCTGCCCAGTGAACTCGGAAGTAGAAAGGCAAAGAATAATCCACTGTTTAGAGGCAGCTATAGAAAGAAGAATCTCTGAGGGAATGAGACTTGAATTATGCAGTTGTGACCGAGTTGGTCTTCTCTCTGATGTGACTCGCATATTCCGTGAAAATGGCCTGTCAGTCACTAGAGCAGAAGTGAGCACCAGGGGTGACAAAGCAGCTGCATTGAAGCAATCTAGTGACTGGTCAGCCTTAATTGAGGATGCTAAGTCTAGGGACTGTTTTATGGATATGGAGTCTGTACCAAGAGATTGCTTTTGGTTATAAAGCCATCTTCTTTTGCTTTGTCTCAGACTAGGGCTGCTCCTAATATGAGAGCACCAAGGTTAGGAGGTCCAAATCATAATCAATCAGATGCATATGGAGATGGTGGAGGTGTTTGGATGAATGACGAAGGATCAAGTTCAATTGCCAAAAATGGGGCCTACAGAGGTTCTAGGGCTAATTTTGGAGTGGTGTTGGGAGGATGTTGGCAAGTATTTTAGACCACCCACCCTGGCCGTGAACTCCTACCTGTGCCAACGTGAAGATGGTCGATGTTTGGGCACCCAACGAGCTTGAAGAAAATGGAATTTAGGCTTGGATTGTTGTTGCTGATCCGGACGATGTTGAATCTGGAGAAAAAGGAAAGATATTTCTACACCTTTCTACTATTATTTTATTTAAAATTATTGTGAAATCGAACCACTTTTCCTTGCATTGAATTGTCAGTTGGATGTCATGATGGGAGATTTCCCCTTTCTGCTTGTTTCTTCTTGTTTTAGCTTTTATCGTTGACAGTATGTTGGTCGAAAGGATGTGTGTGCCCTTTCCCCTGAATGTTATGTTTCTCTTGCTCGAGTGATCGATCTTCCTTTATATATATATATATATATATATATGTACTCTTCTCTACGATAGAGTTCCAGTTATTATTTGTTCCAGCTAGTTTTTAGCAGTCATTATTGTAAGCGTGCAATAACTATGAAGTTCCTTCCTATCAACCAAGGCTGTCCTTCTTTGTCTTTTGACATAAATTGTTAATGATCTCTCAAGCCACCTAACAACCCTTTTGGCATCGAAAAGGAAAGGTTGTAGGATTAGTGTAATCAACGCTTGGACTATTTCAGGTTAGAGATTCGGTGTTAAAACTTTTAGAATGTTTTAGTTTGCGTGCATCGTGTTTCAACCTCGAGTGTTTAGACTCTACGTAGCTTCAGCCTAGTTCCTAGGTTTTATATCCATTCTTAGGAGGTACTTTGACTGCCCCCTTCATCTTGAATCATAACTAGTTTTTTTAATTTAGCTATGTTCGAGGTCTTAATCGTGCAACTCTAGTACCCCCGCTATTTCTAGAATTATTTTGGTCTTCTTCCCTCTCGGAAGGTTGTTGGTGAAATAATCTAGTCTTCTAACTTGTGTTTCCTTCCCTTTATTATGACTGTGTTGTTAATTAGGATTGATGACTTATATGCACATATGTACCTTAATGTTTTGTGATGAAAATTGCCTTGAATGTTGTCAACCTTGGGAAAAACTTTCATGCAATCAATAGTATGATGGAGCTATAGCAGAAGGAGCTGTTTTGATAATGGAACTTAGTAGTTTATGTTGTACCTTTGTTTGAACGGTTGTCTATGTTACCAAGGGTTGCCTTAAAAATATTGTTGTTTTGGGAAATAGGAAATTTATTTTAAATTAACTGAACTCTAATAATTGATGTGGAGTGTTGTAAATTTTTAGGATTATAAAAGTTGTTGATGACATGTTCGTATACTCTTGGTTGATGGAATCTTTTTCTTCTCTCGCGTGATTGCTACTAGTCTACAAGGCATTGGCCTTCTTGAATGATTGGGAAGTCTCTTGGAGTTAGTGGCCAAAACTAGTTTACTTTGCTTATGCTTCGAAACTTATGTTGTGTGGATACTCTATGTGATTTCAGGTTTGAAACTCATTTATACATGGCTTTTTGTGTTAATTCTTGAAACCGTGGTTTCCCTTTTCTTGGGCCGATCAACTCTTGTTCTTCTAGAAATATAATATTATAACCTATGCATTTGGTACCTGTGACAAAATTCTGGATGGTTGGTACTTTATATCAAATCGCACTCTTGTGATTGTTATTTAATTATTTACTTGGTGGGAATCCTGCTTTGTTAGATTGGTTATTTCTCCTTATAGGGCCAAGGGCCTTTCTCTTTCGGTTGTTATATTTTCGTCGTCTTTACTCCTAACGGAAGTACATGGTCTTCTTCTTTGATTGGCATGATGGAGATTTTATTATAACTTGATGTGTTGATAGTGTTTAGAGGTTTGACCCAAATTCTTGTAATAAAGTGCTTCTTTTCATGATTTTGATAGATAACAGTTATGGTGGGTTTGTGTAGCCTTATCTTGCTCAGTTCTCGTGAACTGACTCTTGTAGAAAATTTGCTGCAGATGGATTTTGCGTGTAGATGAGGGATAGATTTGTAGACTTTTGTCATCAACCTCAGTTGAGAAGTTCCTTTGCTCGAAACCTCTTTATGTTGTTCAACTATTGTTAACGTCCAGTGGAAAGATTAAAAGAGGATTAATGTCTTAGTATAAAGTATTGTGGAATTTGTCATCTGAACTTTGGAAACCTTGTATTGTTTGACCATCATTGAAATTATAAGAAAATTTGGTTATTGTTGTTGAGTGACTTTGTTGGAGTATCAATATTTTAAGAATTGATGTAATCTTGTTTTGTTCTTGTAAATGAGTGTTGCTACAACCTTGCCTTGAGAATAAATTTTGAGTTAAACCTGGACATGACTTAGTAATAAAGTGTCATAAGTAAATGAACATGGGATTGTTTAATACTACGGAAGTTAAATTAAAAGTTGTATTCAAATAAAGTAACGTAGGGGTCACCAACTTGAGAGCAAGAAATTCTTTAAGTAAACAAGGGCAGACTATCATCGAAGTAAACTTTATATCATGATAACCCTAGCTCCTCTAGTGAACATTATTCCTTTTATGGTGAAATTTGTAAAATGACCCTAAGGTGAAATGAACTGTTAGTTGTTTGAAGATGATAAGATTTAATAAGCCAGAGAAAACAAATTGGAGACCTCACCATCTTTCTCACCGCTATTTGGAAAGTAAATTTTTACTCCTTGTTAATACTTTTAGTGAAGCCTAAGTAAAGTTGTTGATAATTCTGGTTAAGATCCCTAGCTTCAATTAAATACTGGCAATAACTAATGAGGTCCTAAAGATGTTTCATCTCGACCTTCTCCCTCTAACCCTTTTCCAAGGCACCTTGTATCTCTTCTCTTAAGTGTGTTGAACTTAAAACCATGTTGTCTTGTGGGCAAGAACGAATCTTAGTAGCGTTAGTGGTGATCAGATGGCCTTGTGGAATTTAAATGCTCCTTTTTCTTGAAAAACGAATTAAGCAAATAAATGTCATAATAGAGAAGATTTAAAGATAATTACTCAGTGTCAAAGGAATAAACTTAGCTTGGTAAGATGAATTGTACGAATCATATCTTGAGCCTCCTTGAAAACGTAAGCTAAGAATTGCAAGATGTCCTTTTAAAATAAATAACCCTCAAGAATATCTCATTGTGGTTGGCCCTAACTGTAAGTGTGTTCTGTGATTGGACTTCTATGTTGTCTTGTCAAAAAGAAAAGTAAATTGTCCTTGATAGGTGTGAACGTTTCCGTGCTTCCTTTATGGCGATCCTTGTATCAAGTTGTTCATAGTGTTGTTATTTGTATCCTTGGTGACGACATGTTGCGTCATGTTATGTGTCAAGCAAGTCAAAAAAAAATTATCATGTCTTTACTTGTGTTGTTCGTGTGTGGATTTTTGGGTTATTACAACAAGTCCGTGATACTATGAGTTGTTCATATAAAAGCTTGAAAGTGACCCAAAACCATCTTATCTTGTAGCTCCCCTCAATATCCTTTTCATTGAGACCTATTTTACTTGATTTGATAACTTTTATCGAAAATTATGATCATTTACAAATTCTCAAGTCGTTTTACACCATTTACACCCAGAGGACCTCAATACCACGTGTTACACCCTGATTGCATTTCGGGAGTGATGTTCCCAAGAGAGTGGACCTTAATCATTACACTTGATAAAATCACTTATTGTTGATATTTCTGATCCCTTTTAGGGATTCATTTATCTTCTCTAGTCATGTTGCCTAATCCTCGATTCAATGTCATTTTTCACTGATCCACATGGACAAAGAAAATACCTTCTCTAATATCATACTCCCTTAAGTCAGTTTGGGGTCACTTAATCAATTTTTAGCCCGCCACCATGCTTGAGTTCAATCTTCGAATCTTGGGGTCACTACGTGTCCTAATCCATGAGCTTCAAGCTCTCGGGATTAAGGAAATGATCATGCCTTAGTCACTTCTCCTTGAAATTCCAGGTTTAGCTTCAATTTCATTGGTCCACGTGAACCAAGGAGGTTTCCTCAGTTATTACACTCGTTCAACTATGACCGATCCAATAATCAACTCAGATAGACTCCAGATCATCCTAACTTAGTGCCTCTAATTGATATTATTTGACTTAACGAACTTGGCATTCAACTCAACCTCATACACGAGTAAAGTATAGAGCCATTGCTCCATTAAAATTGGCGATTATCACTCGTTTTAAATTCACTTGATCGTTCCTCTGTTCGAGTGTGGGACTAATTCCCATGTGACAAATTGATTCAACGCTTTGGAAATGTTCCGTTTATCACCCAATTAAAAATCGTGGTCATGATCCTCAGGGAATTGAACTATTTGAATGTCACCAATTACTCTTGGGACCAAAGCATAATTATATGATCAAGATTTTCTCTAATTCAATTATATGATTATGATAATGAGTTGTGCATGTTATTTTGATAAATTTGAAGATTTCAAGGTGTTTAAACTAATATATTTGAAAATCATAAGACTTAAAAGTTTGTGAATTGTGATAAGATGTGCACAAAATGAAGTGTGAGATCATTTTTCAAAACATTTTGCCAAATCATAGGGGACTTTTTCCTACTAGGTGTATAATTAAGTTTTTTGGTATATCCGTTGGGTATGGAGTCGACATATAACTTAAAAATGGATCTTACAAAATTTAAAACTCAACTTCAATATTTTTTGAAATGTTTCTATCACACTTTTATATTTATCGATCTTTAAATTGTAGATAAAAATTAATCACACTTAATATTTTCCCCAAAATTATCAATTTTAAGCTCGGATCTAGATGGAAATCCTTTGACACTGGATTCTTCTATAAATATGACCAACAGGCTTACACTTACTTAGAGGCGTGATTGACACGATTTTACAGTTTAAAATTATCTCATGAAAATTATGTACAAATTTTTTTTTATACATCAACCAAGATAAAACATAAAAATTATGCAAAGAACTTGTTATGAAAAAATCAGATCTACACTAGTCCTAATCTAAAAATGTTTAACAATATCTAAACAAATATTGAGATAGGTTGGGAAAAATAGCTTCCGTTGTGATGAGGCTAGGCAATGAAATCAACTTTGCAAACACTATGTAAATTAATGAGAGAGGAAAACATGTTTGCAAATCATTTCCCTTCACTCTATCAACTTAAAAGAGAAACCATACCTTTCTCTCATCTTCATTTTTGTTTGGAAGGTGTTGGAGTTGATCCTTGAAGTGCAAAAGTTTGTCCTCTCGCTCACGAAATTAATATGAGATGTGAAAACCTAGAATGGAGATCACGAAACACTTAGATATCTTATTGGACACATTATTAAGAGATGAATGTTTGTAAGAAATTATAACTTTTTTTTTTCTAATATTCCTCTTCAACACACATCTCTTCATCCAAACTTATCTCTACATTATCCTCTTAACCTCAACAATAAATTTGATAGTTCAAATTTATCCTAAAAATATCCATAGAACTTCATTTGATTGTCTACAACAACCAAGGATGTTCTTAATGGATCACTACAATCCTCCATAAGTGAAAAAAATCGAAGCATGTAAAACAAGAAGGAACATTGCATTAAAAAAACATCATTCTCACCCTCAATCTCTTCCTCGACCTTTTTTGAACACCATAAGTATTAAAAAAACACATTCTCTCATCCTCAAGCTAAATATTATTTCCTTTTCAATGTACTGAATTTTGTCTCCTAAATGGATGCCTTTGTTTTCACATTTTAAACACCCATCATATAAATAAAAGTCACACAAATATGCAAAAATTATATCCTTTTGTCCATTGGGGAAACTTTTCTAAACTAGATATGAGACATTGATAAGTGGTTTTTCATTGATCGAGATTTCAAGATGATACGGTTTGATCTCAAAATTTCTGAAATGATCATATCAAACCTCTAAATGATATTCCAATCGATGTTTTGATTTATGGAACTCAAGGCATTTGATAAAATCTTGCCTGATTTTCTCGTGTTCATGTTGAACCTCAATGATAGATTCATGGTTTGGAATTGAAATCTACTTAGAGTATTGAAGGCCTTATAACCTCTCCCCACCATTATATAAATTCCAAACTCTATCATCCATTAACATTGTAGGGTAATTGGGGTTCGTTGAGGTTGGATAGAGAACGAGCACAACTCATTAATTTCGAGTTCCTCATATTTTATCAACAAAATTTTCAAGGTATAGGTCATTTCGTAGGTGGAGGTTTGAGAAAAACTCACCAAACATAGGATTTTTTTGGATTTGAAAATTATCTTGATAAATAAAAGGAATATTAGCAACCATAAGCGGCTTCTTGAATCTAAATGGACCACGATGAGGTTGAACAATCACATAAGGATTTGAAGGTGATTCACAAGGCGAGGGGGAATCTATAATGCCCCATTTTGACACACGAAAACTCATACATAGGACTATAAAATTGTGTTTTTATAAAAATATGTTACTTGATTAATATTTAACACCAGTAGTTATTTAATGCTATTTTTTATTTTTCTGTAATTGCTACAAACTTAATAGTTTATTACCTTTAAATACACACATGTTAGATATTTTTAATTTAATCAATGATTAAAGAATTTCTAGTTTAATAAGGATTTGACCACACAATGGAAAAATATTTTTTTATTACATGAGGTTAAAAAATAGGATTATGGCTCAAGAGATCGTATAAAGGAACAAATACATTGTG
Source organism: Taxus wallichiana var. yunnanensis (assembly GCA_018340775.1). Taxonomy (NCBI): domain Eukaryota; kingdom Viridiplantae; phylum Streptophyta; class Pinopsida; order Cupressales; family Taxaceae; genus Taxus; species Taxus wallichiana. The sequence continues at coordinate 810,770,535 of CM031237.1, forward strand.
AGAGAGACAAGAAAAATATGAAGCATTAAAAATACCAATGGGATGACCTCTACCCATGGTCAAGAAAAATGAAACCAACATGGTGGATAAAAAGGACTGGTTAAGAAGACTTGACAAAAACTCTAGAGATAGAACTCACCAACAGAAGCCACTCTTGAGCCACTACGCGTAGCATAATATTTTTTCTGGTGGAACCCCGTCCAACCTACATCACCAGAATCGGAATCAGAAGAACCCAAAAGTTGTGTCGAATCAGAAGCAAGGAAAAATTTGTCTTTCCATTAATTATGTCCACCGCCCTTCCTTAAATGGAAGCCTATAGTCAATCTTCAAATAAAAAATATTTCAAAAACAATGATCAATAAATCTTAGCCCCTCCATCTCAGCACAAAATTCAAACTGGTCCTCCGTCCAACCATCCAGTCCACCCAATTACCACAACCGCTTCTTCCAATTTCCTACTCTGAACTGCCAACAACATGAGTTTGAGGCACAATCTCCTTTGTATATGGAAAATCATCACAGTCAGGGGCCAAAGTTTCATCCAACACCTTGCGTCCGTAAGCAGAGATATGTCCCCCGTCAGCAGACATCTCCGTCACTCCAACATACCCTACATTTACCATGTTTTCCTCATATGAATTCAAAATAAGGGTCTCATTCTCCTATTCGAAATAATCATCTTCCTCCCCAGCCGAATCCTCAAGATCATCATCCCGTTAAAGATATGTAAATTTAATAGGTGGATCCAGAGGCCCACAACAATCTTTCATTTCGTATCTTGCCATTTTTCATCAACTCCAAAAAATATTGGAGCTCTTGACCTCAATATCTTATTCCTATTTACCATTAATGGATTGTAGGAATATTCACTTAGGAAATTTGAACCCCACATGTATATTAATAGAAATCCTGGCATGAACTAATCATAGTGATTTTTGTTGTGGGATCAACACCAATGAGCATGCCCATCGACTTGGCTGTCCCAAGGAAGACCTCTAGTTCCCAAAATTCAAATGGGAGATCTAGTAGCCTAATCCAGATTGAAAGGGTGTGGAAAGAAACTTCATGTGGCATTCCAGGTTCCCATTGCTGGAATGTGAAGGAAGCACTACAAAAAAACCAACGTCCTTCTTGTAAAACTTTTGGCATTTCGAGCTCATATTGGAATAAAAAAGGAAGCCTTCGCCATTGAGAGCACAAACTTCGACCTTACAACACCATTTCTGCCTTCCCCATTCTCACACAAAATAAATATTTGATCGAACTCCAATGAACCTTCCTACAATTACAAATTGGAAACATTGTTTGGCTTCGGTGATGATAAACCTTGGTATATCAATAAATGGATTTGTATCCTTCCACAGGGACGTGAGCTTTACATGGTGTCGATTTCCTTCTCTAAATAGTTTCGCTGCCCAAGTTTTGTGCCCTCTTCCTGAAAAATTCCCCTCAATTCGTTGCTCCATTCGCTGCTCTATGACATAAGCAAGTAATAATGTAAATTTTGAAGCCTTTTATTCTAACCAATATATATATATATATATATAGATAATCAAACTTATTTAAATTCATTAAATCATTCATTATTAAAACATTTCCATAAACATAATTTTTATATCAGTTAATATTTACTCATATTAAAATTAATTTATTAACAAATATTATGTGTCCTCCCTTAAAGAGGTTTGTAAACTTTAATATTAATAAAACCCCTTTTTAAATCAGCGTGCAGGAGGAAGAAAGATTTATTTTATTTTATTTTGTTACAATTCTAATTGGTAAAAGTAATACCCACATGACTTCCTAAATTTAATAATAAATACTAAGTTTAAAATAAAGTGGCAAACTCTGGGATAAAAGAGATGCACAACATAAAAACAACCAACACCATTGATCTTTCAAAACCCTAGGTTTTTCCTACTATCATATTTATGATTTATTTCTAACTTCTTTTTTCTTTTTTTCTTTTTGTTTTACTACTCATTCTTTTGTGCAAGTTTATGGAGGAGGCCATGGAGGCTATAGATTAATATATATATATATATATATATATATATATATATATATATATATATATATATATATATATATATATCTCTCTGTGTGTGTGTGTGTGTGTTAAAAAAATGGCTAAAACATTCCACTTGAGGCTATGTGTTGTTGTAGCTATGGTAAATTAAGCAAGGTGGGGGCAGCGAGAGGAGAAATGGGTGTGCAACAAAGGGTTTGAGATGTTCCCACTCAACAAAAACACTAAGGTTTTTGGTGGAACAAACCGCCACCTACCAAATGTATATGTTTCCATATATATATATATATATATATATATATATATATATATATATATATATACACACACACACACTTGATTACCGTATGACATAATAGTTATCCAAATAACTTTCCTAGCTATTTGGATGACATTTTTCTTTCACTATGGCTACGATGATTCACATTTTAGGTTCTTGCACGGCCCTGCTATTTGAGACACCTTCCAAATCGAATAAGTTCTAGGTCCTCCTCGTTGTGCGCTCCTTATTCTATTATGCCCCCACACCCTCCTTGGTGAGCACCCTTGCACCCTATTTTCATGACTTTTGTAGGTATGTATTCCTCCTGTGCATGCATCTACATGCGCGCCTTCACTCTACTTTCCTCTCACGTGCTTTAATCCTATCGTGTTCCTTGCTTCCTTGTCTACTTCTTTCCACACGCCCTTGCGTGCCTTCTTCCATACTCTCCTTTCTTATTCTGCTCCCCTTCGATTTCCCTATTTCGCATTTTCACCTGCGTGCTCACTTTATTCCCTTCTTCCAATGCGCACACCTTCTCTCTATCTCCATTCCTCACCTCGTGCAAGACTCCCACACTTCAAGATCGAGCCCAAAATGATTAAACTCGAGGAAAAGCAATGGACTCGTGGAAGGTGCCATGTGTCGGTTCGTTGTAATTCCAAAAAGGTGAGAGGGAAAAGTAAGACTCAAAACCGTGGGACTTCTAAGTGGAGTCAATAATGAGGGGACTGCTAAGGAAGCGCTTATTTGTTCACTCAAGGCCTAAAAAGTCCAAGTATGGGAAGAACCAATGGAAGCCTCCACATGTCTCATCAGTGTAACTTCAAAGGTAAAATCCAAAGACAAATCCTGAACATGCGCTAGCCCTCTACGTGTCTAGGGTCAAACATAGTGCTTTACCAAATAGAAGGGGACTAAACAAAAGTACAAGGAAATAAAACAAGCCCGCGGATGATGCCAAGTGTCCAATCAGCACAACTTTAAGGGTGGAAGGAGGCAGTGAAATCTTAAAGGCAGCGTGGCTACCACGTGGATCTTGCATGGATTGACTCTTTTAAATGTTGTGAGCTTTGTGTTAAATGGTCGACCCACGACCTTGAGGGTGACAGCCATATCTTTCAACTGGGAACTTAGATTTGAGCAAGGGAGAACTTTTTGGAAATATCTCTACAGCGTCTGTTACCTACCTACCACTATAATGTTTATGTCCACCATTTTGAGTCTATCACACTTCTAACCCACCACCATAATGAAGAATGATCTTCCTTTCTTTCCTAGCAAGGAACATTAATGGAGGCATGGGCTCTGTCAGGGAACCCATCATTGTTGCAGGTGAATTTCAATGCTTTATGGGATGGTTGGAGTAGGTGAATTCAATACATTGTTGGATTGGTTAAAGCAAGATTCCAATTTTCCCTCCTTTCTCTCTCATTCTTCCTATATATTGCAACGGATGGGCACATTTCAAAAGGATGGTCATCTTTTTCTCTCCCGCCCGCTCTCTCTCTCTTCCCTGGGGTTGAATGTGGAGTTTAAGCCTCCTCTCATCACCTAGTAATGGAATTTTCTTTCCTCTTTCCCACCGATGATGTCTTGTATGAACTCATGGAGCAATAAAATATGTTTTGAGATGTATTTCATCCATCCCTTCTTATTTTATTGTCTCTTGTTGCCTCTCATCATTGCACGGTATATTTTGCATTTTTGTTATGTCTATTACAAGTTTTGGGAGCTGTGTTTAATAGGTTGAAGCGGTGTCCTATGTGAAATTTATCTTTTGTCTATGATGCATCTATCCATCCCCTCTATTTCTCACCTCTCTCCACTTGAGCAGGTGAGATTGTGATCGAAACTCCCTTTTCTTGGTGCTATCACCTTTGTAGTGTAGGATCTCATTATTTTCATGCTCTCTCTCTCCTGTCTCCTTCGCATTGTTAGATTAGGAGTAGATAGTTACATTTCCTCCCTTAGAATTAGTTTAGCACTAGGATTAGGAAGAAGAATCGGCTTTTCTTGAGGGCCATCTCAAGTTTGGAAGTCCCACGGCTTGAGAGATGGTCCCATGTTATGCGAGATTACACCGGATGGCCCACTCAAAACTAAGGTCATTCGGGGTGCTGTAATTTCTCATCGACAATAACCTTGTTTTCTGATCTTTGGTGTGGAAATTTAACATTGTATTTTAATGTCTATATATAAAGTAATTTTAAAATATATTCAGTTTTAACAAATAACAATACACGAAAATTCTACTATTTCAATAGTTTTCCGTTTACTAATATTCTCTCCCATATTTAAGATTTTTTAATATATAAGGTGAAAATTATATACAATATAGAGTATAGACGCCTTCACAAAAAAATGAAATACTTTTAATTTTTATTTGATTTCCATATTTTCACATTCATATATTCTATTGTTATATATATATAAAATTTGCATTTATAGCTTCAAATATTTGTGTAGAAAGAAAATATATATTTCCGATTATGAAGGGCATTTAGGAATGCGGGGAAGGGGGTATTACAAAGGTAATTTTACCTTGAGAAATCCTAAAAACAATCAAACAAATGTTCATAAATGCATTGTATTTATATTCGAAACCAGATGTATGATAAAGCATCCTACTTTCAAATGTGAATGTAATCCTAGTTATTTTACACCGAATCATGAAAATAAAGCGCACATTATTTTTAAATTTCCAACTAAATAGGTATTCCATCTACCACGCATAAAAATTCAAATATTTCATTGACATTTATATGAAATAAAACAAAAGTAATTATCCCTTCCTACAAATTTAATTCATTTACTATTTACAACAATCCTATCCCATGGATTATAATGGGAAAATTCATTTAAAATACGAAGCATCCATACTCTCTAAAATCATTCATTATCAATAATAAAACATTCCTTTTGAAAAGATACAAACTATCAAACTATTCATTTGACAAGTTTTACACAACCTTCACAAAACAAATATAAAATCTCCGTTCAACAATATGAAGTAATAATTTTACAACATGTACATTAATAAGAATAAGATTCATTACAAAGTGAATACTTCAACTAAAAATAATACAAAATTTCTCCTTATGGAGATGACCAAAATTAAACATACAAATTCCCTTTACATATAAGGAGAATATTTCACAATCAATGTCACTTTCAAGGAATAAATACAATCACATCCCATAATGGGAGACTTGAGGAAGGTTACATCGTCATTTACTGAAACCAACTAACATCTAAGAAGATAGAACTAATAATAGTTTCACATTTTTATCAACATACAAAAAATTTAAGACGAAACGCTTTTCCCAAAAAGGAGAAACAACATGGATTTTTTTGAGTTTTTCTTCAAGCTTCAAGGCTCGCAAATCTCAATTTTTACAAAGTTTAACTTCAAGCACAAAGGAGAAGAAGGCCCATTTATCATCTAACCATTTCCCTTAATTATGTGCCATTCCAAAGCTAGTAGAGGATATCTTCGCCTCCCTCCAACCCCATGGGATAGAGGGCAAGCATTCCACGATGCAAGAGTATAACTTGAAGAGACCATAACTTTTGATCCAACCGTTGAATCATCTTGACACTTTACGGGGTGGTAAATATACATTAGTAATATGCTAGGGACACATTTTTTGGGCCCGGATTCCTTCATCTAGTTGCCTAAAATTGGCTCCGAACATTTTTTTCGCTTTTATCTAGGTTTGAGAACTTTAATAAATTTTGTTTTACTTTTTAGAATAAGTCAAAAATTTTCATGAGCCTTAATTTATGAATTTCTATTTGGAACGGAAATATTGGGACCCATCCGAGTTGTTTTTTGCTAGTAGCTAATTTTTGGCATTTTAGGAGTTTTTAGAATTTTAGGGTTTCTAGAGTAGACATGAAATAAAAGGAGGATTGTAATGATGTAACAGATTAGTTTCGATTCGAGAATGAGAAGAAAGCTATTCAGAAACTCCGGTTTTTATTTACAATTTTTTTTATATGTGTTTTGAGGTATTTCAATGTCCCTTAGTTGGATTCACATCAATTGGTATCGAGCTAGATTTTGATCTTTCGAAATTGTAGTGCCCAATTCCCTTCGACACCTTTTGATAATGATCAGTAACATTGTTGACTATATCAAGAACATTATTATAGTTTTGATTTAGTATGATGTAGATGTTCGATCATGGATTATTATTGACTTTGATTCTTATATGATGCATGATGATTATTAGAGACATTTTTATATATTGATGTTGATATATTGTTTGACATGGTTATATTATAGATGTTGTCCAGACTTGTGATCATTGAATATTTTGAGTAGACCTAGAAAATGAAAAGTTGATTAAATTGATGATGATATAGTTTTGATGAAATTGCAAGTGATATTGTTGATTGTCTCGATGATTGTTGTCATTCACATATATATTGATGATATTGAAATTATATTTATATTCATTTGGATGTTCGATATGCCAACGAGGTTGAAGGAGGTATTTGTATTCAGCAGTTTTAAAATATCACAACAAACATTGAGGGATTGGAGACCAACCACTTTCGAATTCTAGATGAATTCAACAAGGTCACCATGGCAATTGCATTTGTTTGTGCGTGTTTTTTTGTGTTAGGGATTCCCATGGGGGAATCACCTTTAAATGTGACCAAGGGATTTTATGGATTTTATTTTAATTGGTTCCTTTGTTAATGTTTGCATGTGTTTATTTGATGGTGCATTGACCATTTCATTATTTACTAAATAGTGTGTAATATTGTGAGTAATCATGTTGTTAAGTTAGTTAATTAAAATATGTCATAAGAAAGTAATTAATAGAGTTGTTGATCTTGAACTAAAGTGTTGTAAGACATGTGTAAGTGATGTGTAAGTTGATTTTTGAGTATGAAACACTCCACCTTCTTGGAAATTGGAAATTGTCCTTGAAGGCTGATTTTTGAGAATTGTGGGACAAGTTAAAATTGTCCCATGCCTCTTAAATTTGTAAACCAAGCTTACCTATGGTTGGAGAGTTAAATTTAGACTTTCTTTATGCATTTTTGTAACTTATGTTGAATTTTTATTGCACTTTTCTTACAGGTTTTAATTTCATTCCTTTGGGGGTGTGGGTTTTATTTAACTGTGTAAGTAAAACTATCATATTTTCACCCACCTATTGATTATTCATTGGAGAATGGAGTTACATTTGGTGTTAGAGTTGAGGATGTGTGATGTAACATCTTACATGGATCCACCTCACCCTATTCTATTCCCTCTTCTATATATTCAAATTCCCATGCTTGTTTTTGGCGTTACTTCACCTTAGAATGCTTCATTTTGGGTGAATTATTTTGTTGTTTGAGAGATATTTCTTTAGAGGGGTGTGAAGATTATTGAATGCTTGTCCGTGGAGGATATTTTGGATTGCTTGCATTCGAATAAAGCTTGTTGTTTTTGAACTTGGAACAACTCCATCATGGAGAGGTAATATCTCGGCTCTTTTATTGCTCTCCTTTCATTTTTACGCTTATGTGAATGGTCGAGTGTCTGATTGTGTTGTTTTATTCATTGGCTGGTTGGGTAGATGGCACGGGAAAGGTGTAGGAGAAGACTATGGGGATTTTTGTGGGGAGACATAAGTGTTGTGGGGAGTTATAAGTGTGGAGGGAGTTGGGATTTTGGCTCCACCTTGCAAAAGAAATAGATTGAATTTATTTACTCATTATGGGTTACCATAAGAGGTTGGGGAGGCATAAGGAAATGGGAGGAATAAGGCGTACTTGAGGGATGCATAAGGGTATGTTACGGTTTTGAAATGATATATTCTAGTGGTTTGTTTTTAGTGGTGATACCCATTTCCCTTGGGAGGCATTAGATACATCCCCATAGTTTCTTTCTCCTTTGGCTTGCATGAGGAAGCCATGAGTGTTGTTTGTTGTCTTTCATCTATGGTTGAAAACTATTTTTTATGGCTGTGTTTTAAATATGAATTTTTATGTGTGTTTTGGAAGCCTATTATTGACATGAGTTGAAAAACATTTCTTATTACATTGTGCTTGGGGCTTGGGGCCAATGGAGAAAGATGGATTCTCATTTTCATTGGATGTCTTGGTTGGGTGGAGAGTGTTTCCCTTCTCCCTACTTTTTTGTGATCAAACTGGAAAATAGAGGATTTGCATATTGTTGTTCTCTAGAGAAAAGGAAAAGATAGTTTTGACAGTCCCTTGTGAGAGTTCTATTTGTAAATCCTTTTTCCCACTAGAAGTGGATGACAATGTAATATATTTTGTGATGGAAAGATGTTTTTTATTGGCTATGATAGCTGTGATTTGAAATATGAAAGAGATGTGCTCTGTATTCTGGTTTTGAATAAAAGAAAGGAAAGATTTGTATTTTGTATGTTGTATTTCAAGGAACAAAAAAAAGTGTTGTAAGGATGTCATTTTGAATTAATAGAAGATTGTATTATATTCCTCAAATGGAATTATTAGGAATTGAAATCTGATTGTTGAATGTATTTTGAAATCTCTGTTGAAAAGATGAAAAAGTGAATACGTATGAAGAAAATACATTACTCTGTTTTTGAAGAAATGCATGATTTTAAAAAAATAGATGTTGCATTCTCATTTCTACATTCGATTGAAGGAAAGATAACTATTTAAAACTAGCATGGAATGAATTCAATGTTTTTTATAGTGTGGAAAAAGAAATAGATTAATCTTTGTTTTGAAAGGTATAAAATTCATTTTTATTTCATTGTAAACTCTAAAATTTTTTATCAAAAAATACATAATGACCCCTGCAACAATGAAAAATAAAATGAAACATTGAATTGAACTTAATATGTTTAAGGTGCCCCCAAAAAACTAAACCACTTAAGTAATGGTTATGGATCCTTTCAAATCGAATAAAGGAAAAACTGTAGTTGTTTTGCTGTCAAATTGAGAAATTTTGAATTGATCATCAATCAAACAAATTAAACCATGAAATCCATCCTAAATTTACCCAAGTGAAACCATCCATGTTTGTTTTTCATGTTGAGAAGGAATTATGGAAAATTCAAACAATTTTATAAGTTAAAAGTCCAACTCACATTTTGAGTGACAAAAAGAGCGTTTTCTTAAAAATTGATTTTTTCAAAATTTAAATCTTAAAGTATCTATGCAAAAAGGAATTTGTGAGATTTCCAAAAGTCTTCGTTTTCCAAAAAAAGCTCCTAGTTGAAATGTTATGGCCTTCTAAGTTTCACTTCATTTTGGCTTCAAAAATTTCTAACTATCAAATTTAATCAATAAAATATTCTTGGCGGACCCTGACAGCTAAAACTTTCCTTTTTTTTTTTACCAAAGATCAAAAATTCTTGAAGTTTCGCCACTCTACTAACCTACAAGCCTTCATGTTGTAAAAAAAATGATCTAAGTTCAAAAAAATTGGCAAAATTTCCTAATTTTCTTTCAACTCCATTGGCCCGTGCCAATCGAGTGTTGCCATGTGGTCATTAAGGAAACCACGAGGAGGCATGGATCATTTAAACCTTAACACTTTTGAAAATAAATTTAGAAATATTTCTAAATTTTCCCCGTGTCCCCATAGGCCCGTAGCCAATCAAGAGCTGCCATGTGGCTTAACGAGGCTCTATCAGAGGCACGGAATCCCTTTTAACCTTGGCACTTGCGAAATTAAAATTTGGAAACTTTTCTTAGTTTTCTCATGGCCCCCATTGCCGTTGCCTATCGGGATCTTCAACGTGTCATTGCGAGGCGTCGCCGACGGAGGCACGGGTGAATTTTATCCTTTTCTCCCTTTTGGGTGCTAAAATTATTTTTTCCCGCCACCCCACTTTCCCCACATTGGCTTAGCGAGGTGCCACAAGTCCTTGCGGACACATGGGTTCAAAGGTGGATTTTCACCCCAAGTGGAAAATTTTCTAAAAACTTCTCCCCCGCTCCACCGGCTCACGTCTGGGAAGATATTTCCTCCCCGGCCCTGCCAACCCAACTTATCCTCTTAGAAAAATTTATCCCCATGGCCCGCAGACCCACCCCAAGTGAAAATTTCCTCCCCTAGGCCCATTGGCCTGCCTTGGGAAAATTTTCCTCCCAAGGTCCACCGACCCATAACTTTTGAAATACAAGGAGTTAGGAGGACTTCTTTATATCACTGGAAAGGTGAGAAAATTTCCTATCTAATGGTAATGTTTTCAAAAAAATTCAAGTGTGTTAGTTTTTTTATAAAAATTAGGTTGAATCTCTTAATCCTATGAGAGGGTGGGAGAGTGAGAAATTGCCCTCTTAACCTTAACGATTATTCTAACCCTAAGTTTTGACCCTGTAAATTTAATAATTGTTGTAATGGGAAATTTATGAGCTAAGATTTTTATCTAGCATATAAACCTTGCTTGAGACAACTATTTCTTTGTATCTTGTTAGTAAACACTTTTAAACAAAAAAAAATTATCTCATAATTTTTCTAACTAATCCTAGTTTGTTCTTGGGTCTCAAGTGGGTTGTTTTAGTAGGTATTCCAAAAATAGTTAAGGTAGAATATTACATTTTTATGTGTAATTTTTTCCTCTTTTTTATATAATCATGGATAAACGCGGGGAGGTGGGTTATGACCAGATGAATAAGAATATGCAAGAGCTACGAGAGACAAGTTGTCGAGCTCATAGGAGAAGTTACCCACATTAGAAGGAGACATGCAAATGGGGATACAAACCCAGATAGTTGTACTAAATAAGTACCTCCATTAATGAATGAAGGAGTAGATGAAGAATAAAATAAGAGATATGAAGAAACGTTGAATACAAGACCATTAGAGGAGAGATTGATCAAGGCTTTAGAGGGAAAGAATGAAAACATCAAGATTAATGTTCCCGATTATTGTGGAGGGTTACGAACAAAGAAGTTGATTGACTAGTTGAATCATATGGAAAAATTATTTGAGTGGAAAACCATTTTAGAGGAGAAGAAGGTTAATTTTTCATGCACTAAGTTATTTGGACATGCATTGATGTGGTGGGATCACGTACAAAACGAAAGAAAATGGAATGGAAAGGGCAAGATATGAAATTGGAATAAAATGGTAAATAAGATGAAAGAATAATTTCTTCCTATAGATTATGCTAAGACACTATTTCGAAGCTTTCAAAACCTAAGATAGAAGGATCTCGACATTGAGGAGTATACCAATGAAATTTACAAGTTGTCGATTAGAGTTGAACAGGAGAGTCCGAAGAACAGAAGGCTATACTATATAAATGGATTGAGTTCCACCAGACAAGATGAGTTGAGTATTCTTTGGATCCATAGCATAAATGATGCTTATTAAATCACATTAAAGGAAGAAGAAAAGAATGAGAGGAATAATTTTATAAGATGTGTGTAAAGAGGGCCATCTCTATCTCTAATGAGAGGTATGAGTCGATTTGAATCTACCAAAGTTGAATCATCTAATGCAGAAGGGAATGAAGAATATGGTTAAAAATGTGGTAACTACCAAAGAGGTAAGGGGTTTTGGAGGGGAAGATGTTATAATGGAGGACGCGGTTGGAATAGCCCTTACAGAAATATACATCTTACAGATGTGGATAAGAGGGTAACAAAGGCTTTGAGTTCGCAATATCCGACACAAGAAAGATGGCAAGGAGAACAACCACGAGTAAATCTAGTTGAAGCTGAAGAGGAAGAAGAAATGGAGGTTTCTACAGACTTGGGAAACCCTCATGATAAGGAGGAAAATGATTGTCCCAAGGAAGAAGAAAATACAGGATGTTTCTGTATAAATTCATGGTTATGAATAAATATATTTCAAAAATATGCACCTCTAGAGGAATGGTATGTAAAATTATTATTGATGGTCGTAGTTGTGAAAATATGGTTTTGAGTGTGATGGTTGATAAACTCAATCTGAAATTTAAGAAGAACCCATATCCCTATCATATATCATGGTTCAAGAAAGGGAATGAGGTAACCATAGATAAAATATGCCTTATAAAGTTTTCAATTGTGAATACTTATAAGGATGAGGTGTGGTGTGATGTTATCCCAATTGATGCATGCCATATATTATTGGGGAGGTCTTAGAAGTACAATAGGAAGGTTGCACATTATGGAGGAAAAAATACATGTACCTTTTTGAAGGATGGTGTAAAGGTGGTCTTATTACCCTTTAAGGAAGAAGAGAAGAGTGAGGGATTATTGGCTACAAAAGAGTTTGTTACGGAAATGGAAGAAGTTAGTTGTTGTTATGTAATGATGTCAAAGAAGGTGGAAATAGAGGACTTTAATATACCTATTTTTACGGAAAAAGGTATTGAAAGAATACAAATATGTCATACTAGATGAGCTACCAGATGGGTTACCTATATAACGAGATATTCAACACCATAATTATTTGTACCTAGGATTGGCCCTTCCAAACCAAGAATCCCATTGGATGATTCCGACATAGAGTGAAGAGTTGAACAGACAAGTGACAGATCTAATACAAAAGGATTAGTAAGAGAAAGCATGAGTCCATGTGTAACCCTGGCTCTATTGAATTCAAAAAAATATGGAGACTAGAGAATGTGTGTAGACAGTAGGGCCATAAATAATATCACAATTAAGTATTAGTTAGAAATTTCAATATTGGATGATATGATGCACATGTTACCCAGAGCTCAATATTTTAGCATGATTTACCTGTGGAGTGGGTACTACCAGATCCGGATCCGTGAAGGGGATGAATGGAAAATGACTTTCAAAACAAAATAAGGGTTGTACGAGTGGATGGTGATGCCATTTGGGCTATCTAATGCACCTAGTACATTCATGAGGCTGATGAATAGAGTAATTCGAGAGTACAATGGTAAGTTTTTTCTTTCTATTTTGATGATATTTTGATATTCAATAAGATAATGGAAAACACTTGTTACATTTTAAATTTGTATTAGACTTGTTACGTAAAGAGAGTCTATATGAAAACTTAAAGAAGTTTAGATTTATTCATAAGTGTTTTTTTGTTGGGGTTTGTCATATCAGAGGATGGAGTGAGGATTGATGAGGAAAAAGTAAAGGCAATTTTGGAATGGCCTATTCCAAGGAATGTGACAAAGATTTGTAGTTTTCATGGATGGCAACTTTTTATAGGACATTCATAAAGAATTTCAGTAGCATTATTGCACCCATAACAGAGTGTAAAAAAGGGAGGGATTATGTATGGACTAAGTAAAGCAACATATAGTTTTGAATTTTTTAAGAAGAAAGTATCAGAAGCACCTATTTTGGTATTTCCAAATTTTGGCAAGGTCTTCGAGGTTGAGTGTGATGCCTCACATTTCGGGATCGGATCTATACTAAGTGAAGAAGGACGACTGTAGCATTCATCAGTGAAAAGATAAATTAAGTTGGATGGAAATATTCTACTTATGATGTGTAATTTTATGCTATTGTTCAGGCATTAAGGTATTGGAGGCATTAATTGGTAGAAAAGGAATTTGTTCTCTTCATCGACCATAAAGCATTGAGGTATGTAAACACACAAAAGAAACTAAATAGTAGGCATGCAAAATGGTTTTCATTTTCGTAAGAATATAATTTTTTCTCAAATAATAAGTCAGGTGAGAAGAATCAAGTTGTTGTTGCCTTGATTTTTCATGTAGCACTTTTGACAACAATGGAAAATAAAATAGTAGGATTTGAAGTAGTTTAGGAATTATATGAAGGCAATCCAAATTTTTGTGATGTTGTGAGACAATTTAAGGATACTAAAGTAGGTATTGGTTCTTCCGATTATTTGATTTAGGATGGTTATTTGTTGGAGGGGGAAGCAATTGTGCATCCTGTTGGTTCAAGGAGAGAAAATATTAGAAGAGAATTACATAGTGGGGGTTGGCTTGACACTTTGGTATAATTAAGAGAATTGTTCTTGTTGTAGAAAAGTATTATTGGAAAAAGGTAAAGAGGGACATATGTAGTATTTTAACAAGATGTAGAGTTTTCCAAATGGTTAAGGGCCATGCACAAAAATCTTTGGGTTGTATGTGTCATTACCTATCCCTACCGGGAAAAGGGTTTGTTTGAGTATGGATTTCATGTTAGGACTTCCTAACACATAGTGAGGGAATGATTCTATCTTTGTTTTGGTTGATAGATTCTCTAAGATGGCACATTTCATTTCTTGTAAAACAACTAATGATGCTTCTAGAGTTGCATATTTATTTTTTTAGAAGTGGTTAGATTACACGAGTTCTAAGAATGATCACTTTAGATCGGGACATGAAAATTTTGAGTCACTTTTGGAAGAATCTATGGAGGAAAATGGGGACACAACTACAATTCAAGTAGTGCATATCACCCCTAAACTGATGGGAAAATATAAGTAGTGAAAGAAGCTTGGGAAATATCCTACGTTGCATAGTTGGAGAAAATCCAAAACAATGGGACTTAGCTTTACCACAAGTTGAGTTTGCCTATAATAGCTCGGTAAATAGGTCAACATGGAGGTCTCCTTTCTAGATTGTATATGGTAGGAATATCAAGGGGGCTATATCTAATTGTGCTACCCAGTGAAGATAAAACTAGTCATGATGATGTACAAGCCTTTACATAAAAATTCTATAGCTACTTCACAAAGTGAGGGAAAAACTAAAAGTGAATAATGCACAATATAAAGCAACGGAAGATGCTAGTAGGAGAGTAAGTTTATTCTAAGAAGGAGATATGGTGATGGTTAATCTTTGAAAGGAGAGTTCCCAAAAGGGACATATAATAAACTCAAGTATAAGAAGATTGGGCCCCTGTAGGATTCGGAAGAAAATGAGTGATAATGCCTACAAGGTGGAGCTACTTGACAACTTTGCTATCTCACCAAAGTGTTTAATGTTTTTAGCTTATATAAGTTTTCAGTGTCATGATGAAAATTTTGTGGAGGAAGAAGAAATAAATTGGGAGCGAGAAGATGCCGAAGAAGAAAAAGGAAAGGGTAATGCATGTCTTGGACCAAAAGACAGTCACTACTAGACATGGGAGTTACATAAGATATTTGGTATAGTGGGAAGGTTTGCAAAAAAAAAAAAATTGGATTCCGATTAGGAATTGAAGAATATTTATAGTGAAAAATTAGATGAATTTCGTCAATTAAATTCACAAGATCTAAATTCTTTTCAACCACGGGAGAATGATGCGAGAGCATAACTTGCAGAGACCGTAACTTTTTATTCGACTGTTGGATCATCTTGAAATTTTACAATGTGGTCGATATACATTAGTACTATGCTAGGGCTATATTTTCTTTAAGGTTTGTGGGCATTTTGGCACATTTTCGGACCAGATTCCTTCATCCAGTTGCCTAAAATTGGCTCGAACATTTTTTTGCTTTTGACTAGGTATTAGAACTTGAATAAATTTTGTTTTACATGTTATAATAAGTCATAATTTCACGTTAGCCTTAATTTATGAATTTATATTTGGCACAAAAATATTGTGGCCCATATGAGTTGTTTTGATAGTAGGTAATTTTTGCATTTTCAGGTATTTTAGTCATTTTAGGGTTTTTAGCATTTTAGGTTTTTAGAATAGACGTGAAATAAAATGAGGATTTGAATGACGTAAGAGATTAGTGTGGATTTTAATGATTATTTTTAAACTCCTGGTTTTTATTTTCAAATCTATTTATGTGTGTTTTAGAGATATTTCAACCTCTTGCATTTGGATTGAAATCAATCCCTAAATTGTGCACAAGTAGGGAAGGGATAGAAAAGAGAAAAACCACATAATTCAACATCAACCACACCCAAAACACAAGAATAAAACCATGAAAAGGAGGAGAAAACACAAAGTTCAACCTCAAATGGGGAAGAGTGGATGAGAAATCCAAATGAGCCAAAAGGTGTGATCCAACCATAGGAAACACACATACAAAAATCTCAAAAATCCTCCTTATTCCACCATAACAATCACCCCTCCTTATTTATCCTCCTAATAAAAAAATCCTCCTTGGGATGATTTTCAAACATCTTAGGTTTCCTTTCCATGGATGGGGAAGGGGGTTCAAACCATATGAGCCATGTTCCCCACCTCAAACTATAAAAGCGGATATAAACATGAGAAACCAACATGGCTTGTCCATCAAACCATGAGGTTTAAGAGGGAAATTCCCTCCATCTTCCCCCACACAACTTCAAAATCCATCATTCCATATGATGGATGAAGAAAAATAAATTAAGAAAACAATTCAATCATACCATGCACTACATACAAAACATAATCACACACAACAACAAATTTCATCTAAAATCTACATACAATAACACCAAAGAAGGATCAAGGATCTTACCAAGGATCTTACCTCTCTAAGTTATACAATCCAAATCCAAGTAAGAGCTCCAAGTCTCCAACTCCAAAATCACTCCCAAGAAAAAGACACGCTTGAAGAAAGTCCTCTTCCTCCTACATGAGGAAGTATTTGAAGAAAAATAAAGAAATATCATCTAAATTGAGGCAAAGTGACATGTGTCACCCATCTCCTTCCTCCAAAATATGATTCCAAAATCAAAAAATAAAAGACAATTTTTCATTTTAAAACTAATCCCCCAAATCACTCAAAATTAATATAAGTCAAAACCATGCAACTTTTAAAAACACACAACACCTAACCATTATTACAAGAATGGTGAGTTGAGAGAGTTCAAATGGGATGGAGAAATACCATTGAACCATGAAATGAATCCCCCCTACCTATAGGTAGGGTGAAAGGGGCTCATTTTAATGATAAGATAACCCCCAAAGCCAAAAGTGGTCCCCAAAAATGCCATAAATATCTCAATTTCGGTTTTGGTATTTTGGGAACAATATTTGAGGTTGTTCAGCCCACCCAAGGGTGATCATGTGACGCCAACCTTAAAAATTAAAATTAAACTAATAAAATACACCTTTAGTACAAGTGTGGACCATTATGTCCCCCAAAATAGCTCCTACAACACTAAACAATTTAAACAATAGTAAATTTACTAAATTACAACATTATACTCTAGAGGTCACTCATGGTGCCCAAATATGACATGCAAACAAGTAAGGCTTCACAAAATTAATATGGAAAAGACACGGCCCAAAAGATAACGCTTGTGCACACTCCAAGAGACACCCCGTGACCTAAATTCTCCCGTGCCCTATAATCTAAAAACTCGTTAAAAAATTAAACACATCTGTCCAATAAAATGTATAAATTAATTACTCAATAAATCAATCAAAATATAATCATGCTAACTATGATAACCCAATAGCAGTAAGGAATTGTTAATGAGAAACATACACAATTTCATATTAATTCAACATGTGTTAGCCATCCCAGTAACATATAACAACATCCATCCATGTTATAATATGATAACATCAAATAACCAAGTAATTCATGATATCAAAATGTGCGACACAACCATATGTCCATCATATATCCAGTAATATCAACAAAACTATAACATATTAGTATTCATGACATCAACTTAAATGAACTATAGTACAAGTCAAAACTAAATTGGCAGTACGCACCCAAATCATCATTAATGTACTCAAATGATCAAATATAATAACATACTATAAGAAATGTGTCATAATTCATTTCCAATCATCAAATATAATTATAGAATTAGCAGATAAACATAATCTAGAAAATGTTCACACTAGATACCCCTCTCCTAAAGTTAGACTTCCTCGTGGAAGTCACTGAAAGAGATAGGGATATGACCCCATGAGGTATCATGTCATATCATGTGGTTATTAGTCACAAAAATTATTTCCTACATATTCAAACTTGGTCAAGTACTAAGTGTTTCTAGATTACTTAGAGTAATTTAATTAAAGGAAGTTATATCTTGTAAGAAAATTTTTATCAACATCATTTTCAAAAACCTCAAAATGGTGACACATAGTGTATGTCCAATATCAAGGTCACATAAAGGAACTAGATTATTATTTTTTTCTTAACAACATGTCTCATAAAATATAGCATGGCTCACAGTCAAATGTATTTAAAATATGAAAATATTAATCAAGGAAGGTTGTAGATTCACAAGGATTCATTTATATCATTGCCTAAATTTTCGACTAGGTTCCATATAAGTGGATGTAAAATCTAAGGTCCTCATTTAAAGTAAAATATTGATGGGTGTGCCAAGTGAACATAATTGTGGTTCTAAAAGTATTATCAAATTTTTCATACAAGGTGTGTATGAGCCCACTCATGGAATCCATTTGAGTTGTCACAAATAGCACATAAGAAGAGAAAAATTTTCCAAGTTTATGTTTGGTTTCACTCCCTAGCTTACCATTTCTTTAAATTTTTTAACATGGTTCATGAGCCTCGCCAAAAATGATCCTAACATCTATGTTATTCATTAAGGTCAAGGATGAAGATTCACATAATAAATTGCATAATTAATGGTGATGACTTGATTTAACAATTATTTTTTGTTCACATAATAATAATACTGATAAACTATGGGTGAAGTATATATCACCAACCACCTGAGTTAGGGTTGATTTTATAGTTTGGTTTTAATGTTTCATAGCATGGACCATTTCTCATGGCATCTCATTTCCAGTTCAAAAACTTCTTTAGATAACACTAAAGGGATAGTTTATTTTTA